>OU343036.1:15756708-17137390 GCA_910593735.2 Ectemnius lituratus | reverse complement strand
ACGTCGGAATAGCATGTTTTCCATACCCGATTACGGTCCTGGAAGCCAGAATACTGGGAGATAGGTTTTGGATACAGGAGCGATTTTCTGACGAAGGAAGGCTCTGATTTGAATTCTGCTTGCGGCGTTCGATCCCTCTCGCCACTTTACGTCGGAATAGCGTGTTCTCCATACCCGATTACGGTCCTGGAAGCCAGAATACTGCAAGATAGCTTTTGGCTATAAAAGCGATTTTCTGACGAAGGAAGGATCTGATTTGAATTCTGCTTGCGACATTCAATCCCTCTCGTCATTTTACGTCGGAATAGCATGTTTTCCACAGCCGATTACGGTCCTGGAAGCCAGAATACTGGGAGATAGGTTTTGGCAATAACAGCGACTTTATGACGAAGTGAGGCTCTGATTTGAATTCTGCTTGCGGCATTCGATCCCTCTCGTCATTTTACATCGGAGGAGAATGTTTTCCACACGCGATTACGGTCCTGGAAGCCAGAATACTGGAAGATAGCTTTTGGCTATAACAGCGGTTTTCTGACGAAGGAAGGATCTGATTTGAATTCTGCTTGCGACATTCAATCCCTCTCGTCATTTTACGTCGGAATTGCATGTTTTCCATACCCGATTACGGTCCTGGAAGCCAGAATACTGGAAGATAGCTTTTGGCTATAACAGCGGTTTTCTGACGAAGGAAGGATCTGATTTGAATTCTGCTTGCGACATTCAATCCCTCTCGTCATTTTACGTCGGAGTAGAATGTTTTCCACACCCGATTACGGTCCTGGAAGCCAGAATACTGGAAGATAGCTTTTGGCTATAACAGCGGTTTTCTGACGAAGGCAGTCTCTGATTTAAATTCTGCTTGCGACATTCAATCCCTCTCGTCATTTTACGTCGGAATAGCATGTTTTCCATACCCGATTACGGTCCTGGAAGCCAGAATACTGGGAGATAGGTTTTGGCAATAAGAGCGACTTTATGACGAAGTGAGGCTCTGATTTGAATTCTGCTTGCGGCATTCGATCCCTCTCGTCATTTTACATCGGAGGAGAATGTTTTCCACACCCGATTACGGTCCTGGAAGCCAGAATACTGGGAGATAGGTTTTGGCTATAACAGCGGTTTTCTGACGAAGGCAGTCTCTGATTTAAATTCTGCTTGCGACATTCAATCCCTCTCGTCATTTTACGTCGGAATAGCATGTTTTCCATACCCGATTACGGTCCTGGAAGCCAGAATACTGGGAGATAGGTTTTGGATACAGGAGCAATTTTCTGACGAAGGAAGGCTCTGATTTGAATTCTGCTTGCGGCATTCGATCCCTCTCGCCATTTTACGTCGGAATAGCATGTTCTCCATACCCGATTACGGTCCTGGAAGCCAGAATACTGCAAGATAGCTTTTGGCAATAACAGCGACTTTATGACGAAGTGAGGCTCTGATTTGAATTCTGCTTGCGACATTCTATCCCTCTCGTCATTTTACATCGGAGGAGAATGATTTCCACACCCGATTACGGTCCTGGAAGCCAGAATACTGGAAAATAGCTTTTGGCTATAACAGCGGTTTTCTGACGAAGGAAGGATCTGATTTGAATTCTGCTTGCGACATTCGATTCCTCTCGTCATTTTACGTCGGAATAGCATGTTTTCCACACCCGATTACGGTCCTCGAAGCCAGAATACTGGGAGATAGGTCTTGGATACAGCAGCGATTTCTGACGAAGGCAGTCTCTGATTTAAATTCTGCTTGCGACATTCAATCCCTCTCGTCATTTTACGTCGGAATAGCATGTTTTCCACACCCGATTACGATCCTGGCAGCCTCAATACCGGAAGATAGGTTTTGGATACAGGAGCGATTTTCTGACGAAGGAAGGCTCTTATTTGAATTCTGCTCGCGGCATTCGATCCCTCTCGTCATTTTACGTCGGAATAGCATGTTTTCCGCACCCGATTACGGTCCTGGAAACCAGAATACTGGGAGATAGGTTTTGGCTATAACAGCGGTTTTCTGACGAAGGAAGGCTCCGATTTGAATTCTGCTTGCGGCATTCGATCCCTCTCGTCATTTTACATCCGAATAGCATGTTTTCCACACCCGATTACGGTCCTGGAAGCCAGAATACTGGGAGATAGGTTTTGGCTATAACAGCGGTTTTCTGACGAAGGAAGGATCTGATTTGAATTCTGCTTGCGACATTCAATCCCTCTCGTCATTTTACGTCGGAATAGCATGTTTTCCATACCCGATTACGGTCCTGGAAGCCAGAATACTGGGAGATAGGTTTTGGATACAGGAGCGATTTTCTGACGAAGGAAGGCTCTGATTTGAATTCTGCTTGCGGCATTCGATCCCTCTCGCCACTTTACGTCGGAATAGCGTGTTCTCCATACCCGATTACGGTCCTGGAAGCCAGAATACTGTAAGATAGCTTTTGGCTATAACAGCGGTTTTCTGACGAAGGAAGGATCTGATTTGAATTCTGCTTGCGACATTCGATTCCTCTCGCCATTTTACGTCGGAATAGCATGTTTTCCACACCCGATTACGGTCCTCGAAGCCAGAATACTGGGAGATAGGTCTTGGATACAGCAGCGATTTCTGACGAAGGCAGTCTCTGATTTAAATTCTGCTTGCGACATTCAATCCCTCTCGTCATTTTACGTCGGAATAGCATGTTTTCCACACCCGATTACGATCCTGGCAGCCTCAATACCGGAAGATAGGTTTTGGATACAGGAGCGATTTTCTGACGAAGGAAGGCTCTTATTTGAATTCTGCTCGCGGCATTCGATCCCTCTCGTCATTTTACATCGGAGGAGAATGATTTCCACACCCGATTACGGTCCTGGAAGCCAGAATACTGGAAGACAGCTTTTGGCTATAACAGCGGTTTTCTGACGAAGGAAGGATCTGATTTGAATTCTGCTTGCGACATTCGATTCCTCTCGCCATTTTACGTCGGAATAGCATGTTTTCCACACCCGATTACGGTCCTCGAAGCCAGAATACTGGGAGATAGGTCTTGGATACAGCAGCGATTTCTGACGAAGGCAGTCTCTGATTTAAATTCTGCTTGCGACATTCAATCCCTCTCGTCATTTTACGTCGGAATAGCATGTTTTCCACACCCGATTACGATCCTGGCAGCCTCAATACCGGAAGATAGGTTTTGGATACAGGAGCGATTTTCTGACGAAGGAAGGCTCTTATTTGAATTCTGCTCGCGGCATTCGATCCCTCTCGTCATTTTACGTCGGAATAGCATGTTTTCCACACCCGATTACGGTCCTCGAAGCCAGAATACTGGGAGATAGGTTTTGGCAATAACAGCGACTTTATGACGAAGTGAGGCTCTGATTTGAATTCTGCTTGCGGCATTCGATCCCTCTCGTCATTTTACATCGGAGGAGAATGTTTTCCACACGCGATTACGGTCCTGGAAGCCAGAATACTGGAAGATAGCTTTTGGCTATAACAGCGGTTTTCTGACGAAGGAAGGATCTGATTTGAATTCTGCTTGCGACATTCAATCCCTCTCGTCATTTTACGTCGGAATTGCATGTTTTCCATACCCGATTACGGTCCTGGAAGCCAGAATACTGGAAGATAGCTTTTGGCTATAACAGCGGTTTTCTGACGAAGGAAGGATCTGATTTGAATTCTGCTTGCGACATTCAATCCCTCTCGTCATTTTACGTCGGAGTAGAATGTTTTCCACACCCGATTACGGTCCTGGAAGCCAGAATACTGGAAGATAGCTTTTGACTATAACAGCGGTTTTCTGACGAAGGCAGTCTCTGATTTAAATTCTGCTTGCGACATTCAATCCCTCTCGTCATTTTACGTCGGAATAGCATGTTTTCCATACCCGATTACGGTCCTGGAAGCCAGAATACTGGGAGATAGGTTTTGGCAATAAGAGCGACTTTATGACGAAGTGAGGCTCTGATTTGAATTCTGCTTGCGGCATTCGATCCCTCTCGTCATTTTACATCGGAGTAGAATGTTTTCCACACCCGATTACGGTCCTGGAAGCCAGAATACTGGGAGATAGGTTTTGGCTATAACAGCGGTTTTCTGACGAAGGCAGTCTCTGATTTAAATTCTGCTTGCGACATTCAATCCCTCTCGTCATTTTACGTCGGAATAGCATGTTTTCCATACCCGATTACGGTCCTGGAAGCCAGAATACTGGGAGATAGGTTTTGGATACAGGAGCAATTTTCTGACGAAGGAAGGCTCTGATTTGAATTCTGCTTGCGGCATTCGATCCCTCTCGCCATTTTACGTCGGAATAGCATGTTCTCCATACCCGATTACGGTCCTGGAAGCCAGAATACTGCAAGATAGCTTTTGGCAATAACAGCGACTTTATGACGAAGTGAGGCTCTGATTTGAATTCTGCTTGCGACATTCTATCCCTCTCGTCATTTTACATCGGAGGAGAATGATTTCCACACCCGATTACGGTCCTGGAAGCCAGAATACTGGAAAATAGCTTTTGGCTATAACAGCGATTTTCTGACGAAGGCAGTCTCTGATTTGAATTCTGCATGCGACATTCGATTCCTCTCGTCATTTTACGTCCGAATAGCATGTTTTCCACACCCGATTACGGTCCTCGAAGCCAGAATACTGGGAGATAGGTCTTGGATACAGCAGCGATTTCTGACGAAGGCAGTCTCTGATTTAAATTCTGCTTGCGACATTCAATCCCTCTCGTCATTTTACGTCGGAATAGCATGTTTTCCACACCCGATTACGATCCTGGCAGCCTCAATACCGGAAGATAGGTTTTGGATACAGGAGCGATTTTCTGACGAAGGAAGGCTCTTATTTGAATTCTGCTCGCGGCATTCGATCCCTCTCGTCATTTTACGTCGGAATAGCATGTTTTCCGCACCCGATTACGGTCCTGGAAACCAGAATACTGGGAGATAGGTTTTGGCTATAACAGCGGTTTTCTGACGAAGGAAGGCTCCGATTTGAATTCTGCTTGCGGCATTCGATCCCTCTCGTCATTTTACATCCGAGTAGAATGTTTTCCACACCCGATTACGGTCCTGGAAGCCAGAATACTGGGAGATAGGTTTTGGCTATAACAGCGGTTTTCTGACGAAGGAAGGATCTGATTTGAATTCTGCTTGCGACATTCAATCCCTCTCGTCATTTTACGTCGGAATAGCATGTTTTCCATACCCGATTACGGTCCTGGAAGCCAGAATACTGGGAGATAGGTTTTGGATACAGGAGCGATTTTCTGACGAAGGAAGGCTCTGATTTGAATTCTGCTTGCGGCATTCGATCCCTCTCGCCACTTTACGTCGGAATAGCGTGTTCTCCATACCCGATTACGGTCCTGGAAGCCAGAATACTGTAAGATAGCTTTTGGCTATAACAGCGGTTTTCTGACGAAGGAAGGATCTGATTTGAATTCTGCTTGCGACATTCGATTCCTCTCGCCATTTTACGTCGGAATAGCATGTTTTCCACACCCGATTACGGTCCTCGAAGCCAGAATACTGGGAGATAGGTCTTGGATACAGCAGCGATTTCTGACGAAGGCAGTCTCTGATTTAAATTCTGCTTGCGACATTCAATCCCTCTCGTCATTTTACGTCGGAATAGCATGTTTTCCACACCCGATTACGATCCTGGCAGCCTCAATACCGGAAGATAGGTTTTGGATACAGGAGCGATTTTCTGACGAAGGAAGGCTCTTATTTGAATTCTGCTCGCGGCATTCGATCCCTCTCGTCATTTTACATCGGAGGAGAATGATTTCCACACCCGATTACGGTCCTGGAAGCCAGAATACTGGAAGACAGCTTTTGGCTATAACAGCGGTTTTCTGACGAAGGAAGGATCTGATTTGAATTCTGCTTGCGACATTCGATTCCTCTCGCCATTTTACGTCGGAATAGCATGTTTTCCACACCCGATTACGGTCCTCGAAGCCAGAATACTGGGAGATAGGTCTTGGATACAGCAGCGATTTCTGACGAAGGCAGTCTCTGATTTAAATTCTGCTTGCGACATTCAATCCCTCTCGTCATTTTACGTCGGAATAGCATGTTTTCCACACCCGATTACGATCCTGGCAGCCTCAATACCGGAAGATAGGTTTTGGATACAGGAGCGATTTTCTGACGAAGGAAGGCTCTTATTTGAATTCTGCTCGCGGCATTCGATCCCTCTCGTCATTTTACGTCGGAATAGCATGTTTTCCACACCCGATTACGGTCCTCGAAGCCAGAATACTGGGAGATAGGTTTTGGCAATAACAGCGACTTTATGACGAAGTGAGGCTCTGATTTGAATTCTGCTTGCGGCATTCGATCCCTCTCGTCATTTTACATCGGAGGAGAATGTTTTCCACACGCGATTACGGTCCTGGAAGCCAGAATACTGGAAGATAGCTTTTGGCTATAACAGCGGTTTTCTGACGAAGGAAGGATCTGATTTGAATTCTGCTTGCGACATTCGATTCCTCTCGTCATTTTACGTCGGAATAGCATGTTTTCCACACCCGATTACGGTCCTCGAAGCCAGAATACTGGGAGATAGGTTTTGGCAATAACAGCGACTTTATGACGAAGTGAGGCTCTGATTTGAATTCTGCTTGCGGCATTCGATCCCTCTCGTCATTTTACATCGGAGGAGAATGTTTTCCACACGCGATTACGGTCCTGGAAGCCAGAATACTGGAAGATAGCTTTTGGCTATAACAGCGGTTTTCTGACGAAGGAAGGATCTGATTTGAATTCTGCTTGCGACATTCAATCCCTCTCGTCATTTTACGTCGGAATTGCATGTTTTCCATACCCGATTACGGTCCTGGAAGCCAGAATACTGGAAGATAGCTTTTGGCTATAACAGCGGTTTTCTGACGAAGGAAGGATCTGATTTGAATTCTGCTTGCGACATTCAATCCCTCTCGTCATTTTACGTCGGAGTAGAATGTTTTCCACACCCGATTACGGTCCTGGAAGCCAGAATACTGGAAGATAGCTTTTGACTATAACAGCGGTTTTCTGACGAAGGCAGTCTCTGATTTAAATTCTGCTTGCGACATTCAATCCCTCTCGTCATTTTACGTCGGAATAGCATGTTTTCCATACCCGATTACGGTCCTGGAAGCCAGAATACTGGGAGATAGGTTTTGGCAATAAGAGCGACTTTATGACGAAGTGAGGCTCTGATTTGAATTCTGCTTGCGGCATTCGATCCCTCTCGTCATTTTACGTCGGAATAGTATGTTTTCCACACCCGATTACGGTCCTGGAAGCCAGAATACTGGGAGATAGGTTTTGGCTCTAATAGCGGTTTCCTGACGATGGCAGTCTCTGATTTAAATTCTGCTTGCGACATTCAATCCCTCTCGTCATTTTACGTCGGAATAGCATGTTTTCCATACCCGATTACGGTCCTGGAAGCCAGAATACTGGGAGATAGGTTTTGGATACAGGAGCAATTTTCTGACGAAGGAAGGCTCTGATTTGAATTCTGCTTGCGGCATTCGATCCCTCTCGCCATTTTACGTCGGAATAGCATGTTCTCCATACCCGATTACGGTCCTGGAAGCCAGAATACTGGAAGATAGGTTTTGGCAATAACAGCGACTTTATGACGAAGTGAGGCTCTGATTTGAATTCTGCTTGCGACATTCTATCCCTCTCGTCATTTTACATCGGAGGAGAATGATTTCCACACCCGATTACGGTCCTGGAAGCCAGAATACTGGAAAATAGCTTTTGGCTATAACAGCGGTTTTCTGACGAAGGAAGGATCTGATTTGAATTCTGCTTGCGACATTCGATTCCTCTCGTCATTTTACGTCGGAATAGCATGTTTTCCACACCCGATTACGGTCCTCGAAGCCAGAATACTGGGAGATAGGTCTTGGATACAGCAGCGATTTCTGACGAAGGCAGTCTCTGATTTAAATTCTGCTTGCGACATTCAATCCCTCTCGTCATTTTACGTCGGAATAGCATGTTTTCCACACCCGATTACGATCCTGGCAGCCTCAATACCGGAAGATAGGTTTTGGATACAGGAGCGATTTTCTGACGAAGGAAGGCTCTTATTTGAATTCTGCTCGCGGCATTCGATCCCTCTCGTCATTTTACGTCGGAATAGCATGTTTTCCGCACCCGATTACGGTCCTGGAAACCAGAATACTGGGAGATAGGTTTTGGCTATAACAGCGGTTTTCTGACGAAGGAAGGCTCCGATTTGAATTCTGCTTGCGGCATTCGATCCCTCTCGTCATTTTACATCCGAGTAGAATGTTTTCCACACCCGATTACGGTCCTGGAAGCCAGAATACTGGGAGATAGGTTTTGGCTATAACAGCGGTTTTCTGACGAAGGAAGGATCTGATTTGAATTCTGCTTGCGACATTCAATCCCTCTCGTCATTTTACGTCGGAATAGCATGTTTTCCATACCCGATTACGGTCCTGGAAGCCAGAATACTGGGAGATAGGTTTTGGATACAGGAGCGATTTTCTGACGAAGGAAGGCTCTGATTTGAATTCTGCTTGCGGCATTCGATCCCTCTCGCCACTTTACGTCGGAATAGCGTGTTCTCCATACCCGATTACGGTCCTGGAAGCCAGAATACTGTAAGATAGCTTTTGGCTATAACAGCGGTTTTCTGACGAAGGAAGGCTCTGATTTGAATTCTGCTTGCGACATTCGATTCCTCTCGCCATTTTACGTCGGAATAGCATGTTTTCCACACCCGATTACGGTCCTCGAAGCCAGAATACTGGGAGATAGGTCTTGGATACAGCAGCGATTTCTGACGAAGGCAGTCTCTGATTTAAATTCTGCTTGCGACATTCAATCCCTCTCGTCATTTTACGTCGGAATAGCATGTTTTCCACACCCGATTACGATCCTGGCAGCCTCAATACTGGGAGATAGGTTTTGGATACAGGAGCGATTTTCTGACGAAGGAAGGCTCTTATTTGAATTCTGCTCGCGGCATTCGATCCCTCTCGTCATTTTACATCGGAGGAGAATGATTTCCACACCCGATTACGGTCCTGGAAGCCAGAATACTGGAAGACAGCTTTTGGCTATAACAGCGGTTTTCTGACGAAGGAAGGATCTGATTTGAATTCTGCTTGCGACATTCGATTCCTCTCGCCATTTTACGTCGGAATAGCATGTTTTCCACACCCGATTACGGTCCTCGAAGCCAGAATACTGGGAGATAGGTCTTGGATACAGCAGCGATTTCTGACGAAGGCAGTCTCTGATTTAAATTCTGCTTGCGACATTCAATCCCTCTCGTCATTTTACGTCGGAATAGCATGTTTTCCACACCCGATTACGATCCTGGCAGCCTCAATACCGGAAGATAGGTTTTGGATACAGGAGCGATTTTCTGACGAAGGAAGGCTCTTATTTGAATTCTGCTCGCGGCATTCGATCCCTCTCGTCATTTTACGTCGGAATAGCATGTTTTCCACACCCGATTACGATCCTGGCAGCCTCAATACCGGAAGATAGGTTTTGGATACAGGAGCGATTTTCTGACGAAGGAAGGCTCTTATTTGAATTCTGCTCGCGGCATTCGATCCCTCTCGTCATTTTACGTCGGAATAGCATGTTTTCCGCACCCGATTACGGTCCTGGAAACCAGAATACTGGGAGATAGGTTTTGGCTATAACAGCGGTTTTCTGACGAAGGAAGGATCTGATTTGAATTCTGCTTGCGACATTCAATCCCTCTCGTCATTTTACGTCGGAATAGCATGTTTTCCACACCCGATTACGGTCCTGGAAGCCAGAATACTGGGAGATAGGTTTTGGATACAGGAGCAATTTTCTGACGAAGGAAGGCTCTGATTTGAATTCTGCTTGCGGCATTCGATCCCTCTCGCCATTTTACGTCGGAATAGCGTGTTCTCCATACCCGATTACGGTCCTGGAAGCCAGAATACTGCAAGATAGCTTTTGGCTATAACAGCGATTTTCTGACGAAGGAAGGATCTGATTTGAATTCTGCTTGCGACATTCAATCCCTCTCGTCATTTTACGTCGGAATAGCATGTTTTCCACACCCGATTACGATCCTGGCAGCCTCAATACCGGAAGATAGGTTTTGGATACAGGAGCGATTTTCTGACGAAGGAAGGCTCTTATTTGAATTCTGCTCGCGGCATTCGATCCCTCTCGTCATTTTACGTCGGAATAGCATGTTTTCCGCACCCGATTACGGTCCTGGAAACCAGAATACTGGGAGATAGGTTTTGGCTATAACAGCGGTTTTCTGACGAAGGAAGGCTCCGATTTGAATTCTGCTTGCGGCATTCGATCCCTCTCGTCATTTTACGTCGGAATAGCATGTTTTCCATACCCGATTACGGTCCTGGAAGCCAGAATACTGGAAGATAGCTTTTGGCTATAACAGCGATTTTCTGACGAAGGAAGGCTCTGATTTGAATTCTGCTTGCGGCATTCAATCCCTCTCGTCATTTTACGTCGGAATAGCATGTTTTCCATACCCGATTACGGTCCTGGAAGCCAGAATACTGGAAGATAGCTTTTGGCTATAACAGCGGTTTTCTGACGAAGGAAGGATCTGATTTGAATTCTGCTTGCGACATTCGATCCCTCTCGTCATTTTACGTCGGAATAGCATGTTTTCCATACCCGATTACGGTCCTGGAAGCCAGAATACTGGGAGATAGCTTTTGGCTATAACAGCGGTTTTCTGACGAAGGAAGGCTCTGATTTGAATTCTGCTTGCGGCATTCGATCCCTCTCGTCATTTTACATCCGAGTAGAATGTTTTCCACACCCGATTACGGTCCTGGAAGCCAGAATACTGGGAGATAGGTTTTGGCTATAACAGCGGTTTTCTGACGAAGGAAGGATCTGATTTGAATTCTGCTTGCGACATTCAATCCCTCTCGTCATTTTACGTCGGAATAGCATGTTTTCCATACCCGATTACGGTCCTGGAAGCCAGAATACTGGGAGATAGGTTTTGGATACAGGAGCGATTTTCTGACGAAGGAAGGCTCTGATTTGAATTCTGCTTGCGGCATTCAATCCCTCTCGTCATTTTACGTCGGAATAGCATGTTTTCCATACCCGATTACGGTCCTGGAAGCCAGAATACTGGAAGATAGCTTTTGGCTATAACAGCGGTTTTCTGACGAAGGAAGGATCTGATTTGAATTCTGCTTGCGACATTCGATCCCTCTCGTCATTTTACGTCGGAATAGCATGTTTTCCATACCCGATTACGGTCCTGGAAGCCAGAATACTGGGAGATAGGTTTTGGATACAGGAGCGATTTTCTGACGAAGGAAGGCTCTGATTTGAATTCTGCTTGCGACATTCAATCCCTCTCGTCATTTTACGTCGGAATAGCATGTTTTCCACACCCGATTGCGGTCCTGGAAGACAGAATACTGGGAGATAGGTGTTGGCAATAACAGCGACTTTATGACGAAGTGAGGCTCTGATTCGAATTCTGCTTGCGGCATTCGATCCCTCTCGTCATTTTACATCGGAGTAGAATGTTTTCCACACCCGATTACGGTCCTGGAAGCCAGAATACTGGGAGATAGGTTTTGGCTATAACAGCGGTTTTCTGACGAAGGAAGGATCTGATTTGAATTCTGCTTGCGACATTCAATCCCTCTCGTCATTTTACGTCAGAATAGCATGTTTTCCACACCCGATTACGGTCCTCGAACCCAAAATACTGGGAGACAGGTTTTGGCTATAACAGTGGTTTTCTGACGAAGGAAGGATCTGATTTGAATTCTGCTTGCGACATTCAATCCCTCTCGTCATTTTACGTCGGAATAGCATGTTTTCCATACCCGATTACGGTCCTGGAAGCCAGAATACTGGGAGATAGGTTTTGGCTATAACAGCGGTTTTCTGACGAAGGCAGTCTCTGATTTAAATTCTGCTTGCGACATTCAATCCCTCTCGTCATTTTACGTCGGAATAGCATGTTTTCCATACTCGATTACGGTCCTGGAAGCCAGAATACTGGGAGATAGGTTTTGGATACAGGAGCAATTTTCTGACGAAGGAAGGCTCTGATTTGAATTCTGCTTGTGGCATTCGATCCCTCTCGCCATTTTACGTCGGAATAGCATGTTCTCCATACCCGATTACGGTCCTGGAAGCCAGAATACTGCAAGATAGCTTTTGGCAATAACAGCGACTTTATGACGAAGTGAGGCTCTGATTTGAATTCTGCTTGCGACATTCTATCCCTCTCGTCATTTTACATCGGAGGAGAATGATTTCCACACCCGATTACGGTCCTGGAAGCCAGAATACTGGAAGATAGCTTTTGGCTATAACAGCGGTTTTCTGACGAAGGAAGGATCTGATTTGAATTCTGCTTGCGACATTCGATTCCTCTCGTCATTTTACGTCGGAATAGCATGTTTTCCACACCCGATTACGGTCCTCGAAGCCAGAATACTGGGAGATAGGTCTTGGATACAGCAGCGATTTCTGACGAAGGAAGGCTCTGATTTGAATTCTGCTTGCGGCATTCGATCCCTCTCGCCATTTTACGTCGGAATAGCGTGTTCTCCATACCCGATTACGGTCCTGGAAGCCAGAATACTGCAAGATAGCTTTTGGCTATAACAGCGATTTTCTGACGAAGGAAGGATCTGATTTGAATTCTGCTTGCGACATTCAATCCCTCTCGTCATTTTACGTCGGAATAGCATGTTTTCCACACCCGATTACGGTCCTGGAAGCCAGAATACTGGGAGATAGGTTTTGGCAATAACAGCGACTTTATGACGAAGTGAGGCTCTGATTTGAATTCTGCTTGCGGCATTCGATCCCTCTCGTCATTTTACATCGGAGGAGAATGTTTTCCACACGCGATTACGGTCCTGGAAGCCAGAATACTGGAAGATAGCTTTTGGCTATAACAGCGGTTTTCTGACGAAGGAAGGATCTGATTTGAATTCTGCTTGCGACATTCAATCCCTCTCGTCATTTTACGTCGGAATAGCATGTTTTCCATACCCGATTACGGTCCTCGAACCCAGAATACTGGGAGACAGGTTTTGGCTATAACAGTGGTTTTCTGACGAAGGAAGGATCTGATTTGAATTCTGCTTGCGACATTCAATCCCTCTCGTCATTTTACGTCGGAATAGCATGTTTTCCATTCCCGATTACGGTCCTGGAAGCCAGAATACTGGGAGATAGGTTTTGGCAATAAGAGCGACTTTATGACGAAGTGAGGCTCTGATTTGAATTCTGCTTGCGGCATTCGATCCCTCTCGTCATTTTACATCGGAGTAGAATGTTTTCCACACCCGATTACGGTCCTGGAAGCCAGAATACTGGGAGATAGGTTTTGGCTATAACAGCGGTTTTCTGACGAAGGCAGTCTCTGATTTAAATTCTGCTTGCGACATTCAATCCCTCTCGTCATTTTACGTCGGAATAGCATGTTTTCCATACCCGATTACGGTCCTGGAAGCCAGAATACTGGGAGATAGGTTTTGGATACAGGAGCAATTTTCTGACGAAGGAAGGCTCTGATTTGAATTCTGCTTGCGGCATTCGATCCCTCTCGCCATTTTACGTCGGAATAGCATGTTCTCCACACCCGATTACGATCCTGGCAGCCTCAATACCGGAAGATAGGTTTTGGATACAGGAGCGATTTTCTGACGAAGGAAGGCTCTTATTTGAATTCTGCTCGCGGCATTCGATCCCTCTCGTCATTTTACGTCGGAATAGCATGTTTTCCGCACCCGATTACGGTCCTGGAAACCAGAATACTGGGAGATAGGTTTTGGCTATAACAGCGGTTTTCTGACGAAGGAAGGATCTGATTTGAATTCTGCTTGCGACATTCAATCCCTCTCGTCATTTTACGTCGGAATAGCATGTTTTCCATACCCGATTACGGTCCTGGAAGCCAGAATACTGGGAGATAGGTTTTGGATACAGGAGCGATTTTCTGACGAAGGAAGGCTCTTATTTGAATTCTGCTCGCGGCATTCGATCCCTCTCGTCATTTTACGTCGGAATAGCATGTTTTCCGCACCCGATTACGGTCCTGGAAACCAGAATACTGGGAGATAGGTTTTGGCTATAACAGCGGTTTTCTGACGAAGGAAGGCTCCGATTTGAATTCTGCTTGCGGCATTCGATCCCTCTCGTCATTTTACATCCGAGTAGAATGTTTTCCACACCCGATTACGGTCCTGGAAGCCAGAATACTGGGAGATAGGTTTTGGCTATAACAGCGGTTTTCTGACGAAGGAAGGATCTGATTTGAATTCTGCTTGCGACATTCAATCCCTCTCGTCATTTTACGTCGGAATAGCATGTTTTCCATACCCGATTACGGTCCTGGAAGCCAGAATACTGGGAGATAGGTTTTGGATACAGGAGCGATTTTCTGACGAAGGAAGGCTCTGATTTGAATTCTGCTTGCGGCATTCAATCCCTCTCGTCATTTTACGTCGGAATAGCATGTTTTCCATACCCGATTACGGTCCTGGAAGCCAGAATACTGGAAGATAGCTTTTGGCTATAACAGCGGTTTTCTGACGAAGGAAGGATCTGATTTGAATTCTGCTTGCGACATTCAATCCCTCTCGTCATTTTACGTCGGAGTAGAATGTTTTCCACACCCGATTACGGTCCTGGAAGCCAGAATACTGGAAGATAGCTTTTGACTATAACAGCGGTTTTCTGACGAAGGCAGTCTCCGATTTAAATTCTGCTTGCAACATTCAATCCCTCTCGTCATTTTACGTCGGAATAGCATGTTTTCCATACCCGATTACGGTCCTGGAAGCCAGAATACTGGGAGATAGGTTTTGGATACAGGAGCGATTTTCTGACGAAGGAAGGCTCTGATTTGAATTCTGCTTGCGGCGTTCGATCCCTCTCGCCACTTTACGTCGGAATAGCGTGTTCTCCATACCCGATTACGGTCCTGGAAGCCAGAATACTGCAAGATAGCTTTTGGCTATAAAAGCGATTTTCTGACGAAGGAAGGATCTGATTTGAATTCTGCTTGCGACATTCAATCCCTCTGATCATTTTACGTCGGAATAGCATGTTTTCCACAGCCGATTACGGTCCTGGAAGCCAGAATACTGGGAGATAGGTTTTGGCTCTAACAGCGACTTTATGACGAAGTGAGGCTCTGATTTGAATTCTGCTTGCGGCATTCGATCCCTCTCGTCATTTTACATCGGAGGAGAATGTTTTCCACACGCGATTACGGTCCTGGAAGCCAGAATACTGGGAGATAGGTTTTGGCTATAACAGCGGTTTTCTGACGAAGGAAGGATCTGATTTGAATTCTGCTTGCGACATTCAATCCCTCTCGTCATTTTACGTCGGATTAGAATGTTTTCCACACCCGATTACGGTCCTGGAAGCCAGAATACTGGAAGATAGCTTTTGACTATAACAGCGGTTTTCTGACGAAGGCAGTCTCTGATTTAAATTCTGCTTGCGACATTCAATCCCTCTCGTCATTTTACGTCGGAATAGCATGTTTTCCACACCCGATTACGGTCCTCGAACCCAGAATACTGGGAGACAGGTTTTGGCTATAACAGTGGTTTTCTGACGAAGGAAGGATCTGATTTGAATTCTGCTTGCGACATTCAATCCCTCTCGTCATTTTACGTCGGAATAGCATGTTTTCCATACCCGATTACGGTCCTGGAAGCCAGAATACTGGGAGATAGGTTTTGGCAATAAGAGCGACTTTATGACGAAGTGAGGCTCTGATTTGAATTCTGCTTGCGGCATTCGATCCCTCTCGTCATTTTACATCGGAGTAGAATGTTTTCCACACCCGATTACGGTCCTGGAAGCCAGAATACTGGAAGATAGCTTTTGACTATAACAGCGGTTTTCTGACGAAGGCAGTCTCCGATTTAAATTCTGCTTGCAACATTCAATCCCTCTCGTCATTTTACGTCGGAATAGCATGTTTTCCACACCCGATTACGGTCCTCGAACCCAGAATACTGGGAGACAGGTTTTGGCTATAACAGTGGTTTTCTGACGAAGGAAGGATCTGATTTGAATTCTGCTTGCGACATTCAATCCCTCTCGTCATTTTACGTCGGAATAGCATGTTTTCCATACCCGATTACGGTCCTGGAAGCCAGAATACTGGGAGATAGGTTTTGGCTATAACAGCGGTTTTCTGACGAAGGCAGTCTCTGATTTAAATTCTGCTTGCGACATTCAATCCCTCTCGTCATTTTACGTCGGAATAGCATGTTTTCCATACCCGATTACGGTCCTGGAAGCCAGAATACTGGGAGATAGGTTTTGGATACAGGAGCAATTTTCTGACGAAGGAAGGCTCTGATTTGAATTCTGCTTGCGGCATTCGATCCCTCTCGCCATTTTACGTCGGAATAGCATGCTCTCCACACCCGATTACGATCCTGGCAGCCTCAATACCGGAAGATAGGTTTTGGATACAGGAGCGATTTTCTGACGAAGGAAGGCTCTTATTTGAATTCTGCTCGCGGCATTCGATCCCTCTCGTCATTTTACGTCGGAATAGCATGTTTTCCACACCCGATTACGGTCCTGGAAGCCAGAATACTGGGAGATAGGTTTTGGCTATAACAGCGGTTTTCTGACGAAGGAAGGATCTGATTTGAATTCTGCTTGCGACATTCAATCCCTCTCGTCATTTTACGTCGGAATAGCATGTTTTCCATACCCGATTACGGTCCTGGAAGCCAGAATACTGGGAGATAGGTTTTGGATACAGGAGCGATTTTCTGACGAAGGAAGGCTCTTATTTGAATTCTGCTCGCGGCATTCGATCCCTCTCGTCATTTTACGTCGGAATAGCATGTTTTCCGCACCCGATTACGGTCCTGGAAACCAGAATACTGGGAGATAGGTTTTGGCTATAACAGCGGTTTTCTGACGAAGGAAGGCTCCGATTTGAATTCTGCTTGCGGCATTCGATCCCTCTCGTCATTTTACATCCGAGTAGAATGTTTTCCACACCCGATTACGGTCCTGGAAGCCAGAATACTGGGAGATAGGTTTTGGCTATAACAGCGGTTTTCTGACGAAGGAAGGATCTGATTTGAATTCTGCTTGCGACATTCAATCCCTCTCGTCATTTTACGTCGGAATAGCATGTTTTCCATACCCGATTACGGTCCTGGAAGCCAGAATACTGGGAGATAGGTTTTGGATACAGGAGCGATTTTCTGACGAAGGAAGGCTCTGATTTGAATTCTGCTTGCGGCATTCAATCCCTCTCGTCATTTTACGTCGGAATAGCATGTTTTCCATACCCGATTACGGTCCTGGAAGCCAGAATACTGGAAGATAGCTTTTGGCTATAACAGCGGTTTTCTGACGAAGGAAGGATCTGATTTGAATTCTGCTTGCGACATTCAATCCCTCTCGTCATTTTACGTCGGAGTAGAATGTTTTCCACACCCGATTACGGTCCTGGAAGCCAGAATACTGGAAGATAGCTTTTGACTATAACAGCGGTTTTCTGACGAAGGCAGTCTCCGATTTAAATTCTGCTTGCAACATTCAATCCCTCTCGTCATTTTACGTCGGAATAGCATGTTTTCCATACCCGATTACGGTCCTGGAAGCCAGAATACTGGGAGATAGGTTTTGGATACAGGAGCGATTTTCTGACGAAGGAAGGCTCTGATTTGAATTCTGCTTGCGGCGTTCGATCCCTCTCGCCACTTTACGTCGGAATAGCGTGTTCTCCATACCCGATTACGGTCCTGGAAGCCAGAATACTGGAAGATAGCTTTTGGCTATAAAAGCGATTTTCTGACGAAGGAAGGATCTGATTTGAATTCTGCTTGCGACATTCAATCCCTCTCGTCATTTTACGTCGGAATAGCATGTTTTCCACAGCCGATTACGGTCCTGGAAGCCAGAATACTGGGAGATAGGTTTTGGCTATAACAGCGACTTTATGACGAAGTGAGGCTCTGATTTGAATTCTGCTTGCGGCATTCGATCCCTCTCGTCATTTTACATCGGAGGAGAATGTTTTCCACACGCGATTACGGTCCTGGAAGCCAGAATACTGGGAGATAGGTTTTGGCTATAACAGCGGTTTTCTGACGAAGGAAGGATCTGATTTGAATTCTGCTTGCGACATTCAATCCCTCTCGTCATTTTACGTCGGATTAGAATGTTTTCCACACCCGATTACGGTCCTGGAAGCCAGAATACTGGAAGATAGCTTTTGACTATAACAGCGGTTTTCTGACGAAGGCAGTCTCTGATTTAAATTCTGCTTGCAACATTCAATCCCTCTCGTCATTTTACGTCGGAATAGCATGTTTTCCACACCCGATTACGGTCCTCGAACCCAGAATACTGGGAGACAGGTTTTGGCTATAACAGTGGTTTTCTGACGAAGGAAGGATCTGATTTGAATTCTGCTTGCGACATTCAATCCCTCTCGTCATTTTACGTCGGAATAGCATGTTTTCCATACCCGATTACGGTCCTGGAAGCCAGAATACTGGGAGATAGGTTTTGGCAATAAGAGCGACTTTATGACGAAGTGAGGCTCTGATTTGAATTCTGCTTGCGGCATTCGATCCCTCTCGTCATTTTACATCGGAGTAGAATGTTTTCCACACCCGATTACGGTCCTGGAAGCCAGAATACTGGAAGATAGCTTTTGACTATAACAGCGGTTTTCTGACGAAGGCAGTCTCCGATTTAAATTCTGCTTGCAACATTCAATCCCTCTCGTCATTTTACGTCGGAATAGCATGTTTTCCACACCCGATTACGGTCCTGGAAGCCAGAATACTGGGAGACAGGTTTTGGCTATAACAGTGGTTTTCTGACGAAGGAAGGATCTGATTTGAATTCTGCTTGCGACATTCAATCCCTCTCGTCATTTTACGTCGGAATAGCATGTTTTCCATACCCGATTACGGTCCTGGAAGCCAGAATACTGGGAGATAGGTTTTGGCTATAACAGCGGTTTTCTGACGAAGGCAGTCTCTGATTTAAATTCTGCTTGCGACATTCAATCCCTCTCGTCATTTTACGTCGGAATAGCATGTTTTCCATACCCGATTACGGTCCTGGAAGCCAGAATACTGGGAGATAGGTTTTGGATACAGGAGCAATTTTCTGACGAAGGAAGGCTCTGATTTGAATTCTGCTTGCGGCATTCGATCCCTCTCGCCATTTTACGTCGGAATAGCATGTTCTCCACACCCGATTACGATCCTGGCAGCCTCAATACCGGAAGATAGGTTTTGGATACAGGAGCGATTTTCTGACGAAGGAAGGCTCTTATTTGAATTCTGCTCGCGGCATTCGATCCCTCTCGTCATTTTACGTCGGAATAGCATGTTTTCCGCACCCGATTACGGTCCTGGAAACCAGAATACTGGGAGATAGGTTTTGGCTATAACAGCGGTTTTCTGACGAAGGAAGGCTCTGATTTGAATTCTGCTTGCGGCATTCGATTCCTCTCGTCATTTTACATCCGAGTAGAATGTTTTCCACACCCGATTACGGTCCTGGAAGCCAGAATACTGGGAGATAGGTTTTGGCTATAACAGCGGTTTTCTGACGAAGGAAGGATCTGATTTGAATTCTGCTTGCGACATTCAATCCCTCTCGTCATTTTACGTCGGAATAGCATGTTTTCCATACCCGATTACGGTCCTGGAAGCCAGAATACTGGGAGATAGGTTTTGGATACAGGAGCGATTTTCTGACGAAGGAAGGCTCTTATTTGAATTCTGCTCGCGGCATTCGATCCCTCTCGTCATTTTACGTCGGAGTAGCATGTTTTCCGCACCCGATTACGGTCCTGGAAACCAGAATACTGGGAGATAGGTTTTGGCTATAACAGCGGTTTTCTGACGAAGGAAGGCTCCGATTTGAATTCTGCTTGCGGCATTCGATCCCTCTCGTCATTTTACATCCGAGTAGAATGTTTTCCACACCCGATTACGGTCCTGGAAGCCAGAATACTGGGAGATAGGTTTTGGCTATAACAGCGGTTTTCTGACGAAGGAAGGATCTGATTTGAATTCTGCTTGCGACATTCAATCACTCTCGTCATTTTACGTCGGAATAGCATGTTTTCCACACCCGATTACGGTCCTGGAAGCCAGAATACTGGGAGATAGGTTTTGGATACAGGAGCGATTTTCTGACGAAGGAAGGCTCTGATTTGAATTCTGCTTGCGGCATTCGATCCCTCTCGCCATTTTACATCGGAGGAGAATGTTTTCCACACGCGATTACGGTCCTGGAAGCCAGAATACTGGAAGATAGCTTTTGGCTATAACAGCGGTTTTCTGACGAAGGAAGGATCTGATTTGAATTCTGCTTGCGACATTCAATCCCTCTCGTCATTTTACGTCGGAATTGCATGTTTTCCATACCCGATTACGGTCCTGGAAGCCAGAATACTGGAAGATAGCTTTTGGCTATAACAGCGGTTTTCTGACGAAGGAAGGATCTGATTTGAATTCTGCTTGCGACATTCAATCCCTCTCGTCATTTTACGTCGGAGTAGAATGTTTTCCACACCCGATTACGGTCCTGGAAGCCAGAATACTGGAAGATAGCTTTTGACTATAACAGCGGTTTTCTGACGAAGGAAGGATCTGATTTGAATTCTGCTTGCGACATTCAATCCCTCTCGTCATTTTACGTCGGAATAGCATGTTTTCCATACCCGATTACGGTCCTGGAAGCCAGAATACTGGGAGATAGGTTTTGGATACAGGAGCGATTTTCTGACGAAGGAAGGCTCTGATTTGAATTCTGCTTGCGGCATTCGATCCCTCTCGCCATTTTACATCGGAGTAGAATGTTTTCCACACCCGATTACGGTCCTGGAAGCCAGAATACTGGAAGATAGCTTTTGACTATAACAGCGGTTTTCTGACGAAGGCAGTCTCCGATTTAAATTCTGCTTGCAACATTCAATCCCTCTCGTCATTTTACGTCGGAATAGCATGTTTTCCACACCCGATTACGGTCCTCGAACCCAGAATACTGGGAGACAGGTTTTGGCTATAACAGTGGTTTTCTGACGAAGGAAGGATCTGATTTGAATTCTGCTTGCGACATTCAATCCCTCTCGTCATTTTACGTCGGAATAGCATGTTTTCCATACCCGATTACGGTCCTGGAAGCCAGAATACTGGGAGATAGGTTTTGGATACAGGAGCGATTTTCTGACGAAGGAAGGCTCTTATTTGAATTCTGCTCGCGGCATTCGATCCCTCTCGTCATTTTACGTCGGAATAGCATGTTTTCCGCACCCGATTACGGTCCTGGAAACCAGAATACTGGGAGATAGGTTTTGGCTATAACAGCGGTTTTCTGACGAAGGAAGGCTCCGATTTGAATTCTGCTTGCGGCATTCGATCCCTCTCGTCATTTTACATCCGAGTAGAATGTTTTCCACACCCGATTACGGTCCTGGAAGCCAGAATACTGGGAGATAGGTTTTGGCTATAACAGCGGTTTTCTGACGAAGGAAGGATCTGATTTGAATTCTGCTTGCGACATTCAATCCCTCTCGTCATTTTACGTCGGAATAGCATGTTTTCCATACCCGATTACGGTCCTGGAAGCCAGAATACTGGGAGATAGGTTTTGGATACAGGAGCGATTTTCTGACGAAGGAAGGCTCTGATTTGAATTCTGCTTGCGGCATTCAATCCCTCTCGTCATTTTACGTCGGAATAGCATGTTTTCCATACCCGATTACGGTCCTGGAAGCCAGAATACTGGAAGATAGCTTTTGGCTATAACAGCGGTTTTCTGACGAAGGAAGGATCTGATTTGAATTCTGCTTGCGACATTCAATCCCTCTCGTCATTTTACGTCGGAGTAGAATGTTTTCCACACCCGATTACGGTCCTGGAAGCCAGAATACTGGAAGATAGCTTTTGACTATAACAGCGGTTTTCTGACGAAGGCAGTCTCCGATTTAAATTCTGCTTGCAACATTCAATCCCTCTCGTCATTTTACGTCGGAATAGCATGTTTTCCATACCCGATTACGGTCCTGGAAGCCAGAATACTGGGAGATAGGTTTTGGATACAGGAGCGATTTTCTGACGAAGGAAGGCTCTGATTTGAATTCTGCTTGCGGCGTTCGATCCCTCTCGCCACTTTACGTCGGAATAGCGTGTTCTCCATACCCGATTACGGTCCTGGAAGCCAGAATACTGCAAGATAGCTTTTGGCTATAACAGCGACTTTATGACGAAGGGAGGCTCTGATTTGAATTCTGCTTGCGACATTCAATCCCTCTCGTCATTTTACGTCGGAATATCGCGTTTTCCACAGCCGATTACGGTCCTGGAAGCCAGAATACTGGGAGATAGGTTTTGGCAATAACAGCGACTTTATGACGAAGTGAGGCTCTGATTTGAATTCTGCTTGCGGCATTCGATCCCTCTCGTCATTTTACATCGGAGGAGAATGTTTTCCACACGCGATTACGGTCCTGGAAGCCAGAATACTGGGAGATAGGTTTTGGCTATAACAGCGGTTTTCTGACGAAGGAAGGATCTGATTTGAATTCTGCTTGCGACATTCAATCCCTCTCGTCATTTTACGTCGGATTAGAATGTTTTCCACACCCGATTACGGTCCTGGAAGCCAGAATACTGGAAGATAGCTTTTGACTATAACAGCGGTTTTCTGACGAAGGCAGTCTCTGATTTAAATTCTGCTTGCAACATTCAATCCCTCTCGTCATTTTACGTCGGAATAGCATGTTTTCCACACCCGATTACGGTCCTCGAACCCAGAATACTGGGAGACAGGTTTTGGCTATAACAGTGGTTTTCTGACGAAGGAAGGATCTGATTTGAATTCTGCTTGCGACATTCAATCCCTCTCGTCATTTTACGTCGGAATAGCATGTTTTCCATACCCGATTACGGTCCTGGAAGCCAGAATACTGGGAGATAGGTTTTGGCAATAAGAGCGACTTTATGACGAAGTGAGGCTCTGATTTGAATTCTGCTTGCGGCATTCGATCCCTCTCGTCATTTTACATCGGAGTAGAATGTTTTCCACACCCGATTACGGTCCTGGAAGCCAGAATACTGGAAGATAGCTTTTGACTATAACAGCGGTTTTCTGACGAAGGCAGTCTCTGATTTAAATTCTGCTTGCAACATTCAATCCCTCTCGTCATTTTACGTCGGAATAGCATGTTTTCCACACCCGATTACGGTCCTCGAACCCAGAATACTGGGAGACAGGTTTTGGCTATAACAGTGGTTTTCTGACGAAGGAAGGATCTGATTTGAATTCTGCTTGCGACATTCAATCCCTCTCGTCATTTTACGTCGGAATAGCATGTTTTCCATACCCGATTACGGTCCTGGAAGCCAGAATACTGGGAGATAGGTTTTGGCTATAACAGCGGTTTTCTGACGAAGGCAGGCTCTGATTTAAATTCTGCTTGCGACATTCAATCCCTCTCGTCATTTTACGTCGGAATAGCATGTTTTCCATACCCGATTACGGTCCTGGAAGCCAGAATACTGGGAGATAGGTTTTGGATACAGGAGCAATTTTCTGACGAAGGAAGGCTCTGATTTGAATTCTGCTTGCGACATTCGATCCCTCTCGCCATTTTACGTCGGAATAGCATGTTTTCCACACCCGATTACGATCCTGGCAGCCTCAATACCGGAAGATAGGTTTTGGATACAGGAGCGATTTTCTGACGAAGGAAGGCTCTTATTTGAATTCTGCTCGCGGCATTCGATCCCTCTCGTCATTTTACGTCGGAATAGCATGTTTTCCACACCCGATTACGGTCCTGGAAGCCAGAATACTGGGAGATAGGTTTTGGCTATAACAGCGGTTTTCTGACGAAGGAAGGCTCCGATTTGAATTCTGCTTGCGGCATTCGATCCCTCTCGTCATTTTACATCCGAGTAGAATGTTTTCCACACCCGATTACGGTCCTGGAAGCCAGAATACTGGGAGATAGGTTTTGGCTATAACAGCGGTTTTCTGACGAAGGAAGGATCTGATTTGAATTCTGCTTGCGACATTCAATCCCTCTCGTCATTTTACGTCGGAATAGCATGTTTTCCACACCCGATTACGGTCCTGGAAGCCAGAATACTGGGAGATAGGTTTTGGATACAGGAGCGATTTTCTGACGAAGGAAGGCTCTTATTTGAATTCTGCTCGCGGCATTCGATCCCTCTCGTCATTTTACGTCGGAATAGCATGTTTTCCGCACCCGATTACGGTCCTGGAAGCCAGAATACTGGGAGATAGGTTTTGGCTATAACAGCGGTTTTCTGACGAAGGAAGGCTCCGATTTGAATTCTGCTTGCGGCATTCGATCCCTCTCGTCATTTTACATCGGAGTAGAATGTTTTCCACACCCGATTACGGTCCTGGAAGCCAGAATACTGGGAGATAGGTTTTGGCTATAACAGCGGTTTTCTGACGAAGGAAGGATCTGATTTGAATTCTGCTTGCGACATTCAATCCCTCTCGTCATTTTACGTCGGAATAGCATGTTTTCCATACCCGATTACGGTCCTGGAAGCCAGAATACTGGGAGATAGGTTTTGGATACAGGAGCGATTTTCTGACGAAGGAAGGCTCTGATTTGAATTCTGCTTGCGGCATTCGATCCCTCTCGCCATTTTACATCGGAGGAGAATGTTTTCCACACGCGATTACGGTCCTGGAAGCCAGAATACTGGAAGATAGCTTTTGGCTATAACAGCGGTTTTCTGACGAAGGAAGGATCTGATTTGAATTCTGCTTGCGACATTCAATCCCTCTCGTCATTTTACGTCGGAATTGCATGTTTTCCATACCCGATTACGGTCCTGGAAGCCAGAATACTGGAAGATAGCTTTTGGCTATAACAGCGGTTTTCTGACGAAGGAAGGATCTGATTTGAATTCTGCTTGCGACATTCAATCCCTCTCGTCATTTTACGTCGGAGTAGAATGTTTTCCACACCCGATTACGGTCCTGGAAGCCAGAATACTGGAAGATAGCTTTTGACTATAACAGCGGTTTTCTGACGAAGGAAGGATCTGATTTGAATTCTGCTTGCGACATTCAATCCCTCTCGTCATTTTACGTCGGAATAGCATGTTTTCCATACCCGATTACGGTCCTGGAAGCCAGAATACTGGGAGATAGGTTTTGGATACAGGAGCGATTTTCTGACGAAGGAAGGCTCTGATTTGAATTCTGCTTGCGGCATTCGATCCCTCTCGCCATTTTACATCGGAGTAGAATGTTTTCCACACCCGATTACGGTCCTGGAAGCCAGAATACTGGAAGATAGCTTTTGACTATAACAGCGGTTTTCTGACGAAGGCAGTCTCCGATTTAAATTCTGCTTGCAACATTCAATCCCTCTCGTCATTTTACGTCGGAATAGCATGTTTTCCACACCCGATTACGGTCCTCGAACCCAGAATACTGGGAGACAGGTTTTGGCTATAACAGTGGTTTTCTGACGAAGGAAGGATCTGATTTGAATTCTGCTTGCGACATTCAATCCCTCTCGTCATTTTACGTCGGAATAGCATGTTTTCCATACCCGATTACGGTCCTGGAAGCCAGAATACTGGGAGATAGGTTTTGGCAATAAGAGCGACTTTATGACGAAGTGAGGCTCTGATTTGAATTCTGCTTGCGGCATTCGATCCCTCTCGTCATTTTACATCGGAGTAGAATGTTTTCCACACCCGATTACGGTCCTGGAAGCCAGAATACTGGGAGATAGGTTTTGGCTATAACAGCGGTTTTCTGACGAAGGCAGTCTCTGATTTAAATTCTGCTTGCGACATTCAATCCCTCTCGTCATTTTACGTCGGAATAGCATGTTTTCCATACCCGATTACGGTCCTGGAAGCCAGAATACTGGGAGATAGGTTTTGGATACAGGAGCAATTTTCTGACGAAGGAAGGCTCTGATTTGAATTCTGCTTGCGGCATTCGATCCCTCTCGCCATTTTACGTCGGAATAGCATGTTCTCCACACCCGATTACGATCCTGGCAGCCTCAATACCGGAAGATAGGTTTTGGATACAGGAGCGATTTTCTGACGAAGGAAGGCTCTTATTTGAATTCTGCTCGCGGCATTCGATCCCTCTCGTCATTTTACGTCGGAATAGCATGTTTTCCGCACCCGATTACGGTCCTGGAAACCAGAATACTGGGAGATAGGTTTTGGCTATAACAGCGGTTTTCTGACGAAGGAAGGCTCCGATTTGAATTCTGCTTGCGGCATTCGATCCCTCTCGTCATTTTACATCCGAGTAGAATGTTTTCCACACCCGATTACGGTCCTGGAAGCCAGAATACTGGGAGATAGGTTTTGGCTATAACAGCGGTTTTCTGACGAAGGAAGGATCTGATTTGAATTCTGCTTGCGACATTCAATCCCTCTCGTCATTTTACGTCGGAATAGCATGTTTTCCATACCCGATTACGGTCCTGGAAGCCAGAATACTGGGAGATAGGTTTTGGATGCAGGAGCGATTTTCTGACGAAGGAAGGCTCTTATTTGAATTCTGCTCGCGGCATTCGATCCCTCTCGTCATTTTACGTCGGAATAGCATGTTTTCCGCACCCGATTACGGTCCTGGAAACCAGAATACTGGGAGATAGGTTTTGGCTATAACAGCGGTTTTCTGACGAAGGAAGGCTCCGATTTGAATTCTGCTTGCGGCATTCGATCCCTCTCGTCATTTTACATCCGAGTAGAATGTTTTCCACACCCGATTACGGTCCTGGAAGCCAGAATACTGGGAGATAGGTTTTGGCTATAACAGCGGTTTTCTGACGAAGGAAGGATCTGATTTGAATTCTGCTTGCGACATTCAATCCCTCTCGTCATTTTACGTCGGAATAGCATGTTTTCCATACCCGATTACGGTCCTGGAAGCCAGAATACTGGGAGATAGGTTTTGGATACAGGAGCGATTTTCTGACGAAGGAAGGCTCTGATTTGAATTCTGCTTGCGGCATTCGATCCCTCTCGCCATTTTACATCGGAGGAGAATGTTTTCCACACGCGATTACGGTCCTGGAAGCCAGAATACTGGAAGATAGCTTTTGGCTATAACAGCGGTTTTCTGACGAAGGAAGGATCTGATTTGAATTCTGCTTGCGACATTCAATCCCTCTCGTCATTTTACGTCGGAATTGCATGTTTTCCATACCCGATTACGGTCCTGGAAGCCAGAATACTGGAAGATAGCTTTTGGCTATAACAGCGGTTTTCTGACGAAGGAAGGATCTGATTTGAATTCTGCTTGCGACATTCAATCCCTCTCGTCATTTTACGTCGGAGTAGAATGTTTTCCATACCCGATTACGGTCCTGGAAGCCAGAATACTGGGAGATAGGTTTTGGCAATAAGAGCGACTTTATGACGAAGTGAGGCTCTGATTTGAATTCTGCTTGCGGCATTCGATCCCTCTCGTCATTTTACGTCGGAATAGCATGTTTTCCGCACCCGATTACGGTCCTGGAAACCAGAATACTGGGAGATAGGTTTTGGCTATAACAGCGGTTTTCTGACGAAGGAAGGCTCCGATTTGAATTCTGCTTGCGGCATTCGATCCCTCTCGTCATTTTACATCCGAGTAGAATGTTTTCCACACCCGATTACGGTCCTGGAAGCCAGAATACTGGGAGATAGGTTTTGGCTATAACAGCGGTTTTCTGACGAAGGAAGGATCTGATTTGAATTCTGCTTGCGACATTCAATCCCTCTCGTCATTTTACGTCGGAATAGCATGTTTTCCATACCCGATTACGGTCCTGGAAGCCAGAATACTGGGAGATAGGTTTTGGATACAGGAGCGATTTTCTGACGAAGGAAGGCTCTGATTTGAATTCTGCTTGCGGCATTCAATCCCTCTCGTCATTTTACGTCGGAATAGCATGTTTTCCATACCCGATTACGGTCCTGGAAGCCAGAATACTGGAAGATAGCTTTTGGCTATAACAGCGGTTTTCTGACGAAGGAAGGATCTGATTTGAATTCTGCTTGCGACATTCAATCCCTCTCGTCATTTTACGTCGGAGTAGAATGTTTTCCACACCCGATTACGGTCCTGGAAGCCAGAATACTGGAAGATAGCTTTTGACTATAACAGCGGTTTTCTGACGAAGGCAGTCTCCGATTTAAATTCTGCTTGCAACATTCAATCCCTCTCGTCATTTTACGTCGGAATAGCATGTTTTCCATACCCGATTACGGTCCTGGAAGCCAGAATACTGGGAGATAGGTTTTGGATACAGGAGCGATTTTCTGACGAAGGAAGGCTCTGATTTGAATTCTGCTTGCGGCGTTCGATCCCTCTCGCCACTTTACGTCGGAATAGCGTGTTCTCCATACCCGATTACGGTCCTGGAAGCCAGAATACTGCAAGATAGCTTTTGGCTATAAAAGCGATTTTCTGACGAAGGAAGGATCTGATTTGAATTCTGCTTGCGACATTCAATCCCTCTCGTCATTTTACGTCGGAATAGCATGTTTTCCACAGCCGATTACGGTCCTGGAAGCCAGAATACTGGGAGATAGGTTTTGGCAATAACAGCGACTTTATGACGAAGTGAGGCTCTGATTTGAATTCTGCTTGCAACATTCAATCCCTCTCGTCATTTTACGTCGGAATAGCATGTTTTCCATACCCGATTACGGTCCTCGAACCCAGAATACTGGGAGACAGGTTTTGGCTATAACAGTGGTTTTCTGACGAAGGAAGGATCTGATTTGAATTCTGCTTGCGACATTCAATCCCTCTCGTCATTTTACGTCGGAATAGCATGTTTTCCATACCCGATTACGGTCCTGGAAGCCAGAATACTGGGAGATAGGTTTTGGCAATAAGAGCGACTTTATGACGAAGTGAGGCTCTGATTTGAATTCTGCTTGCGGCATTCGATCCCTCTCGTCATTTTACATCGGAGTAGAATGTTTTCCACACCCGATTACGGTCCTGGAAGCCAGAATACTGGACGATAGCTTTTGACTATAACAGCGGTTTTCTGACGAAGGCAGTCTCCGATTTAAATTCTGCTTGCAACATTCAATCCCTCTCGTCATTTTACGTCGGAATAGCATGTTTTCCACACCCGATTACGGTCCTCGAACCCAGAATACTGGGAGACAGGTTTTGGCTATAACAGTGGTTTTCTGACGAAGGAAGGATCTGATTTGAATTCTGCTTGCGACATTCAATCCCTCTCGTCATTTTACGTCGGAATAGCATGTTTTCCATACCCGATTACGGTCCTGGAAGCCAGAATACTGGGAGATAGGTTTTGGCAATAAGAGCGACTTTATGACGAAGTGAGGCTCTGATTTGAATTCTGCTTGCGGCATTCGATCCCTCTCGTCATTTTACATCGGAGTAGAATGTTTTCCACACCCGATTACGGTCCTGGAAGCCAGAATACTGGGAGATAGGTTTTGGCTATAACAGCGGTTTTCTGACGAAGGCAGTCTCTGATTTAAATTCTGCTTGCGACATTCAATCCCTCTCGTCATTTTACGTCGGAATAGCATGTTTTCCATACCCGATTACGGTCCTGGAAGCCAGAATACTGGGAGATAGGTTTTGGATACAGGAGCAATTTTCTGACGAAGGAAGGCTCTGATTTGAATTCTGCTTGCGGCATTCGATCCCTCTCGCCATTTTACGTCGGAATAGCATGTTCTCCACACCCGATTACGATCCTGGCAGCCTCAATACTGGAAGATAGGTTTTGGATACAGGAGCGATTTTCTGACGAAGGAAGGCTCTTATTTGAATTCTGCTCGCGGCATTCGATCCCTCTCGTCATTTTACGTCGGAATAGCATGTTTTCCGCACCCGATTACGGTCCTGGAAACCAGAATACTGGGAGATAGGTTTTGGCTATAACAGCGGTTTTCTGACGAAGGAAGGCTCCGATTTGAATTCTGCTTGCGGCATTCGATCCCTCTCGTCATTTTACATCCGAGTAGAATGTTTTCCACACCCGATTACGGTCCTGGAAGCCAGAATACTGGGAGATAGGTTTTGGCTATAACAGCGGTTTTCTGACGAAGGAAGGCTCTGATTTGAATTCTGCTTGCGACATTCAATCCCTCTCGTCATTTTACGTCGGAATAGCATGTTTTCCATACCCGATTACGGTCCTGGAAGCCAGAATACTGGGAGATAGGTTTTGGATACAGGAGCGATTTTCTGACGAAGGAAGGCTCTTATTTGAATTCTGCTCGCGGCATTCGATCCCTCTCGTCATTTTACGTCGGAATAGCATGTTTTCCACACCCGATTACGGTCCTGGAAACCAGAATACTGGGAGATAGGTTTTGGCTATAACAGCGGTTTTCTGACGAAGGAAGGCTCCGATTTGAATTCTGCTTGCGGCATTCGATCCCTCTCGTCATTTTACATCCGAGTAGAATGTTTTCCACACCCGATTACGGTCCTGGAAGCCAGAATACTGGGAGATAGGTTTTGGCTATAACAGCGGTTTTCTGACGAAGGAAGGATCTGATTTGAATTCTGCTTGCGACATTCAATCCCTCTCGTCATTTTACGTCGGAATAGCATGTTTTCCATACCCGATTACGGTCCTGGAAGCCAGAATACTGGGAGATAGGTTTTGGATACAGGAGCGATTTTCTGACGAAGGAAGGCTCTGATTTGAATTCTGCTTGCGGCATTCGATCCCTCTCGCCATTTTACGTCGGAATAGCATGTTCTCCATACCCGATTACGGTCCTGGAAGCCAGAATACTGCAAGATAGCTTTTGGCTATAACAGCGATTTTCTGACGAAGGAAGGATCTGATTTGAATTCTGCTTGCGACATTCAATCCCTCTCGTCATTTTACGTCGGAATAGCATGTTTTCCACACCCGATTACGGTCCTGGAAGCCAGAATACTGGGAGATAGGTTTTGGCAATAACAGCGACTTTATGACGAAGTGAGGCTCTGATTTGAATTCTGCTTGCGGCATTCGATCCCTCTCGTCATTTTACATCGGAGGAGAATGTTTTCCACACGCGATTACGGTCCTGGAAGCCAGAATACTGGAAGATAGCTTTTGGCTATAACAGCGGTTTTCTGACGAAGGAAGGATCTGATTTGAATTCTGCTTGCGACATTCAATCCCTCTCGTCATTTTACGTCGGAATAGCATGTTTTCCATACCCGATTACGGTCCTGGAAGCCAGAATACTGGAAGATAGCTTTTGGCTATAACAGCGGTTTTCTGACGAAGGAAGGATCTGATTTGAATTCTGCTTGCGACATTCAATCCCTCTCGTCATTTTACGTCGGAGTAGAATGTTTTCCACACCCGATTACGGTCCTGGAAGCCAGAATACTGGAAGATAGCTTTTGACTATAACAGCGGTTTTCTGACGAAGGCAGTCTCCGATTTAAATTCTGCTTGCAACATTCAATCCCTCTCGTCATTTTACGTCGGAATAGCATGTTTTCCATACCCGATTACGGTCCTGGAAGCCAGAATACTGGGAGATAGGTTTTGGATACAGGAGCGATTTTCTGACGAAGGAAGGCTCTGATTTGAATTCTGCTTGCGGCGTTCGATCCCTCTCGCCACTTTACGTCGGAATAGCGTGTTCTCCATACCCGATTACGGTCCTGGAAGCCAGAATACTGCAAGATAGCTTTTGGCTATAAAAGCGATTTTCTGACGAAGGAAGGATCTGATTTGAATTCTGCTTGCGACATTCAATCCCTCTCGTCATTTTACGTCGGAATATCGCGTTTTCCACAGCCGATTACGGTCCTGGAAGCCAGAATACTGGGAGATAGGTTTTGGCTCTAACAGCGACTTCATGACGAAGGGAGGCTCTGATTTGAATTCTGCTTGCGGCATTCGATCCCTCTCGTCATTTTACATCGGAGGAGAATGTTTTCCACACGCGATTACGGTCCTGGAAGCCAGAATACTGGGAGATAGGTTTTGGCTATAACAGCGGTTTTCTGACGAAGGAAGGATCTGATTTGAATTCTGCTTGCGACATTCAATCCCTCTCGTCATTTTACGTCGGAGTAGAATGTTTTCCACACCCGATTACGGTCCTGGAAGCCAGAATACTGGAAGATAGCTTTTGACTATAACAGCGGTTTTCTGACGAAGGCAGTCTCTGATTTAAATTCTGCTTGCAACATTCAATCCCTCTCGTCATTTTACGTCGGAATAGCATGTTTTCCACACCCGATTACGGTCCTCGAACCCAGAATACTGGGAGACAGGTTTTGGCTATAACAGTGGTTTTCTGACGAAGGAAGGATCTGATTTGAATTCTGCTTGCGACATTCAATCCCTCTCGTCATTTTACGTCGGAATAGCATGTTTTCCATACCCGATTACGGTCCTGGAAGCCAGAATACTGGGAGATAGGTTTTGGCAATAAGAGCGACTTTATGACGAAGTGAGGCTCTGATTTGAATTCTGCTTGCGGCATTCGATCCCTCTCGTCATTTTACATCGGAGTAGAATGTTTTCCACACCCGATTACGGTCCTGGAAGCCAAAATACTGGGAGATAGGTTTTGGCTATAACAGCGGTTTTCTGACGAAGGCAGTCTCTGATTTAAATTCTGCTTGCGACATTCAATCCCTCTCGTCATTTTACGTCGGAATAGCATGTTTTCCATACCCGATTACGGTCCTGGAAGCCAGAATACTGGGAGATAGGTTTTGGATACAGGAGCAATTTTCTGACGAAGGAAGGCTCTGATTTGAATTCTGCTCGCGGCATTCGATCCCTCTCGTCATTTTACGTCGGAATAGCATGTTTTCCGCACCCGATTACGGTCCTGGAAACCAGAATACTGGGAGATAGGTTTTGGCTATAACAGCGGTTTTCTGACGAAGGAAGGCTCCGATTTGAATTCTGCTTGCGGCATTCGATCCCTCTCGTCATTTTACATCCGAGTAGAATGTTTTCCACACCCGATTACGGTCCTGGAAGCCAGAATACTGGGAGATAGGTTTTGGCTATAACAGCGATTTTCTGACGAAGGAAGGATCTGATTTGAATTCTGCTTGCGACATTCAATCCCTCTCGTCATTTTACGTCGGAATAGCATGTTTTCCATACCCGATTACGGTCCTGGAAGCCAGAATACTGGGAGATAGGTTTTGGATACAGGAGCGATTTTCTGACGAAGGAAGGCTCTTATTTGAATTCTGCTCGCGGCATTCGATCCCTCTCGTCATTTTACGTCGGAATAGCATGTTTTCCGCACCCGATTACGGTCCTGGAAACCAGAATACTGGGAGATAGGTTTTGGCTATAACAGCGGTTTTCTGACGAAGGAAGGCTCCGATTTGAATTCTGCTTGCGGCATTCGATCCCTCTCGTCATTTTACATCCGAGTAGAATGTTTTCCACACCCGATTACGGTCCTGGAAGCCAGAATACTGGGAGATAGGTTTTGGCTATAACAGCGGTTTTCTGACGAAGGAAGGATCTGATTTGAATTCTGCTTGCGACATTCAATCCCTCTCGTCATTTTACGTCGGAATAGCATGTTTTCCATACCCGATTACGGTCCTGGAAGCCAGAATACTGGGAGATAGGTTTTGGATACAGGAGCGATTTTCTGACGAAGGCAGTCTCTGATTTAAATTCTGCTTGCGACATTCAATCCCTCTCGTCATTTTACGTCGGAATAGCATGTTTTCCATACCCGATTACGGTCCTGGAAGCCAGAATACTGGGAGATATGTTTTGGATACAGGAGCGATTTTCTGACGAAGGAAGGCTCTGATTTGAATTCTGCTTGCGACATTCAATCCCTCTCGTCATTTTACGTCGGAATAGCATGTTTTCCACACCCGATTACGGTCCTGGAAGCCAGAATACTGGGAGATAGGTTTTGGCAATAACAGCGACTTTATGACGAAGTGAGGCTCTGATTTGAATTCTGCTTGCGACATTCGATCCCTCTCGTCATTTTACATCGGAGGAGAATGTTTTCCACACGCGATTACGGTCCTGGAAGCCAGAATACTGGAAGATAGCTTTTGCCTATAACAGCGGTTTTCTGACGAAGGAAGGATCTGATTTGAATTCTGCTTGCGACATTCAATCCCTCTCGTCATTTTACGTCGGAATAGCATGTTTTCCACACCCGATTACGGTCCTGGAAGCCAGAATACTGGGAGATAGGTTTTGGCAATAACAGCGACTTTATGACGAAGTGAGGCTCTGATTTGAATTCTGCTTGCGGCATTCGATCCCTCTCGTCATTTTACATCGGAGGAGAATGTTTTCCACACGCGATTACGGTCCTGGAAGCCAGGTTACTGGGAGATAGGTTTTGGCTATAACAGCGGTTTTCTGACGAAGGAAGGATCTGATTTGAATTCTGCTTGCGACATTCAATCCCTCTCGTCATTTTACGTCGGAGTAGAATGTTTTCCACACCCGATTACGGTCCTGGAAGCCAGAATACTGGAAGATAGCTTTTGACTATAACAGCGGTTTTCTGACGAAGGCAGTCTCTGATTTAAATTCTGCTTGCAACATTCAATCCCTCTCGTCATTTTACGTCGGAATAGCATGTTTTCCACACCCGATTACGGTCCTCGAACCCAGAATACTGGGAGACAGGTTTTGGCTATAACAGTGGTTTTCTGACGAAGGAAGGATCTGATTTGAATTCTGCTTGCGACATTCAATCCCTCTCGTCATTTTACGTCGGAATAGCATGTTTTCCATACCCGATTACGGTCCTGGAAGCCAGAATACTGGGAGATAGGTTTTGGCAATACGAGCGACTTTATGACGAAGTGAGGCTCTGATTTGAATTCTGCTTGCGGCATTCGATCCCTCTCGTCATTTTACATCGGAGTAGAATGTTTTCCACACCCGATTACGGTCCTGGAAGCCAAAATACTGGGAGATAGGTTTTGGCTATAACAGCGGTTTTCTGACGAAGGCAGTCTCTGATTTAAATTCTGCTTGCGACATTCAATCCCTCTCGCCACTTTACGTCGGAATAGCGTGTTCTCCATACCCGATTACGGTCCTGGAAGCCAGAATACTGCAAGATAGCTTTTGGCTATAAAAGCGATTTTCTGACGAAGGAAGGATCTGATTTGAATTCTGCTTGCGACATTCAATCCCTCTCGTCATTTTACGTCGGAATAGCATGTTTTCCACACCCGATTACGGTCCTGGAAGCCAGAATACTGGGAGATAGGTTTTGGCAATAACAGCGACTTTATGACGAAGTGAGGCTCTGATTTGAATTCTGCTTGCGGCATTCGATCCCTCTCGTCATTTTACATCGGAGGAGAATGTTTTCCACACGCGATTACGGTCCTGGAAGCCAGAATACTGGAAGATAGCTTTTGGCTATAACAGCGGTTTTCTGACGAAGGAAGGATCTGATTTGAATTCTGCTTGCGACATTCAATCCCTCTCGTCATTTTACGTCGGAATTGCATGTTTTCCATACCCGATTACGGTCCTGGAAGCCAGAATACTGGAAGATAGCTTTTGGCTATAACAGCGGTTTTCTGACGAAGGAAGGATCTGATTTGAATTCTGCTTGCGACATTCAATCCCTCTCGTCATTTTACGTCGGAGTAGAATGTTTTCCACACCCGATTACGGTCCTGGAAGCCAGAATACTGGAAGATAGCTTTTGACTATAACAGCGGTTTTCTGACGAAGGCAGTCTCTGATTTAAATTCTGCTTGCGACATTCAATCCCTCTCGTCATTTTACGTCGGAATAGCATGTTTTCCATACCCGATTACGGTCCTGGAAGCCAGAATACTGGGAGATAGGTTTTGGCAATAAGAGCGACTTTATGACGAAGTGAGGCTCTGATTTGAATTCTGCTTGCGGCATTCGATCCCTCTCGTCATTTTACATCGGAGTAGAATGTTTTCCACACCCGATTACGGTCCTGGAAGCCAGAATACTGGGAGATAGGTTTTGGCTATAACAGCGGTTTTCTGACGAAGGCAGTCTCTGATTTAAATTCTGCTTGCGACATTCAATCCCTCTCGTCATTTTACGTCGGAATAGCATGTTTTCCATACCCGATTACGGTCCTGGAAGCCAGAATACTGGGAGATAGGTTTTGGATACAGGAGCAATTTTCTGACGAAGGAAGGCTCTGATTTGAATTCTGCTTGCGGCATTCGATCCCTCTCGCCATTTTACGTCGGAATAGCATGTTCTCCATACCCGATTACGGTCCTGGAAGCCAGAATACTGCAAGATAGCTTTTGGCAATAACAGCGACTTTATGACGAAGTGAGGCTCTGATTTGAATTCTGCTTGCGACATTCTATCCCTCTCGTCATTTTACATCGGAGGAGAATGATTTCCACACCCGATTACGGTCCTGGAAGCCAGAATACTGGAAAATAGCTTTTGGCTATAACAGCGGTTTTCTGACGAAGGAAGGATCTGATTTGAATTCTGCTTGCGGCATTCGATCCCTCTCGTCATTTTACGTCGGAATAGCATGTTTTCCACACCCGATTACGGTCCTCGAAGCCAGAATACTGGGAGATAGGTTTTGGCAATAACAGCGACTTTATGACGAAGTGAGGCTCTGATTTGAATTCTGCTTGCGGCATTCGATCCCTCTCGTCATTTTACATCGGAGGAGAATGTTTTCCACACGCGATTACGGTCCTGGAAGCCAGAATACTGGAAGATAGCTTTTGGCTATAACAGCGGTTTTCTGACGAAGGAAGGATCTGATTTGAATTCTGCTTGCGACATTCAATCCCTCTCGTCATTTTACGTCGGAATTGCATGTTTTCCATACCCGATTACGGTCCTGGAAGCCAGAATACTGGAAGATAGCTTTTGGCTATAACAGCGGTTTTCTGACGAAGGAAGGATCTGATTTGAATTCTGCTTGCGACATTCAATCCCTCTCGTCATTTTACGTCGGAGTAGAATGTTTTCCACACCCGATTACGGTCCTGGAAGCCAGAATACTGGAAGATAGCTTTTGACTATAACAGCGGTTTTCTGACGAAGGCAGTCTCTGATTTAAATTCTGCTTGCGACATTCAATCCCTCTCGTCATTTTACGTCGGAATAGCATGTTTTCCATACCCGATTACGGTCCTGGAAGCCAGAATACTGGGAGATAGGTTTTGGATACAGGAGCAATTTTCTGACGAAGGAAGGCTCTGATTTGAATTCTGCTTGCGGCATTCGATCCCTCTCGCCATTTTACGTCGGAATAGCATGTTCTCCATACCCGATTACGGTCCTGGAAGCCAGAATACTGCAAGATAGCTTTTGGCAATAACAGCGACTTTATGACGAAGTGAGGCTCTGATTTGAATTCTGCTTGCGACATTCTATCCCTCTCGTCATTTTACATCGGAGGAGAATGATTTCCACACCCGATTACGGTCCTGGAAGCCAGAATACTGGAAAATAGCTTTTGGCTATAACAGCGGTTTTCTGACGAAGGAAGGATCTGATTTGAATTCTGCTTGCGACATTCGATTCCTCTCGTCATTTTACGTCGGAATAGCATGTTTTCCACACCCGATTACGGTCCTCGAAGCCAGAATACTGGGAGATAGGTTTTGGCAATAACAGCGACTTTATGACGAAGTGAGGCTCTGATTTGAATTCTGCTTGCGGCATTCGATCCCTCTCGTCATTTTACATCGGAGGAGAATGTTTTCCACACGCGATTACGGTCCTGGAAGCCAGAATACTGGAAGATAGCTTTTGGCTATAACAGCGGTTTTCTGACGAAGGAAGGATCTGATTTGAATTCTGCTTGCGACATTCAATCCCTCTCGTCATTTTACGTCGGAATTGCATGTTTTCCATACCCGATTACGGTCCTGGAAGCCAGAATACTGGAAGATAGCTTTTGGCTATAACAGCGGTTTTCTGACGAAGGAAGGATCTGATTTGAATTCTGCTTGCGACATTCAATCCCTCTCGTCATTTTACGTCGGAGTAGAATGTTTTCCACACCCGATTACGGTCCTGGAAGCCAGAATACTGGAAGATAGCTTTTGACTATAACAGCGGTTTTCTGACGAAGGCAGTCTCTGATTTAAATTCTGCTTGCGACATTCAATCCCTCTCGTCATTTTACGTCGGAATAGCATGTTTTCCATACCCGATTACGGTCCTGGAAGCCAGAATACTGGGAGATAGGTTTTGGCAATAAGAGCGACTTTATGACGAAGTGAGGCTCTGATTTGAATTCTGCTTGCGGCATTCGATCCCTCTCGTCATTTTACATCGGAGTAGAATGTTTTCCACACCCGATTACGGTCCTGGAAGCCAGAATACTGGGAGATAGGTTTTGGCTATAACAGCGGTTTTCTGACGAAGGCAGTCTCTGATTTAAATTCTGCTTGCGACATTCAATCCCTCTCGTCATTTTACGTCGGAATAGCATGTTTTCCATACCCGATTACGGTCCTGGAAGCCAGAATACTGGGAGATAGGTTTTGGATACAGGAGCAATTTTCTGACGAAGGAAGGCTCTGATTTGAATTCTGCTTGCGGCATTCGATCCCTCTCGCCATTTTACGTCGGAATAGCATGTTCTCCATACCCGATTACGGTCCTGGAAGCCAGAATACTGCAAGATAGCTTTTGGCAATAACAGCGACTTTATGACGAAGTGAGGCTCTGATTTGAATTCTGCTTGCGACATTCTATCCCTCTCGTCATTTTACATCGGAGGAGAATGATTTCCACACCCGATTACGGTCCTGGAAGCCAGAATACTGGAAGATAGCTTTTGGCTATAACAGCGGTTTTCTGACGAAGGGAGGATCTGATTTGAATTCTGCTTGCGACATTCAATCCCTCTCGTCATTTTACGTCGGAATAGCATGTTTTCCATACCCGATTACGGTCCTGGAAGCCAGAATACTGGAAGATAGCTTTTGGCTATAACAGCGGTTTTCTGACGAAGGAAGGATCTGATTTGAATTCTGCTTGCGACATTCAATCCCTCTCGTCATTTTACGTCGGAGTAGAATGTTTTCCACACCCGATTACGGTCCTGGAAGCCAGAATACTGGAAGATAGCTTTTGACTATAACAGCGGTTTTCTGACGAAGGAAGGATCTGATTTGAATTCTGCTTGCGACATTCGATTCCTCTCGTCATTTTACGTCGGAATAGCATGTTTTCCACACCCGATTACGGTCCTCGAAGCCAGAATACTGGAAGATAGCTTTTGACTACAACAGCGGTTTTCTGACGAAGGAAGGATCTGATTTGAATTCTGCTTGCGACATTCAATCCCTCTCGTCATTTTACGTCGGAATAGCATGTTTTCCATACCCGATTACGGTCCTGGAAGCCAGAATACTGGGAGATAGGTTTTGGATACAGGAGCGATTTTCTGACGAAGGAAGGCTCTGATTTGAATTCTGCTTGCGGCATTCGATCCCTCTCGCCATTTTACGTCGGAATAGCGTGTTCTCCATACCCGATTACGGTCCTGGAAGCCAGAATACTGCAAGATAGCTTTTGGCTATAACAGCGATTTTCTGACGAAGGAAGGATCTGATTTGAATTCTGCTTGCGACATTCAATCCCTCTCGTCATTTTACGTCGGAATAGCATGTTTTCCACACCCGATTACGGTCCTCGAAGCCAGAATACTGGAAGATAGCTTTTGACTACAACAGCGGTTTTCTGACGAAGGAAGGATCTGATTTGAATTCTGCTTGCGACATTCAATCCCTCTCGTCATTTTACGTCGGAATAGCATGTTTTCCATACCCGATTACGGTCCTGGAAGCCAGAATACTGGGAGATAGGTTTTGGATACAGGAGCGATTTTCTGACGAAGGAAGGCTCTGATTTGAATTCTGCTTGCGGCATTCGATCCCTCTCGCCATTTTACGTCGGAATAGCGTGTTCTCCATACCCGATTACGGTCCTGGAAGCCAGAATACTGGAAGATAGCTTTTGGCTATAACAGCGGTTTTCTGACGAAGGAAGGATCTGATTTGAATTCTGCTTGCGACATTCAATCCCTCTCGTCATTTTACGTCGGAGTAGAATGTTTTCCACACCCGATTACGGTCCTGGAAGCCAGAATACTGGAAGATAGCTTTTGGCTATAACAGCGATTTTCTGACGAAGGAAGGATCTGATTTGAATTCTGCTTGCGACATTCAATCCCTCTCGTCATTTTACGTCGGAATAGCATGTTTTCCACACCCGATTACGGTCCTCGAAGCCAGAATACTGGAAGATAGCTTTTGACTACAACAGCGGTTTTCTGACGAAGGAAGGATCTGATTTGAATTCTGCTTGCGACATTCAATCCCTCTCGTCATTTTACGTCGGAATAGCATGTTTTCCATACCCGATTACGGTCCTGGAAGCCAGAATACTGGGAGATAGGTTTTGGATACAGGAGCGATTTTCTGACGAAGGAAGGCTCTGATTTGAATTCTGCTTGCGGCATTCGATCCCTCTCGCCATTTTACGTCGGAATAGCGTGTTCTCCATACCCGATTACGGTCCTGGAAGCCAGAATACTGGAAGATAGCTTTTGGCTATAACAGCGGTTTTCTGACGAAGGAAGGATCTGATTTGAATTCTGCTTGCGACATTCAATCCCTCTCGTCATTTTACGTCGGAGTAGAATGTTTTCCACACCCGATTACGGTCCTGGAAGCCAGAATACTGGAAGATAGCTTTTGGCTATAACAGCGGTTTTCTGACGAAGGAAGGATCTGATTTGAATTCTGCTTGCGACATTCAATCCCTCTCGTCATTTTACGTCGGAATAGCATGTTTTCCACACCCGATTACGGTCCTCGAAGCCAGAATACTGGAAGATAGCTTTTGACTACAACAGCGGTTTTCTGACGAAGGAAGGATCTGATTTGAATTCTGCTTGCGACATTCAATCCCTCTCGTCATTTTACGTCGGAATAGCATGTTTTCCATACCCGATTACGGTCCTGGAAGCCAGAATACTGGGAGATAGGTTTTGGATACAGGAGCGATTTTCTGACGAAGGAAGGCTCTGATTTGAATTCTGCTTGCGGCATTCGATCCCTCTCGCCATTTTACGTCGGAATAGCGTGTTCTCCATACCCGATTACGGTCCTGGAAGCCAGAATACTGCAAGATAGCTTTTGGCTATAACAGCGATTTTCTGACGAAGGAAGGATCTGATTTGAATTCTGCTTGCGACATTCAATCCCTCTCGTCATTTTACGTCGGAATAGCATGTTTTCCACACCCGATTACGGTCCTGGAAGCCAGAATACTGGGAGATAGGTTTTGGCAATAACAGCGACTTTATGACGAAGTGAGGCTCTGATTTGAATTCTGCTTGCGGCATTCGATCCCTCTCGTCATTTTACGTCGGAGGAGAATGTTTTCCACACGCGATTACGGTCCTGGAAGCCAGAATACTGGAAGATAGCTTTTGGCTATAACAGCGGTTTTCTGACGAAGGAAGGATCTGATTTGAATTCTGCTTGCGACATTCAATCCCTCTCGTCATTTTACGTCGGAGTAGAATGTTTTCCACACCCGATTACGGTCCTGGAAGCCAGAATACTGGAAGATAGCTTTTGACTATAACAGCGGTTTTCTGACGAAGGAAGGATCTGATTTGAATTCTGCTTGCGACATTCAATCCCTCTCGTCATTTTACGTCGGAATAGCATGTTTTCCATACCCGATTACGGTCCTGGAAGCCAGAATACTGGAAGATAGCTTTTGGCTATAACAGCGGTTTTCTGACGAAGGAAGGATCTGATTTGAATTCTGCTTGCGACATTCAATCCCTCTCGTCATTTTACGTCGGAATAGCATGTTTTCCATACCCGATTACGGTCCTGGAAGCCAGAATACTGGGAGATAGGTTTTGGATACAGGAGCGATTTTCTGACGAAGGCAGTCTCTGATTTAAATTCTGCTTGCGACATTCCATCCCTCTCGTCATTTTACGTCGGAATAGCATGTTTTCCATACCCGATTACGGTCCTGGAAGCCAGAATACTGGGAGATATGTTTTGGATACAGGAGCGATTTTCTGACGAAGGAAGGCTCTGATTTGAATTCTGCTTGCGACATTCAATCCCTCTCGTCATTTTACGTCGGAATAGCATGTTTTCCACACCCGATTACGGTCCTGGAAGCCAGAATACTGGGAGATAGGTTTTGGCAATAACAGCGACTTTATGACGAAGTGAGGCTCTGATTTGAATTCTGCTTGCGGCATTCGATCCCTCTCGTCATTTTACATCGGAGGAGAATGTTTTCCACACGCGATTACGGTCCTGGAAGCCAGAATACTGGAAGATAGCTTTTGGCTATAACAGCGGTTTTCTGACGAAGGAAGGATCTGATTTGAATTCTGCTTGCGACATTCAATCCCTCTCGTCATTTTACGTCGGAATAGCATGTTTTCCATACCCGATTACGGTCCTGGAAGCCAGAATACTGGAAGATAGCTTTTGGCTATAACAGCGGTTTTCTGACGAAGGAAGGATCTGATTTGAATTCTGCTTGCGACATTCAATCCCTCTCGTCATTTTACGTTGGAGTAGAATGTTTTCCACACCCGATTACGGTCCTGGAAGCCAGAATACTGGAAGATAGCTTTTGACTATAACAGCGGTTTTCTGACGAAGGAAGGATCTGATTTGAATTCTGCTTGCGACATTCGATCCCTCTCGTCATTTTACATCGGAGGAGAATGTTTTCCACACGCGATTACGGTCCTGGAAGCCAGAATACTGGAAGATAGCTTTTGGCTATAACAGCGGTTTTCTGACGAAGGGAGGATCTGATTTGAATTCTGCTTGCGACATTCAATCCCTCTCGTCATTTTACGTCGGAATAGCATGTTTTCCATACCCGATTACGGTCCTGGAAGCCAGAATACTGGAAGATAGCTTTTGGCTATAACAGCGGTTTTCTGACGAAGGAAGGATCTGATTTGAATTCTGCTTGCGACATTCAATCCCTCTCGTCATTTTACGTCGGAGTAGAATGTTTTCCACACCCGATTACGGTCCTGGAAGCCAGAATACTGGAAGATAGCTTTTGACTATAACAGCGGTTTTCTGACGAAGGAAGGATCTGATTTGAATTCTGCTTGCGACATTCGATTCCTCTCGTCATTTTACGTCGGAATAGCATGTTTTCCACACCCGATTACGGTCCTCGAAGCCAGAATACTGGAAGATAGCTTTTGACTACAACAGCGGTTTTCTGACGAAGGAAGGATCTGATTTGAATTCTGCTTGCGACATTCAATCCCTCTCGTCATTTTACGTCGGAATAGCATGTTTTCCATACCCGATTACGGTCCTGGAAGCCAGAATACTGGGAGATAGGTTTTGGATACAGGAGCGATTTTCTGACGAAGGAAGGCTCTGATTTGAATTCTGCTTGCGGCATTCGATCCCTCTCGCCATTTTACGTCGGAATAGCGTGTTCTCCATACCCGATTACGGTCCTGGAAGCCAGAATACTGCAAGATAGCTTTTGGCTATAACAGCGATTTTCTGACGAAGGAAGGATCTGATTTGAATTCTGCTTGCGACATTCAATCCCTCTCGTCATTTTACGTCGGAATAGCATGTTTTCCACACCCGATTACGGTCCTCGAAGCCAGAATACTGGAAGATAGCTTTTGACTACAACAGCGGTTTTCTGACGAAGGAAGGATCTGATTTGAATTCTGCTTGCGACATTCAATCCCTCTCGTCATTTTACGTCGGAATAGCATGTTTTCCATACCCGATTACGGTCCTGGAAGCCAGAATACTGGGAGATAGGTTTTGGATACAGGAGCGATTTTCTGACGAAGGAAGGCTCTGATTTGAATTCTGCTTGCGGCATTCGATCCCTCTCGCCATTTTACGTCGGAATAGCGTGTTCTCCATACCCGATTACGGTCCTGGAAGCCAGAATACTGGAAGATAGCTTTTGGCTATAACAGCGGTTTTCTGACGAAGGAAGGATCTGATTTGAATTCTGCTTGCGACATTCAATCCCTCTCGTCATTTTACGTCGGAGTAGAATGTTTTCCACACCCGATTACGGTCCTGGAAGCCAGAATACTGGAAGATAGCTTTTGGCTATAACAGCGATTTTCTGACGAAGGAAGGATCTGATTTGAATTCTGCTTGCGACATTCAATCCCTCTCGTCATTTTACGTCGGAATAGCATGTTTTCCACACCCGATTACGGTCCTCGAAGCCAGAATACTGGAAGATAGCTTTTGACTACAACAGCGGTTTTCTGACGAAGGAAGGATCTGATTTGAATTCTGCTTGCGACATTCAATCCCTCTCGTCATTTTACGTCGGAATAGCATGTTTTCCATACCCGATTACGGTCCTGGAAGCCAGAATACTGGGAGATAGGTTTTGGATACAGGAGCGATTTTCTGACGAAGGAAGGCTCTGATTTGAATTCTGCTTGCGGCATTCGATCCCTCTCGCCATTTTACGTCGGAATAGCGTGTTCTCCATACCCGATTACGGTCCTGGAAGCCAGAATACTGGAAGATAGCTTTTGGCTATAACAGCGGTTTTCTGACGAAGGAAGGATCTGATTTGAATTCTGCTTGCGACATTCAATCCCTCTCGTCATTTTACGTCGGAGTAGAATGTTTTCCACACCCGATTACGGTCCTGGAAGCCAGAATACTGGAAGATAGCTTTTGGCTATAACAGCGGTTTTCTGACGAAGGAAGGATCTGATTTGAATTCTGCTTGCGACATTCAATCCCTCTCGTCATTTTACGTCGGAATAGCATGTTTTCCACACCCGATTACGGTCCTCGAAGCCAGAATACTGGAAGATAGCTTTTGACTACAACAGCGGTTTTCTGACGAAGGAAGGATCTGATTTGAATTCTGCTTGCGACATTCAATCCCTCTCGTCATTTTACGTCGGAATAGCATGTTTTCCATACCCGATTACGGTCCTGGAAGCCAGAATACTGGGAGATAGGTTTTGGATACAGGAGCGATTTTCTGACGAAGGAAGGCTCTGATTTGAATTCTGCTTGCGGCATTCGATCCCTCTCGCCATTTTACGTCGGAATAGCGTGTTCTCCATACCCGATTACGGTCCTGGAAGCCAGAATACTGGAAGATAGCTTTTGGCTATAACAGCGATTTTCTGACGAAGGAAGGATCTGATTTGAATTCTGCTTGCGACATTCAATCCCTCTCGTCATTTTACGTCGGAATAGCATGTTTTCCACACCCGATTACGGTCCTGGAAGCCAGAATACTGGGAGATAGGTTTTGGCAATAACAGCGACTTTATGACGAAGTGAGGCTCTGATTTGAATTCTGCTTGCGGCATTCGATCCCTCTCGTCATTTTACATCGGAGGAGAATGTTTTCCACACCCGATTACGGTCCTGGAAGCCAGAATACTGGAAGATAGCTTTTGGCTATAACAGCGGTTTTCTGACGAAGGAAGGATCTGATTTGAATTCTGCTTGCGACATTCAATCCCTCTCGTCATTTTACGTCGGAGTAGAATGTTTTCCACACCCGATTACGGTCCTGGAAGCCAGAATACTGGAAGATAGCTTTTGACTATAACAGCGGTTTTCTGACGAAGGAAGGATCTGATTTGAATTCTGCTTGCGACATTCAATCCCTCTCGTCATTTTACGTCGGAATAGCATGTTTTCCATACCCGATTACGGTCCTGGAAGCCAGAATACTGGAAGATAGCTTTTGGCTATAACAGCGGTTTTCTGACGAAGGAAGGATCTGATTTGAATTCTGCTTGCGACATTCAATCCCTCTCGTCATTTTACGTCGGAATAGCATGTTTTCCATACCCGATTACGGTCCTGGAAGCCAGAATACTGGGAGATAGGTTTTGGATACAGGAGCGATTTTCTGACGAAGGCAGTCTCTGATTTAAATTCTGCTTGCGACATTCCATCCCTCTCGTCATTTTACGTCGGAATAGCATGTTTTCCATACCCGATTACGGTCCTGGAAGCCAGAATACTGGGAGATATGTTTTGGATACAGGAGCGATTTTCTGACGAAGGAAGGCTCTGATTTGAATTCTGCTTGCGACATTCAATCCCTCTCGTCATTTTACGTCGGAATAGCATGTTTTCCACACCCGATTACGGTCCTGGAAGCCAGAATACTGGGAGATAGGTTTTGGCAATAACAGCGACTTTATGACGAAGTGAGGCTCTGATTTGAATTCTGCTTGCGGCATTCGATCCCTCTCGTCATTTTACATCGGAGGAGAATGTTTTCCACACGCGATTACGGTCCTGGAAGCCAGAATACTGGAAGATAGCTTTTGGCTATAACAGCGGTTTTCTGACGAAGGAAGGATCTGATTTGAATTCTGCTTGCGACATTCAATCCCTCTCGTCATTTTACGTCGGAATAGCATGTTTTCCATACCCGATTACGGTCCTGGAAGCCAGAATACTGGAAGATAGCTTTTGGCTATAACAGCGGTTTTCTGACGAAGGAAGGATCTGATTTGAATTCTGCTTGCGACATTCAATCCCTCTCGTCATTTTACGTCGGAGTAGAATGTTTTCCACACCCGATTACGGTCCTGGAAGCCAGAATACTGGAAGATAGCTTTTGACTATAACAGCGGTTTTCTGACGAAGGAAGGATCTGATTTGAATTCTGCTTGCGACATTCAATCCCTCTCGTCATTTTACGTCGGAATAGCATGTTTTCCATACCCGATTACGGTCCTGGAAGCCAGAATACTGGGAGATAGGTTTTGGATACAGGAGCGATTTTCTGACGAAGGCAGTCTCTGATTTAAATTCTGCTTGCGACATTCAATCCCTCTCGTCATTTTACGTCGGAATAGCATGTTTTCCATACCCGATTACGGTCCTGGAAGCCAGAATACTGGGAGATATGTTTTGGATACAGGAGCGATTTTCTGACGAAGGAAGGCTCTGATTTGAATTCTGCTTGCGACATTCAATCCCTCTCGTCATTTTACGTCGGAATAGCATGTTTTCCACACCCGATTACGGTCCTGGAAGCCAGAATACTGGGAGATAGGTTTTGGCAATAACAGCGACTTTATGACGAAGTGAGGCTCTGATTTGAATTCTGCTTGCGACATTCGATCCCTCTCGTCATTTTACATCGGAGGAGAATGTTTTCCACACGCGATTACGGTCCTGGAAGCCAGAATACTGGAAGATAGCTTTTGGCTATCACAGCGGTTTTCTGACGAAGGAAGGATCTGATTTGAATTCTGCTTGCGACATTCAATCCCTCTCGTCATTTTACGTCGGAATAGCATGTTTTCCATACCCGATTACGGTCCTGGAAGCCAGAATACTGGAAGATAGCTTTTGGCTATAACAGCGGTTTTCTGACGAAGGAAGGATCTGATTTGAATTCTGCTTGCGACATTCAATCCCTCTCGTCATTTTACGTCGGAGTAGAATGTTTTCCACACCCGATTACGGTCCTGGAAGCCAGAATACTGGAAGATAGCTTTTGACTATAACAGCGGTTTTCTGACGAAGGAAGGATCTGATTTGAATTCTGCTTGCGACATTCGATTCCTCTCGTCATTTTACGTCGGAATAGCATGTTTTCCACACCCGATTACGGTCCTCGAAGCCAGAATACTGGAAGATAGCTTTTGACTACAACAGCGGTTTTCTGACGAAGGAAGGATCTGATTTGAATTCTGCTTGCGACATTCAATCCCTCTCGTCATTTTACGTCGGAATAGCATGTTTTCCATACCCGATTACGGTCCTGGAAGCCAGAATACTGGGAGATAGGTTTTGGATACAGGAGCGATTTTCTGACGAAGGAAGGCTCTGATTTGAATTCTGCTTGCGGCATTCGATCCCTCTCGCCATTTTACGTCGGAATAGCGTGTTCTCCATACCCGATTACGGTCCTGGAAGCCAGAATACTGCAAGATAGCTTTTGGCTATAACAGCGATTTTCTGACGAAGGAAGGATCTGATTTGAATTCTGCTTGCGACATTCAATCCCTCTCGTCATTTTACGTCGGAATAGCATGTTTTCCATACCCGATTACGGTCCTGGAAGCCAGAATACTGGAAGATAGCTTTTGGCTATAACAGCGGTTTTCTGACGAAGGAAGGATCTGATTTGAATTCTGCTTGCGACATTCAATCCCTCTCGTCATTTTACGTCGGAATAGCATGTTTTCCACACCCGATTACGGTCCTGGAAGCCAGAATACTGGGAGATAGGTTTTGGCAATAACAGCGACTTTATGACGAAGTGAGGCTCTGATTTGAATTCTGCTTGCGGCATTCGATCCCTCTCGTCATTTTACATCGGAGGAGAATGTTTTCCACACGCGATTACGGTCCTGGAAGCCAGAATACTGGAAGATAGCTTTTGGCTATAACAGCGGTTTTCTGACGAAGGAAGGATCTGATTTGAATTCTGCTTGCGACATTCAATCCCTCTCGTCATTTTACGTCGGAATAGCATGTTTTCCATACCCGATTACGGTCCTGGAAGCCAGAATACTGGAAGATAGCTTTTTGCTATAACAGCGGTTTTCTGACGAAGGAAGGATCTGATTTGAATTCTGCTTGCGACATTCAATCCCTCTCGTCATTTTACGTCGGAGTAGAATGTTTTCCACACCCGATTACGGTCCTGGAAGCCAGAATACTGGGAGATAGGTTTTGGCAATAACAGCGACTTTATGACGAAGTGAGGCTCTGATTTGAATTCTGCTTGCGACATTCGATCCCTCTCGTCATTTTACATCGGAGGAGAATGTTTTCCACACGCGATTACGGTCCTGGAAGCCAGAATACTGGAAGATAGCTTTTGGCTATAACAGCGGTTTTCTGACGAAGGAAGGATCTGATTTGAATTCTGCTTGCGACATTCAATCCCTCTCGTCATTTTACGTCGGAGTAGAATGTTTTCCACACCCGATTACGGTCCTGGAAGCCAGAATACTGGAAGATAGCTTTTGACTATAACAGCGGTTTTCTGACGAAGGAAGGATCTGATTTGAATTCTGCTTGCGACATTCAATCCCTCTCGTCATTTTACGTCGGAATAGCATGTTTTCCATACCCGATTACGGTCCTGGAAGCCAGAATACTGGGAGATATGTTTTGGATACAGGAGCGATTTTCTGACGAAGGAAGGCTCTGATTTGAATTCTGCTTGCGACATTCAATCCCTCTCGTCATTTTACGTCGGAATAGCATGTTTTCCACACCCGATTACGGTCCTGGAAGCCAGAATACTGGGAGATAGGTTTTGGCAATAACAGCGACTTTATGACGAAGTGAGGCTCTGATTTGAATTCTGCTTGCGGCATTCGATCCCTCTCGTCATTTTACATCGGAGGAGAATGTTTTCCACACGCGATTACGGTCCTGGAAGCCAGAATACTGGAAGATAGCTTTTGACTATAACAGCGGTTTTCTGACGAAGGAAGGCTCTGATTTGAATTCTGCTTGCGACATTCGATCCCTCTCGTCATTTTACATCGGAGGAGAATGTTTTCCACACGCGATTACGGTCCTGGAAGCCAGAATACTGGAAGATAGCTTTTGGCTATAACAGCGGTTTTCTGACGAAGGAAGGATCTGATTTGAATTCTGCTTGCGACATTCAATCCCTCTCGTCATTTTACGTCGGAATAGCATGTTTTCCATACCCGATTACGGTCCTGGAAGCCAGAATACTGGAAGATAGCTTTTGGCTATAACAGCGGTTTTCTGACGAAGGAAGGATCTGATTTGAATTCTGCTTGCGACATTCAATCCCTCTCGTCATTTTACATCGGAGTAGAATGTTTTCCACACCCGATTACGGTCCTGGAAGCCAGAATACTGGGAGATAGGTTTTGGCTATAACAGCGGTTTTCTGACGAAGGCAGTCTCTGATTTAAATTCTGCTTGCGACATTCAATCCCTCTCGTCATTTTACGTCGGAATAGCATGTTTTCCATACCCGATTACGGTCCTGGAAGCCAGAATACTGGAAGATAGCTTTTGGCTATAACAGCGGTTTTCTGACGAAGGAAGGATCTGATTTGAATTCTGCTTGCGACATTCAATCCCTCTCGTCATTTTACATCGGAGTAGAATGTTTTCCACACCCGATTACGGTCCTGGAAGCCAGAATACTGGGAGATAGGTTTTGGCTATAACAGCGGTTTTCTGACGAAGGCAGTCTCTGATTTAAATTCTGCTTGCGACATTCAATCCCTCTCGTCATTTTACGTCGGAATAGCATGTTTTCCATACCCGATTACGGTCCTGGAAGCCAGAATACTGGGAGATAGGTTTTGGATACAGGAGCGATTTTCTGACGAAGGAAGGCTCTGATTTGAATTCTGCTTGCGGCATTCGATCCCTCTCGCCATTTTACGTCGGAATAGCATGTTCTCCATACCCGATTACGGTCCTGGAAGCCAGAATACTGGGAGATATGTTTTGGATACAGGAGCGATTTTCTGACGAAGGAAGGCTCTGATTTGAATTCTGCTTGCGACATTCAATCCCTCTCGTCATTTTACGTCGGAATAGCATGTTTTCCACACCCGATTACGGTCCTGGAAGCCAGAATACTGGGAGATAGGTTTTGGCAATAACAGCGACTTTATGACGAAGTGAGGCTCTGATTTGAATTCTGCTTGCGACATTCGATTCCTCTCGTCATTTTACGTCGGAATAGCATGTTTTCCACACCCGATTACGGTCCTCGAAGCCAGAATACTGGGAGATAGGTTTTGGATACAGGAGCGATTTTCTGACGAAGGCAGTCTCTGATTTAAATTCTGCTTGCGACATTCAATCCCTCTCGTCATTTTACGTCGGAATAGCATGTTTTCCATACCCGATTACGGTCCTGGAAGCCAGAATACTGGGAGATATGTTTTGGATACAGGAGCGATTTTCTGACGAAGGAAGGCTCTGATTTGAATTCTGCTTGCGACATTCAATCCCTCTCGTCATTTTACGTCGGAATAGCATGTTTTCCACACCCGATTACGGTCCTGGAAGCCAGAATACTGGGAGATAGGTTTTGGCAATAAGAGCGACTTTATGACGAAGTGAGGCTCTGATTTGAATTCTGCTTGCGACATTCGATTCCTCTCGTCATTTTACGTCGGAATAGCATGTTTTCCACACCCGATTACGGTCCTCGAAGCCAGAATACTGGGAGATAGGTTTTGGATACAGGAGCGATTTTCTGACGAAGGAAGGCTCTGATTTGAATTCTGCTTGCGGCATTCGATCCCTCTCGCCATTTTACGTCGGAATAGCATGTTCTCCATACCCGATTACGGTCTTGGAAGCCAGAATACTGCAAGATAGCTTTTGGCTATAACAGCGATTTTCTGACGAAGGAAGGATCTGATTTGAATTCTGCTTGCGACATTCAATCCCTCTCGCCATTTTACGTCGGAATAGCATGTTTTCCATACCCGATTACGGTCCTGGAAGCCAGAATACTGGGAGATAGGTTTTGGCTATAACAGCGGTTTTCTGACGAAGGCAGTCTCTGATTTAAATTCTGCTTGCGACATTCAATCCCTCTCGTCATTTTACGTCGGAATAGCATGTTTTCCATACCCGATTACGGTCCTGGAAGCCAGAATACTGGGAGATAGGTTTTGGATACAGGAGCGATTTTCTGACGAAGGAAGGCTCTGATTTGAATTCTGCTTGCGGCATTCGACCCCTCTCGCCATTTTACGTCGGAATAGCATGTTCTCCATACCCGATTACGGTCCTGGAAGCCAGAATACTGGGAGATATGTTTTGGATACAGGAGCGATTTTCTGACGAAGGAAGGCTCTGATTTGAATTCTGCTTGCGACATTCAATCCCTCTCGTCATTTTACGTCGGAATAGCATGTTTTCCACACCCGATTACGGTCCTGGAAGCCAGAATACTGGGAGATAGGTTTTGGCAATAACAGCGACTTTATGACGAAGTGAGGCTCTGATTTGAATTCTGCTTGCGACATTCGATTCCTCTCGTCATTTTACGTCGGAATAGCATGTTTTCCACACCCGATTACGGTCCTCGGAGCCAGAATACTGGGAGATAGGTTTTGGATACAGGAGCGATTTTCTGACGAAGGCAGTCTCTGATTTAAATTCTGCTTGCGACATTCAATCCCTCTCGTCATTTTACGTTGGAATAGCATGTTTTCCATACCCGATTACGGTCCTGGAAGCCAGAATACTGGGAGATATGTTTTGGATACAGGAGCGATTTTCTGACGAAGGAAGGCTCTGATTTGAATTCTGCTTGCGACATTCAATCCCTCTCGTCATTTTACGTCGGAATAGCATGTTTTCCACACCCGATTACGGTCCTGGAAGCCAGAATACTGGGAGATAGGTTTTGGCAATAACAGCGACTTTATGACGAAGTGAGGCTCTGATTTGAATTCTGCTTGCGACATTCGATTCCTCTCGTCATTTTACGTCGGAATAGCATGTTTTCCACACCCGATTACGGTCCTCGAAGCCAGAATACTGGGAGATAGGTTTTGGATACAGGAGCGATTTTCTGACGAAGGAAGGCTCTGATTTGAATTCTGCTTGCGGCATTCGATCCCTCTCGCCATTTTACGTCGGAATAGCATGTTCTCCATACCCGATTACGGTCTTGGAAGCCAGAATACTGCAAGATAGCTTTTGGCTATAACAGCGATTTTCTGACGAAGGAAGGATCTGATTTGAATTCTGCTTGCGACATTCAATCCCTCTCGCCATTTTACGTCGGAATAGCATGTTTTCCACACCCGATTACGGTCCTCGAACCCAGAATACTGGGAGACAGGTTTTGGCTATAACAGTGGTTTTCTGACGAAGGAAGGATCTGATTTGAATTCTGCTTGCGACATTCAATCCCTCTCGTCATTTTACGTCGGAATAGCATGTTTTCCATACCCGATTACGGTCCTGGAAGCCAGAATACTGGGAGATAGGTTTTGGCAATAAGAGCGACTTTATGACGAAGTGAGGCTCTGCTTTGAATTCTGCTTGCGGCATTCGATCCCTCTCGTCATTTTACATCGGAGTAGAATGTTTTCCACACCCGATTACGGTCCTGGAAGCCAGAATACTGGGAGATAGGTTTTGGATACAGGAGCGATTTTCTGACGAAGGAAGGCTCTGATTTGAATTCTGCTTGCGACATTCAATCCCTCTCGTCATTTTACGTCGGAATAGCATGTTTTCCACACCCGATTACGGTCCTGGAAGCCAGAATACTGGGAGATAGGTTTTGGCAATAAGAGCGACTTTATGACGAAGTGAGGCTCTGATTTGAATTCTGCTTGCGGCATTCGATCCCTCTCGTCATTTTACATCGGAGTAGAATGTTTTCCACACCCGATTACGGTCCTGGAAGCCAGAATACTGGGAGATAGATTTAGGCTATAACAGCGGTTTTCTGGCGAAGGCAGTCTCTGATTTAAATTCTGCTTGCGACATTCAATCCCTCTCGTCATTTTACGTCGGAATAGCATGTTTTCCACACCCGATTACGGTCCTCGAACCCAGAATACTGGGAGACAGGTTTTGGCTATAACAGTGGTTTTCTGACGAAGGAAGGATCTGATTTGAATTCTGCTTGCGACATTCAATCCCTCTCGTCATTTTACGTCGGAATAGCATGTTTTCCATACCCGATTACGGTCCTGGAAGCCAGAATACTGGGAGATAGGTTTTGGCAATAAGAGCGACTTTATGACGAAGTGAGGCTCTGCTTTGAATTCTGCTTGCGGCATTCGATCCCTCTCGTCATTTTACATCGGAGTAGAATGTTTCCACACCCGATTACGGTCCTGGAAGCCAGAATCCTGGGAGATAGGTTTTGGCTATAACAGCGGTTTTCTGACGAAGGCAGTCTCTGATTTAAATTCTGCTTGCGACATTCAATCCCTCTCGTCATTTTACGTCGGAATAGCATGTTTTCCATACCCGATTACGGTCCTGGAAGCCAGAATACTGGGAGATAGGTTTTGGATATAGGAGCGATTTTCTGACGAAGGAAGGCTCTGATTTGAATTCTGCTTGCGGCAGTCGATCCCTCTCGCCATTTTACGTCGGAATAGCATGTTCTCCATACCCGATTACGGTCCTGGAAGCCAGAATACTGGGAGATAGGTTTTGGCAATAAGAGCGACTTTATGACGAAGTGAGGCTCTGCTTTGAATTCTGCTTGCGGCATTCGATCCCTCTCGTCATTTTACATCGGAGTAGAATGTTTTCCACACCCGATTACGGTCCTGGAAGCCAGAATACTGGGAGATAGGTTTTGGCTATAACAGCGGTTTTCTGACGAAGGCAGTCTCTGATTTAAATTCTGCTTGCGACATTCAATCCCTCTCGTCATTTTACGTCGGAATAGCATGTTTTCCATACCCGATTACGGTCCTGGAAGCCAGAATACTGGGAGATAGGTTTTGGATACAGGAGCGATTTTCTGACGAAGGAAGGCTCTGATTTGAATTCTGCTTGCGGCATTCGATCCCTCTCGCCATTTTACGTCGGAATAGCATGTTCTCCATACCCGATCACGGTCCTGGAAGCCAGAATACTGGGAGATAGGTTTTGGCAATAACAGCGACTTTATGACGAAGTGAGGCTCTGATTTGAATTCTGCTTGCGGCATTCGATCCCTCTCGTCATTTTACATCGGAGGAGAATGATTTCCACACCCGATTACGGTCCTGGAAGCCAGAATACTGGAAGATAGCTTTTGGCTATAACAGCGGTTTTCTGACGAAGGAAGGATCTGATTTGAATTCTGCTTGCGACATTCAATTCCTCTCGTCATTTTACGTCGGAATAGCATGTTTTCCACACCCGATTACGGTCCTCGAAGCCAGAATACTGGAAGATAGCTTTTGGCTATAACAGCGGTTTTCTGACGAAGGAAGGATCTGATTTAAATTCTGCTTGCGACATTCAATCCCTCTCGTCATTTCACGTCGGAATAGCATGTTTTCCACACCCGATTACGGTCCTCGAACCCAGAATACTGGGAGACAGGTTTTGGCTATAACAGTGGTTTTCTGACGAAGGAAGGATCTGATTTGAATTCTGCTTGCGACATTCAATCCCTCTCGTCATTTTACGTCGGAATAGCATGTTTTCCATACCCGATTACGGTCCTGGAAGCCAGAATACTGGGAGATAGGTTTTGGCAATAAGAGCGACTTTATGACGAAGTGAGGCTCTGCTTTGAATTCTGCTTGCGGCATTCGATCCCTCTCGTCATTTTACATCGGAGTAGAATGTTTTCCACACCCGATTACGGTCCTGGAAGCCAGAATACTGGGAGATAGGTTTTGGATACAGGAGCGATTTTCTGACGAAGGAAGGCTCTGATTTGAATTCTGCTTGCGACATTCAATCCCTCTCGTCATTTTACGTCGGAATAGCATGTTTTCCACACCCGATTACGGTCCTGGAAGCCAGAATACTGGGAGATAGGTTTTGGCAATAACAGCGACTTTATGACGAATTGAGGCTCTGATTTGAATTCTGCTTGCGACATTCGATCCCTCTCGCCATTTTACATCGGAGGAGAATGTTTTCCACACGCGATTACGGTCCTGGAAGCCAGAATACTGGAAGATAGCTTTTGGCTATAACAGCGGTTTTCTGACGAAGGAAGGATCTGATTTGAATTCTGCTTGCGACATTCAATCCCTCTCGTCATTTTACGTCGGAATAGCATGTTTTCCATACCCGATTACGGTCCTGGAAGCCAGAATACTGGAAGATAGCTTTTGGCTATAACAGCGGTTTTCTGACGAAGGAAGGATCTGATTTGAATTCTGCTTGCGACATTCAATCCCTCTCGTCATTTTACGTCGGAGTAGAATGTTTTCCACACCCGATTACGGTCCTGGAAGCCAGAATACTGGAAGATAGCTTTTGACTATAACAGCGGTTTTCTGACGAAGGAAGGATCTGATTTGAATTCTGCTTGCGACATTCAATCCCTCTCGTCATTTTACGTCGGAATAGCATGTTTTCCATACCCGATTACGGTCCTGGAAGCCAGAATACTGGGAGATAGGTTTTGGATACAGGAGCGATTTTCTGACGAAGGCAGTCTCTGATTTAAATTCTGCTTGCGACATTCAATCCCTCTCGTCATTTTACGTCGGAATAGCATGTTTTCCATACCCGATTACGGTCCTGGAAGCCAGAATACTGGGAGATATGTTTTGGATACAGGAGCGATTTTCTGACGAAGGAAGGCTCTGATTTGAATTCTGCTTGCGACATTCAATCCCTCTCGTCATTTTACGTCGGAATAGCATGTTTTCCACACCCGATTACGGTCCTGGAAGCCAGAATACTGGGAGATAGCTTTTGGCTATAACAGCGATTTTCTGACGAAGGAAGGATCTGATTTGAATTCTGCTTGCGACATTCAATCCCTCTCGCCATTTTACGTCGGAATAGCATGTTCTCCATACCCGATTACGGTCTTGGAAGCCAGAATACTGCAAGATAGCTTTTGGCTATAACAGCGATTTTCTGACGAAGGAAGGATCTGATTTGAATTCTGCTTGCGACATTCAATCCCTCTCGTCATTTTACGTCAGAATAGCATGTTTTCCATACCCGATTACGGTCCTGGAAGCCAGAATACTGGGAGATAGGTTTTGGCAATAAGAGCGACTTTATGACGAAGTGAGGCTCTGATTTGAATTCTGCTTGCGGCATTCGATCCCTCTCGTCATTTTACATCGGAGTAGAATGTTTTCCACACCCGATTACGGTCCTGGAAGCCAGAATACTGGGAGATAGGTTTAGGCTATAACAGCGGTTTTCTGGCGAAGGCAGTCTCTGATTTAAATTCTGCTTGCGACATTCAATCCCTCTCGTCATTTTACGTCGGAATAGCATGTTTTCCACACCCGATTACGGTCCTCGAACCCAGAATACTGGGAGACAGGTTTTGGCTATAACAGTGGTTTTCTGACGAAGGAAGGATCTGATTTGAATTCTGCTTGCGACATTCAATCCCTCTCGTCATTTTACGTCGGAATAGCATGTTTTCCACACCCGATTACGGTCCTGGAAGCCAGTATACTGGGAGATAGGTTTTGGCAATAACAGCGACTTTATGACGAAGTGAGGCTCTGATTTGAATTCTGCTTGCGACATTCGATTCCTCTCGTCATTTTACGTCGGAATAGCATGTTTTCCACACCCGATTACGGTCCTCGAAGCCAGAATACTGGGAGATAGGTTTTGGATACAGGAGCGATTTTCTGACGAAGGAAGGCTCTGATTTGAATTCTGCTTGCGGCATTCGATCCCTCTCGCCATTTTACGTCGGAATAGCATGTTCTCCATACCCGATTACGGTCTTGGAAGCCAGAATACTGCAAGATAGCTTTTGGCTATAACAGCGATTTTCTGACGAAGGAAGGATCTGATTTGAATTCTGCTTGCGACATTCAATCCCTCTCGCCATTTTACGTCGGAATAGCATGTTCTCCATACCCGATTACGGTCTTGGAAGCCAGAATACTGCAAGATAGCTTTTGGCTATAACAGCGATTTTCTGACGAAGGAAGGATCTGATTTGAATTCTGCTTGCGACATTCAATCCCTCTCGTCATTTTACGTCAGAATAGCATGTTTTCCATACCCGATTACGGTCCTGGAAGCCAGAATACTGGGAGATAGGTTTTGGCAATAAGAGCGACTTTATGACGAAGTGAGGCTCTGATTTGAATTCTGCTTGCGGCATTCGATCCCTCTCGTCATTTTACATCGGAGTAGAATGTTTTCCACACCCGATTACGGTCCTGGAAGCCAGAATACTGGGAGATAGGTTTAGGCTATAACAGCGGTTTTCTGGCGAAGGCAGTCTCTGATTTAAATTCTGCTTGCGACATTCAATCCCTCTCGTCATTTTACGTCGGAATAGCATGTTTTCCACACCCGATTACGGTCCTCGAACCCAGAATACTGGGAGACAGGTTTTGGCTATAACAGTGGTTTTCTGACGAAGGAAGGATCTGATTTGAATTCTGCTTGCGACATTCAATCCCTCTCGTCATTTTACGTCGGAATAGCATGTTTTCCATACCCGATTACGGTCCTGGAAGCCAGAATACTGGGAGATAGGTTTTGGCAATAAGAGCGACTTTATGACGAAGTGAGGCTCTGCTTTGAATTCTGCTTGCGTCATTCGATCCCTCTCGTCATTTTACATCGGAGTAGAATGTTTTCCACACCCGATTACGGTCCTGGAAGCCAGAATACTGGGAGATAGGTTTTGGCTATAACAGCGGTTTTCTGACGAAGGCAGTCTCTGATTTAAATTCTGCTTGCGACATTCAATCCCTCTCGTCATTTTACGTCGGAATAGCATGTTTTCCATACCCGATTACGGTCCTGGAAGCCAGAATACTGGGAGATAGGTTTTGGATACAGGAGCGATTTTCTGACGAAGGAAGGCTCTGATTTGAATTCTGCTTGCGGCATTCGATCCCTCTCGCCATTTTACATCGGAGGAGAATGATTTCCACACCCGATTACGGTCCTGGAAGCCAGAATACTGGAAGATAGCTTTTGGCTATAACAGCGGTTTTCTGACGAAGGAAGGATCTGATTTGAATTCTGCTTGCGACATTCGATTCCTCTCGTCATTTTACGTCGGAATAGCATGTTTTCCACACCCGATTACGGTCCTGGAAGCCAGAATACTGGGAGATAGGTTTAGGCTATAACAGCGGTTTTCTGGCGAAGGCAGTCTCTGATTTAAATTCTGCTTGCGACATTCAATCCCTCTCGTCATTTTACGTCGGAATAGCATGTTTTCCACACCCGATTACGGTCCTCGAACCCAGAATACTGGGAGACAGGTTTTGGCTATAACAGTGGTTTTCTGACGAAGGAAGGATCTGATTTGAATTCTGCTTGCGACATTCAATCCCTCTCGTCATTTTACGTCGGAATAGCATGTTTTCCACACCCGATTACGGTCCTGGAAGCCAGTATACTGGGAGATAGGTTTTGGCAATAACAGCGACTTTATGACGAAGTGAGGCTCTGATTTGAATTCTGCTTGCGACATTCGATTCCTCTCGTCATTTTACGTCGGAATAGCATGTTTTCCACACCCGATTACGGTCCTCGAAGCCAGAATACTGGGAGATAGGTTTTGGATACAGGAGCGATTTTCTGACGAAGGAAGGCTCTGATTTGAATTCTGCTTGCGGCATTCGATCCCTCTCGCCATTTTACGTCGGAATAGCATGTTCTCCATACCCGATTACGGTCTTGGAAGCCAGAATACTGCAAGATAGCTTTTGGCTATAACAGCGATTTTCTGACGAAGGAAGGATCTGATTTGAATTCTGCTTGCGACATTCAATCCCTCTCGCCATTTTACGTCGGAATAGCATGTTCTCCATACCCGATTACGGTCTTGGAAGCCAGAATACTGCAAGATAGCTTTTGGCTATAACAGCGATTTTCTGACGAAGGAAGGATCTGATTTGAATTCTGCTTGCGACATTCAATCCCTCTCGTCATTTTACGTCAGAATAGCATGTTTTCCATACCCGATTACGGTCCTGGAAGCCAGAATACTGGGAGATAGGTTTTGGCAATAAGACCGACTTTATGACGAAGTGAGGCTCTGATTTGAATTCTGCTTGCGGCATTCGATCCCTCTCGTCATTTTACATCGGAGTAGAATGTTTTCCACACCCGATTACGGTCCTGGAAGCCAGAATACTGGGAGATAGGTTTAGGCTATAACAGCGGTTTTCTGGCGAAGGCAGTCTCTGATTTAAATTCTGCTTGCGACATTCAATCCCTCTCGTCATTTTACGTCGGAATAGCATGTTTTCCACACCCGATTACGGTCCTCGAACCCAGAATACTGGGAGACAGGTTTTGGCTATAACAGTGGTTTTCTGACGAAGGAAGGATCTGATTTGAATTCTGCTTGCGACATTCAATCCCTCTCGTCATTTTACGTCGGAATAGCATGTTTTCCATACCCGATTACGGTCCTGGAAGCCAGAATACTGGGAGATAGGTTTTGGCAATAAGAGCGACTTTATGACGAAGTGAGGCTCTGCTTTGAATTCTGCTTGCGGCATTCGATCCCTCTCGTCATTTTACATCGGAGTAGAATGTTTTCCACACCCGATTACGGTCCTGGGAGCCAGAATACTGGGAGATAGGTTTTGGCTATAACAGCGGTTTTCTGACGAAGGCAGTCTCTGATTTAAATTCTGCTTGCGACATTCAATCCCTCTCGTCATTTTACGTCGGAATAGCATGTTTTCCATACCCGATTACGGTCCTGGAAGCCAGAATACTGGGAGATAGGTTTTGGATACAGGAGCGATTTTCTGACGAAGGAAGGCTCTGATTTGAATTCTGCTTGCGGCATTCGATCCCTCTCGCCATTTTACGTCGGAATAGCATGTTCTCCATACCCTATTACGGTCCTGGAAGCCAGAATACTGCAAGATAGCTTTTGGCAATAACAGCGACTTTATGACGAAGTGAGGCTCTGATTTGAATTCTGCTTGCGACATTCTATCCCTCTCGTCATTTTACGTCGGAATAGCATGTTTTCCATACCCGATTACGGTCCTGGAAGCCAGAATACTGGGAGATAGGTTTTGGCAATAACAGCGACTTTATGACGAAGTGAGGCTCTGATTTGAATTCTGCTTGCGGCATTCGATCCCTCTCGTCATTTTACATCGGAGGAGAATGTTTTCCACACGCGATTACGGTCCTGGAAGCCAGAATACTGGAAGATAGCTTTTGGCTATATCAGCGGTTTTCTGACGAAGGAAGGATCTGATTTGAATTCTGCTTGCGACATTCAATCCCTCTCGTCATTTTACGTCGGAGTAGAATGTTTTCCACACCCGATTACGGTCCTGGAAGCCAGAATACTGGGAGATAGGTTTTGGCTATAACAGCGGTTTTCTGACGAAGGCAGTCTCTGATTTAAATTCTGCTTGCGACATTCAATCCCTCTCGTCATTTTACGTCGGAATAGCATGTTTTCCATACCCGATTACGGTCCTGGAAGCCAGAATACTGGGAGATAGGTTTTGGATACAGGAGCGATTTTCTGACGAAGGAAGGCTCTGATTTGAATTCTGCTTGCGGCATTCGATCCCTCTCGCCATTTTACGTCGGAATAGCATGTTCTCCATACCCTATTACGGTCCTGGAAGCCAGAATACTGCAAGATAGCTTTTGGCAATAACAGCGACTTTATGACGAAGTGAGGCTCTGATTTGAATTCTGCTTGCGACATTCAATCCCTCTCGTCATTTTACGTCGGAATAGCATGTTTTCCATACCCGATTACGGTCCTGGAAGCCAGAATACTGGGAGATAGGTTTTGGCTATAACAGCGGTTTTCTGACGAAGGCAGTCTCTGATTTAAATTCTGCTTGCGACATTCAATCCCTCTCGTCATTTTACGTCGGAATAGCATGTTTTCCATACCCGATTACGGTCCTGGAAGCCAGAATACTGGGAGATAGCTTTTGACTATAACAGCGGTTTTCTGACGAAGGAAGGATCTGATTTGAATTCTGCTTGCGACATTCAATCCCTCTCGTCATTTTACGTCGGAATAGCATGTTTTCCATACCCGATTACGGTCCTGGAAGCCAGAATACTGGGAGATAGGTTTTGGATACAGGAGCGATTTTCTGACGAAGGCAGTCTCTGATTTAAATTCTGCTTGCGACATTCAATCCCTCTCGTCATTTTACGTCGGAATAGCATGTTTTCCATACCCGATTACGGTCCTGGAAGCCAGAATACTGGGAGATATGTTTTGGATACAGGAGCGATTTTCTGACGAAGGAAGGCTCTGATTTGAATTCTGCTTGCGACATTCAATCCCTCTCGTCATTTTACGTCGGAATAGCATGTTTTCCACACCCGATTACGGTCCTGGAAGCCAGAATACTGGGAGATAGCTTTTGGCTATAACAGCGATTTTCTGACGAAGGAAGGATCTGATTTGAATTCTGCTTGCGACATTCAATCCCTCTCGCCATTTTACGTCGGAATAGCATGTTCTCCATACCCTATTACGGTCCTGGAAGCCAGAATACTGCAAGATAGCTTTTGGCAATAACAGCGACTTTATGACGAAGTGAGGCTCTGATTTGAATTCTGCTTGCGACATTCAATCCCTCTCGTCATTTTACGTCGGAATAGCATGTTTTCCACACCCGATTACGGTCCTGGAAGCCAGAATACTGGGAGATAGGTTTTGGCAATAACAGCGACTTTATGACGAAGTGAGGCTCTGATTTGAATTCTGCTTGCGACATTCGATCCCTCTCGTCATTTTACATCGGAGGAGAATGTTTTCCACACGCGATTACGGTCCTGGAAGCCAGAATACTGGAAGATAGCTTTTGGCTATAACAGCGGTTTTCTGACGAAGGAAGGATCTGATTTGAATTCTGCTTGCGACATTCAATCCCTCTCGTCATTTTACGTCGGAATAGCATGTTTTCCATACCCGATTACGGTCCTGGAAGCCAGAATACTGGAAGATAGCTTTTGGCTATAACAGCGGTTTTCTGACGAAGGAAGGATCTGATTTGAATTCTGCTTGCGACATTCAATCCCTCTCGTCATTTTACGTCGGAGTAGAATGTTTTCCACACCCGATTACGGTCCTGGAAGCCAGAATACTGGAAGATAGCTTTTGACTATAACAGCGGTTTTCTGACGAAGGAAGGATCTGATTTGAATTCTGCTTGCGACATTCAATCCCTCTCGTCATTTTACGTCGGAATAGCATGTTTTCCATACCCGATTACGGTCCTGGAAGCCAGAATACTGGGAGATAGGTTTTGGATACAGGAGCGATTTTCTGACGAAGGCAGTCTCTGATTTAAATTCTGCTTGCGACATTCAATCCCTCTCGTCATTTTACGTCGGAATAGCATGTTTTCCATACCCGATTACGGTCCTGGAAGCCAGAATACTGGGAGATATGTTTTGGATACAGGAGCGATTTTCTGACGAAGGAAGGCTCTGATTTGAATTCTGCTTGCGACATTCAATCCCTCTCGTCATTTTACGTCGGAATAGCATGTTTTCCACACCCGATTACGGTCCTGGAAGCCAGAATACTGGGAGATAGCTTTTGGCTATAACAGCGATTTTCTGACGAAGGAAGGATCTGATTTGAATTCTGCTTGCGACATTCAATCCCTCTCGCCATTTTACGTCGGAATAGCATGTTCTCCATACCCGATTACGGTCTTGGAAGCCAGAATACTGCAAGATAGCTTTTGGCTATAACAGCGATTTTCTGACGAAGGAAGGATCTGATTTGAATTCTGCTTGCGACATTCAATCCCTCTCGTCATTTTACGTCAGAATAGCATGTTTTCCATACCCGATTACGGTCCTGGAAGCCAGAATACTGGGAGATAGGTTTTGGCAATAAGAGCGACTTTATGACGAAGTGAGGCTCTGATTTGAATTCTGCTTGCGGCATTCGATCCCTCTCGTCATTTTACATCGGAGTAGAATGTTTTCCACACCCGATTACGGTCCTGGAAGCCAGAATACTGGGAGATAGGTTTAGGCTATAACAGCGGTTTTCTGGCGAAGGCAGTCTCTGATTTAAATTCTGCTTGCGACATTCAATCCCTCTCGTCATTTTACGTCGGAATAGCATGTTTTCCACACCCGATTACGGTCCTCGAACCCAGAATACTGGGAGACAGGTTTTGGCTATAACAGTGGTTTTCTGACGAAGGAAGGATCTGATTTGAATTCTGCTTGCGACATTCAATCCCTCTCGTCATTTTACGTCGGAACAGCATGTTTTCCATACCCGATTACGGTCCTGGAAGCCAGAATACTGGGAGATAGGTTTTGGCAATAAGAGCGACTTTCTGGCGAAGGCAGTCTCTGATTTGAATTCTGCTTGCGACATTCGATCCCTCTCGCCATTTTACATCGGAGGAGAATGTTTTCCACACGCGATTACGGTCCTGGAAGCCAGAATACTGGAAGATAGCTTTTGACTATAACAGCGGTTTTCTGACGAAGGAAGGATCTGATTTGAATTCTGCTTGCGACATTCAATCCCTCTCGTCATTTTACGTCGGAATAGCATGTTTTCCATACCCGATTACGGTCCTGGAAGCCAGAATACTGGGAGATAGGTTTTGGCAATAACAGCGACTTTATGACGAAGTGAGGCTCTGATTTGAATTCTGCTTGCGACATTCGATCCCTCTCGTCATTTTACATCGGAGGAGAATGTTTTCCACACGCGATTACGGTCCTGGAAGCCAGAATACTGGAAGATAGCTTTTGGCTATAACAGCGGTTTTCTGACGAAGGAAGGATCTGATTTGAATTCTGCTTGCGACATTCAATCCCTCTCGTCATTTTACGTCGGAATAGCATGTTTTCCATACCCGATTACGGTCCTGGAAGCCAGAATACTGGAAGATAGCTTTTGGCTATAACAGCGGTTTTCTGACGAAGGAAGGATCTGATTTGAATTCTGCTTGCGACATTCAATCCCTCTCGTCATTTTACGTCGGAGTAGAATGTTTTCCACACCCGATTACGGTCCTGGAAGCCAGAATACTGGAAGATAGCTTTTGACTATAACAGCGGTTTTCTGACGAAGGAAGGATCTGATTTGAATTCTGCTTGCGACATTCAATCCCTCTCGTCATTTTACGTCGGAATAGCATGTTTTCCATACCCGATTACGGTCCTGGAAGCCAGAATACTGGGAGATAGGTTTTGGATACAGGAGCGATTTTCTGACGAAGGCAGTCTCTGATTTAAATTCTGCTTGCGACATTCAATCCCTCTCGTCATTTTACGTCGGAATAGCATGTTTTCCATACCCGATTACGGTCCTGGAAGCCAGAATACTGGGAGATATGTTTTGGATACAGGAGCGATTTTCTGACGAAGGAAGGCTCTGATTTGAATTCTGCTTGCGACATTCAATCCCTCTCGTCATTTTACGTCGGAATAGCATGTTTTCCACACCCGATTACGGTCCTGGAAGCCAGAATACTGGGAGATAGCTTTTGGCTATAACAGCGATTTTCTGACGAAGGAAGGATCTGATTTGAATTCTGCTTGCGACATTCAATCCCTCTCGCCATTTTACGTCGGAATAGCATGTTCTCCATACCCGATTACGGTCTTGGAAGCCAGAATACTGCAAGATAGCTTTTGGCTATAACAGCGATTTTCTGACGAAGGAAGGATCTGATTTGAATTCTGCTTGCGACATTCAATCCCTCTCGTCATTTTACGTCAGAATAGCATGTTTTCCATACCCGATTACGGTCCTGGAAGCCAGAATACTGGGAGATAGGTTTTGGCAATAAGAGCGACTTTATGACGAAGTGAGGCTCTGATTTGAATTCTGCTTGCGGCATTCGATCCCTCTCGTCATTTTACATCGGAGTAGAATGTTTTCCACACCCGATTACGGTCCTGGAAGCCAGAATACTGGGAGATAGGTTTAGGCTATAACAGCGGTTTTCTGGCGAAGGCAGTCTCTGATTTAAATTCTGCTTGCGACATTCAATCCCTCTCGTCATTTTACGTCGGAATAGCATGTTTTCCACACCCGATTACGGTCCTCGAACCCAGAATACTGGGAGACAGGTTTTGGCTATAACAGTGGTTTTCTGACGAAGGAAGGATCTGATTTGAATTCTGCTTGCGACATTCAATCCCTCTCGTCATTTTACGTCGGAACAGCATGTTTTCCATACCCGATTACGGTCCTGGAAGCCAGAATACTGGGAGATAGGTTTTGGCAATAAGAGCGACTTTATGACGAAGTGAGGCTCTGCTTTGAATTCTGCTTGCGTCATTCGATCCCTCTCGTCATTTTACATCGGAGTAGAATGTTTTCCACACCCGATTACGGTCCTGGAAGCCAGAATACTGGGAGATAGGTTTTGGCAATAAGAGCGACTTTATGACGAAGTGAGGCTCTGCTTTGAATTCTGCTTGCGACATTCAATCCCTCTCGTCATTTTACGTCGGAATAGCATGTTTTCCATACCCGATTACGGTCCTGGAAGCCAGAATACTGGGAGATAGGTTTTGGATACAGGAGCGATTTTCTGACGAAGGAAGGCTCTGATTTGAATTCTGCTTGCGACATTCAATCCCTCTCGTCATTTTACGTCGGAATAGCATGTTTTCCACACCCGATTACGGTCCTGGAAGCCAGAATACTGGGAGATAGGTTTTGGCAATAACAGCGACTTTATGACGAAGTGAGGCTCTGATTTGAATTCTGCTTGCGACATTCGATCCCTCTCGCCATTTTACATCGGAGGAGAATGTTTTCCACACGCGATTACGGTCCTGGAAGCCAGAATACTGGAAGATAGCTTTTGACTATAACAGCGGTTTTCTGACGAAGGAAGGATCTGATTTGAATTCTGCTTGCGACATTCAATCCCTCTCGTCATTTTACGTCGGAATAGCATGTTTTCCATACCCGATTACGGTCCTGGAAGCCAGAATACTGGGAGATAGGTTTTGGATACAGGAGCGATTTTCTGACGAAGGCAGTCTCTGATTTAAATTCTGCTTGCGACATTCAATCCCTCTCGTCATTTTACGTCGGAATAGCATGTTTTCCATACCCGATTACGGTCCTGGAAGCCAGAATACTGGGAGATATGTTTTGGATACAGGAGCGATTTTCTGACGAAGGAAGGCTCTGATTTGAATTCTGCTTGCGACATTCAATCCCTCTCGTCATTTTACGTCGGAATAGCATGTTTTCCACACCCGATTACGGTCCTGGAAGCCAGAATACTGGGAGATAGCTTTTGGCTATAACAGCGATTTTCTGACGAAGGAAGGATCTGATTTGAATTCTGCTTGCGACATTCAATCCCTCTCGCCATTTTACGTCGGAATAGCATGTTCTCCATACCCGATTACGGTCTTGGAAGCCAGAATACTGCAAGATAGCTTTTGGCTATAACAGCGATTTTCTGACGAAGGAAGGATCTGATTTGAATTCTGCTTGCGACATTCAATCCCTCTCGTCATTTTACGTCAGAATAGCATGTTTTCCATACCCGATTACGGTCCTGGAAGCCAGAATACTGGGAGATAGGTTTTGGCAATAAGAGCGACTTTATGACGAAGTGAGGCTCTGCTTTGAATTCTGCTTGCGTCATTCGATCCCTCTCGTCATTTTACATCGGAGTAGAATGTTTTCCACACCCGATTACGGTCCTGGAAGCCAGAATACTGGGAGATAGGTTTTGGCTATAACAGCGGTTTTCTGACGAAGGCAGTCTCTGATTTAAATTCTGCTTGCGACATTCAATCCCTCTCGTCATTTTACGTCGGAATAGCATGTTTTCCATACCCGATTACGGTCTTGGAAGCCAGAATACTGCAAGATAGCTTTTGGCTATAACAGCGATTTTCTGACGAAGGAAGGATCTGATTTGAATTCTGCTTGCGACATTCAATCCCTCTCGTCATTTTACGTCAGAATAGCATGTTTTCCATACCCGATTACGGTCCTGGAAGCCAGAATACTGGGAGATAGGTTTTGGCAATAAGAGCGACTTTATGACGAAGTGAGGCTCTGCTTTGAATTCTGCTTGCGTCATTCGATCCCTCTCGTCATTTTACATCGGAGTAGAATGTTTTCCACACCCGATTACGGTCCTGGAAGCCAGAATACTGGGAGATAGGTTTTGGCTATAACAGCGGTTTTCTGACGAAGGCAGTCTCTGATTTAAATTCTGCTTGCGACATTCAATCCCTCTCGTCATTTTACGTCGGAATAGCATGTTTTCCATACCCGATTACGGTCCTGGAAGCCAGAATACTGGGAGATAGGTTTTGGATACAGGAGCGATTTTCTGACGAAGGAAGGCTCTGATTTGAATTCTGCTTGCGGCATTCGATCCCTCTCGCCATTTTACGTCGGAATAGCATGTTCTCCATACCCGATTACGGTCCTGGAAGCCAGAATACTGGGAGATAGGTTTTGGCAATAACAGCGACTTTATGACGAAGTGAGGCTCTGATTTGAATTCTGCTTGCGGCATTAGATCCCTCTCGTCATTTTACATCGGAGGAGAATGATTTCCACACCCGATTACGGTCCTGGAAGCCAGAATACTGGGAGATAGGTTTTGGATACAGGAGCGATTTTCTGACGAAGGAAGGCTCTGATTTGAATTCTGCTTGCGGCATTCGATCCCTCTCGCCATTTTACGTCGGAATAGCATGTTTTCCACACCCGATTACGGTCCTCGATGCCACAATACTGGAAGATAGCTTTTGGCTATAACAGCGGTTTTCTGACGAAGGAAGGATCTGATTTAAATTCTGCTTGCGACATTCAATCCCTCTCGTCATTTCACGTCGGAATAGCATGTTTTCCACACCCGATTACGGTCCTCGAACCCAGAATACTGGGAGACAGGTTTTGGCTATAACAGTGGTTTTCTGACGAAGGAAGGATCTGATTTGAATTCTGCTTGCGACATTCAATCCCTCTCGTCATTTTACGTCGGAATAGCATGTTTTCCATACCCGATTACGGTCCTGGAAGCCAGAATACTGGGAGATAGGTTTTGGCAATAACAGCGACTTTATGACGAAGTGAGGCTCTGATTTGAATTCTGCTTGCGGCATTCGATCCCTCTCGTCATTTTACATCGGAGGAGAATGTTTTCCACACGCGATTACGGTCCTGGAAGCCAGAATACTGGAAGATAGCTTTTGGCTATAACAGCGGTTTTCTGACGAAGGAAGGATCTGATTTGAATTCTGCTTGCGACATTCAATCCCTCTCGTCATTTTACGTCGGAGTAGAATGTTTTCCACACCCGATTACGGTCCTGGAAGCCAGAATACTGGGAGATAGGTTTTGGCTATAACAGCGGTTTTCTGACGAAGGCAGTCTCTGATTTAAATTCTGCTTGCGACATTCAATCCCTCTCGTCATTTTACGTCGGAATAGCATGTTTTCCATACCCGATTACGGTCCTGGAAGCCAGAATACTGGGAGATATGTTTTGGATACAGGAGCGATTTTCTGACGAAGGAAGGCTCTGATTTGAATTCTGCTTGCGACATTCAATCCCTCTCGTCATTTTACGTCGGAATAGCATGTTTTCCACACCCGATTACGGTCCTGGAAGCCAGAATACTGGGAGATAGGTTTTGGCAATAACAGCGACTTTATGACGAAGTGAGGCTCTGATTTGAATTCTGCTTGCGACATTCGATCCCTCTCGCCTTTTTACATCGGAGGAGAATGTTTTCCACACGCGATTACGGTCCTGGAAGCCAGAATACTGGAAGATAGCTTTTGGCTATAACAGCGGTTTTCTGACGAAGGAAGGATCTGATTTGAATTCTGCTTGCGACATTCAATCCCTCTCGTCATTTTACGTCGGAATAGCATGTTTTCCATACCCGATTACGGTCCTGGAAGCCAGAATACTGGAAGATAGCTTTTGGCTATAACAGCGGTTTTCTGACGAAGGAAGGATCTGATTTGAATTCTGCTTGCGACATTCAATCCCTCTCGTCATTTTACGTCGGAGTAGAATGTTTTCCACACCCGATTACGGTCCTGGAAGCCAGAATACTGGAAGATAGCTTTTGACTATAACAGCGGTTTTCTGACGAAGGAAGGATCTGATTTGAATTCTGCTTGCGACATTCAATCCCTCTCGTCATTTTACGTCGGAATAGCATGTTTTCCATACCCGATTACGGTCCTGGAAGCCAGAATACTGGGAGATAGGTTTTGGATACAGGAGCGATTTTCTGACGAAGGCAGTCTCTGATTTAAATTCTGCTTGCGACATTCAATCCCTCTCGTCATTTTACGTCGGAATAGCATGTTTTCCATACCCGATTACGGTCCTGGAAGCCAGAATACTGGGAGATATGTTTTGGATACAGGAGCGATTTTCTGACGAAGGAAGGCTCTGATTTGAATTCTGCTTGCGACATTCGATTCCTCTCGTCATTTTACGTCGGAATAGCATGTTTTCCACACCCGATTACGGTCCTCGAAGCCAGAATACTGGGAGATAGGTTTTGGATACAGGAGCGATTTTCTGACGAAGGAAGGCTCTGATTTGAATTCTGCTTGCGGCATTCGATCCCTCTCGCCATTTTACGTCGGAATAGCATGTTCTCCATACCCGATTACGGTCTTGGAAGCCAGAATACTGCAAGATAGCTTTTGGCTATAACAGCGATTTTCTGACGAAGGAAGGATCTGATTTGAATTCTGCTTGCGACATTCAATCCCTCTCGCCATTTTACGTCGGAATAGCATGTTCTCCATACCCGATTACGGTCTTGGAAGCCAGAATACTGCAAGATAGCTTTTGGCTATAACAGCGATTTTCTGACGAAGGAAGGATCTGATTTGAATTCTGCTTGCGACATTCAATCCCTCTCGTCATTTTACGTCAGAATAGCATGTTTTCCATACCCGATTACGGTCCTGGAAGCCAGAATACTGGGAGATAGGTTTTGGCAATAAGAGCGACTTTATGACGAAGTGAGGCTCTGATTTGAATTCTGCTTGCGGCATTCGATCCCTCTCGTCATTTTACATCGGAGTAGAATGTTTTCCACACCCGATTACGGTCCTGGAAGCCAGAATACTGGGAGATAGGTTTAGGCTATAACAGCGGTTTTCTGGCGAAGGCAGTCTCTGATTTAAATTCTGCTTGCGACATTCAATCCCTCTCGTCATTTTACGTCGGAATAGCATGTTTTCCACACCCGATTACGGTCCTCGAACCCAGAATACTGGGAGACAGGTTTTGGCTATAACAGTGGTTTTCTGACGAAGGAAGGATCTGATTTGAATTCTGCTTGCGACATTCAATCCCTCTCGTCATTTTACGTTGGAATAGCATGTTTTCCATACCCGATTACGGTCCTGGAAGCCAGAATACTGGGAGATAGGTTTTGGCAATAAGAGCGACTTTATGACGAAGTGAGGCTCTGCTTTGAATTCTGCTTGCGGCATTCGATCCCTCTCGTCATTTTACATCGGAGTAGAATGTTTTCCACACCCGATTACGGTCCTGGAAGCCAGAATACTGGGAGATAGGTTTTGGATACAGGAGCGATTTTCTGACGAAGGAAGGCTCTGATTTGAATTCTGCTTGCGACATTCAATCCCTCTCGTCATTTTACGTCGGAATAGCATGTTTTCCACACCCGATTACGGTCCTGGAAGCCAGAATACTGGGAGATAGGTTTTGGCAATAACAGCGACTTTATGACGAAGTGAGGCTCTGATTTGAATTCTGCTTGCGACATTCGATCCCTCTCGCCATTTTACATCGGAGGAGAATGTTTTCCACACGCGATTACGGTCCTGGAAGCCAGAATACTGGAAGATAGCTTTTGGCTATAACAGCGGTTTTCTGACGAAGGAAGGATCTGATTTGAATTCTGCTTGCGACATTCAATCCCTCTCGTCATTTTACGTCGGAATAGCATGTTTTCCATGCCCGATTACGGTCCTGGAAGCCAGAATACTGGAAGATAGCTTTTGGCTATAACAGCGGTTTTCTGACGAAGGAAGGATCTGATTTGAATTCTGCTTGCGACATTCAATCCCTCTCGTCATTTTACGTCGGAGTAGAATGTTTTCCACACCCGATTACGGTCCTGGAAGCCAGAATACTGGAAGATAGCTTTTGACTATAACAGCGGTTTTCTGACGAAGGAAGGATCTGATTTGAATTCTGCTTGCGACATTCAATCCCTCTCGTCATTTTACGTCGGAATAGCATGTTTTCCATACCCGATTACGGTCCTGGAAGCCAGAATACTGGGAGATAGGTTTTGGATACAGGAGCGATTTTCTGACGAAGGCAGTCTCTGATTTAAATTCTGCTTGCGACATTCAATCCCTCTCGTCATTTTACGTCGGAATAGCATGTTTTCCATACCCGATTACGGTCCTGGAAGCCAGAATACTGGGAGATATGTTTTGGATACAGGAGCGATTTTCTGACGAAGGAAGGCTCTGATTTGAATTCTGCTTGCGACATTCAATCCCTCTCGTCATTTTACGTCGGAATAGCATGTTTTCCACACCCGATTACGGTCCTGGAAGCCAGAATACTGGGAGATAGCTTTTGGCTATAACAGCGATTTTCTGACGAAGGAAGGATCTGATTTGAATTCTGCTTGCGACATTCAATCCCTCTCGCCATTTTACGTCGGAATAGCATGTTCTCCATACCCGATTACGGTCTTGGAAGCCAGAATACTGCAAGATAGCTTTTGGCTATAACAGCGATTTTCTGACGAAGGAAGGATCTGATTTGAATTCTGCTTGCGACATTCAATCCCTCTCGTCATTTTACGTCAGAATAGCATGTTTTCCATACCCGATTACGGTCCTGGAAGCCAGAATACTGGGAGATAGGTTTTGGCAATAAGAGCGACTTTATGACGAAGTGAGGCTCTGATTTGAATTCTGCTTGCGGCATTCGATCCCTCTCGTCATTTTACATCGGAGTAGAATGTTTTCCACACCCGATTACGGTCCTGGAAGCCAGAATACTGGGAGATAGGTTTAGGCTATAACAGCGGTTTTCTGGCGAAGGCAGTCTCTGATTTAAATTCTGCTTGCGACATTCAATCCCTCTCGTCATTTTACGTCGGAATAGCATGTTTTCCACACCCGATTACGGTCCTCGAACCCAGAATACTGGGAGACAGGTTTTGGCTATAACAGTGGTTTTCTGACGAAGGAAGGATCTGATTTGAATTCTGCTTGCGACATTCAATCCCTCTCGTCATTTTACGTCGGAATAGCATGTTTTCCATACCCGATTACGGTCCTGGAAGCCAGAATACTGGGAGATAGGTTTTGGATACAGGAGCGATTTTCTGACGAAGGAAGGCTCTGATTTGAATTCTGCTTGCGGCATTCGATCCCTCTCGCCATTTTACGTCGGAATAGCATGTTCTCCATACCCGATTACGGTCTTGGAAGCCAGAATACTGCAAGATAGCTTTTGGCTATAACAGCGATTTTCTGACGAAGGAAGGATCTGATTTGAATTCTGCTTGCGACATTCAATCCCTCTCGTCATTTTACGTCAGAATAGCATGTTTTCCATACCCGATTACGGTCCTGGAAGCCAGAATACTGGGAGATAGGTTTTGGCAATAAGAGCGACTTTATGACGAAGTGAGGCTCTGATTTGAATTCTGCTTGCGGCATTCGATCCCTCTCGTCATTTTACATCGGAGTAGAATGTTTTCCACACCCGATTACGGTCCTGGAAGCCAGAATACTGGGAGATAGGTTTAGGCTATAACAGCGGTTTTCTGGCGAAGGCAGTCTCTGATTTAAATTCTGCTTGCGACATTCAATCCCTCTCGTCATTTTACGTCGGAATAGCATGTTTTCCACACCCGATTACGGTCCTCGAACCCAGAATACTGGGAGACAGGTTTTGGCTATAACAGTGGTTTTCTGACGAAGGAAGGATCTGATTTGAATTCTGCTTGCGACATTCAATCCCTCTCGTCATTTTACGTCGGAATAGCATGTTTTCCATACCCGATTACGGTCCTGGAAGCCAGAATACTGGGAGATAGGTTTTGGCAATAAGAGCGACTTTATGACGAAGTGAGGCTCTGCTTTGAATTCTGCTTGCGGCATTCGATCCCTCTCGTCATTTTACATCGGAGTAGAATGTTTTCCACACCCGATTACGGTCCTGGAAGCCAGAATACTGGGAGATAGGTTTTGGATACAGGAGCGATTTTCTGACGAAGGAAGGCTCTGATTTGAATTCTGCTTGCGACATTCAATCCCTCTCGTCATTTTACGTCGGAATAGCATGTTTTCCACACCCGATTACGGTCCTGGAAGCCAGAATACTGGGAGATAGGTTTTGGCAATAACAGCGACTTTATGACGAAGTGAGGCTCTGATTTGAATTCTGCTTGCGACATTCGATCCCTCTCGCCATTTTACATCGGAGGAGAATGTTTTCCACACGCGATTACGGTCCTGGAAGCCAGAATACTGGAAGATAGCTTTTGGCTATAACAGCGGTTTTCTGACGAAGGAAGGATCTGATTTGAATTCTGCTTGCGACATTCAATCCCTCTCGTCATTTTACGTCGGAATAGCATGTTTTCCATACCCGATTACGGTCCTGGAAGCCAGAATACTGGAAGATAGCTTTTGGCTATAACAGCGGTTTTCTGACGAAGGAAGGCTCTGATTTGAATTCTGCTTGCGACATTCAATCCCTCTCGTCATTTTACGTCGGAGTAGAATGTTTTCCACACCCGATTACGGTCCTGGAAGCCAGAATACTGGAAGATAGCTTTTGACTATAACAGCGGTTTTCTGACGAAGGAAGGATCTGATTTGAATTCTGCTTGCGACATTCAATCCCTCTCGTCATTTTACGTCGGAATAGCATGTTTTCCATACCCGATTACGGTCCTGGAAGCCAGAATACTGGGAGATAGGTTTTGGATACAGGAGCGATTTTCTGACGAAGGCAGTCTCTGATTTAAATTCTGCTTGCGACATTCAATCCCTCTCGTCATTTTACGTCGGAATAGCATGTTTTCCATACCCGATTACGGTCCTGGAAGCCAGAATACTGGGAGATATGTTTTGGATACAGGAGCGATTTTCTGACGAAGGAAGGCTCTGATTTGAATTCTGCTTGCGACATTCAATCCCTCTCGTCATTTTACGTCGGAATAGCATGTTTTCCACACCCGATTACGGTCCTGGAAGCCAGAATACTGGGAGATAGCTTTTGGCTATAACAGCGATTTTCTGACGAAGGAAGGATCTGATTTGAATTCTGCTTGCGACATTCAATCCCTCTCGCCATTTTACGTCGGAATAGCATGTTCTCCATACCCGATTACGGTCTTGGAAGCCAGAATACTGCAAGATAGCTTTTGGCTATAACAGCGATTTTCTGACGAAGGAAGGATCTGATTTGAATTCTGCTTGCGACATTCAATCCCTCTCGTCATTTTACGTCAGAATAGCATGTTTTCCATACCCGATTACGGTCCTGGAAGCCAGAATACTGGGAGATAGGTTTTGGCAATAAGAGCGACTTTATGACGAAGTGAGGCTCTGATTTGAATTCTGCTTGCGGCATTCGATCCCTCTCGTCATTTTACATCGGAGTAGAATGTTTTCCACACCCGATTACGGTCCTGGAAGCCAGAATACTGGGAGATAGGTTTAGGCTATAACAGCGGTTTTCTGGCGAAGGCAGTCTCTGATTTAAATTCTGCTTGCGACATTCAATCCCTCTCGTCATTTTACGTCGGAATAGCATGTTTTCCACACCCGATTACGGTCCTCGAACCCAGAATACTGGGAGACAGGTTTTGGCTATAACAGTGGTTTTCTGACGAAGGAAGGATCTGATTTGAATTCTGCTTGCGACATTCAATCCCTCTCGTCATTTTACGTCGGAATAGCATGTTTTCCATACCCGATTACGGTCCTGGAAGCCAGAATACTGGGAGATAGGTTTTGGCAATAAGAGCGACTTTATGACGAAGTGAGGCTCTGCTTTGAATTCTGCTTGCGTCATTCGATCCCTCTCGTCATTTTACGTCGGAGTAGAATGTTTTCCACACCCGATTACGGTCCTGGAAGCCAGAATACTGGGAGATAGGTTTTGGCTATAACAGCGGTTTTCTGACGAAGGCAGTCTCTGATTTAAATTCTGCTTGCGACATTCAATCCCTCTCGTCATTTTACGTCGGAATAGCATGTTTTCCATACCCGATTACGGTCCTGGAAGCCAGAATACTGGGAGATAGGTTTTGGATACAGGAGCGATTTTCTGACGAAGGAAGGCTCTGATTTGAATTCTGCTTGCGGCATTCGATCCCTCTCGCCATTTTACGTCGGAATAGCATGTTCTCCATACCCGATTACGGTCCTGGAAGCCAGAATACTGGGAGATAGGTTTTGGCAATAACAGCGACTTTATGACGAAGTGAGGCTCTGATTTGAATTCTGCTTGCGGCATTCGATCCCTCTCGTCATTTTACATCGGAGGAGAATGATTTCCACACCCGATTACGGTCCTGGAAGCCAGAATACTGGAAGATAGCTTTTGGCTATAACAGCGGTTTTCTGACGAAGGAAGGATCTGATTTGAATTCTGCTTGCGACATTCGATTCCTCTCGTCATTTTACGTCGGAATAGCATGTTTTCCACACCCGATTACGGTCCTCGAAGCCAGAATACTGGAAGATAGCTTTTGGCTATAACAGCGGTTTTCTGACGAAGGAAGGATCTGATTTAAATTCTGCTTGCGACATTCAATCCCTCTCGTCATTTCACGTCGGAATAGCATGTTTTCCACACCCGATTACGGTCCTGGAAGCCAGAATACTGGGAGATAGCTTTTGGCTATAACAGCGATTTTCTGACGAAGGAAGGATCTGATTTGAATTCTGCTTGCGACATTCAATCCCTCTCGTCATTTTACGTCAGAATAGCATGTTTTCCATACCCGATTACGGTCCTGGAAGCCAGAATACTGGGAGATAGGTTTTGGCAATAAGAGCGACTTTATGACGAAGTGAGGCTCTGATTTGAATTCTGCTTGCGGCATTCGATCCCTCTCGTCATTTTACATCGGAGTAGAATGTTTTCCACACCCGATTACGGTCCTGGAAGCCAGAATACTGGGAGATAGGTTTAGGCTATAACAGCGGTTTTCTGGCGAAGGCAGTCTCTGATTTAAATTCTGCTTGCGACATTCAATCCCTCTCGTCATTTTACGTCGGAATAGCATGTTTTCCACACCCGATTACGGTCCTCGAACCCAGAATACTGGGAGACAGGTTTTGGCTATAACAGTGGTTTTCTGACGAAGGAAGGATCTGATTTGAATTCTGCTTGCGACATTCAATCCCTCTCGTCATTTTACGTCGGAATAGCATGTTTTCCATACCCGATTACGGTCCTGGAAGCCAGAATACTGGGAGATAGGTTTTGGCAATAAGAGCGACTTTATGACGAAGTGAGGCTCTGCTTTGAATTCTGCTTGCGTCATTCGATCCCTCTCGTCATTTTACATCGGAGTAGAATGTTTTCCACACCCGATTACGGTCCTGGAAGCCAGAATACTGGGAGATAGGTTTTGGCTATAACAGCGGTTTTCTGACGAAGGCAGTCTCTGATTTAAATTCTGCTTGCGACATTCAATCCCTCTCGTCATTTTACGTCGGAATAGCATGTTTTCCATACCCGATTACGGTCCTGGAAGCCAGAATACTGGGAGATAGGTTTTGGATACAGGAGCGATTTTCTGACGAAGGAAGGCTCTGATTTGAATTCTGCTTGCGGCATTCGATCCCTCTCGCCATTTTACGTCGGAATAGCATGTTCTCCATACCCGATTACGGTCCTGGAAGCCAGAATACTGGGAGATAGGTTTTGGCAATAACAGCGACTTTATGACGAAGTGAGGCTCTGATTTGAATTCTGCTTGCGGCATTCGATCCCTCTCGTCATTTTACATCGGAGGAGAATGATTTCCACACCCGATTACGGTCCTGGAAGCCAGAATACTGGAAGATAGCTTTTGGCTATAACAGCGGTTTTCTGACGAAGGAAGGATCTGATTTGAATTCTGCTTGCGACATTCGATTCCTCTCGTCATTTTACGTCGGAATAGCATGTTTTCCACACCCGATTACGGTCCTCGAAGCCAGAATACTGGAAGATAGCTTTTGGCTATAACAGCGGTTTTCTGACGAAGGAAGGATCTGATTTAAATTCTGCTTGCGACATTCAATCCCTCTCGTCATTTCACGTCGGAATAGCATGTTTTCCACACCCGATTACGGTCCTCGAACCCAGAATACTGGGAGACAGGTTTTGGCTATAACAGTGGTTTTCTGACGAAGGAAGGATCTGATTTGAATTCTGCTTGCGACATTCAATCCCTCTCGTCATTTTACGTCGGAATAGCATGTTTTCCACACCCGATTACGGTCCTGGAAGCCAGAATACTGGGAGATAGGTTTTGGCAATAAGAGCGACTTTATGACGAAGTGAGGCTCTGCTTTGAATTCTGCTTGCGGCATTCGATCCCTCTCGTCATTTTACATCGGAGTAGAATGTTTTCCACACCCGATTACGGTCCTGGAAGCCAGAATACTGGGAGATAGGTTTTGGATACAGGAGCGATTTTCTGACGAAGGAAGGCTCTGATTTGAATTCTGCTTGCGACATTCAATCCCTCTCGTCATTTTACGTCGGAATAGCATGTTTTCCACACCCGATTACGGTCCTGGAAGCCAGAATACTGGGAGATAGGTTTTGGCAATAACAGCGACTTTATGACGAAGTGAGGCTCTGATTTGAATTCTGCTTGCGACATTCGATCCCTCTCGCCATTTTACATCGGAGGAGAATGTTTTCCACACGCGATTACGGTCCTGGAAGCCAGAATACTGGAAGATAGCTTTTGGCTATAACAGCGGTTTTCTGACGAAGGAAGGCTCTGATTTGAATTCTGCTTGCGACATTCAATCCCTCTCGTCATTTTACGTCGGAATAGCATGTTTTCCATACCCGATTACGGTCCTGGAAGCCAGAATACTGGAAGATAGCTTTTGGCTATAACAGCGGTTTTCTGACGAAGGAAGGATCTGATTTGAATTCTGCTTGCGACATTCAATCCCTCTCGTCATTTTACGTCGGAGTAGAATGTTTTCCACACCCGATTACGGTCCTGGAAGCCAGAATACTGGAAGATAGCTTTTGACTATAACAGCGGTTTTCTGACGAAGGAAGGATCTGATTTGAATTCTGCTTGCGACATTCAATCCCTCTCGTCATTTTACGTCGGAATAGCATGTTTTCCATACCCGATTACGGTCCTGGAAGCCAGAATACTGGGAGATAGGTTTTGGATACAGGAGCGATTTTCTGACGAAGGCAGTCTCTGATTTAAATTCTGCTTGCGACATTCAATCCCTCTCGTCATTTTACGTCGGAATAGCATGTTTTCCATACCCGATTACGGTCCTGGAAGCCAGAATACTGGGAGATATGTTTTGGATACAGGAGCGATTTTCTGACGAAGGAAGGCTCTGATTTGAATTCTGCTTGCGACATTCAATCCCTCTCGTCATTTTACGTCGGAATAGCATGTTTTCCACACCCGATTACGGTCCTGGAAGCCAGAATACTGGGAGATAGCTTTTGGCTATAACAGCGATTTTCTGACGAAGGAAGGATCTGATTTGAATTCTGCTTGCGACAGTCAATCCCTCTCGCCATTTTACGTCGGAATAGCATGTTCTCCATACCCGATTACGGTCTTGGAAGCCAGAATACTGCAAGATAGCTTTTGGCTATAACAGCGATTTTCTGACGAAGGAAGGATCTGATTTGAATTCTGCTTGCGACATTCAATCCCTCTCGTCATTTTACGTCAGAATAGCATGTTTTCCATACCCGATTACGGTCCTGGAAGCCAGAATACTGGGAGATAGGTTTTGGCAATAAGAGCGACTTTATGACGAAGTGAGGCTCTGATTTGAATTCTGCTTGCGGCATTCGATCCCTCTCGTCATTTTACATCGGAGTAGAATGTTTTCCACACCCGATTACGGTCCTGGAAGCCAGAATACTGGGAGATAGGTTTAGGCTATAACAGCGGTTTTCTGGCGAAGGCAGTCTCTGATTTAAATTCTGCTTGCGACATTCAATCCCTCTCGTCATTTTACGTCGGAATAGCATGTTTTCCACACCCGATTACGGTCCTCGAACCCAGAATACTGGGAGACAGGTTTTGGCTATAACAGTGGTTTTCTGACGAAGGAAGAATCTGATTTGAATTCTGCTTGCGACATTCAATCCCTCTCGTCATTTTACGTCGGAATAGCATGTTTTCCATACCCGATTACGGTCCTGGAAGCCAGAATACTGGGAGATAGGTTTTGGCAATAAGAGCGACTTTATGACGAAGTGAGGCTCTGCTTTGAATTCTGCTTGCGTCATTCGATCCCTCTCGTCATTTTACATCGGAGTAGAATGTTTTCCACACCCGATTACGGTCCTGGAAGCCAGAATACTGGGAGATAGGTTTTGGCTATAACAGCGGTTTTCTGACGAAGGCAGTCTCTGATTTAAATTCTGCTTGCGACATTCAATCCCTCTCGTCATTTTACGTCGGAATAGCATGTTTTCCATACCCGATTACGGTCCTGGAAGCCAGAATACTGGGAGATAGGTTTTGGATACAGGAGCGATTTTCTGACGAAGGAAGGCTCTGATTTGAATTCTGCTTGCGGCATTCGATCCCTCTCGCCATTTTACGTCGGAATAGCATGTTCTCCATACCCGATTACGGTCCTGGAAGCCAGAATACTGGGAGATAGGTTTTGGCAATAACAGCGACTTTATGACGAAGTGAGGCTCTGATTTGAATTCTGCTTGCGGCATTCGATCCCTCTCGTCATTTTACATCGGAGGAGAATGATTTCCACACCCGATTACGGTCCTGGAAGCCAGAATACTGGAAGATAGCTTTTGGCTATAACAGCGGTTTTCTGACGAAGGAAGGATCTGATTTGAATTCTGCTTGCGACATTCGATTCCTCTCGTCATTTTACGTCGGAATAGCATGTTTTCCACACCCGATTACGGTCCTCGAAGCCAGAATACTGGAAGATAGCTTTTGGCTATAACAGCGGTTTTCTGACGAAGGAAGGATCTGATTTAAATTCTGCTTGCGACATTCAATCCCTCTCGTCATTTTACGTCGGAATAGCATGTTTTCCACACCCGATTACGGTCCTGGAAGCCAGAATACTGGGAGATAGGTTTTGGCAATAACAGCGACTTTATGACGAAGTGAGGCTCTGATTTGAATTCTGCTTGCGACATTCGATTCCTCTCGTCATTTTACGTCGGAATAGCATGTTTTCCACACCCGATTACGGTCCTCGAAGCCAGAATACTGGGAGATAGGTTTTGGATACAGGAGCGATTTTCTGACGAAGGAAGGCTCTGATTTGAATTCTGCTTGCGGCATTCGATCCCTCTCGCCATTTTACGTCGGAATAGCATGTTCTCCATACCCGATTACGGTCTTGGAAGCCAGAATACTGCAAGATAGCTTTTGGCTATAACAGCGATTTTCTGACGAAGGAAGGATCTGATTTGAATTCTGCTTGCGACATTCAATCCCTCTCGTCATTTTACGTCAGAATAGCATGTTTTCCATACCCGATTACGGTCCTGGAAGCCAGAATACTGGGAGATAGGTTTTGGCAATAAGAGCGACTTTATGACGAAGTGAGGCTCTGATTTGAATTCTGCTTGCGGCATTCGATCCCTCTCGTCATTTTACATCGGAGTAGAATGTTTTCCACACCCGATTACGGTCCTGGAAGCCAGAATACTGGGAGATAGGTTTAGGCTATAACAGCGGTTTTCTGGCGAAGGCAGTCTCTGATTTAAATTCTGCTTGCGACATTCAATCCCTCTCGTCATTTTACGTCGGAATAGCATGTTTTCCATACCCGATTACGGTCCTGGAAGCCAGAATACTGGGAGATATGTTTTGGATACAGGAGCGATTTTCTGACGAAGGAAGGCTCTGATTTGAATTCTGCTTGCGACATTCAATCCCTCTCGTCATTTTACGTCGGAATAGCATGTTTTCCACACCCGATTACGGTCCTGGAAGCCAGAATACTGGGAGATAGCTTTTGGCTATAACAGCGATTTTCTGACGAAGGAAGGATCTGATTTGAATTCTGCTTGCGACATTCAATCCCTCTCGCCATTTTACGTCGGAATAGCATGTTCTCCATACCCGATTACGGTCTTGGAAGCCAGAATACTGCAAGATAGCTTTTGGCTATAACAGCGATTTTCTGACGAAGGAAGGATCTGATTTGAATTCTGCTTGCGACATTCAATCCCTCTCGTCATTTTACATCGGAGTAGAATGTTTTCCACACCCGATTACGGTCCTGGAAGCCAGAATACTGGGAGATAGGTTTAGGCTATAACAGCGGTTTTCTGGCGAAGGCAGTCTCTGATTTAAATTCTGCTTGCGACATTCAATCCCTCTCGTCATTTTACGTCGGAATAGCATGTTTTCCACACCCGATTACGGTCCTCGAACCCAGAATACTGGGAGACAGGTTTTGGCTATAACAGTGGTTTTCTGACGAAGGAAGGATCTGATTTGAATTCTGCTTGCGACATTCAATCCCTCTCGTCATTTTACGTCGGAATAGCATGTTTTCCACACCCGATTACGGTCCTGGAAGCCAGAATACTGGGAGATAGCTTTTGGCTATAACAGCGATTTTCTGACGAAGGAAGGATCTGATTTGAATTCTGCTTGCGACATTCAATCCCTCTCGCCATTTTACGTCGGAATAGCATGTTCTCCATACCCGATTACGGTCTTGGAAGCCAGAATACTGCAAGATAGCTTTTGGCTATAACAGCGATTTTCTGACGAAGGAAGGATCTGATTTGAATTCTGCTTGCGACATTCAATCCCTCTCGTCATTTTACATCGGAGTAGAATGTTTTCCACACCCGATTACGGTCCTGGAAGCCAGAATACTGGGAGATAGGTTTTGGCTATAACAGCGGTTTTCTGACGAAGGCAGTCTCTGATTTAAATTCTGCTTGCGACATTCAATCCCTCTCGTCATTTTACGTCGGAATAGCATGTTTTCCATACCCGATTACGGTCCTGGAAGCCAGAATACTGGGAGATAGGTTTTGGATACAGGAGCGATTTTCTGACGAAGGAAGGCTCTGATTTGAATTCTGCTTGCGGCATTCGATCCCTCTCGCCATTTTACGTCGGAATAGCATGTTCTCCATACCCGATTACGGTCCTGGAAGCCAGAATACTGGGAGATAGGTTTTGGCAATAACAGCGACTTTATGACGAAGTGAGGCTCTGATTTGAATTCTGCTTGCGGCATTCGATCCCTCTCGTCATTTTACATCGGAGGAGAATGATTTCCACACCCGATTACGGTCCTGGAAGCCAGAATACTGGAAGATAGCTTTTGGCTATAACAGCGGTTTTCTGACGAAGGAAGGATCTGATTTGAATTCTGCTTGCGACATTCGATTCCTCTCGTCATTTTACGTCGGAATAGCATGTTTTCCACACCCGATTACGGTCCTCGAAGCCAGAATACTGGAAGATAGCTTTTGGCTATAACAGCGGTTTTCTGACGAAGGAAGGATCTGATTTAAATTCTGCTTGCGACATTCAATCCCTCTCGTCATTTCACGTCGGAATAGCATGTTTTCCACACCCGATTACGGTCCTGGAAGCCAGAATACTGGGAGATAGGTTTTGGCAATAACAGCGACTTTATGACGAAGGGAGGCTCTGATTTGAATTCTGCTTGCGACATTCGATTCCTCTCGTCATTTTACGTCGGAATAGCATGTTTTCCACACCCGATTACGGTCCTCGAAGCCAGAATACTGGGAGATAGGTTTTGGATACAGGAGCGATTTTCTGACGAAGGAAGGCTCTGATTTGAATTCTGCTTGCGGCATTCGATCCCTCTCGCCATTTTACGTCGGAATAGCATGTTCTCCATACCCGATTACGGTCTTGGAAGCCAGAATACTGCAAGATAGCTTTTGGCTATAACAGCGATTTTCTGACGAAGGAAGGATCTGATTTGAATTCTGCTTGCGACATTCAATCCCTCTCGTCATTTTACGTCAGAATAGCATGTTTTCCATACCCGATTACGGTCCTGGAAGCCAGAATACTGGGAGATAGGTTTTGGCAATAAGAGCGACTTTATGACGAAGTGAGGCTCTGATTTGAATTCTGCTTGCGGCATTCGATCCCTCTCGTCATTTTACATCGGAGTAGAATATTTTCCACACCCGATTACGGTCCTGGAAGCCAGAATACTGGGAGATAGGTTTAGGCTATAACAGCGGTTTTCTGGCGAAGGCAGTCTCTGATTTAAATTCTGCTTGCGACATTCAATCCCTCTCGTCATTTTACGTCGGAATAGCATGTTTTCCACACCCGATTACGGTCCTCGAACCCAGAATACTGGGAGACAGGTTTTGGCTATAACAGTGGTTTTCTGACGAAGGAAGGATCTGATTTGAATTCTGCTTGCGACATTCAATCCCTCTCGTCATTTTACGTCGGAATAGCATGTTTTCCATACCCGATTACGGTCCTGGAAGCCAGAATACTGGGAGATAGGTTTTGGCAATAAGAGCGACTTTATGACGAAGTGAGGCTCTGCTTTGAATTCTGCTTGCGTCATTCGATCCCTCTCGTCATTTTACATCGGAGTAGAATGTTTTCCACACCCGATTACGGTGCTGGAAGCCAGAATACTGGGAGATAGGTTTTGGCTATAACAGCGGTTTTCTGACGAAGGCAGTCTCTGATTTAAATTCTGCTTGCGACATTCAATCCCTCTCGTCATTTTACGTCGGAATAGCATGTTTTCCATACCCGATTACGGTCCTGGAAGCCAGAATACTGGGAGATAGGTTTTGGATACAGGAGCGATTTTCTGACGAAGGAAGGCTCTGATTTGAATTCTGCTTGCGGCATTCGATCCCTCTCGCCATTTTACGTCGGAATAGCATGTTCTCCATACCCGATTACGGTCCTGGAAGCCAGAATACTGGGAGATAGGTTTTGGCAATAACAGCGACTTTATGACGAAGTGAGGCTCTGATTTGAATTCTGCTTGCGGCATTCGATCCCTCTCGTCATTTTACACCGGAGGAGAATGATTTCCACACCCGATTACGGTCCTGGAAGCCAGAATACTGGAAGATAGCTTTTGGCTATAACAGCGGTTTTCTGACGAAGGAAGGATCTGATTTGAATTCTGCTTGCGACATTCGATTCCTCTCGTCATTTTACGTCGGAATAGCATGTTTTCCACACCCGATTACGGTCCTCGAAGCCAGAATACTGGAAGATAGCTTTTGGCTATAACAGCGGTTTTCTGACGAAGGAAGGATCTGATTTAAATTCTGCTTGCGACATTCAATCCCTCTCGTCATTTCACGTCGGAATAGCATGTTTTCCACACCCGATTACGGTCCTCGAACCCAGAATACTGGGAGACAGGCTTTGGCTATAACAGTGGTTTTCTGACGAAGGAAGGATCTGATTTGAATTCTGCTTGCGACATTCAATCCCTCTCGTCATTTTACGTCGGAATAGCATGTTTTCCACACCCGATTACGGTCCTGGAAGCCAGAATACTGGGAGATAGGTTTTGGCAATAAGAGCGACTTTATGACGAAGTGAGGCTCTGCTTTGAATTCTGCTTGCGGCATTCGATCCCTCTCGTCATTTTACATCGGAGTAGAATGTTTTCCACACCCGATTACGGTCCTGGAAGCCAGAATACTGGGAGATAGGTTTTGGATACAGGAGCGATTTTCTGACGAAGGAAGGCTCTGATTTGAATTCTGCTTGCGACATTCAATCCCTCTCGTCATTTTACGTCGGAATAGCATGTTTTCCACACCCGATTACGGTCCTGGAAGCCAGAATACTGGGAGATAGGTTTTGGCAATAACAGCGACTTTATGACGAAGTGAGGCTCTGATTTGAATTCTGCTTGCGACATTCGATCCCTCTCGCCATTTTACATCGGAGGAGAATGTTTTCCACACGCGATTACGGTCCTGGAAGCCAGAATACTGGAAGATAGCTTTTGGCTATAACAGCGGTTTTCTGACGAAGGAAGGATCTGATTTGAATTCTGCTTGCGACATTCAATCCCTCTCGTCATTTTACGTCGGAATAGCATGTTTTCCATACCCGATTACGGTCCTGGAAGCCAGAATACTGGAAGATAGCTTTTGGCTATAACAGCGGTTTTCTGACGAAGGAAGGATCTGATTTGAATTCTGCTTGCGACATTCAATCCCTCTCGTCATTTTACGTCGGAGTAGAATGTTTTCCACACCCGATTACGGTCCTGGAAGCCAGAATACTGGAAGATAGCTTTTGACTATAACAGCGGTTTTCTGACGAAGGAAGGATCTGATTTGAATTCTGCTTGCGACATTCAATCCCTCTCGTCATTTTACGTCGGAATAGCATGTTTTCCATACCCGATTACGGTCCTGGAAGCCAGAATACTGGGAGATAGGTTTTGGATACAAGAGCGATTTTCTGACGAAGGCAGTCTCTGATTTAAATTCTGCTTGCGACATTCAATCCCTCTCGTCATTTTACGTCGGAATAGCATGTTTTCCATACCCGATTACGGTCCTGGAAGCCAGAATACTGGGAGATATGTTTTGGATACAGGAGCGATTTTCTGACGAAGGAAGGCTCTGATTTGAATTCTGCTTGCGACATTCAATCCCTCTCGTCATTTTACGTCGGAATAGCATGTTTTCCACACCCGATTACGGTCCTGGAAGCCAGAATACTGGGAGATAGCTTTTGGCTATAACAGCGATTTTCTGACGAAGGAAGGATCTGATTTGAATTCTGCTTGCGACATTCAATCCCTCTCGCCATTTTACGTCGGAATAGCATGTTCTCCATACCCGATTACGGTCTTGGAAGCCAGAATACTGCAAGATAGCTTTTGGCTATAACAGCGATTTTCTGACGAAGGAAGGATCTGATTTGAATTCTGCTTGCGACATTCAATCCCTCTCGTCATTTTACGTCAGAATAGCATGTTTTCCATACCCGATTACGGTCCTGGAAGCCAGAATACTGGGAGATAGGTTTTGGCAATAAGAGCGACTTTATGACGAAGTGAGGCTCTGATTTGAATTCTGCTTGCGGCATTCGATCCCTCTCGTCATTTTACATCGGAGTAGAATGTTTTCCACACCCGATTACGGTCCTGGAAGCCAGAATACTGGGAGATAGGTTTAGGCTATAACAGCGGTTTTCTGGCGAAGGCAGTCTCTGATTTAAATTCTGCTTGCGACATTCAATCCCTCTCGTCATTTTACGTCGGAATAGCATGTTTTCCATACCCGATTACGGTCCTGGAAGCCAGAATACTGGGAGATATGTTTTGGATACAGGAGCGATTTTCTGACGAAGGAAGGCTCTGATTTGAATTCTGCTTGCGACATTCAATCCCTCTCGTCATTTTACGTCGGAATAGCATGTTTTCCACACCCGATTACGGTCCTGGAAGCCAGAATACTGGGAGATAGCTTTTGGCTATAACAGCGATTTTCTGACGAAGGAAGGATCTGATTTGAATTCTGCTTGCGACATTCAATCCCTCTCGTCATTTTACGTCGGAATAGCATGTTCTCCATACCCGATTACGGTCTTGGAAGCCAGAATACTGCAAGATAGCTTTTGGCTATAACAGCGATTTTCTGACGAAGGAAGGATCTGATTTGAATTCTGCTTGCGACATTCAATCCCTCTCGTCATTTTACATCGGAGTAGAATGTTTTCCACACCCGATTACGGTCCTGGAAGCCAGAATACTGGGAGATAGGTTTAGGCTATAACAGCGGTTTTCTGGCGAAGGCAGTCTCTGATTTAAATTCTGCTTGCGACATTCAATCCCTCTCGTCATTTTACGTCGGAATAGCATGTTTTCCACACCCGATTACGGTCCTCGAACCCAGAATACTGGGAGACAGGTTTTGGCTATAACAGTGGTTTTCTGACGAAGGAAGGATCTGATTTGAATTCTGCTTGCGACATTCAATCCCTCTCGTCATTTTACGTCGGAATAGCATGTTTTCCATACCCGATTACGGTCCTGGAAGCCAGAATACTGGGAGATAGGTTTTGGCAATAAGAGCGACTTTATGACGAAGTGAGGCTCTGCTTTGAATTCTGCTTGCGTCATTCGATCCCTCTCGTCATTTTACATCGGAGTAGAATGTTTTCCACACCCGATTACGGTCCTGGAAGCCAGAATACTGGGAGATAGGTTTTGGCTATAACAGCGGTTTTCTGACGAAGGCAGTCTCTGATTTAAATTCTGCTTGCGACATTCAATCCCTCTCGTCATTTTACGTCGGAATAGCATGTTTTCCATACCCGATTACGGTCCTGGAAGCCAGAATACTGGGAGATAGGTTTTGGATACAGGAGCGATTTTCTGACGAAGGAAGGCTCTGATTTGAATTCTGCTTGCGGCATTCGATCCCTCTCGCCATTTTACGTCGGAATAGCATGTTCTCCATACCCGATTACGGTCCTGGAAGCCAGAATACTGGGAGATAGGTTTTGGCAATAACAGCGACTTTATGACGAAGTGAGGCTCTGATTTGAATTCTGCTTGCGGCATTCGATCCCTCTCGTCATTTTACATCGGAGGAGAATGATTTCCACACCCGATTACGGTCCTGGAAGCCAGAATACTGGAAGATAGCTTTTGGCTATAACAGCGGTTTTCTGACGAAGGAAGGATCTGATTTGAATTCTGCTTGCGACATTCGATTCCTCTCGTCATTTTACGTCGGAATAGCATGTTTTCCACACCCGATTACGGTCCTCGAAGCCAGAATACTGGAAGATAGCTTTTGGCTATAACAGCGGTTTTCTGACGAAGGAAGGATCTGATTTAAATTCTGCTTGCGACATTCAATCCCTCTCGTCATTTTACGTCGGAATAGCATGTTTTCCACACCCGATTACGGTCCTGGAAGCCAGAATACTGGGAGATAGGTTTTGGCAATAACAGCGACTTTATGACGAAGTGAGGCTCTGATTTGAATTCTGCTTGCGACATTCGATTCCTCTCGTCATTTTACGTCGGAATAGCATGTTTTCCACACCCGATTACGGTCCTGGAAGCCAGAATACTGGGAGATAGGTTTTGGATACAGGAGCGATTTTCTGACGAAGGAAGGCTCTGATTTGAATTCTGCTTGCGGCATTCGATCCCTCTCGCCATTTTACGTCGGAATAGCATGTTCTCCATACCCGATTACGGTCTTGGAAGCCAGAATACTGCAAGATAGCTTTTGGCTATAACAGCGATTTTCTGACGAAGGAAGGATCTGATTTGAATTCTGCTTGCGACATTCAATCCCTCTCGTCATTTTACGTCAGAATAGCATGTTTTCCATACCCGATTACGGTCCTGGAAGCCAGAATACTGGGAGATAGGTTTTGGCAATAAGAGCGACTTTATGACGAAGTGAGGCTCTGATTTGAATTCTGCTTGCGGCATTCGATCCCTCTCGTCATTTTACATCGGAGTAGAATGTTTTCCACACCCGATTACGGTCCTGGAAGCCAGAATACTGGGAGATAGGTTTAGGCTATAACAGCGGTTTTCTGGCGAAGGCAGTCTCTGATTTAAATTCTGCTTGCGACATTCAATCCCTCTCGTCATTTTACGTCGGAATAGCATGTTTTCCACACCCGATTACGGTCCTCGAACCCAGAATACTGGGAGACAGGTTTTGGCTATAACAGTGGTTTTCTGACGAAGGAAGGATCTGATTTGAATTCTGCTTGCGACATTCAATCCCTCTCGTCATTTTACGTCGGAATAGCATGTTTTCCATACCCGATTACGGTCCTGGAAGCCAGAATACTGGGAGATAGGTTTTGGCAATAAGAGCGACTTTATGACGAAGTGAGGCTCTGCTTTGAATTCTGCTTGCGTCATTCGATCCCTCTCGTCATTTTACATCGGAGTAGAATGTTTTCCACACCCGATTACGGTGCTGGAAGCCAGAATACTGGGAGATAGGTTTTGGCTATAACAGCGGTTTTCTGACGAAGGCAGTCTCTGATTTAAATTCTGCTTGCGACATTCAATCCCTCTCGTCATTTTACGTCGGAATAGCATGTTTTCCATACCCGATTACGGTCCTGGAAGCCAGAATACTGGGAGATAGGTTTTGGATACAGGAGCGATTTTCTGACGAAGGAAGGCTCTGATTTGAATTCTGCTTGCGGCATTCGATCCCTCTCGCCATTTTACGTCGGAATAGCATGTTCTCCATACCCGATTACGGTCCTGGAAGCCAGAATACTGGGAGATAGGTTTTGGCAATAACAGCGACTTTATGACGAAGTGAGGCTCTGATTTGAATTCTGCTTGCGGCATTCGATCCCTCTCGTCATTTTACACCGGAGGAGAATGATTTCCACACCCGATTACGGTCCTGGAAGCCAGAATACTGGAAGATAGCTTTTGGCTATAACAGCGGTTTTCTGACGAAGGAAGGATCTGATTTGAATTCTGCTTGCGACATTCGATTCCTCTCGTCATTTTACGTCGGAATAGCATGTTTTCCACACCCGATTACGGTCCTCGAAGCCAGAATACTGGAAGATAGCTTTTGGCTATAACAGCGGTTTTCTGACGAAGGAAGGATCTGATTTAAATTCTGCTTGCGACATTCAATCCCTCTCGTCATTTCACGTCGGAATAGCATGTTTTCCACACCCGATTACGGTCCTCGAACCCAGAATACTGGGAGACAGGCTTTGGCTATAACAGTGGTTTTCTGACGAAGGAAGGATCTGATTTGAATTCTGCTTGCGACATTCAATCCCTCTCGTCATTTTACGTCGGAATAGCATGTTTTCCACACCCGATTACGGTCCTGGAAGCCAGAATACTGGGAGATAGGTTTTGGCAATAAGAGCGACTTTATGACGAAGTGAGGCTCTGCTTTGAATTCTGCTTGCGGCATTCGATCCCTCTCGTCATTTTACATCGGAGTAGAATGTTTTCCACACCCGATTACGGTCCTGGAAGCCAGAATACTGGGAGATAGGTTTTGGATACAGGAGCGATTTTCTGACGAAGGAAGGCTCTGATTTGAATTCTGCTTGCGACATTCAATCCCTCTCGTCATTTTACGTCGGAATAGCATGTTTTCCACACCCGATTACGGTCCTGGAAGCCAGAATACTGGGAGATAGGTTTTGGCAATAACAGCGACTTTATGACGAAGTGAGGCTCTGATTTGAATTCTGCTTGCGACATTCGATCCCTCTCGCCATTTTACATCGGAGGAGAATGTTTTCCACACGCGATTACGGTCCTGGAAGCCAGAATACTGGAAGATAGCTTTTGGCTATAACAGCGGTTTTCTGACGAAGGAAGGATCTGATTTGAATTCTGCTTGCGACATTCAATCCCTCTCGTCATTTTACGTCGGAATAGCATGTTTTCCATACCCGATTACGGTCCTGGAAGCCAGAATACTGGAAGATAGCTTTTGGCTATAACAGCGGTTTTCTGACGAAGGAAGGATCTGATTTGAATTCTGCTTGCGACATTCAATCCCTCTCGTCATTTTACGTCGGAGTAGAATGTTTTCCACACCCGATTACGGTCCTGGAAGCCAGAATACTGGAAGATAGCTTTTGACTATAACAGCGGTTTTCTGACGAAGGAAGGATCTGATTTGAATTCTGCTTGCGACATTCAATCCCTCTCGTCATTTTACGTCGGAATAGCATGTTTTCCATACCCGATTACGGTCCTGGAAGCCAGAATACTGGGAGATAGGTTTTGGATACAGGAGCGATTTTCTGACGAAGGCAGTCTCTGATTTAAATTCTGCTTGCGACATTCAATCCCTCTCGTCATTTTACGTCGGAATAGCATGTTTTCCATACCCGATTACGGTCCTGGAAGCCAGAATACTGGGAGATATGTTTTGGATACAGGAGCGATTTTCTGACGAAGGAAGGCTCTGATTTGAATTCTGCTTGCGACATTCAATCCCTCTCGTCATTTTACGTCGGAATAGCATGTTTTCCACACCCGATTACGGTCCTGGAAGCCAGAATACTGGGAGATAGCTTTTGGCTATAACAGCGATTTTCTGACGAAGGAAGGATCTGATTTGAATTCTGCTTGCGACATTCAATCCCTCTCGCCATTTTACGTCGGAATAGCATGTTCTCCATACCCGATTACGGTCTTGGAAGCCAGAATACTGCAAGATAGCTTTTGGCTATAACAGCGATTTTCTGACGAAGGAAGGATCTGATTTGAATTCTGCTTGCGACATTCAATCCCTCTCGTCATTTTACGTCAGAATAGCATGTTTTCCATACCCGATTACGGTCCTGGAAGCCAGAATACTGGGAGATAGGTTTTGGCAATAAGAGCGACTTTATGACGAAGTGAGGCTCTGATTTGAATTCTGCTTGCGGCATTCGATCCCTCTCGTCATTTTACATCGGAGTAGAATGTTTTCCACACCCGATTACGGTCCTGGAAGCCAGAATACTGGGAGATAGGTTTAGGCTATAACAGCGGTTTTCTGGCGAAGGCAGTCTCTGATTTAAATTCTGCTTGCGACATTCAATCCCTCTCGTCATTTTACGTCGGAATAGCATGTTTTCCACACCCGATTACGGTCCTCGAACCCAGAATACTGGGAGACAGGTTTTGGCTATAACAGTGGTTTTCTGACGAAGGAAGGATCTGATTTGAATTCTGCTTGCGACATTCAATCCCTCTCGTCATTTTACGTCGGAATAGCATGTTTTCCATACCCGATTACGGTCCTGGAAGCCAGAATACTGGGAGATAGGTTTTGGCAATAAGAGCGACTTTATGACGAAGTGAGGCTCTGCTTTGAATTCTGCTTGCGACATTCGATCCCTCTCGTCATTTTACATCGGAGTAGAATGTTTTCCACACCCGATTACGGTCCTGGAAGCCAGAATACTGGGAGATAGGTTTTGGCTATAACAGCGGTTTTCTGACGAAGGCAGTCTCTGATTTAAATTCTGCTTGCGACATTCAATCCCTCTCGTCATTTTACGTCGGAATAGCATGTTTTCCATACCCGATTACGGTCCTGGAAGCCAGAATACTGGGAGATAGGTTTTGGATACAGGAGCGATTTTCTGACGAAGGAAGGCTCTGATTTGAATTCTGCTTGCGGCATTCGATCCCTCTCGCCATTTTACGTCGGAATAGCATGTTCTCCATACCCGATTACGGTCCTGGAAGCCAGAATACTGGGAGATAGGTTTTGGCAATAACAGCGACTTTATGACGAAGTGAGGCTCTGATTTGAATTCTGCTTGCGGCATTCGATCCCTCTCGTCATTTTACATCGGAGGAGAATGATTTCCACACCCGATTACGGTCCTGGAAGCCAGAATACTGGAAGATAGCTTTTGGCTATAACAGCGGTTTTCTGACGAAGGAAGGATCTGATTTGAATTCTGCTTGCGACATTCGATTCCTCTCGTCATTTTACGTCGGAATAGCATGTTTTCCACACCCGATTACGGTCCTCGAAGCCAGAATACTGGAAGATAGCTTTTGGCTATAACAGCGGTTTTCTGACGAAGGAAGGATCTGATTTAAATTCTGCTTGCGACATTCAATCCCTCTCGTCATTTCACGTCGGAATAGCATGTTTTCCACACCCGATTACGGTCCTGGAAGCCAGAATACTGGGAGATAGGTTTTGGCAATAACAGCGACTTTATGACGAAGTGAGGCTCTGATTTGAATTCTGCTTGCGACATTCGATTCCTCTCGTCATTTTACGTCGGAATAGCATGTTTTCCACACCCGATTACGGTCCTCGAAGCCAGAATACTGGGAGATTGGTTTTGGATACAGGAGCGATTTTCTGACGAAGGAAGGCTCTGATTTGAATTCTGCTTGCGGCATTCGATCCCTCTCGCCATTTTACGTCGGAATAGCATGTTCTCCATACCCGATTACGGTCTTGGAAGCCAGAATACTGCAAGATAGCTTTTGGCTATAACAGCGATTTTCTGACGAAGGAAGGATCTGATTTGAATTCTGCTTGCGACATTCAATCCCTCTCGTCATTTTACGTCAGAATAGCATGTTTTCCATACCCGATTACGGTCCTGGAAGCCAGAATACTGGGAGATAGGTTTTGGCAATAAGAGCGACTTTATGACGAAGTGAGGCTCTGATTTGAATTCTGCTTGCGGCATTCGATCCCTCTCGTCATTTTACATCGGAGTAGAATGTTTTCCACACCCGATTACGGTCCTGGAAGCCAGAATACTGGGAGATAGGTTTAGGCTATAACAGCGGTTTTCTGGCGAAGGCAGTCTCTGATTTAAATTCTGCTTGCGACATTCAATCCCTCTCGTCATTTTACGTCGGAATAGCATGTTTTCCACACCCGATTACGGTCCTCGAACCCAGAATACTGGGAGACAGGTTTTGGCTATAACAGTGGTTTTCTGACGAAGGAAGGATCTGATTTGAATTCTGCTTGCGACATTCAATCCCTCTCGTCATTTTAAGTCGGAATAGCATGTTTTCCATACCCGATTACGGTACTGGAAGCCAGAATACTGGGAGATAGGTTTTGGCAATAAGAGCGACTTTATGACGAAGTGAGGCTCTGCTTTGAATTCTGCTTGCGTCATTCGATCCCTCTCGTCATTTTACATCGGAGTAGAATGTTTTCCACACCCGATTACGGTCCTGGAAGCCAGAATACTGGGAGATAGGTTTTGGCTATAACAGCGGTTTTCTGACGAAGGCAGTCTCTGATTTAAATTCTGCTTGCGACATTCAATCCCTCTCGTCATTTTACGTCGGAATAGCATGTTTTCCATACCCGATTACGGTCCTGGAAGCCAGAATACTGGGAGATAGGTTTTGGATACAGGAGCGATTTTCTGACGAAGGAAGGCTCTGATTTGAATTCTGCTTGCGGCATTCGATCCCTCTCGCCATTTTACGTCGGAATAGCATGTTCTCCATACCCGATTACGGTCCTGGAAGCCAGAATACTGGGAGATAGGTTTTGGCAATAACAGCGACTTTATGACGAAGTGAGGCTCTGATTTGAATTCTGCTTGCGGCATTCGATCCCTCTCGTCATTTTACATCGGAGGAGAATGATTTCCACACCCGATTACGGTCCTGGAAGCCAGAATACTGGAAGATAGCTTTTGGCTATAACAGCGGTTTTCTGACGAAGGAAGGATCTGATTTGAATTCTGCTTGCGACATTCGATTCCTCTCGTCATTTTACGTCGGAATAGCATGTTTTCCACACCCGATTACGGTCCTCGAAGCCAGAATACTGGAAGATAGCTTTTGGCTATAACAGCGGTTTTCTGACGAAGGAAGGATCTGATTTAAATTCTGCTTGCGACATTCAATCCCTCTCGTCATTTCACGTCGGAATAGCATGTTTTCCACACCCGATTACGGTCCTCGAACCCAGAATACTGGGAGACAGGTTTTGGCTATAACAGTGGTTTTCTGACGAAGGAAGGATCTGATTTGAATTCTGCTTGCGTCATTCAATCCCTCTCGTCATTTTACGTCGGAATAGCATGTTTTCCACACCCGATTACGGTCCTGGAAGCCAGAATACTGGGAGATAGGTTTTGGCAATAACAGCGACTTTATGACGAAGTGAGGCTCTGATTTGAATTCTGCTTGCGACATTCGATTCCTCTCGTCATTTTGCGTCGGAATAGCATGTTTTCCACACCCGATTACGGTCCTCGAAGCCAGAATACTGGGAGATAGGTTTTGGATACAGGAGCGATTTTCTGACGAAGGAAGGCTCTGATTTGAATTCTGCTTGCGGCATTCGATCCCTCTCGCCATTTTACGTCGGAATAGCATGTTCTCCATACCCGATTACGGTCTTGGAAGCCAGAATACTGCAAGATAGCTTTTGGCTATAACAGCGATTTTCTGACGAAGGAAGGATCTGATTTGAATTCTGCTTGCGACATTCAATCCCTCTCGCCATTTTACGTCGGAATAGCATGTTCTCCATACCCGATTACGGTCTTGGAAGCCAGAATACTGCAAGATAGCTTTTGGCTATAACAGCGATTTTCTGACGAAGGAAGGATCTGATTTGAATTCTGCTTGCGACATTCAATCCCTCTCGTCATTTTACGTCAGAATAGCATGTTTTCCATACCCGATTACGGTCCTGGAAGCCAGAATACTGGGAGATAGGTTTTGGCAATAAGAGCGACTTTATGACGAAGTGAGGCTCTGATTTGAATTCTGCTTGCGGCATTCGATCCCTCTCGTCATTTTACATCGGAGTAGAATGTTTTCCACACCCGATTACGGTCCTGGAAGCCAGAATACTGGGAGATAGGTTTTGGCTATAACAGCGGTTTTCTGACGAAGGCAGTCTCTGATTTAAATTCTGCTTGCGACATTCAATCCCTCTCGTCATTTTACGTCGGAGTAGAATGTTTTCCACACCCGATTACGGTCCTGGAAGCCAGAATACTGGGAGATAGGTTTTGGCTATAACAGCGGTTTTCTGACGAAGGCAGTCTCTGATTTAAATTCTGCTTGCGACATTCAATCCCTCTCGTCATTTTACGTCGGAATAGCATGTTTTCCACACCCGATTACGGTCCTCGAACCCAGAATACTGGGAGACAGGTTTTGGCTATAACAGTGGTTTTCTGACGAAGGAAGGATCTGATTTGAATTCTGCTTGCGACATTCAATCCCTCTCGTCATTTTACGTCAGAATAGCATGTTTTCCATACCCGATTACGGTCCTGGAAGCCAGAATACTGGGAGATAGGTTTAGGCTATAACAGCGGTTTTCTGGCGAAGGCAGTCTCTGATTTAAATTCTGCTTGCGACATTCAATCCCTCTCGTCATTTTACGTCGGAATAGCATGTTTTCCACACCCGATTACGGTCCTCGAACCCAGAATACTGGGAGACAGGTTTTGGCTATAACAGTGGTTTTCTGACGAAGGAAGGATCTGATTTGAATTCTGCTTGCGACATTCAATCCCTCTCGTCATTTTACGTCAGAATAGCATGTTTTCCATACCCGATTACGGTCCTGGAAGCCAGAATACTGGGAGATAGGTTTTGGCAATAACAGCGACTTTATGACGAAGTGAGGCTCTGATTTGAATTCTGCTTGCGACATTCGATTCCTCTCGTCATTTTGCGTCGGAATAGCATGTTTTCCACACCCGATTACGGTCCTCGAAGCCAGAATACTGGGAGATAGGTTTTGGATACAGGAGCGATTTTCTGACGAAGGAAGGCTCTGATTTGAATTCTGCTTGCGGCATTCGATCCCTCTCGCCATTTTACGTCGGAATAGCATGTTCTCCATACCCTATTACGGTCCTGGAAGCCAGAATACTGCAAGATAGCTTTTGGCAATAACAGCGACTTTATGACGAAGTGAGGCTCTGATTTGAATTCTGCTTGCGACATTCGATCCCTCTCGTCATTTTACATCGGAGTAGAATGTTTTCCACACCCGATTACGGTCCTGGAAGCCAGAATACTGGGAGATTTGTTTTGGCAATAAGAGCGACTTTATGACGAAGTGAGGCTCTGATTTGAATTCTGCTTGCGGCATTCGATCCCTCTCGTCATTTTACATCGGAGTAGAATGTTTTCCACACCCGATTACGGTCCTGGAAGCCAGAATACTGGGAGATAGGTTTAGGCTATAACAGCGGTTTTCTGGCGAAGGCAGTCTCTGATTTAAATTCTGCTTGCGACATTCAATCCCTCTCGTCATTTTACGTCGGAATAGCATGTTTTCCACACCCGATTACGGTCCTCGAACCCAGAATACTGGGAGACAGGTTTTGGCTATAACAGTGGTTTTCTGACGAAGGAAGGATCTGATTTGAATTCTGCTTGCGACATTCAATCCCTCTCGTCATTTTACGTCAGAATAGCATGTTTTCCATACCCGATTACGGTCCTGGAAGCCAGAATACTGGGAGATAGGTTTTGGCAATAAGAGCGACTTTATGACGAAGTGAGGCTCTGATTTGAATTCTGCTTGCGGCATTCGATCCCTCTCGTCATTTTACATCGGAGTAGAATGTTTTCCACACCCGATTACGGTCCTGGAAGCCAGAATACTGGGAGATAGGTTTTGGCTATAACAGCGGTTTTCTGACGAAGGCAGTCTCTGATTTAAATTCTGCTTGCGACATTCAATCCCTCTCGTCATTTTACGTCGGAATAGCATGTTTTCCATACCCGATTACGGTCCTGGAAGCCAGAATACTGGGAGATAGGTTTTGGATACAGGAGCGATTTTCTGACGAAGGAAGGCTCTGATTTGAATTCTGCTTGCGGCATTCGATCCCTCTCGCCATTTTACGTCGGAATAGCATGTTCTCCATACCCTATTACGGTCCTGGAAGCCAGAATACTGCAAGATAGCTTTTGGCAATAACAGCGACTTTATGACGAAGTGAGGCTCTGATTTGAATTCTGCTTGCGACATTCTATCCCTCTCGTCATTTTACGTCGGAATAGCATGTTTTCCACACGCGATTACGGTCCTGGAAGCCAGAATACTGGAAGATAGCTTTTGGCTATAACAGCGGTTTTCTGACGAAGGAAGGATCTGATTTGAATTCTGCTTGCGACATTCAATCCCTCTCGTCATTTTACGTCGGAGTAGAATGTTTTCCACACCCGATTACGGTCCTGGAAGCCAGAATACTGGGAGATAGGTTTTGGCTATAACAGCGGTTTTCTGACGAAGGCAGTCTCTGATTTAAATTCTGCTTGCGACATTCAATCCCTCTCGTCATTTTACGTCGGAATAGCATGTTTTCCATACCCGATTACGGTCCTCGAAGCCAGAATACTGGGAGATAGGTCTTGGATACAGCAGCGATTTCTGACGAAGGAAGGCTCTGATTTGAATTCTGCTTGCGGCATTCGATCCCTCTCGCCATTTTACGTCGGAATAGCGTGTTCTCCATACCCGATTACGGTCCTGGAAGCCAGAATACTGCAAGATAGCTTTTGGCTATAACAGCGATTTTCTGACGAAGGAAGGATCTGATTTGAATTCTGCTTGCGACATTCAATCCCTCTCGTCATTTTACGTCGGAATAGCATGTTTTCCACACCCGATTACGGTCCTGGAAGCCAGAATACTGGGAGATAGGTTTTGGCAATAACAGCGACTTTATGACGAAGTGAGGCTCTGATTTGAATTCTGCTTGCGGCATTCGATCCCTCTCGTCATTTTACATCGGAGGAGAATGTTTTCCACACGCGATTACGGTCCTGGAAGCCAGAATACTGGAAGATAGCTTTTGGCTATAACAGCGATTTTCTGACGAAGGAAGGATCTGATTTGAATTCTGCTTGCGACATTCAATCCCTCTCGCCATTTTACGTCGGAATAGCATGTTCTCCATACCCGATTACGGTCTTGGAAGCCAGAATACTGCAAGATAGCTTTTGGCTATAACAGCGATTTTCTGACGAAGGAAGGATCTGATTTGAATTCTGCTTGCGACATTCAATCCCTCTCGTCATTTTACGTCAGAATAGCATGTTTTCCATACCCGATTACGGTCCTGGAAGCCAGAATACTGGGAGATAGGTTTTGGCAATAAGAGCGACTTTATGACGAAGTGAGGCTCTGATTTGAATTCTGCTTGCGGCATTCGATCCCTCTCGTCATTTTACATCGGAGTAGAATGTTTTCCACACCCGATTACGGTCCTGGAAGCCAGAATACTGGGAGATAGGTTTAGGCTATAACAGCGGTTTTCTGGCGAAGGCAGTCTCTGATTTAAATTCTGCTTGCGACATTCAATCCCTCTCGTCATTTTACGTCGGAATAGCATGTTTTCCACACCCGATTACGGTCCTCGAACCCAGAATACTGGGAGACAGGTTTTGGCTATAACAGTGGTTTTCTGACGAAGGAAGGATCTGATTTGAATTCTGCTTGCGACATTCAATCCCTCTCGTCATTTTACGTCAGAATAGCATGTTTTCCATACCCGATTACGGTCCTGGAAGCCAGAATACTGGGAGATAGGTTTTGGCAATAAGAGCGACTTTATGACGAAGTGAGGCTCTGATTTGAATTCTGCTTGCGGCATTCGATCCCTCTCGTCATTTTACATCGGAGTAGAATGTTTTCCACACCCGATTACGGTCCTGGAAGCCAGAATACTGGGAGATAGGTTTTGGCTATAACAGCGGTTTTCTGACGAAGGCAGTCTCTGATTTGAATTCTGCTTGCGACATTCAATCCCTCTCGTCATTTTACGTCGGAATAGCATGTTTTCCATACCCGATTACGGTCCTGGAAGCCAGAATACTGGGAGATAGGTTTTGGATACAGGAGCGATTTTCTGACGAAGGAAGGCTCTGATTTGAATTCTGCTTGCGGCATTCGATCCCTCTCGCCATTTTACGTCGGAATAGCATGTTCTCCATACCCTATTACGGTCCTGGAAGCCAGAATACTGCAAGATAGCTTTTGGCAATAACAGCGACTTTATGACGAAGTGAGGCTCTGATTTGAATTCTGCTTGCGACATTCTATCCCTCTCGTCATTTTACGTCGGAATAGCATGTTTTCCATACCCGATTACGGTCCTGGAAGCCAGAATACTGGGAGATAGGTTTTGGCAATAACAGCGACTTTATGACGAAGTGAGGCTCTGATTTGAATTCTGCTTGCGGCATTCGATCCCTCTCGTCATTTTACATCGGAGGAGAATGTTTTCCACACGCGATTACGGTCCTGGAAGCCAGAATACTGGAAGATAGCTTTTGGCTATAACAGCGGTTTTCTGACGAAGGAAGGATCTGATTTGAATTCTGCTTGCGACATTCAATCCCTCTCGTCATTTTACGTCGGAGTAGAATGTTTTCCACACCCGATTACGGTCCTGGAAGCCAGAATACTGGGAGATAGGTTTTGGCTATAACAGCGGTTTTCTGACGAAGGCAGTCTCTGATTTAAATTCTGCTTGCGACATTCAATCCCTCTCGTCATTTTACGTCGGAATAGCATGTTTTCCATACCCGATTACGGTCCTGGAAGCCAGAATACTGGGAGATAGGTTTTGGATACAGGAGCGATTTTCTGACGAAGGAAGGCTCTGATTTGAATTCTGCTTGCGGCATTCGATCCCTCTCGCCATTTTACGTCGGAATAGCATGTTCTCCATACCCTATTACGGTCCTGGAAGCCAGAATACTGCAAGATAGCTTTTGGCAATAACAGCGACTTTATGACGAAGTGAGGCTCTGATTTGAATTCTGCTTGCGACATTCAATCCCTCTCGTCATTTTACGTCGGAATAGCATGTTTTCCATACCCGATTACGGTCCTGGAAGCCAGAATACTGGGAGATATGTTTTGGATACAGGAGCGATTTTCTGACGAAGGAAGGCTCTGATTTGAATTCTGCTTGCGACATTCAATCCCTCTCGTCATTTTACGTCGGAATAGCATGTTTTCCACACCCGATTACGGTCCTGGAAGCCAGAATACTGGGAGATAGGTTTTGGCAATAACAGCGACTTTATGACGAAGTGAGGCTCTGATTTGAATTCTGCTTGCGACATTCGATCCCTCTCGCCATTTTACATCGGAGGAGAATGTTTTCCACACGCGATTACGGTCCTGGAAGCCAGAATACTGGAAGATAGCTTTTGGCTATAACAGCGGTTTTCTGACGAAGGAAGGATCTGATTTGAATTCTGCTTGCGACATTCAATCCCTCTCGTCATTTTACGTCGGAATAGCATGTTTTCCATACCCGATTACGGTCCTGGAAGCCAGAATACTGGGAGATAGGTTTTGGCTATAACAGCGGTTTTCTGACGAAGGCAGTCTCTGATTTAAATTCTGCTTGCGACATTCAATCCCTCTCGTCATTTTACGTCGGAATAGCATGTTTTCCACACCCGATTACGGTCCTGGAAGCCAGAATACTGGGAGATAGGTTTTGGCAATAACAGCGACTTTATGACGAAGTGAGGCTCTGATTTGAATTCTGCTTGCGGCATTCGATCCCTCTCGTCATTTTACATCGGAGGAGAATGTTTTCCACACGCGATTACGGTCCTGGAAGCCAGAATACTGGAAGATAGCTTTTGGCTATAACAGCGATTTTCTGACGAAGGAAGGATCTGATTTGAATTCTGCTTGCGACATTCAATCCCTCTCGCCATTTTACGTCGGAATAGCATGTTCTCCATACCCGATTACGGTCTTGGAAGCCAGAATACTGCAAGATAGCTTTTGGCTATAACAGCGATTTTCTGACGAAGGAAGGATCTGATTTGAATTCTGCTTGCGACATTCAATCCCTCTCGTCATTTTACGTCAGAATAGCATGTTTTCCATACCCGATTACGGTCCTGGAAGCCAGAATACTGGGAGATAGGTTTTGGCAATAAGAGCGACTTTATGACGAAGTGAGGCTCTGATTTGAATTCTGCTTGCGGCATTCGATCCCTCTCGTCATTTTACATCGGAGTAGAATGTTTTCCACACCCGATTACGGTCCTGGAAGCCAGAATACTGGGAGATAGGTTTAGGCTATAACAGCGGTTTTCTGGCGAAGGCAGTCTCTGATTTAAATTCTGCTTGCGACATTCAATCCCTCTCGTCATTTTACGTCGGAATAGCATGTTTTCCACACCCGATTACGGTCCTCGAACCCAGAATACTGGGAGACAGGTTTTGGCTATAACAGTGGTTTTCTGACGAAGGAAGGATCTGATTTGAATTCTGCTTGCGACATTCAATCCCTCTCGTCATTTTACGTCAGAATAGCATGTTTTCCATACCCGATTACGGTCCTGGAAGCCAGAATACTGGGAGATAGGTTTTGGCAATAAGAGCGACTTTATGACGAAGTGAGGCTCTGATTTGAATTCTGCTTGCGGCATTCGATCCCTCTCGTCATTTTACATCGGAGTAGAATGTTTTCCACACCCGATTACGGTCCTGGAAGCCAGAATACTGGGAGATAGGTTTTGGCTATAACAGCGGTTTTCTGACGAAGGCAGTCTCTGATTTAAATTCTGCTTGCGACATTCAATCCCTCTCGTCATTTTACGTCGGAATAGCATGTTTTCCATACCCGATTACGGTCCTGGAAGCCAGAATACTGGTAGATAGGTTTTGGATACAGGAGCGATTTTCTGACGAAGGAAGGCTCTGATTTGAATTCTGCTTGCGGCATTGGATCCCTCTCGCCATTTTACGTCGGAATAGCATGTTCTCCATACCCTATTACGGTCCTGGAAGCCAGAATACTGCAAGATAGCTTTTGGCAATAACAGCGACTTTATGACGAAGTGAGGCTCTGATTTGAATTCTGCTTGCGACATTCTATCCCTCTCGTCATTTTACGTCGGAATAGCATGTTTTCCATACCCGATTACGGTCCTGGAAGCCAGAATACTGGGAGATAGGTTTTGGCAATAACAGCGACTTTATGACGAAGTGAGGCTCTGATTTGAATTCTGCTTGCGGCATTCGATCCCTCTCGTCATTTTACATCGGAGGAGAATGTTTTCCACACGCGATTACGGTCCTGGAAGCCAGAATACTGGAAGATAGCTTTTGGCTATAACAGCGGTTTTCTGACGAAGGAAGGATCTGATTTGAATTCTGCTTGCGACATTCAATCCCTCTCGTCATTTTACGTCGGAGTAGAATGTTTTCCACACCCGATTACGGTCCTGGAAGCCAGAATACTGGGAGATAGGTTTTGGCTATAACAGCGGTTTTCTGACGAAGGCAGTCTCTGATTTAAATTCTGCTTGCGACATTCAATCCCTCTCGTCATTTTACGTCGGAATAGCATGTTTTCCATACCCGATTACGGTCCTGGAAGCCAGAATACTGGGAGATAGGTTTTGGATACAGGAGCGATTTTCTGACGAAGGAAGGCTCTGATTTGAATTCTGCTTGCGGCATTCGATCCCTCTCGCCATTTTACGTCGGAATAGCATGTTCTCCATACCCTATTACGGTCCTGGAAGCCAGAATACTGCAAGATAGCTTTTGGCAATAACAGCGACTTTATGACGAAGTGAGGCTCTGATTTGAATTCTGCTTGCGACATTCAATCCCTCTCGTCATTTTACGTCGGAATAGCATGTTTTCCATACCCGATTACGGTCCTGGAAGCCAGAATACTGGGAGATATGTTTTGGATACAGGAGCGATTTTCTGACGAAGGAAAGCTCTGATTTGAATTCTGCTTGCGACATTCAATCCCTCTCGTCATTTTACGTCGGAATAGCATGTTTTCCACACCCGATTACGGTCCTGGAAGCCAGAATACTGGGAGATAGGTTTTGGCAATAACAGCGACTTTATGACGAAGTGAGGCTCTGATTTGAATTCTGCTTGCGACATTCGATCCCTCTCGCCATTTTACATCGGAGGAGAATGTTTTCCACACGCGATTACGGTCCTGGAAGCCAGAATACTGGAAGATAGCTTTTGGCTATAACAGCGGTTTTCTGACGAAGGAAGGATCTGATTTGAATTCTGCTTGCGACATTCAATCCCTCTCGTCATTTTACGTCGGAATAGCATGTTTTCCATACCCGATTACGGTCCTGGAAGCCAGAATACTGGAAGATAGCTTTTGGCTATAACAGCGGTTTTCTGACGAAGGAAGGATCTGATTTGAATTCTGCTTGCGACATTCAATCCCTCTCGTCATTTTACGTCGGAGTAGAATGTTTTCCACACCCGATTACGGTCCTGGAAGCCAGAATACTGGAAGATAGCTTTTGACTATAACAGCGGTTTTCTGACGAAGGAAGGATCTGATTTGAATTCTGCTTGCGACATTCAATCCCTCTCGTCATTTTACGTCGGAATAGCATGTTTTCCATACCCGATTACGGTCCTGGAAGCCAGAATACTGGGAGATAGGTTTTGGATACAGGAGCGATTTTCTGACGAAGGCAGTCTCTGATTTAAATTCTGCTTGCGACATTCAATCCCTCTCGTCATTTTACGTCGGAATAGCATGTTTTCCATACCCGATTACGGTCCTGGAAGCCAGAATACTGGGAGATATGTTTTGGATACAGGAGCGATTTTCTGACGAAGGAAGGCTCTGATTTGAATTCTGCTTGCGACATTCAATCCCTCTCGTCATTTTACGTCGGAATAGCATGTTTTCCACACCCGATTACGGTCCTGGAAGCCAGAATACTGGGAGATAGGTTTTGGCAATAACAGCGACTTTATGACGAAGTGAGGCTCTGATTTGAATTCTGCTTGCGACATTCGATCCCTCTCGCCATTTTACATCGGAGGAGAATGTTTTCCACACGCGATTACGGTCCTGGAAGCCAGAATACTGGAAGATAGCTTTTGGCTATAACAGCGGTTTTCTGACGAAGGAAGGATCTGATTTGAATTCTGCTTGCGACATTCAATCCCTCTCGTCATTTTACGTCGGAATAGCATGTTTTCCATACCCGATTACGGTCCTGGAAGCCAGAATACTGGGAGATAGGTTTTGGCTATAACAGCGGTTTTCTGACGAAGGCAGTCTCTGATTTAAATTCTGCTTGCGACATTCAATCCCTCTCGTCATTTTACGTCGGAATAGCATGTTTTCCACACCCGATTACGGTCCTGGAAGCCAGAATACTGGGAGATAGGTTTTGGCAATAACAGCGACTTTATGACGAAGTGAGGCTCTGATTTGAATTCTGCTTGCGGCATTCGATCCCTCTCGTCATTTTACATCGGAGGAGAATGTTTTCCACACGCGATTACGGTCCTGGAAGCCAGAATACTGGAAGATAGCTTTTGGCTATAACAGCGATTTTCTGACGAAGGAAGGATCTGATTTGAATTCTGCTTGCGACATTCAATCCCTCTCGCCATTTTACGTCGGAATAGCATGTTCTCCATACCCGATTACGGTCTTGGAAGCCAGAATACTGCAAGATAGCTTTTGGCTATAACAGCGATTTTCTGACGAAGGAAGGATCTGATTTGAATTCTGCTTGCGACATTCAATCCCTCTCGTCATTTTACGTCAGAATAGCATGTTTTCCATACCCGATTACGGTCCTGGAAGCCAGAATACTGGGAGATAGGTTTTGGCAATAAGAGCGACTTTATGACGAAGTGAGGCTCTGATTTGAATTCTGCTTGCGGCATTCGATCCCTCTCGTCATTTTACATCGGAGTAGAATGTTTTCCACACCCGATTACGGTCCTGGAAGCCAGAATACTGGGAGATAGGTTTAGGCTATAACAGCGGTTTTCTGGCGAAGGCAGTCTCTGATTTAAATTCTGCTTGCGACATTCAATCCCTCTCGTCATTTTACGTCGGAATAGCATGTTTTCCACACCCGATTACGGTCCTCGAACCCAGAATACTGGGAGACAGGTTTTGGCTATAACAGCGGTTTTCTGACGAAGGAAGGATCTGATTTGAATTCTGCTTGCGACATTCAATCCCTCTCGTCATTTTACGTCAGAATAGCATGTTTTCCATACCCGATTACGGTCCTGGAAGCCAGAATACTGGGAGATAGGTTTTGGCAATAAGAGCGACTTTATGACGAAGTGAGGCTCTGATTTGAATTCTGCTTGCGGCATTCGATCCCTCTCGTCATTTTACGTCGGAATAGCATGTTTTCCACACCCGATTACGGTCCTGGAAGCCAGAATACTGGGAGATAGGTTTTGGCTATAACAGCGGTTTTCTGACGAAGGCAGTCTCTGATTTAAATTCTGCTTGCGACATTCAATCCCTCTCGTCATTTTACGTCGGAATAGCATGTTTTCCATACCCGATTACGGTCCTGGAAGCCAGAATACTGGGAGATAGGTTTTGGATACAGGAGCGATTTTCTGACGAAGGAAGGCTCTGATTTGAATTCTGCTTGCGGCATTCGATCCCTCTCGCCATTTTACGTCGGAATAGCATGTTCTCCATACCCTATTACGGTCCTGGAAGCCAGAATACTGCAAGATAGCTTTTGGCAATAACAGCGACTTTATGACGAAGTGAGGCTCTGATTTGAATTCTGCTTGCGACATTCTATCCCTCTCGTCATTTTACGTCGGAATAGCATGTTTTCCATACCCGATTACGGTCCTGGAAGCCAGAATACTGGGAGATAGGTTTTGGCAATAACAGCGACTTTATGACGAAGTGAGGCTCTGATTTGAATTCTGCTTGCGGCATTCGATCCCTCTCGTCATTTTACATCGGAGGAGAATGTTTTCCACACGCGATTACGGTCCTGGAAGCCAGAATACTGGAAGATAGCTTTTGGCTATAACAGCGGTTTTCTGACGAAGGAAGGATCTGATTTGAATTCTGCTTGCGACATTCAATCCCTCTCGTCATTTTACGTCGGAGTAGAATGTTTTCCACACCCGATTACGGTCCTGGAAGCCAGAATACTGGGAGATAGGTTTTGGCTATAACAGCGGTTTTCTGACGAAGGCAGTCTCTGATTTAAATTCTGCTTGCGACATTCAATCCCTCTCGTCATTTTACGTCGGAATAGCATGTTTTCCATACCCGATTACGGTCCTGGAAGCCAGAATACTGGGAGATAGGTTTTGGATACAGGAGCGATTTTCTGACGAAGGAAGGCTCTGATTTGAATTCTGCTTGCGGCATTCGATCCCTCTCGCCATTTTACGTCGGAATAGCATGTTCTCCATACCCGATTACGGTCCTGGAAGCCAGAATACTGCAAGATAGCTTTTGGCAATAACAGCGACTTTATGACGAAGTGAGGCTCTGATTTGAATTCTGCTTGCGACATTCAATCCCTCTCGTCATTTTACGTCGGAATAGCATGTTTTCCATACCCGATTACGGTCCTGGAAGCCAGAATACTGGGAGATATGTTTTGGATACAGGAGCGATTTTCTGACGAAGGAAAGCTCTGATTTGAATTCTGCTTGCGACATTCAATCCCTCTCGTCATTTTACGTCGGAATAGCATGTTTTCCACACCCGATTACGGTCCTGGAGGCCAGAATACTGGGAGATAGGTTTTGGCAATAACAGCGATTTTCTGACGAAGTGAGGCTCTGATTTGAATTCTGCTTGCGACATTCGATCCCTCTCGCCATTTTACATCGGAGGAGAATGTTTTCCACACGCGATTACGGTCCTGGAAGCCAGAATACTGGAAGATAGGTTTTGGCTATAACAGCGGTTTTCTGACGAAGGAAGGATCTGATTTGAATTCTGCTTGCGACATTCAATCCCTCTCGTCATTTTACGTCGGAATAGCATGTTTTCCATACCCGATTACGGTCCTGGAAGCCAGAATACTGGAAGATAGCTTTTGGCTATAACAGCGGTTTTCTGACGAAGGAAGGATCTGATTTGAATTCTGCTTGCGACATTCAATCCCTCTCGTCATTTTACGTCGGAGTAGAATGTTTTCCACACCCGATTACGGTCCTGGAAGCCAGAATACTGGAAGATAGCTTTTGACTATAACAGCGGTTTTCTGACGAAGGAAGGATCTGATTTGAATTCTGCTTGCGACATTCAATCCCTCTCGTCATTTTACGTCGGAATAGCATGTTTTCCATACCCGATTACGGTCCTGGAAGCCAGAATACTGGGAGATAGGTTTTGGATACAGGAGCGATTTTCTGACGAAGGCAGTCTCTGATTTAAATTCTGCTTGCGACATTCAATCCCTCTCGTCATTTTACGTCGGAATAGCATGTTTTCCATACCCGATTACGGTCCTGGAAGCCAGAATACTGGGAGATATGTTTTGGATACAGGAGCGATTTTCTGACGAAGGAAGGCTCTGATTTGAATTCTGCTTGCGACATTCGATTCCTCTCGTCATTTTACGTCGGAATAGCATGTTTTCCACACCCGATTACGGTCCTCGAAGCCAGAATACTGGGAGATAGGTTTTGGATACAGGAGCGATTTTCTGACGAAGGAAGGCTCTGATTTGAATTCTGCTTGCGGCATTCGATCCCTCTCGCCATTTTACGTCGGAATAGCATGTTCTCCGTACCCGATTACGGTCTTGGAAGCCAGAATACTGCAAGATAGCTTTTGGCTATAACAGCGATTTTCTGACGAAGGAAGGATCTGATTTGAATTCTGCTTGCGACATTCAATCCCTCTCGCCATTTTACGTCGGAATAGCATGTTCTCCATACCCGATTACGGTCTTGGAAGCCAGAATACTGCAAGATAGCTTTTGGCTATAACAGCGATTTTCTGACGAAGGAAGGATCTGATTTGAATTCTGCTTGCGACATTCAATCCCTCTCGTCATTTTACGTCAGAATAGCATGTTTTCCATACCCGATTACGGTCCTGGAAGCCAGAATACTGGGAGATAGGTTTTGGCAATAAGAGCGACTTTATGACGAAGTGAGGCTCTGATTTGAATTCTGTTTGCGGCATTCGTTCCCTCTCGTCATTTTACATCGGAGAAGAATGTTTTCCACACCCGATTACGGTCCTGGAAGCCAGAATACTGGGAGATAGGTTTAGGCTATAACAGCGGTTTTCTGGCGAAGGCAGTCTCTGATTTAAATTCTGCTTGCGACATTCAATCCCTCTCGTCATTTTACGTCGGAATAGCATGTTTTCCACACCCGATTACGGTCCTCGAACCCAGAATACTGGGAGACAGGTTTTGGCTATAACAGTGGTTTTCTGACGAAGGAAGGATCTGATTTGAATTCTGCTTGCGACATTCAATCCCTCTCGTCATTTTACGTCGGAATAGCATGTTTTCCATACCCGATTACGGTCCTGGAAGCCAGAATACTGGGAGATAGGTTTTGGCAATAAGAGCGACTTTATGACGAAGTGAGGCTCTGCTTTGAATTCTGCTTGCGGCATTCGATCCCTCTCGTCATTTTACATCGGAGTAGAATGTTTTCCACACCCGATTACGGTCCTGGAAGCCAGAATACTGGGAGATAGGTTTTGGATACAGGAGCGATTTTCTGACGAAGGAAGGTTCTGATTTGAATTCTGCTTGCGACATTCAATCCCTCTCGTCATTTTACGTCGGAATAGCATGTTTTCCACACCCGATTACGGTCCTGGAAGCCAGAATACTGGGAGATAGGTTTTGGCAATAACAGCGACTTTATGACGAAGTGAGGCTCTGATTTGAATTCTGCTTGCGACATTCGATCCCTCTCGCCATTTTACATCGGAGGAGAATGTTTTCCACACGCGATTACGGTCCTGGAAGCCAGAATACTGGAAGATAGCTTTTGGCTATAACAGCGGTTTTCTGACGAAGGAAGGATCTGATTTGAATTCTGCTTGCGACATTCAATCCCTCTCGTCATTTTACGTCGGAATAGCATGTTTTCCATACCCGATTACGGTCCTGGAAGCCAGAATACTGGAAGATAGCTTTTGGCTATAACAGCGGTTTTCTGACGAAGGAAGGATCTGATTTGAATTCTGCTTGCGACATTCAATCCCTCTCGTCATTTTACGTCGGAGTAGAATGTTTTCCACACCCGATTACGGTCCTGGAAGCCAGAATACTGGAAGATAGCTTTTGACTATAACAGCGGTTTTCTGACGAAGGAAGGATCTGATTTGAATTCTGCTTGCGACATTCAATCCCTCTCGTCATTTTACGTCGGAATAGCATGTTTTCCATACCCGATTACGGTCCTGGAAGCCAGAATACTGGGAGATAGGTTTTGGCAATAAGAGCGACTTTATGACGAAGTGAGGCTCTGATTTGAATTCTGCTTGCGGCATTCGATCCCTCTCGTCATTTTACATCGGAGTAGAATGTTTTCCACACCCGATTACGGTCCTGGAAGCCAGAATACTGAGAGATAGGTTTAGGCTATAACAGCGGTTTTCTGGCGAAGGCAGTCTCTGATTTAAATTCTGCTTGCGACATTCAATCCCTCTCGTCATTTTACGTCGGAATAGCATGTTTTCCACACCCGATTACGGTCCTCGAACCCAGAATACTGGGAGACAGGTTTTGGCTATAACAGTGGTTTTCTGACGAAGGAAGGATCTGATTTGAATTCTGCTTGCGACATTCAATCCCTCTCGTCATTTTACGTCGGAATAGCATGTTTTCCATACCCGATTACGGTCCTGGAAGCCAGAATACTGGGAGATAGGTTTTGGATACAGGAGCGATTTTCTGACGAAGGCAGTCTCTGATTTAAATTCTGCTTGCGACATTCAATCCCTCTCGTCATTTTACGTCGGAATAGCATGTTTTCCATACCCGATTACGGTCCTGGAAGCCAGAATACTGGGAGATATGTTTTGGATACAGGAGCGATTTTCTGACGAAGGAAGGCTCTGATTTGAATTCTGCTTGCGACATTCGATTCCTCTCGTCATTTTACGTCGGAATAGCATGTTTTCCACACCCGATTACGGTCCTCGAAGCCAGAATACTGGGAGATAGGTTTTGGATACAGGAGCGATTTTCTGACGAAGGAAGGCTCTGATTTGAATTCTGCTTGCGGCATTCGATCCCTCTCGCCATTTTACGTCGGAATAGCATGTTCTCCATACCCGATTACGGTCTTGGAAGCCAGAATACTGCAAGATAGCTTTTGGCTATAACAGCGATTTTCTGACGAAGGAAGGATCTGATTTGAATTCTGCTTGCGACATTCAATCCCTCTCGCCATTTTACGTCGGAATAGCATGTTCTCCATACCCGATTACGGTCTTGGAAGCCAGAATACTGCAAGATAGCTTTTGGCTATAACAGCGATTTTCTGACGAAGGAAGGATCTGATTTGAATTCTGCTTGCGACATTCAATCCCTCTCGTCATTTTACGTCAGAATAGCATGTTTTCCATACCCGATTACGGTCCTGGAAGCCAGAATACTGGGAGATAGGTTTTGGCAATAAGAGCGACTTTATGACGAAGTGAGGCTCTGATTTGAATTCTGTTTGCGGCATTCGTTCCCTCTCGTCATTTTACATCGGAGAAGAATGTTTTCCACACCCGATTACGGTCCTCGAACCCAGAATACTGGGAGACAGGTTTTGGCTATAACAGTGGTTTTCTGACGAAGGAAGGATCTGATTTGAATTCTGCTTGCGACATTCAATCCCTCTCGTCATTTTACGTCGGAATAGCATGTTTTCCATACCCGATTACGGTCCTGGAAGCCAGAATACTGGGAGATAGGTTTTGGCAATAAGAGCGACTTTATGACGAAGTGAGGCTCTGCTTTGAATTCTGCTTGCGGCATTCGATCCCTCTCGTCATTTTACATCGGAGTAGAATGTTTTCCACACCCGATTACGGTCCTGGAAGCCAGAATACTGGGAGATAGGTTTTGGATACAGGAGCGATTTTCTGACGAAGGAAGGCTCTGATTTGAATTCTGCTTGCGACATTCAATCCCTCTCGTCATTTTACGTCGGAATAGCATGTTTTCCACACCCGATTACGGTCCTGGAAGCCAGAATACTGGGAGATAGGTTTTGGCAATAACAGCGACTTTATGACGAAGTGAGGCTCTGATTTGAATTCTGCTTGCGACATTCGATCCCTCTCGCCATTTTACATCGGAGGAGAATGTTTTCCACACGCGATTACGGTCCTGGAAGCCAGAATACTGGAAGATAGCTTTTGGCTATAACAGCGGTTTTCTGACGAAGGAAGGATCTGATTTGAATTCTGCTTGCGACATTCAATCCCTCTCGTCATTTTACGTCGGAATAGCATGTTTTCCATACCCGATTACGGTCCTGGAAGCCAGAATACTGGAAGATAGCTTTTGGCTATAACAGCGGTTTTCTGACGAAGGAAGGATCTGATTTGAATTCTGCTTGCGACATTCAATCCCTCTCGTCATTTTACGTCGGAGTAGAATGTTTTCCACACCCGATTACGGTCCTGGAAGCCAGAATACTGGAAGATAGCTTTTGACTATAACAGCGGTTTTCTGACGAAGGAAGGATCTGATTTGAATTCTGCTTGCGACATTCAATCCCTCTCGTCATTTTACGTCGGAATAGCATGTTTTCCATACCCGATTACGGTCCTGGAAGCCAGAATACTGGGAGATAGGTTTTGGATACAGGAGCGATTTTCTGACGAAGGCAGTCTCTGATTTAAATTCTGCTTGCGACATTCAATCCCTCTCGTCATTTTACGTCGGAATAGCATGTTTTCCATACCCGATTACGGTCCTGGAAGCCAGAATACTGGGAGATATGTTTTGGATACAGGAGCGATTTTCTGACGAAGGAAGGCTCTGATTTGAATTCTGCTTGCGACATTCAATCCCTCTCGTCATTTTACGTCGGAATAGCATGTTTTCCACACCCGATTACGGTCCTGGAAGCCAGAATACTGGGAGATAGCTTTTGGCTATAACAGCGATTTTCTGACGAAGGAAGGATCTGATTTGAATTCTGCTTGCGACATTCAATCCCTCTCGCCATTTTACGTCGGAATAGCATGTTCTCCATACCCGATTACGGTCTTGGAAGCCAGAATACTGCAAGATAGCTTTTGGCTATAACAGCGATTTTCTGACGAAGGAAGGATCTGATTTGAATTCTGCTTGCGACATTCAATCCCTCTCGTCATTTTACGTCGGAATAGCATGTTTTCCATACCCGATTACGGTCCTGGAAGCCAGAATACTGGGAGATAGGTTTTGGCAATAAGAGCGACTTTATGACGAAGTGAGGCTCTGCTTTGAATTCTGCTTGCGTCATTCGATCCCTCTCGTCATTTTACATCGGAGTAGAATGTTTTCCACACCCGATTACGGTCCTGGAAGCCAGAATACTGGGAGATAGGTTTTGGCTATAACAGCGGTTTTCTGACGAAGGCAGTCTCTGATTTAAATTCTGCTTGCGACATTCAATCCCTCTCGTCATTTTACGTCGGAATAGCATGTTTTCCATACCCGATTACGGTCCTGGAAGCCAGAATACTGGGAGATAGGTTTTGGATACAGGAGCGATTTTCTGACGAAGGAAGGCTCTGATTTGAATTCTGCTTGCGGCATTCGATCCCTCTCGCCATTTTACGTCGGAATAGCATGTTCTCCATACCCGATTACGGTCCTGGAAGCCAGAATACTGGGAGATAGGTTTTGGCAATAACAGCGACTTTATGACGAAGTGAGGCTCTGATTTGAATTCTGCTTGCGGCATTCGATCCCTCTCGTCATTTTACATCGGAGGAGAATGATTTCCACACCCGATTACGGTCCTGGAAGCCAGAATACTGGAAGATAGCTTTTGGCTATAACAGCGGTTTTCTGACGAAGGAAGGATCTGATTTGAATTCTGCTTGCGACATTCGATTCCTCTCGTCATTTTACGTCGGAATAGCATGTTTTCCACACCCGATTACGGTCCTCGAAGCCAGAATACTGGAAGATAGCTTTTGGCTATAACAGCGGTTTTCTGACGAAGGAAGGATCTGATTTAAATTCTGCTTGCGACATTCAATCCCTCTCGTCATTTCACGTCGGAATAGCATGTTTTCCACACCCGATTACGGTCCTCGAACCCAGAATACTGGGAGACAGGTTTTGGCTATAACAGTGGTTTTCTGACGAAGGAAGGATCTGATTTGAATTCTGCTTGCGACATTCAATCCCTCTCGTCATTTTACGTCGGAATAGCATGTTTTCCACACCCGATTACGGTCCTGGAAGCCAGAATACTGGGAGATAGGTTTTGGCAATAACAGCGACTTTATGACGAAGTGAGGCTCTGATTTGAATTCTGCTTGCGACATTCGATTCCTCTCGTCATTTTACGTCGGAATAGCATGTTTTCCACACCCGATTACGGTCCTCGAAGCCAGAATACTGGGAGATAGGTTTTGGATACAGGAGCGATTTTCTGACGAAGGAAGGCTCTGATTTGAATTCTGCTTGCGGCATTCGATCCCTCTCGCCATTTTACGTCGGAATAGCATGTTCTCCATACCCGATTACGGTCTTGGAAGCCAGAATACTGCAAGATAGCTTTTGGCTATAACAGCGATTTTCTGACGAAGGAAGGATCTGATTTGAATTCTGCTTGCGACATTCAATCCCTCTCGTCATTTTACGTCAGAATAGCATGTTTTCGATACCCGATTACGGTCCTGGAAGCCAGAATACTGGGAGATAGGTTTTGGCAATAAGAGCGACTTTATGACGAAGTGAGGCTCTGATTTGAATTCTGCTTGCGGCATTCGATCCCTCTCGTCATTTTACATCGGAGTAGAATGTTTTCCACACCCGATTACGGTCCTGGAAGCCAGAATACTGGGAGATAGGTTTAGGCTATAACAGCGGTTTTCTGGCGAAGGCAGTCTCTGATTTAAATTCTGCTTGCGACATTCAATCCCTCTCGTCATTTTACGTCGGAATAGCATGTTTTCCACACCCGATTACGGTCCTCGAACCCAGAATACTGGGAGACAGGTTTTGGCTATAACAGTGGTTTTCTGACGAAGGAAGGATCTGATTTGAATTCTGCTTGCGACATTCAATCCCTCTCGTCATTTTACGTCGGAATAGCATGTTTTCCATACCCGATTACGGTCCTGGAAGCCAGAATACTGGGAGATAGGTTTTGGCAATAACAGCGACTTTATGACGAAGTGAGGCTCTGATTTGAATTCTGCTTGCGGCATTCGATCCCTCTCGTCATTTTACATCGGAGGAGAATGTTTTCCACACCCGATTACGGTCCTGGAAGCCAGAATACTGGGAGATAGGTTTTGGCTATAACAGCGGTTTTCTGACGAAGGCAGTCTCTGATTTAAATTCTGCTTGCGACATTCAATCCCTCTCGTCATTTTACGTCGGAATAGCATGTTTTCCATACCCGATTACGGTCCTGGAAGCCAGAATACTGGGAGATAGGTTTTGGATACAGGAGCGATTTTCTGACGAAGGAAGGCTCTGATTTGAATTCTGCTTGCGGCATTCGATCCCTCTCGCCATTTTACGTCGGAATAGCATGTTCTCCATACCCTATTACGGTCCTGGAAGCCAGAATACTGCAAGATAGCTTTTGGCAATAACAGCGACTTTATGACGAAGTGAGGCTCTGATTTGAATTCTGCTTGCGACATTCAATCCCTCTCGTCATTTTACGTCGGAATAGCATGTTTTCCATACCCGATTACGGTCCTGGAAGCCAGAATACTGGGAGATATGTTTTGGATACAGGAGCGATTTTCTGACGAAGGAAGGCTCTGATTTGAATTCTGCTTGCGACATTCAATCCCTCTCGTCATTTTACGTCGGAATAGCATGTTTTCCACACCCGATTACGGTCCTGGAAGCCAGAATACTGGGAGATAGGTTTTGGCAATAACAGCGACTTTATGACGAAGTGAGGCTCTGATTTGAATTCTGCTTGCGACATTCGATCCCTCTCGCCATTTTACATCGGAGGAGAATGTTTTCCACACGCGATTACGGTCCTGGAAGCCAGAATACTGGAAGATAGCTTTTGGCTATAACAGCGGTTTTCTGACGAAGGAAGGATCTGATTTGAATTCTGCTTGCGACATTCAATCCCTCTCGTCATTTTACGTCGGAATAGCATGTTTTCCATACCCGATTACGGTCCTGGAAGCCAGAATACTGGAAGATAGCTTTTGGCTATAACAGCGGTTTTCTGACGAAGGAAGGATCTGATTTGAATTCTGCTTGCGACATTCAATCCCTCTCGTCATTTTACGTCGGAGTAGAATGTTTTCCACACCCGATTACGGTCCTGGAAGCCAGAATACTGGAAGATAGCTTTTGACTATAACAGCGGTTTTCTGACGAAGGAAGGATCTGATTTGAATTCTGCTTGCGACATTCAATCCCTCTCGTCATTTTACGTCGGAATAGCATGTTTTCCATACCCGATTACGGTCCTGGAAGCCAGAATACTGGGAGATAGGTTTTGGATACAGGAGCGATTTTCTGACGAAGGCAGTCTCTGATTTAAATTCTGCTTGCGACATTCAATCCCTCTCGTCATTTTACGTCGGAATAGCATGTTTTCCATACCCGATTACGGTCCTGGAAGCCAGAATACTGGGAGATATGTTTTGGATACAGGAGCGATTTTCTGACGAAGGAAGGCTCTGATTTGAATTCTGCTTGCGACATTCGATTCCTCTCGTCATTTTACGTCGGAATAGCATGTTTTCCACACCCGATTACGGTCCTCGAAGCCAGAATACTGGGAGATAGGTTTTGGATACAGGAGCGATTTTCTGACGAAGGAAGGCTCTGATTTGAATTCTGCTTGCGGCATTCGATCCCTCTCGCCATTTTACGTCGGAATAGCATGTTCTCCATACCCGATTACGGTCTTGGAAGCCAGAATACTGCAAGATAGCTTTTGGCTATAACAGCGATTTTCTGACGAAGGAAGGATCTGATTTGAATTCTGCTTGCGACATTCAATCCCTCTCGCCATTTTACGTCGGAATAGCATGTTCTCCATACCCGATTACGGTCTTGGAAGCCAGAATACTGCAAGATAGCTTTTGGCTATAACAGCGATTTTCTGACGAAGGAAGGATCTGATTTGAATTCTGCTTGCGACATTCAATCCCTCTCGTCATTTTACGTCAGAATAGCATGTTTTCCATACCCGATTACGGTCCTGGAAGCCAGAATACTGGGAGATAGGTTTTGGCAATAAGAGCGACTTTATGACGAAGTGAGGCTCTGATTTGAATTGTGCTTGCGGCATTCGATCCCTCTCGTCATTTTACATCGGAGAAGAATGTTTTCCACACCCGATTACGGTCCTGGAAGCCAGAATACTGGGAGATAGGTTTAGGCTATAACAGCGGTTTTCTGGCGAAGGCAGTCTCTGATTTAAATTCTGCTTGCGACATTCAATCCCTCTCGTCATTTTACGTCGGAATAGCATGTTTTCCACACCCGATTACGGTCCTCGAACCCAGAATACTGGGAGACAGGTTTTGGCTATAACAGTGGTTTTCTGACGAAGGAAGGATCTGATTTGAATTCTGCTTGCGACATTCAATCCCTCTCGTCATTTTACGTCGGAATCGCATGTTTTCCATACCCGATTACGGTCCTGGAAGCCAGAATACTGGGAGATAGGTTTTGGCTATAACAGCGGTTTTCTGACGAAGGCAGTCTCTGATTTAAATTCTGCTTGCGACATTCAATCCCTCTCGTCATTTTACGTCGGAATAGCATGTTTTCCATACCCGATTACGGTCCTGGAAGCCAGAATACTGGGAGATAGGTTTTGGATACAGGAGCGATTTTCTGACGAAGGAAGGCTCTGATTTGAATTCTGCTTGCGGCATTCGATCCCTCTCGCCATTTTACGTCGGAATAGCATGTTCTCCATACCCTATTACGGTCCTGGAAGCCAGAATACTGCAAGATAGCTTTCGGCAATAACAGCGACTTTATGACGAAATGAGGCTCTGATTTGAATTCTGCTTGCGACATTCTATCCCTCTCGTCATTTTACGTCGGAATAGCATGTTTTCCATACCCGATTACGGTCCTGGAAGCCAGAATACTGGGAGATAGGTTTTGGCAATAAGAGCGACTTTATGACGAAGTGAGGCTCTGATTTGAATTCTGCTTGCGGCATTCGATCCCTCTCGTCATTTTACATCGGAGGAGAATGTTTTCCACACCCGATTACGGTCCTGGAAGCCAGAATACTGGGAGATAGGTTTTGGCTATAACAGCGGTTTTCTGACGAAGGCAGTCTCTGATTTAAATTCTGCTTGCGACATTCAATCCCTCTCGTCATTTTACGTCGGAATAGCATGTTTTCCATACCCGATTACGGTCCTGGAAGCCAGAATACTGGGAGATAGGTTTTGGATACAGGAGCGATTTTCTGACGAAGGAAGGCTCTGATTTGAATTCTGCTTGCGGCATTCGATCCCTCTCGCCATTTTACGTCGGAATAGCATGTTCTCCATACCCTATTACGGTCCTGGAAGCCAGAATACTGCAAGATAGCTTTTGGCAATAACAGCGACTTTATGACGAAGTGAGGCTCTGATTTGAATTCTGCTTGCGACATTCAATCCCTCTCGTCATTTTACGTCGGAATAGCATGTTTTCCATACCCGATTACGGTCCTGGAAGCCAGAATACTGGGAGATATGTTTTGGATACAGGAGCGATTTTCTGACGAAGGAAGGCTCTGATTTGAATTCTGCTTGCGACATTCAATCCCTCTCGTCATTTTACGTCGGAATAGCATGTTTTCCACACCCGATTACGGTCCTGGAAGCCAGAATACTGGGAGATAGGTTTTGGCAATAACAGCGACTTTATGACGAAGTGAGGCTCTGATTTGAATTCTGCTTGCGACATTCGATCCCTCTCGCCATTTTACATCGGAGGAGAATGTTTTCCACACGCGATTACGGTCCTGGAAGCCAGAATACTGGAAGATAGCTTTTGGCTATAACAGCGGTTTTCTGACGAAGGAAGGATCAGATTTGAATTCTGCTTGCGACATTCAATCCCTCTCGTCATTTTACGTCGGAATAGCATGTTTTCCATACCCGATTACGGTCCTGGAAGCCAGAATACTGGAAGATAGCTTTTGACTATAACAGCGGTTTTCTGACGAAGGAAGGATCTGATTTGAATTCTGCTTGCGACATTCAATCCCTCTCGTCATTTTACGTCGGAATAGCATGTTTTCCATACCCGATTACGGTCCTGGAAGCCAGAATACTGGGAGATAGGTTTTGGATACAGGAGCGATTTTCTGACGAAGGCAGTCTCTGATTTAAATTCTGCTTGCGACATTCAATCCCTCTCGTCATTTTACGTCGGAATAGCATGTTTTCCATACCCGATTACGGTCCTGTAAGCCAGAATACTGGGAGATATGTTTTGGATACAGGAGCGATTTTCTGACGAAGGAAGGCTCTGATTTGAATTCTGCTTGCGACATTCGATTCCTCTCGTCATTTTACGTCGGAATAGCATGTTTTCCACACCCGATTACGGTCCTCGAAGCCAGAATACTGGGAGATAGGTTTTGGATACAGGAGCGATTTTCTGACGAAGGAAGGCTCTGATTTGAATTCTGCTTGCGGCATTCGATCCCTCTCGCCATTTTACGTCGGAATAGCATGTTCTCCATACCCGATTACGGTCTTGGAAGCCAGAATACTGCAAGATAGCTTTTGGCTATAACAGCGATTTTCTGACGAAGGAAGGATCTGATTTGAATTCTGCATGCGACATTCAATCCCTCTCGTCATTTTACGTCAGAATAGCATGTTTTCCATACCCGATTACGGTCCTGGAAGCCAGAATACTGGGAGATAGGTTTTGGCAATAAGAGCGACTTTATGACGAAGTGAGGCTCTGATTTGAATTGTGCTTGCGGCATTCGATCCCTCTCGTCATTTTACATCGGAGAAGAATGTTTTCCACACCCGATTACGGTCCTGGAAGCCAGAATACTGGGAGATAGGTTTAGGCTATAACAGCGGTTTTCTGGCGAAGGCAGTCTCTGATTTAAATTCTGCTTGCGACATTCAATCCCTCTCGTCATTTTACGTCGGAATAGCATGTTTTCCACACCCGATTACGGTCCTCGAACCCAGAATACTGGGAGACAGGTTTTGGCTATAACAGTGGTTTTCTGACGAAGGAAGGATCTGATTTGAATTCTGCTTGCGACATTCAATCCCTCTCGTCATTTTACGTCGGACTAGCATGTTTTCCATACCCGATTACGGTCCTGGAAGCCAGAATACTGGGAGATAGGTTTTGGCAATAAGAGCGACTTTATGACGAAGTGAGGCTCTGCTTTGAATTCTGCTTGCGGCATTCGATCCCTCTCGTCATTTTACATCGGAGTAGAATGTTTTCCACACCCGATTACGGTCCTGGAAGCCAGAATACTGGGAGATAGGTTTTGGCTATAACAGCGGTTTTCTGACGAAGGCAGTCTCTGATTTAAATTCTGCTTGCGACATTCAATCCCTCTCGTCATTTTACGTCGGAATAGCATGTTTTCCATACCCGATTACGGTCCTGGAAGCCAGAATACTGGGAGATAGGTTTTGGATACAGGAGCGATTTTCTGACGAAGGAAGGCTCTGATTTGAATTCTGCTTGCGGCATTCGATCCCTCTCGCCATTTTACGTCGGAATAGCATGTTCTCCATACCCTATTACGGTCCTGGAAGCCAGAATACTGCAAGATAGCTTTCGGCAATAACAGCGACTTTATGACGAAATGAGGCTCTGATTTGAATTCTGCTTGCGACATTCTATCCCTCTCGTCATTTTACGTCGGAATAGCATGTTTTCCATACCCGATTACGGTCCTGGAAGCCAGAATACTGGGAGATAGGTTTTGGCAATAAGAGCGACTTTATGACGAAGTGAGGCTCTGATTTGAATTCTGCTTGCGGCATTCGATCCCTCTCGTCATTTTACATCGGAGGAGAATGTTTTCCACACGCGATTACGGTCCTGGAAGCCAGAATACTGGAAGATAGCTTTTGGCTATAACAGCGGTTTTCTGACGAAGGAAGGATCTGATTTGAATTCTGCTTGCGACATTCAATCCCTCTTGTCATTTTACGTCGGAGTAGAATGTTTTCCACACCCGATTACGGTCCTGGAAGCCAGAATACTGGGAGATAGGTTTTGGATACAGGAGCGATTTTCTGACGAAGGAAGGCTCTGATTTGAATTCTGCTTGCGGCATTCGATCCCTCTCGCCATTTTACGTCGGAATAGCATGTTCTCCATACCCTATTACGGTCCTGGAAGCCAGAATACTGCAAGATAGCTTTTGGCAATAACAGCGACTTTATGACGCAGTGAGGCTCTGATTTGAATTCTGCTTGCGACATTCAATCCCTCTCGTCATTTTACGTCGGAATAGCATATTCTCCATACCCGATTACGGTCTTGGAAGCCAGAATACTGCAAGATAGCTTTTGGCTATAACAGCGATTTTCTGACGAAGGAAGGATCTGATTTGAATTCTGCTTGCGACATTCTATCCCTCTCGTCATTTTACGTCGGAATAGCATGTTTTCCATACCCGATTACGGTCCTGGAAGCCAGAATACTGGGAGATAGGTTTTGGCAATAAGAGCGACTTTATGACGAAGTGAGGCTCTGATTTGAATTCTGCTTGCGACATTCGATTCCTCTCGTCATTTTACGTCGGAATAGCATGTTTTCCACACCCGATTACGGTCCTCGAAGCCAGAATACTGGGAGATATGTTTTGGATACAGGAGCGATTTTCTGACGAAGGAAGGATCTGATTTGAATTCTGCTTGCGACATTCAATCCCTCTCGTCATTTTACGTCGGAATAGCATGTTTTCCATACCCGATTACGGTCCTGGAAGCCAGAATACTGGAAGATAGCTTTTGGCTATAACAGCGGTTTTCTGACGAAGGAAGGCTCTGATTTGAATTCTGCTTGCGGCATTCGATCCCTCTCGCCATTTTACGTCGGAATAGCATGTTCTCCATACCCTATTACGGTCCTGGAAGCCAGAATACTGCAAGATAGCTTTTGGCAATAACAGCGACTTTATGACGCAGTGAGGCTCTGATTTGAATTCTGCTTGCGACATTCAATCCCTCTCGTCATTTTACGTCGGAATAGCATATTCTCCATACCCGATTACGGTCTTGGAAGCCAGAATACTGCAAGATAGCTTTTGGCTATAACAGCGATTTTCTGACGAAGGAAGGATCTGATTTGAATTCTGCTTGCGACATTCTATCCCTCTCGTCATTTTACGTCGGAATAGCATGTTTTCCATACCCGATTACGGTCCTGGAAGCCAGAATACTGGGAGATAGGTTTTGGATACAGGAGCGATTTTCTGACGAAGGCAGTCTCTGATTTAAATTCTGCTTGCGACATTCAATCCCTCTCGTCATTTTACGTCGGAATAGCATGTTTTCCATACCCGATTACGGTCCTGGAAGCCAGAATACTGGGAGATAGGTTTTGGATACAGGAGCGATTTTCTGACGAAGGAAGGCTCTGATTTGAATTCTGCTTGCGGCATTCGATCCCTCTCGCCATTTTACGTCGGAATAGCATGTTCTCCATACCCTATTACGGTCCTGGAAGCCAGAATACTGCAAGATAGCTTTTGGCAATAACAGCGACTTTATGACGAAGTGAGGCTCTGATTTGAATTCTGCTTGCGACATTCAATCCCTCTCGTCATTTTACGTCGGAATAGCATGTTTTCCATACCCGATTACGGTCCTGGAAGCCAGAATACTGGGAGATAGGTTTTGGATACAGGAGCGATTTTCTGACGAAGGAAGGATCTGATTTGAATTCTGCTTGCGACATTCAATCCCTCTCGTCATTTTACGTCGGAATAGCATGTTTTCCATACCCGATTACGGTCCTGGAAGCCAGAATACTGGAAGATAGCTTTTGGCTATAACAGCGGTTTTCTGACGAAGGAAGGCTCTGATTTGAATTCTGCTTGCGGCATTCGATCCCTCTCGCCATTTTACGTCGGAATAGCATGTTCTCCATACCCTATTACGGTCCTGGAAGCCAGAATACTGCAAGATAGCTTTTGGCAATAACAGCGACTTTATGACGCAGTGAGGCTCTGATTTGAATTCTGCTTGCGACATTCAATCCCTCTCGTCATTTTACGTCGGAATAGCATGTTTTCCATACCCGATTACGGTCTTGGAAGCCAGAATACTGCAAGATAGCTTTTGGCTATAACAGCGATTTTCTGACGAAGGAAGGATCTGATTTGAATTCTGCTTGCGACATTCTATCCCTCTCGTCATTTTACGTCGGAATAGCATATTCTCCATACCCGATTACGGTCTTGGAAGCCAGAATACTGCAAGATAGCTTTTGGCTATAACAGCGATTTTCTGACGAAGGAAGGATCTGATTTGAATTCTGCTTGCGACATTCTATCCCTCTCGTCATTTTACGTCGGAATAGCATGTTTTCCATACCCGATTACGGTCCTGGAAGCCAGAATACTGGGAGATAGGTTTTGGATACAGGAGCGATTTTCTGACGAAGGCAGTCTCTGATTTAAATTCTGCTTGCGACATTCAATCCCTCTCGCCATTTTACGTCGGAATAGCATGTTCTCCATACCCGATTACGGTCTTGGAAGCCAGAATACTGCAAGATAGCTTTTGGCTATAACAGCGATTTTCTGACGAAGGAAGGATCTGATTTGAATTCTGCTTGCGACATTCAATCCCTCTCGTCATTTTACGTCAGAATAGCATGTTTTCCATACCCGATTACGGTCCTGGAAGCCAGAATACTGGGAGATAGGTTTTGGATACAGGAGCGATTTTCTGACGAAGGCAGTCTCTGATTTAAATTCTGCTTGCGACATTCAATCCCTCTCGTCATTTTACGTCGGAATAGCATGTTTTTCACACCCGATTACGGTCCTGGAAGCCAGAATACTGGGAGATAGGTTTTGGATACAGGAGCGATTTTCTGACGAAGGCAGTCTCTGATTTAAATTCTGCTTGCGACATTCAATCCCTCTCGTCATTTTACGTCGGAATAGCATGTTTTCCATACCCGATTACGGTCCTGGAAGCCAGAATACTGGGAGATATGTTTTGGATACAGGAGCGATTTTCTGACGAAGGAAGGATCTAATTTGAATTCTGCTTGCGACATTCAATCCCTCTCGCCATTTTACGTCGGAATAGCATGTTCTCCATACCCGATTACGGTCTTGGAAGCCAGAATACTGCAAGATAGCTTTTGGCTATAACAGCGATTTTCTGACGAAGGAAGGATCTGATTTGAATTCTGCTTGCGACATTCAATCCCTCTCGTCATTTTACGTCAGAATAGCATGTTTTCCATACCCGATTACGGTCCTGGAAGCCAGAATACTGGGAGATAGGTTTTGGCAATAAGAGCGACTTTATGACGAAGTGAGGCTCTGATTTGAATTCTGCTTGCGGCATTCGATCCCTCTCGTCATTTTACATCGGAGTAGAATGTTTTCCACACCCGATTACGGTCCTCGAACCCAGAATACTGGGAGACAGGTTTTGGCTATAACAGTGGTTTTCTGACGAAGGAAGGATCTGATTTGAATTCTGCTTGCGACATTCGATCCCTCTCGCCATTTTACGTCGGAATAGCATGTTCTCCATACCCGATTACGGTCTTGGAAGCCAGAATACTGCAAGATAGCTTTTGGCTATAACAGCGACTTTATGACGAAGTGAGGCTCTGATTTGAATTCTGCTTGCGGCATTCGATCCCTCTCGTCATTTTACATCGGAGGAGAATGATTTCCACACCCGATTACGGTCCTGGAAGCCAGAATACTGGAAGATAGCTTTTGGCTATAACAGCGGTTTTCTGACGAAGGAAGGATCTGATTTGAATTCTGCTTGCGACATTCGATTCCTCTCGTCATTTTACGTCGGAATAGCATGTTTTCCACACCCGATTACGGTCCTCGAAGCCAGAATACTGGAAGATAGCTTTTGGCTATAACAGCGGTTTTCTGACGAAGGAAGGATCTGATTTAAATTCTGCTTGCGACATTCAATCCCTCTCGTCATTTCACGTCGGAATAGCATGTTTTCCACACCCGATTACGGTCCTCGAACCCAGAATACTGGGAGACAGGTTTTGGCTATAACAGTGGTTTTCTGACGAAGGAAGGATCTGATTTGAATTCTGCTTGCGACATTCAATCCCTCTCGTCATTTTACGTCGGAATAGCATGTTTTCCATACCCGATTACGGTCCTGGAAGCCAGAATACTGGGAGATAGGTTTTGGCAATAAGAGCGACTTTATGACGAAGTGAGGCTCTGCTTTGAATTCTGCTTGCGGCATTCGATCCCTCTCGTCATTTTACATCGGAGTAGAATGTTTTCCACACCCGATTACGGTCCTGGAAGCCAGAATACTGGGAGATAGGTTTTGGCTATAACAGCGGTTTTCTGACGAAGGCAGTCTCTGATTTAAATTCTGCTTGCGACATTCAATCCCTCTCGTCATTTTACGTCGGAATAGCATGTTTTCCATACCCGATTACGGTCCTGGAAGCCAGAATACTGGGAGATAGGTTTTGGATACAGGAGCGATTTTCTGACGAAGGAAGGCTCTGATTTGAATTCTGCTTGCGGCATTCGATCCCTCTCGCCATTTTACGTCGGAATAGCATGTTCTCCATACCCTATTACGGTCCTGGAAGCCAGAATACTGCAAGATAGCTTTTGGCAATAACAGCGACTTTATGACGCAGTGAGGCTCTGATTTGAATTCTGCTTGCGACATTCAATCCCTCTCGTCATTTTACGTCGGAATAGCATATTCTCCATACCCGATTACGGTCTTGGAAGCCAGAATACTGCAAGATAGCTTTTGGCTATAACAGCGATTTTCTGACGAAGGAAGGATCTGATTTGAATTCTGCTTGCGACATTCTATCCCTCTCGTCATTTTACGTCGGAATAGCATGTTTTCCATACCCGATTACGGTCCTGGAAGCCAGAATACTGGGAGATAGGTTTTGGCAATAAGAGCGACTTTATGACGAAGTGAGGCTCTGATTTGAATTCTGCTTGCGACATTCGATTCCTCTCGTCATTTTACGTCGGAATAGCATGTTTTCCACACCCGATTACGGTCCTCGAGGCCAGAATACTGGGAGATATGTTTTGGATACAGGAGCGATTTTCTGACGAAGGAAGGATCTGATTTGAATTCTGCTTGCGACATTCAATCCCTCTCGTCATTTTACGTCGGAATAGCATGTTTTCCATACCCGATTACGGTCCTGGAAGCCAGAATACTGGAAGATAGCTTTTGGCTATAACAGCGGTTTTCTGACGAAGGAAGGCTCTGATTTGAATTCTGCTTGCGGCATTCGATCCCTCTCGCCATTTTACGTCGGAATAGCATGTTCTCCATACCCTATTACGGTCCTGGAAGCCAGAATACTGCAAGATAGCTTTTGGCAATAACAGCGACTTTAGGACGCAGTGAGGCTCTGATTTGAATTCTGCTTGCGACATTCAATCCCTCTCGTCATTTTACGTCGGAATAGCATATTCTCCATACCCGATTACGGTCTTGGAAGCCAGAATACTGCAAGATAGCTTTTGGCTATAACAGCGATTTTCTGACGAAGGAAGGATCTGATTTGAATTCTGCTTGCGACATTCGATCCCTCTCGTCATTTTACGTCGGAATAGCATGTTTTCCATACCCGATTACGGTCCTGGAAGCCAGAATACTGGGAGATAGGTTTTGGATACAGGAGCGATTTTCTGACGAAGGCAGTCTCTGATTTAAATTCTGCTTGCGACATTCAATCCCTCTCGTCATTTTACGTCGGAATAGCATGTTTTCCATACCCGATTACGGTCCTGGAAGCCAGAATACTGGGAGATAGGTTTTGGATACAGGAGCGATTTTCTGACGAAGGAAGGCTCTGATTTGAATTCTGCTTGCGGCATTCGATCCCTCTCGCCATTTTACGTCGGAATAGCATGTTCTCCATACCCTATTACGGTCCTGGAAGCCAGAATACTGCAAGATAGCTTTTGGCAATAACAGCGACTTTATGACGAAGTGAGGCTCTGATTTGAATTCTGCTTGCGACATTCAATCCCTCTCGTCATTTTACGTCGGAATAGCATGTTTTCCATACCCGATTACGGTCCTGGAAGCCAGAATACTGGGAGATATCTTTTGGATACAGGAGCGATTTTCTGACGAAGGAAGGATCTGATTTGAATTCTGCTTGCGACATTCAATCCCTCTCGTCATTTTACGTCGGAATAGCATGTTTTCCATACCCGATTACGGTCCTGGAAGCCAGAATACTGGAAGATAGCTTTTGGCTATAACAGCGGTTTTCTGACGAAGGAAGGCTCTGATTTGAATTCTGCTTGCGGCATTCGATCCCTCTCGCCATTTTACGTCGGAATAGCATGTTCTCCATACCCTATTACGGTCCTGGAAGCCAGAATACTGCAAGATAGCTTTTGGCAATAACAGCGACTTTATGACGCAGTGAGGCTCTGATTTGAATTCTGCTTGCGACATTCAATCCCTCTCGTCATTTTACGTCGGAATAGCATATTCTCCATACCCGATTACGGTCTTGGAAGCCAGAATACTGCAAGATAGCTTTTGGCTATAACAGCGATTTTCTGACGAAGGAAGGATCTGATTTGAATTCTGCTTGCGACATTCTATCCCTCTCGTCATTTTACGTCGGAATAGCATATTCTCCATACCCGATTACGGTCTTGGAAGCCAGAATACTGCAAGATAGCTTTTGGCTATAACAGCGATTTTCTGACGAAGGAAGGATCTGATTTGAATTCTGCTTGCGACATTCTATCCCTCTCGTCATTTTACGTCGGAATAGCATGTTTTCCATACCCGATTACGGTCCTGGAAGCCAGAATACTGGGAGATAGGTTTTGGATACAGGAGCGATTTTCTGACGAAGGCAGTCTCTGATTTAAATTCTGCTTGCGACATTCAATCCCTCTCGCCATTTTACGTCGGAATAGCATGTTCTCCATACCCGATTACGGTCTTGGAAGCCAGAATACTGCAAGATAGCTTTTGGCTATAACAGCGATTTTCTGACGAAGGAAGGATCTGATTTGAATTCTGCTTGCGACATTCAATCCCTCTCGTCATTTTACGTCAGAATAGCATGTTTTCCATACCCGATTACGGTCCTGGAAGCCAGAATACTGGGAGATAGGTTTTGGATACAGGAGCGATTTTCTGACGAAGGCAGTCTCTGATTTAAATTCTGCTTGCGACATTCAATCCCTCTCGTCATTTTACGTCGGAATAGCATGTTTTTCACACCCGATTACGGTCCTGGAAGCCAGAATACTGGGAGATAGGTTTTGGATACAGGAGCGATTTTCTGACGAAGGCAGTCTCTGATTTAAATTCTGCTTGCGACATTCAATCCCTCTCGTCATTTTACGTCGGAATAGCATGTTTTCCATACCCGATTACGGTCCTGGAAGCCAGAATACTGGGAGATAGGTTTTGGATACAGGAGCGATTTTCTGACGAAGGAAGGATCTGATTTGAATTCTGCTTGCGACATTCAATCCCTCTCGCCATTTTACGTCGGAATAGCATGTTCTCCATACCCGATTACGGTCTTGGAAGCCAGAATACTGCAAGATAGCTTTTGGCTATAACAGCGATTTTCTGACGAAGGAAGGATCTGATTTGAATTCTGCTTGCGACATTCAATCCCTCTCGTCATTTTACGTCGGAATAGCATGTTTTCCATACCCGATTACGGTCCTGGAAGCCAGAATACTGGGAGATAGGTTTTGGCAATAAGAGCGACTTTATGACGAAGTGAGGCTCTGATTTGAATTCTGCTTGCGGCATTCGATCCCTCTCGTCATTTTACATCGGAGTAGAATGTTTTCCACACCCGATTACGGTCCTCGAACCCAGAATACTGGGAGACAGGTTTTGGCTATAACAGTGGTTTTCTGACGAAGGAAGGATCTGATTTGAATTCTGCTTGCGACATTCGATCCCTCTCGCCATTTTACGTCGGAATAGCATGTTCTCCATACCCGATTACGGTCCTGGAAGCCAGAATACTGCAAGATAGCTTTTGGCTATAACAGCGACTTTATGACGAAGTGAGGCTCTGATTTGAATTCTGCTTGCGGCATTCGATCCCTCTCGTCATTTTACATCGGAGGAGAATGTTTTCCACACCCGATTACGGTCCTGGAAGCCAGAATACTGGAAGATAGCTTTTGGCTATAACAGCGGTTTTCTGACGAAGGAAGGCTCTGATTTGAATTCTGCTTGCGACATTCGATTCCTCTCGTCATTTTACGTCGGAATAGCATGTTTTCCACACCCGATTACGGTCCTCGAAGCCAGAATACTGGAAGATAGCTTTTGGCTATAACAGCGGTTTTCTGACGAAGGAAGGATCTGATTTAAATTCTGCTTGCGACATTCAATCCCTCTCGTCATTTCACGTCGGAATAGCATGTTTTCCACACCCGATTACGGTCCTCGAACCCAGAATACTGGGAGACAGGTTTTGGCTATAACAGTGGTTTTCTGACGAAGGAAGGATCTGATTTGAATTCTGCTTGCGACATTCAATCCCTCTCGTCATTTTACGTCGGAATAGCATGTTTTCCATACCCGATTACGGTCCTGGAAGCCAGAATACTGGGAGATAGGTTTTGGCAATAAGAGCGACTTTATGACGAAGTGAGGCTCTGCTTTGAATTCTGCTTGCGGCATTCGATCCCTCTCGTCATTTTACATCGGAGTAGAATGTTTTCCACACCCGATTACGGTCCTGGAAGCCAGAATACTGGGAGATAGGTTTTGGCTATAACAGCGGTTTTCTGACGAAGGCAGTCTCTGATTTAAATTCTGCTTGCGACATTCAATCCCTCTCGTCATTTTACGTCGGAATAGCATGTTTTCCATACCCGATTACGGTCCTGGAAGCCAGAATACTGGGAGATAGGTTTTGGATACAGGAGCGATTTTCTGACAAAGGAAGGCTCTGATTTGAATTCTGCTTGCGGCATTCGATCCCTCTCGCCATTTTACGTCGGAATAGCATGTTCTCCATACCCTATTACGGTCCTGGAAGCCAGAATACTGCAAGATAGCTTTTGGCAATAACAGCGACTTTATGACGAAGTGAGGCTCTGATTTGAATTCTGCTTGCGACATTCAATCCCTCTCGTCATTTTACGTCGGAATAGCATGTTTTCCATACCCGATTACGGTCCTGGAAGCCAGAATACTGGGAGATATGTTTTGGATACAGGAGCGATTTTCTGACGAAGGAAGGATCTGATTTGAATTCTGCTTGCGACATTCAATCCCTCTCGTCATTTTACGTCGGAATAGCATGTTTTCCATACCCGATTACGGTCCTGGAAGCCAGAATACTGGAAGATAGCTTTTGGCTATAACAGCGGTTTTCTGACGAAGGAAGGCTCTGATTTGAATTCTGCTTGCGGCATTCGATCCCTCTCGCCATTTTACGTCGGAATAGCATGTTCTCCATACCCTATTACGGTCCTGGAAGCCAGAATACTGCAAGATAGCTTTTGGCAATAACAGCGACTTTATGACGCAGTGAGGCTCTGATTTGAATTCTGCTTGCGACATTCAATCCCTCTCGTCATTTTACGTCGGAATAGCATATTCTCCATACCCGATTACGGTCTTGGAAGCCAGAATACTGCAAGATAGCTTTTGGCTATAACAGCGATTTTCTGACGAAGGAAGGATCTGATTTGAATTCTGCTTGCGACATTCTATCCCTCTCGTCATTTTACGTCGGAATAGCATATTCTCCATACCCGATTACGGTCTTGGAAGCCAGAATACTGCAAGATAGCTTTTGGCTATAACAGCGATTTTCTGACGAAGGAAGGATCTGATTTGAATTCTGCTTGCGACATTCAATCCCTCTCGTCATTTTACGTCGGAATAGCATGTTTTCCATACCCGATTACGGTCCTGGAAGCCAGAATACTGGGAGATAGGTTTTGGATACAGGAGCGATTTTCTGACGAAGGCAGTCTCTGATTTAAATTCTGCTTGCGACATTCAATCCCTCTCGCCATTTTACGTCGGAATAGCATGTTCTCCATACCCGATTACGGTCTTGGAAGCCAGAATACTGCAAGATAGCTTTTGGCTATAACAGCGATTTTCTGACGAAGGAAGGATCTGATTTGAATTCTGCTTGCGACATTCAATCCCTCTCGTCATTTTACGTCAGAATAGCATGTTTTCCATACCCGATTACGGTCCTGGAAGCCAGAATACTGGGAGATAGGTTTTGGATACAGGAGCGATTTTCTGACGAAGGCAGTCTCTGATTTAAATTCTGCTTGCGACATTCAATCCCTCTCGTCATTTTACGTCGGAATAGCATGTTTTTCACACCCGATTACGGTCCTGGAAGCCAGAATACTGGGAGATAGGTTTTGGATACAGGAGCGATTTTCTGACGAAGGCAGTCTCTGATTTAAATTCTGCTTGCGACATTCAATCCCTCTCGTCATTTTACGTCGGAATAGCATGTTTTCCATACCCGATTACGGTCCTGGAAGCCAGAATACTGGGAGATATGTTTTGGATACAGGAGCGATTTTCTGACGAAGGAAGGCTCTGATTTGAATTCTGCTTGCGACATTCAATCCCTCTCGCCATTTTACGTCGGAATAGCATGTTCTCCATACCCGATTACGGTCTTGGAAGCCAGAATACTGCAAGATAGCTTTTGGCTATAACAGCGATTTTCTGACGAAGGAAGGCTCTGATTTGAATTCTGCTTGCGACATTCAATCCCTCTCGTCATTTTACGTCAGAATAGCATGTTTTCCATACCCGATTACGGTCCTGGAAGCCAGAATACTGGGAGATAGGTTTTGGCAATAAGAGCGACTTTATGACGAAGTGAGGCTCTGATTTGAATTCTGCTTGCGGCATTCGATCCCTCTCGTCATTTTACATCGGAGTAGAATGTTTTCCACACCCGATTACGGTCCTCGAACCCAGAATACTGGGAGACAGGTTTTGGCTATAACAGTGGTTTTCTGACGAAGGAAGGATCTGATTTGAATTCTGCTTGCGACATTCGATCCCTCTCGCCATTTTACGTCGGAATAGCATGTTCTCCATACCCGATTACGGTCTTGGAAGCCAGAATACTGCAAGATAGCTTTTGGCTATAACAGCGACTTTATGACGAAGTGAGGCTCTGATTTGAATTCTGCTTGCGGCATTCGATCCCTCTCGTCATTTTACATCGGAGGAGAATGATTTCCACACCCGATTACGGTCCTGGAAGCCAGAATACTGGAAGATAGCTTTTGGCTATAACAGCGGTTTTCTGACGAAGGAAGGATCTGATTTGAATTCTGCTTGCGACATTCGATTCCTCTCGTCATTTTACGTCGGAATAGCATGTTTTCCACACCCGATTACGGTCCTCGAAGCCAGAATACTGGAAGATAGCTTTTGGCTATAACAGCGGTTTTCTGACGAAGGAAGGATCTGATTTAAATTCTGCTTGCGACATTCAATCCCTCTCGTCATTTTACGTCGGAATAGCATGTTTTCCACACCCGATTACGGTCCTCGAACCCAGAATACTGGGAGACAGGTTTTGGCTATAACAGTGGTTTTCTGACGAAGGAAGGATCTGATTTGAATTCTGCTTGCGACATTCAATCCCTCTCGTCATTTTACGTCGGAATAGCATGTTTTCCATACCCGATTACGGTCCTGGAAGCCAGAATACTGGGAGATAGGTTTTGGCAATAAGAGCGACTTTATGACGAAGTGAGGCTCTGCTTTGAATTCTGCTTGCGGCATTCGATCCCTCTCGTCATTTTACATCGGAGTAGAATGTTTTCCACACCCGATTACGGTCCTGGAAGCCAGAATACTGGGAGATAGGTTTTGGCTATAACAGCGGTTTTCTGACGAAGGCAGTCTCTGATTTAAATTCTGCTTGCGACATTCAATCCCTCTCGTCATTTTACGTCGGAATAGCATGTTTTCCATACCCGATTACGGTCCTGGAAGCCAGAATACTGGGAGATAGGTTTTGGATACAGGAGCGATTTTCTGACAAAGGAAGGCTCTGATTTGAATTCTGCTTGCGGCATTCGATCCCTCTCGCCATTTTACGTCGGAATAGCATGTTCTCCATACCCTATTACGGTCCTGGAAGCCAGAATACTGCAAGATAGCTTTTGGCAATAACAGCGACTTTATGACGAAGTGAGGCTCTGATTTGAATTCTGCTTGCGACATTCTATCCCTCTCGTCATTTTACGTCGGAATAGCATGTTTTCCATACCCGATTACGGTCCTGGAAGCCAGAATACTGGGAGATAGGTTTTGGCAATAACAGCGACTTTATGACGAAGTGAGGCTCTGATTTGAATTCTGCTTGCGGCATTCGATCCCTCTCGTCATTTTACATCGGAGGAGAATGTTTTCCACACGCGATTACGGTCCTGGAAGCCAGAATACTGGAAGATAGCTTTTGGCTATAACAGCGGTTTTCTGACGAAGGCAGTCTCTGATTTAAATTCTGCTTGCGACATTCAATCCCTCTCGTCATTTTACGTCGGAATAGCATGTTTTCCATACCCGATTACGGTCCTGGAAGCCAGAATACTGGGAGATAGGTTTTGGATACAGGAGCGATTTTCTGACGAAGGAAGGCTCTGATTTGAATTCTGCTTGCGGCATTCGATCCCTCTCGCCATTTTACGTCGGAATAGCATGTTCTCCATACCCTATTACGGTCCTGGAAGCCAGAATACTGCAAGATAGCTTTTGGCAATAACAGCGACTTTATGACGAAGTGAGGCTCTGATTTGAATTCTGCTTGCGACATTCAATCCCTCTCGTCATTTTACGTCGGAATAGCATGTTTTCCATACCCGATTACGGTCCTGGAAGCCAGAATACTGGGAGATATGTTTTGGATACAGGAGCGATTTTCTGACGAAGGAAGGATCTGATTTGAATTCTGCTTGCGACATTCAATCCCTCTCGCCATTTTACGTCGGAATAGCATGTTCTCCATACCCGATTACGGTCCTGGAAGCCAGAATACTGGGAGATAGGTTTAGGCTATAACAGCGGTTTTCTGGCGAAGGCAGTCTCTGATTTAAATTCTGCTTGCGACATTCAATCCCTCTCGTCATTTTACGTCGGAATAGCATGTTTTCCACACCCGATTACGGTCCTCGAACCCAGAATACTGGGAGACAGGTTTTGGCTATAACAGTGGTTTTCTGACGAAGGAAGGATCTGATTTGAATTCTGCTTGCGACATTCAATCCCTCTCGTCATTTTACGTCGGAATAGCATGTTTTCCATACCCGATTACGGTCCTGGAAGCCAGAATACTGGGAGATAGGTTTTGGCAATAAGAGCGACTTTATGACGAAGTGAGGCTCTGCTTTGAATTCTGCTTGCGGCATTCGATCCCTCTCGTCATTTTACGTCGGAATAGAATGTTTTCCACACCCGATTACGGTCCTGGAAGCCAGAATACTGGGAGATAGGTTTTGGCTATAACAGCGGTTTTCTGACGAAGGCAGTCTCTGATTTAAATTCTGCTTGCGACATTCAATCCCTCTCGTCATTTTACGTCGGAATAGCATGTTTTCCATACCCGATTACGGTCCTGGAAGCCAGAATACTGGGAGATAGGTTTTGGATACAGGAGCGATTTTCTGACGAAGGAAGGCTCTGATTTGAATTCTGCTTGCGGCATTCGATCCCTCTCGCCATTTTACGTCGGAATAGCATGTTCTCCATACCCTATTACGGTCCTGGAAGCCAGAATACTGCAAGATAGCTTTCGGCAATAACAGCGACTTTATGACGAAATGAGGCTCTGATTTGAATTCTGCTTGCGACATTCTATCCCTCTCGTCATTTTACGTCGGAATAGCATGTTTTCCATACCCGATTACGGTCCTGGAAGCCAGAATACTGGGAGATAGGTTTTGGCAATAAGAGCGACTTTATGACGAAGTGAGGCTCTGATTTGAATTCTGCTTGCGGCATTCGATCCCTCTCGTCATTTTACATCGGAGGAGAATGTTTTCCACACGCGATTACGGTCCTGGAAGCCAGAATACTGGAAGATAGCTTTTGGCTATAACAGCGGTTTTCTGACGAAGGAAGGATCTGATTTGAATTCTGCTTGCGACATTCAATCCCTCTCGTCATTTTACGTCGGAGTAGAATGTTTTCCACACCCGATTACGGTCCTGGAAGCCAGAATACTGGGAGATAGGTTTTGGATACAGGAGCGATTTTCTGACGAAGGAAGGCTCTGATTTGAATTCTGCTTGCGGCATTCGATCCCTCTCGCCATTTTACGTCGGAATAGCATGTTCTCCATACCCTATTACGGTCCTGGAAGCCAGAATACTGCAAGATAGCTTTTGGCAATAACAGCGACTTTATGACGCAGTGAGGCTCTGATTTGAATTCTGCTTGCGACATTCAATCCCTCTCGTCATTTTACGTCGGAATAGCATATTCTCCATACCCGATTACGGTCTTGGAAGCCAGAATACTGCAAGATAGCTTTTGGCTATAACAGCGATTTTCTGACGAAGGAAGGATCTGATTTGAATTCTGCTTGCGACATTCTATCCCTCTCGTCATTTTACGTCGGAATAGCATGTTTTCCATACCCGATTACGGTCCTGGAAGCCAGAATACTGGGAGATAGGTTTTGGCAATAAGAGCGACTTTATGACGAAGTGAGGCTCTGATTTGAATTCTGCTTGCGACATTCGATTCCTCTCGTCATTTTACGTCGGAATAGCATGTTTTCCACACCCGATTACGGTCCTCGAAGCCAGAATACTGGGAGATATGTTTTGGATACAGGAGCGATTTTCTGACGAAGGAAGGATCTGATTTGAATTCTGCTTGCGACATTCAATCCCTCTCGTCATTTTACGTCGGAATAGCATGTTTTCCATACCCGATTACGGTCCTGGAAGCCAGAATACTGGAAGATAGCTTTTGGCTATAACAGCGGTTTTCTGACGAAGGAAGGCTCTGATTTGAATTCTGCTTGCGGCATTCGATCCCTCTCGCCATTTTACGTCGGAATAGCATGTTCTCCATACCCTATTACGGTCCTGGAAGCCAGAATACTGCAAGATAGCTTTTGGCAATAACAGCGACTTTATGACGCAGTGAGGCTCTGATTTGAATTCTGCTTGCGACATTCAATCCCTCTCGTCATTTTACGTCGGAATAGCATATTCTCCATACCCGATTACGGTCTTGGAAGCCAGAATACTGCAAGATAGCTTTTGGCTATAACAGCGATTTTCTGACGAAGGAAGGATCTGATTTGAATTCTGCTTGCGACATTCTATCCCTCTCGTCATTTTACGTCGGAATAGCATGTTTTCCATACCCGATTACGGTCCTGGAAGCCAGAATACTGGGAGATAGGTTTTGGCAATAACAGCGACTTTATGACGAAGTGAGGCTCTGATTTGAATTCTGCTTGCGGCATTCGATCCCTCTCGTCATTTTACATCGGAGGAGAATGTTTTCCACACCCGATTACGGTCCTGGAAGCCAGAATACTGGGAGATAGGTTTTGGCAATAACAGCGACTTTATGACGAAGTGAGGCTCTGATTTGAATTCTGCTTGCGACATTCAATCCCTCTCGTCATTTTACGTCGGAATAGCATGTTTTCCATACCCGATTACGGTCCTGGAAGCCAGAATACTGGGAGATAGGTTTTGGATACAGGAGCGATTTTCTGACGAAGGCAGTCTCTGATTTAAATTCTGCTTGCGACATTCAATCCCTCTCGTCATTTTACGTCGGAATAGCATGTTTTCCATACCCGATTACGGTCCTGGAAGCCAGAATACTGGGAGATAGGTTTTGGATACAGGAGCGATTTTCTGACGAAGGAAGGCTCTGATTTGAATTCTGCTTGCGGCATTCGATCCCTCTCGCCATTTTACGTCGGAATAGCATGTTCTCCATACCCTATTACGGTCCTGGAAGCCAGAATACTGCAAGATAGCTTTTGGCAATAACAGCGACTTTATGACGAAGTGAGGCTCTGATTTGAATTCTGCTTGCGACATTCAATCCCTCTCGTCATTTTACGTCGGAATAGCATGTTTTCCATACCCGATTACGGTCCTGGAAGCCAGAATACTGGGAGATATGTTTTGGATACAGGAGCGATTTTCTGACGAAGGAAGGATCTGATTTGAATTCTGCTTGCGACATTCAATCCCTCTCGTCATTTTACGTCGGAATAGCATGTTTTCCATACCCGATTACGGTCCTGGAAGCCAGAATACTGGAAGATAGCTTTTGGCTATAACAGCGGTTTTCTGACGAAGGAAGGCTCTGATTTGAATTCTGCTTGCGGCATTCGATCCCTCTCGCCATTTTACGTCGGAATAGCATGTTCTCCATACCCTATTACGGTCCTGGAAGCCAGAATACTGCAAGATAGCTTTTGGCAATAACAGCGACTTTATGACGCAGTGAGGCTCTGATTTGAATTCTGCTTGCGACATTCAATCCCTCTCGTCATTTTACGTCGGAATAGCATGTTTTCCATACCCGATTACGGTCTTGGAAGCCAGAATACTGCAAGATAGCTTTTGGCTATAACAGCGATTTTCTGACGAAGGAAGGATCTGATTTGAATTCTGCTTGCGACATTCTATCCCTCTCGTCATTTTACGTCGGAATAGCATATTCTCCATACCCGATTACGGTCTTGGAAGCCAGAATACTGCAAGATAGCTTTTGGCTATAACAGCGATTTTCTGACGAAGGAAGGATCTGATTTGAATTCTGCTTGCGACATTCTATCCCTCTCGTCATTTTACGTCGGAATAGCATGTTTTCCATACCCGATTACGGTCCTGGAAGCCAGAATACTGGGAGATAGGTTTTGGATACAGGAGCGATTTTCTGACGAAGGCAGTCTCTGATTTAAATTCTGCTTGCGACATTCAATCCCTCTCGCCATTTTACGTCGGAATAGCATGTTCTCCATACCCGATTACGGTCTTGGAAGCCAGAATACTGCAAGATAGCTTTTGGCTATAACAGCGATTTTCTGACGAAGGAAGGATCTGATTTGAATTCTGCTTGCGACATTCAATCCCTCTCGTCATTTTACGTCAGAATAGCATGTTTTCCATACCCGATTACGGTCCTGGAAGCCAGAATACTGGGAGATAGGTTTTGGATACAGGAGCGATTTTCTGACGAAGGCAGTCCCTGATTTAAATTCTGCTTGCGACATTCAATCCCTCTCGTCATTTTACGTCGGAATAGCATGTTTTTCACACCCGATTACGGTCCTGGAAGCCAGAATACTGGGAGATAGGTTTTGGATACAGGAGCGATTTTCTGACGAAGGCAGTCTCTGATTTAAATTCTGCTTGCGACATTCAATCCCTCTCGTCATTTTACGTCGGAATAGCATGTTTTCCATACCCGATTACGGTCCTGGAAGCCAGAATACTGGGAGATATGTTTTGGATACAGGAGCGATTTTCTGACGAAGGAAGGATCTGATTTGAATTCTGCTTGCGACATTCAATCCCTCTCGCCATTTTACGTCGGAATAGCATGTTCTCCATACCCGATTACGGTCTTGGAAGCCAGAATACTGCAAGATAGCTTTTGGCTATAACAGCGATTTTCTGACGAAGGAAGGATCTGATTTGAATTCTGCTTGCGACATTCAATCCCTCTCGTCATTTTACGTCAGAATAGCATGTTTTCCATACCCGATTACGGTCCTGGAAGCCAGAATACTGGGAGATAGGTTTTGGCAATAAGAGCGACTTTATGACGAAGTGAGGCTCTGATTTGAATTCTGCTTGCGGCATTCGATCCCTCTCGTCATTTTACATCGGAGTAGAATGTTTTCCACACCCGATTACGGTCCTCGAACCCAGAATACTGGGAGACAGGTTTTGGCTATAACAGTGGTTTTCTGACGAAGGAAGGATCTGATTTGAATTCTGCTTGCGACATTCGATCCCTCTCGCCATTTTACGTCGGAATAGCATGTTCTCCATACCCGATTACGGTCTTGGAAGCCAGAATACTGCAAGATAGCTTTTGGCTATAACAGCGACTTTATGACGAAGTGAGGCTCTGATTTGAATTCTGCTTGCGGCATTCGATCCCTCTCGTCATTTTACATCGGAGGAGAATGATTTCCACACCCGATTACGGTCCTGGAAGCCAGAATACTGGAAGATAGCTTTTGGCTATAACAGCGGTTTTCTGACGAAGGAAGGATCTGATTTGAATTCTGCTTGCGACATTCGATTCCTCTCGTCATTTTACGTCGGAATAGCATGTTTTCCACACCCGATTACGGTCCTCGAAGCCAGAATACTGGAAGATAGCTTTTGGCTATAACAGCGGTTTTCTGACGAAGGAAGGATCTGATTTAAATTCTGCTTGCGACATTCAATCCCTCTCGTCATTTCACGTCGGAATAGCATGTTTTCCACACCCGATTACGGTCCTCGAACCCAGAATACTGGGAGACAGGTTTTGGCTATAACAGTGGTTTTCTGACGAAGGAAGGATCTGATTTGAATTCTGCTTGCGACATTCAATCCCTCTCGTCATTTTACGTCGGAATAGCATGTTTTCCATACCCGATTACGGTCCTGGAAGCCAGAATACTGGGAGATAGGTTTTGGATACAGGAGCGATTTTCTGACGAAGGAAGGCTCTGATTTGAATTCTGCTTGCGGCATTCGATCCCTCTCGCCATTTTACGTCGGAATAGCATGTTCTCCATACCCTATTACGGTCCTGGAAGCCAGAATACTGCAAGATAGCTTTTGGCAATAACAGCGACTTTATGACGCAGTGAGGCTCTGATTTGAATTCTGCTTGCGACATTCAATCCCTCTCGTCATTTTACGTCGGAATAGCATATTCTCCATACCCGATTACGGTCTTGGAAGCCAGAATACTGCAAGATAGCTTTTGGCTATAACAGCGATTTTCTGACGAAGGAAGGATCTGATTTGAATTCTGCTTGCGACATTCTATCCCTCTCGTCATTTTACGTCGGAATAGCATGTTTTCCATACCCGATTACGGTCCTGGAAGCCAGAATACTGGGAGATAGGTTTTGGCAATAAGAGCGACTTTATGACGAAGTGAGGCTCTGATTTGAATTCTGCTTGCGACATTCGATTCCTCTCGTCATTTTACGTCGGAATAGCATGTTTTCCACACCCGATTACGGTCCTCGAAGCCAGAATACTGGGAGATAGGTTTTGGATACAGGAGCGATTTTCTGACGAAGGAAGGATCTGATTTGAATTCTGCTTGCGACATTCAATCCCTCTCGTCATTTTACGTCGGAATAGCATGTTTTCCATACCCGATTACGGTCCTGGAAGCCAGAATACTGGAAGATAGCTTTTGGCTATAACAGCGGTTTTCTGACGAAGGAAGGCTCTGATTTGAATTCTGCTTGCGGCATTCGATCCCTCTCGCCATTTTACGTCGGAATAGCATGTTCTCCATACCCTATTACGGTCCTGGAAGCCAGAATACTGCAAGATAGCTTTTGGCAATAACAGCGACTTTATGACGCAGTGAGGCTCTGATTTGAATTCTGCTTGCGACATTCAATCCCTCTCGTCATTTTACGTCGGAATAGCATATTCTCCATACCCGATTACGGTCTTGGAAGCCAGAATACTGCAAGATAGCTTTTGGCTATAACAGCGATTTTCTGACGAAGGAAGGATCTGATTTGAATTCTGCTTGCGACATTCAATCCCTCTCGTCATTTTACGTCGGAATAGCATGTTTTCCATACCCGATTACGGTCCTGGAAGCCAGAATACTGGGAGATAGGTTTTGGATACAGGAGCGATTTTCTGACGAAGGCAGTCTCTGATTTAAATTCTGCTTGCGACATTCAATCCCTCTCGTCATTTTACGTCGGAATAGCATGTTTTCCATACCCGATTACGGTCCTGGAAGCCAGAATACTGGGAGATAGGTTTTGGATACAGGAGCGATTTTCTGACGAAGGAAGGCTCTGATTTGAATTCTGCTTGCGGCATTCGATCCCTCTCGCCATTTTACGTCGGAATAGCATGTTCTCCATACCCGATTACGGTCCTGGAAGCCAGAATACTGCAAGATAGCTTTTGGCAATAACAGCGACTTTATGACGAAGTAAGGCTCTGATTTGAATTCTGCTTGCGACATTCAATCCCTCTCGTCATTTTACGTCGGAATAGCATGTTTTCCATACCCGATTACGGTCCTGGAAGCCAGAATACTGGGAGATATGTTTTGGATACAGGAGCGATTTTCTGACGAAGGAAGGATCTGATTTGAATTCTGCTTGCGACATTCAATCCCTCTCGTCATTTTACGTCGGAATAGCATGTTTTCCATACCCGATTACGGTCCTGGAAGCCAGAATACTGGAAGATAGCTTTTGGCTATAACAGCGGTTTTCTGACGAAGGAAGGCTCTGATTTGAATTCTGCTTGCGGCATTCGATCCCTCTCGCCATTTTACGTCGGAATAGCATGTTCTCCATACCCTATTACGGTCCTGGAAGCCAGAATACTGCAAGATAGCTTTTGGCAATAACAGCGACTTTATGACGCAGTGAGGCTCTGATTTGAATTCTGCTTGCGACATTCAATCCCTCTCGTCATTTTACGTCGGAATAGCATATTCTCCATACCCGATTACGGTCTTGGAAGCCAGAATACTGCAAGATAGCTTTTGGCTATAACAGCGATTTTCTGACGAAGGAAGGATCTGATTTGAATTCTGCTTGCGACATTCTATCCCTCTCGTCATTTTACGTCGGAATAGCATATTCTCCATACCCGATTACGGTCTTGGAAGCCAGAATACTGCAAGATAGCTTTTGGCTATAACAGCGATTTTCTGACGAAGGAAGGATCTGATTTGAATTCTGCTTGCGACATTCTATCCCTCTCGTCATTTTACGTCGGAATAGCATGTTTTCCATACCCGATTACGGTCCTGGAAGCCAGAATACTGGGAGATAGGTTTTGGATACAGGAGCGATTTTCTGACGAAGGCAGTCTCTGATTTAAATTCTGCTTGCGACATTCAATCCCTCTCGCCATTTTACGTCGGAATAGCATGTTCTCCATACCCGATTACGGTCTTGGAAGCCAGAATACTGCAAGATAGCTTTTGGCTATAACAGCGATTTTCTGACGAAGGAAGGATCTGATTTGAATTCTGCTTGCGACATTCAATCCCTCTCGTCATTTTACGTCAGAATAGCATGTTTTCCATACCCGATTACGGTCCTGGAAGCCAGAATACTGGGAGATAGGTTTTGGATACAGGAGCGATTTTCTGACGAAGGCAGTCTCTGATTTAAATTCTGCTTGCGACATTCAATCCCTCTCGTCATTTTACGTCGGAATAGCATGTTTTTCACACCCGATTACGGTCCTGGAAGCCAGAATACTGGGAGATAGGTTTTGGATACAGGAGCGATTTTCTGACGAAGGCAGTCTCTGATTTAAATTCTGCTTGCGACATTCAATCCCTCTCGTCATTTTACGTCGGAATAGCATGTTTTCCATACCCGATTACGGTCCTGGAAGCCAGAATACTGGGAGATATGTTTTGGATACAGGAGCGATTTTCTGACGAAGGAAGGATCTGATTTGAATTCTGCTTGCGACATTCAATCCCTCTCGCCATTTTACGTCGGAATAGCATGTTCTCCATACCCGATTACGGTCTTGGAAGCCAGAATACTGCAAGATAGCTTTTGGCTATAACAGCGATTTTCTGACGAAGGAAGGATCTGATTTGAATTCTGCTTGCGACATTCAATCCCTCTCGTCATTTTACGTCAGAATAGCATGTTTTCCATACCCGATTACGGTCCTGGAAGCCAGAATACTGGGAGATAGGTTTTGGCAATAAGAGCGACTTTATGACGAAGTGAGGCTCTGATTTGAATTCTGCTTGCGGCATTCGATCCCTCTCGTCATTTTACATCGGAGTAGAATGTTTTCCACACCCGATTACGGTCCTCGAACCCAGAATACTGGGAGACAGGTTTTGGCTATAACAGTGGTTTTCTGACGAAGGAAGGATCTGATTTGAATTCTGCTTGCGACATTCGATCCCTCTCGCCATTTTACGTCGGAATAGCATGTTCTCCATACCCGATTACGGTCTTGGAAGCCAGAATACTGCAAGATAGCTTTTGGCTATAACAGCGACTTTATGACGAAGTGAGGCTCTGATTTGAATTCTGCTTGCGGCATTCGATCCCTCTCGTCATTTTACATCGGAGGAGAATGATTTCCACACCCGATTACGGTCCTGGAAGCCAGAATACTGGAAGATAGCTTTTGGCTATAACAGCGGTTTTCTGACGAAGGAAGGATCTGATTTGAATTCTGCTTGCGACATTCGATTCCTCTCGTCATTTTACGTCGGAATAGCATGTTTTCCACACCCGATTACGTTCCTCGAAGCCAGAATACTGGAAGATAGCTTTTGGCTATAACAGCGGTTTTCTGACGAAGGAAGGATCTGATTTAAATTCTGCTTGCGACATTCAATCCCTCTCGTCATTTCACGTCGGAATAGCATGTTTTCCACACCCGATTACGGTCCTCGAACCCAGAATACTGGGAGACAGGTTTTGGCTATAACAGTGGTTTTCTGACGAAGGAAGGATCTGATTTGAATTCTGCTTGCGACATTCAATCCCTCTCGTCATTTTACGTCGGAATAGCATGTTTTCCATACCCGATTACGGTCCTGGAAGCCAGAATACTGGGAGATAGGTTTTGGCAATAAGAGCGACTTTATGACGAAGTGAGGCTCTGCTTTGAATTCTGCTTGCGGCATTCGATCCCTCTCGTCATTTTACATCGGAGTAGAATGTTTTCCACACCCGATTACGGTCCTGGAAGCCAGAATACTGGGAGATAGGTTTTGGCTATAACAGCGGTTTTCTGACGAAGGCAGTCTCTGATTTAAATTCTGCTTGCGACATTCAATCCCTCTCGTCATTTTACGTCGGAATAGCATGTTTTCCATACCCGATTACGGTCCTGGAAGCCAGAATACTGGGAGATAGGTTTTGGATACAGGAGCGATTTTCTGACAAAGGAAGGCTCTGATTTGAATTCTGCTTGCGGCATTCGATCCCTCTCGCCATTTTACGTCGGAATAGCATGTTCTCCATACCCTATTACGGTCCTGGAAGCCAGAATACTGCAAGATAGCTTTTGGCAATAACAGCGACTTTATGACGAAGTGAGGCTCTGATTTGAATTCTGCTTGCGACATTCTATCCCTCTCGTCATTTTACGTCGGAATAGCATGTTTTCCATACCCGATTACGGTCCTGGAACCCAGAATACTGGGAGATAGGTTTTGGCAATAACAGCGACTTTATGACGAAGTGAGGCTCTGATTTGAATTCTGCTTGCGGCATTCGATCCCTCTCGTCATTTTACATCGGAGGAGAATGTTTTCCACACGCGATTACGGTCCTGGAAGCCAGAATACTGGAAGATAGCTTTTGGCTATAACAGCGGTTTTCTGACGAAGGCAGTCTCTGATTTAAATTCTGCTTGCGACATTCAATCCCTCTCGTCATTTTACGTCGGAATAGCATGTTTTCCATACCCGATTACGGTCCTGGAAGCCAGAATACTGGGAGATAGGTTTTGGATACAGGAGCGATTTTCTGACGAAGGAAGGCTCTGATTTGAATTCTGCTTGCGGCATTCGATCCCTCTCGCCATTTTACGTCGGAATAGCATGTTCTCCATACCCTATTACGGTCCTGGAAGCCAGAATACTGCAAGATAGCTTTTGGCAATAACAGCGACTTTATGACGAAGTGAGGCTCTGATTTGAATTCTGCTTGCGACATTCAATCCCTCTCGTCATTTTACGTCGGAATAGCATGTTTTCCATACCCGATTACGGTCCTGGAAGCCAGAATACTGGGAGATATGTTTTGGATACAGGAGCGATTTTCTGACGAAGGAAGGATCTGATTTGAATTCTGCTTGCGACATTCAATCCCTCTCGCCATTTTACGTCGGAATAGCATGTTCTCCATACCCGATTACGGTCCTGGAAGCCAGAATACTGGGAGATAGGTTTAGGCTATAACAGCGGTTTTCTGGCGAAGGCAGTCTCTGATTTAAATTCTGCTTGCGACATTCAATCCCTCTCGTCATTTTACGTCGGAATAGCATGTTTTCCACACCCGATTACGGTCCTCGAACCCAGAATACTGGGAGACAGGTTTTGGCTATAACAGTGGTTTTCTGACGAAGGAAGGATCTGATTTGAATTCTGCTTGCGACATTCAATCCCTCTCGTCATTTTACGTCGGAATAGCATGTTTTCCATACCCGATTACGGTCCTGGAAGCCAGAATACTGGGAGATAGGTTTTGGCAATAAGAGCGACTTTATGACGAAGTGAGGCTCTGCTTTGAATTCTGCTTGCGGCATTCGATCCCTCTCGTCATTTTACATCGGAGTAGAATGTTTTCCACACCCGATTACGGTCCTGGAAGCCAGAATACTGGGAGATAGGTTTTGGCTATAACAGCGGTTTTCTGACGAAGGCAGTCTCTGATTTAAATTCTGCTTGCGACATTCAATCCCTCTCGTCATTTTACGTCGGAATAGCATGTTTTCCATACCCGATTACGGTCCTGGAAGCCAGAATACTGGGAGATAGGTTTTGGATACAGGAGCGATTTTCTGACGAAGGAAGGCTCTGATTTGAATTCTGCTTGCGGCATTCGATCCCTCTCGCCATTTTACGTCGGAATAGCATGTTCTCCATACCCTATTACGGTCCTGGAAGCCAGAATACTGCAAGATAGCTTTCGGCAATAACAGCGACTTTATGACGAAATGAGGCTCTGATTTGAATTCTGCTTGCGACATTCTATCCCTCTCGTCATTTTACGTCGGAATAGCATGTTTTCCATACCCGATTACGGTCCTGGAAGCCAGAATACTGGGAGATAGGTTTTGGCAATAAGAGCGACTTTATGACGAAGTGAGGCTCTGATTTGAATTCTGCTTGCGGCATTCGATCCCTCTCGTCATTTTACATCGGAGGAGAATGTTTTCCACACGCGATTACGGTCCTGGAAGCCAGAATACTGGGAGATAGGTTTTGGCAATAAGAGCGACTTTATGACGAAGTGAGGCTCTGATTTGAATTCTGCTTGCGACATTCAATCCCTCTCGTCATTTTACGTCGGAATAGCATATTCTCCATACCCGATTACGGTCCTGGAAGCCAGAATACTGCAAGATAGCTTTTGGCAATAACAGCGGTTTTCTGACGAAGGAAGGATCTGATTTGAATTCTGCTTGCGACATTCAATCCCTCTCGTCATTTTACGTCGGAGTAGAATGTTTTCCACACCCGATTACGGTCCTGGAAGCCAGAATACTGGGAGATAGGTTTTGGATACAGGAGCGATTTTCTGACGAAGGAAGGCTCTGATTTGAATTCTGCTTGCGGCATTCGATCCCTCTCGTCATTTTACATCGGAGGAGAATGTTTTCCACACGCGATTACGGTCCTGGAAGCCAGAATACTGGAAGATAGGTTTTGGATACAGGAGCGATTTTCTGACGAAGGAAGGCTCTGATTTGAATTCTGCTTGCGGCATTCGATCCCTCTCGCCATTTTACGTCGGAATAGCATGTTCTCCATACCCTATTACGGTCCTGGAAGCCAGAATACTGCAAGATAGCTTTTGGCAATAACAGCGGTTTTCTGACGAAGGAAGGATCTGATTTGAATTCTGCTTGCGACATTCAATCCCTCTCGTCATTTTACGTCGGAGTAGAATGTTTTCCACACCCGATTACGGTCCTGGAAGCCAGAATACTGGGAGATAGGTTTTGGATACAGGAGCGATTTTCTGACGAAGGAAGGCTCTGATTTGAATTCTGCTTGCGGCATTCGATCCCTCTCGTCATTTTACATCGGAGGAGAATGTTTTCCACACGCGATTACGGTCCTGGAAGCCAGAATACTGGAAGATAGGTTTTGGATACAGGAGCGATTTTCTGACGAAGGAAGGCTCTGATTTGAATTCTGCTTGCGGCATTCGATCCCTCTCGCCATTTTACGTCGGAATAGCATGTTCTCCATACCCTATTACGGTCCTGGAAGCCAGAATACTGCAAGATAGCTTTTGGCAATAACAGCGGTTTTCTGACGAAGGAAGGATCTGATTTGAATTCTGCTTGCGACATTCAATCCCTCTCGTCATTTTACGTCGGAGTAGAATGTTTTCCACACCCGATTACGGTCCTGGAAGCCAGAATACTGGGAGATAGGTTTTGGATACAGGAGCGATTTTCTGACGAAGGAAGGCTCTGATTTGAATTCTGCTTGCGGCATTCGATCCCTCTCGCCATTTTACGTCGGAATAGCATGTTCTCCATACCCTATTACGGTCCTGGAAGCCAGAATACTGCAAGATAGCTTTTGGCAATAACAGCGACTTTATGACGCAGTGAGGCTCTGATTTGAATTCTGCTTGCGACATTCAATCCCTCTCGTCATTTTACGTCGGAATAGCATATTCTCCATACCCGATTACGGTCTTGGAAGCCAGAATACTGCAAGATAGCTTTTGGCTATAACAGCGATTTTCTGACGAAGGAAGGATCTGATTTGAATTCTGCTTGCGACATTCTATCCCTCTCGTCATTTTACGTCGGAATAGCATGTTTTCCATACCCGATTACGGTCCTGGAAGCCAGAATACTGGGAGATAGGTTTTGGCAATAAGAGCGACTTTATGACGAAGTGAGGCTCTGATTTGAATTCTGCTTGCGACATTCGATTCCTCTCGTCATTTTACGTCGGAATAGCATGTTTTCCACACCCGATTACGGTCCTCGAAGCCAGAATACTGGGAGATATGTTTTGGATACAGGAGCGATTTTCTGACGAAGGAAGGATCTGATTTGAATTCTGCTTGCGACATTCAATCCCTCTCGTCATTTTACGTCGGAATAGCATGTTTTCCATACCCGATTACGGTCCTGGAAGCCAGAATACTGGAAGATAGCTTTTGGCTATAACAGCGGTTTTCTGACGAAGGAAGGCTCTGATTTGAATTCTGCTTGCGGCATTCGATCCCTCTCGCCATTTTACGTCGGAATAGCATGTTCTCCATACCCTATTACGGTCCTGGAAGCCAGAATACTGCAAGATAGCTTTTGGCAATAACAGCGACTTTAGGACGCAGTGAGGCTCTGATTTGAATTCTGCTTGCGACATTCAATCCCTCTCGTCATTTTACGTCGGAATAGCATATTCTCCATACCCGATTACGGTCTTGGAAGCCAGAATACTGCAAGATAGCTTTTGGCTATAACAGCGATTTTCTGACGAAGGAAGGATCTGATTTGAATTCTGCTTGCGACATTCTATCCCTCTCGTCATTTTACGTCGGAATAGCATGTTTTCCATACCCGATTACGGTCCTGGAAGCCAGAATACTGGGAGATAGGTTTTGGATACAGGAGCGATTTTCTGACGAAGGCAGTCTCTGATTTAAATTCTGCTTGCGACATTCAATCCCTCTCGTCATTTTACGTCGGAATAGCATGTTTTCCATACCCGATTACGGTCCTGGAAGCCAGAATACTGGGAGATAGGTTTTGGATACAGGAGCGATTTTCTGACGAAGGAAGGCTCTGATTTGAATTCTGCTTGCGGCATTCGATCCCTCTCGCCATTTTACGTCGGAATAGCATGTTCTCCATACCCTATTACGGTCCTGGAAGCCAGAATACTGCAAGATAGCTTTTGGCAATAACAGCGACTTTATGACGAAGTGAGGCTCTGATTTGAATTCTGCTTGCGACATTCAATCCCTCTCGTCATTTTACGTCGGAATAGCATGTTTTCCATACCCGATTACGGTCCTGGAAGCCAGAATACTGGGAGATATGTTTTGGATACAGGAGCGATTTTCTGACGAAGGAAGGATCTGATTTGAATTCTGCTTGCGACATTCAATCCCTCTCGTCATTTTACGTCGGAATAGCATGTTTTCCATACCCGATTACGGTCCTGGAAGCCAGAATACTGGAAGATAGCTTTTGGCTATAACAGCGGTTTTCTGACGAAGGAAGGCTCTGATTTGAATTCTGCTTGCGGCATTCGATCCCTCTCGCCATTTTACGTCGGAATAGCATGTTCTCCATACCCTATTACGGTCCTGGAAGCCAGAATACTGCAAGATAGCTTTTGGCAATAACAGCGACTTTATGACGCAGTGAGGCTCTGATTTGAATTCTGCTTGCGACATTCAATCCCTCTCGTCATTTTACGTCGGAATAGCATATTCTCCATACCCGATTACGGTCTTGGAAGCCAGAATACTGCAAGATAGCTTTTGGCTATAACAGCGATTTTCTGACGAAGGAAGGATCTGATTTGAATTCTGCTTGCGACATTCTATCCCTCTCGTCATTTTACGTCGGAATAGCATATTCTCCATACCCGATTACGGTCTTGGAAGCCAGAATACTGCAAGATAGCTTTTGGCTATAACAGCGATTTTCTGACGAAGGAAGGATCTGATTTGAATTCTGCTTGCGACATTCTATCCCTCTCGTCATTTTACGTCGGAATAGCATGTTTTCCATACCCGATTACGGTCCTGGAAGCCAGAATACTGGGAGATAGGTTTTGGATACAGGAGCGATTTTCTGACGAAGGAAGGATCTGATTTGAATTCTGCTTGCGACATTCAATCCCTCTCGTCATTTTACGTCGGAATAGCATGTTTTCCATACCCGATTACGGTCCTGGAAGCCAGAATACTGGAAGATAGCTTTTGGCTATAACAGCGGTTTTCTGACGAAGGAAGGCTCTGATTTGAATTCTGCTTGCGGCATTCGATCCCTCTCGCCATTTTACGTCGGAATAGCATGTTCTCCATACCCTATTACGGTCCTGGAAGCCAGAATACTGCAAGATAGCTTTTGGCAATAACAGCGACTTTATGACGCAGTGAGGCTCTGATTTGAATTCTGCTTGCGACATTCAATCCCTCTCGTCATTTTACGTCGGAATAGCATATTCTCCATACCCGATTACGGTCTTGGAAGCCAGAATACTGCAAGATAGCTTTTGGCTATAACAGCGATTTTCTGACGAAGGAAGGATCTGATTTGAATTCTGCTTGCGACATTCTATCCCTCTCGTCATTTTACGTCGGAATAGCATGTTTTCCATACCCGATTACGGTCCTGGAAGCCAGAATACTGGGAGATAGGTTTTGGCAATAACAGCGACTTTATGACGAAGTGAGGCTCTGATTTGAATTCTGCTTGCGGCATTCGATCCCTCTCGTCATTTTACATCGGAGGAGAATGTTTTCCACACCCGATTACGGTCCTGGAAGCCAGAATACTGGGAGATAGGTTTTGGCAATAACAGCGACTTTATGACGAAGTGAGGCTCTGATTTGAATTCTGCTTGCGACATTCAATCCCTCTCGTCATTTTACGTCGGAATAGCATGTTTTCCATACCCGATTACGGTCCTGGAAGCCAGAATACTGGGAGATAGGTTTTGGATACAGGAGCGATTTTCTGACGAAGGCAGTCTCTGATTTAAATTCTGCTTGCGACATTCAATCCCTCTCGTCATTTTACGTCGGAATAGCATGTTTTCCATACCCGATTACGGTCCTGGAAGCCAGAATACTGGGAGATAGGTTTTGGATACAGGAGCGATTTTCTGACGAAGGAAGGCTCTGATTTGAATTCTGCTTGCGGCATTCGATCCCTCTCGCCATTTTACGTCGGAATAGCATGTTCTCCATACCCTATTACGGTCCTGGAAGCCAGAATACTGCAAGATAGCTTTTGGCAATAACAGCGACTTTATGACGAAGTGAGGCTCTGATTTGAATTCTGCTTGCGACATTCAATCCCTCTCGTCATTTTACGTCGGAATAGCATGTTTTCCATACCCGATTACGGTCCTGGAAGCCAGAATACTGGGAGATATGTTTTGGATACAGGAGCGATTTTCTGACGAAGGAAGGATCTGATTTGAATTCTGCTTGCGACATTCAATCCCTCTCGTCATTTTACGTCGGAATAGCATGTTTTCCATACCCGATTACGGTCCTGGAAGCCAGAATACTGGAAGATAGCTTTTGGCTATAACAGCGGTTTTCTGACGAAGGAAGGCTCTGATTTGAATTCTGCTTGCGGCATTCGATCCCTCTCGCCATTTTACGTCGGAATAGCATGTTCTCCATACCCTATTACGGTCCTGGAAGCCAGAATACTGCAAGATAGCTTTTGGCAATAACAGCGACTTTATGACGCAGTGAGGCTCTGATTTGAATTCTGCTTGCGACATTCAATCCCTCTCGTCATTTTACGTCGGAATAGCATATTCTCCATACCCGATTACGGTCTTGGAAGCCAGAATACTGCAAGATAGCTTTTGGCTATAACAGCGATTTTCTGACGAAGGAAGGATCTGATTTGAATTCTGCTTGCGACATTCTATCCCTCTCGTCATTTTACGTCGGAATAGCATATTCTCCATACCCGATTACGGTCTTGGAAGCCAGAATACTGCAAGATAGCTTTTGGCTATAACAGCGATTTTCTGACGAAGGCAGTCTCTGATTTAAATTCTGCTTGCGACATTCAATCCCTCTCGCCATTTTACGTCGGAATAGCATGTTCTCCATACCCGATTACGGTCTTGGAAGCCAGAATACTGCAAGATAGCTTTTGGCTATAACAGCGATTTTCTGACGAAGGAAGGATCTGATTTGAATTCTGCTTGCGACATTCAATCCCTCTCGTCATTTTACGTCAGAATAGCATGTTTTCCATACCCGATTACGGTCCTGGAAGCCAGAATACTGGGAGATAGGTTTTGGATACAGGAGCGATTTTCTGACAAAGGAAGGCTCTGATTTGAATTCTGCTTGCGGCATTCGATCCCTCTCGCCATTTTACGTCGGAATAGCATGTTCTCCATACCCTATTACGGTCCTGGAAGCCAGAATACTGCAAGATAGCTTTTGGCAATAACAGCGACTTTATGACGAAGTGAGGCTCTGATTTGAATTCTGCTTGCGGCATTCGATCCCTCTCGCCATTTTACGTCGGAATAGCATGTTCTCCATACCCTATTACGGTCCTGGAAGCCAGAATACTGCAAGATAGCTTTTGGCAATAACAGCGACTTTATGACGAAGTGAGGCTCTGATTTGAATTCTGCTTGCGACATTCAATCCCTCTCGTCATTTTACGTCGGAATAGCATGTTTTCCATACCCGATTACGGTCCTGGAAGCTAGAATACTGGGAGATATGTTTTGGATACAGGAGCGATTTTCTGACGAAGGAAGGCTCTGATTTGAATTCTGCTTGCGACATTCAATCCCTCTCGTCATTTTACGTCGGAATAGCATGTTTTCCACACCCGATTACGGTCCTGGAAGCCAGAATACTGGGAGATAGGTTTTGGCAATAACAGCGACTTTATGACGAAGTGAGGCTCTGATTTGAATTCTGCTTGCGACATTCAATCCCTCTCGTCATTTTACGTCGGAATAGCATGTTTTCCACACCCGATTACGGTCCTGGAAGCCAGAATACTGGAAGATAGCTTTTGGCTATAACAGCGGTTTTCTGACGATGGAAGGATCTGATTTGAATTCTGCTTGCGACATTCAATCCCTCTCGTCATTTTACGTCGGAATAGCATGTTTTCCATACCCGATTACGGTCCTGGAAGCCAGAATACTGGAAGATAGCTTTTGGCTATAACAGCGGTTTTCTGACGAAGGAAGGATCTGATTTGAATTCTGCTTGCGACATTCAATCCCTCTCGTCATTTTACGTCGGAGTAGAATGTTTTCCACACCCGATTACGGTCCTGGAAGCCAGAATACTGGAAGATAGCTTTTGACTATAACAGCGGTTTTCTGACGAAGGAACGATCTGATTTGAATTCTGCTTGCGACATTCAATCCCTCTCGTCATTTTACGTCGGAATAGCATGTTTTCCATACCCGATTACGGTCCTGGAAGCCAGAATACTGGGAGATAGGTTTTGGATACAGGAGCGATTTTCTGACGAAGGCAGTCTCTGATTTAAATTCTGCTTGCGACATTCAATCCCTCTCGTCATTTTACGTCGGAATAGCATGTTTTCCATACCCGATTACGGTCCTGGAAGCCAGAATACTGGGAGATAGGTTTTGGATACAGGAGCGATTTTCTGACGAAGGAAGGCTCTGATTTGAATTCTGCTTGCGGCATTCGATCCCTCTCGCCATTTTACGTCGGAATAGCATGTTCTCCATACCCTATTACGGTCCTGGAAGCCAGAATACTGCAAGATAGCTTTTGGCAATAACAGCGACTTTATGACGAAGTGAGGCTCTGATTTGAATTCTGCTTGCGACATTCAATCCCTCTCGTCATTTTACGTCGGAATAGCATGTTTTCCATACCCGATTACGGTCCTGGAAGCCAGAATACTGGGAGATATGTTTTGGATACAGGAGCGATTTTCTGACGAAGGAAGGCTCTGATTTGAATTCTGCTTGCGACATTCAATCCCTCTCGTCATTTTACGTCGGAATAGCATGTTTTCCACACCCGATTACGGTCCTGGAAGCCAGAATACTGGGAGATAGGTTTTGGCAATAACAGCGACTTTATGACGAAGTGAGGCTCTGATTTGAATTCTGCTTGCGACATTCAATCCCTCTCGTCATTTTACGTCGGAATAGCATGTTTTCCACACCCGATTACGGTCCTGGAAGCCAGAATACTGGAAGATAGCTTTTGGCTATAACAGCGGTTTTCTGACGATGGAAGGATCTGATTTGAATTCTGCTTGCGACATTCAATCCCTCTCGTCATTTTACGTCGGAATAGCATGTTTTCCATACCCGATTACGGTCCTGGAAGCCAGAATACTGGAAGATAGCTTTTGGCTATAACAGCGGTTTTCTGACGAAGAAAGGATCTGATTTGAATTCTGCTTGCGACATTCAATCCCTCTCGTCATTTTACGTCGGAGTAGAATGTTTTCCACACCCGATTACGGTCCTGGAAGCCAGAATACTGGAAGATAGCTTTTGACTATAACAGCGGTTTTCTGACGAAGGAACGATCTGATTTGAATTCTGCTTGCGACATTCAATCCCTCTCGTCATTTTACGTCGGAATAGCATGTTTTCCATACCCGATTACGGTCCTGGAAGCCAGAATACTGGGAGATAGGTTTTGGATACAGGAGCGATTTTCTGACGAAGGCAGCCTCTGATTTAAATTCTGCTTGCGACATTCAATCCCTCTCGTCATTTTACGTCGGAATAGCATGTTTTCCATACCCGATTACGGTCCTGGAAGCCAGAATACTGGGAGATATGTTTTGGATACAGGAGCGATTTTCTGACGAAGGAAGGCTCTGATTTGAATTCTGCTTGCGACATTCAATCCCTCTCGTCATTTTACGTCGGAATAGCATGTTTTCCACACCCGATTACGGTCCTGGAAGCCAGAATACTGGGAGATAGGTTTTGGCAATAACAGCGACTTTATGACGAAGTGAGGCTCTGATTTGAATTCTGCTTGCGACATTCGATTCCTCTCGTCATTTTACGTCGGAATAGCATGTTTTCCACAACCGATTACGGTCCTGGAAGCCAGAATACTGGGAGATAGGTTTTGGATACAGGAGCGATTTTCTGACAAAGGAAGGCTCTGATTTGAATTCTGCTTGCGGCATTCGATCCCTCTCGCCATTTTACGTCGGAATAGCATGTTCTCCATACCCGATTACGGTCCTGGAAGCCAGAATACTGGGAGATAGGTTTTGGATACAGGAGCGATTTTCTGACAAAGGAAGGCTCTGATTTGAATTCTGCTTGCGGCATTCGATCCCTCTCGCCATTTTACGTCGGAATAGCATGTTCTCCATACCCTATTACGGTCCTGGAAGCCAGAATACTGCAAGATAGCTTTTGGCAATAACAGCGACTTTATGACGAAGTGAGGCTCTGATTTGAATTCTGCTTGCGACATTCTATCCCTCTCGTCATTTTACGTCGGAATAGCATGTTTTCCATACCCGATTACGGTCCTGGAAGCCAGAATACTGGGAGATAGGTTTTGGCAATAACAGCGACTTTATGACGAAGTGAGGCTCTGATTTGAATTCTGCTTGCGGCATTCGATCCCTCTCGTCATTTTACATCGGAGGAGAATGTTTTCCACACGCGATTACGGTCCTGGAAGCCAGAATACTGGAAGATAGCTTTTGGCTATAACAGCGGTTTTCTGACGAAGGCAGTCTCTGATTTAAATTCTGCTTGCGACATTCAATCCCTCTCGTCATTTTACGTCGGAATAGCATGTTTTCCATACCCGATTACGGTCCTGGAAGCCAGAATACTGGGAGATAGGTTTTGGATACAGGAGCGATTTTCTGACGAAGGAAGGCTCTGATTTGAATTCTGCTTGCGGCATTCGATCCCTCTCGCCATTTTACGTCGGAATAGCATGTTCTCCATACCCTATTACGGTCCTGGAAGCCAGAATACTGCAAGATAGCTTTTGGCAATAACAGCGACTTTATGACGAAGTGAGGCTCTGATTTGAATTCTGCTTGCGACATTCAATCCCTCTCGTCATTTTACGTCGGAATAGCATGTTTTCCATACCCGATTACGGTCCTGGAAGCCAGAATACTGGGAGATATGTTTTGGATACAGGAGCGATTTTCTGACGAAGGAAGGCTCTGATTTGAATTCTGCTTGCGACATTCAATCCCTCTCGTCATTTTACGTCGGAATAGCATGTTTTCCACACCCGATTACGGTCCTGGAAGCCAGAATACTGGGAGATAGGTTTTGGCAATAACAGCGACTTTATGACGAAGTGAGGCTCTGATTTGAATTCTGCTTGCGACATTCAATCCCTCTCGTCATTTTACGTCGGAATAGCATGTTTTCCACACCCGATTACGGTCCTGGAAGCCAGAATACTGGAAGATAGCTTTTGGCTATAACAGCGGTTTTCTGACGATGGAAGGATCTGATTTGAATTCTGCTTGCGACATTCAATCCCTCTCGTCATTTTACGTCGGAATAGCATGTTTTCCATACCCGATTACGGTCCTGGAAGCCAGAATACTGGAAGATAGCTTTTGGCTATAACAGCGGTTTTCTGACGAAGGAAGGATCTGATTTGAATTCTGCTTGCGACATTCAATCCCTCTCGTCATTTTACGTCGGAGTAGAATGTTTTCCACACCCGATTACGGTCCTGGAAGCCAGAATACTGGAAGATAGCTTTTGACTATAACAGCGGTTTTCTGACGAAGGAACGATCTGATTTGAATTCTGCTTGCGACATTCAATCCCTCTCGTCATTTTACGTCGGAATAGCATGTTTTCCATACCCGATTACGGTCCTGGAAGCCAGAATACTGGGAGATAGGTTTTGGATACAGGAGCGATTTTCTGACGAAGGCAGTCTCTGATTTAAATTCTGCTTGCGACATTCAATCCCTCTCGTCATTTTACGTCGGAATAGCATGTTTTCCATACCCGATTACGGTCCTGGAAGCCAGAATACTGGGAGATATGTTTTGGATACAGGAGCGATTTTCTGACGAAGGAAGGCTCTGATTTGAATTCTGCTTGCGACATTCAATCCCTCTCGTCATTTTACGTCGGAATAGCATGTTTTCCACACCCGATTACGGTCCTGGAAGCCAGAATACTGGGAGATAGGTTTTGGCAATAACAGCGACTTTATGACGAAGTGAGGCTCTGATTTGAATTCTGCTTGCGACATTCGATTCCTCTCGTCATTTTACGTCGGAATAGCATGTTTTCCACAACCGATTACGGTCCTCGAAGCCAGAATACTGGGAGATAGGTTTTGGATACAGGAGCGATTTTCTGACGAAGGAAGGCTCTGATTTGAATTCTGCTTGCGGCATTCGATCCCTCTCGCCATTTTACGTCGGAATAGCATGTTCTCCATACCCGATTACGGTCTTGGAATCCAGAATACTGCAAGATAGCTTTTGGCTATAACAGCGATTTTCTGACGAAGGAAGGATCTGATTTGAATTCTGCTTGCGACATTCAATCCCTCTCGCCATTTTACGTCGGAATAGCATGTTCTCCATACCCGATTACGGTCTTGGAAGCCAGAATACTGCAAGATAGCTTTTGGCTATAACAGCGATTTTCTGACGAAGGAAGGATCTGATTTGAATTCTGCTTGCGACATTCAATCCCTCTCGTCATTTTACGTCAGAATAGCATGTTTTCCATACCCGATTACGGTCCTGGAAGCCAGAATACTGGGAGATAGGTTTTGGCAATAAGAGCGACTTTATGACGAAGTGAGGCTCTGATTTGAATTCTGCTTGCGGCATTCGATCCCTCTCGTCATTTTACATCGGAGTAGAATGTTTTCCACACCCGATTACTGTCCTGGAAGCCAGAATACTGGGAGATAGGTTTAGGCTATGACAGCGGTTTTCTGGCGAAGGCAGTCTCTGATTTAAATTCTGCTTGCGACATTCAATCCCTCTCGTCATTTTACGTCGGAATAGCATGTTTTCCACACCCGATTACGGTCCTCGAACCCAGAATACTGGGAGACAGGTTTTGACTATAACAGTGGTTTTCTGACGAAGGAAGGATCTGATTTGAATTCTGCTTGCGACATTCAATCCCTCTCGTCATTTTACGTCGGAATAGCATGTTTTCCATACCCGATTACGGTCCTGGAAGCCAGAATACTGGGAGATAGGTTTTGGCAATAAGAGCGACTTTATGACGAAGTGAGGCTCTGCTTTGAATTCTGCTTGCGGCATTCGATCCCTCTCGTCATTTTACATCGGAGTAGAATGTTTTCCACACCCGATTACGGTCCTGGAAGCCAGAATACTGGGAGATAGGTTTTGGCTATAACAGCGGTTTTCTGACGAAGGCAGTCTCTGATTTAAATTCTGCTTGCGACATTCAATCCCTCTCGTCATTTTACGTCGGAATAGCATGTTTTCCATACCCGATTACGGTCCTGGAAGCCAGAATACTGGGAGATAGGTTTTGGATACAGGAGCGATTTTCTGACGAAGGAAGGCTCTGATTTGAATTCTGCTTGCGACATTCGATTCCTCTCGTCATTTTACGTCGGAATAGCATGTTTTCCACAACCGATTACGGTCCTCGAAGCCAGAATACTGGGAGATAGGTTTTGGATACAGGAGCGATTTTCTGACGAAGGAAGGCTCTGATTTGAATTCTGCTTGCGGCATTCGATCCCTCTCGCCATTTTACGTCGGAATAGCATGTTCTCCATACCCGATTACGGTCTTGGAAGCCAGAATACTGCAAGATAGCTTTTGGCTATAACAGCGATTTTCTGACGAAGGAAGGATCTGATTTGAATTCTGCTTGCGACATTCAATCCCTCTCGCCATTTTACGTCGGAATAGCATGTTCTCCATACCCGATTACGGTCTTGGAAGCCAGAATACTGCAAGATAGCTTTTGGCTATAACAGCGATTTTCTGACGAAGGAAGGATCTGATTTGAATTCTGCTTGCGACATTCAATCCCTCTCGTCATTTTACGTCAGAATAGCATGTTTTCCATACCCGATTACGGTCCTGGAAGCCAGAATACTGGGAGATAGGTTTTGGCAATAAGAGCGACTTTATGACGAAGTGAGGCTCTGATTTGAATTCTGCTTGCGGCATTCGATCCCTCTCGTCATTTTACATCGGAGTAGAATGTTTTCCACACCCGATTACGGTCCTGGAAGCCAGAATACTGGGAGATAGGTTTAGGCTATAACAGCGGTTTTCTGGCGAAGGCAGTCTCTGATTTAAATTCTGCTTGCGACATTCAATCCCTCTCGTCATTTTACGTCGGAATAGCATGTTTTCCACACCCGATTACGGTCCTCGAACCCAGAATACTGGGAGACAGGTTTTGGCTATAACAGTGGTTTTCTGACGAAGGAAGGATCTGATTTGAATTCTGCTTGCGACATTCAATCCCTCTCGTCATTTTACGTCGGAATAGCATGTTTTCCATACCCGATTACGGTCCTGGAAGCCAGAATACTGGGAGATAGGTTTTGGCAATAAGAGCGACTTTATGACGAAGTGAGGCTCTGCTTTGAATTCTGCTTGCGGCATTCGATCCCTCTCGTCATTTTACATCGGAGTAGAATGTTTTCCACACCCGATTACGGTCCTGGAAGCCAGAATACTGGGAGATAGGTTTTGGCTATAACAGCGGTTTTCTGACGAAGGCAGTCTCTGATTTAAATTCTGCTTGCGACATTCAATCCCTCTCGTCATTTTACGTCGGAATAGCATGTTTTCCATACCCGATTACGGTCCTGGAAGCCAGAATACTGGGAGATAGGTTTTGGATACAGGAGCGATTTTCTGACGAAGGAAGGCTCTGATTTGAATTCTGCTTGCGGCAGTCGATCCCTCTCGCCATTTTACGTCGGAATAGCATGTTCTCCATACCCGATTACGGTCCTGGAAGCCAGAATACTGGGAGATAGGTTTTCGCAATAACAGCGACTTTATGACGAAGTGAGGCTCTGATTTGAATTCTGCTTGCGGCATTCGATCCCTCTCGTCATTTTACATCGGAGGAGAATGATTTCCACACCCGATTACGGTCCTGGAAGCCAGAATACTGGAAGATAGCTTTTGGCTATAACAGCGGTTTTCTGACGAAGGAAGGATCTGATTTGAATTCTGCTTGCGACATTCGATTCCTCTCGTCATTTTACGTCGGAATAGCATGTTTTCCACACCCGATTACGGTCCTCGAAGCCAGAATACTGGAAGATAGGTTTTGGATACAGGAGCGGTTTTCTGACGAAGGAAGGATCTGATTTAAATTCTGCTTGCGACATTCAATCCCTCTCGTCATTTTACGTCGGAATAGCATGTTTTCCATACCCTATTACGGTCCTGGAAGCCAGAATACTGGGAGATAGGTTTTGGCAATAAGAGCGACTTTATGACGAAGTGAGGCTCTGCTTTGAATTCTGCTTGCGGCATTCGATCCCTCTCGTCATTTTACATCGGAGTAGAATGTTTTCCACACCCGATTACGGTCCTGGAAGCCAGAATACTGGGAGATAGGTTTTGGCTATAACAGCGGTTTTCTGACGAAGGCAGTCTCTGATTTAAATTCTGCTTGCGACATTCAATCCCTCTCGTCATTTTACGTCGGAATAGCATGTTTTCCATACCCGATTACGGTCCTGGAAGCCAGAATACTGGGAGATAGGTTTTGGATACAGGAGCGATTTTCTGACGAAGGAAGGCTCTGATTTGAATTCTGCTTGCGGCATTCGATCCCTCTCGCCATTTTACGTCGGAATAGCATGTTCTCCATACCCTATTACGGTCTTGGAAGCCAGAATACTGCAAGATAGCTTTTGGCTATAACAGCGATTTTCTGACGAAGGAAGGATCTGATTTGAATTCTGCTTGCGACATTCAATCCCTCTCGTCATTTTACGTCAGAATAGCATGTTTTCCATACCCGATTACGGTCCTGGAAGCCAGAATACTGGGAGATAGGTTTTGGCAATAAGAGCGACTTTATGACGAAGTGAGGCTCTGATTTGAATTCTGCTTGCGGCATTCGATCCCTCTCGTCATTTTACATCGGAGTAGAATGTTTTCCACACCCGATTACGGTCCTGGAAGCCAGAATACTGGGAGATAGGTTTTGGCTATAACAGCGGTTTTCTGACGAAGGCAGTCTCTGATTTAAATTCTGCTTGCGACATTCAATCCCTCTCGTCATTTTACGTCGGAATAGCATGTTTTCCATACCCGATTACGGTCCTGGAAGCCAGAATACTGGGAGATAGGTTTTGGATACAGGAGCGATTTTCTGACGAAGGAAGGCTCTGATTTGAATTCTGCTTGCGACATTCGATTCCTCTCGTCATTTTACGTCGGAATAGCATGTTTTCCACAACCGATTACGGTCCTCGAAGCCAGAATACTGGGAGATAGGTTTTGGATACAGGAGCGATTTTCTGACGAAGGAAGGCTCTGATTTGAATTCTGCTTGCGGCATTCGATCCCTCTCGCCATTTTACGTCGGAATAGCATGTTCTCCATACCCGATTACGGTCTTGGAAGCCAGAATACTGCAAGATAGCTTTTGGCTATAACAGCGATTTTCTGACGAAGGAAGGATCTGATTTGAATTCTGCTTGCGACATTCAATCCCTCTCGCCATTTTACGTCGGAATAGCATGTTCTCCATACCCGATTACGGTCTTGGAAGCCAGAATACTGCAAGATAGCTTTTGGCTATAACAGCGATTTTCTGACGAAGGAAGGATCTGATTTGAATTCTGCTTGCGACATTCAATCCCTCTCGTCATTTTACGTCAGAATAGCATGTTTTCCATACCCGATTACGGTCCTGGAAGCCAGAATACTGGGAGATAGGTTTTGGCAATAAGAGCGACTTTATGACGAAGTGAGGCTCTGATTTGAATTCTGCTTGCGTCATTCGATCCCTCTCGTCATTTTACATCGGAGTAGAATGTTTTCCACACCCGATTACGGTCCTGGAAGCCAGAATACTGGGAGATAGGTTTAGGCTATAACAGCGGTTTTCTGGCGAAGGCAGTCTCTGATTTAAATTCTGCTTGCGACATTCAATCCCTCTCGTCATTTTACGTCGGAATAGCATGTTTTCCACACCCGATTACGGTCCTCGAACCCAGAATACTGGGAGACAGGTTTTGGCTATAACAGTGGTTTTCTGACGAAGGAAGGATCTGATTTGAATTCTGCTTGCGACATTCAATCCCTCTCGTCATTTTACGTCGGAATAGCATGTTTTCCATACCCGATTACGGTCCTGGAAGCCAGAATACTGGGAGATAGGTTTTGGCAATAAGAGCGACTTTATGACGAAGTGAGGCTCTGCTTTGAATTCTGCTTGCGGCATTCGATCCCACTCGTCATTTTACATCGGAGTAGAATGTTTTCCACACCCGATTACGGTCCTGGAAGCCAGAATACTGGGAGATAGGTTTTGGCTATAACAGCGGTTTTCTGACGAAGGCAGTCTCTGATTTAAATTCTGCTTGCGACATTCAATCCCTCTCGTCATTTTACGTCGGAATAGCATGTTTTCCATACCCTATTACGGTCCTGGAAGCCAGAATACTGGGTGATAGGTTTTGGCAATAAGAGCGACTTTATGACGAAGTGAGGCTCTGCTTTGAATTCTGCTTGCGGCATTCGATCCCTCTCGTCATTTTACATCGGAGTAGAATGTTTTCCACACCCGATTACGGTCCTGGAAGCCAGAATACTGGGAGATAGGTTTTGGCTATAACAGCGGTTTTCTGACGAAGGCAGTCTCTGATTTAAATTCTGCTTGCGACATTCAATCCCTCTCGTCATTTTACGTCGGAGTAGCATGTTTTCCATACCCGATTACGGTCCTGGAAGCCAGAATACTGGGAGATAGGTTTTGGATACAGGAGCGATTTTCTGACGAAGGAAGGCTCTGATTTGAATTCTGCTTGCGGCATTCGATCCCTCTCGCCATTTTACGTCGGAATAGCATGTTCTCCATACCCGATTACGGTCCTGGAAGCCAGAATACTGGGAGATAGGTTTTGGCAATAACAGCGACTTTATGACGAAGTGAGGCTCTGATTTGAATTCTGCTTGCGGCATTCGATCCCTCTCGTCATTTTACATCGGAGGAGAATGATTTCCACACCCGATTACGGTCCTGGAAGCCAGAATACTGGAAGATAGCTTTTGGCTATAACAGCGGTTTTCTGACGAAGGAAGGATCTGATTTGAATTCTGCTTGCGACATTCGATTCCTCTCGTCATTTTACGTCGGAATAGCATGTTTTCCACACCCGATTACGGTCCTCGAAGCCAGAATACTGGAAGATAGCTTTTGGCTATAACAGCGGTTTTCTGACGAAGGAAGGATCTGATTTAAATTCTGCTTGCGACATTCAATCCCTCTCGTCATTTCACGTCGGAATAGCATGTTTTCCACACCCGATTACGGTCCTCGAATCCAGAATACTGGGAGACAGGTTTTGGCTATAACAGTGGTTTTCTGACGAAGGAAGGATCTGATTTGAATTCTGCTTGCGACATTCAATCCCTCTCGTCATTTTACGTCGGAATAGCATGTTTTCCATACCCTATTACGGTCCTGGAAGCCAGAATACTGGGAGATAGGTTTTGGCAATAAGAGCGACTTTATGACGAAGTGAGGCTCTGCTTTGAATTCTGCTTGCGGCATTCGATCCCTCTCGTCATTTTACATCGGAGTAGAATGTTTTCCACACCCGATTACGGTCCTGGAAGCCAGAATACTGGGAGATAGGTTTTGGCTATAACAGCGGTTTTCTGACGAAGGCAGTCTCTGATTTAAATTCTGCTTGCGACATTCAATCCCTCTCGTCATTTTACGTCGGAATAGCATGTTTTCCATACCCGATTACGGTCCTGGAAGCCAGAATACTGGGAGATAGGTTTTGGATACAGGAGCGATTTTCTGACGAAGGAAGGCTCTGATTTGAATTCTGCTTGCGGCATTCGATCCCTCTCGCCATTTTACGTCGGAATAGCATGTTCTCCATACCCTATTACGGTCTTGGAAGCCAGAATACTGCAAGATAGCTTTTGGCTATAACAGCGATTTTCTGACGAAGGAAGGATCTGATTTGAATTCTGCTTGCGACATTCAATCCCTCTCGTCATTTTACGTCAGAATAGCATGTTTTCCATACCCGATTACGGTCCTGGAAGCCAGAATACTGGGAGATAGGTTTTGGCAATAACAGCGACTTTATGACGAAGTGAGGCTCTGATTTGAATTCTGCTTGCGGCATTCGATCCCTCTCGTCATTTTACATCGGAGGAGAATGTTTTCCACACGCGATTACGGTCCTGGAAGCCAGAATACTGGAAGATAGCTTTTGGCTATAACAGCGGTTTTCTGACGAAGGAAGGATCTGATTTGAATTCTGCTTGCGACATTCAATCCCTCTCGTCATTTTACGTCGGAGTAGAATGTTTTCCACACCCGATTACGGTCCTGGAAGCCAGAATACTGGGAGATAGGTTTTGGCTATAACAGCGGTTTTCTGACGAAGGCAGTCTCTGATTTAAATTCTGCTTGCGACATTCAATCCCTCTCGTCATTTTACGTCGGAATAGCATGTTTTCCATACCCGATTACGGTCCTGGAAGCCAGAATACTGGGAGATATGTTTTGGATACAGGAGCGATTTTCTGACGAAGGAAGGCTCTGATTTGAATTCTGCTTGCGACATTCAATCCCTCTCGTCATTTTACGTCGGAATAGCATGTTTTCCACACCCGATTACGGTCCTGGAAGCCAGAATACTGGGAGATAGGTTTTGGCAATAACAGCGACTTTATGACGAAGTGAGGCTCTGATTTGAATTCTGCTTGCGACATTCGATCCCTCTCGCCATTTTACATCGGAGGAGAATGTTTTCCACACGCGATTACGGTCCTGGAAGCCAGAATACTGGAAGATAGCTTTTGGCTATAACAGCGGTTTTCTGACGATGGAAGGATCTGATTTGAATTCTGCTTGCGACATTCAATCCCTCTCGTCATTTTACGTCGGAATAGCATGTTTTCCATACCCGATTACGGTCCTGGAAGCCAGAATACTGGAAGATAGCTTTTGGCTATAACAGCGGTTTTCTGACGAAGGAAGGATCTGATTTGAATTCTGCTTGCGACATTCAATCCCTCTCGTCATTTTACGTCGGAGTAGAATGTTTTCCACACCCGATTACGGTCCTGGAAGCCAGAATACTGGAAGATAGCTTTTGACTATAACAGCGGTTTTCTGACGAAGGAACGATCTGATTTGAATTCTGCTTGCGACATTCAATCCCTCTCGTCATTTTACGTCGGAATAGCATGTTTTCCATACCCGATTACGGTCCTGGAAGCCAGAATACTGGGAGATAGGTTTTGGATACAGGAGCGATTTTCTGACGAAGGCAGTCTCTGATTTAAATTCTGCTTGCGACATTCAATCCCTCTCGTCATTTTACGTCGGAATAGCATGTTTTCCATACCCGATTACGGTCCTGGAAGCCAGAATACTGGGAGATATGTTTTGGATACAGGAGCGATTTTCTGACGAAGGAAGGCTCTGATTTGAATTCTGCTTGCGACATTCAATCCCTCTCGTCATTTTACGTCGGAATAGCATGTTTTCCACACCCGATTACGGTCCTGGAAGCCAGAATACTGGGAGATAGGTTTTGGCAATAACAGCGACTTTATGACGAAGTGAGGCTCTGATTTGAATTCTGCTTGCGACATTCGATCCCTCTCGCCATTTTACATCGGAGGAGAATGTTTTCCACACGCGATTACGGTCCTGGAAGCCAGAATACTGGGAGATAGGTTTTGGATACAGGAGCGATTTTCTGACGAAGGCAGTCTCTGATTTAAATTCTGCTTGCGACATTCAATCCCTCTCGTCATTTTACGTCGGAATAGCATGTTTTCCATACCCGATTACGGTCCTGGAAGCCAGAATACTGGGAGATATGTTTTGGATACAGGAGCGATTTTCTGACGAAGGAAGGCTCTGATTTGAATTCTGCTTGCGACATTCAATCCCTCTCGTCATTTTACGTCGGAATAGCATGTTTTCCACACCCGATTACGGTCCTGGAAGCCAGAATACTGGGAGATAGGTTTTGGCAATAACAGCGACTTTATGACGAAGTGAGGCTCTGATTTGAATTCTGCTTGCGACATTCGATCCCTCTCGCCATTTTACATCGGAGGAGAATGTTTTCCACACGCGATTACGGTCCTGGAAGCCAGAATACTGGGAGATAGGTTTTGGATACAGGAGCGATTTTCTGACGAAGGCAGTCTCTGATTTAAATTCTGCTTGCGACATTCAATCCCTCTCGTCATTTTACGTCGGAATAGCATGTTTTCCATACCCGATTACGGTCCTGGAAGCCAGAATACTGGGAGATATGTTTTGGATACAGGAGCGATTTTCTGACGAAGGAAGGCTCTGATTTGAATTCTGCTTGCGACATTCAATCCCTCTCGTCATTTTACGTCGGAATAGCATGTTTTCCACACCCGATTACGGTCCTGGAAGCCAGAATACTGGGAGATAGGTTTTGGCAATAACAGCGACTTTATGACGAAGTGAGGCTCTGATTTGAATTCTGCATGCGACATTCGATTCCTCTCGTCATTTTACGTCGGAATAGCATGTTTTCCACAACCGATTACGGTCCTCGAAGCCAGAATACTGGGAGATAGGTTTTGGATACAGGAGCGATTTTCTGACGAAGGAAGGCTCTGATTTGAATTCTGCTTGCGGCATTCGATCCCTCTCGCCATTTTACGTCGGAATAGCATGTTCTCCATACCCTATTACGGTCCTGGAAGCCAGAATACTGCAAGATAGCTTTTGGCAATAACAGCGACTTTATGACGAAGTGAGGCTCTGATTTGAATTCTGCTTGCGACATTCTATCCCTCTCGTCATTTTACGTCGGAATAGCATGTTTTCCATACCCGATTACGGTCCTGGAAGCCAGAATACTGGGAGATAGGTTTTGGCAATAACAGCGACTTTATGACGAAGTGAGGCTCTGATTTGAATTCTGCTTGCGGCATTCGATCCCTCTCGTCATTTTACATCGGAGGAGAATGTTTTCCACACGCGATTACGGTCCTGGAAGCCAGAATACTGGGAGATAGGTTTTGGCTATAACAGCGGTTTTCTGACGAAGGCAGTCTCTGATTTAAATTCTGCTTGCGACATTCAATCCCTCTCGTCATTTTACGTCGGAATAGCATGTTTTCCATACCCGATTACGGTCCTGGAAGCCAGAATACTGGGAGATAGGTTTTGGATACAGGAGCGATTTTCTGACGAAGGAAGGCTCTGATTTGAATTCTGCTTGCGGCATTCGATCCCTCTTGTCATTTTACATCGGAGTAGAATGTTTTCCACACCCGATTACGGTCCTGGAAGCCAGAATACTGGGAGATAGGTTTTGGCAATAACAGCGACTTTATGACGAAGTGAGGCTCTGATTTGAATTCTGCTTGCGGCATTCGATCCCTCTCGTCATTTTACATCGGAGGAGAATGATTTCCACACCCGATTACGGTCCTGGAAGCCAGAATACTGGAAGATAGCTTTTGGCTATAACAGCGGTTTTCTGACGAAGGAAGGATCTGATTTGAATTCTGCTTGCGACATTCGATTCCTCTCGTCATTTTACGTCGGAATAGCATGTTTTCCACACCCGATTACGGTCCTCGAAGCCAGAATACTGGAAGATAGCTTTTGGCTATAACAGCGGTTTTCTGACGAAGGAAGGATCTGATTTAAATTCTGCTTGCGACATTCAATCCCTCTCGTCATTTCACGTCGGAATAGCATGTTTTCCACACCCGATTACGGTCCTCGAATCCAGAATACTGGGAGACAGGTTTTGGCTATAACAGTGGTTTTCTGACGAAGGAAGGATCTGATTTGAATTCTGCTTGCGACATTCAATCCCTCTCGTCATTTTACGTCGGAATAGCATGTTTTCCATACCCGATTACGGTCCTGGAAGCCAGAATACTGGGAGATAGGTTTTGGATACAGGAGCGATTTTCTGACGAAGGAAGGCTCTGATTTGAATTCTGCTTGCGGCATTCGATCCCTCTCGCCATTTTACGTCGGAATAGCATGTTCTCCATACCCTATTACGGTCCTGGAAGCCAGAATACTGCAAGATAGCTTTTGGCAATAACAGCGACTTTATGACGAAGTGAGGCTCTGATTTGAATTCTGCTTGCGACATTCTATCCCTCTCGTCATTTTACGTCGGAATAGCATGTTTTCCATACCCGATTACGGTCCTGGAAGCCAGAATACTGGGAGATAGGTTTTGGCAATAACAGCGACTTTATGACGAAGTGAGGCTCTGATTTGAATTCTGCTTGCGGCATTCGATCCCTCTCGTCATTTTACATCGGAGGAGAATGTTTTCCACACGCGATTACGGTCCTGGAAGCCAGAATACTGGAAGATAGCTTTTGGCTATAACAGCGGTTTTCTGACGAAGGAAGGATCTGATTTGAATTCTGCTTGCGACATTCAATCCCTCTCGTCATTTTACGTCGGAGTAGAATGTTTTCCACACCCGATTACGGTCCTGGAAGCCAGAATACTGGGAGATAGGTTTTGGCTATAACAGCGGTTTTCTGACGAAGGCAGTCTCTGATTTAAATTCTGCTTGCGACATTCAATCCCTCTCGTCATTTTACGTCGGAATAGCACGTTTTCCACACCCGATTACGGTCCTCGAACCCAGAATACTGGGAGACAGGTTTTGGCTATAACAGTGGTTTTCTGACGAAGGAATTATCTGATTTGAATTCTGCTTGCGACATTCAATCCCTCTCGTCATTTTACGTCGGAATAGCATGTTTTCCATACCCGATTACGGTCCTGGAAGCCAGAATACTGGGAGATATGTTTTGGATACAGGAGCGATTTTCTGACGAAGGAAGGCTCTGATTTGAATTCTGCTTGCGACATTCAATCCCTCTCGTCATTTTACGTCGGAATAGCATGTTTTCCACACCCGATTACGGTCCTGGAAGCCAGAATACTGGGAGATAGGTTTTGGCAATAACAGCGACTTTATGACGAAGTGAGGCTCTGATTTGAATTCTGCTTGCGACATTCGATCCCTCTCGCCATTTTACATCGGAGGAGAATGTTTTCCACACGCGATTACGGTCCTGGAAGCCAGAATACTGGAAGATAGCTTTTGGCTATAACAGCGGTTTTCTGACGATGGAAGGATCTGATTTGAATTCTGCTTGCGACATTCAATCCCTCTCGTCATTTTACGTCGGAATAGCATGTTTTCCATACCCGATTACGGTCCTGGAAGCCAGAATACTGGAAGATAGCTTTTGGCTATAACAGCGGTTTTCTGACGAAGGAAGGATCTGATTTGAATTCTGCTTGCGACATTCAATCCCTCTCGTCATTTTACGTCGGAGTAGAATGTTTTCCACACCCGATTACGGTCCTGGAAGCCAGAATACTGGAAGATAGCTTTTGACTATAACAGCGGTTTTCTGACGAAGGAACGATCTGATTTGAATTCTGCTTGCGACATTCAATCCCTCTCGTCATTTTACGTCGGAATAGCATGTTTTCCATACCCGATTACGGTCCTGGAAGCCAGAATACTGGGAGATAGGTTTTGGATACAGGAGCGATTTTCTGACGAAGGCAGTCTCTGATTTAAATTCTGCTTGCGACATTCAATCCCTCTCGTCATTTTACGTCGGAATAGCATGTTTTCCATACCCGATTACGGTCCTGGAAGCCAGAATACTGGGAGATATGTTTTGGATACAGAAGCGATTTTCTGACGAAGGAAGGCTCTGATTTGAATTCTGCTTGCGACATTCAATCCCTCTCGTCATTTTACGTCGGAATAGCATGTTTTCCACACCCGATTACGGTCCTGGAAGCCAGAATACTGGGAGATAGGTTTTGGCAATAACAGCGACTTTATGACGAAGTGAGGCTCTGATTTGAATTCTGCTTGCGGCATTCGATCCCTCTCGTCATTTTACATCGGAGGAGAATGTTTTCCACACGCGATTACGGTCCTGGAAGCCAGAATACTGGAAGATAGCTTTTGGCTATAACAGCGGTTTTCTGACGAAGGAACGATCTGATTTGAATTCTGCTTGCGACATTCAATCCCTCTCGTCATTTTACGTCGGAATAGCATGTTTTCCATACCCGATTACGGTCCTGGAAGCCAGAATACTGGGAGATAGGTTTTGGATACAGGAGCCATTTTCTGACGAAGGCAGTCTCTGATTTAAATTCTGCTTGCGACATTCAATCCCTCTCGTCATTTTACGTCGGAATAGCATGTTTTCCATACCCGATTACGGTCCTGGAAGCCAGAATACTGGGAGATATGTTTTGGATACAGGAGCGATTTTCTGACGAAGGAAGGCTCTGATTTGAATTCTGCTTGCGGCAGTCGATCCCTCTCGCCATTTTACGTCGGAATAGCATGTTCTCCATACCCGATTACGGTCCTGGAAGCCAGAATACTGGGAGATAGGTTTTGGCAATAAGAGCGACTTTATGACGAAGTGAGGCTCTGATTTGAATTCTGCTTGCGACATTCAATCCCTCTCGTCATTTTACGTCGGAGTAGAATGTTTTCCACACCCGATTACGGTCCTGGAAGCCAGAATACTGGAAGATAGCTTTTGATTATAACAGCGGTTCTCTGACGAAGGAAGGATCTGATTTGAATTCTGCTTGCGACATTCAATCCCTCTCGTCATTTTACGTCGGAGTAGAATGTTTTCCACACCCGATTACGGTCCTGGAAGCCAGAATACTGGAAGATAGCTTTTGATTATAACAGCGGTTCTCTGACGAAGGAAGGATCTGATTTGAATTCTGCTTGCGGCAGTCGATCCCTCTCGTCATTTTACGTCGGAATAGCATGTTTTCCACACCCGATTACGGTCCTGGAAGCCAGAATACTGGGAGATAGGTTTTGGCAATAACAGCGACTTTATGACGAAGTGAGGCTCTGATTTGAATTCTGCTTGCGACATTCGATCCCTCTCGCCATTTTACATCGGAGGAGAATGTTTTCCACACGCGATTACGGTCCTGGAAGCCAGAATACTGGAAGATAGCTTTTGGCTATAACAGCGGTTTTCTGACGATGGAAGGATCTGATTTGAATTCTGCTTGCGACATTCAATCCCTCTCGTCATTTTACGTCGGAATAGCATGTTTTCCATACCCGATTACGGTCCTGGAAGCCAGAATACTGGAAGATAGCTTTTGGCTATAACAGCGGTTTTCTGACGAAGGAAGGATCTGATTTGAATTCTGCTTGCGACATTCAATCCCTCTCGTCATTTTACGTCGGAGTAGAATGTTTTCCACACCCGATTACGGTCCTGGAAGCCAGAATACTGGAAGATAGCTTTTGATTATAACAGCGGTTCTCTGACGAAGGAAGGATCTGATTTGAATTCTGCTTGCGACATTCAATCCCTCTCGTCATTTTACGTCGGAATAGCATGTTTTCCATACCCGATTACGGTCCTGGAAGCCAGAATACTGGGAGATAGGTTTTGGCAATAAGAGCGACTTTATGACGAAGCGAGGCTCTGCTTTGAATTCTGCTTGCGGCATTCGATCCCTCTCGTCATTTTACATCGGAGTAGAATGTTTTCCACACCCGATTACGGTCCTGGAAGCCAGAATACTGGGAGATAGGTTTTGGCTATAACAGCGGTTTTCTGGCGAAGGCAGTCTCTGATTTAAATTCTGCTTGCGACATTCAATCCCTCTCGTCATTTTACGTCGGAATAGCATGTTTTCCATACCCGATTACGGTCCTGGAAGCCAGAATACTGGGAGATAGGTTTTGGATACAGGAGCGATTTTCTGACGAAGGAAGGCTCTGATTTGAATTCTGCTTGCGGCAGTCGATCCCTCTCGCCATTTTACGTCGGAATAGCATGTTCTCCATACCCGATTACGGTCCTGGAAGCCAGAATACTGGGAGATAGGTTTTGGCAATAAGAGCGACTTTATGACGAAGTGAGGCTCTGCTTTGAATTCTGCGTGCGGCATTCGATCCCTCTTGTCATTTTACATCGGAGTAGAATGTTTTCCACACCCGATTACGGTCCTGGAAGCCAGAATACTGGGAGATAGGTTTTGGCTATAACAGCGGTTTTCTGACGAAGGCAGTCTCTGATTTAAATTCTGCTTGCGACATTCAATCCCTCTCGTCATTTTACGTCGGAATAGCATGTTTTCCATACCCGATTACGGTCCTGGAAGCCAGAATACTGGGAGATAGGTTTTGGATACAGGAGCGATTTTCTGACGAAGGAAGGCTCTGATTTGAATTCTGCTTGCGACATTCGATTCCTCTCGTCATTTTACGTCGGAATAGCATGTTTTCCACAACCGATTACGGTCCTCGAAGCCAGAATACTGGGAGATAGCTTTTGGCTATAACAGCGACTTTATGACGAAGTGAGGCTCTGATTTGAATTCTGCTTGCGACATTCGATTCCTCTCGTCATTTTACGTCGGAATAGCATGTTCTCCATACCCGATTACGGTCTTGGAAGCCAGAATACTGCAAGATAGCTTTTGGCTATAACAGCGATTTTCTGACGAAGGAAGGATCTGATTTGAATTCTGCTTGCGACATTCAATCCCTCTCGTCATTTTACGTCAGAATAGCATGTTTTCCATACCCGATTACGGTCCTGGAAGCCAGAATACTGGGAGATAGGTTTTGGCAATAAGAGCGACTTTATGACGAAGTGAGGCTCTGATTTGAATTCTGCTTGCGGCATTCGATCCCTCTCGTCATTTTACATCGGAGTAGAATGTTTTCCACACCCGATTACGGTCCTGGAAGCCAGAATACTGGGAGATAGGTTTAGGCTATAACAGCGGTTTTCTGGCGAAGGCAGTCTCTGATTTAAATTCTGCTTGCGACATTCAATCCCTCTCGTCATTTTACGTCGGAATAGCATGTTTTCCACACCCGATTACGGTCCTCGAACCCAGAATACTGGGAGACAGGTTTTGGCTATAACAGTGGTTTTCTGACGAAGGAAGGATCTGATTTGAATTCTGCTTGCGACATTCAATCCCTCTCGTCATTTTACGTCGGAATAGCATGTTTTCCACACGCGATTACGGTCCTGGAAGCCAGAATACTGGGAGATAGGTTTTGGCAATAAGAGCGACTTTATGACGAAGTGAGGCTCTGCTTTGAATTCTGCTTGCGGCATTCGATCCCTCTCGTCATTTTACATCGGAGTAGAATGTTTTCCACACCCGATTACGGTCCTGGAAGCCAGAATACTGGGAGATAGGTTTTGGCTATAACAGCGGTTTTCTGACGAAGGCAGTCTCTGATTTAAATTCTGCTTGCGACATTCAATCCCTCTCGTCATTTTACGTCGGAATAGCATGTTTTCCACACCCGATTACGGTCCTCGAACCCAGAATACTGGGAGACAGGTTTTGGCTATAACAGTGGTTTTCTGACGAAGGAAGGATCTGATTTGAATTCTGCTTGCGACATTCAATCCCTCTCGTCATTTTACGTCGGAATAGCATGTTCTCCATACCCGATTACGGTCTTGGAAGCCAGAATACTGCAAGATAGCTTTTGGCTATAACAGCGATTTTCTGACGAAGGAAGGATCTGATTTGAATTCTGCTTGCGACATTCGATCCCTCTCGTCATTTTACATCGGAGGAGAATGTTTTCCACACCCGATTACGGTCCTGGAAGCCAGAATACTGGGAGATAGGTTTTGGCTATAACAGCGGTTTTCTGACGAAGGCAGTCTCTGATTTAAATTCTGCTTGCGACATTCAATCCCTCTCGTCATTTTACGTCGGAATAGCATGTTTTCCATACCCGATTACGGTCCTGGAAGCCAGAATACTGGGAGATAGGTTTTGGATACAGGAGCGATTTTCTGACGAAGGAAGGCTCTGATTTGAATTCTGCTTGCGGCATTCGATCCCTCTCGCCATTTTACGTCGGAATAGCATGTTCTCCATACCCTATTACGGTCCTGGAAGCCAGAATACTGCAAGATAGCTTTTGGCAATAACAGCGACTTTATGACGAAGGAAGGCTCTGATTTGAATTCTGCTTGCGACATTCAATCCCTCTCGTCATTTTACGTCGGAATAGCATGTTTTCCACACCCGATTACGGTCCTGGAAGCCAGAATACTGGGAGATAGGTTTTGGCTATAACAGCGGTTTTCTGACGAAGGCAGTCTCTGATTTAAATTCTGCTTGCGACATTCAATCCCTCTCGTCATTTTACGTCGGAATAGCATGTTTTCCACACCCGATTACGGTCCTCGAACCCAGAATACTGGGAGACAGGTTTTGGCTATAACAGTGGTTTTCTGACGAAGGAAGGATCTGATTTGAATTCTGCTTGCGACATTCAATCCCTCTCGTCATTTTACGTCGGAATAGCATGTTCTCCATACCCGATTACGGTCTTGGAAGCCAGAATACTGCAAGATAGCTTTTGGCTATAACAGCGATTTTCTGACGAAGGAAGGATCTGATTTGAATTCTGCTTGCGACATTCGATCCCTCTCGTCATTTTACATCGGAGGAGAATGTTTTCCACACCCGATTACGGTCCTGGAAGCCAGAATACTGGGAGATAGGTTTTGGCTATAACAGCGGTTTTCTGACGAAGGCAGTCTCTGATTTAAATTCTGCTTGCGACATTCAATCCCTCTCGTCATTTTACGTCGGAATAGCATGTTTTCCATACCCGATTACGGTCCTGGAAGCCAGAATACTGGGAGATAGGTTTTGGATACAGGAGCGATTTTCTGACGAAGGAAGGCTCTGATTTGAATTCTGCTTGCGGCATTCGATCCCTCTCGCCATTTTACGTCGGAATAGCATGTTCTCCATACCCTATTACGGTCCTGGAAGCCAGAATACTGCAAGATAGCTTTTGGCAATAACAGCGACTTTATGACGAAGGAAGGCTCTGATTTGAATTCTGCTTGCGACATTCAATCCCTCTCGTCATTTTACGTCGGAATAGCATGTTTTCCACACCCGATTACGGTCCTGGAAGCCAGAATACTGGGAGATAGGTTTTGGCAATAACAGCGACTTTATGACGAAGTGAGGCTCTGATTTGAATTCTGCTTGCGGCATTCGATCCCTCTCGTCATTTTACATCGGAGGAGAATGTTTTCCACACCCGATTACGGTCCTGGAAGCCAGAATACTGGGAGATAGGTTTTGGCAATAACAGCGACTTTATGACGAAGTGAGGCTCTGATTTGAATTCTGCTTGCGACATTCGATTCCTCTCGTCATTTTACGTCGGAATAGCATGTTTTCCACACCCGATTACGGTCCTCGAAGCCAGAATACTGGGAGATAGGTTTTGGATACAGGAGCGATTTTCTGACGAAGGAAGGCTCTGATTTGAATTCTGCTTGCGGCATTCGATCCCTCTCGCCATTTTACGTCGGAATAGCATGTTCTCCATACCCTATTACGGTCCTGGAAGCCAGAATACTGCAAGATAGCTTTTGGCAATAACAGCGACTTTATGACGAAGTGAGGCTCTGATTTGAATTCTGCTTGCGGCATTCGATCCCTCTCGCCATTTTACGTCGGAATAGCATGTTCTCCATACCCTATTACGGTCCTGGAAGCCAGAATACTGCAAGATAGCTTTTGGCAATAACAGCGACTTTATGACGAAGTGAGGCTCTGATTTGAATTCTGCTTGCGACATTCTATCCCTCTCGTCATTTTACGTCGGAATAGCATGTTTTCCATACCCGATTACGGTCCTGGAAGCCAGAATACTGGGAGATAGGTTTTGGCAATAACAGCGACTTTATGACGAAGTGAGGCTCTGATTTGAATTCTGCTTGCGGCATTCGATCCCTCTCGTCATTTTACATCGGAGGAGAATGTTTTCCACACGCGATTACGGTCCTGGAAGCCAGAATACTGGAAGATAGCTTTTGGCTATAACAGCGGTTTTCTGACGAAGGAAGGATCTGATTTGAATTCTGCTTGCGACATTCAATCCCTCTCGTCATTTTACGTCGGAGTAGAATGTTTTCCACACCCGATTACGGTCCTGGAAGCCAGAATACTGGGAGATAGGTTTTGGCAATAACAGCGACTTTATGACGAAGTGAGGCTCTGATTTGAATTCTGCTTGCGGCATTCGATCCCTCTCGTCATTTTACATCGGAGGAGAATGTTTTCCACACGCGATTACGGTCCTGGAAGCCAGAATACTGGAAGATAGCTTTTGGCTATAACAGCGGTTTTCTGACGAAGGAAGGATCTGATTTGAATTCTGCTTGCGACATTCAATCCCTCTCGTCATTTTACGTCGGAGTAGAATGTTTTCCACACCCGATTACGGTACTGGAAGCCAGAATACTGGAAGATAGCTTTTGGCTATAACAGCGGTTTTCTGACGAAGGAAATATCCGATTTGAATTCTGCTTGCGACATTCAATCCCTCTCGTCATTTTACGTCGGAATAGCATGTTTTCCATACCCGATTACGGTCCTGGAAGCCAGAATACTGGGAGATAGGTTTTGGCAATAACAGCGACTTTATGACGAAGTGAGGCTCTGATTTGAATTCTGCTTGCGGCATTCGATCCCTCTCGTCATTTTACATCGGAGGAGAATGTTTTCCACACCCGATTACGGTCCTGGAAGCCAGAATACTGGGAGATAGGTTTTGGATACAGGAGCGATTTTCTGACGAAGGAAGGCTCTGATTTGAATTCTGCTTGCGGCATTCGATCCCTCTCGCCATTTTACGTCGGAATAGCATGTTTTCCATACCCGATTACGGTCTTGGAAGCCAGAATACTGCAAGATAGCTTTTGGCTATAACAGCGATTTTCTGACGAAGGAAGGATCTGATTTGAATTCTGCTTGCGACATTCGATCCCTCTCGTCATTTTACGTCGGAATAGCATGCTTTCCACACCCGATTACGATCCTGGGAGCCAGATTACTCCAAGATAGGTTTTGGCTTTAATACCGATTTTGTGACGAAGGAAGGCTCTGATTTGAATTCTGCTTGCGGCATTCGATCCCTCTCGCCATTTTACGTCGGAATAGCGCGTTGTCCACTACCCATTACGATCCTGGAAGCCAGAATACTGCAGGATAGGTTTTGGCTATAACATCGATTTTCGGACAAAGGTAGGCATTGATTTGAATTCTGCTTGCGGCATTTTATTCCTCTCGCCATTTTACGTCGGAATAGCATGTTTTCCATACCCGATTACGGTCCTGGAAGCCAGAATACTGGGAGATAGGTTTTGGATACAGGAGCGACTTTCTGACGAAGGAAGGCTCTGATTTGAATTCTGCTTGCGGCATTCGATCCCTCTCGCCATTTTACGTCGGAATAGCATGTTCTCCATACCCGATTACGGTCCTGGAAGCCAGAATACTGCAAGATAGCTTTTGGCTATAACAGCGATTTTCTGACGAAGGAAGGATCTGATTTGAATTCTGCTCGCGGCATTCGATCCCTCTCGTCATTTTACATCGGAGGACAATGATTTCCACACCCGATTACGGTCCTGGAAGCCAGAATACTGGAAGATAGCTTTTGGCTATAACAGCGGTTTTCTGACGAAGGAAGGATCTGATTTGAATTCTGCTTGCGACATTCGATTCCTCTCGTCATTTTACGTCGGAATAGCATGTTTTCCACACCCGATTACGGTCCTCGAAGCCAGAATACTGGAAGATAGCTTTTGGCTATAACAGCGACTTTATGACGAAGTGAGGCTCTGATTTGAATTCTGCTTGCGGCATTCGATCCCTCTCGTCATTTTACATCGGAATAGCATGTTTTCCACACCCGATTACGGTCCTCGAACCCAGAATACTGGGAGACAGGTTTTGGCTATAACAGTGGTTTTCTGACGAAGGAATTATCTGATTTGAATTCTGCCTGCGACATTCAATCCCTCTCGTCATTTTACGTCGGAATAGCATGTTTTCCATACCCGATTACGGTCCTGGAAGCCAGAATACTGGGAGATAGGTTTTGGCAATAAGAGCGACTTTATGACGAAGTGAGGCTCTGCTTTGAATTCTGCTTGCGGCATTCGATCCCTCTCGTCATTTTACATCGGAGTAGAATGTTTTCCACACCCGATTACGGTCCTGGAAGCCAGAATACTGGGAGATAGGTTTTGGCTATAACAGCGGTTTTCTGACGAAGGCAGTCTCTGATTTAAATTCTGCTTGCGACATTCAATCCCTCTCGTCATTTTACGTCGGAATAGCATGTTTTCCATACCTGATTACGGTCCTGGAAGCCAGAATACTGGGAGATAGGTTTTGGATACAGGAGCGATTTTCTGACGAAGGAAGGCTCTGATTTGAATTCTGCTTGCGGCATTCGATCCCTCTCGCCATTTTACGTCGGAATAGCATGTTCTCCATACCCGATTACGGTCCTGGAAGCCAGAATACTGCAAGATAGCTTTTGGCAATAACAGCGACTTTATGACGAAGTGAGGCTCTGATTTGAATTCTGCTTGCGACATTCTATCCCTCTCGTCATTTTACGTCGGAATAGCATGTTTTCCATACCCGATTACGGTCCTGGAAGCCAGAATACTGGGAGATAGGTTTTGGATACAGGAGCGATTTTCTGACGAAGGAAGGCTCTGATTTGAATTGTGCTTGCGGCATTCGATCCCTCTCGTCATTTTACATCGGAGGAGAATGTTTTCCACACCCGATTACGGTCCTGGAAGCCAGAAAACTGGAAGATAGCTTTTGGCTATAACAGCGGTTTTCTGACGAAGGAAGGATCTGATTTGAATTCTGCTTGCGACATTCAATCCCTCTCGTCATTTTACGTCGGAGTAGAATGTTTTCCACACCCGATTACGGTCCTGGAAGCCAGAATACTGGGAGATAGGTTTTGGATACAGGAGCGATTTTCTGACGAAGGAAGGCTCTGATTTGAATTCTGCTTGCGGCATTCGATCCCTCTCGCCAGTTTACGTCGGAAAAGCATGTTTTCCGCACCCGATTACGGTCCTGGAAACCAGAATACTGGGAGATAGGTTTTGGCTATAACAGCGGTTTTCTGACGAAGGAAGGCTCTGATTTGAATTCTGCTTGCGACATTCAATCCCTCTCGTCATTTTACGTCGGAATAGCATGTTTTCCATACCCGATTACGGTCCTGGAAGCCAGAATACTGGGAGATAGGTTTTGGCTATAACAGCGGTTTTCTGACGAAGGAAGGCTCTGATTTGAATTCTGCTTGCGACATTCAATCCCTCTCGTCATTTTACGTCGGAATAGCATGTTTTCCACACCCGATTACGGTCCTCGAACCCAGAATACTGGGAGACAGGTTTTGGCTATAACAGTGGTTTTCTGACGAAGGAATTATCTGATTTGAATTCTGCTTGCGACATTCAATCCCTCTCGTCATTTTACGTCGGAATAGCATGTTTTCCATACCCGATTACGGTCCTGGAAGCCAGAATACTGGGAGATAGGTTTTGGCTATAACAGCGGTTTTCTGACGAAGGCAGTCTCTGATTTAAATTCTGCTTGCGACATTCAATCCCTCTCGTCATTTTACGTCGGAATAGCATGTTTTCCATACCCGATTACGGTCCTGGAAGCCAGAATACTGGGAGATAGGTTTTGGATACAGGAGCGATTTTCTGACGAAGGAAGGCTCTGATTTGAATTCTGCTTGCGGCATTCGATCCCTCTCGCCATTTTACGTCGGAATAGCATGTTTTCCACACCCGATTACGGTCCTGGAAGCCAGAATACTGGAAGATAGCTTTTGGCTATAACAGCGGATATCTGACGAAGGAAGGATCTGATGTGAATTCTGCTTGCGGCATTCGATTCCTCTCGTCATTTTACGTCGGAATAGCATGCTTTCCACACCCGATTACGATCCTGGGAGCCAGATTACTCCAAGATAGGTTTTGGCTTTAATACCGATTTTGTGACGAAGGAAGGCTCTGATTTGAATTCTGCTTGCGGCATTCGATCCCTCTCGCCATTTTACGTCGGAATAGCGCGTTGTCCACTACCCATTACGATCCTGGGAGCCAGATTACTGCAAGATAGGTTTTGGCTATAACAGCGATTTTCGGACGAAGGTAGGCACTGATTTGAATTCTGCTTCCGGCATTCTATCCCTCTCGTCATTTTACGTCGGAATAGCATGTTTTCCATACCCGATTACGGTCCTGGAAGCCAGAATACTGGGAGATAGGTTTTGGATACAGGAGCGATTTTCTGACGAAGGAAGGCTCTGATTTGAATTGTGCTTGCGGCATTCGATCCCTCTCGTCATTTTACATCGGAGGAGAATGTTTTCCACACCCGATTACGGTCCTGGAAGCCAGAAAACTGGAAGATAGCTTTTGGCTATAACAGCGGTTTTCTGACGAAGGAAGGATCTGATTTGAATTCTGCTTGCGACATTCAATCCCTCTCGTCATTTTACGTCGGAGTAGAATGTTTTCCACACCCGATTACGGTCCTGGAAGCCAGAATACTGGGAGATAGGTTTTGGATACAGGAGCGATTTTCTGACGAAGGAAGGCTCTGATTTGAATTCTGCTTGCGGCATTCGATCCCTCTCGCCAGTTTACGTCGGAATAGCATGTTTTCCGCACCCGATTACGGTCCTGGAAACCAGAATACTGGGAGATAGGTTTTGGCTATAACAGCGGTTTTCTGACGAAGGAAGGCTCTGATTTGAATTCTGCTTGCGACATTCAATCCCTCTCGTCATTTTACGTCGGAATAGCATGTTTTCCATACCCGATTACGGTCCTGGAAGCCAGAATACTGGGAGATAGGTTTTGGCTATAACAGCGGTTTTCTGACGAAGGAAGGCTCTGATTTGAATTCTGCTTGCGACATTCAATCCCTCTCGTCATTTTACGTCGGAATAGCATGTTTTCCACACCCGATTACGGTCCTGGAAGCCAGAATACTGGAAGATAGCTTTTGGCTATAACAGCGGTTTTCTGACGAAGGAAGGATCTGATTTGAATTCTGCTTGCGACATTCGATTCCTCTCGTCATTTTACGTCGGAATAGCATGTTTTCCACACCCGATTACGGTCCTCGAAGCCAGAATACTGGAAGATAGCTTTTGGCTATAACAGCGACTTTATGACGAAGTGAGGCTCTGATTTGAATTCTGCTTGCGGCATTCGATCCCTCTCGTCATTTTACATCGGAATAGCATGTTTTCCACACCCGATTACGGTCCTCGAACCCAGAATACTGGGAGACAGGTTTTGGCTATAACAGTGGTTTTCTGACGAAGGAATTATCTGATTTGAATTCTGCCTGCGACATTCAATCCCTCTCGTCATTTTACGTCGGAATAGCATGTTTTCCATACCCGATTACGGTCCTGGAAGCCAGAATACTGGGAGATAGGTTTTGGCAATAAGAGCGACTTTATGACGAAGTGAGGCTCTGCTTTGAATTCTGCTTGCGGCATTCGATCCCTCTCGTCATTTTACATCGGAGTAGAATGTTTTCCACACCCGATTACGGTCCTGGAAGCCAGAATACTTGGAGATAGGTTTTGGCTATAACAGCGGTTTTCTGACGAAGGCAGTCTCTGATTTAAATTCTGCTTGCGACATTCAATCCCTCTCGTCATTTTACGTCGGAATAGCATGTTTTCCATACCTGATTACGGTCCTGGAAGCCAGAATACTGGGAGATAGGTTTTGGATACAGGAGCGATTTTCTGACGAAGGAAGGCTCTGATTTGAATTCTGCTTGCGGCATTCGATCCCTCTCGCCATTTTACGTCGGAATAGCATGTTCTCCATACCCGATTACGGTCCTGGAAGCCAGAATACTGCAAGATAGCTTTTGGCAATAACAGCGACTTTATGACGAAGTGAGGCTCTGATTTGAATTCTGCTTGCGACATTCTATCCCTCTCGTCATTTTACGTCGGAATAGCATGTTTTCCATACCCGATTACGGTCCTGGAAGCCAGAATACTGGGAGATAGGTTTTGGATACAGGAGCGATTTTCTGACGAAGGAAGGCTCTGATTTGAATTGTGCTTGCGGCATTCGATCCCTCTCGTCATTTTACATCGGAGGAGAATGTTTTCCACACCCGATTACGGTCCTGGAAGCCAGAAAACTGGAAGATAGCTTTTGGCTATAACAGCGGTTTTCTGACGAAGGAAGGATCTGATTTGAATTCTGCTTGCGACATTCAATCCCTCTCGTCATTTTACGTCGGAGTAGAATGTTTTCCACACCCGATTACGGTCCTGGAAGCCAGAATACTGGGAGATAGGTTTTGGATACAGGAGCGATTTTCTGACGAAGGAAGGCTCTGATTTGAATTCTGCTTGCGGCATTCGATCCCTCTCGCCAGTTTACGTCGGAATAGCATGTTTTCCGCACCCGATTACGGTCCTGGAAACCAGAATACTGGGAGATAGGTTTTGGCTATAACAGCGGTTTTCTGACGAAGGAAGGCTCTGATTTGAATTCTGCTTGCGACATTCAATCCCTCTCGTCATTTTACGTCGGAATAGCATGTTTTCCATACCCGATTACGGTCCTGGAAGCCAGAATACTGGGAGATAGGTTTTGGCTATAACAGCGGTTTTCTGACGAAGGAAGGCTCTGATTTGAATTCTGCTTGCGACATTCAATCCCTCTCGTCATTTTACGTCGGAATAGCATGTTTTCCACACCCGATTACGGTCCTCGAACCCAGAATACTGGGAGACAGGTTTTGGCTATAACAGTGGTTTTCTGACGAAGGAATTCTCTGATTTGAATTCTGCTTGCGACATTCAATCCCTCTCGTCATTTTACGTCGGAATAGCATGTTTTCCATACCCGATTACGGTCCTGGAAGCCAGAATACTGGGAGATAGGTTTTGGCTATAACAGCGGTTTTCTGACGAAGGCAGTCTCTGATTTAAATTCTGCTTGCGACATTCAATCCCTCTCGTCATTTTACGTCGGAATAGCATGTTTTCCATACCCGATTACGGTCCTGGAAGCCAGAATACTGGGAGATAGGTTTTGGATACAGGAGCGATTTTCTGACGAAGGAAGGCTCTGATTTGAATTCTGCTTGCGGCATTCGATCCCTCTCGCCATTTTACGTCGGAATAGCATGTTTTCCACACCCGATTACGGTCCTGGAAGCCAGAATACTGGAAGATAGCTTTTGGCTATAACAGCGGATATCTGACGAAGGAAGGATCTGATGTGAATTCTGCTTGCGGCATTCGATTCCTCTCGTCATTTTACGTCGGAATAGCATGCTTTCCACACCCGATTACGATCCTGGGAGCCAGATTACTCCAAGATAGGTTTTGGCTTTAATACCGATTTTGTGACGAAGGAAGGCTCTGATTTGAATTCTGCTTGCGGCATTCGATCCCTCTCGCCATTTTACGTCGGAATAGCGCGTTGTCCACTACCCATTACGATCCTGGGAGCCAGATTACTGCAAGATAGGTTTTGGCTATAACAGCGATTTTCGGACGAAGGTAGGCACTGATTTGAATTCTGCTTGCGGCATTCTATCCCTCTCGTCATTTTACGTCGGAATAGCATGTTTTCCATACCCGATTACGGTCCTGGAAGCCAGAATACTGGGAGATAGGTTTTGGATACAGGAGCGATTTTCTGACGAAGGAAGGCTCTGATTTGAATTGTGCTTGCGGCATTCGATCCCTCTCGTCATTTTACATCGGAGGAGAATGTTTTCCACACCCGATTACGGTCCTGGAAGCCAGAAAACTGGAAGATAGCTTTTGGCTATAACAGCGGTTTTCTGACGAAGGAAGGATCTGATTTGAATTCTGCTTGCGACATTCAATCCCTCTCGTCATTTTACGTCGGAGTAGAATGTTTTCCACACCCGATTACGGTCCTGGAAGCCAGAATACTGGGAGATAGGTTTTGGATACAGGAGCGATTTTCTGACGAAGGAAGGCTCTGATTTGAATTCTGCTTGCGGCATTCGATCCCTCTCGCCAGTTTACGTCGGAATAGCATGTTTTCCGCACCCGATTACGGTCCTGGAAGCCAGAATACTGGGAGATAGGTTTTGGCTATAACAGCGGTTTTCTGACGAAGGAAGGCTCTGATTTGAATTCTGCTTGCGACATTCAATCCCTCTCGTCATTTTACGTCGGAATAGCATGTTTTCCATACCCGATTACGGTCCTGGAAGCCAGAATACTGGGAGATAGGTTTTGGCTATAACAGCGGTTTTCTGACGAAGGAAGGCTCTGATTTGAATTCTGCTTGCGACATTCAATCCCTCTCGTCATTTTACGTCGGAATAGCATGTTTTCCACACCCGATTACGGTCCTCGAACCCAGAATACTGGGAGACAGGTTTTGGCTATAACAGTGGTTTTCTGACGAAGGAATTATCTGATTTGAATTCTGCTTGCGACATTCAATCCCTCTCGTCATTTTACGTCGGAATAGCATGTTTTCCATACCCGATTACGGTCCTGGAAGCCAGAATACTGGGAGATAGGTTTTGGCTATAACAGCGGTTTTCTGACGAAGGCAGTCTCTGATTTAAATTCTGCTTGCGACATTCAATCCCTCTCGTCATTTTACGTCGGAATAGCATGTTTTCCATACCCGATTACGGTCCTGGAAGCCAGAATACTGGGAGATAGGTTTTGGATACAGGAGCGATTTTCTGACGAAGGAAGGCTCTGATTTGAATTCTGCTTGCGGCATTCGATCCCTCTCGCCATTTTACGTCGGAATAGCATGTTCTCCATACCCGATTACGGTCCTGGAAGCCAGAATACTGCAAGATAGCTTTTGGCAATAACAGCGACTTTATGACGAAGTGAGGCTCTGATTTGAGTTCTGCTTGCGACATTCTATCCCTCTCGTCATTTTACGTCGGAATAGCATGTTTTCCATACCCGATTACGGTCCTGGAAGCCAGAATACTGGGAGATAGGTTTTGGATACAGGAGCGATTTTCTGACGAAGGAAAGCTCTGATTTGAATTGTGCTTGCGGCATTCGATCCCTCTCGTCATTTTACGTCGGAATAGCATGTTTTCCATCCCCGATTACGGTCCTGGAAGCCAGAATACTGGGAGATAGCTTTTGGCTATAACAGCGGGTATCTGACGAAGGAAGGCTCTGATTTGAATTCTGCTCGCGGCATTCGATTCCTCTCGTCATTTTACGTCGGAGTAGAAAGTTTTCCACACCCGATTACGGTCCTGGAAGCCAGAATACTGGAAGATAGCTTTTGGCTATAACAGCGGGTATCTGACGAAGGAAGGCTCTGATTTGAATTCTGCTTGCGGCATTCGATCCCTCTCGCCATTTTACGTCGGAATAGCGCGTTGTCCACTACCCATTACGATCCTGGGAGCCAGATTACTGCAAGATAGGTTTTGGCTATAACAGCGATTTTCGGACGAAGGTAGGCACTGATTTGAATTCTGCTTCCGGCATTCGATCCCTCTCGCCATTTTACGTCGGAATAGCATGTTTTCCACACCCGATTACGATCCTGGCAGCCTGAATACTGGAAGATAGGTTTTGGATACAGGAGCGATTTCTGACGAAGGAAGGCTCTGATTTGAATTGTGCATGCGGCATTCGATTCCTCTCGTCATTTTACGTCGGAATAGCACGGTTTCCACACCCGATTACGGTCCTGGAAGCCAGAATACTGGGAGATAGGTTTTGGATACAGGAGCGATTTGCTGACGAAGGAAGGCTCTGATTTGAATTCTGCTTCCGGCATTCGATCCCTCTCGCCATTTTACGTCGGAATAGTATGTTCTCCATACCCGATTACGGTCCTGGAAGCCAGAATACTGCAGGATAGGTTTTGGCTATAACATCGATTTTCGGACAAAGGTAGGCATTGATTTGAATTCTGCTTGCGGCATTTTAATCCTCTCGTCATTTTACGTCGGAATAGCATGTTTTCCATACCCGATTACGGTCCTGGAAGCCAGAATACTGGGAGATAGGTTTTGGCTCTAACAGCAATTTTCAGACGAAGGAAGGCTCTGATTTGAATTCTGCTTGCGACATTCGATCCCTCTCGCCATTTTACGTCGGAATAGCATGTTCTCCATACCCGATTACGGTCCTGGAAGCCAGAATACTGGGAGATAGGGTTTGTATACAGGAGCGATTTTCTGACGAAGGAAGGCTCTGATTTGAATTCTGCTTACGGTATTCGATCCCTCTCGTCATTTTACGTCGGAATAGCATGTTTTCCATCCCCGATTACGGTCCTGGAAGCCAGAATACTGGGAGATAGGTTTTGGATACAGGAGCGATTTTCTGACGAAGGCAGTCTCTGATTTGAATTCTGCTTGCGGCATTCGATTCCTCTCGTCATTTTACGTCGGAATAGCATATTTTCCACACCCAATTACGATCCTGGGAGCCAGATTACTCCATGATAGGTTTTGACGTTAATAGCGATTTTCTGACGAAGGAAGGCTCTGATTTGAATTCTGCTCGCGGCATTCGATCCCTCTCGTCATTTTACATCGGAGTAGAATGTTTTCCACACCCGATTACGGTCCTGGAAGCCAGAATACTGGGAGATAGGTTTTGGCAATAACAGCGACTTTATGACGAAGTGAGGCTCTGATTTGAATTCTGCTTGCGACATTCTATCCCTCTCGTCATTTTACGTCGGAATAGCATGTTTTCCATACCCGATTACGGTCCTGGAAGCCAGAATACTGGGAGATAGGTTTTGGATACAGGAGCGATTTTCTGACGAAGGAAGGCTCTGATTTGAATTGTGCTTGCGGCATTCGATCCCTCTCGTCATTTTACATCGGAGGAGAATGTTTTCCACACCCGATTACGGTCCTGGAAGCCAGAAAACTGAAAGATAGCTTTTGGCTATAACAGCGGTTTTCTGACGAAGGAAGGATCTGATTTGAATTCTGCTTGCGACATTCAATCCCTCTCGTCATTTTACGTCGGAGTAGAATGTTTTCCACACCCGATTACGGTCCTGGAAGCCAGAATACTGGGAGATAGGTTTTGGATACAGGAGCGATTTTCTGACGAAGGAAGGCTCTGATTTGAATTCTGCTTGCGGCATTCGATCCCTCTCGCCAGTTTACGACGGAATAGCATGTTTTCCGCACCCGATTACGGTCCTGGAAACCAGAATACTGGGAGATAGGTTTTGGCTATAACAGCGGTTTTCTGACGAAGGAAGGCTCTGATTTGAATTCTGCTTGCGACATTCAATCCCTCTCGTCATTTTACGTCGGAATAGCATGTTTTCCATACCCGATTACGGTCCTCGAACCCAGAATACTGGGAGACACGTTTTGGCTATAACAGTGGTTTTCTGACGAAGGAATTATCTGATTTGAATTCTGCTTGCGACATTCAATCCCTCTCGTCATTTTACGTCGGAATAGCATGTTTTCCATACCCGATTACGGTCCTGGAAGCCAGAATACTGGGAGATAGGTTTTGGCAATAAGAGCGACTTTATGACGAAGTGAGGCTCTGCTTTGAATTCTGCTTGCGGCATTCGATCCCTCTCGTCATTTTACATCGGAGTAGAATGTTTTCCACACCCGATTACGGTCCTGGAAGCCAGAATACTGGGAGATAGGTTTAGGCTATAACAGCGGTTTTCTGACGAAGGCAGTCTCTGATTTAAATTCTGCTTGCGACATTCAATCCCTCTCGTCATTTTACGTCGGAATAGCATGTTTTCCATACCCGATTACGGTCCTGGAAGCCAGAATACTGGGAGATAGGTTTTGGATACAGGAGCGATTTTCTGACGAAGGAAGGCTCTGATTTGAATTCTGCTTGCGGCATTCGATCCCTCTCGCCATTTTACGTCGGAATAGCATGTTCTCCATACCCGATTACGGTCCTGGAAGCCAGAATACTGCAAGATAGCTTTTGGCAATAACAGCGACTTTATGACGAAGTGAGGCTCTGATTTGAGTTCTGCTTGCGACATTCTATCCCTCTCGTCATTTTACGTCGGAATAGCATGTTTTCCATACCCGATTACGGTCCTGGAGGCCAGAATACTGGGAGATAGGTTTTGGCTCTAACAGCAATTTTCAGACGAAGGAAGGCTCTGATTTGAATTCTGCTTGCGACATTCGATCCCTCTCGTCATTTTACGTCGGAATAGCATGTTTTCCACACCCGATTACGGTCCTGGAAGCCAGAATACTGGGAGATAGGTTTTGGACACAGGAGCGATTTGCTGACGAAGGAAGGCTCTGATTTGAATTCTGCTTGCGGCATTCGATGCCTCTCGTCATTTTACGTCGGAATAGCACGGTTTCCACACGCGATTACGGTGCTGGAAGCCAGAATACTGGGAGATAGGTTTTGGATACAGGAGCGATTTCTGACGATGGCAGCCTCTGATTTGAATTCTGCTTCCGGCATTCGATCCCTCTCGCCATTTTACGTCGGAATAGCATGTTTTCCACACCCGATTACGATCCTGGCAGCCTGAATACTGGAAGATAGGTTTTGGATACAGGAGCGATTTCTGACGAAGGCAGTCTCTGATTTGAATTCTGCTTGCGGCATTCGATTCCTCTCGTCATTTTACGTCGGAATAGCATATTTTCCACACCCGATTACGGTCCTGGAAGCCAGAATACTGGAAGATAGCTTTTGGCTATAACAGCGGTTCTCTGACGAAGGAAGGCTCTGATTTGAATTCTGCTTGCGGCATTCGATGCCTCTCGTCATTTTACGTCGGAATAGCACGGTTTCCACACGCGATTACGGTGCTGGAAGCCAGAATACTGGGAGATAGGTTTTGGATACAGGAGCGATTTCTGACGATGGCAGCCTCTGATTTGAATTCTGCTTCCGGCATTCGATCCCTCTCGCCATTTTACGTCGGAATAGCATGTTTTCCACACCCGATTACGATCCTGGCAGCCTGAATACTGGAAGATAGGTTTTGGATACAGGAGCGATTTCTGACGAAGGCAGTCTCTGATTTGAATTCTGCTTGCGGCATTCGATTCCTCTCGTCATTTTACGTCGGAATAGCATATTTTCCACACCCGATTACGGTCCTGGAAGCCAGAATACTGGAAGATAGCTTTTGGCTATAACAGCGGTTCTCTGACGAAGGAAGGCTCTGATTTGAATTCTGCTTGCGGCATTCGATGCCTCTCGTCATTTTACGTCGGAATAGCACGGTTTCCACACGCGATTACGGTGCTGGAAGCCAGAATACTGGGAGATAGGTTTTGGACACAGGAGCGATTTGCTGACGAAGGAAGGCTCTGATTTGAATTCTGCTTGCGGCATTCGATGCCTCTCGTCATTTTACGTCGGAATAGCACGGTTTCCACACGCGATTACGGTGCTGGAAGCCAGAATACTGGGAGATAGGTTTTGGATACAGGAGCGATTTCTGACGATGGCAGCCTCTGATTTGAATTCTGCTTCCGGCATTCGATCCCTCTCGCCATTTTACGTCGGAATAGCATGTTTTCCACACCCGATTACGATCCTGGCAGCCTGAATACTGGAAGATAGGTTTTGGATACAGGAGCGATTTCTGACGAAGGCAGTCTCTGATTTGAATTCTGCTTGCGGCATTCGATTCCTCTCGTCATTTTACGTCGGAATAGCATATTTTCCACACCCGATTACGGTCCTGGAAGCCAGAATACTGGAAGATAGCTTTTGGCTATAACAGCGGTTCTCTGACGAAGGAAGGCTCTGATTTGAATTCTGCTTGCGGCATTCGATGCCTCTCGTCATTTTACGTCGGAATAGCACGGTTTCCACACGCGATTACGGTGCTGGAAGCCAGAATACTGGGAGATAGGTTTTGGATACAGGAGCGATTTCTGACGATGGCAGCCTCTGATTTGAATTCTGCTTCCGGCATTCGATCCCTCTCGCCATTTTACGTCGGAATAGCATGTTTTCCACACCCGATTACGATCCTGGCAGCCTGAATACTGGAAGATAGGTTTTGGATACAGGAGCGATTTCTGACGAAGGCAGTCTCTGATTTGAATTCTGCTTGCGGCATTCGATTCCTCTCGTCATTTTACGTCGGAATAGCATATTTTCCACACCCGATTACGGTCCTGGAAGCCAGAATACTGGAAGATAGCTTTTGGCTATAACAGCGGTTCTCTGACGAAGGAAGGCTCTGATTTGAATTCTGCTTGCGGCATTCGATGCCTCTCGTCATTTTACGTCGGAATAGCACGGTTTCCACACGCGATTACGGTGCTGGAAGCCAGAATACTGGGAGATAGGTTTTGGCTCTAACAGCAATTTTCAGACGAAGGAAGGCTCTGATTTGAATTCTGCTTGCGGCATTCGATCCCTCTCGCCATTTTACGTCGGAATAGCATGTTCTCCATACCCGATTACGGTCCTGGAAGCCAGAATACTGCAGGATAGGTTTTGGCTATAACATCGATTTTCGGACAAAGGTAGGCATTGATTTGAATTCTGCTTGCGGCATTCGATCCCTCTCGTCATTTTACATCGGAGTAGAATGTTTTCCACACCCGATTACGGTCCTGGAAGCCAGAATACTGGGAGATAGGTTTTGGCTATAACAGCGGTTTTCTGATGAAGGCAGTCTCTGATTTAAATTCTGCTTGCGACATTCAATCCCTCTCGTCATTTTACGTCGGAATAGCATGTTTTCCGCACCCGATTACGGTCCTGGAAGCCAGAATACTGGGAGATAGGTTTTAGCTATAACAGCGGTTTTCTGACGAAGGAAGGCTCTGATTTGAATTCTGCTCGCGGCATTCGATCGCTCTCGTCATTTTACGTCGGAATAGCATGTTTTCCGCACCCGATTACGGTCCTGGAAGCCAGAATACTGGGAGATAGGTTTTAGCTATAACAGCGGTTTTCTGACGAAGGAAGGCTCTGATTTGAATTCTGCTTGCGGCATTCGATCCCTCTCGTCATTTTACATCGGAGTAGAATGTTTTCCACACCCGATTACGGTCCTGGAAGCCAGAATACTGGGAGATAGGTTTTGGCTATAACAGCGGTTTTCTGATGAAGGCAGTCTCTGATTTAAATTCTGCTTGCGACATTCAATCCCTCTCGTCATTTTACGTCGGAATAGCATGTTTTCCGCACCCGATTACGGTCCTGGAAGCCAGAATACTGGGAGATAGGTTTTAGCTATAACAGCGGTTTTCTGACGAAGGAAGGCTCTGATTTGAATTCTGCTTGCGGCATTCGATCCCTCTCGTCATTTTACATCGGAGTAGAATGTTTTCCACGCCCGATTACGGTCCTGGAAGCCAGAATACTGGGAGATAGGTTTTGGCTATAACAGCGGTTTTCTGACGAAGGCAGTCTCTGATTTAAATTCTGCTTGCGACATTCAATCCCTCTCGTCATTTTACGTCGGAATAGCATGTTTTCCATCCCCGATTACGGTCCTGGAAGCCAGAATACTGGGAGATAGGTTTTAGCTATAACAGCGGTTTTCTGACGAAGGAAGGCTCTGATTTGAATTCTGCTCGCGGCATTCGATCGCTCTCGTCATTTTACGTCGGAATAGCATGTTTTCCGCACCCGATTACGGTCCTGGAAGCCAGAATACTGGGAGATAGGTTTTAGCTATAACAGCGGTTTTCTGACGAAGGCAGTCTCTGATTTGAATTCTGCTCGCGGCATTCGATCGCTCTCGTCATTTTACGTCGGAATAGCATGTTTTCCGCACCCGATTACGGTCCTGGAAGCCAGAATACTGGGAGATAGGTTTTAGCTATAACAGCGGTTTTCTGACGAAGGAAGGCTCTGATTTGAATTCTGCTTGCGGCATTCGATCCCTCTCGTCATTTTACATCGGAGTAGAATGTTTTCCACACCCGATTACGGTCCTGGAAGCCAGAATACTGGGAGATAGGTTTTGGCTATAACAGCGGTTTTCTGATGAAGGCAGTCTCTGATTTAAATTCTGCTTGCGACATTCAATCCCTCTCGTCATTTTACGTCGGAATAGCATGTTTTCCGCACCCGATTACGGTCCTGGAAGCCAGAATACTGGGAGATAGGTTTTAGCTATAACAGCGGTTTTCTGACGAAGGAAGGCTCTGATTTGAATTCTGCTCGCGGCATTCGATCGCTCTCGTCATTTTACATCGGAGTAGAATGTTTTCCACACCCGATTACGGTCCTGGAAGCCAGAATACTGGGAGATAGGTTTTGGCTATAACAGCGGTTTTCTGATGAAGGCAGTCTCTGATTTAAATTCTGCTTGCGACATTCAATCCCTCTCGTCATTTTACGTCGGAATAGCATGTTTTCCGCACCCGATTACGGTCCTGGAAGCCAGAATACTGGGAGATAGGTTTTAGCTATAACAGCGGTTTTCTGACGAAGGAAGGCTCTGATTTGAATTCTGCTCGCGGCATTCGATCGCTCTCGTCATTTTACGTCGGAATAGCATGTTTTCCGCACCCGATTACGGTCCTGGAAGCCAGAATACTGGGAGATAGGTTTTAGCTATAACAGCGGTTTTCTGACGAAGGAAGGCTCTGATTTGAATTCTGCTTGCGGCATTCGATCCCTCTCGTCATTTTACATCGGAGTAGAATGTTTTCCACACCCGATTACGGTCCTGGAAGCCAGAATACTGGGAGATAGGTTTTGGCTATAACAGCGGTTTTCTGATGAAGGCAGTCTCTGATTTAAATTCTGCTTGCGACATTCAATCCCTCTCGTCATTTTACGTCGGAATAGCATGTTTTCCGCACCCGATTACGGTCCTGGAAGCCAGAATACTGGGAGATAGGTTTTGGCTATAACAGCGGTTTTCTGACGAAGGAAGGCTCTGATTTGAATTCTGCTTGCGGCATTCGATCCCTCTCGTCATTTTACATCGGAGTAGAATGTTTTCCACGCCCGATTACGGTCCTGGAAGCCAGAATACTGGGAGATAGGTTTTGGCAATAAGAGCGACTTTATGACGAAGTGAGGCTCTGATTTGAATTCTGCTTGCGGCATTCGATCCCTCTCGTCATTTTACATCGGAGTAGAATGTTTTCCACACCCGATTACGGTCCTGGAAGCCAGAATACTGGGAGATAGGTTTAGGCTATAACAGCGGTTTTCTGGCGAAGGCAGTCTCTGATTTAAATTCTGCTTGCGACATTCAATCCCTCTCGTCATTTTACGTCGGAATAGCATGTTTTCCACACCCGATTACGGTCCTCGAACCCAGAATACTGGGAGACAGGTTTTGGCTATAACAGTGGTTTTCTGACGAAGGAAGGATCTGATTTGAATTCTGCTTGCGACATTCAATCCCTCTCGTCATTTTACGTCGGAATAGCATGTTTTCCATACCCGATTACGGTCCTGGAAGCCAGAATACTGGGAGATAGGTTTTGGCAATAAGAGCGACTTTATGACGAAGTGAGGCTCTGCTTTGAATTCTGCTTGCGGCATTCGATCCCTCTCGTCATTTTACATCGGAGTAGAATGTTTTCCACACCCGATTACGGTCCTGGAAGCCAGAATACTGGGAGATAGGTTTTGGCTATAACAGCGGTTTTCTGACGAAGGCAGTCTCTGATTTAAATTCTGCTTGCGACATTCAATCCCTCTCGTCATTTTACGTCGGAATAGCATGTTTTCCATACCCGATTACGGTCCTGGAAGCCAGAATACTGGGAGATAGGTTTTGGATACTGGAGCGATTTTCTGACGAAGGAAGGCTCTGATTTGAATTCTGCTTGCGGCATTCGATCCCTCTCGCCATTTTACGTCGGAATAGCATGTTCTCCATACCCGATTACGGTCTTGGAAGCCAGAATACTGCAAGATAGCTTTTGGCTATAACAGCGATTTTCTGACGAAGGAAGGATCTGATTTGAATTCTGCTTGCGACATTCAATCCCTCTCGCCATTTTACGTCGGAATAGCATGTTCTCCATACCCGATTACGGTCTTGGAAGCCAGAATACTGCAAGATAGCTTTTGGCTATAACAGCGATTTTCTGACGAAGGAAGGATCTGATTTGAATTCTGCTTGCGACATTCAATCCCTCTCGTCATTTTACGTCAGAATAGCATGTTTTCCATACCCGATTACGGTCCTGGAAGCCAGAATACTGGGAGATAGGTTTTGGCAATAAGAGCGACTTTATGACGAAGGAAGGCTCTGATTTGAATTCTGCTTGCAGCATTCGATCCCTCTCGTCATTTTACATCGGAGTAGAATGTTTTCCACACCCGATTACGGTCCTGGAAGCCAGAATACTGGGAGATAGGTTTTGGCTATAACAGCGGTTTTCTGATGAAGGCAGTCTCTGATTTAAATTCTGCTTGCGACATTCAATCCCTCTCGTCATTTTACGTCGGAATAGCATGTTTTCCGCACCCGATTACGGTCCTGGAAGCCAGAATACTGGGAGATAGGTTTTAGCTATAACAGCGGTTTTCTGACGAAGGAAGGCTCTGATTTGAATTCTGCTCGCGGCATTCGATCGCTCTCGTCATTTTACGTCGGAATAGCATGTTTTCCGCACCCGATTACGGTCCTGGAAGCCAGAATACTGGGAGATAGGTTTTAGCTATAACAGCGGTTTTCTGACGAAGGAAGGCTCTGATTTGAATTCTGCTTGCGGCATTCGATCCCTCTCGTCATTTTACATCGGAGTAGAATGTTTTCCACACCCGATTACGGTCCTGGAAGCCAGAATACTGGGAGATAGGTTTTGGCTATAACAGCGGTTTTCTGATGAAGGCAGTCTCTGATTTAAATTCTGCTTGCGACATTCAATCCCTCTCGTCATTTTACGTCGGAATAGCATGTTTTCCGCACCCGATTACGGTCCTGGAAGCCAGAATACTGGGAGATAGGTTTTAGCTATAACAGCGGTTTTCTGACGAAGGAAGGCTCTGATTTGAATTCTGCTTGCGGCATTCGATCCCTCTCGTCATTTTACATCGGAGTAGAATGTTTTCCACGCCCGATTACGGTCCTGGAAGCCAGAATACTGGGAGATAGGTTTTGGCAATAAGAGCGACTTTATGACGAAGTGAGGCTCTGATTTGAATTCTGCTTGCGGCATTCGATCCCTCTCGTCATTTTACATCGGAGTAGAATGTTTTCCACACCCGATTACGGTCCTGGAAGCCAGAATACTGGGAGATAGGTTTAGGCTATAACAGCGGTTTTCTGGCGAAGGCAGTCTCTGATTTAAATTCTGCTTGCGACATTCAATCCCTCTCGTCATTTTACGTCGGAATAGCATGTTTTCCACACCCGATTACGGTCCTCGAACCCAGAATACTGGGAGACAGGTTTTGGCTATAACAGTGGTTTTCTGACGAAGGAAGGATCTGATTTGAATTCTGCTTGCGACATTCAATCCCTCTCGTCATTTTACGTCGGAATAGCATGTTTTCCATACCCGATTACGGTCCTGGAAGCCAGAATACTGGGAGATAGGTTTTGGCAATAAGAGCGACTTTATGACGAAGTGAGGCTCTGCTTTGAATTCTGCTTGCGGCATTCGATCCCTCTCGTCATTTTACATCGGAGTAGAATGTTTTCCACACCCGATTACGGTCCTGGAAGCCAGAATACTGGGAGATAGGTTTTGGCTATAACAGCGGTTTTCTGACGAAGGCAGTCTCTGATTTAAATTCTGCTTGCGACATTCAATCCCTCTCGTCATTTTACGTCGGAATAGCATGTTTTCCATACCCGATTACGGTCCTGGAAGCCAGAATACTGGGAGATAGGTTTTGGATACTGGAGCGATTTTCTGACGAAGGAAGGCTCTGATTTGAATTCTGCTTGCGGCATTCGATCCCTCTCGCCATTTTACGTCGGAATAGCATGCTCTCCATACCCGATTACGGTCTTGGAAGCCAGAATACTGCAAGATAGCTTTTGGCTATAACAGCGATTTTCTGACGAAGGAAGGATCTGATTTGAATTCTGCTTGCGACATTCAATCCCTCTCGCCATTTTACGTCGGAATAGCATGTTCTCCATACCCGATTACGGTCTTGGAAGCCAGAATACTGCAAGATAGCTTTTGGCTATAACAGCGATTTTCTGACGAAGGAAGGATCTGATTTGAATTCTGCTTGCGACATTCAATCCCTCTCGTCATTTTACGTCAGAATAGCATGTTTTCCATACCCGATTACGGTCCTGGAAGCCAGAATACTGGGAGATAGGTTTTGGCAATAAGAGCGACTTTATGACGAAGTGAGGCTCTGATTAGAATTCTGCTTGCGGCATTCGATCCCTCTCGTCATTTTACATCGGAGTAGAATGTTTTCCACACCCGATTACGGTCCTGGAAGCCAGAATACTGGGAGATAGGTTTTGGCTATAACAGCGGTTTTCTGACGAAGGAAGGATCTGATTTGAATTCTGCTTGCGACATTCAATCCCTCTCGTCATTTTACGTCGGAATAGCATGTTTTCCATACCCGATTACGGTCCTGGAAGCCAGAATACTGGGAGATAGGTTTTGGCAATAAGAGCGACTTTATGACGAAGTGAGGCTCTGCTTTGAATTCTGCTTGCGGCATTCGATCCCTCTCGTCATTTTACATCGGAGTAGAATGTTCTCCATACCCGATTACGGTCTTGGAAGCCAGAATACTGCAAGATAGGTTTTGGCTATAACAGCGATTTTCTGACGAAGGAAGGCTCTGATTTGAATTCTGCTTGCGGCATTCGATCCCTCTCGCCATTTTACGTCGGAATAGCATGTTCTCCATACCCGATTACGGTCCTGGAAGCCAGAATACTGCAAGATAGCTTTTGGCAATAACAGCGACTTTATGACGAAGTGAGGCTCTGATTTGAATTCTGCTTTCGACATTCTATCCCTCTCGTCATTTTACGTCGGAATAGCATGTTTTCCATACCCGATTACGGTCCTGGAAGCCAGAATACTGGGAGATATGTTTTGGATACAGGAGCGATTTTCTGACGAAGGAAGGCTCTGATTTGAATTCTGCTTGCGACATTCAATCACTCTCGTCATTTTACGTCGGAATAGCATGTTTTCCACACCCGATTACGGTCCTGGAAGCCAGAATACTGGGAGATAGGTTTTGGCAATAACAGCGACTTTATGACGAAGTGAGGCTCTGCTTTGAATTCTGCTTGCGGCATTCGATCCCTCTCGTCATTTTACATCGGAGTAGAATGTTCTCCATACCCGATTACGGTCTTGGAAGCCAGAATACTGCAAGATAGCTTTTGGCTATAACAGCGATTTTCTGACGAAGGAAGGCTCTGATTTGAATTCTGCTTGCGGCATTCGATCCCTCTCGCCATTTTACGTCGGAATAGCATGTTCTCCATACCCGATTACGGTCCTGGAAGCCAGAATACTGCAAGATAGCTTTTGGCAATAACAGCGACTTTATGACGAAGTGAGGCTCTGATTTGAATTCTGCTTTCGACATTCTATCCCTCTCGTCATTTTACGTCGGAATAGCATGTTTTCCATACCCGATTACGGTCCTGGAAGCCAGAATACTGGGAGATAGGTTTTGGATACAGGAGCGATTTTCTGACGAAGGAAGGCTCTGATTTGAATTGTGCTTGCGGCATTCGATCCCTCTCGTCATTTTACATCGGAGGAGAATGTTTTCCACACCCGATTACGGTCCTGGAAGCCAGAAAACTGGAAGATAGCTTTTGGCTATAACAGCGGTTTTCTGACGAAGGAAGGATCTGATTTGAATTCTGCTTGCGACATTCAATCCCTCTCGTCATTTTACGTCGGAATAGCATGTTCTCCATACCCGATTACGGTCCTGGAAGCCAGAATACTGCAAGATAGCTTTTGGCTATAACAGCGATTTTCTGACGAAGGAAGGATCTGATTTGAATTCTGCTCGCGGCATTCGATCCCTCTCGTCATTTTACATCGGAGGACAATGATTTCCACATCCGATTACGGTCCTGGAAGCCAGAATACTGGAAGATAGCTTTTGGCTATAACAGCGGTTTTCTGACGAAGGAAGGATCTGATTTGAATTCTGCTTGCGACATTCGATTCCTCTCGTCATTTTACGTCGGAATAGCATGTTTTCCGCACCCGATTACGGTCCTGGAAACCAGAATACTGGGAGATATGTTTTGGCTATAACAGCGGTTTTCTGACGAAGGAAGGCTCGGATTTGAATTCTGCTTGCGACATTCAATCCCTCTCGTCATTTTACGTCGGAATAGCATGTTTTCCACACCCGATTACGGTCCTCGAACCCAGAATACTGGGAGATAGGTTTTGGCTATAACAGCGGTTTTCTGACGAAGGCAGTCTCTGATTTAAATTCTGCTTGCGACATTCAATCCCTCTCGTCATTTTACGTCGGAATAGCATGTTTTCCATCCCCGATTACGGTCCTGGAAGCCAGAATACTGGGAGATAGGTTTTGGCTATAACAGCGGTTTTCTGACGAAGGAAGGCTCTGATTTGAATTCTGCTTGCGACATTCAATCCCTCTCGTCATTTTACGTCGGAATAGCATGTTTTCCACACCCGATTACGGTCCTCGAACCCAGAATACTGGGAGATAGGTTTTGGCTATAACAGCGGTTTTCTGACGAAGGCAGTCTCTGATTTAAATTCTGCTTGCGACATTCAATCCCTCTCGTCATTTTACGTCGGAATAGCATGTTTTCCATACCCGATTACGGTCCTGGAAGCCAGAATACTGGGAGATAGGTTTTGGATACAGGAGCGATTTTCTGACGAAGGAAGGCTCTGATTTGAATTCTGCTTGCGGCATTCGATCCCTCTCGCCATTTTACGTCGGAATAGCATGTTCTCCATACCCGATTACGGTCCTGGAAGCCAGAATACTGCAAGATAGCTTTTGGCAATAACAGCGACTTTATGACGAAGTGAGGCTCTGATTTGAATTCTGCTTTCGACATTCTATCCCTCTCGTCATTTTACGTCGGAATAGCATGTTTTCCATACCCGATTACGGTCCTGGAAGCCAGAATACTGGGAGATAGGTTTTGGATACAGGAGCGATTTTCTGACGAAGGAAGGCTCTGATTTGAATTGTGCTTGCGGCATTCGATCCCTCTCGTCATTTTACATCGGAGGAGAATGTTTTCCACACCCGATTACGGTCCTGGAAGCCAGAAAACTGGAAGATAGCTTTTGGCTATAACAGCGGTTTTCTGACGAAGGAAGGATCTGATTTGAATTCTGCTTGCGACATTCAATCCCTCTCGTCATTTTACGTCGGAATAGCATGTTCTCCATACCCGATTACGGTCCTGGAAGCCAGAATACTGCAAGATAGCTTTTGGCTATAACAGCGATTTTCTGACGAAGGAAGGATCTGATTTGAATTCTGCTCGCGGCATTCGATCCCTCTCGTCATTTTACATCGGAGGACAATGATTTCCACATCCGATTACGGTCCTGGAAGCCAGAATACTGGAAGATAGCTTTTGGCTATAACAGCGGTTTTCTGACGAAGGAAGGATCTGATTTGAATTCTGCTTGCGACATTCGATTCCTCTCGTCATTTTACGTCGGAATAGCATGTTTTCCGCACCCGATTACGGTCCTGGAAACCAGAATACTGGGAGATATGTTTTGGCTATAACAGCGGTTTTCTGACGAAGGAAGGCTCGGATTTGAATTCTGCTTGCGACATTCAATCCCTCTCGTCATTTTACGTCGGAATAGCATGTTTTCCACACCCGATTACGGTCCTCGAACCCAGAATACTGGGAGATAGGTTTTGGCTATAACAGCGGTTTTCTGACGAAGGCAGTCTCTGATTTAAATTCTGCTTGCGACATTCAATCCCTCTCGTCATTTTACGTCGGAATAGCATGTTTTCCATCCCCGATTACGGTCCTGGAAGCCAGAATACTGGGAGATAGGTTTTGGCTATAACAGCGGTTTTCTGACGAAGGAAGGCTCTGATTTGAATTCTGCTTGCGACATTCAATCCCTCTCGTCATTTTACGTCGGAATAGCATGTTTTCCACACCCGATTACGGTCCTCGAACCCAGAATACTGGGAGATAGGTTTTGGCTATAACAGCGGTTTTCTGACGAAGGCAGTCTCTGATTTAAATTCTGCTTGCGACATTCAATCCCTCTCGTCATTTTACGTCGGAATAGCATGTTTTCCATACCCGATTACGGTCCTGGAAGCCAGAATACTGGGAGATAGGTTTTGGATACAGGAGCGATTTTCTGACGAAGGAAGGCTCTGATTTGAATTCTGCTTGCGGCATTCGATCCCTCTCGCCATTTTACGTCGGAATAGCATGTTCTCCATACCCGATTACGGTCCTGGAAGCCAGAATACTGCAAGATAGCTTTTGGCAATAACAGCGACTTTATGACGAAGTGAGGCTCTGATTTGAATTCTGCTTGCGACATTCTATCCCTCTCGTCATTTTACGTCGGAATAGCATGTTTTCCATACCCGATTACGGTCCTGGAAGCCAGAATACTGGGAGATAGGTTTTGGATACAGGAGCGATTTTCTGACGAAGGCAGTCTCTGATTTGAATTCTGCTTGCGGCATTCGATTCCTCTCGTCATTTTACGTCGGAATAGCATGTTTTCCACACCCGATTACTATCCTGGGAGCCAGATTACTCCAAGATAGGTTTTGGCTTTAATACCGATTTTGTGACGAAGGAAGGCTCTGATTTGAATTCTGCTTGCGGCATTCGATCCCTCTCGCCATTTTACGTCGGAATAGCGCGTTGTCCACTACCCATTACGATCCTGGGAGCCAGATTACTCCAAGATAGGTTTTGGCTTTAATACCGATTTTGTGACGAAGGAAGGCTCTGATTTGAATTCTGCTTCCGGCATTCGATCCCTCTCGCCATTTTACGTCGGAATAGTATGTTTTCCACACCCGATTACGATCCTGGCAGCCTGAATACTGGAAGATAGGTTTTGGATACAGGAGCGATTTCTGACGAAGGAAGGCTCTGATTTGAATTGTGCATGCGGCATTCGATTCCTCTCGTCATTTTACGTCGGAATAGCACGGTTTCCACACCCGATTACGGTCCTGGAAGCCAGAATACTGGGAGATAGGTTTTGGATACAGGAGCGATTTGCTGACGAAGGAAGGCTCTGATTTGAATTCTGCTTCCGGCATTCGATCCCTCTCGCCATTTTACGTCGGAATAGTATGTTCTCCATACCCGATTACGGTCCTGGAAGCCAGAATACTGCAGGATAGGTTTTGGCTATAACATCGATTTTCGGACAAAGGTAGGCATTGATTTGAATTCTGCTTGCGGCATTTTATTCCTCTCGTCATTTTACGTCGGAATAGCATGTTTTCCATACCCGATTACGGTCCTGGAGGCCAGAATACTGGGAGATAGGTTTTGGCTCTAACAGCAATTTTCAGACGAAGGAAGGGTCTGATTTGAATTCTGCTTGCGACATTCGATCCCTCTCGTCATTTTACGTCGGAATAGCATGTTTTCCATCCCCGATTACGGTCCTGGAAGCCAGAATACTGGGAGATAGGTTTTGGATACAGGAGCGATTTTCTGACGAAGGCAGTCTCTGATTTGAATTCTGCTTGCGGCATTCGATTCCTCTCGTCATTTTACGTCGGAATAGCATATTTTCCACACCCGATTACGGTCCTGGAAGCCAGAATACTGGAAGATAGCTTTTGGCTATAACAGCGGTTCTCTGACGAAGGAAGGCTCTGATTTGAATTCTGCTTGCGGCATTCGATGCCTCTCGTCATTTTACGTCGGAATAGCACGGTTTCCACACGCGATTACGGTCCTGGAAGCCAGAATACTGGGAGATAGGTTTTGGCTCTAACAGCAATTTTCAGACGAAGGAAGGCTCTGATTTGAATTCTGCTTGCGGCATTCGATCCCTCTCGCCATTTTACGTCGGAATAGCATGTTCTCCATACCCGATTACGGTCCTGGAAGCCAGAATACTGCAGGATAGGTTTTGGCTATAACATCGATTTTCGGACAAAGGTAGGCATTGATTTGAATTCTGCTTGCGGCATTCGATTCCTCTCGTCATTTTACGTCGGAATAGCATGTTTTCCACACCCGATTACGATCCTGGCAGCCTGAATACTGGAAGATAGGTTTTGGATACAGGAGCGATTTCTGACGAAGGCAGTCTCTGATTTGAATTCTGCTCGCGGCATTCGATCGCTCTCGTCATTTTACGTCGGAATAGCATGTTTTCCGCACCCGATTACGGTCCTGGAAGCCAGAATACTGGGAGATAGGTTTTAGCTATAACAGCGGTTTTCTGACGAAGGAAGGCTCTGATTTGAATTCTGCTTGCGGCATTCGATCCCTCTCGTCATTTTACATCGGAGTAGAATGTTTTCCACACCCGATTACGGTCCTGGAAGCCAGAATACTGGGAGATAGGTTTTGGCTATAACAGCGGTTTTCTGATGAAGGCAGTCTCTGATTTAAATTCTGCTTGCGACATTCAATCCCTCTCGTCATTTTACGTCGGAATAGCATGTTTTCCATACCCGATTACGGTCCTGGAAGCCAGAATACTGGGAGATAGGTTTTGGATACAGGAGCGATTTTCTGACGAAGGAAGGCTCTGATTTGAATTCTGCTTGCGGCATTCGATCCCTCTCGCCATTTTACGTCGGAATAGCATGTTCTCCATACCCGATTACGGTCCTGGAAGCCAGAATACTGCAAGATAGCTTTTGGCAATAACAGCGACTTTATGACGAAGTGAGGCTCTGATTTGAATTCTGCTTGCGACATTCTATCCCTCTCGTCATTTTACGTCGGAATAGCATGTTTTCCATACCCGATTACGGTCCTGGAAGCCAGAATACTGGGAGATAGGTTTTGGATACAGGAGCGATTTTCTGACGAAGGAAGGCTCTGATTTGAATTGTGCTTGCGGCATTCGATCCCTCTCGTCATTTTACGTCGGAATAGCATGTTTTCCATCCCCGATTACGGTCCTGGAAGCCAGAATACTGGGAGATAGGTTTTGGATACAGGAGCGATTTTCTGACGAAGGCAGTCTCTGATTTGAATTCTGCTTGCGGCATTCGATTCCTCTCGTCATTTTACGTCGGAATAGCATGTTTTCCACACCCGATTACTATCCTGGGAGCCAGATTACTCCAAGATAGGTTTTGGCTTTAATACCGATTTTGTGACGAAGGAAGGCTCTGATTTGAATTCTGCTTCCGGCATTCGATCCCTCTCGCCATTTTACGTCGGAATAGTATGTTTTCCACACCCGATTACGATCCTGGCAGCCTGAATACTGGAAGATAGGTTTTGGATACAGGAGCGATTTCTGACGAAGGAAGGCTCTGATTTGAATTGTGCATGCGGCATTCGATTCCTCTCGTCATTTTACGTCGGAATAGCACGGTTTCCACACCCGATTACGGTCCTGGAAGCCAGAATACTGGGAGATAGGTTTTGGATACAGGAGCGATTTGCTGACGAAGGAAGGCTCTGATTTGAATTCTGCTTCCGGCATTCGATCCCTCTCGCCATTTTACGTCGGAATAGTATGTTCTCCATACCCGATTACGGTCCTGGAAGCCAGAATACTGCAGGATAGGTTTTGGCTATAACATCGATTTTCGGACAAAGGTAGGCATTGATTTGAATTCTGCTTGCGGCATTTTATTCCTCTCGTCATTTTACGTCGGAATAGCATGTTTTCCATACCCGATTACGGTCCTGGAGGCCAGAATACTGGGAGATAGGTTTTGGCTCTAACAGCAATTTTCAGACGAAGGAAGGGTCTGATTTGAATTCTGCTTGCGACATTCGATCCCTCTCGTCATTTTACGTCGGAATAGCATGTTTTCCATCCCCGATTACGGTCCTGGAAGCCAGAATACTGGGAGATAGGTTTTGGATACAGGAGCGATTTTCTGACGAAGGCAGTCTCTGATTTGAATTCTGCTTGCGGCATTCGATTCCTCTCGTCATTTTACGTCGGAATAGCATATTTTCCACACCCGATTACGGTCCTGGAAGCCAGAATACTGGAAGATAGCTTTTGGCTATAACAGCGGTTCTCTGACGAAGGAAGGCTCTGATTTGAATTCTGCTTGCGGCATTCGATGCCTCTCGTCATTTTACGTCGGAATAGCACGGTTTCCACACGCGATTACGGTGCTGGAAGCCAGAATACTGGGAGATAGGTTTTGGCTCTAACAGCAATTTTCAGACGAAGGAAGGCTCTGATTTGAATTCTGCTTGCGGCATTCGATCCCTCTCGCCATTTTACGTCGGAATAGCATGTTCTCCATTCCCGATTACGGTCCTGGAAGCCAGAATACTGCAGGATAGGTTTTGGCTATAACATCGATTTTCGGACAAAGGTAGGCATTGATTTGAATTCTGCTTGCGGCATTCGATTCCTCTCGTCATTTTACGTCGGAATAGCATGTTTTCCACACCCGATTACGATCCTGGCAGCCTGAATACTGGAAGATAGGTTTTGGATACAGGAGCGATTTCTGACGAAGGCAGTCTCTGATTTGAATTCTGCTCGCGGCATTCGATCGCTCTCGTCATTTTACGTCGGAATAGCATGTTTTCCGCACCCGATTACGGTCCTGGAAGCCAGAATACTGGGAGATAGGTTTTAGCTATAACAGCGGTTTTCTGACGAAGGAAGGCTCTGATTTGAATTCTGCTTGCGGCATTCGATCCCTCTCGTCATTTTACATCGGAGTAGAATGTTTTCCACACCCGATTACGGTCCTGGAAGCCAGAATACTGGGAGATAGGTTTTGGCTATAACAGCGGTTTTCTGATGAAGGCAGTCTCTGATTTAAATTCTGCTTGCGACATTCAATCCCTCTCGTCATTTTACGTCGGAATAGCATGTTTTCCATACCCGATTACGGTCCTGGAAGCCAGAATACTGCAAGATAGCTTTTGGCTATAACAGCGGTTTTCTGACGCAGGAAGGATCTGATTTGAATTCTGCTTGCGACATTCAATCCCTCTCGTCATTTTACATCGGAGGCGAATGTTTTCCACACCCGATTACGGTCCTGGAAGCCAGAATACTGGAAGATAGCTTTTGGCTATAACAGCGGTTTTCTGACGAAGGAAGGATCTGATTTGAATTCTGCTTGCGGCATTCGATCCCTCTCGTCATTTTACATCGGAGTAGAATGTTTTCCACACCCGATTACGGTCCTGGAAGCCAGAATACTTGGAGATAGGTTTTGGCAATAACAGCGACTTTATGACGAAGTGAGGCTCTGATTTGAATTCTGCTTGCGGCATTCGATCCCTCTCGTCATTTTACATCGGAGGAGAATGTTTTCCACACCCGATTACGGTCCTGGAAGCCAGAATACTGGAAGATAGCTTTTGGCTATAACAGCGGTTTTCTGACGAAGGAAGGATCTGATTTGAATTCTGCTTCCGACATTCAATCCCTCTCGCCATTTTACGTCGGAATAGCATGTTTTCCATACCCGATTACGGTCCTGGAAGCCAGAATACTGGGAGATAGGTTTTGGATACAGGAGCGATTTTCTGACGAAGGAAGGCTCTGATTTGAATTCTGCTTGCGACATTCAATCCCTCTCGTCATTTTACGTCGGAATAGCATGTTTTCCACACCCGATTACGGTCCTGGAAGCCAGAATACTGGGAGATAGGTTTTGGCATTAACAGCGACTTTATGACGAAGTGAGGCTCTGATTTGAATTCTGCTTCCGGCATTCGATCCCTCTCGCCATTTTACGTCGGAATAGTATGTTCTCCATACCCGATTACGGTCCTGGAAGCCAGAATACTGCAGGATAGGTTTTGGCTATAACATCGATTTTCGGACAAAGGTAGGCATTGATTTGAATTCTGCTTGCGGCATTTTATTCCTCTCGTCATTTTACGTCGGAATAGCATGTTTTCCATACCCGATTACGGTCCTGGAGGCCAGAATACTGGGAGATAGGTTTTGGCCCTAACAGCAATTTTCAGACGAAGGAAGGCTCTGATTTGAATTCTGCTTGCGACATTCGATTCCTCTCGTCATTTTACGTCGGAATAGCATGTTTTCCACACCCGATTACGGTCCTCGAAGCCAGAATACTGGGAGATTCGTCTTGGATACAGGAGCGATTTCTGACGAAGGCAGTCTCTGATTTAAATTCTGCTTACGACATTCAATCCCTCTCGTCATTTTACGTCGGAATAGCATGTTTTCCACACCCGATTACGATCCTGGCAGCCTCAATACTGGAAGATAGGTTTTGGATACAGGAGCGATTTTCTGACGAAGGAAGGCTCTGATTTGAATTCTGCTTGCGGCATTCGATCCCTCTCGCCATTTTACGTCGGAATAGCATGCTCTCCATACCCGATTACGGTTCTGGCAGCCTCAATACTGGAAAATAGGTTTTGGATACAGGAGCGATTTTCTGACGAAGGAAGGCTCTGATTTCAATTCTGCTTGCGGCATTCGATCCCTCTCGTCATTTTACGTCGGAGTAGCATGTTTTCCACACCCGAATACGGTCCTGGAAGCGAGAATACTGGGAGATAGGTTTTGGCAATAACAGCGACTTTATGACGAAGTGAGGCTCTGATTTGAATTCTGCTTGCGGCATTCGATTCCTCTCGCCATTTTACGTCGGAATAGCATGTTTTCCACACCCGAGTACGATCCTGGCAGCCTCAATACTGGAAGATAGGTTTTGGATACAGGAGCGATTTTCTGACGAAGGAAGGCTCTGATTTGAATTGTGCTTGCGGCATTCGATCCCTCTCGTCATTTTACGTCGGAATAGCATGTTTTCCATCCCCGATTACGGTCCTGGAAGCCAGAATACTGGGAGATAGGTTTTGGATACAGGAGCGATTTTCTGACGAAGGCATTCTCTGATTTGAATTCTGCTTGTGGCATTCGATTCCTCTCGTCATTTTACGTCGGAATAGCATGTTTTCCACACCCGATTACTATCCTGGGAGCCAGATTACTCCAAGATAGGTTTTGGCTTTAATACCGATTTTGTGACGAAGGAAGGCTCTGATTTGAATTCTGCTTGCGGCATTCGATCCCTCTCGCCATTTTACGTCGGAATAGTATGTTCTCCATACCCGATTACGGTCCTGGAAGCCAGAATACTGCAGGATAGGTTTTGGCTATAACATCGATTTTCGGACAAAGGTAGGCATTGATTTGAATTCTGCTTGCGGCATTTTATTCCTCTCGTCATTTTACGTCGGAATAGCATGTTTTCCATACCCGATTACGGTCCTGGAGGCCAGAATACTGGGAGATAGGTTTTGGCTCTAACAGCGATTTTCAGACGAAGGAAGGCTCTGATTTGAATTCTGCTTGCGACATTCGATTCCTCTCGTCATTTTACGTCGGAATAGCATGTTTTCCACACCCGATTACGGTCCTCGAAGCCAGAATACTGGGAGATTCGTCTTGGATACAGGAGCGATTTCTGACGAAGGCAGTCTCTGATTTAAATTCTGCTTACGACATTCAATCCCTCTCGTCATTTTACGTCGGAATAGCATGTTTTCCACACCCGATTACGATCCTGGCAGCCTCAATACTGGAAGATAGGTTTTGGATACAGGAGCGATTTTCTGACGAAGGAAGAACTCTGATTTGAATTCTGCTTGCGGCATTCGATCCCTCTCGCCATTTTACGTCGGAATAGCATGCTCTCCATACCCGATTACGGTTCTGGCAGCCTCAATACTGGAAAATAGGTTTTGGATACAGGAGCGATTTTCTGACGAAGGAAGGCTCTGATTTGAATTCTGCTTGCGGCATTCGATCCCTCTCGTCATTTTACGTCGGAGTAGCATGTTTTCCACACCCGAATACGGTCCTGGAAGCGAGAATACTGGGAGATAGGTTTTGGCAATAACAGCGACTTTATGACGAAGTGAGGCTCTGATTTGAATTCTGCTTGCGGCATTCGATTCCTCTCGCCATTTTACGTCGGAATAGCATGTTTTCCACACCCGAGTACGATCCTGGCAGCCTCAATACTGGAAGATAGGTTTTGGATACAGGAGCGATTTTCTGACGAAGGAAGGCTCTGATTTGAATTGTGCTTGCGGCATTCGATCCCTCTCGTCATTTTACGTCGGAATAGCATGTTTTCCATCCCCGATTACGGTCCTGGAAGCCAGAATACTGGGAGATAGGTTTTGGATACAGGAGCGATTTTCTGACGAAGGCAGTCTCTGATTTGAATTCTGCTTGCGGCATTCGATCCCTCTCGCCATTTTACGTCGGAATAGCGCGTTGTCCACTACCCATTACGATCCTGGGAGCCAGATTACTGCAAGATAGGTTTTGGCTATAACAGCGATTTTCGGACGAAGGTAGGCACTGATTTGAATTCTGCTTCCGGCATTCGATCCCTCTCGCCATTTTACGTCGGAATAGCATGTTTTCCACACCCGATTACGATCCTGGCAGCCTGAATACTGGAAGATAGGTTTTGGATACAGGAGCGATTTCTGACGAAGGCAGTCTCTGATTTGAATTCTGCTTGCGGCATTCGATTCCTCTCGTCATTTTACGTCGGAATAGCATGTTTTCCACACCCGATTACGGTCCTCGAACCCAGAATACTGGGAGACAGGTTTTGGCTATAACAGTGGTTTTCTGACGAAGGAATTATCTGATTTGAATTCTGCCTGCGACATTCAATCCCTCTCGTCATTTTACGTCGGAATAGCATGTTTTCCATACCCGATTACGGTCCTGGAAGCCAGAATACTGGGAGATAGGTTTTGGCAATAAGAGCGACTTTATGACGAAGTGAGGCTCTGATTTAAATTCTGCTTGCGGCATTCGATCCCTCTCGTCATTTTACATCGGAGTAGAATGTTTTCCACACCCGATTACGGTCCTGGAAGCCAGAATACTTGGAGATAGGTTTTGGCAATAACAGCGACTTTATGACGAAGTGAGGCTCTGATTTGAATTCTGCTTGCGGCATTCGATCCCTCTCGTCATTTTACATCGGAGGAGAATGTTTTCCACACCCGATTACGGTCCTGGAAGCCAGAATACTGGAATATAGCTTTTGGCTATAACAGCGGTTTTCTGACGAAGGAAGGATCTGATTTGAATTCTGCTTCCGACATTCAATCCCTCTCGCCATTTTACGTCGGAATAGCATGTTTTCCATACCCGATTACGGTCCTGGAAGCCAGAATACTGGGAGATAGGTTTTGGATACAGGAGCGATTTTCTGACGAAGGAAGGCTCTGATTTGAATTCTGCTTGCGACATTCAATCCCTCTCGTCATTTTACGTCGGAATAGCATGTTTTCCACACCCGATTACGGTCCTGGAAGCCAGAATACTGGGAGATAGGTTTTGGCATTAACAGCGACTTTATGACGAAGTGAGGCTCTGATTTGAATTCTGCTTCCGGCATTCGATCCCTCTCGCCATTTTACGTCGGAATAGTATGTTCTCCATACCCGATTACGGTCCTGGAAGCCAGAATACTGCAGGATAGGTTTTGGCTATAACATCGATTTTCGGACAAAGGTAGGCATTGATTTGAATTCTGCTTGCGGCATTTTATTCCTCTCGTCATTTTACGTCGGAATAGCATGTTTTCCATACCCGATTACGGTCCTGGAGGCCAGAATACTGGGAGATAGGTTTTGGCTCTAACAGCAATTTTCAGACGAAGGAAGGCTCTGATTTGAATTCTGCTTGCGACATTCGATTCCTCTCGTCATTTTACGTCGGAATAGCATGTTTTCCACACCCGATTACGGTCCTCGAAGCCAGAATACTGGGAGATTCGTCTTGGATACAGGAGCGATTTCTGACGAAGGCAGTCTCTGATTTAAATTCTGCTTACGACATTCAATCCCTCTCGTCATTTTACGTCGGAATAGCATGTTTTCCACACCCGATTACGATCCTGGCAGCCTCAATACTGGAAGATAGGTTTTGGATACAGGAGCGATTTTCTGACGAAGGAAGGCTCTGATTTGAATTCTGCTTGCGGCATTCGATCCCTCTCGCCATTTTACGTCGGAATAGCATGCTCTCCATACCCGATTACGGTTCTGGCAGCCTCAATACTGGAAAATAGGTTTTGGATACAGGAGCGATTTTCTGACGAAGGAAGGCTCTGATTTCAATTCTGCTTGCGGCATTCGATCCCTCTCGTCATTTTACGTCGGAGTAGCATGTTTTCCACACCCGAATACGGTCCTGGAAGCGAGAATACTGGGAGATAGGTTTTGGCAATAACAGCGACTTTATGACGAAGTGAGGCTCTGATTTGAATTCTGCTTGCGGCATTCGATTCCTCTCGCCATTTTACGTCGGAATAGCATGTTTTCCACACCCGAGTACGATCCTGGCAGCCTCAATACTGGAAGATAGGTTTTGGATACAGGAGCGATTTTCTGACGAAGGAAGGCTCTGATTTGAATTCTGCTTGCGGCATTCGATTCCTCTCGCCATTTTACGTCGGAATAGCATGTTTTCCACACCCGAGTACGATCCTGGGAGCCAGATTACTGCAAGATAGGTTTTGGCTATAACAGCGATTTTCGGACGAAGGTAGGCACTGATTTGAATTCTGCTTCCGGCATTCGATCCCTCTCGCCATTTTACGTCGGAATAGCATGTTTTCCACACCCGATTACGATCCTGGCAGCCTGAATACTGGAAGGTAGGTTTTGGATACAGGAGCGATTTCTGACGAAGGCAGTCTCTGATTTGAATTCTGCTTGCGGCATTCGACTCCTCTCGTCATTTTACGTCGGAATAGCATATTTTCCACACCCGATTACGGTCCTGGAAGCCAGAATACTGGAAGATAGCTTTTGGCTATAACAGCGGTTCTCTGACGAAGGAAGGCTCTGATTTGAATTCTGCTTGCGGCATTCGATGCCTCTCGTCATTTTACGTCGGAATAGCACGGTTTCCACACGCGATTACGGTGCTGGAAGCCAGAATACTGGGAGATAGGTTTTGGCTCTAACAGCAATTTTCAGACGAAGGAAGGCTCTGATTTGAATTCTGCTTGCGGCATTCGATCCCTCTCGCCATTTTACGTCGGAATAGCATGTTCTCCATACCCGATTACGGTCCTGGAAGCCAGAATACTGCAGGATAGGTTTTGGCTATAACATCGATTTTCGGACAAAGGTAGGCATTGATTTGAATTCTGCTTGCGGCATTCGATTCCTCTCGTCATTTTACGTCGGAATAGCATGTTTTCCACACCCGATTACGATCCTGGCAGCCTGAATACTGGAAGATAGGTTTTGGATACAGGAGCGATTTCTGACGAAGGCAGTCTCTGATTTGAATTCTGCTCGCGGCATTCGATCGCTCTCGTCATTTTACGTCGGAATAGCATGTTTTCCGCACCCGATTACGGTCCTGGAAGCCAGAATACTGGGAGATAGGTTTTAGCTATAACAGCGGTTTTCTGACGAAGGAAGGCTCTGATTTGAATTCTGCTTGCGGCATTCGATCCCTCTCGTCATTTTACATCGGAGTAGAATGTTTTCCACACCCGATTACGGTCCTGGAAGCCAGAATACTGGGAGATAGGTTTTGGCTATAACAGCGGTTTTCTGATGAAGGCAGTCTCTGATTTAAATTCTGCTTGCGACATTCAATCCCTCTCGTCATTTTACGTCGGAATAGCATGTTTTCCACACCCGATTACGGTCCTGGAAGCCAGAATACTGGGAGATAGGTTTTGGCAATAAGAGCGACTTTATGACGAAGTGAGGCTCTGATTTAAATTCTGCTTGCGGCATTCGATCCCTCTCGTCATTTTACATCGGAGTAGAATGTTTTCCACACCCGGTTACGGTCCTCGAAGCCAGAATACTGGGAGATTCGTCTTGGATACAGGAGCGATTTCTGACGAAGGAAGGATCTGTTTTGAATTCTGCTTGCGACATTCAATCCCTCTCGTCATTTTACGTCGGAATGGCATGTTTTCCACACCCGATTACGGTCCTGGAAGCCAGAATACTGGGAGATAGGTTTTGGCATTAACAGCGACTTTATGACGAAGTGAGGCTCTGATTTGAATTCTGCTTGCGACATTCGATTCCTCTCGTCATTTTACGTCGGAATAGCATGTTTTCCACACCCGATTACGGTCCTGGAAGCCAGAATACTTGGAGATAGGTTTTGGCAATAACAGCGACTTTATGACGAAGTGACGCTCTGATTTGAATTCTGCTTGCGGCATTCGATCCCTCTCGTCATTTTACGTCGGAATAGCATGCTTTCCACACCCGATTACGATCCTGGAAGCCAGAATACTGGAAGATAGCTTTTGGCTATAACAGCGATTTTCTGACGAAGGAAGGATCTGATTTGAATTCTGCTCGCGGCATTCGATCCCTCTCGTCATTTTACATCGGAGGACAATGATTTCCACATCCGATTACGGTCCTGGAAGCCAGAATACTGGAAGATAGCTTTTGGCTATAACAGCGGTTTTCTGACGAAGGAAGGATCTGATTTGAATTCTGCTTGCGACATTCGATTCCTCTCGTCATTTTACGTCGGAATAGCATGTTTTCCGCACCCGATTACGGTCCTGGAAACCAGAATACTGGGAGATAGGTTTTGGCTATAACAGCGGTTTTCTGACGAAGGAAGGCTCTGATTTGAATTCTCCTTGCGACATTCAATCCCTCTCGTCATTTTACGTCGGAATAGCATGTTTTCCATACCCGATTACGGTCCTGGAAGCCAGAATACTGGGAGATAGGTTTTGGCTATAACAGCGGTTTTCTGACGAAGGAAGGCTCTGATTTGAATTCTGCTTGCGACATTCAATCCCTCTCGTCATTTTACGTCGGAATAGCATGTTTTCCCCACCCGATTACGGTCCTCGAACCCAGAATACTGGGAGATAGGTTTTGGCTATTACAGCGGTTTTCTGACGAAGGCAGTCTCTGATTTAAATTCTGCTTGCGACATTCAATCCCTCTCGTCATTTTACGTCGGAATAGCATGTTTTCCATCCCCGATTACGGTCCTGGAAGCCAGAATACTGGGAGATAGCTTTTGGCTATAACAGCGGGTATCTGACGAAGGAAGGCTCTGATTTGAATTCTGCTCGCGGCATTCGATTCCTCTCGTCATTTTACGTCGGAGTAGAAAGTTTTCCACACCCGATTACGGTCCTGGAAGCCAGAATACTGGAAGATAGCTTTTGGTTATAACAGCGGGTATCTGACGAAGGAAGGATCTGATGTGAATTCTGCTTGCGGCATTCGATTCCTCTCGTCATTTTACGTCGGAATAGCATGCTTTCCACACCCGATTACGATCCTGGGAGCCAGATTACTCCATGATAGGTTTTGACGTTAATAGCGATTTTCTGACGAAGGAAGGCTCTGATTTGAATTCTGCTTGCGGCATTCGATCCCTCTCGCCATTTTACATCGGAATAGCACGGTTTCCACACCCGATTACGGTCCTGGAAGCCAGAATACTGGAAGATAGCTTTTGGCTATAACAGCGGTTCTCTGACGAAGGAAGGCTCTGATTTGAATTCTGCTTGCGGCATTCGATGCCTCTGGTCATTTTACGTCGGAATAGCACGGTTTCCACACGCGATTACGGTGCTGGAAGCCAGAATACTGGGAGATAGGTTTTGGATACAGGAGCGATTTCTGACGATGGCAGCCTCTGATTTGAATTCTGCTCGCGGCATTCGATCGCTCTCGTCATTTTACGTCGGAGTAGAATGTTTTCCACACCCGATTACGGTCCTGGAAGCCAGAATACTGGGAGATAGGTTTTGGCTATAACAGCGGTTTTCTGATGAAGGCAGTCTCTGATTTAAATTCTGCTTGCGACATTCAATCCCTCTCGTCATTTTACGTCGGAATAGCATGTTTTCCGCACCCGATTACGGTCCTGGAAGCCAGAATACTGGGAGATAGGTTTTAGCTATAACAGCGGTTTTCTGACGAAGGAAGGCTCTGATTTGAATTCTGCTTGCGGCATTCGATCCCTCTCGTCATTTTACATCGGAGTAGAATGTTTTCCACACCCGATTACGGTCCTGGAAGCCAGAATACTGGGAGATAGGTTTTGGCAATAAGAGCGACTTTATGACGAAGTGAGGCTCTGATTTGAATTCTGCTTGCGGCATTCGATCCCTCTCGTCATTTTACATCGGAGTAGAATGTTTTCCACACCCGATTACGGTCCTGGAAGCCAGAATACTGGGAGATAGGTTTAGACTATAACAGCGGTTTTCTGGCGAAGGCAGTCTCTGATTTAAATTCTGCTTGCGACATTCAATCCCTCTCGTCATTTTACGTCGGAATAGCATGTTTTCCACACCCGATTACGGTCCTGGAAGCCAGAATACTGGGAGATAGGTTTTGGCTATAACAGCGGTTTTCTGATGAAGGCAGTCTCTGATTTAAATTCTGCTTGCGACATTCAATCCCTCTCGTCATTTTACGTCGGAATAGCATGTTTTCCACACCCGATTACGGTCCTGGAAGCCAGAATACTGGGAGATAGGTTTTGGCAATAAGAGCGACTTTATGACGAAGTGAGGCTCTGATTTAAATTCTGCTTGCGGCATTCGATCCCTCTCGTCATTTTACATCGGAGTAGAATGTTTTCCACACCCGGTTACGGTCCTCGAAGCCAGAATACTGGGAGATTCGTCTTGGATACAGGAGCGATTTCTGACGAAGGAAGGATCTGTTTTGAATTCTGCTTGCGACATTCAATCCCTCTCGTCATTTTACGTCGGAATGGCATGTTTTCCACACCCGATTACGGTCCTGGAAGCCAGAATACTGGGAGATAGGTTTTGGCATTAACAGCGACTTTATGACGAAGTGAGGCTCTGATTTGAATTCTGCTTGCGACATTCGATTCCTCTCGTCATTTTACGTCGGAATAGCATGTTTTCCACACCCGATTACGGTCCTGGAAGCCAGAATACTTGGAGATAGGTTTTGGCAATAACAGCGACTTTATGACGAAGTGACGCTCTGATTTGAATTCTGCTTGCGGCATTCGATCCCTCTCGTCATTTTACGTCGGAATAGCATGCTTTCCACACCCGATTACGATCCTGGGAGCCAGATTACTCCAAGATAGGTTTTGGCTTTAATAGCGATTTTCTGACGAAGGAAGGCTCTGATTTGAATTCTGCTTGCGGCATTCGATCCCTCTCGTCATTTTACATCGGAGGAGAATGTTTTCCACACCCGATTACGGTCCTGGAAGCCAGAATACTGGAAGATAGCTTTTGGCTATAACAGCGATTTTCTGACGAAGGAAGGATCTGATTTGAATTCTGCTCGCGGCATTCGATCCCTCTCGTCATTTTACATCGGAGGACAATGATTTCCACATCCGATTACGGTCCTGGAAGCCAGAATACTGGAAGATAGCTTTTGGCTATAACAGCGGTTTTCTGACGAAGGAAGGATCTGATTTGAATTCTGCTTGCGACATTCGATTCCTCTCGTCATTTTACGTCGGAATAGCATGTTTTCCGCACCCGATTACGGTCCTGGAAACCAGAATACTGGGAGATAGGTTTTGGCTATAACAGCGGTTTTCTGACGAAGGAAGGCTCTGATTTGAATTCTCCTTGCGACATTCAATCCCTCTCGTCATTTTACGTCGGAATAGCATGTTTTCCATACCCGATTACGGTCCTGGAAGCCAGAATACTGGGAGATAGGTTTTGGCTATAACAGCGGTTTTCTGACGAAGGAAGGCTCTGATTTGAATTCTGCTTGCGACATTCAATCCCTCTCGTCATTTTACGTCGGAATAGCATGTTTTCCCCACCCGATTACGGTCCTCGAACCCAGAATACTGGGAGATAGGTTTTGGCTATAACAGCGGTTTTCTGACGAAGGCAGTCTCTGATTTAAATTCTGCTTGCGACATTCAATCCCTCTCGTCATTTTACGTCGGAATAGCATGTTTTCCATCCCCGATTACGGTCCTGGAAGCCAGAATACTGGGAGATAGCTTTTGGCTATAACAGCGGGTATCTGACGAAGGAAGGCTCTGATTTGAATTCTGCTCGCGGCATTCGATTCCTCTCGTCATTTTACGTCGGAGTAGAAAGTTTTCCACACCCGATTACGGTCCTGGAAGCCAGAATACTGGAAGATAGCTTTTGGTTATAACAGCGGGTATCTGACGAAGGAAGGATCTGATGTGAATTCTGCTTGCGGCATTCGATTCCTCTCGTCATTTTACGTCGGAATAGCATGCTTTCCACACCCGATTACGATCCTGGGAGCCAGATTACTCCATGATAGGTTTTGACGTTAATAGCGATTTTCTGACGAAGGAAGGCTCTGATTTGAATTCTGCTTGCGGCATTCGATCCCTCTCGCCATTTTACGTCGGAATAGCACGGTTTCCACACCCGATTACGGTCCTGGAAGCCAGAATACTGGAAGATAGCTTTTGGCTATAACAGCGGTTCTCTGACGAAGGAAGGCTCTGATTTGAATTCTGCTTGCGGCATTCGATGCCTCTGGTCATTTTACGTCGGAATAGCACGGTTTCCACACGCGATTACGGTGCTGGAAGCCAGAATACTGGGAGATAGGTTTTGGATACAGGAGCGATTTCTGACGATGGCAGCCTCTGATTTGAATTCTGCTCGCGGCATTCGATCGCTCTCGTCATTTTACGTCGGAGTAGAATGTTTTCCACACCCGATTACGGTCCTGGAAGCCAGAATACTGGGAGATAGATTTTGGCTATAACAGCGGTTTTCTGATGAAGGCAGTCTCTGATTTAAATTCTGCTTGCGACATTCAATCCCTCTCGTCATTTTACGTCGGAATAGCATGTTTTCCGCACCCGATTACGGTCCTGGAAGCCAGAATACTGGGAGATAGGTTTTAGCTATAACAGCGGTTTTCTGACGAAGGAAGGCTCTGATTTGAATTCTGCTTGCGGCATTCGATCCCTCTCGTCATTTTACATCGGAGTAGAATGTTTTCCACACCCGATTACGGTCCTGGAAGCCAGAATACTGGGAGATAGGTTTTGGCAATAAGAGCGACTTTATGACGAAGTGAGGCTCTGATTTGAATTCTGCTTGCGGCATTCGATCCCTCTCGTCATTTTACATCGGAGTAGAATGTTTTCCACACCCGATTACGGTCCTGGAAGCCAGAATACTGGGAGATAGGTTTAGACTATAACAGCGGTTTTCTGGCGAAGGCAGTCTCTGATTTAAATTCTGCTTGCGACATTCAATCCCTCTCGTCATTTTACGTCGGAATAGCATGTTTTCCACACCCGATTACGGTCCTCGAACCCAGAATACTGGGAGACAGGTTTTGGCTATAACAGTGGTTTTCTGACGAAGGAAGGATCTGATTTGAATTCTGCTTGCGACATTCAATCCCTCTCGTCATTTTACATCGGAGTAGAATGTTTTCCACACCCGATTACGGTCCTGGAAGCCAGAATATTGGGAGATAGGTTTTGGCTATAACAGCGGTTTTCTGACGAAGGCAGTCTCTGATTTAAATTCTGCTTGCGACATTCAATCCCTCTCGTCATTTTACGTCGGAATAGCATGTTTTCCATACCCGATTACGGTCCTGGAAGCCAGAATACTGGGAGATAGGTTTTGGATACTGGAGCGATTTTCTGACGAAGGAAGGCTCTGATTTGAATTCTGCTTGCGGCATTCGATCCCTCTCGCCATTTTACGTCGGAATAGCATGTTCTCCATACCCGATTACGGTCTTGGAAGCCAGAATACTGCAAGATAGCTTTTGGCTATAACAGCGATTTTCTGACGAAGGAAGGATCTGATTTGAATTCTGCTTGCGACATTCAATCCCTCTCGCCATTTTACGTCGGAATAGCATGTTCTCCATACCCGATTACGGTCTTGGAAGCCAGAATACTGCAAGATAGCTTTTGGCTATAACAGCGATTTTCTGACGAAGGAAGGATCTGATTTGAATTCTGCTTGCGACATTCAATCCCTCTCGTCATTTTACGTCAGAATAGCATGTTTTCCATACCCGATTACGGTCCTGGAAGCCAGAATACTGGGAGATAGGTTTTGGCAATAAGAGCGACTTTATGACGAAGTGAGGCTCTGATTTGAATTCTGCTTGCGGCATTCGATCCCTCTCGTCATTTTACATCGGAGTAGAATGTTTTCCACACCCGATTACGATCCTGGAAGCCAGAATACTGGGAGATAGGTTTTGGCTATAACAGCGGTTTTCTGACGAAGGAAGGATCTGATTTGAATTCTGCTTGCGACATTCAATCCCTCTCGTCATTTTACGTCGGAATAGCATGCTTTCCACACCCGATTACGATCCTGGGAGCCAGATTACTCCATGATAGGTTTTGACGTTAATAGCGATTTTCTGACGAAGGAAGGCTCTGATTTGAATTCTGCTAGCGGCATTCGATCCCTCTCGCAATTTTACGTCGGAATAGCACGGTTTCCACACCCGATTACGGTCCTGGAAGCCAGAATACTGGAAGATAGCTTTTGGCTATAACAGCGGTTCTCTGACGAAGGAAGGCTCTGATTTGAATTCTGCTTGCGGCATTCGATGCCTCTGGTCATTTTACGTCGGAATAGCACGGTTTCCACACGCGATTACGGTGCTGGAAGCCAGAATACTGGGAGATAGGTTTTGGATACAGGAGCGATTTCTGACGATGGCAGCCTCTGATTTGAATTCTGCTCGCGGCATTCGATCGCTCTCGTCATTTTACGTCGGAGTAGAATGTTTTCCACACCCGATTACGGTCCTGGAAGCCAGAATACTGGGAGATAGGTTTTGGCTATAACAGCGGTTTTCTGATGAAGGCAGTCTCTGATTTAAATTCTGCTTGCGACATTCAATCCCTCTCGTCATTTTACGTCGGAATAGCATGTTTTCCGCACCCGATTACGGTCCTGGAAGCCAGAATACTGGGAGATAGGTTTTAGCTATAACAGCGGTTTTCTGACGAAGGAAGGCTCTGATTTGAATTCTGCTTGCGGCATTCGATCCCTCTCGTCATTTTACATCGGAGTAGAATGTTTTCCACACCCGATTACGGTCCTGGAAGCCAGAATACTGGGAGATAGGTTTTGGCAATAAGAGCGACTTTATGACGAAGTGAGGCTCTGATTTGAATTCTGCTTGCGGCATTCGATCCCTCTCGTCATTTTACATCGGAGTAGAATGTTTTCCACACCCGATTACGGTCCTGGAAGCCAGAATACTGGGAGATAGGTTTAGACTATAACAGCGGTTTTCTGGCGAAGGCAGTCTCTGATTTAAATTCTGCTTGCGACATTCAATCCCTCTCGTCATTTTACGTCGGAATAGCATGTTTTCCACACCCGATTACGGTCCTCGAACCCAGAATACTGGGAGACAGGTTTTGGCTATAACAGTGGTTTTCTAACGAAGGAAGGATCTGATTTGAATTCTGCTTGCGACATTCAATCCCTCTCGTCATTTTACATCGGAGTAGAATGTTTTCCACACCCGATTACGGTCCTGGAAGCCAGAATACTGGGAGATAGGTTTTGGCTATAACAGCGGTTTTCTGACGAAGGCAGTCTCTGATTTAAATTCTGCTTGCGACATTCAATCCCTCTCGTCATTTTACGTCGGAATAGCATGTTTTCCATACCCGATTACGGTCCTGGAAGCCAGAATACTGGGAGATAGGTTTTGGATACTGGAGCGATTTTCTGACGAAGGAAGGCTCTGATTTGAATTCTGCTTGCGGCATTCGATCCCTCTCGCCATTTTACGTCGGAATAGCAAGTTCTCCATACCCGATTACGGTCTTGGAAGCCAGAATACTGCAAGATAGCTTTTGGCTATAACAGCGATTTTCTGACGAAGGAAGGATCTGATTTGAATTCTGCTTGCGACATTCAATCCCTCTCGCCATTTTACGTCGGAATAGCATGTTCTCCATACCCGATTACGGTCTTGGAAGCCAGAATACTGCAAGATAGCTTTTGGCTATAACAGCGATTTTCTGACGAAGGAAGGATCTGATTTGAATTCTGCTTGCGACATTCAATCCCTCTCGTCATTTTACGTCAGAATAGCATGTTTTCCATACCCGATTACGGTCCTGGAAGCCAGAATACTGGGAGATAGGTTTTGGCAATAAGAGCGACTTTATGACGAAGTGAGGCTCTGATTTGAATTCTGCTTGCGGCATTCGATCCCTCTCGTCATTTTACATCGGAGTAGAATGTTTTCCACACCCGATTACGGTCCTGGAAGCCAGAATACTGGGAGATAGGTTTTGGCTATAACAGCGGTTTTCTGACGAAGGAAGGATCTGATTTGAATTCTGCTTGCGACATTCAATCCCTCTCGTCATTTTACGTCGGAATAGCATGTTTTCCATACCCGATTACGGTCCTGGAAGCCAGAATACTGGGAGATAGGTTTTGGCAATAAGAGCGACTTTATGACGAAGTGAGGCTCTGCTTTGAATTCTGCTTGCGGCATTCGATCCCTCTCGTCATTTTACATCGGAGTAGAATGTTCTCCATACCCGATTACGGTCTTGGAAGCCAGAATACTGCAAGATAGCTTTTGGCTATAACAGCGATTTTCTGACGAAGGAAGGCTCTGATTTGAATTCTGCTTGCGGCATTCGATCCCTCTCGCCATTTTACGTCGGAATAGCATGTTCTCCATACCCGATTACGGTCCTGGAAGCCAGAATACTGCAAGATAGCTTTTGGCAATAACAGCGACTTTATGACGAAGTGAGGCTCTGATTTGAATTCTGCTTGCGACATTCTATCCCTCTCGTCATTTTACGTCGGAATAGCATGTTTTCCATACCCGATTACGGTCCTGGAAGCCAGAATACTGGGAGATATGTTTTGGATACAGGAGCGATTTTCTGACGAAGGAAGGCTCTGATTTGAATTCTGCTTGCGACATTCAATCCCTCTCGTCATTTTACGTCGGAATAGCATGTTTTCCACACCCGATTACGGTCCTGGAAGCCAGAATACTGGGAGATAGGTTTTGGCAATAACAGCGACTTTATGACGAAGTGAGGCTCTGATTTGAATTCTGCTTGCGGCATTCGATCCCTCTCGTCATTTTACGTCGGAGTAGCATGTTTTCCACACCCGAGTACGATCCTGGCAGCCTCAATACTGGAAGATAGGTTTTGGATACAGGAGCGATTTTCTGACGAAGGAAGGCTCTGATTTGAATTCTGCTTGCGGCATTCGATCCCTCTCGTCATTTTACGTCGGAATAGCATGTTTTCCACTCCCGATTATGGTCCTGGAAGCCAGAATACTGGGAGATAGGTTTTGGATACAGGAGCGATTTCTGACGACGGCAGTCTCTGATTTGAATTCTGCTTGCGGCATTCGATTTCTCTCGTCATTTTACATCGGAGTAGAATGTTTTCCACACCCGATTACGGTCCTGGAAGCCAGAATACTGGGAGATAGGTTTAGACTATAACAGCGGTTTTCTGGCGAAGGCAGTCTCTGATTTAAATTCTGCTTGCGACATTCAATCCCTCTCGTCATTTTATGTCGGAATAGCATGTTTTCCACACCCGATTACGGTCCTCGAACCCAGAATACTGGGAGACAGGTTTTGGCTATAACAGTGGTTTTCTGACGAAGGAAGGATCTGATTTGAATTCTGCTTGCGACATTCAATCCCTCTCGTCATTTTACGTCGGAATAGCATGTTTTCCATACCCGATTACGGTCCTGGAAGCCAGAATACTGGGAGATAGGTTTTGGCAATAAGAGCGACTTTATGACGAAGTGAGGCTCTGCTTTGAATTCTGCTTGCGGCATTCGATCCCTCTCGTCATTTTACATCGGAGTAGAATGTTCTCCATACCCGATTACGGTCTTGGAAGCCAGAATACTGCAAGATAGCTTTTGGCTATAACAGCGATTTTCTGACGAAGGAAGGCTCTGATTTGAATTCTGCTTGCGGCATTCGATCCCTCTCGCCATTTTACGTCGGAATAGCATGTTCTCCATACCCGATTACGGTCCTGGAAGCCAGAATACTGCAAGATAGCTTTTGGCAATAACAGCGACTTTATGACGAAGTGAGGCTCTGATTTGAATTCTGCTTGCGACATTCTATCCCTCTCGTCATTTTACGTCGGAATAGCATGTTTTCCATACCCGATTACGGTCCTGGAAGCCAGAATACTGGGAGATATGTTTTGGATACAGGAGCGATTTTCTGACGAAGGAAGGCTCTGATTTGAATTCTGCTTGCGACATTCAATCCCTCTCGTCATTTTACGTCGGAATAGCATGTTTTCCACACCCGATTACGGTCCTGGAAGCCAGAATACTGGGAGATAGGTTTTGGCAATAACAGCGACTTTATGACGAAGTGAGGCTCTGATTTGAATTCTGCTTGCGGCATTCGATCCCTCTCGTCATTTTACGTCGGAGTAGCATGTTTTCCACACCCGAGTACGATCCTGGCAGCCTCAATACTGGAAGATAGGTTTTGGATACAGGAGCGATTTTCTGACGAAGGAAGGCTCTGATTTGAATTCTGGACGCGGCATTCGATCCCTCTCGTCATTTTACGTCGGAATAGCATGTTTTCCACTCCCGATTATGGTCCTGGAAGCCAGAATACTGGGAGATAGGTTTTGGATACAGGAGCGATTTCTGACGACGGCAGTCTCTGATTTGAATTCTGCTTGCGGCATTCGATTTCTCTCGTCATTTTACATCGGAGTAGAATGTTTTCCACACCCGATTACGGTCCTGGAAGCCAGAATACTGGGAGATAGGTTTAGACTATAACAGCGGTTTTCTGGCGAAGGCAGTCTCTGATTTAAATTCTGCTTGCGACATTCAATCCCTCTCGTCATTTTATGTCGGAATAGCATGTTTTCCACACCCGATTACGGTCCTCGAACCCAGAATACTGGGAGACAGGTTTTGGCTATAACAGTGGTTTTCTGACGAAGGAAGGATCTGATTTGAATTCTGCTTGCGACATTCAATCCCTCTCGTCATTTTACGTCGGAATAGCATGTTTTCCATACCCGATTACGGTCCTGGAAGCCAGAATACTGGGAGATAGGTTTTGGCAATAAGAGCGACTTTATGACGAAGTGAGGCTCTGCTTTGAATTCTGCTTGCGGCATTCGATCCCTCTCGTCATTTTACATCGGAGTAGAATGTTTTCCACACCCGATTACGGTCCTGGAAGCCAGAATACTGGGAGATAGGTTTTGGCTATAACAGCGGTTTTCTGACGAAGGCAGTCTCTGATTTAAATTCTGCTTGCGACATTCAATCCCTCTCGTCATTTTACGTCGGAATAGCATGTTTTCCATACCCGATTACGGTCCTGGAAGCCAGAATACTGGGAGATAGGTTTTGGATACTGGAGCGATTTTCTGACGAAGGAAGGCTCTGATTTGAATTCTGCTTGCGGCATTCGATCCCTCTCGCCATTTTACGTCGGAATAGCATGTTCTCCATACCCGATTACGGTCTTGGAAGCCAGAATACTGCAAGATAGCTTTTGGCTATAACAGCGATTTTCTGACGAAGGAAGGATCTGATTTGAATTCTGCTTGCGACATTCAATCCCTCTCGCCATTTTACGTCGGAATAGCATGTTCTCCATACCCGATTACGGTCTTGGAAGCCAGAATACTGCAAGATAGCTTTTGGCTATAACAGCGATTTTCTGACGAAGGAAGGATCTGATTTGAATTCTGCTTGCGACATTCAATCCCTCTCGTCATTTTACGTCAGAATAGCATGTTTTCCATACCCGATTACGGTCCTGGAAGCCAGAATACTGGGAGATAGGTTTTGGCAATAAGAGCGACTTTATGACGAAGTGAGGCTCTGATTTGAATTCTGCTTGCGGCATTCGATCCTTCTCGTCATTTTACATCGGAGTAGAATGTTTTCCACACCCGATTACGGTCCTGGAAGCCAGAATACTGGGAGATAGGTTTTGGCTATAACAGCGGTTTTCTGACGAAGGAAGGATCTGATTTGAATTCTGCTTGCGACATTCAATCCCTCTCGTCATTTTACGTCGGACTAGCATGTTTTCCATACCCGATTACGGTCCTGGAAGCCAGAATACTGGGAGATAGGTTTTGGCAATAAGAGCGACTTTATGACGAAGTGAGGCTCTGCTTTGAATTCTGCTTGCGGCATTCGATCCCTCTCGTCATTTTACATCGGAGTAGAATGTTCTCCATACCCGATTACGGTCTTGGAAGCCAGAATACTGCAAGATAGCTTTTGGCTATAACAGCGATTTTCTGACGAAGGAAGGCTCTGATTTGAATTCTGCTTGCGGCATTCGATCCCTCTCGCCATTTTACGTCGGAATAGCATGTTCTCCATACCCGATTACGGTCTTGGAAGCCAGAATACTGCAAGATAGCTTTTGGCTATAACAGCGATTTTCTGACGAAGGAAGGATCTGATTTGAATTCTGCTTGCGACATTCAATCCCTCTCGCCATTTTACGTCGGAATAGCATGTTCTCCATACCCGATTACGGTCTTGGAAGCCAGAATACTGCAAGATAGCTTTTGGCTATAACAGCGATTTTCTGACGAAGGAAGGATCTGATTTGAATTCTGCTTGCGACATTCAATCCCTCTCGTCATTTTACGTCAGAATAGCATGTTTTCCATACCCGATTACGGTCCTGGAAGCCAGAATACTGGGAGATAGGTTTTGGCAATAAGAGCGACTTTATGACGAAGTGAGGCTCTGATTTGAATTCTGCTTGCGGCATTCGATCCCTCTCGTCATTTTACATCGGAGTAGAATGTTTTCCACACCCGATTACGGTCCTGGAAGCCAGAATACTGGGAGATAGGTTTTGGCTATAACAGCGGTTTTCTGACGAAGGAAGGATCTGATTTGAATTCTGCTTGCGACATTCAATCCCTCTCGTCATTTTACGTCGGACTAGCATGTTTTCCATACCCGATTACGGTCCTGGAAGCCAGAATACTGGGAGATAGGTTTTGGCAATAAGAGCGACTTTATGACGAAGTGAGGCTCTGCTTTGAATTCTGCTTGCGGCATTCGATCCCTCTCGTCATTTTACATCGGAGTAGAATGTTCTCCATACCCGATTACGGTCTTGGAAGCCAGAATACTGCAAGATAGGTTTTGGCTATAACAGCGATTTTCTGACGAAGGAAGGCTCTGATTTGAATTCTGCTTGCGGCATTCGATCCCTCTCGCCATTTTACGTCGGAATAGCATGTTCTCCATACCCGATTACGGTCCTGGAAGCCAGAATACTGCAAGATAGCTTTTGGCAATAACAGCGACTTTATGACGAAGTGAGGCTCTGATTTGAATTCTGCTTGCGACATTCTATCCCTCTCGTCATTTTACGTCGGAATAGCATGTTTTCCATACCCGATTACGGTCCTGGAAGCCAGAATACTGGGAGATATGTTTTGGATACAGGAGCGATTTTCTGACAAAGGAAGGCTCTGATTTGAATTCTGCTTGCGACATTCAATCCCTCTCGTCATTTTACGTCGGAATAGCATGTTTTCCACACCCGATTACGGTCCTGGAAGCCAGAATACTGGGAGATAGGTTTTGGCAATAACAGCGACTTTATGACGAAGTGAGGCTCTGATTTGAATTCTGCTTGCGGCATTCGATCCCTCTCGTCATTTTACGTCGGAGTAGCATGTTTTCCACACCCGAGTACGATCCTGGCAGCCTCAATACTGGAAGATAGGTTTTGGATACAGGAGCGATTTTCTGACGAAGGAAGGCTCTGATTTGAATTCTGCTCGCGGCATTCGATCCCTCTCGTCATTTTACGTCGGAATAGCATGTTTTCCACTCCCGATTATGGTCCTGGAAGCCAGAATACTGGGAGATAGGTTTTGGATACAGGAGCGATTTCTGACGACGGCAGTCTCTGATTTGAATTCTGCTTGCGGCATTCGATTTCTCTCGTCATTTTACATCGGAGTAGAATGTTTTCCACACCCGATTACGGTCCTGGAAGCCAGAATACTGGGAGATAGGTTTAGACTATAACAGCGGTTTTCTGGCGAAGGCAGTCTCTGATTTAAATTCTGCTTGCGACATTCAATCCCTCTCGTCATTTTATGTCGGAATAGCATGTTTTCCACACCCGATTACGGTCCTCGAACCCAGAATACTGGGAGACAGGTTTTGGCTATAACAGTGGTTTTCTGACGAAGGAAGGATCTGATTTGAATTCTGCTTGCGACATTCAATCCCTCTCGTCATTTTACGTCGGAATAGCATGTTTTCCATACCCGATTACGGTCCTGGAAGCCAGAATACTGGGAGATAGGTTTTGGATACTGGAGCGATTTTCTGACGAAGGAAGGCTCTGATTTGAATTCTGCTTGCGGCATTCGATCCCTCTCGCCATTTTACGTCGGAATAGCATGTTCTCCATACCCGATTACGGTCTTGGAAGCCAGAATACTGCAAGATAGCTTTTGGCTATAACAGCGATTTTCTGACGAAGGAAGGATCTGATTTGAATTCTGCTTGCGACATTCAATCCCTCTCGCCATTTTACGTCGGAATAGCATGTTCTCCATACCCGATTACGGTCTTGGAAGCCAGAATACTGCAAGATAGCTTTTGGCTATAACAGCGATTTTCTGACGAAGGAAGGATCTGATTTGAATTCTGCTTGCGACATTCAATCCCTCTCGTCATTTTACGTCAGAATAGCATGTTTTCCATACCCGATTACGGTCCTGGAAGCCAGAATACTGGGAGATAGGTTTTGGCAATAAGAGCGACTTTATGACGAAGTGAGGCTCTGATTTGAATTCTGCTTGCGGCATTCGATCCCTCTCGTCATTTTACATCGGAGTAGAATGTTTTCCACACCCGATTACGGTCCTGGAAGCCAGAATACTGGGAGATAGGTTTTGGCTATAACAGCGGTTTTCTGACGAAGGAAGGATCTGATTTGAATTCTGCTTGCGACATTCAATCCCTCTCGTCATTTTACGTCGGAATAGCATGTTTTCCATACCCGATTACGGTCCTGGAAGCCAGAATACTGGGAGATAGGTTTTGGATACAGGAGCGATTTTCTGACGAAGGAAGGCTCTGATTTGAATTCTGCTTGCGACATTCAATCCCTCTCGTCATTTTACGTCGGAATAGCATGTTTTCCACACCCGATTACGGTCCTGGAAGCCAGAATACTGGGAGATAGGTTTTGGCAATAACAGCGACTTTATGACGAAGTGAGGCTCTGATTTGAATTCTGCTTGCGACATTCGATTCCTCTCGTCATTTTACGTCGGAATAGCATGTTTTCCACACCCGATTACGGTCCTCGAAGCCAGAATACTGGGAGATTCGTCTTGGATACAGGAGCGATTTCTGACGAAGGCAGTCTCTGATTTAAATTCTGCTTACGACATTCAATCCCTCTCGTCATTTTACGTCGGAATAGCATGTTTTCCACACCCGATTACGATCCTGGCAGCCTCAATACTGGAAGATAGGTTTTGGATACAGGAGCGATTTTCTGACGAAGGAAGGCTCTGATTTGAATTCTGCTTGCGGCATTCGATCCCTCTCGCCATTTTACGTCGGAATAGCATGCTCTCCATACCCGATTACGGTTCTGGCAGCCTCAATACTGGAAGATAGGTTTTGGATACAGGAGCGATTTTCTGACGAAGGAAGGCTCTGATTTGAATTCTGCTTGCGACATTCAATCCCTCTCGTCATTTTACGTCGGAATAGCATGTTTTCCATACCCGATTACGGTCCTGGAAGCCAGAATACTGGGAGATAGGTTTTGGCAATAAGAGCGACTTTATGACGAAGTGAGGCTCTGCTTTGAATTCTGCTTGCGGCATTCGATCCCTCTCGTCATTTTACATCGGAGGAGAATGTTTTCCACACCCGATTACGGTCCTGGAAGCCAGAAAACTGGAAGATAGCTTTTGGCTATAACAGCGGTTTTCTGACGAAGGAAGGATCTGATTTGAATTCTGCTTGTGGCATTCGATTCCTCTCGCCATTTTACGTCGGAATAGCATGTTTTCCATAGCCGATTACGGTCCTGGAAGCCAGAATACTCGGAGATAGGTTTTGGATACAGGAGCGATTTTCTGACGAAGGAAGGCTCTGATTTGAATTGTGCTTGCGGCATTCGATCCCTCTCGTCATTTTACATCGGAGGAGAATGTTTTCCACACCCGATTACGGTCCTGGAAGCCAGAAAACTGGAAGATAGCTTTTGGCTATAACAGCGGTTTTCTGACGAAGGAAGGATCTGATTTGAATTCTGCTTGCGACATTCAATCCCTCTCGTCATTTTACGTCGGAGTAGAATGTTTTCCACACCCGATTACGGTCCTGGAAGCCAGAATACTGGGAGATAGGTTTTGGATACAGGAGCGATTTTCTGGCGAAGGAAGGCTCTGATTTGAATTCTGCTTGCGGCATTCGATCCCTCTCGCCATTTTACGTCGGAATAGCATGTTCTCCATACCCGATTACGGTCCTGGAAGCCAGAATACTGCAAGATAGCTTTTGGCTATAACAGCGATTTTCTGACGAAGGAAGGATCTGATTTGAATTCTGCTCGCGGCATTCGATCCCTCTCGTCATTTTACATCGGAGGACAATGATTTCCACACCCGATTACGGTCCTGGAAGCCAGAATACTGGAAGATAGCTTTTGGCTATAACAGCGGTTTTCTGACGAAGGAAGGATCTGATTTGAATTCTGCTTGCGACATTCGATTCCTCTCGTCATTTTACGTCGGAATAGCATGTTTTCCACACCCGATTACGGTCCTCGAAGCCAGAATACTGGAAGATAGCTTTTGGCTATAACAGCGGTTTTCTGACGAAGGAAGGATCTGATTTAAATTCTGCTTGCGACATTCAATCCCTCTCGTCATTTTACGTCGGAATAGCATGTTTTCCACACCCGATTACGGTCCTCGAACCCAGAATACTGGGAGACAGGTTTTGGCTATAACAGCGGTTCTCTGACGAAGGAAGACTCTGATTTGAATTCTGCTTGCGACATTCGATTCCTCTCGCCATTTTACGTCGGAATAGCATGTTTTCCATACCCGATTACGGTCCTGGAAGCCAGAATACTGGGAGATAGGTTTTGGCAATAAGAGCGACTTTATGACGAAGTGAGGCTCTGCTTTGAATTCTGCTTGCGGCATTCGATCCCTCTCGTCATTTTACATCGGAGTAGAATGTTTTCCACACCCGATTACGGTCCTGGAAGCCAGAATACTGGGAGATAGGTTTTGGCTATAACAGCGGTTTTCTGACGAAGGCAGTCTCTGATTTAAATTCTGCTTGCGACATTCAATCCCTCTCGTCATTTTACGTCGGAATAGCATGTTTTCCATACCCGATTACGGTCCTGGAAGCCAGAATACTGGGAGATAGGTTTTGGATACAGGAGCGATTTTCTGACGAAGGAAGGCTCTGATTTGAATTCTGCTTGCGGCATTCGATCCCTCTCGCCATTTTACGTCGGAATAGCATGTTCTCCATACCCGATTACGGTCCTGGGAGCCAGATTACTCCAAGATAGGTTTTGGCTTTAATAGCGATTTTCTGACGAAGGAAGGCTCTGATTTGAATTCTGCTTGCGGTATTCGATTCCTCTCGTCATTTTACGTCGGAATAGCATGCTTTCCATACCCGATTACGGTCCTGGAAGCCAGAATACTGCAAGATAGCTTTTGGCTATAACAGCGATTTTCTGACGCAGGAAGGATCTGTTTTGAATTCTGCTTGCGACATTCAATCCCTCTCGTCATTTTACATCGGAGGAGAATGTTTTCCACACCCGATTACGGTCCTGGAAGCCAGAATACTGGAAGATAGCTTTTGGCTATAACAGCGGTTTTCTGACGAAGGAAGGATCTGATTTGAATTCTGCTTGCGACATTCGATTCCTCTCGTCATTTTACGTCGGAATAGCATGTTTTCCACACCCGATTACGGTCCTCGAAGCCAGAATACTGGAAGATAGCTTTTGGCTATAACAGCGGTTTTCTGACGAAGGAAGGATCTGATTTAAATTCTGCTTGCGACATTCAATCCCTCTCGTCATTTTACGTCGGAATAGCATGTTTTCCACACCCGATTACGGTCCTCGAACCCAGAATACTGGGAGACAGGTTTTGGCTATAACAGCGGTTCTCTGACGAAGGAAGACTCTGATTTGAATTCTGCTTGCGACATTCGATTCCTCTCGCCATTTTACGTCGGAATAGCATGTTTTCCATACCCGATTACGGTCCTGGAAGCCAGAATACTGGGAGATAGGTTTTGGCAATAAGAGCGACTTTATGACGAAGTGAGGCTCTGCTTTGAATTCTGCTTGCGGCATTCGATCCCTCTCGTCATTTTACATCGGAGTAGAATGTTTTCCACACCCGATTACGGTCCTGGAAGCCAGAATACTGGGAGATAGGTTTTGGCTATAACAGCGGTTTTCTGACGAAGGCAGTCTCTGATTTAAATTCTGCTTGCGACATTCAATCCCTCTCGTCATTTTACGTCGGAATAGCATGTTTTCCATACCCGATTACGGTCCTGGAAGCCAGAATACTGGGAGATAGGTTTTGGATACAGGAGCGATTTTCTGACGAAGGAAGGCTCTGATTTGAATTCTGCTTGCGGCATTCGATCCCTCTCGCCATTTTACGTCGGAATAGCATGTTCTCCATACCCGATTACGGTCCTGGGAGCCAGATTACTCCAAGATAGGTTTTGGCTTTAATAGCGATTTTCTGACGAAGGAAGGCTCTGATTTGAATTCTGCTTGCGGTATTCGATTCCTCTCGTCATTTTACGTCGGAATAGCATGCTTTCCATACCCGATTACGGTCCTGGAAGCCAGAATACTGCAAGATAGCTTTTGGCTATAACAGCGGTTTTCTGACGCAGGAAGGATCTGTTTTGAATTCTGCTTGCGACATTCAATCCCTCTCGTCATTTTACATCGGAGGAGAATGTTTTCCACACCCGATTACGGTCCTGGAAGCCAGAATACTGGAAGATAGCTTTTGGCTATAACAGCGGTTTTCTGACGAAGGAAGGATCTGATTTGAATTCTGCTTGCGACAATCAATCCCTCTCGTCATTTTACGTCGGAATAGCATGTTCTCCATACCCGATTACGGTCCTGGAAGCCAGAATACTGGGAGATAGGTTTTGGCAATAACAGCGACTTTATGACGAAGTGAGGCTCTGATTTGAATTCTGCTTGCGGCATTCGATCCCTCTCGTCATTTTACATCGGAGGAGAATGTTTTCCACACCCGATTACGGTCCTGGAAGCCAGAATACTGGAAGATAGCTTTTGGCTATAACAGCGGTTTTCTGACGAAGGAAGGATCTGATTTGAATTCTGCTTGCGACATTCAATCCCTCTCGTCATTTTACGTCGGAATAGCATGTTTTCCATACCCGATTACGGTCCTGGAAGCCAGAATACTGGGAGATAGGTTTTGGATACAGGAGCGATTTTCTGACGAAGGAAGGCTCTGATTTGAATTCTGCTTGCGACATTCAATCCCTCTCGTCATTTTACGTCGGAATAGCATGTTTTCCACACCCGATTACGGTCCTGGAAGCCAGAATACTGGGAGATAGGTTTTGGCAATAACAGCGACTTTATGACGAAGTGAGGCTCTGATTTGAATTCTGCTTGCGACATTCGATTCCTCTCGTCATTTTACGTCGGAATAGCATGTTTTCCACACCCGATTACGGTCCTCGAAGCCAGAATACTGGGAGATTCGTCTTGGATACAGGAGCGATTTCTGACGAAGGCATTCTCTGATTTGAATTCTGCTTGTGGCATTCGATTCCTCTCGTCATTTTACGTCGGAATAGCATGTTTTCCACACCCGATTACTATCCTGGGAGCCAGATTACTCCAAGATAGGTTTTGGCTTTAATACCGATTTTGTGACGAAGGAAGGCTCTGATTTGAATTCTGCTTGCGGCATTCGATCCCTCTCGCCATTTTACGTCGGAATAGTATGTTCTCCATACCCGATTACGGTCCTGGAAGCCAGAATACTGCAGGATAGGTTTTGGCTATAACATCGATTTTCGGACAAAGGTAGGCATTGATTTGAATTCTGCTTGCGGCATTTTATTCCTCTCGTCATTTTACGTCGGAATAGCATGTTTTCCATACCCGATTACGGTCCTGGAGGCCAGAATACTGGGAGATAGGTTTTGGCTCTAACAGCAATTTTCAGACGAAGGAAGGCTCTGATTTGAATTCTGCTTGCGACATTCGATTCCTCTCGTCATTTTACGTCGGAATAGCATGTTTTCCACACCCGATTACGGTCCTCGAAGCCAGAATACTGGGAGATTCGTCTTGGATACAGGAGCGATTTCTGACGAAGGCATTCTCTGATTTGAATTCTGCTTGTGGCATTCGATTCCTCTCGTCATTTTACGTCGGAATAGCATGTTTTCCACACCCGATTACTATCCTGGGAGCCAGATTACTCCAAGATAGGTTTTGGCTTTAATACCGATTTTGTGACGAAGGAAGGCTCTGATTTGAATTCTGCTTGCGGCATTCGATCCCTCTCGCCATTTTACGTCGGAATAGTATGTTCTCCATACCCGATTACGGTCCTGGAAGCCAGAATACTGCAGGATAGGTTTTGGCTATAACATCGATTTTCGGACAAAGGTAGGCTCTGATTTGAATTCTGCTTGCGACATTCAATCCCTCTCGTCATTTTACGTCGGAATAGCATGTTTTCCACACCCGATTACGGTCCTCGAACCCAGAATACTGGGAGACAGGTTTTGGCTATAACAGTGGTTTTCTGACGAAGGAAGGATCTGATTTGAATTCTGCTTGCGACATTCAATCCCTCTCGTCATTTTACGTCGGAATAGCATGTTTTCCATACCCGATTACGGTCCTGGAAGCCAGAATACTGGGAGATAGGTTTTGGCAATAAGAGCGACTTTATGACGAAGTGAGGCTCTGCTTTGAATTCTGCTTGCGGCATTCGATCCCTCTCGTCATTTTACATCGGAGTAGAATGTTTTCCACACCCGATTACGGTCCTGGAAGCCAGAATACTGGGAGATAGGTTTTGGCTATAACAGCGGTTTTCTGACGAAGGCAGTCTCTGATTTAAATTCTGCTTGCGACATTCAATCCCTCTCGTCATTTTACGTCGGAATAGCATGTTTTCCATACCCGATTACGGTCCTGGAAGCCAGAATACTGGGAGATAGGTTTTGGATACAGGAGCGATTTTCTGACGAAGGAAGGCTCTGATTTGAATTCTGCTTGCGGCATTCGATCCCTCTCGCCATTTTACGTCGGAATAGCATGTTCTCCATACCCGATTACGGTCTTGGAAGCCAGAATACTGCAAGATAGCTTTTGGCTATAACAGCGATTTTCTGACGAAGGAAGGATCTGATTTGAATTCTGCTTGCGACATTCAATCCCTCTCGTCATTTTACGTCGGAATAGCATGTTTTCCATACCCGATTACGGTCCTGGAAGCCAGAATACTGGGAGATAGGTTTTGGCAATAAGAGCGACTTTATGACGAAGTGAGGCTCTGCTTTGAATTCTGCTTGCGGCATTCGATCCCTCTCGTCATTTTACATCGGAGGAGAATGTTTTCCACACCCGATTACGGTCCTGGAAGCCAGAAAACTGGAAGATAGCTTTTGGCTATAACAGCGGTTTTCTGACGAAGGAAGGATCTGATTTGAATTCTGCTTGCGACATTCAATCCCTCTCGTCATTTTACGTCGGAATAGCATGTTTTCCACACCCGATTACGGTCCTCGAAGCCAGAATACTGGGAGATTCGTCTTGGATACAGGAGCGATTTCTGACGAAGGCATTCTCTGATTTGAATTCTGCTTGTGGCATTCGATTCCTCTCGTCATTTTACGTCGGAATAGCATGTTTTCCACACCCGATTACTATCCTGGGAGCCAGATTACTCCAAGATAGGTTTTGGCTTTAATACCGATTTTGTGACGAAGGAAGGCTCTGATTTGAATTCTGCTTGCGGCATTCGATCCCTCTCGCCATTTTACGTCGGAATAGTATGTTCTCCATACCCGATTACGGTCCTGGAAGCCAGAATACTGCAGGATAGGTTTTGGCTATAACATCGATTTTCGGACAAAGGTAGGCATTGATTTGAATTCTGCTTGCGGCATTTTATTCCTCTCGTCATTTTACGTCGGAATAGCATGTTTTCCATACCCGATTACGGTCCTGGAGGCCAGAATACTGGGAGATAGGTTTTGGCTCTAACAGCAATTTTCAGACGAAGGAAGGCTCTGATTTGAATTCTGCTTGCGACATTCGATTCCTCTCGTCATTTTACGTCGGAATAGCATGTTTTCCACACCCGATTACGGTCCTCGAAGCCAGAATACTGGGAGATTCGTCTTGGATACAGGAGCGATTTCTGACGAAGGCAGTCTCTGATTTAAATTCTGCTTACGACATTCAATCCCTCTCGTCATTTTACGTCGGAATAGCATGTTTTCCATACCCGATTACGGTCCTGGAAGCCAGAATACTGGGAGATAGGTTTTGGATACAGGAGCGATTTTCTGACGAAGGAAGGCTCTGATTTGAATTCTGCTTGCGGCATTCTATCCCTCTCGCCATTTTACGTCGGAATAGCATGCTCTCCATACCCGATTACGGTTCTGGCAGCCTCACTACTGGAAGATAGGTTTTGGATACAGGAGCGATTTTCTGACGAAGGAAGGCTCTGATTTGAATTCTGCTTGCGACATTCAATCCCTCTCGTCATTTTACGTCGGAATAGCATGTTTTCCACACCCGATTACGGTCCTCGAACCCAGAATACTGGGAGACAGGTTTTGGCTATAACAGTGGTTTTCTGACGAAGGAAGGATCTGATTTGAATTCTGCTTGCGACATTCAATCCCTCTCGTCATTTTACGTCGGAATAGCATGTTTTCCATACCCGATTACGGTCCTGGAAGCCAGAATACTGGGAGATAGGTTTTGGCAATAAGAGCGACTTTATGACGAAGTGAGGCTCTGCTTTGAATTCTGCTTGCGGCATTCGATCCCTCTCGTCATTTTACATCGGAGTAGAATGTTTTCCACACCCGATTACGGTCCTGGAAGCCAGAATACTGGGAGATAGGTTTTGGCTATAACAGCGGTTTTCTGACGAAGGCAGTCTCTGATTTAAATTCTGCTTGCGACATTCAATCCCTCTCGTCATTTTACGTCGGAATAGCATGTTTTCCATACCCGATTACGGTCCTGGAAGCCAGAATACTGGGAGATAGGTTTTGGATACAGGAGCGATTTTCTGACGAAGGAAGGCTCTGATTTGAATTCTGCTTGCGGCATTCGATCCCTCTCGCCATTTTACGTCGGAATAGCATGTTCTCCATACCCGATTACGGTCTTGGAAGCCAGAATACTGCAAGATAGCTTTTGGCTATAACAGCGATTTTCTGACGAAGGAAGGATCTGATTTGAATTCTGCTTGCGACATTCAATCCCTCTCGTCATTTTACGTCGGAATAGCATGTTTTCCATACCCGATTACGGTCCTGGAAGCCAGAATACTGGGAGATAGGTTTTGGCAATAAGAGCGACTTTATGACGAAGTGAGGCTCTGCTTTGAATTCTGCTTGCGGCATTCGATCCCTCTCGTCATTTTACATCGGAGGAGAATGTTTTCCACACCCGATTACGGTCCTGGAAGCCAGAAAACTGGAAGATAGCTTTTGGCTATAACAGCGGTTTTCTGACGAAGGAAGGATCTGATTTGAATTCTGCTTGTGGCATTCGATTCCTCTCGCCATTTTACGTCGGAATAGCATGTTTTCCATAGCCGATTACGGTCCTGGAAGCCAGAATACTCGGAGATAGGTTTTGGATACAGGAGCGATTTTCTGACGAAGGAAGGCTCTGATTTGAATTGTGCTTGCGGCATTCGATCCCTCTCGTCATTTTACATCGGAGGAGAATGTTTTCCACACCCGATTACGGTCCTGGAAGCCAGAAAACTGGAAGATAGCTTTTGGCCCTAACAGCGGTTTTCTGACGAAGGAAGGATCTGATTTGAATTCTGCTTGCGACATTCAATCCCTCTCGTCATTTTACGCCGGAGTAGAATGTTTTCCACACCCGATTACGGTCCTGGAAGCCAGAATACTGGGAGATAGGTTTTGGATACAGGAGCGATTTTCTGGCGAAGGAAGGCTCTGATTTGAATTCTGCTTGCGGCATTCGATCCCTCTCGTCATTTTACATCGGAGGACAATGATTTCCACACCCGATTACGGTCCTGGAAGCCAGAATACTGGAAGATAGCTTTTGGCTATAACAGCGGTTTTCTGACGAAGGAAGGATCTGATTTGAATTCTGCTTGCGACATTCGATTCCTCTCGTCATTTTACGTCGGAATAGCATGTTTTCCACACCCGATTACGGTCCTCGAAGCCAGAATACTGGAAGATAGCTTTTGGCTATAACAGCGGTTTTCTGACGAAGGAAGGATCTGATTTGAATTCTGCTTGCGACATTCGATTCCTCTCGTCATTTTACGTCGGAATAGCATGTTTTCCACACCCGATTACGGTCCTCGAAGCCAGAATACTGGAAGATAGCTTTTGGCTATAACAGCGATTTTCTGACGAAGGAAGGATCTGATTTGAATTCTGCTCGCGGCATTCGATCCCTCTCGTCATTTTACATCGGAGGACAATGATTTCCACACCCGATTACGGTCCTGGAAGCCAGAATACTGGAAGATAGCTTTTGGCTATAACAGCGGTTTTCTGACGAAGGAAGGATCTGATTTGAATTCTGCTTGCGACATTCGATTCCTCTCGTCATTTTACGTCGGAATAGCATGTTTTCCACACCCGATTACGGTCCTCGAAGCCAGAATACTGGAAGATAGCTTTTGGCTATAACAGCGGTTTTCTGACGAAGGAAGGATCTGATTTAAATTCTGCTTGCGACATTCAATCCCTCTCGTCATTTTACGTCGGAATAGCATGTTTTCCACACCCGATTACGGTCCTCGAACCCAGAATACTGGGAGACAGGTTTTGGCTATAACAGTGGTTTTCTGACGAAGGAATTATCTGATTTGAATTCTGTCTGCGACATTCAATCCCTCTCGTCATTTTACGTCGGAATAGCATGTTTTCCATACCCGATTACGGTCCTGGAAGCCAGAATACTGGGAGATAGGTTTTGGCAATAAGAGCGACTTTATGACGAAGTGAGGCTCTGCTTTGAATTCTGCTTGCGGCATTCGATCCCTCTCGTCATTTTACATCGGAGTAGAATGTTTTCCACACCCGATTACGGTCCTGGAAGCCAGAATACTGGGAGATAGGTTTTGGCTATAACAGCGGTTCTCTGACGAAGGAAGGCTCTGATTTGAATTCTGCTTGCGACATTCGATTCCTCTCGCCATTTTACGTCGGAATAGCATGTTTTCCATACCCGATTACGGTCCTGGAAGCCAGAATACTGGGAGATAGGTTTTGGCAATAAGAGCGACTTTATGACGAAGTGAGGCTCTGCTTTGAATTCTGCTTGCGGCATTCGATCCCTCTCGTCATTTTACATCGGAGTAGAATGTTTTCCACACCCGATTACGGTCCTGGAAGCCAGAATACTGGGAGATAGGTTTTGGCTATAACAGCGGTTTTCTGACGAAGGCAGTCTCTGATTTAAATTCTGCTTGCGACATTCAATCCCTCTCGCCATTTTACGTCGGAATAGCATGTTTTCCATAGCCGATTACGGTCCTGGAAGCCAGAATACTGGGAGATAGGTTTTGGATACAGGAGCGATTTTCTGACGAAGGAAGGCTCTGATTTGAATTGTGCTTGCGGCATTCGATCCCTCTCGTCATTTTACATCGGAGGAGAATGTTTTCCACACCCGATTACGGTCCTGGAAGCCAGAAAACTGGAAGATAGCTTTTGGCTATAACAGCGGTTTTCTGACGAAGGAAGGATCTGATTTGAATTCTGCTTGCGACATTCAATCCCTCTCGTCATTTTACGTCGGAGTAGAATGTTTTCCACACCCGATTACGGTCCTGGAAGCCAGAATACTGGGAGATAGGTTTTGGATACAGGAGCGATTTTCTGGCGAAGGAAGGCTCTGATTTGAATTCTGCTTGCGACATTCGATTCCTCTCGTCATTTTACGTCGGAATAGCATGTTTTCCACACCCGATTACGGTCCTCGAAGCCAGAATACTGGAAGATAGCTTTTGGCTATAACAGCGGTTTTCTGACGAAGGAAGGATCTGATTTAAATTCTGCTTGCGACATTCAATCCCTCTCGTCATTTTACGTCGGAATAGCATGTTTTCCACACCCGATTACGGTCCTCGAACCCAGAATACTGGGAGACAGGTTTTGGCTATAACAGTGGTTTTCTGACGAAGGAATTATCTGATTTGAATTCTGTCTGCGACATTCAATCCCTCTCGTCATTTTACGTCGGAATAGCATGTTTTCCATACCCGATTACGGTCCTGGAAGCCAGAATACTGGGAGATAGGTTTTGGCTATAACAGCGGTTCTCTGACGAAGGAAGGCTCTGATTTGAATTCTGCTTGCGACATTCGATTCCTCTCGCCATTTTACGTCGGAATAGCATGTTTTCCATAGCCGATTACGGTCCTGGAAGCCAGAATACTGGGAGATAGGTTTTGGATACAGGAGCGATTTTCTGACGAAGGAAGGCTCTGATTTGAATTGTGCTTGCGGCATTCGATCCCTCTCGTCATTTTACATCGGAGGAGAATGTTTTCCACACCCGATTACGGTCCTGGAAGCCAGAAAACTGGAAGATAGCTTTTGGCTATAACAGCGGTTTTCTGACGAAGGAAGGATCTGATTTGAATTCTGCTTGCGACATTCAATCCCTCTCGTCATTTTACGTCGGAGTAGAATGTTTTCCACACCCGATTACGGTCCTGGAAGCCAGAATACTGGGAGATAGGTTTTGGATACAGGAGCGATTTTCTGGCGAAGGAAGGCTCTGATTTGAATTCTGCTTGCGGCATTCGATCCCTCTCGCCATTTTACGTCGGAATAGCATGTTCTCCATACCCGATTACGGTCCTGGAAGCCAGAATACTGCAAGATAGCTTTTGGCTATAACAGCGATTTTCTGACGAAGGAAGGATCTGATTTGAATTCTGCTCGCGGCATTCGATCCCTCTCGTCATTTTACATCGGAGGACAATGATTTCCACACCCGATTACGGTCCTGGAAGCCAGAATACTGGAAGATAGCTTTTGGCTATAACAGCGGTTTTCTGACGAAGGAAGGATCTGATTTGAATTCTGCTTGCGACATTCGATTCCTCTCGTCATTTTACGTCGGAATAGCATGTTTTCCACACCCAATTACGGTCCTCGAAGCCAGAATACTGGAAGATAGCTTTTGGCTATAACAGCGGTTTTCTGACGAAGGAAGGATCTGATTTAAATTCTGCTTGCGACATTCAATCCCTCTCGTCATTTTACGTCGGAATAGCATGTTTTCCACACCCGATTACGGTCCTCGAACCCAGAATACTGGGAGACAGGTTTTGGCTATAACAGCGGTTTTCTGACGAAGGAAGGATCTGATTTAAATTCTGCTTGCGACATTCAATCCCTCTCGTCATTTTACATCGGAGTAGAATGTTTTCCACACCCGATTGCGGTCCTGGAAGCCAGAATACTGGGAGATAGGTTTTGGATACAGGAGCGATTTTCTGACGAAGGAAGGCTCTGATTTGAATTCTGCTTGCGGCATTCGATCCCTCTCGCCATTTTACGTCGGAATAGCATGTTCTCCATACCCGATTACGGTCCTGGAAGCCAGAATACTGCAAGATAGCTTTTGGCAATAACAGCGACTTTATGAGGAAGTGAGGCTCTGATTTGAATTCTGCTTGCGACATTCTATCCCTCTCGTCATTTTACATCGGAGGAGAATGTTTTCCACACCCGATTACGGTCCTGGAAGCCAGAAAACTGGAAGATAGCTTTTGGCTATAACAGCGGTTTTCTGACGAAGGAAGGATCTGATTTGAATTCTGCTTGCGACATTCAATCCCTCTCGTCATTTTACGTCGGAGTAGAATGTTTTCCACACCCGATTACGGTCCTGGAAGCCAGAATACTGGGAGATAGGTTTTGGCAATAAGAGCGACTTTATGACGAAGTGAGGCTCTGCTTTGAATTCTGCTTGCGGCATTCGATTCCTCTCGTCATTTTACGTCGGAATAGCATGTTTTCCATACCCGATTACGGTCCTGGAGGCCAGAATACTGGGAGATAGGTTTTGGCTCTAACAGCAATTTTCAGACGAAGGAAGGCTCTGATTTGAATTCTGCTTGCGGCATTCGATCCCTCTCGCCATTTTACGTCGGAATAGCATGTTCTCCATACCCGATTACGGTCCTGGAAGCCAGAATACTGCAAGATAGCTTTTGGCTATAACAGCGGTTTTCTGACGAAGGAAGGATCTGATTTGAATTCTGCTTGCGACATTCGATTCCTCTCGTCATTTTACGTCGGAATAGCATGTTTTCCGCACCCGATTACGGTCCTGGAAACCAGAATACTGGGAGATAGGTTTTGGCTATAACAGCGGTTTTCTGACGAAGGAAGGCTCTGATTTGAATTCTCCTTGCGACATTCAATCCCTCTCGTCATTTTACGTCGGAATAGCATGTTTTCCACACCCGATTACTGTCCTCGAACCCAGAATACTGGGAGACAGGTTTTGGCTATAACAGTGGTTTTCTGACGAAGGAATTATCTGATTTGAATTCTGCTTGCGACATTCAATCCCTCTCGTCATTTTACGTCGGAATAGCATGTTTTCCATACCCGATTACGGTCCTGGAAGCCAGAATACTGGGAGATAGGTTTTGGCAATAAGAGCGACTTTATGACGAAGTGAGGCTCTGCTTTGAATTCTGCTTGCGGCATTCGATCCCTCTCGTCATTTTACATCGGAGGCGAATGTTTTCCACACCCGATTACGGTCCTGGAAGCCAGAATACTGGAAGATAGCTTTTGGCTATAACAGCGGTTTTCTGACGAAGGAAGGATCTGATTTGAATTCTGCTTGCTACATTCAATCCCTCTCGTCATTTTATGTCGGAATAGCATGTTTTCCATACCCGATTACGGTCCTGGAAGCCAGAATACTGGGAGATAGGTTTTGGCAATAAGAGCGACTTTATGACGAAGTGAGGCTCTGATTTAAATTCTGCTTGCGGCATTCGATCCCTCTCGTCATTTTACATCGGAGTAGAATGTTTTCCACACCCGGTTACGGTCCTGGAAGCCAGAATACTGGAAGATAGCTTTTGGCTATAACAGCGGTTTTCTGACGAAGGAAGGATCTGTTTTGAATTCTGCTTGCGACATTCAATCCCTCTCGTCATTTTACGTCGGAATAGCATGTTTTCCACACCCGATTACGGTCCTGGAAGCCAGAATACTTGGAGATAGGTTTTGGCAATAACAGCGACTTTATGACGAAGTGAGGCTCTGATTTGAATTCTGCTTGCGGCATTCGATCCCTCTCGTCATTTTACATCGGAGGAGAATGTTTTCCACACCCGATTACGGTCCTGGAAGCCAGAATACTGGAAGATAGCTTTTGGCTATAACAGCGGTTTTCTGACGAAGGAAGGATCTGATTTGAATTCTGCTTCCGACATTCAATCCCTTTCGTCATTTTACGTCGGAATAGCATGTTTTCCATACCCGATTACGGTCCTGGAAGCCAGAATACTGGGAGATAGGTTTTGGATACAGGAGCGATTTTCTGACGAAGGAAGGCTCTGATTTGAATTCTGCTTGCGACATTCAATCCCTCTCGTCATTTTACGTCGGAATAGCATGTTTTCCACACCCGATTACGGTCCTGGAAGCCAGAATACTGGGAGATAGGTTTTGGCATTAACAGCGACTTTATGACGAAGTGAGGATCTGATTTGAATTCTGCTTGCGACATTCGATTCCTCTCGTCATTTTACGTCGGAATAGCATGTTTTCCACACCCGATTACGATCCTGGCAGCCTCAATACTGGAAGATAGGTTTTGGATACAGGAGCGATTTTCTGACGAAGGAAGGCTCTGATTTGAATTCTGCTTGCGGCATTCGATCCCTCTCGCCATTTTACGTCGGAATAGCATGCTCTCCATACCCGATTACGGTTCTGGCAGCCTCAATACTGGAAGATAGGTTTTGGATACAGGAGCGATTTTCTGACGAAGGAAGGCTCTGATTTGAATTCTGCTTGCGGCATTCGATTCCTCTCGTCATTTTACGTCGGAATAGCATGTTTTCCACACCCGAATACGATCCTGGCAGCCTGAATACTGGAAGATAGGTTTTGGATACAGGAGCGATTTTCTGACGAAGGAAGGCTCTGATTTGAATTCTGCTTGCGACATTCAATCCCTCTCGTCATTTTATGTCGGAATAGCATGTTTTCCACACCCGATTACGGTCCTCGAACCCACAATACTGGGAGACAGGTTTTGGCTATAACAGTGGTTTTCTGACGAAGGAAGGCTCTGATTTGAATTCTGCTTGCGGCATTCGATTCCTCTCGTCATTTTACGTCGGAATAGCATGCTTTCCACACCCGATTACGATCCTGGGAGCCAGATTACTCCAAGATAGGTTTTGGCTTTAATAGCGATTTTCTGACGAAGGAAGGCTCTGATTTGAATTCTGCTTGCGGCATTCGATTCCTCTCGTCATTTTACGTCGGAATAGCATGCTTTCCATATCCGATTACGGTCCTGGAAGCCAGAATACTGCAAGATAGCTTTTGGCAATAACAGCGACTTTATGACGAAGTGAGGCTCTGATTTGAATTCTGCTTGCGGCATTCGATCCCTCTCGTCATTTTACATCGGAGGAGAATGTTTTCCACACCCGATTACGGTCCTGGAAGCCAGAATACTGCAGGATAGGTTTTGGCTATAACATCGATTTTCGGACAAAGGTAGGCATTGATTTGAATTCTGCATGCGGCATTCGATTCCTCTCGTCATTTTACGTTTGAATAGCATGTTTTCCATACCCGATTACGGTCCTGGAGGCCAGAATACTGGGAGATAGGTTTTGGCTCTAACAGCAATTTTCAGACGAAGGAAGGCTCTGATTTGAATTCTGCTTGCGACATTCAATCCCTCTCGTCATTTTACGTCGGAATAGCATGTTTTCCACACCCGATTACGGTCCTCGAAGCCAGAATACTGGGAGATAGGTTTTGGCAATAACAGCGACTTTATGACGAAGTGAGGCTCTGACTTGAATTCTGCTTGCGGCATTCGATCCCTCTCGTCATTTTACATCGGAGTAGAATGTTTTCCACACCCGATTACGGTCCTGGAAGCCAGAATACTTGGAGATAGGTTTTGGCAATAACAGCGACTTTATAACGAAGTGAGGCTCTGATGTGAATTCTGCTTGCGGCATTCGATCCCTCTCGTCATTTTACATCGGAGTAGAATGTTTTCCACACCCGATTACGGTCCTGGAAGCCAGAATACTGGGAGATAGGTCTTGGATACAGGAGCGATTTCTGACGAAGGCAGTCTCTGATTTAAATTCTGCTTGCGACGTTCAATCCCTCTCGTCATTTTATGTCGGAATAGCATGTTTTCCACACCCGATTACGGTCCTCAAAGACAGAATACTGGGAGATAGGTTTTGGCTATAACAGTGGCTTTCTGACGAAGGAAGGATCTGATTTGAATTCTGCTTGCGACATTCGATTCCTCTCGTCATTTTACGTCGGAATAGCATGTTTTCCGCACCCGATTACGGTCCTGGAAACCAGAATACTGGGAGATAGGTTTTGGCTATAACAGCGGTTTTCAGACGAAGGAAGGCTCTGATTTGAATTCTGCTTGCGGCATTCGATCCCTCTCGCCATTTTACGTCGGAATAGCATGTTCTCCATACCCGATTACGGTCCTGGAAGCCAGAATACTGCAAGATAGCTTTTGGCTATAACAGCGGTTTTCTGACGAAGGAAGGATCTGATTTGAATTCTGCTTGCGACATTCGATTCCTCTCGTCATTTTACGTCGGAATAGCATGTTTTCCGCACCCGATTACGGTCCTGGAAACCAGAATACTGGGAGATAGGTTTTGGCTATAACAGCGGTTTTCTGACGAAGGAAGGCTCTGATTTGAATTCTCCTTGCGACATTCAATCCCTCTCGTCATTTTACGTCGGAATAGCATGTTTTCCACACCCGATTACTGTCCTCGAACCCAGAATACTGGGAGACAGGTTTTGGCTATAACAGTGGTTTTCTGACGAAGGAATTATCTGATTTGAATTCTGCTTGCGACATTCAATCCCTCTCGTCATTTTACGTCGGAATAGCATGTTTTCCATACCCGATTACGGTCCTGGAAGCCAGAATACTGGGAGATAGGTTTTGGCAATAAGAGCGACTTTATGACGAAGTGAGGCTCTGCTTTGAATTCTGCTTGCGGCATTCGATCCCTCTCGTCATTTTACATCGGAGGCGAATGTTTTCCACACCCGATTACGGTCCTGGAAGCCAGAATACTGGAAGATAGCTTTTGGCTATAACAGCGGTTTTCTGACGAAGGAAGGATCTGATTTGAATTCTGCTTGCGACATTCAATCCCTCTCGTCATTTTACGTCGGAATAGCATGTTTTCCATACCCGATTACGGTCCTGGAAGCCAGAATACTGGGAGATAGGTTTTGGCAATAAGAGCGACTTTATGACGAAGTGAGGCTCTGATTTAAATTCTGCTTGCGGCATTCGATCCCTCTCGTCATTTTACATCGGAGTAGAATGTTTTCCACACCCGGTTACGGTCCTGGAAGCCAGAATACTGGAAGATAGCTTTTGGCTATAACAGCGGTTTTCTGACGAAGGAAGGATCTGTTTTGAATTCTGCTTGCGACATTCAATCCCTCCCGTCATTTTACGTCGGAATAGCATGTTTTCCACACCCGATTACGGTCCTGGAAGCCAGAATACTTGGAGATAGGTTTTGGCAATAACAGCGACTTTATGACGAAGTGAGGCTCTGATTTGAATTCTGCTTGCGGCATTCGATCCCTCTCGTCATTTTACATCGGAGGAGAATGTTTTCCACACCCGATTACGGTCCTGGAAGCCAGAATACTGGAAGATAGCTTTTGGCTATAACAATGGTTTTCTGACGAAGGAAGGATCTGATTTGAATTCTGCTTGCGACATTCAATCCCTCTCGTCATTTTACGTCGGAATAGCATGTTTTCCATACCCGATTACGGTCCTGGCAGCCTGAATACTGGAAGATAGGTTTTGGATACAGGAGCGATTTCTGACGAAGGAAGGCTCTGACTTGAATTCTGCTCGCGGCATTCGATCCCTCTCGTCATTTTACGTCGGAGTAGCATGTTTTCCACACCCGATTACGGTCCTGGAAGCGAGAATACTGGGAGATAGGTTTTGGCAATAACAGCGACTTTATGACGAAGTGAGGCTCTGATTTGAATTGTGCTTGCGGCATTCGATTCCTCTCGCCATTTTACGTCGGAATAGCATGTTTTCCACACCCGAGTACGATCCTGGCAGCCTCAATACTGGAAGATAGGTTTTGGATACAGGAGCGATTTTCTGACGAAGGAAGGCTCTGATTTGAATTCTGCTTGCGACATTCAATCCCTCTCGTCATTTTATGTCGGAATAGCATGTTTTCCACACCCGATTACGGTCCTCGAACCCACAATACTGGGAGACAGGTTTTGGCTATAACAGTGGTTTTCTGACGAAGGAAGGCTCTGATTTGAATTCTGCTTGCGGCATTCGATTCCTCTCGTCATTTTACGTCGGAATAGCATGCTTTCCACACCCGAATACGATCCTGGCAGCCTGAATACTGGAAGATAGCTTTTGGCTATAACAGCGGTTTTCTGACGAAGGAAGGATCTGTTTTGAATTCTGCTTGCGACATTCAATCCCTCTCGTCATTTTACGTCGGAATAGCATGTTTTCCACACCCGATTACGGTCCTGGAAGCCAGAATACTTGGAGATAGGTTTTGGCAATAACAGCGACTTTATGACGAAGTGAGGCTCTGATTTGAATTCTGCTTGCGGCATTCGATCCCTCTCGTCATTTTACATCGGAGGAGAATGTTTTCCACACCCGATTACGGTCCTGGAAGCCAGAATACTGGAAGATAGCTTTTGGCTATAACAGCGGTTTTCTGACGAAGGAAGGATCTGATTTGAATTCTGCTTCCGACATTCAATCCCTTTCGTCATTTTACGTCGGAATAGCATGTTTTCCATACCCGATTACGGTCCTGGAAGCCAGAATACTGGGAGATAGGTTTTGGATACAGGAGCGATTTTCTGACGAAGGAAGGCTCTGATTTGAATTCTGCTTGCGACATTCAATCCCTCTCGTCATTTTACGTCGGAATAGCATGTTTTCCACACCCGATTACGGTCCTGGAAGCCAGAATACTGGGAGATAGGTTTTGGCATTAACAGCGACTTTATGACGAAGTGAGGATCTGATTTGAATTCTGCTTGCGACATTCGATTCCTCTCGTCATTTTACGTCGGAATAGCATGTTTTCCACACCCGATTACGATCCTGGCAGCCTCAATATTGGAAGATAGGTTTTGGATACAGGAGCGATTTTCTGACGAAGGAAGGCTCTGATTTGAATTCTGCTTGCGGCATTCGATCCCTCTCGCCATTTTACGTCGGAATAGCATGCTCTCCATACCCGATTACGGTCCTGGAAGCCAGAATACTGGAAGATAGCTTTTGGCTATAACAGCGGTTTTCTGACGAAGGAAGGATCTGATTTGAATTCTGCTTGCGACATTCAATCCCTCTCGTCATTTTACGTCGGAATAGCATGTTTTCCATACCCGATTACGGTCCTGGAAGCCAGAATACTGGGAGATAGGTTTTGGCAATAAGAGCGACTTTATGACGAAGTGAGGCTCTGATTTAAATTCTGCTTGCGGCATTCGATCCCTCTCGTCATTTTACATCGGAGTAGAATGTTTTCCACACCCGGTTACGGTCCTGGAAGCCAGAATACTGGAAGATAGCTTTTGGCTATAACAGCGGTTTTCTGACGAAGGAAGGCTCTGATTTGAATTCTGCTTGCGACATTCAATCCCTCTCGTCATTTTATGTCGGAATAGCATGTTTTCCACACCCGATTACGGTCCTCGAACCCACAATACTGGGAGACAGGTTTTGGCTATAACAGTGGTTTTCTGACGAAGGAAGGCTCTGATTTGAATTCTGCTTGCGGCATTCGATTCCTCTCGTCATTTTACGTCGGAATAGCATGCTTTCCACACCCGATTACGATCCTGGGAGCCAGATTACTCCAAGATAGGTTTTGGCTTTAATAGCGATTTTCTGACGAAGGAAGGCTCTGATTTGAATTCTGCTTGCGGCATTCGATTCCTCTCGTCATTTTACGTCGGAATAGCATGCTTTCCATATCCGATTACGGTCCTGGAAGCCAGAATACTGCAAGATAGCTTTTGGCAATAACAGCGACTTTATGACGAAGTGAGGCTCTGATTTGAATTCTGCTTGCGGCATTCGATCCCTCTCGTCATTTTACATCGGAGGAGAATGTTTTCCACACCCGATTACGGTCCTGGAAGCCAGAATACTGCAGGATAGGTTTTGGCTATAACATCGATTTTCGGACAAAGGTAGGCATTGATTTGAATTCTGCATGCGGCATTCGATTCCTCTCGTCATTTTACGTTTGAATAGCATGTTTTCCATACCCGATTACGGTCCTGGAGGCCAGAATACTGGGAGATAGGTTTTGGCTCTAACAGCGATTTTCAGACGAAGGAAGGCTCTGATTTGAATTCTGCTTGCGACATTCAATCCCTCTCGTCATTTTACGTCGGAATAGCATGTTTTCCACACCCGATTACGGTCCTCGAAGCCAGAATACTGGGAGATAGGTTTTGGCAATAACAGCGACTTTATGACGAAGTGAGGCTCTGACTTGAATTCTGCTTGCGGCATTCGATCCCTCTCGTCATTTTACATCGGAGTAGAATGTTTTCCACACCCGATTACGGTCCTGGAAGCCAGAATACTTGGAGATAGGTTTTGGCAATAACAGCGACTTTATAACGAAGTGAGGCTCTGATGTGAATTCTGCTTGCGGCATTCGATCCCTCTCGTCATTTTACATCGGAGTAGAATGTTTTCCACACCCGATTACGGTCCTGGAAGCCAGAATACTGGGAGATAGGTCTTGGATACAGGAGCGATTTCTGACGAAGGCAGTCTCTGATTTAAATTCTGCTTGCGACGTTCAATCCCTCTCGTCATTTTATGTCGGAATAGCATGTTTTCCACACCGGATTACGGTCCTCAAAGACAGAATACTGGGAGATAGGTTTTGGCTATAACAGTGGCTTTCTGACGAAGGAAGGATCTGATTTGAATTCTGCTTGCGACATTCAATCCCTCTCGTCATTTTACGTCGGAATAGCATGTTTTCCACACCCGATTACGGTCCTGGAAGTCAGAATACTTGGAGATAGGTTTTGGCAATAACAGCGACTTTATAACGAAGTGAGGCTCTGATGTGAATTCTGCTTGCGGCATTCGATCCCTCTCGTCATTTTACATCGGAATAGCATGCTCTCCATACCCGATTACGGTTCTGGCAGCCTCAATACTGGAAAATAGGTTTTGGATACAGGAACGATTTTCTGACGAAGGAAGGCTCTGATTTGAATTCTGCTTGCGGCATTCGATCCCTCTCGTCATTTTACGTCGGAGTAGCATGTTTTCCACACCCGATTACGGTCCTGGAAGCGAGAATACTGGGAGATAGGTTTTGGCAATAACAGCGACTTTATGACGAAGTGAGGCTCTGATTTGAATTCTGCTTGCGGCATTCGATTCCTCTCGCCATTTTACGTCGGAATAGCATGTTTTCCACACCCGAGTACGATCCTGGCAGCCTCAATACTGGAAGATAGGTTTTGGATACAGGAGCGATTTTCTGACGAAGGAAGGCTCTGATTTGAATTCTGCTCGCGGTATTCGATCCCTCTCGTCATTTTACGTCGGAATAGCATGTTTTCCACTCCCGATTATGGTCCTGGAAGCCAGAATACTGGGAGATAGGTTTTGGATACAGGAGCGATTTCTGACGAAGGCAGTCTCTGATTTGAATTCTGCTTGCGGCATTCGATTTCTCTCGTCATTTTACGTCGGAATAGCATGTTTTCCACACCCGATTACGATCCTGGCAGCCTGAATACTAGAAGATAGGTTTTGGATACAGGAGCGATTTCTGACGAAGGCAGTCTCTGATTTAAATTCTGCTTGCGACATTCAATCCCTCTCGTCATTTTATGTCGGAATAGCATGCTTTCCACACCCGATTACGGTCATCGAACCCACAATACTGGGAGACAGGTTTTGGCTATAACAGTGGTTTTCTGACGAAGGAAGGCTCTGATTTGAATTCTGCTGGCGGCATTCGATTCCTCTCGTCATTTTACGTCGGAATAGCATGCTTTCCACACCCGATTACGATCCTGGGAGCCAGATTACTCCAAGATAGGTTTTGGCTTTAATAGCGATTTTCTGACGAAGGAAGGCTCTGATTTGAATTCTGCTTGCGGCATTCGATCCCTCTCGTCATTTTACATCGGAGGAGAATGTTTTCCACACCCGATTACGGTCCTGGAAGCCAGAATACTGGAAGATAGCTTTTGGCTATAACAGCGGTTTTCTGACGAAGGAAGGATCTGATTTGAATTCTGCTTGTGGCATTCGATTCCTCTCGCCATTTTACGTCGGAATAGCATGTTTTCCATAGCCGATTACGGTCCTGGAAGCCAGAATACTGGGAGATAGGTTTTGGCAATAACAGCGACTTTATGACGAAGTGAGGCTCTGACTTGAGTTCTGCTTGCGGCATTCGATCCCTCTCGTCATTTTACATCGGAGTAGAATGTTTTCCACACCCGATTACGGTCCTGGAAGCCAGAATACTTGGAGATAGGTTTTGGCAATAACAGCGACTTTATAACGAAGTGAGGCTCTGATGTGAATTCTGCTTGCGGCATTCGATCCCTCTCGTCATTTTACGTCGGAATAGCATGGTTTCCACACCCGATTACGATCCTGGCAGCCTGAATACTGGAAGATAGCTTTTGGCTATAACAGCGGTTTTCTGACGAAGGTAGGATCTGATTTGAATTCTGCTTGCGGCATTCGATTCCTCTGGCCATTTTACGTCGGAATAGCATGTTTTCCACACCCGAGTACGATCCTCGAAGCCAGAATACTGGGAGATTCGTCTTGGATACAGGAGCGATTTCTGACGAAGGCAGTCTCTGATTTAAATTCTGCTTACGACATTCAATCCCTCTCGTCATTTTACGTCGGAATAGCATGGTTTCCACACCCGATTACGATCCTGGCAGCCTGAATACTGGAAGATAGCTTTTGGCTATAACAGCGGTTTTCTGACGAAGGTAGGATCTGATTTGAATTCTGCTTGCGACATTCAATCCCTCTCGTCATTTTACGTCGGAATAGCATGTTTTCCATACCCGATTACGGTCCTCGAAGCCAGAATACTGGGAGATTCGTCTTGGATACAGGAGCGATTTCTGACGAAGGCAGTCTCTGATTTAAATTCTGCTTACGACATTCAATCCCTCTCGTCATTTTACGTCGGAATAGCATGTTTTCCATACCCGATTACGGTCCTGGAGGCCAGAATACTCTGGGAGATAGGTTTTGGCTCTAACAGCAATTTTCAGACGAAGGAAGGCTCTGATTTGAATTCTGCTTGCGACATTCAATCCCTCTCGTCATTTTACGTCGGAATAGCATGTTTTCCACACCCGATTACGGTCCTCGAAGCCAGAATACTGGGAGATAGGTTTTGGCAATAACAGCGACTTTATGACGAAGTGAGGCTCTGACTTGAATTCTGCTTGCGGCATTCGATCCCTCTCGTCATTTTACATCGGAGTAGAATGTTTTCCACACCCGATTACGGTCCTGGAAGCCAGAATACTTGGAGATAGGTTTTGGCAATAACAGCGACTTTATAACGAAGTGAGGCTCTGATGTGAATTCTGCTTGCGGCATTCGATCCCTCTCGTCATTTTACATCGGAATAGCATGCTCTCCATACCCGATTACGGTTCTGGCAGCCTCAATACTGGAAAATAGGTTTTGGATACAGGAACGATTTTCTGACGAAGGAAGGCTCTGATTTGAATTCTGCTTGCGGCATTCGATCCCTCTCGTCATTTTACGTCGGAGTAGCATGTTTTCCACACCCGATTACGGTCCTGGAGGCCAGAATACTGGGAGATAGGTTTTGGCAATAACAGCGACTTTATGACGAAGTGAGGCTCTGATTTGAATTCTGCTTGCGGCATTCGATTCCTCTCGCCATTTTACGTCGGAATAGCATGTTTTCCACACCCGAGTACGATCCTGGCAGCCTCAATACTGGAAGATAGGTTTTGGATACAGGAGCGATTTTCTGACGAAGGAAGGCTCTGATTTGAATTCTGCTCGCGGCATTCGATCCCTCTCGTCATTTTACGTCGGAATAGCATGTTTTCCACTCCCGATTATGGTCCTGGAAGCCAGAATACTGGGAGATAGGTTTTGGATACAGGAGCGATTTCTGACGAAGGCAGTCTCTGATTTGAATTCTGCTTGCGGCATTCGATTTCTCTCGTCATTTTACGTCGGAATAGCATGTTTTCCACACCCGATTACGATCCTGGCAGCCTGAATACTAGAAGATAGGTTTTGGATACAGGAGCGATTTCTGACGAAGGCAGTCTCTGATTTAAATTCTGCTTGCGACATTCAATCCCTCTCGTCATTTTATGTCGGAATAGCATGCTTTCCACACCCGATTACGGTCATCGAACCCACAATACTGGGAGACAGGTTTTGGCTATAACAGTGGTTTTCTGACGAAGGAAGGCTCTGATTTGAATTCTGCTGGCGGCATTCGATTCCTCTCGTCATTTTACGTCGGAATAGCATGCTTTCCACACCCGATTACGATCCTGGGAGCCAGATTACTCCAAGATAGGTTTTGGCTTTAATAGCGATTTTCTGACGAAGGAAGGCTCTGATTTGAATTCTGCTTGCGGCATTCGATCCCTCTCGTCATTTTACATCGGAGGAGAATGTTTTCCACACCCGATTACGGTCCTGGAAGCCAGAATACTGGAAGATAGCTTTTGGCTATAACAGCGGTTTTCTGACGAAGAAAGGATCTGATTTGAATTCTGCTTGTGGCATTCGATTCCTCTCGCCATTTTACGTCGGAATAGCATGTTTTCCATAGCCGATTACGGTCCTGGAAGCCAGAATACTGGGAGATTCGTCTTGGATACAGGAGCGATTTCTGACGAAGGCAGTCTCTGATTTAAATTCTGCTTACGACATTCAATCCCTCTCGTCATTTTACGTCGGAATAGCATGGTTTCCACACCCGATTACGATCCTGGCAGCCTGAATACTGGAAGATAGCTTTTGGCTATAACAGCGGTTTTCTGACGAAGGTAGGATCTGATTTGAATTCTGCTTGCGGTATTCGATTCCTCTCGCCATTTTACGTCGGAATAGCATGTTTTCCACACCCGAGTACGATCCTCGAAGCCAGAATACTGGGAGATTCGTCTTGGATACAGGAGCGATTTCTGACGAAGGCAGTCTCTGATTTAAATTCTGCTTACGACATTCAATCCCTCTCGTCATTTTACGTCGGAATAGCATGGTTTCCACACCCGATTACGGTCCTGGAAGCCAGAATACTGGGAGATAGGTTTTGGCAATAACAGCGACTTTATGACGAAGTGAGGCTCTGACTTGAGTTCTGCTTGCGGCATTCGATCCCTCTCGTCATTTTACATCGGAGTAGAATGTTTTCCACACCCGATTACGGTCCTGGAAGCCAGAATACTTGGAGATAGGTTTTGGCAATAACAGCGACTTTATAACGAAGTGAGGCTCTGATGTGAATTCTGCTTGCGGCATTCGATCCCTCTCGTCATTTTACGTCGGAATAGCATGGTTTCCACACCCGATTACGATCCTGGCAGCCTGAATACTGGAAGATAGCTTTTGGCTATAACAGCGGTTTTCTGACGAAGGTAGGATCTGATTTGAATTCTGCTTGCGGCATTCGATTCCTCTCGCCATTTTACGTCGGAATAGCATGTTTTCCACACCCGAGTACGATCCTCGAAGCCAGAATACTGGGAGATTCGTCTTGGATACAGGAGCGATTTCTGACGAAGGCAGTCTCTGATTTAAATTCTGCTTACGACATTCAATCCCTCTCGTCATTTTACGTCGGAATAGCATGGTTTCCACACCCGATTACGATCCTGGCAGCCTGAATACTGGAAGATAGCTTTTGGCTATAACAGCGGTTTTCTGACGAAGGTAGGATCTGATTTGAATTCTGCTTGCGACATTCAATCCCTCTCGTCATTTTATGTCGGAATAGCATGTTTTCCATACCCGATTACGGTCCTCGAAGCCAGAATACTGGGAGATTCGTCTTGGATACAGGAGCGATTTCTGACGAAGGCAGTCTCTGATTTAAATTCTGCTTACGACATTCAATCCCTCTCGTCATTTTACGTCGGAATAGCATGTTTTCCACACCCGATTACGATCCTGGCAGCCTCAATACTGGAAGATAGGTTTTGGATACAGGAGCGATTTTCTGACGAAGGAAGGCTCTGATTTGAATTCTGCTTGCGGCATTCGATCCCTCTCGCCATTTTACGTCGGAATAGCATGCTCTCCATACCCGATTACGGTTCTGGCAGCCTCAATACTGGAAGATAGGTTTTGGATACAGGAGCGATTTTCTGACGAAGGAAGGCTCTGATTTGAATTCTGCTTGCGGCATTCGATTCCTCTCGTCATTTTACGTCGGAATAGCATGTTTTCCACACCCGATTACGATCCTGGCAGCCTGAATACTGGAAGATAGCTTTTGGCTATAACAGCGGTTTTCTGACGAAGGTAGGATCTGATTTGAATTCTGCTTGCGGCATTCGATTCCTCTCGCCATTTTACGTCGGAATAGCATGTTTTCCACACCCGAGTACGATCCTGGCAGCCTCAATACTGGAAGATAGGTTTCGGATACAGGAGCGATTTTCTGACGAAGGAAGGCTCTGATTTGATTTCTGCTCGCGGCATTCGATCCCTCTCGTCATTTTACGTCGGAGTAGCATGTTTTCCACACCCGATTACGGTCCTGGAAGCGAGAATACTGGGAGATAGGTTTTGGCAATAACAGCGACTTTATGACGAAGTGAGGCTCTGATTTGAATTCTGCTTGCGGCATTCGATTCCTCTCGCCATTTTACGTCGGAATAGCATGTTTTCCACACCCGAGTACGATCCTGGCAGCCTCAATACTGGAAGATAGGTTTTGGATACAGGAGCGATTTTCTGACGAAGGAAGGCTCTGATTTGAATTCTGCTTGCGACATTCAATCCCTCTCGTCATTTTATGTCGGAATAGCATGTTTTCCACACCCGATTACGGTCCTCGAACCCACAATACTGGGAGACAGGTTTTGGCTATAACAGTGGTTTTCTGACGAAGGAAGGCTCTGATTTGAATTCTGCTTGCGGCATTTGATTCCTCTCGTCATTTTACGTCGGAATAGCATGCTTTCCACACCCGATTACGACCCTGGGAGCCAGATTACTCCAAGATAGGTTTTGGCTTTAATAGCGATTTTCTGACGAAGGAAGGCTCTGATTTGAATTCTGCTTGCGGCATTCGATTCCTCTCGTCATTTTACGTCGGAATAGCATGCTTTCCATACCCGATTACGGTCCTGGAAGCCAGAATACTGCAAGATAGCTTTTGGCTATAACAGCGGTTTTCTGACGCAGGAAGGATCTGATTTGAATTCTGCTTGCGACATTCAATCCCTCTCGTCATTTTACATCGGAGGAGAATGTTTTCCACACCCGATTACGGTCCTGGAAGCCAGAATACTGGAAGATAGCTTTTGGCTATAACAGCGGTTTTCTGACGGAGGAAGGATCTGATTTGAATTCTGCTTGCGACATTCAATCCCTCTCGTCATTTTACGTCGGAATAGCATGTTTTCCATACCCGATTACGGTCCTGGAAGCCAGAATACTGGGAGATAGGTTTTGGCAATAAGAGCGACTTTATGACGAAGTGAGGCTCTGATTTAAATTCTGCTTGCGGCATTCGATCCCTCTCGTCATTTTACATCGGAGTAGAATGTTTTCCACACCCGGTTACGGTCCTGGAAGCCAGAATACTGGAAGATAGCTTTTGGCTATAACAGCGGTTTTCTGACGAAGGAAGGATCTGATTTGAATTCTGCTTGCGACATTCAATCCCTCTCGTCATTTTACATCGGAGGAGAATGTTTTCCACACCCGATTACGGTCCTGGAAGCCAGAATACTGGAAGATAGCTTTTGGCTATAACAGCGGTTTTCTGACGGAGGAAGGATCTGATTTGAATTCTGCTTGCGACATTCAATCCCTCTCGTCATTTTACGTCGGAATAGCATGTTTTCCATACCCGATTACGGTCCTGGAAGCCAGAATACTGGGAGATAGGTTTTGGCAATAAGAGCGACTTTATGACGAAGTGAGGCTCTGATTTAAATTCTGCTTGCGGCATTCGATCCCTCTCGTCATTTTACATCGGAGTAGAATGTTTTCCACACCCGGTTACGGTCCTGGAAGCCAGAATACTGGAAGATAGCTTTTGGCTATAACAGCGGTTTTCTGACGAAGGAAGGATCTGTTTTGAATTCTGCTTGCGACATTCAATCCCTCCCGTCATTTTACGTCGGAATAGCATGTTTTCCACACCCGATTACGGTCCTGGAAGCCAGAATACTTGGAGATAGGTTTTGGCAATAACAGCGACTTTATGACGAAGTGAGGCTCTGATTTGAATTCTGCTTGCGGCATTCGATCCCTCTCGTCATTTTACATCGGAGGAGAATGTTTTCCACACCCGATTACGGTCCTGGAAGCCAGAATACTGGAAGATAGCTTTTGGCTATAACAATGGTTTTCTGACGAAGGAAGGATCTGATTTGAATTCTGCTTGCGACATTCAATCCCTCTCGTCATTTTACGTCGGAATAGCATGTTTTCCATACCCGATTACGGTCCTGGCAGCCTGAATACTGGAAGATAGGTTTTGGATACAGGAGCGATTTCTGACGAAGGAAGGCTCTGACTTGAATTCTGCTCGCGGCATTCGATCCCTCTCGTCATTTTACGTCGGAGTAGCATGTTTTCCACACCCGATTACGGTCCTGGAAGCGAGAATACTGGGAGATAGGTTTTGGCAATAACAGCGACTTTATGACGAAGTGAGGCTCTGATTTGAATTGTGCTTGCGGCATTCGATTCCTCTCGCCATTTTACGTCGGAATAGCATGTTTTCCACACCCGAGTACGATCCTGGCAGCCTCAATACTGGAAGATAGGTTTTGGATACAGGAGCGATTTTCTGACGAAGGAAGGCTCTGATTTGAATTCTGCTTGCGACATTCAATCCCTCTCGTCATTTTATGTCGGAATAGCATGTTTTCCACACCCGATTACGGTCCTCGAACCCACAATACTGGGAGACAGGTTTTGGCTATAACAGTGGTTTTCTGACGAAGGAAGGCTCTGATTTGAATTCTGCTTGCGGCATTCGATTCCTCTCGTCATTTTACGTCGGAATAGCATGCTTTCCACACCCGAATACGATCCTGGCAGCCTGAATACTGGAAGATAGCTTTTGGCTATAACAGCGGTTTTCTGACGAAGGAAGGATCTGATTTGAATTCTGCTTGCGACATTCAATCCCTCTCGTCATTTTACGTCGGAATAGCATGTTTTCCATACCCGATTACGGTCCTGGAAGCCAGAATACTGGGAGATAGGTTTTGGCAATAAGAGCGACTTTATGACGAAGTGAGGCTCTGATTTAAATTCTGCTTGCGGCATTCGATCCCTCTCGTCATTTTACATCGGAGTAGAATGTTTTCCACACCCGGTTACGGTCCTGGAAGCCAGAATACTGGAAGATAGCTTTTGGCAATAACAGCGGTTTTCTGACGAAGGAAGGATCTGATTTGAATTCTGCTTGCGACATTCAATCCCTCTCGTCATTTTACATCGGAGGAGAATGTTTTCCACACCCGATTACGGTCCTGGAAGCCAGAATACTGGAAGATAGCTTTTGGCTATAACAATGGTTTTCTGACGAAGGTAGGATCTGATTTGAATTCTGCTTGCGGCATTCGATTCCTCTCGCCATTTTACGTCGGAATAGCATGTTTTCCACACCCGAGTACGATCCTGGCAGCCTCAATACTGGAAGATAGGTTTCGGATACAGGAGCGATTTTCTGACGAAGGAAGGCTCTGATTTGAATTCTGCTCGCGGCATTCGATCCCTCTCGTCATTTTACGTCGGAGTAGCATGTTTTCCACACCCGATTACGGTCCTGGAAGCGAGAATACTGGGAGATAGGTTTTGGCAATAACAGCGACTTTATGACGAAGTGAGGCTCTGATTTGAATTCTGCTTGCGGCATTCGATTCCTCTCGTCATTTTACGTCGGAATAGCATGTTTTCCATACCCGATTACGGTCCTGGAGGCCAGAATACTGGGAGATAGGTTTTGGCTCTAACAGCAATTTTCAGACGAAGGAAGGCTCTGATTTGAATTCTGCTTGCGACATTCAATCCCTCTCGTCATTTTACGTCGGAATAGCATGTTTTCCACACCCGATTACGGTCCTCGAAGCCAGAATACTGGGAGATAGGTTTTGGCAATAACAGCGACTTTATGACGAAGTGAGGCTCTGACTTGAATTCTGCTTGCGGCATTCGATCCCTCTCGTCATTTTACATCGGAGTAGAATGTTTTCCACACCCGATTACGGTCCTGGAAGCCAGAATACTTGGAGATAGGTTTTGGCAATAACAGCGACTTTATAACGAAGTGAGGCTCTGATGTGAATTCTGCTTGCGGCATTCGATCCCTCTCGTCATTTTACATCGGAGTAGAATGTTTTCCACACCCGATTACGGTCCTGGAAGCCAGAATACTGGGAGATAGGTCTTGGATACAGGAGCGATTTCTGACGAAGGCAGTCTCTGATTTGAATTCTGCTTGCGGCATTCAATCCCTCTCGTCATTTTACGTCGGAATAGCATGTTTTCCATACCCGATTACGGTCTTGGAAGCCAGAATACTGGGAGATAGGTTTTGGCAATAACAGCGACTTTATGACGAAGTGAGGCTCTGATTTGAATTCTGCTTGCGGCATTCGATCCCTCTCGTCATTTTACATCGGAGTAGAATGTTTTCCACACCCGGTTACGGTCCTGGAAGCCAGAATACTGGAAGATAGCTTTTGGCTATAACAGCGGTTTTCTGACGAAGGAAGGATCTGTTTTGAATTCTGCTTGCGACATTCAATCCCTCTCGTCATTTTACGTCGGAATAGCATGTTTTCCACACCCGATTACGGTCCTGGAAGCCAGAATACTTGGAGATAGGTTTTGGCAATAACAGCGACTTTATGACGAAGTGAGGCTCTGATTTGAATTCTGCTTGCGGCATTCGATCCCTCTCGTCATTTTACATCGGAGTAGAATGTTTTCCACACCCGATTACGGTCCTGGAAGCCAGAATACTGGAAGATAGCTTTTGGCTATAACAGCGGTTTTCTGACGAAGGAAGGATCTGTTTTGAATTCTGCTTGCGACATTCAATCCCTCTCGTCATTTTACGTCGGAATAGCATGTTTTCCACACCCGATTACGGTCCTGGAAGCCAGAATACTTGGAGATAGGTTTTGGCAATAACAGCGACTTTATGACGAAGTGAGTCTCTGATTTAAATTCTGCTTACGACATTCAATCCCTCTCGTCATTTTACGTCGGAATAGCATGTTTTCCACACCCGATTACGATCCTGGCAGCCTCAATACTGGAAGATAGGTTTTGGATACAGGAGCGATTTTCTGACGAAGGAAGGCTCTGATTTGAATTCTGCTTGCGGCATTCGATCCCTCTCGCCATTTTACGTCGGAATAGCATGCTCTCCATACCCGATTACGGTTCTCGCAGCCTCAATACTGGAAGATAGGTTTTGGATACAGGAGCGATTTTCTGACGAAGGAAGGCTCTGATTTGAATTCTGCTTGCGGCATTCGATTCCTCTCGTCATTTTACGTCGGAGTAGCATGTTTTCCACACCCGATTACGGTCCTGGAAGCCAGAATACTGGGAGATAGGTTTTGGCAATAACAGCGACTTTATGACGAAGTGAGGCTCTGATTTGAATTCTGCTTGCGGCATTCGATCCCTCTCGTCATTTTACGTCGGAGTAGCATGTTTTCCACACCCGAGTACGATCCTGGCAGCCTCAATACTGGGAGACAGGTTTTGGCTATAACAGTGGTTTTCTGACGAAGGAAGGCTCTGATTTGAATTCTGCTTGCGGCATTCGATTCCTCTCGTCATTTTACGTCGGAATAGCATGCTTTCCACACCCGATTACGATCCTGGGAGCCAGATTACTCCAAGATAGGTTTTGGCTTTAATAGCGATTTTCTGACGAAGGAAGGCTCTGATTTGAATTCTGCTTGCGGCATTCGATTCCTCTCGTCATTTTACGTCGGAATAGCATGCTTTCCATACCCGATTACGGTCCTGGAAGCCAGAATACTGCAAGATAGCTTTTGGCTATAACAGCGGTTTTCTGACGCAGGAAGGATCTGATTTGAATTCTGCTTGCGACATTCAATCCCTCTCGTCATTTTACATCGGAGGAGAATGTTTTCCACACCCGATTACGGTCCTGGAAGCCAGAATACTGGAAGATAGCTTTTGGCTATAACAGCGGTTTTCTGACGGAGGAAGGATCTGATTTGAATTCTGCTTGCGACATTCAATCCCTCTCGTCATTTTACGTCGGAATAGCATGTTTTCCATACCCGATTACGGTCCTGGAAGCCAGAATACTGGGAGATAGGTTTTGGCAATAAGAGCGACTTTATGACGAAGTGAGGCTCTGATTTAAATTCTGCTTGCGGCATTCGATCCCTCTCGTCATTTTACGTCGGAGTAGCATGTTTTCCACACCCGATTACGGTCCTGGAAGCGAGAATACTGGGAGATAGGTTTTGGCAATAACAGCGACTTTATGACGAAGTGAGGCTCTGATTTGAATTCTGCTTGCGGCATTCGATTCCTCTCGCCATTTCACGTCGGAATAGCATGTTTTCCACACCCGAGTACGATCCTGGCAGCCTCAATACTGGAAGATAGGTTTTGGATACAGGAGCGATTTTCTGACGAAGGAAGGCTCTGATTTGAATTCTGCTTGCGACATTCAATCCCTCTCGTCATTTTACGTCGGAATAGCATGTTTTCCACACCCGATTAAGGTCCTGGAAGCCAGAATACTGGGAGATAGGTTTTGGCAATAACAGCGACTTTATGACGAAGTGAGGCTCTGATTTGAATTCTGCTTGCGACATTCGATTCCTCTCGTCATTTTACGTCGGAATAGCATGTTTTCCACACCCGAGTACGATCCTCGAAGCCAGAATACTGGGAGATTCGTCTTGGATACAGGAGCGATTTCTGACGAAGGCAGTCTCTGATTTAAATTCTGCTTACGACATTCAATCCCTCTCGTCATTTTACGTCGGAATAGCATGTTTTCCACACCCGATTACGATCCTGGCAGCCTCAATACTGGAAGATAGCTTTTGGCTATAACAGCGGTTTTCTGACGGAGGAAGGATCTGATTTGAATTCTGCTTGCGACATTCAATCCCTCTCGTCATTTTACGTCGGAATAGCATGTTTTCCATACCCGATTACGGTCCTGGAAGCCAGAATACTGGGAGATAGGTTTTGGCAATAAGAGCGACTTTATGACGAAGTGAGGCTCTGATTTAAATTCTGCTTGCGGCATTCGATCCCTCTCGTCATTTTACATCGGAGTAGAATGTTTTCCACACCCGGTTACGGTCCTGGAAGCCAGAATACTGGAAGATAGCTTTTGGCTATAACAGCGGTTTTCTGACGAAGGAAGGATCTGATTTGAATTCTGCTTGCGACATTCAATCCCTCTCGTCATTTTACATCGGAGGAGAATGTTTTCCACACCCGATTACGGTCCTGGAAGCCAGAATACTGGAAGATAGCTTTTGGCTATAACAGCGGTTTTCTGACGGAGGAAGGATCTGATTTGAATTCTGCTTGCGACATTCAATCCCTCTCGTCATTTTACGTCGGAATAGCATGTTTTCCATACCCGATTACGGTCCTGGAAGCCAGAATACTTGGAGATAGGTTTTGGCAATAACAGCGACTTTATGACGAAGTGAGGCTCTGATTTGAATTCTGCTTGCGGCATTCGATCCCTCTCGTCATTTTACATCGGAGGAGAATGTTTTCCACACCCGATTACGGTCCTGGAAGCCAGAATACTGGAAGATAGCTTTTGGCTATAACAATGGTTTTCTGACGAAGGAAGGATCTGATTTGAATTCTGCTTGCGACATTCAATCCCTCTCGTCATTTTACGTCGGAATAGCATGTTTTCCATACCCGATTACGGTCCTGGCAGCCTGAATACTGGAAGATAGGTTTTGGATACAGGAGCGATTTCTGACGAAGGAAGGCTCTGATTTGAATTCTGCTCGCGGCATTCGATCCCTCTCGTCATTTTACGTCGGAGTAGCATGTTTTCCACACCCGATTACGGTCCTGGAAGCGAGAATACTGGGAGATAGGTTTTGGCAATAACAGCGACTTTATGACGAAGTGAGGCTCTGATTTGAATTCTGCTTGCGGCATTCGATTCCTCTCGCCATTTTACGTCGGAATAGCATGTTTTCCACACCCGAGTACGATCCTGGCAGCCTCAATACTGGAAGATAGGTTTTGGATACAGGAGCGATTTTCTGACGAAGGAAGGCTCTGATTTGAATTCTGCTTGCGACATTCAATCCCTCTCGTCATTTTATGTCGGAATAGCATGTTTTCCACACCCGATTACGGTCCTCGAACCCACAATACTGGGAGACAGGTTTTGGCTATAACAGTGGTTTTCTGACGAAGGAAGGCTCTGATTTGAATTCTGCTTGCGACATTCAATCCCTCTCGTCATTTTACGTCGGAGTAGAATGTTTTCCACACCCGGTTACGGTCCTGGAAGCCAGAATACTGGAAGATAGCTTTTGGCTATAACAGCGGTTTTCTGACGAAGGAAGGATCTGTTTTGAATTCTGCTTGCGACATTCAATCCCTCTCGTCATTTTACGTCGGAATAGCATGTTTTCCACACCCGATTACGGTCCTGGAAGCCAGAATACTTGGAGATAGGTTTTGGCAATAACAGCGACTTTATGACGAAGTGAGGCTCTGATTTGAATTCTGCTTGCGGCATTCGATCCCTCTCGTCATTTTACATCGGAGTAGAATGTTTTCCACACCCGGTTACGGTCCTGGAAGCCAGAATACTGGAAGATAGCTTTTGGCTATAACAGCGGTTTTCTGACGAAGGAAGGATCTGTTTTGAATTCTGCTTGCGACATTCAATCCCTCTCGTCATTTTACGTCGGAATAGCATGTTTTCCACACCCGATTACGGTCCTGGAAGCCAGAATACTTGGAGATAGGTTTTGGCAATAACAGCGACTTTATGACGAAGTGAGTCTCTGATTTAAATTCTGCTTACGACATTCAATCCCTCTCGTCATTTTACGTCGGAATAGCATGTTTTCCACACCCTTGTACGATCCTTTCAGCCTCAATACTGGAAGATAGGTTTTGGATACAGGAGCGATTTTCTGACGAAGGAAGGCTCTGATTTGAATTCTGCTTGCGGCATTCGATCCCACTCGCCATTTTACGTCGGAATAGCATGCTCTCCATACCCGATTACGGTTCTGGAAGCCAGAATACTGCAAGATAGGTTTTGGCTATAACATCGATTTTCGGACGAAGGTAGGATCTGATTTGAATTCTGCTTGCGGCATTCGATTCTTCTCGCCATTTTACGTCGGAATAGCATGTTTTCCACACCCTTGTACGATCCTTTCAGCCTCAATACTGGAAGATAGGTTTTGGATACAGCAGCGATTTTCTGACGAAGGAAGGCTCTGATTTGAATTCTGCTTGCGGCATTCGATCCCACTCGCCATTTTACGTCGGAATAGCATGCTCTCCATACCCGATTACAATCCTGGCAGCCTGAATACTGGAAGATAGGTTTTGGATACAGGAGCGATTTCTGACGAAGGCAGTCTCTGATTTGAATTCTGCTTGCGGCATTCGATTCCTCTCGTCATTTTACGTCGGAATAGCATGTTTTCCACACCCGAGTATGATCCTGGCAGCCTCAATACTGGAAGATAGGTTTTGGATACAGGAGCGATTTTCTGACGAAGGAAGGCTCTGGTTTGAATTCTGCTCGCGGCATTCGATCCCTCTCGTTATTTTACGTCGGAGTAGAATGTTTTCCACACCCGATTACGGTCCTCGAAGCCAGAATACTGGGAGATAGGTCTTGGATACAGCAGCGATTTCTGACGAAGGCAGTCTCTGATTTAAATTCTGCTTGCGACATTCAATCCCTCCCGTCATTTTATGTCGGAATAGCATGTTTTCCACACCCGATTACGGTCCTCGAACCCAGAATACTGGGAGACAGGTTTTGGCTATAACAGTGGTTTTCTGACGAAAGAAGGCTCTGATTTGAATTCTGCTCGCGGCATTCGATCCCTCTCGTCATTTTACGTCGGAATAGCATGTTTTCCACACCCGATTACGATCCTGGCAGCCTGAATACTGGAAGATAGCTTTTGGCTATAACAGCGGTTTTCTGACGAAGGTAGGATCTGATTTGAATTCTGCTTGCGGCATTCGATTCCTCTCGCCATTTTACGTCGGAATAGCATGTTTTCCACACCCGAGTACGATCCTTTCAGCCTCAATACTGGAAGATAGGTTTTGGATACAGGAGCGATTTTCTGACGAAGGAAGGCTCTGATTTGAATTCTGCTCGCGGCATTCGATCCCTCTCGTCATTTTACGTCGGAATAGCATGTTTTCCACACCCTTGTACGATCCTTTCAGCCTCAATACTGGAAGATAGGTTTTGGATACAGGAGCGATTTTCTGACGAAGGAAGGCTCTGATTTGAATTCTGCTTGCGGCATTCGATCCCACTCGCCATTTTACGTCGGAATAGCATGCTCTCCATACCCGATTACGGTTCTGGAAGCCAGAATACTGCAAGATAGGTTTTGGCTATAACATCGATTTTCGGACGAAGGTAGGATCTGATTTGAATTCTGCTTGCGGCATTCGATTCTTCTCGCCATTTTACGTCGGAATAGCATGTTTTCCACACCCTTGTACGATCCTTTCAGCCTCAATACTGGAAGATAGGTTTTGGATACAGCAGCGATTTTCTGACGAAGGAAGGCTCTGATTTGAATTCTGCTTGCGGCATTCGATCCCACTCGCCATTTTACGTCGGAATAGCATGCTCTCCATACCCGATTACAATCCTGGCAGCCTGCATACTGGAAGATAGGTTTTGGATACAGGAGCGATTTCTGACGAAGGCAGTCTCTGATTTGAATTCTGCTCGCGGCATTCGATCCCTCTCGTCATTTTACGTCGGAGTAGAATGTTTTCCACACCCGATTACGGTCCTCGAAGCCAGAATACTGGGAGATAGGTCTTGGATACAGCAGCGATTTCTGACGAAGGCAGTCTCTGATTTAAATTCTGCTCGCGGCATTCGATCCCTCTCGTCATTTTACGTCGGAATAGCATGTTTTCCACACCCGATTACGATCCTGGCAGCCTGAATACTGGAAGATAGCTTTTGGCTATAACAGCGGTTTTCTGACGAAGGTAGGATCTGATTTGAATTCTGCTTGCGGCATTCGATTCCTCTCGCCATTTTACGTCGGAATAGCATATTTTCCACACCCGAGTACGATCCTTTCAGCCTCAATACTGGAAGATAGGTTTTGGATACAGGAGCGATTTTCTGACGAAGGAAGGCTCTGATTTGAATTCTGCTTGCGGCATTCGATTCCTCTCGTCATTTTACGTCGGAATAGCATGTTTTCCACACCCGATCTCGATCCTGGCAGCCTGAATACTGGAAGATAGGTTTTGGCCATAACAGCGATTTTCGGACCAAGGCAGGCTCTGATTTGAATTCTGCTTGCGGCATTCAATCCCTGTCGTAATTTTACGTCGGAGTAGCACGTTTTCCACTACCCATTACGATGCTGGGAGCCAGATTATTGCAAGATAGGTTTTGGCTATAACAGCGATTTTCTGACGAAGGCAGGCTCTGATTTGAATTCTGCTTGCGGCATTCGATCCCTCTCGTCATTTTACATTGGAGTAGAATGTTTTCCACACCCGATTACGGTCCTGGAAGCCAGAATACTGGAAGATAGCTTTTGGCTATAACAGCGGTTTTCTGACGAAGGAAGGATCTGATTTGAATTCTGCTTGCGGCATTCAATCCCTCTCGTCATTTTACGTCGGAATAGCATGTTTTCCATACCCGATTACGGTCCTGGCAGCCAGAATACTGGGAGATTGGTTTTGGATACAGGAGCGATTTTCTGACGAAGGAAGGCTCTGATTTGAATTCTGCTTGCGGCATTCGATTCCTCTCGTCATTTTACGTCGGAATAGCATGTTTTCCACACCCGATCTCGATCCTGGCAGCCTGAATACTGGAAGATAGGTTTTGGCCATAACAGCGATTTTCGGACCAAGGCAGGCTCTGATTTGAATTCTGCTTGCGGCATTCAATCCCTGTCGTAATTTTACGTCGGAGTAGCACGTTTTCCACTACCCATTACGATGCTGGGAGCCAGATTATTGCAAGATAGGTTTTGGCTATAACAGCGATTTTCTGACGAAGGCAGGCTCTGATTTGAATTCTGCTTGCGGCTTTCGATTCCCCTCGTCATTTTACGTCGGAATAGCACGTTTTCCACTACCCATTACGATCCTGGGAGCCAGATTACTGCAAGATAGGTTTTGGCTATAACAGCGATTTTTGGAAGAAGGTAGGCACTGATTTGAATTCTGCTAGCGGCATTCGATTCCTCTCGTCATTTTGCGTCGGAATAGCATGTTTCCCACACCCGATTACGATACTGGCAGCCTGAATGCTGGAAGATAGCTTTTGGCTATAACAGCGATTTTCTGACGAAGGAAGGCTCTGATTTGAATTCTGCTTGCGACATTCGATCCCACGCGTCATTTTACGTCGGAATAGCACGTTTTCCACTACCCATTACGATCCTGGGAGCCAGATTATTGCAAGATAGGTTTTGGCTATAACAGCGATTTTCTGACGAAGGCAGGCTCTGATTTGAATTCTGCTTGCGGCATTCGATTCCTCTCGTCATTTTACGTCGGAATAGCACGTTTTCCACTACCCATTACGATCCTGGGAGCCAGAACACTGGGAGATAGGTTTTGGCAATAACAACGATTTTCTGACGAAGGAAGGCTCTGATTTGAATTCTGCTTGCGACATTCGATCCCACGCGTCATTTTACGTCGGAATAGCACGTTTTCCACTACCCATTACGATCCTGGGAGCCAGATTATTGCAAGATAGGTTTTGGCTATAACAGCGATTTTCTGACGAAGGCAGGCTCTGATTTGAATTCTGCTTGCGGCATTCGATTCCTCTCGTCATTTTACGTCGGAATAGCATGTTTCCCACACCCGATTACGATACTGGCAGCCTGAATGCTGGAAGATAGCTTTTGGCTATAACAGCGATTTTCTGACGAAGGAAGGCTCTGATTTGAATTGTGCTTGCGGCGTTCGATCCCTCGCGTCAATTTACGTCGAAATAGCATGTTTTACACTCCCGATCTCGATCCTGGAGGCCAGAATACTGGGAGATAGGTTTTGGCTATAACAGCGATTTTCGGACCAAGGCAGGCTCTGATTTGAATTCTGCTTGCGGCATTCGATCCCTCTCTTCATTTTACGTCGGAATAGCACGTTTTCCGCTACCCATTACGATCCTGGGAGCCAGATTACTGCAAGATAGGTTTTGGCTATAACAGCGATTTTTGGAAGAAGGTAGGCACTGATTTGAATTCTGCTAGCGGCATTCGATTCCTCTCGTCATTTTGCGTCGGAATAGCATGTTTCCCACACCCGATTACGATACTGGCAGCCTGAATGCTGGAAGATAGCTTTTGGCTATAACAGCGATTTTCTGACGAAGGAAGGCTCTGATTTGAATTGTGCTTGCGGCGTTCGATCCCTCGCGTCAATTTACGTCGAAATAGCATGTTTTACACTCCCGATCTCGATCCTGGAGGCCAGAATACTGGGAGATAGCTTTTGGCTATAACAGCGATTTTCGGACCAAGGCAGGCTCTGATTAGAATTCTGCTTGCGGCATTCGATCCCTCTCTTCATTTTACGTCGGAATAGCACGTTTTCCGCTACCCATTACGATCCTAGGAGCCAGATTACTGCAAGATAGGTTTTGGCTCTAACAGCGATTTTCTGACGAAGGAAGGCTCTGATTTGAATTCTGCTTGCGACATTCGATCCCACGCGTCATTTTACGTCGGAATAGCACGTTTTCCACTACCCATTACGATCCTGGGAGCCAGATTATTGCAAGATAGGTTTTGGCTATAACAGCGATTTTCTGACGAAGGCAGGCTCTGATTTGAATTCTGCTTGCGGCATTCGATTCCTCTCGTCATTTTATGTCGGAATAGCACGTTTTCCACACCCGATTACGATACTGGCAGCCTGAATGCTGGAAGATAGCTTTTGGCTATAACAGCGATTTTCGGACCAAGGCAGGCTCTGATTTGAATTCTGCTTGCGGCATTCAATCCCTGTCGTAATTTTACGTCGGAGTAGCACGTTTTCCACTACCCATTACGATGCTGGGAGCCAGATTATTGCAAGATAGGTTTTGGCTATAACAGCGATTTTCTGACGAAGGCAGGCTCTGATTTGAATTCTGCTTGCGGCTTTCGATTCCCCTCGTCATTTTACGTCGGAATAGCACGTTTTCCACTACCCATTACGATCCTGGGAGCCAGATTACTGCAAGATAGGTTTTGGCTATAACAGCGATTTTTGGAAGAAGGCAGGCACTGATTTGAATTCTGCTAGCGGCATTCGATTCCTCTCGTCATTTTGCGTCGGAATAGCATGTTTCCCACACCCGATTACGATACTGGCAGCCTGAATGCTGGAAGATAGCTTTTGGCTATAACAGCGATTTTCTGACGAAGGAAGGCTCTGATTTGAATTGTGCTTGCGGCATTCGATTCCTCTCGTCATTTTGCGTCGGAATAGCATGTTTCCCACACCCGATCTCGATCCTGGAGGCCAGAATACTGGGAGATAGCTTTTGGCTATAACAGCGATTTTCGGACCAAGGCAGGCTCTGATTAGAATTCTGCTTGCGGCATTCGATCCCTCTCTTCATTTTACGTCGGAATAGCACGTTTTCCGCTACCCATTACGATCCTGGGAGCCAGATTACTGCAAGATAGGTTTTGGCTATAACAGCGATTTTTGGAAGAAGGTAGGCACTGATTTGAATTCTGCTAGCGGCATTCGATTCCTCTCGTCATTTTGCGTCGGAATAGCATGTTTCCCACACCCGATTACGATACTGGCAGCCTGAATGCTGGAAGATAGCTTTTGGCTATAACAGTATTTTCTGACGAAGGAAGGCTCTGATTTGAATTGTGCTTGCGGCGTTCGATCCCTCGCGTCAATTTACGTCGAAATAGCATGTTTTACACTCCCGATCTCGATCCTGGAGGCCAGAATACTGGGAGATAGCTTTTGGCTATAACAGCGATTTTCGGACCAAGGCAGGCTCTGATTAGAATTCTGCTTGCGGCATTCGATCCCTCTCTTCATTTTACGTCGGAATAGCACGTTTTCCGCTACCCATTACGATCCTGGGAGCCAGATTACTGCAAGATAGGTTTTGGCTCTAACAGCGATTTTCTGACGAAGGAAGGCTCTGATTTGAATTCTGCTCGCGGCATTCGATCCCTCTCGTCATTTTACGTCGGAATAGCACGTTTTCCACTACCCATTACGATCCTGGCAGCCTGAATACTGGAAGATAGCTTTTGGCTATAACAGCGGTTTTCTGACGAAGGTAGGATCTGATTTGAATTCTGCTTGCGGCATTCGATTCCTCTCGCCATTTTACGTCGGAATAGCATGTTTTCCACACCCGAGTACGATCCTTTCAGCCTCAATACTGGAAGATAGGTTTTGGATACAGGAGCGATTTTCTGACGAAGGAAGGCTCTGATTTGAATTCTGCTCGCGGCATTCGATCCCTCTCGTCATTTTACGTCGGAATAGCATGTTTTCCACACCCTTGTACGATCCTTTCAGCCTCAATACTGGAAGATAGGTTTTGGATACAGGAGCGATTTTCTGACGAAGGAAGGCTCTGATTTGAATTCTGCTTGCGGCATTCGATCCCACTCGCCATTTTACGTCGGAATAGCATGCTCTCCATACCCGATTACGGTTCTGGAAGCCAGAATACTGCAAGATAGGTTTTGGCTATAACATCGATTTTCGGACGAAGGTAGGATCTGATTTGAATTCTGCTTGCGGCATTCGATTCTTCTCGCCATTTTACGTCGGAATAGCATGTTTTCCACACCCTTGTACGATCCTTTCAGCCTCAATACTGGAAGATAGGTTTTGGATACAGCAGCGATTTTCTGACGAAGGAAGGCTCTGATTTGAATTCTGCTTGCGGCATTCGATCCCACTCGCCATTTTACGTCGGAATAGCATGCTCTCCATACCCGATTACAATCCTGGCAGCCTGCATACTGGAAGATAGGTTTTGGATACAGGAGCGATTTCTGACGAAGGCAGTCTCTGATTTGAATTCTGCTTGCGGCATTTGATTCCTCTCGTCATTTTACGTCGGAATAGCATGTTTTCCACACCCGATTACGATCCTGGCAGCCTGAATACTGGAAGATAGCTTTTGGCTATAACAGCGGTTTTCTGACGAAGGTAGGATCTGATTTGAATTCTGCTTGCGGCATTCGATTCCTCTTGCCATTTTACGTCGGAATAGCATGTTTTCCACACCCGAGTATGATCCTGGCAGCCTCAATACTGGAAGATAGGTTTTGGATACAGGAGCGATTTTCTGACGAAGGAAGGCTCTGATTTGAATTCTGCTCGCGGCATTCGATCCCTCTCGTCATTTTACGTCGGAGTAGAATGTTTTCCACACCCGATTACGGTCCTGGAAGCCAGAATACTGGGAGATAGGTCTTGGATACAGGAGCGATTTCTGACGAAGGCAGTCTCTGATTTAAATTCTGCTCGCGGCATTCGATCCCTCTCGTCATTTTACGTCGGAATAGCATGTTTTCCACACCCGATTACGATCCTGGCAGCCTGAATACTGGAAGATAGCTTTTGGCTATAACAGCGGTTTTCTGACGAAGGTAGGCTCTGATTTGAATTCTGCTTGCGGCATTCGATTCCTCTCGCCATTTTACGTCGGAATAGCATATTTTCCACACCCGAGTACGATCCTTTCAGCCTCAATACTGGAAGATAGGTTTTGGATACAGGAGCGATTTTCTGACGAAGGAAGGCTCTGATTTGAATTCTGCTTGCGGCATTCGATTCCTCTCGTCATTTTACGTCGGAATAGCATGTTTTCCACACCCGATCTCGATCCTGGCAGCCTGAATACTGGAAGATAGGTTTTGGCCATAACAGCGATTTTCGGACCAAGGCAGGCTCTGATTTGAATTCTGCTTGCGGCATTCAATCCCTGTCGTAATTTTACGTCGGAGTAGCACGTTTTCCACTACCCATTACGATGCTGGGAGCCAGATTATTGCAAGATAGGTTTTGGCTATAACAGCGATTTTCTGACGAAGGCAGGCTCTGATTTGAATTCTGCTTGCGGCATTCGATCCCTCTCGTCATTTTACATTGGAGTAGAATGTTTTCCACACCCGATTACGGTCCTGGAAGCCAGAATACTGGAAGATAGCTTTTGGCTATAACAGCGGTTTTCTGACGAAGGAAGGATCTGATTTGAATTCTGCTTGCGGCATTCAATCCCTCTCGTCATTTTACGTCGGAATAGCATGTTTTCCATACCCGATTACGGTCCTGGCAGCCAGAATACTGGGAGATTGGTTTTGGATACAGGAGCGATTTTCTGACGAAGGAAGGCTCTGATTTGAATTCTGCTTGCGGCATTCGATTCCTCTCGTCATTTTACGTCGGAATAGCATGTTTTCCACACCCGATCTCGATCCTGGCAGCCTGAATACCGGAAGATAGGTTTTGGCCATAACAGCGATTTTCGGACCAAGGCAGGCTCTGATTTGAATTCTGCTTGCGGCATTCAATCCCTGTCGTAATTTTACGTCGGAGTAGCACGTTTTCCACTACCCATTACGATGCTGGGAGCCAGATTATTGCAAGATAGGTTTTGGCTATAACAGCGATTTTCTGACGAAGGCAGGCTCTGATTTGAATTCTGCTTGCGGCTTTCGATTCCCCTCGTCATTTTACGTCGGAATAGCACGTTTTCCACTACCCATTACGATCCTGGGAGCCAGATTACTGCAAGATAGGTTTTGGCTATAACAGCGATTTTTGGAAGAAGGTAGGCACTGATTTGAATTCTGCTAGCGGCATTCGATTCCTCTCGTCATTTTGCGTCGGAATAGCATGTTTCCCACACCCGATTACGATACTGGCAGCCTGAATGCTGGAAGATAGCTTTTGGCTATAACAGCGATTTTCTGACGAAGGAAGGCTCTGATTTGAATTGTGCTTGCGGCGTTCGATCCCTCTCTTCATTTTACGTCGGAATAGCACGTTTTCCGCTACCCATTACGATCCTGGGAGCCAGATTACTGCAAGATAGGTTTTGGCTCTAACAGCGATTTTCTGACGAAGGAAGGCTCTGATTTGAATTCTGCTTGCGACATTCGATTCCTCTCGTCATTTTACGTCGGAATAGCACGTTTTCCACTACCCATTACGATCCTGGGAGCCAGATTATTGCAAGATAGGTTTTGGCAATAACAGCGATTTTCTGACGAAGGAAGGCTCTGATTTGAATTCTGCTTGCGGCATTCGATTCCTCTCGTCATTTTACGTCGGAATAGCACGTTTTCCACTACCCATTACGATCCTGGGAGCCAGAATACTGGGAGATAGGTTTTGGCAATAACAACGATTTTCTGACGAAGGAAGGCTCTGATTTGAATTCTGCTTGCGACATTCGATCCCACGCGTCATTTTACGTCGGAATAGCACGTTTTCCACTACCCATTACGATCCTGGGAGCCAGATTATTGCAAGATAGGTTTTGGCTATAACAGCGATTTTCTGACGAAGGCAGGCTCTGATTTGAATTCTGCTTGCGGCATTCGATTCCTCTCGTCATTTTACGTCGGAATAGCATGTTTTCCACACCCGATTACGATACTGGCAGCCTGAATGCTGGAAGATAGCTTTTGGCTATAACAGCGATTTTCTGACGAAGGAAGGCTCTGATTTGAATTGTGCTTGCGGCGTTCGATCCCTCGCGTCAATTTACGTCGAAATAGCATGTTTTACACTCCCGATCTCGATCCTGGAGGCCAGAATACTGGGAGATAGCTTTTGGCTATAACAGCGATTTTCGGACCAAGGCAGGCTCTGATTAGAATTCTGCTTGCGGCATTCGATCCCTCTCTTCATTTTACGTCGGAATAGCACGTTTTCCGCTACCCATTACGATCCTGGGAGCCAGATTACTGCAAGATAGGTTTTGGCTATAACAGCGATTTTTGGAAGAAGGTAGGCACTGATTTGAATTCTGCTAGCGGCATTCGATTCCTCTCGTCATTTTGCGTCGGAATAGCATGTTTCCCACACCCGATTACGATACTGGCAGCCTGAATGCTGGAAGATAGCTTTTGGCTATAACAGCGATTTTCTGACGAAGGAAGGCTCTGATTTGAATTGTGCTTGCGGCATTCGATCCCTCTCTTCATTTTACGTCGGAATAGCACGTTTTCCGCTACCCATTACGATCCTGGGAGCCAGATTACTGCAAGATAGGTTTTGGCTATAACAGCGATTTTTGGAAGAAGGTAGGCACTGATTTGAATTGTGCTTGCGGCGTTCGATCCCTCGCGTCAATTTACGTCGAAATAGCATGTTTTACACTCCCGATCTCGATCCTGGAGGCCAGAATACTGGGAGATAGCTTTTGGCTATAACAGCGATTTTCGGACCAAGGCAGGCTCTGATTAGAATTCTGCTTGCGGCATTCGATCCCTCTCTTCATTTTACGTCGGAATAGCACGTTTTCCGCTACCCATTACGATCCTAGGAGCCAGATTACTGCAAGATAGGTTTTGGCTCTAACAGCGATTTTCTGACGAAGGAAGGCTCTGATTTGAATTCTGCTTGCGACATTCGATCCCACGCGTCATTTTACGTCGGAATAGCACGTTTTCCACTACCCATTACGATCCTGGGAGCCAGATTATTGCAAGATAGGTTTTGGCTATAACAGCGATTTTCTGACGAAGGCAGGCTCTGATTTGAATTCTGCTTGCGGCATTCGATTCCTCTCGTCATTTTATGTCGGAATAGCATGTTTCCCACACCCGATTACGATACTGGCAGCCTGAATGCTGGAAGATAGCTTTTGGCTATAACAGCGATTTTCTGACCAAGGCAGGCTCTGATTTGAATTCTGCTTGCGGCATTCAATCCCTGTCGTAATTTTACGTCGGAGTAGCACGTTTTCCACTACCCATTACGATGCTGGGAGCCAGATTATTGCAAGATAGGTTTTGGCTATAACAGCGATTTTCTGACGAAGGCAGGCTCTGATTTGAATTCTGCTTGCGGCATTCGATTCCTCTCGTCATTTTACGTCGGAATAGCACGTTTTCCACTACCCATTACGATCCTGGGAGCCAGATTACTGCAAGATAGGTTTTGGCTATAACAGCGATTTTTGGAAGAAGGCAGGCACTGATTTGAATTCTGCTAGCGGCATTCGATTCCTCTCGTCATTTTGCGTCGGAATAGCATGTTTCCCACACCCGATTACGATACTGGCAGCCTGAATGCTGGAAGATAGCTTTTGGCTATAACAGCGATTTTCTGACGAAGGAAGGCTCTGATTTGAATTGTGCTTGCGGCATTCGATTCCTCTCGTCATTTTGCGTCGGAATAGCATGTTTCCCACACCCGATTACGATACTGGCAGCCTGAATGCTGGAAGATAGCTTTTGGCTACAACAGCGATTTTCTGACGAAGGAAGGCTCTGATTTGAATTGTGCTTGCGGCGTTCGATCCCTCGCGTCAATTTACGTCGAAATAGCATGTTTTACACTCCCGATCTCGATCCTGGAGGCCAGAATACTGGGAGATAGCTTTTGGCAATAACAGCGATTTTCGGACCAAGGCAGGCTCTGATTAGAATTCTGCTTGCGGCATTCGATCCCTCTCTTCATTTTACGTCGGAATAGCACGTTTTCCGCTACCCATTACGATCCTGGGAGCCAGATTACTGCAAGATAGGTTTTGGCTATAACAGCGATTTTTGGAAGAAGGTAGGCACTGATTTGAATTCTGCTAGCGGCATTCGATTCCTCTCGTCATTTTGCGTCGGAATAGCATGTTTCCCACACCCGATTACGATACTGGCAGCCTGAATGCTGGAAGATAGCTTTTGGCTATAACAGTATTTTCTGACGAAGGAAGGCTCTGATTTGAATTGTGCTTGCGGCGTTCGATCCCTCGCGTCAATTTACGTCGAAATAGCATGTTTTACACTCCCGATCTCGATCCTGGAGGCCAGAATACTGGGAGATAGCTTTTGGCTATAACAGCGATTTTCGGACCAAGGCAGGCTCTGATTAGAATTCTGCTTGCGGCATTCGATCCCTCTCGTCATTTTACGTCGGAATAGCACGTTTTCCACTACCCATTACGATCCTGGGAGCCAGATTACTGCAAGATAGGTTTTGGCTCTAACAGCGATTTTCTGACGAAGGAAGGCTCTGATTTGAATTCTGCTCGCGGCATTCGATCCCTCTCGTCATTTTACGTCGGAATAGCACGTTTTCCACTACCCATTACGATCCTGGCAGCCTGAATACTGGAAGATAGCTTTTGGCTATAACAGCGGTTTTCTGACGAAGGTAGGATCTGATTTGAATTCTGCTTGCGGCATTCGATTCCTCTCGCCATTTTACGTCGGAATAGCATGTTTTCCACACCCGAGTACGATCCTTTCAGCCTCAATACTGGAAGATAGGTTTTGGATACAGGAGCGATTTTCTGACGAAGGAAGTCTCTGGTTTGAATTCTGCTCGCGGCATTCGATCCCTCTCGTCATTTTACGTCGGAATAGCATGTTTTCCACACCCTTGTACGATCCTTTCAGCCTCAATACTGGAAGATAGGTTTTGGATACAGGAGCGATTTTCTGACGAAGGAAGGCTCTGATTTGAATTCTGCTTGCGGCATTCGATCCCACTCGCCATTTTACGTCGGAATAGCATGCTCTCCATACCCGATTACGGTTCTGGAAGCCAGAATACTGCAAGATAGGTTTTGGCTATAACATCGATTTTCGGACGAAGGTAGGATCTGATTTGAATTCTGCTTGCGGCATTCGATTCTTCTCGCCATTTTACGTCGGAATAGCATGTTTTCCACACCCTTGTACGATCCTTTCAGCCTCAATACTGGAAGATAGGTTTTGGATACAGCAGCGATTTTCTGACGAAGGAAGGCTCTGATTTGAATTCTGCTTGCGGCATTCGATCCCACTCGCCATTTTACGTCGGAATAGCATGCTCTCCATACCCGATTACAATCCTGGCAGCCTGCATACTGGAAGATAGGTTTTGGATACAGGAGCGATTTCTGACGAAGGCAGTCTCTGATTTGAATTCTGCTTGCGGCATTTGATTCCTCTCGTCATTTTACGTCGGAATAGCATGTTTTCCACACCCGATTACGATCCTGGCAGCCTGAATACTGGAAGATAGGTTTTGGCTATAACAGCGATTTTCTGACGAAGGTAGGATCTGATTTGAATTCTGCTTGCGGCATTCGATTCCTCTTGCCATTTTACGTCGGAATAGCATGTTTTCCACACCCGAGTATGATCCTGGCAGCCTCAATACTGGAAGATAGGTTTTGGATACAGGAGCGATTTTCTGACGAAGGAAGGCTCTGATTTGAATTCTGCTTGCGGCATTCGATCCCTCTCGTCATTTTACGTCGGAGTAGAATTTTTTCCACACCCGATTACGTTCCTGGAAGCCAGAATACTGGGAGATAGGTTTTGGATACAGGAGCGATTTCTGACGAAGGCAGTCTCTGATTTGAATTCTGCTCGCGGCATTCGATCCCTCTCGTCATTTTACGTCGGAATAGCATGTTTTCCACACCCGATTACGATCCTGGCAGCCTGAATACTGGAAGATAGCTTTTGGCTATAACAGCGGTTTTCTGACGAAGGTAGGATCTGATTTGAATTCTGCTTGCGGCATTCGATTCCTCTCGCCATTTTACGTCGGAATAGCATATTTTCCACACCCGAGTACGATCCTTTCAGCCTCAATACTGGAAGATAGGTTTTGGATACAGGAGCGATTTTCTGACGAAGGAAGGCTCTGATTTGAATTCTGCTTGCGGCATTCGATTCCTCTCGTCATTTTACGTCGGAATAGCATGTTTTCCACACCCGATCTCGATCCTGGCAGCCTGAATACTGGAAGATAGGTTTTGGCCATAACAGCGATTTTCGGACCAAGGCAGGCTCTGATTTGAATTCTGCTTGCGGCATTCAATCCCTGTCGTAATTTTACGTCGGAGTAGCACGTTTTCCACTACCCATTACGATGCTGGGAGCCAGATTATTGCAAGATAGGTTTTGGCTATAACAGCGATTTTCTGACGAAGGCAGGCTCTGATTTGAATTCTGCTTGCGGCATTCGATCCCTCTCGTCATTTTACATTGGAGTAGAATGTTTTCCACACCCGATTACGGTCCTGGAAGCCAGAATACTGGAAGATAGCTTTTGGCTATAACAGCGGTTTTCTGACGAAGGAAGGATCTGATTTGAATTCTGCTTGCGGCATTCAATCCCTCTCGTCATTTTACGTCGGAATAGCATGTTTTCCATACCCGATTACGGTCCTGGCAGCCAGAATACTGGAAGATAGGTTTTGGCCATAACAGCGATTTTCGGACCAAGGCAGGCTCTGATTTGAATTCTGCTTGCGGCATTCAATCCCTGTCGTAATTTTACGTCGGAGTAGCACGTTTTCCACTACCCATTACGATGCTGGGAGCCAGATTATTGCAAGATAGGTTTTGGCTATAACAGCGATTTTCTGATGAAGGCAGGCTCTGATTTGAATTCTGCTTGCGGCTTTCGATTCCCCTCGTCATTTTACGTCGGAATAGCACGTTTTCCACTACCCATTACGATCCTGGGAGCCAGATTACTGCAAGATAGGTTTTGGCTATAACAGCGATTTTTGGAAGAAGGTAGGCACTGATTTGAATTCTGCTAGCGGCATTCGATTCCTCTCGTCATTTTGCGTCGGAATAGCATGTTTCCCACACCCGATTACGATACTGGCAGCCTGAATGCTGGAAGATAGCTTTTGGCTATAACAGCGATTTTCTGACGAAGGAAGGCTCTGATTTGAATTGTGCTTGCGGCGTTCGATCCCTCTCTTCATTTTACGTCGGAATAGCACGTTTTCCGCTACCCATTACGATCCTGGGAGCCAGATTACTGCAAGATAGGTTTTGGCTCTAACAGCGATTTTCTGACGAAGGAAGGCTCTGATTTGAATTCTGCTTGCGACATTCGATCCCACGCGTCATTTTACGTCGGAATAGCACGTTTTCCACTACCCATTACGATCCTGGGAGCCAGATTACTGCAAGATAGGTTTTGGCTATAACAGCGATTTTCTGACGAAGGCAGGCTCTGATTTGAATTCTGCTTGCGGCATTCGATTCCTCTCGTCATTTTACGTCGGAATAGCACGTTTTCCACTACCCATTACGATCCTGGGAGCCAGAATACTGGGAGATAGGTTTTGGCAATAACAACGATTTTCTGACGAAGGAAGGCTCTGATTTGAATTCTGCTTGCGACATTCGATCCCTCTCGTCATTTTACGTCGGAATAGCACGTTTTCCACTACCCATTACGATCCTGGGAGCCAGATTACTGCAAGATAGGTTTTGGCTATAACAGCGATTTTCTGACGAAGGCAGGCTCTGATTTGAATTCTGCTTGCGGCATTCGATTCCTCTCGTCATTTTACGTCGGAATAGCATGTTTTCCACACCCGATTACGATACTGGCAGCCTGAATGCTGGAAGATAGCTTTTGGCTATAACAGCGATTTTCTGACGAAGGAAGGCTCTGATTTGAATTCTGCTTGCGGCGTTCGATCCCTCGCGTCAATTTCCGTCGGAATAGCATGTTTTCCACTCCCGATCTCGATCCTGGAGGCCAGAATACTGGGAGATAGCTTTTGGCTATAACAGCGATTTTCGGACCAAGGCAGGCTCTGATTAGAATTCTGCTTGCGGCATTCGATCCCTCTCTTCATTTTACGTCGGAATAGCACGTTTTCCGCTACCCATTACGATCCTGGGAGCCAGATTACTGCAAGATAGGTTTTGGCTATAACAGCGATTTTTGGAAGAAGGTAGGCACTGATTTGAATTCTGCTAGCGGCATTCGATTCCTCTCGTCATTTTGCGTCGGAATAGCATGTTTCCCACACCCGATTACGATACTGGCAGCCTGAATGCTGGAAGATAGCTTTTGGCTATAACAGCGATTTTCTGACGAAGGAAGGCTCTGATTTGAATTGTGCTTGCGGCATTCGATCCCTCGCGTCAATTTACGTCGGAATAGCATGTTTTCCACTCCCGATCTCGATCCTGGAGGCCAGAATACTGGGAGATAGGTTTTGGCAATAACAGCGATTTTCGGACCAAGGCAGGCTCTGATTAGAATTCTGCTTGCGGCATTCGATCCCTCTCTTCATTTTACGTCGGAATAGCACGTTTTCCACTACCCATTACGATCCTAGGAGCCAGATTACTGCAAGATAGGTTTTGGCTCTAACAGCGATTTTCTGACGAAGGAAGGCTCTGATTTGAATTCTGCTTGCGACATTCGATCCCTCGCGTCATTTTACGTCGGAATAGCACGTTTTCCACTACCCATTACGATCCTGGGAGCCAGATTATTGCAAGATAGGTTTTGGCTATAACAGCGATTTTCTGACGAAGGCAGGCTCTGATTTGAATTCTGCTTGCGGCATTCGATTCCTCTCGTCATTTTATGTCGGAATAGCATGTTTTCCACACCCGATTACGATACTGGCAGCCTGAATGCTGGAAGATAGCTTTTGGCTATAACAGCGATTTTCTGACCAAGGCAGGCTCTGATTTGAATTCTGCTTGCGGCATTCAATCCCTGTCGTAATTTTACGTCGGAGTAGCACGTTTTCCACTACCCATTACGATGCTGGGAGCCAGATTATTGCAAGATAGGTTTTGGCTATAACAGCGATTTTCTGACGAAGGCAGGCTCTGATTTGAATTCTGCTTGCGGCTTTCGATTCCCCTCGTCATTTTACGTCGGAATAGCACGTTTTCCACTACCCATTACGATCCTGGGAGCCAGATTACTGCAAGATAGGTTTTGGCTATAACAGCGATTTTTGGAAGAAGGCAGGCACTGATTTGAATTCTGCTAGCGGCATTCGATTCCTCTCGTCATTTTGCGTCGGAATAGCATGTTTCCCACACCCGATTACGATACTGGCAGCCTGAATGCTGGAAGATAGCTTTTGGCTATAACAGCGATTTTCTGACGAAGGAAGGCTCTGATTTGAATTCTGCTTGCGGCATTCGATTCCTCTCGTCATTTTGCGTCGGAATAGCATGTTTCCCACACCCGATTACGATACTGGCAGCCTGAATGCTGGAAGATAGCTTTTGGCTACAACAGCGATTTTCTGACGAAGGAAGGCTCTGATTTGAATTGTGCTTGCGGCGTTCGATCCCTCGCGTCAATTTACGTCGAAATAGCATGTTTTACACTCCCGATCTCGATCCTGGAGGCCAGAATACTGGGAGATAGCTTTTGGCTATAACAGCGATTTTCGGACCAAGGCAGGCTCTGATTAGAATTCTGCTTGCGGCATTCGATCCCTCTCTTCATTTTACGTCGGAATAGCACGTTTTCCGCTACCCATTACGATCCTGGGAGCCAGATTACTGCAAGATAGGTTTTGGCTATAACAGCGATTTTTGGAAGAAGGTAGGCACTGATTTGAATTCTGCTAGCGGCATTCGATTCCTCTCGTCATTTTGCGTCGGAATAGCATGTTTCCCACACCCGATTACGATACTGGCAGCCTGAATGCTGGAAGATAGCTTTTGGCTATAACAGTATTTTCTGACGAAGGAAGGCTCTGATTTGAATTGTGCTTGCGGCGTTCGATCCCTCGCGTCAATTTACGTCGAAATAGCATGTTTTACACTCCCGATCTCGATCCTGGAGGCCAGAATACTGGGAGATAGCTTTTGGCTATAACAGCGATTTTCGGACCAAGGCAGGCTCTGATTAGAATTCTGCTTGCGGCATTCGATCCCTCTCTTCATTTTACGTCGGAATAGCACGTTTTCCGCTACCCATTACGATCCTGGGAGCCAGATTACTGCAAGATAGGTTTTGGCTCTAACAGCGATTTTCTGACGAAGGAAGGCTCTGATTTGAATTCTGCTTGCGACATTCGATCCCACGCGTCATTTTACGTCGGAATAGCACGTTTTCCACTACCCATTACGATCCTGGGAGCCAGATTACTGCAAGATAGGTTTTGGCTATAACAGCGATTTTTGGAAGAAGGTAGGCACTGATTTGAATTCTGCTAGCGGCATTCGATTCCTCTCGTCATTTTGCGTCGGAATAGCATGTTTCCCACACCCGATTACGATACTGGCAGCCTGAATGCTGGAAGATAGCTTTTGGCTATAACAGCGATTTTCTGACGAAGGAAGGCTCTGATTTGAATTGTGCTTGCGGCGTTCGATCCCTCGCGTCAATTTACGTCGAAATAGCATGTTTTACACTCCCGATCTCGATCCTGGAGGCCAGAATACTGGGAGATAGCTTTTGGCTATAACAGCGATTTTCGGACCAAGGCAGGCTCTGATTAGAATTCTGCTTGCGGCATTCGATCCCTCTCTTCATTTTACGTCGGAATAGCACGTTTTCCGCTACCCATTACGATCCTGGGAGCCAGATTACTGCAAGATAGGTTTTGGCTATAACAGCGATTTTTGGAAGAAGGTAGGCACTGATTTGAATTCTGCTAGCGGCATTCGATTCCTCTCGTCATTTTGCGTCGGAATAGCATGTTTCCCACACCCGATTACGATACTGGCAGCCTGAATGCTGGAAGATAGCTTTTGGCTATAACAGTATTTTCTGACGAAGGAAGGCTCTGATTTGAATTGTGCTTGCGGCGTTCGATCCCTCGCGTCAATTTACGTCGAAATAGCATGTTTTACACTCCCGATCTCGATCCTGGAGGCCAGAATACTGGGAGATAGCTTTTGGCTATAACAGCGATTTTCGGACCAAGGCAGGCTCTGATTAGAATTCTGCTTGCGGCATTCGATCCCTCTCTTCATTTTACGTCGGAATAGCACGTTTTCCGCTACCCATTACGATCCTGGGAGCCAGATTACTGCAAGATAGGTTTTGGCTCTAACAGCGATTTTCTGACGAAGGAAGGCTCTGATTTGAATTCTGCTTGCGACATTCGATCCCACGCGTCATTTTACGTCGGAATAGCACGTTTTCCGCTACCCATTACGATCCTGGGAGCCAGATTACTGCAAGATAGGTTTTGGCTATAACAGCGATTTTTGGAAGAAGGTAGGCACTGATTTGAATTCTGCTAGCGGCATTCGATTCCTCTCGTCATTTTGCGTCGGAATAGCATGTTTCCCACACCCGATTACGATACTGGCAGCCTGAATGCTGGAAGATAGCTTTTGGCTATAACAGCGATTTTCTGACGAAGGAAGGCTCTGATTTGAATTGTGCTTGCGGCGTTCGATCCCTCGCGTCAATTTACGTCGAAATAGCATGTTTTACACTCCCGATCTCGATCCTGGAGGCCAGAATACTGGGAGATAGCTTTTGGCTATAACAGCGATTTTCGGACCAAGGCAGGCTCTGATTAGAATTCTGCTTGCGGCATTCGATCCCTCTCTTCATTTTACGTCGGAATAGCACGTTTTCCGCTACCCATTACGATGCTGGGAGCCAGATTATTGCAAGATAGGTTTTGGCTATAACAGCGATTTTCTGACGAAGGCAGGCTCTGATTTGAATTCTGCTTGCGGCTTTCGATTCCCCTCGTCATTTTACGTCGGAATAGCACGTTTTCCACTACCCATTACGATCCTGGGAGCCAGATTACTGCAAGATAGGTTTTGGCTATAACAGCGATTTTTGGAAGAAGGCAGGCACTGATTTGAATTCTGCTAGCGGCATTCGATTCCTCTCGTCATTTTGCGTCGGAATAGCATGTTTCCCACACCCGATTACGATACTGGCAGCCTGAATGCTGGAAGATAGCTTTTGGCTATAACAGCGATTTTCTGACGAAGGAAGGCTCTGATTGGAATTGTGCTTGCGGCGTTCGATCCCTCGCGTCAATTTACGCCGGAGTAGCACGTTTTCCACTCCCGATCTCGATCCTGGCAGCCTGAATACTGGAAGATAGGTTTTGGCCATAACAGCGATTTTCGGACCAAGGCAGGCTCTGATTTGAATTCTGCTTGCGGCATTCAATCCCTGTCGTAATTTTACGTCGGAGTAGCACGTTTTCCACTACCCATTACGATGCTGGGAGCCAGATTATTGCAAGATAGGTTTTGGCTATAACAGCGATTTTCTGACGAAGGCAGGCTCTGATTTGAATTCTGCTTGCGGCTTTCGATTCCCCTCGTCATTTTACGTCGGAATAGCACGTTTTCCACTACCCATTACGATCCTGGGAGCCAGATTACTGCAAGATAGGTTTTGGCTATAACAGCGATTTTTGGAAGAAGGCAGGCACTGATTTGAATTCTGCTAGCGGCATTCGATTCCTCTCGTCATTTTGCGTCGGAATAGCATGTTTCCCACACCCGATTACGATACTGGCAGCCTGAATGCTGGAAGATAGCTTTTGGCTATAACAGCGATTTTCTGACGAAGGAAGGCTCTGATTTGAATTGTGCTTGCGGCGTTCGATCCCTCGCGTCAATTTACGTCGAAATAGCATGTTTTACACTCCCGATCTCGATCCTGGAGGCCAGAATACTGGGAGATAGCTTTTGGCTATAACAGCGATTTTCGGACCAAGGCAGGCTCTGATTAGAATTCTGCTTGCGGCATTCGATCCCTCTCTTCATTTTACGTCGGAATAGCACGTTTTCCGCTACCCATTACGATCCTGGGAGCCAGATTACTGCAAGATAGGTTTTGGCTCTAACAGCGATTTTCTGACGAAGGAAGGCTCTGAATTGAATTCTGCTGGCGGCATTCGATCCCTCTCGTCATTTTACGTTGGAATAGCACGGTTTCCACTACCCATTACGATCCTGGGAGCCAGAACACTGGGAGATAGGTTTTGGCAATAACAGCGATTTTCTGACGAAGGAAGGCTCTGATTTGAATTCTGCTTGCGACATTCGATCCCACGCGTCATTTTACGTCGGAATAGCACGTTTTCCACTACCCATTACGATCCTGGGAGCCAGATTATTGCAAGATAGGTTTTGGCTATAACAGCGATTTTCTGACGAAGGCAGGCTCTGATTTGAATTCTGCTTGCGGCTTTCGATTCCCCACGTCATTTTACGTCGGAATAGCACGTTTTCCACTACCCATTACGATCCTGGGAGCCAGATTACTGCAAGATAGGTTTTGGCTATAACAGCGATTTTTGGAAGAAGGCAGGCACTGATTTGAATTCTGCTAGCGGCATTCGATTCCTCTAGTCATTTTGCGTCGGAATAGCATGTTTTCCATACCCGATTACGGTCCTGGCAGCCAGAATACTGGGAGATTGGTTTTGGATACAGGAGCGATTTTCTGACGAAGGAAGGCTCTGATTTGAATTCTGCTTGCGGCATTCGATTCCTCTCGTCATTTTACGTCGGAATAGCATGTTTTCCACACCCGATTACGGTCCTGGAAGCCAGAATACTGGGAGATAGGTTTTGGCAATAACAGCGACTTTATGACGAAGGGAGGCTCTGATTTGAATTCTGGATGCGGCATTCGATCCCTCTCGTCATTTTACGTCGGAATAGCATGTTTTCCACACCCGATCTCGATCCTGGCAGCCTGAATACTGGAAGATAGGTTTTGGCCATAACAGCGATTTTCGGACCAAGGCAGGCTCTGATTTGAATTCTGCTTGCGGCATTCAATCCCTGTCGTAATTTTACGTCGGAGTAGCACGTTTTCCACTACCCATTACGATGCTGGGAGCCAGATTATTGCAAGATAGGTTTTGGCTATAACAGCGATTTTCTGACGAAGGCAGGCTCTGATTTGAATTCTGCTTGCGGCTTTCGATTCCCCTCGTCATTTTACGTCGGAATAGCACGTTTTCCACTACCCATTACGATCCTGGGAGCCAGATTACTGCAAGATAGGTTTTGGCTATAACAGCGATTTTTGGAAGAAGGTAGGCACTGATTTGAATTCTGCTAGCGGCATTCGATTCCTCTCGTCATTTTGCGTCGGAATAGCATGTTTCCCACACCCGATTACGATACTGGCAGCCTGAATGCTGGAAGATAGCTTTTGGCTATAACAGCGATTTTCTGACGAAGGAAGGCTCTGATTTGAATTGTGCTTGCGGCGTTCGATCCCTCGCGTCAATTTACGTCGAAATAGCATGTTTTACACTCCCGATCTCGATCCTGGAGGCCAGAATACTGGGAGATAGCTTTTGGCTATAACAGCGATTTTCGGACCAAGGCAGGCTCTGATTAGAATTCTGCTTGCGGCATTCGATCCGTCTCTTCATTTTACGTCGGAATAGCACGTTTTCCGCTACCCATTACGATCCTGGGAGCCAGATTACTGCAAGATAGGTTTTGGCTCTAACAGCGATTTTCTGACGAAGGAAGGCTCTGAATTGAATTCTGCTGGCGGCATTCGATCCCTCTCGTCATTTTACGTTGGAATAGCACGGTTTCCACTACCCATTACGATCCTGGGAGCCAGAACACTGGGAGATAGGTTTTGGCAATAACAGCGATTTTCTGACGAAGGAAGGCTCTGATTTGAATTCTGCTTGCGACATTCGATCCCACGCGTCATTTTACGTCGGAATAGCACGTTTTCCACTACCCATTACTATCCTGGGAGCCAGATTATTGCAAGATAGGTTTTGGCTATAACAGCGATTTTCTGACGAAGGCAGGCTCTGATTTGAATTCTGCTTGCGGCATTCGATTCCTCTCGTCATTTTACGTCGGAATAGCACGTTTTCCACTACCCATTACGATCCTGGGAGCCAGAACACTGGGAGATAGGTTTTGGCTATAACAGCGATTTTCTGACGAAGGCAGGCTCTGATTTGAATTCTGCTTGCGGCATTCAATCCCTGTCGTAATTTTACGTCGGAGTAGCACGTTTTCCACTACCCATTACGATGCTGGGAGCCAGATTATTGCAAGATAGGTTTTGGCTATAACAGCGATTTTTGGAAGAAGGTAGGCACTGATTTGAATTCTGCTAGCGGCATTCGATTCCTCTCGTCATTTTGCGTCGGAATAGCATGTTTCCCACACCCGATTACGATACTGGCAGCCTGAATGCTGGAAGATAGCTTTTGGCTATAACAGCGATTTTCTGACGAAGGAAGGCTCTGATTTGAATTGTGCTTGCGGCGTTCGATCCCTCGCGTCAATTTACGTCGAAATAGCATGTTTTACACTCCCGATCTCGATCCTGGAGGCCAGAATACTGGGAGATAGCTTTTGGCTATAACAGCGATTTTCGGACCAAGGCAGGCTCTGATTAGAATTCTGCTTGCGGCATTCGATCCGTCTCTTCATTTTACGTCGGAATAGCACGTTTTCCGCTACCCATTACGATCCTGGGAGCCAGATTACTGCAAGATAGGTTTTGGCTCTAACAGCGATTTTCTGACGAAGGAAGGCTCTGAATTGAATTCTGCTGGCGGCATTCGATCCCTCTCGTCATTTTACGTTGGAATAGCACGGTTTCCACTACCCATTACGATCCTGGGAGCCAGAACACTGGGAGATAGGTTTTGGCAATAACAGCGATTTTCTGACGAAGGAAGGCTCTGATTTGAATTCTGCTTGCGACATTCGATCCCACGCGTCATTTTACGTCGGAATAGCACGTTTTCCACTACCCATTACTATCCTGGGAGCCAGATTATTGCAAGATAGGTTTTGGCTATAACAGCGAGTTTCTGACGAAGGCAGGCTCTGATTTGAATTCTGCTTGCGGCATTCGATTCCTCTCGTCATTTTACGTCGGAATAGCACGTTTTCCACTACCCATTACGATCCTGGGAGCCAGAACACTGGGAGATAGGTTTTGGCTATAACAGCGATTTTCTGACGAAGGCAGGCTCTGATTTGAATTCTGCTTGCGGCATTCAATCCCTGTCGTAATTTTACGTCGGAGTAGCACGTTTTCCACTACCCATTACGATGCTGGGAGCCAGATTATTGCAAGATAGGTTTTGGCTATAACAGCGATTTTCTGACGAAGGCAGGCTCTGATTTGAATTCTGCTTGCGGCTTTCGATTCCCCTCGTCATTTTACGTCGGAATAGCACGTTTTCCACTACCCATTACGATCCTGGGAGCCAGAACACTGGAAGATAGCTTTTGGTTATAACAGCGATTTTTGGAAGAAGGCAGGCACTGATTTGAATTCTGCTAGCGGCATTCGATTCCTCTCGTCATTTTGCGTCGGAATAGCATGTTTCCCACACCCGATTACGATACTGGCAGCCTGAATGCTGGAAGATAGCTTTTGGCTATAACAGCGATTTTCTGACGAAGGAAGGCTCTGATTTGAATTGTGCTTGCGGCGTTCGATCCCTCGCGTCAATTTACGTCGGAATAGCATGCTTTCCACACCCGATTACAATCCTGGCAGCCTAAATGCTGGGAGATTGGTTTTGGCAATAACAGCGATTTTCCGACGAAGGCAGGCTCTGATTTGAATTCTGCTTGCGGCATTTGATCCGTCTCGTCATTTTGCGTCGGAATAGCATGTTTCCCACACCCGATTACGATACTTGCAGCCTGAATACTGGAAGATAGCTTTTGACTATAACAGCGATTTTCCGACTAAGACAGGCTCTGATTTGAATTCTGCTTGCGGCATTCAATCCCTGTCGTAATTTTACGTCGGAGTAGCACGTTTTCCACTACCCATTACGATCCTGGGAGCCAGATTATTGCAATATAGGTTTTGGCTATAACAGCGATTTTCTGACGAAGGAAGGCTCCGATTTGAATTCTGCTTGCGGCATTCGATTCCTCTCGTCATTTTACGTCGGAATAGCACGTTTTCCACTACCCATTACGATCCTGGGAGCCAGAACACTGGGAGATAGGTTTTGGCTATAACAGCGATTTTCTGACGAAGGCAGGCTCTGATTTGAATTCTGCTTGCGGCATTCAATCCCTCTCGTCATTTTACGTTGGAATAGCACGGTTTCCACTACCCATTACGATCCTGGGAGCCAGAACACTGGGAGATAGGTTTTGGCAATAACAGCGATTTTCTGACGAAGGAAGGCTCTGATTTGAATTCTGCTTGCGACATTCGATCCCACGCGTCATTTTACGTCGGAATAGCACGTTTTCCACTACCCATTACTATCCTGGGAGCCAGATTATTGCAAGATAGGTTTTGGCTATAACAGCGAGTTTCTGACGAAGGCAGGCTCTGATTTGAATTCTGCTTGCGGCATTCGATTCCTCTCGTCATTTTACGTCGGAATAGCACGTTTTCCACTACCCATTACGATCCTGGGAGCCAGAACACTGGGAGATAGGTTTTGGCTATAACAGCGATTTTCTGACGAAGGCAGGCTCTGATTTGAATTCTGCTTGCGGCATTCAATCCCTGTCGTAATTTTACGTCGGAGTAGCACGTTTTCCACTACCCATTACGATGCTGGGAGCCAGATTATTGCAAGATAGGTTTTGGCTATAACAGCGATTTTCTGACGAAGGCAGGCTCTGATTTGAATTCTGCTTGCGGCTTTCGATTCCCCTCGTCATTTTACGTCGGAATAGCACGTTTTCCACTACCCATTACGATCCTGGGAGCCAGAACACTGGAAGATAGCTTTTGGTTATAACAGCGATTTTTGGAAGAAGGCAGGCACTGATTTGAATTCTGCTAGCGGCATTCGATTCCTCTCGTCATTTTGCGTCGGAATAGCATGTTTCCCACACCCGATTACGATACTGGCAGCCTGAATGCTGGAAGATAGCTTTTGGCTATAACAGCGATTTTCTGACGAAGGAAGGCTCTGATTTGAATTGTGCTTGCGGCGTTCGATCCCTCGCGTCAATTTACGTCGAAATAGCATGTTTTACACTCCCGATCTCGATCCTGGAGGCCAGAATACTGGGAGATAGCTTTTGGCTATAACAGCGATTTTCGGACCAAGGCAGGCTCTGATTAGAATTCTGCTTGCGGCATTCGATCCCTCTCTTCATTTTACGTCGGAATAGCACGTTTTCCGCTACCCATTACGATCCTGGGAGCCAGATTACTGCAAGATAGGTTTTGGCTCTAACAGCGATTTTCTCACGAAGGAAGGCTCCGATTTGAATTCTGCTTGCGGCATTCGATTCCTCTCGTCATTTTACGTCGGAATAGCACGTTTTCCACTACCCATTACGATCCTGGGAGCCAGAACACTGGGAGATAGGTTTTGGCAATAACAGCGATTTTCTGACGAAGGAAGGCTCTGATTTGAATTCTGCTTGCGACATTCGATCCCTCGCGTCATTTTACGTCGGAATAGCACGTTTTCCACTACCCATTACTATCCTGGGAGCCAGATTACTGGAAGATAGGTTTTGGCTATAACAGCGATTTTCTGACGAAGGCAGGCTCTGATTTGAATTCTGCTTGCGGCATTCGATTCCTCTCGTCATTTTACGTCGGAATAGCACGTTTTCCACTACCCATTACGATCCTGGGAGCCAGATTACTGGGAGATAGGTTTTGGCTATAACAGCGATTTTCTGACGAAGGCAGGCTCTGATTTGAATTCTGCTTGCGGCATTCAATCCCTGTCGTAATTTTACGTCGGAGTAGCACGTTTTCCACTACCCATTACGATGCTGGGAGCCAGATTATTGCAAGATAGGTTTTGGCTATAACAGCGATTTTCTGACGAAGGCAGGCTCTGATTTGAATTCTGCTTGCGGCATTCGATTCCCCTCGTCATTTTACGTCGGAATAGCACGTTTTCCACTACCCATTACGATCCTGGGAGCCAGATTACTGCAAGATAGGTTTTGGCTATAACAGCGATTTTTGGAAGAAGGCAGGCACTGATTTGAATTCTGCTAGCGGCATTCGATTCCTCTCGTCATTTTGCGTCGGAATAGCATGTTTCCCACACCCGATTACGATACTGGCAGCCTGAATGCTGGAAGATAGCTTTTGGCTATAACAGCGATTTTCTGACGAAGGAAGGCTCTGATTTGAATTGTGCTTGCGGCGTTCGATCCCTCGCGTCAATTTACGTCGAAATAGCATGTTTTACACTCCCGATCTCGATCCTGGAGGCCAGAATACTGGGAGATAGCTTTTGGCTATAACAGCGATTTTCGGACCACGGCAGGCTCTGATTAGAATTCTGCTTGCGGCATTCGATCCCTCTCTTCATTTTACGTCGGAATAGCACGTTTTCCGCTACCCATTACGATCCTGGGAGCCAGATTACTGCAAGATAGGTTTTGGCTCTAACAGCGATTTTCTCACGAAGGAAGGCTCTGAATTGAATTCTGCTGGCGGCATTCGATCCCTCTCGTCATTTTACGTTGGAATAGCACGGTTTCCACTACCCATTACGATCCTGGGAGCCAGAACACTGGGAGATAGGTTTTGGCAATAACAGCGATTTTCTGACGAAGGAAGGCTCTGATTTGAATTCTGCTTGCGACATTCGATCCCACGCGTCATTTTACGTCGGAATAGCACGTTTTCCACTACCCATTACGATCCTGGGAGCCAGATTATTGCAAGATAGGTTTTGGCTATAACAGCGATTTTCTGACGAAGGAAGGCTCTGATTTGAATTCTGCTTGCGGCATTCGATTCCTCTCGTCATTTTACGTCGGAATTTCACGTTTTCCACTACCCATTACGATCCTGGGAGCCAGAACACTGGGAGATAGGTTTTGGCTATAACAGCGATTTTCGGAAGAAGGCAGGCACTGATTTGAATTCTGCTAGCGGCATTCGATCCCTCTTGTCATTTTACGTTGGAATAGCATGCTTTCCACACCCGATTACAATCCTGGCAGCCTGAATGCTGGAAGATAGGTTTTGGCTATAACAGCGATTTTCGGACGAAGGCAGGCTCTGATTTGAATTCTGCTTGCGGCATTTGATCCCTCGCGTCATTTTACGCCGGAGTAGCACGTTTTCCACTCCCGATCTCGATCCTGGCAGCCTGAATACTGGAAGATAGGTTTTGGCCATAACAGCGATTTTCGGACCAAGGCAGGCTCTGATTTGAATTCTGCTTGCGGCATTCAATCCCTGTCGTAATTTTACGTCGGAGTAGCACGTTTTCCACTACCCATTACGATCCTGGGAGCCAGATTATTGCAAGATAGGTTTTGGCTATAACAGCGATTTTCTGACGAAGGCAGGCTCTGATTTGAATTCTGCTTGCGGCATTCGATTCCCCTCGTCATTTTACGTCGGAATAGCACATTTTCCACTACCCATTACGATCCTGGGAGCCAGAACACTGGAAGATAGCTTTTGGTTATAACAGCGATTTTCGGACCAAGGCAGGCTCTGATTTGAATTCTGCTTGCGGCATTCAATCCCTCTCGTCATTTTACGTCGGAATAGCACATTTTCCACTACCCATTACGATCCTGGGAGCCAGAACACTGGGAGATAGGTTTTGGTAATAACAGCGATTTTCTGACGAAGGAAGGCTCTGATTTGAATACTGCTTGCGGCATTCGATCCCTCGCGTCATTTTACGTCGGAATAGCATGCTTTCCACACCCGATTACAATCCTGGCAGCCTAAATGCTGGGAGATTGGTTTTGGCAATAACAGCGATTTTCCGACGAAGGCAGGCTCTGATTTGAATTCTGCTTGCGGCATTTGATCCGTCTCGTCATTTTGCGTCGGAATAGCATGTTTCCCACACCCGATTACGATACTTGCAGCCTGAATACTGGAAGATAGCTTTTGACTATAACAGCGATTTTCCGACTAAGACAGGCTCTGATTTGAATTCTGCTTGCGGCATTCAATCCCTGTCGTAATTTTACGTCGGAGTAGCACGTTTTCCACTACCCATTACGATCCTGGGAGCCAGATTATTGCAATATAGGTTTTGGCTATAACAGCGATTTTCTGACGATGGAGGGATCTGGTTTGAATTCTGCTTGCGGCATTCGATTCCTCTCGTCATTTTACGTCGGAATAGCACGTTTTCCACTACCCATTACGATCCTGGGAGCCAGAATACTGGGAGATAGGTTTTGGCAATAACAGCGATTTTCTGACGAAGGAAGGCTCTGATTTGAATTCTGCTTGCGGCATTCGATCCCTCTCGTCATTCTACGTTGGAATAGCATGCTTTCCACACCCGATTACAATCCTGGCAGCCTGAATGCTGGAAGATAGGTTTTGGCTATAAAAGCGATTTTCGGACGAAGGCAGGCTCTGATTTGAATTCTGCTTGCGGCATTTGATCCCTCGCGTCATTTTACGCCGTAGTAGCACGTTTTCCACTCCCGATCTCGATCCTGGCAGCCTGAATACTGGAAGATAGGTTTTGGCCATAACAGCGATTTTCGGACCAAGGCAGGCTCTGATTTGAATTCTGCTTGCGGCATTCAATCCCTGTCGTAATTTTACGTCGGAGTAGCACGTTTTCCACTACCCATTACGATCCTGGGAGCCAGATTATTGCAAGATAGGTTTTGGCTATAACAGCGATTTTCTGACGAAGGCAGGCTCTGATTTGAATTCTGCTTGCGGCTTTCGATTCCCCTCGTCATTTTACGTCGGAATAGCACGTTTTCCAATACCCATTACGATCCTGGGAGCCAGATTACTGCAAGATAGGTTTTGGCTATAACAGCGATTTTTGGAAGAAGGCAGGCTCTGATTTGAATTCTGCTTGCGGCAATCGATCCCTCTCGTCATTCTACGTTGGAATAGCATGCTTTCCACACCCGATTACAATCCTGGCAGCCTGAATGCTGGAAGATAGGTTTTGGCTATAAAAGCGATTTTCTGACGAAGGAAGGCTCTGATTTGAATTGTGTTTGCGGCGTTCGATCCCTCGCGTCAATTTACGTCGGAATAGCATGTTTTACACTCCCGATCTCGATCCTGGAGGCCAGAATACTAGGAGACAGCTTTTGGCTATAACAGCGATTTTCGGACCAAGGCAGGCTCTGATTAGAATTCTGCTTGCGGCATTCGATCCCTCTCTTCATTTTACGTCGGAATAGCACGTTTTCCGCTAGCCATTACGATCCTGGGAGCCAGATTACTGCAAGATAGGTTTTGGCTCTAACAGCGATTTTCTGACGAAGGAAGGCTCTGAATTGAATTCTGCTTGCGACACTCGATCCCACGCGTCATTTTACGTCGGAATAGCATGTTTCCCACACCCGATTACAATACTGGCAGCCTGAATGCTGGAAGATAGGTTTTGACTATAACAGCGATTTTCGGACCAAGGAAGGCTCTGATTTGAATTCTGCTTGCGGCAGTCGATCCCTCGCGTCATTTTACGCCGGAATAGCATGTTTTCCACTCCCGATCTCGATCGTGGCAGCCTGAATACTGGAAGATAGCTTTTGGCTATAACAGCGATTTTCGGACCAAGGCAGGCTCTGATTTGAATTCTGCTTGCGGCATTCAATCCCTGTCGTCATTTTACGTCGGAGTAGCACGTTTTCCTCTACCCATTACGATCCTGGGAGCCAGATTATTGCAAGATAGGTTTTGGCTATAACAGCGATTTTCTGACGAAGGAAGGCTCTGATTTGAATTCTGCTTGCGGCATTCGATTCCTCTCGTCATTTTACGTCGGAATTTCACGTTTTCCACTAACCATTACGATCCTGGGAGCCAGATTACTGCAGGATAGGTTTTGGCTATAACAGCGATTTTCGGAAGAAGGCAGGCACTGATTTGAATTCTGCTAGCGGCATTCGATCCCTCTCGTCATTTTGCGTCGGAATAGCATGTTTCCCACACCCGATTACGATACTGGCAGCCTGAATGCTGGAAGATAGGTTTTGACTATAACAGCGATTTTCGGACCAAGGAAGGCTCTGATTTGAATTCTGCTTGCGGCAGTCGATCCCTCGCGTCATTTTACGCCGGAATAGCATGTTTTCCACTCCCGATCTCGATCGTGGCAGCCTGAATACTGGAAGATAGCTTTTGGCTATAACAGCGATTTTCGGACCAAGGCAGGCTCTGATTTGAATTCTGCTTGCGGCATTCAATCCCTGTCGTCATTTTACGTCGGAGTAGCACGTTTTCCTCTACCCATTACGATCCTGGGAGCCAGATTATTACAAGATAGGTTTTGGCTATAACAGCGATTTTCTGACGAAGGATGGCTCTGATTTGAATTGTGCTTGCGACATTCGATCCCTCGCGTCATTTTACGTCGGAATAGCATGTTTTCCACTACCCATTACGATCCTGGGAGCCAGATTACTGCAAGATAGGTTTTGGCTCTAACAGCGATTTTCTGACGAAGGAAGGCTCTGAATTGAATTCTGCTGGCGGCATTCGATGCCTCTCGTCATTTTACGTTGGAATAGCACGGTTTCCACTACCCATTACGATCCTGGGAGCCAGAACACTGGGAGATAGGTTTTGGCAATAACAGCGATTTTCTGACGAAGGAAGGCTCTGATTTGAATTCTGCTTGCGACATTCGATCCCTCGCGTCATTTTACGTCGGAATAGCACGTTTTCCACTACCCATTACGATCCTGGGAGCCAGAACACTGGGAGATAGCTTTTGGCTATAACAGCGATTTTCTGGCGAAGGAAGGCTCTGATTTGAATTGTGCTTGCGGCATTCGATCCCTCGCGTCATTTTACGTCGGAATAGCATGTTTCCCACACTCGATTACGATACTTGCAGCCTGAATACTGGAAGATATGTTTTGGCAATAACAGCGATTTTCTGACGAAGGAAGGCTCTGATTTGAATTCTGCTTGCGACATTCGATCCCTCTCGTCATTTTACGTCGGAATAGCACGTTTTCCACTACCCATTACGATCCTGGGAGCCAGATTACTGCAAGATAGGTTTTGGCTATAACAGCGATTTTCTGACGAAGGAAGGCTCTGATTTGAATTGTGCTGCCGGCGTTCGATCCCTCGCGTCAATTTACGTCGGAATAGCATGTTTTACACTCCCGTCTCGATCCTGGAGGCCAGAATACTGGGAGATAGCTTTTGGCTATAACAGCGATTTTCGGACCAAGGCAGGCTCTGATTAGAATTCTGCTTGCGGCATTCGATCCCTCTCTTCATTTTACGTCGGAATAGCACGTTTTCCGCTACCCATTACAATCCTGGGAGCCAGATTACTGCAAGATAGGTTTTGGCTATAACAGCGGTTTGCTGACGAAGGAAGGCTCTGATTTGAATTCTGCTTGCGGCATTCGATTCCTCTCGTCATTTTACGTCGGAATAGCACGTTTTCCGCTACCCATTACGATCCTGGGAGCCAGATTACTGCAAGATAGGTTTTGGCTATAACAGCGATTTTCTGACGAAGGAAGGCTCTGATTTGAATTGTGCTTGCGGCGTTCGATCCCTCGCGTCAATTTACGTCGGAATAGCATGTTTTACACTCCCGTCTCGATCCTGGAGGCCAGAATACTGGGAGATAGCTTTTGGCTATAACAGCGATTTTCGGACCAAGGCAGGCTCTGATTAGAATTCTGCTTGCGGCATTCGATCCCTCTCTTCATTTTACGTCGGAATAGCACGTTTTCCGCTACCCATTACAATCCTGGGAGCCAGATTACTGCAAGATAGGTTTTGGCTATAACAGCGATTTTCTGACGAAGGAAGGCTCTGAATTGAATTCTGCTGGCGGCATTCGATCCCTCACGTCATTTTGCGTCGGAATAGCATGTTTCCCACACCCGATTACGATACTTGCAGCCTGAATACTGGAAGATATGTTTTGGCAATAACAGCCATTTTCTGACGAAGGAAGGCTCTGATTTGAATTCTGCTTGCGGCATTTGATCCCTCACGTCATTTTGCGTCGGAATAGCATGTTTCCCACACCCGATTACGATACTTGCAGCCTGAATACTGGAAGATATGTTTTGGCAATAACAGCGATTTTCGGACCAAGACAGGCTCTGATTTGAATTCTGCTGGCGGCATTCGATTCCTCTCGTCATTTTGCGTCGGAATAGCATGTTTCCCACACCCGATTACGATACTGGCAGCCTGAATGCTGGAAGATAGCTTTTGGCTATAACAGCGATTTTCTGACGAAGGAAGGCTCTGATTTGAATTGTGCTTGCGGCGTTCGATCCCTCGCGTCAATTTACGTCGGAATAGCATGTTTTACACTCCCGATCTCGATCCTGGAGGCCAGAATACTGGGAGATAGGTTTTGACTATAACAGCGATTTTCGGACGAAGGAAGGCTCTGATTTGAATTCTGCTTGCGACACTCGATCCCTCGCGTCATTTTACGTCGGAATAGCACGTTTTCCACACCCGATTACGATACTTGCAGCCTGAATACTGGAAGATATGTTTTGGCAATAACAGCGATTTTCGGACCAAGACAGGCTCTGATTTGAATTCTGCTGGCGGCATTCGATCCCTCTCGTCATTTTACGTTGGAATACCACGGTTTCCACTACCCATTACGATACTGGCAGCCTGAATGCTGGAAGATAGGTTTTGACTATAACAGCGATTTTCGGACGAAGGAAGGCTCTGATTTGAATTCTGCTTGCGACACTCGATCCCTCGCGTCATTTTACGTCGGAATAGCACGTTTTCCACTACCCATTACGATCCTGGGAGCCAGAACACTGCAAGATAGGTTTTGGCTATAACAGCGATTTTCTGACGAAGGAAGGCTCTGATTTGAATTGTGCTTGCGGCGTTCGATCCCTCGCGTCAATTTACGTCGGAATAGCATGTTTTACACTCCCGTCTCGATCCTGGAGGCCAGAATACTGGGAGATAGCTTTTGGCTATAACAGCGATTTTCGGACCAAGGCAGGCTCTGATTAGAATTCTGCTTGCGGCATTCGATCCCTCTCTTCATTTTACGTCGGAATAGCACGTTTTCCGCTACCCATTACAATCCTGGGAGCCAGATTACTGCAAGATAGGTTTTGGCTCTAACAGCGATTTTCTCACGAAGGAAGGCTCTGAATTGAATTCTGCTGGCGGCATTCGATCCCTCTCGTCATTTTACGTTGGAATAGCACGGTTTCCACTACCCATTACGATCCTGGGAGCCAGAACACTGGGAGATATGTTTTGGCAATAACAGCGATTTTCTGACGAAGGAAGACTCTGATTTGAATTCTGCTTGCGACATTCGATCCCACGCGTCATTTTACGTCGGAATAGCACGTTTTCCACTACCCATTACGATCCTGGGAGCCAGATTATTGCAAGATAGGTTTTGGCTATAACAGCGATTTTCTGACGAAGGAAGGCTCTGATTTGAATTCTGCTTGCGGCATTCGATTCCTCTCGTCATTTTACGTCGGAATTTCACGTTTTCCACTACCCATTACGATCCTGGGAGCCAGAACACTGGGAGATAGGTTTTGGCTATAACAGCGATTTTCGGAAGAAGGCAGGCACTGATTTGAATTCTGCTAGCGACATTCGATCCCTCGCGTCATTTTACGTCGGAATAGCACGTTTTCCACTACCCATTACGATCCTGGGAGCCAGAACACTGGGAGATAGCTTTTGGCTATAACAGCGATTTTCTGGCGAAGGAAGGCTCTGATTTGAATTGTGCTTGCGGCATTCGATCCCTCGCGTCATTTTACGTCGGAATAGCATGTTTCCCACACTCGATTACGATACTTGCAGCCTGAATACTGGAAGATATGTTTTGGCAATAACAGCGATTTTCTGACGAAGGAAGGCTCTGATTTGAATTCTGCTTGCGACATTCGATCCCACGCGTCATTTTACGTCGGAATAGCACGTTTTCCACTACCCATTACGATCCTGGGAGCCAGATTACTGCAAGATAGGTTTTGGCTATAACAGCGATTTTCTGACGAAGGAAGGCTCTGATTTGAATTGTGCTGCCGGCGTTCGATCCCTCGCGTCAATTTACGTCGGAATAGCATGTTTTACACTCCCGTCTCGATCCTGGAGGCCAGAATACTGGGAGATAGCTTTTGGCTATAACAGCGATTTTCGGACCAAGGCAGGCTCTGATTAGAATTCTGCTTGCGGCATTCGATCCCTCTCGTCATTTTACGTCGGAATAGCACGTTTTCCACTACCCATTACGATCCTGGGAGCCAGATTACTGCAAGATAGGTTTTGGCTATAACAGCGGTATTCTGACGAAGGAAGGCTCTGATTTGAATTCTGCTTGCGGCATTCGATTCCTCTCGTCATTTTACGTCGGAATAGCACGTTTTCCGCTACCCATTACGATCCTGGGAGCCAGATTACTGCAAGATAGGTTTTGGCTATAACAGCGATTTTCTGACGAAGGAAGGCTCTGATTTGAATTGTGCTTGCGGCGTTCGATCCCTCGCGTCAATTTACGTCGGAATAGCATGTTTTACACTCCCGTCTCGATCCTGGAGGCCAGAATACTGGGAGATAGCTTTTGGCTATAACAGCGATTTTCGGACCAAGGCAGGCTCTGATTAGAATTCTGCTTGCGGCATTCGATCCCTCTCTTCATTTTACGTCGGAATAGCACGTTTTCCGCTACCCATTACAATCCTGGGAGCCAGATTACTGCAAGATAGGTTTTGGCTATAACAGCGATTTTCTGACGAAGGAAGGCTCTGATTTGAATTCTGCTTGCGGCATTCGATTCCTCTCGTCATTTTACGTCGGAATTTCACGTTTTCCACTAACCATTACGATCCTGGGAGCCAGATTACTGCAGGATAGGTTTTGGCTATAACAGCGATTTTCTCACGAAGGAAGGCTCTGAATTGAATTCTGCTGGCGGCATTCGATCCCTCTCGTCATTTTACGTTGGAATAGCACGGTTTCCACTACCCATTACGATCCTGGGAGCCAGAACACTGGGAGATATGTTTTGGCAATAACAGCGATTTTCTGACGAAGGAAGGCTCTGATTTGAATTCTGCTTGCGACATTCGATCCCACGCGTCATTTTACGTCGGAATAGCACGTTTTCCACTACCCATTACGATCCTGGGAGCCAGATTATTGCAAGATAGGTTTTGGCTATAACAGCGATTTTCTGACGAAGGAAGGCTCTGATTTGAATTCTGCTTGCGGCATTCGATTCCTCTCGTCATTTTACGTCGGAATTTCACGTTTTCCACTACCCATTACGATCCTGGGAGCCAGAACACTGGGAGATAGGTTTTGGCTATAACAGCGATTTTCGGAAGAAGGCAGGCACTGATTTGAATTCTGCTAGCGGCATTCGATCCCTCGCGTCATTTTACGCCGGAATAGCATGTTTTCCACTCCCGATCTCGATCGTGGCAGCCTGAATACTGGAAGATAGCTTTTGGCTATAACAGCGATTTTCGGACCAAGGCAGGCTCTGATTTGAATTCTGCTTGCGGCATTCGATCCCTCTCTTCATTTTACGTCGGAATAGCACGTTTTCCGCTACCCATTACAATCCTGGGAGCCAGATTACTGCAAGATAGGTTTTGGCTATAACAGCGATTTTCTGACGAAGGAAGGCTCTGAATTGAATTCTGCTGGCGGCATTCGATCCCTCACGTCATTTTGCGTCGGAATAGCATGTTTCCCACACCCGATTACGATACTTGCAGCCTGAATACTGGAAGATATGTTTTGGCAATAACAGCCATTTTCTGACGAAGGAAGGCTCTGATTTGAATTCTGCTTGCGGCATTTGATCCCTCACGTCATTTTGCGTCGGAATAGCATGTTTCCCACACCCGATTACGATACTTGCAGCCTGAATACTGGAAGATATGTTTTGGCAATAACAGCGATTTTCGGACCAAGACAGGCTCTGATTTGAATTCTGCTGGCGGCATTCGATTCCTCTCGTCATTTTGCGTCGGAATAGCATGTTTCCCACACCCGATTACGATACTGGCAGCCTGAATGCTGGAAGATAGCTTTTGGCTATAACAGCGATTTTCTGACGAAGGAAGGCTCTGATTTGAATTGTGCTTGCGGCGTTCGATCCCTCGCGTCAATTTACGTCGGAATAGCATGTTTTACACTCCCGATCTCGATCCTGGAGGCCAGAATACTGGGAGATAGGTTTTGGCTATAACAGCGATTTTCTGACGAAGGAAGGCTCTGAATTGAATTCTGCTGGCGGCATTCGATCCCTCTCGTCATTTTACGTTGGAATACCACGGTTTCCACTACCCATTACGATACTGGCAGCCTGAATGCTGGAAGATAGGTTTTGACTATAACAGCGATTTTCGGACGAAGGAAGGCTCTGATTTGAATTCTGCTTGCGACACTCGATCCCTCGCGTCATTTTACGTCGGAATAGCACGTTTTCCACTACCCATTACGATCCTGGGAGCCAGAATACTGCAAGATAGGTTTTGGCTATAACAGCGATTTTCTGACGAAGGAAGGCTCTGATTTGAATTGTGCTTGCGGCGTTCGATCCCTCGCGTCAATTTACGTCGGAATAGCATGTTTTACACTCCCGTCTCGATCCTGGAGGCCAGAATACTGGGAGATAGCTTTTGGCTATAACAGCGATTTTCGGACCAAGGCAGGCTCTGATTAGAATTCTGCTTGCGGCATTCGATCCCTCTCTTCATTTTACGTCGGAATAGCACGTTTTCCGCTACCCATTACAATCCTGGGAGCCAGATTACTGCAAGATAGGTTTTGGCTCTAACAGCGATTTTCTCACGAAGGAAGGCTCTGAATTGAATTCTGCTGGCGGCATTCGATCCCTCTCGTCATTTTACGTTGGAATAGCACGGTTTCCACTACCCATTACGATCCTGGGAGCCAGAACACTGGGAGATATGTTTTGGCAATAACAGCGATTTTCTGACGAAGGAAGGCTCTGATTTGAATTCTGCTTGCGACATTCGATCCCACGCGTCATTTTACGTCGGAATAGCACGTTTTCCGCTACCCATTACAATCCTGGGAGCCAGATTACTGCAAGATAGGTTTTGGCTATAACAGCGATTTTCTGACGAAGGAAGGCTCTGAATTGAATTCTGCTGGCGGCATTCGATCCCTCACGTCATTTTGCGTCGGAATAGCATGTTTCCCACACCCGATTACGATACTTGCAGCCTGAATACTGGAAGATATGTTTTGGCAATAACAGCCATTTTCTGACGAAGGAAGGCTCTGATTTGAATTCTGCTTGCGGCATTTGATCCCTGACGTCATTTTGCGTCGGAATAGCATGTTTCCCACACCCGATTACGATACTTGCAGCCTGAATACTGGAAGATATGTTTTGGCAATAACAGCGATTTTCGGACCAAGACAGGCTCTGATTTGAATTCTGCTGGCGGCATTCGATTCCTCTCGTCATTTTGCGTCGGAATAGCATGTTTCCCACACCCGATTACGATACTGGCAGCCTGAATACTGGAAGATAGCTTTTGGCTATAACAGCGATTTTCGGACCAAGGCAGGCTCTGATTTGAATTCTGCTTGCGGCAGTCGATCCCTCGCGTCATTTTACGCCGGAATAGCATGTTTTCCACTCCCGATCTCGATCGTGGCAGCCTGAATACTGGAAGATAGCTTTTGGCTATAACAGCGATTTTCGGACCAAGGCAGGCTCTGATTTGAATTCTGCTTGCGGCATTCGATTCCTCTCGTCATTTTACGTCGGAATTTCACGTTTTCCACTACCCATTACGATCCTGGGAGCCAGAACACTGGGAGATAGGTTTTGGCTATAACAGCGATTTTCGGAAGAAGGCAGGCACTGATTTGAATTCTGCTAGCGGCATTCGATCCCTCTTGTCATTTTACGTTGGAATAGCATGCTTTCCACACCCGATTACAATCCTGGCAGCCTGAATGCTGGAAGATAGGTTTTGGCTATAACAGCGATTTTCGGACGAAGGCAGGCTCTGATTTGAATTCTGCTTGCGGCATTTGATCCCTCGCGTCATTTTACGCCGGAGTAGCACGTTTTCCACTCCCGATCTCGATCCTGGCAGCCTGAATACTGGAAGATAGGTTTTGGCCATAACAGCGATTTTCGGACCAAGGCAGGCTCTGATTTGAATTCTGCTTGCGGCATTCAATCCCTGTCGTAATTTTACGTCGGAGTAGCACGTTTTCCACTACCCATTACGATCCTGGGAGCCAGATTACTGCAAGATAGGTTTTGGCTATAACAGCGATTTTTGGAAGAAGGCAGGCACTGATTTGAATTCTGCTAGCGGCATTCGATTCCTCTCGTCATTTTGCGTCGGAATAGCATGTTTCCCACACCCGATTACGATACTGGCAGCCTGAATGCTGGAAGATAGGTTTTGACTATAACAGCGATTTTCGGACCAAGGAAGGCTCTGATTTGAATTCTGCTTGCGGCAGTCGATCCCTCGCGTCATTTTACGCCGGAATAGCATGTTTTCCACTCCCGATCTCGATCGTGGAGGCCAGAATACTGGGAGATAGCTTTTGGCTATAACAGCGATTTTCGGACCAAGGCAGGCTCTGATTTGAATTCTGCTTGCGGCATTCAATCCCTGTCGTCATTTTACGTCGGAGTAGCACGTTTTCCTCTACCCATTACGATCCTGGGAGCCAGATTATTGCAAGATAGGTTTTGGCTATAACAGAGATTTTCTGACGAAGGAAGGCTCTGATTTGAATTCTGCTTGCGGCATTCGATTCCTCTCGTCATTTTACGTCGGAATTTCACGTTTTCCACTAACCATTACGATCCTGGGAGCCAGATTACTGCAGGATAGGTTTTGGCTATAACAGCGATTTTCGGAAGAAGGCAGGCACTGATTTGAATTCTGCTTGCGGCATTCAATCCCTGTCGTCATTTTGCGTCGGAATAGCATGTTTCCCACACCCGATTACGATACTGGCAGCCTGAATGCTGGAAGATAGCTTTTGGCTATAACAGCGATTTTCTGACGAAGGAAGGCTCTGATTTGAATTGTGCTTGCGGCGTTCGATCCCTCGCGTCAATTTACGTCGAAATAGCATGTTTTACACTCCCGATCTCGATCCTGGAGGCCAGAATACTGGGAGATAGCTTTTGGCTATAACAGCGATTTTCGGACCAAGGCAGGCTCTGATTAGAATTCTGCTTGCGGCATTCGATCCCTCTCTTCATTTTACGTCGGAATAGCACGTTTTCCGCTACCCATTACGATCCTGGGAGCCAGATTATTGCAAGATAGGTTTTGGCTATAACAGCGATTTTCTGACGAAGGAAGGCTCTGATTTGAATTCTGCTTGCGGCATTCGATTCCTCTCGTCATTTTACGTCGGAATTTCACGTTTTCCACTAACCATTACGATCCTGGGAGCCAGAATACTGCAGGATAGGTTTTGGCTATAACAGCGATTTTCGGAAGAAGGCAGGCACTGATTTGAATTCTGCTAGCGGCATTCGATCCCTCTCGTCATTTTGCGTCGGAATAGCATGTTTCCCACACCCGATTACAATACTGGCAGCCTGAATGCTGGAAGATAGGTTTTGACTATAACAGCGATTTTCGGACCAAGGAAGGCTCTGATTTGAATTCTGCTTGCGGCATTCGATCCCTCGCGTCATTTAAAGTCGGAATAGCATGTTTTCCACTCCCGATCTCGATCGTGGCAGCCTGAATACTGGAAGATAGCTTTTGGCTATAACAGCGATTTTCGGACCAAGGCAGGCTCTGATTTGAATTCTGCTTGCGGCATTCAATCCCTGTCGTCATTTTACGTCGGAGTAGCACGTTTTCCTCTACCCATTACGATCCTGGGAGCCAGATTATTGCAAGATAGGTTTTGGCTATAACAGCGATTTTCTGACGAAGGAAGGCTCTGATTTGAATTCTGCTTGCGGCATTCGATTCCTCTCGTCATTTTACGTCGGAATTTCACGTTTTCCACTAACCATTACGATCCTGGGAGCCAGATTACTGCAGGATAGGTTTTGGCTATAACAGCGATTTTCGGAAGAAGGCAGGCACTGATTTGAATTCTGCTAGCGGCATTCGATCCCTCTCGTCATTTTGCGTCGGAATAGCATGTTTCCCACACCCGATTACAATACTGGCAGCCTGAATGCTGGAAGATAGGTTTTGACTATAACAGCGATTTTCGGACCAAGGAAGGCTCTGATTTGAATTCTGCTTGCGGCAGTCGATCCCTCGCGTCATTTTACGCCGGAATAGCATGTTTTCCACTCCCGATCTCGATCGTGGCAGCCTGAATACTGGAAGATAGCTTTTGGCTATAACAGCGATTTTCGGACCAAGGCAGGCTCTGATTTGAATTCTGCTTGCGGCATTCAATCCCTGTCGTCATTTTACGTCGGAGTATCACGTTTTCCTCTACCCATTACGATCCTGGGAGCCAGATTATTGCAAGATAGGTTTTGGCTATAACAGAGATTTTCTGACGAAGGAAGGCTCTGATTTGAATTCTGCTTGCGGCATTCGATTCCTCTCGTCATTTTACGTCGGAATTTCACGTTTTCCACTAACCATTACGATCCTGGGAGCCAGATTACTGCAGGATAGGTTTTGGCTATAACAGCGATTTTCGGAAGAAGGCAGGCACTGATTTGAATTCTGCTAGCGGCATTCGATCCCTCTCGTCATTTTGCGTCGGAATAGCATGTTTCCCACACCCGATTACAATACTGGCAGCCTGAATGCTGGAAGATAGGTTTTGACTATAACAGCGATTTTCGGACCAAGGAAGGCTCTGATTTGAATTCTGCTTGCGGCAGTCGATCCCTCGCGTCATTTTACGCCGGAGTAGCACGTTTTCCACTCCCGATCTCGATCCTGGCAGCCTGAATACTGGAAGATAGGTTTTGGCCATAACAGCGATTTTCGGACCAAGGCAGGCTCTGATTTGAATTCTGCTTGCGGCATTCAATCCCTGTCGTAATTTTACGTCGGAGTAGCACGTTTTCCACTACCCATTACGATCCTGGGAGCCAGATTACTGCAAGATAGGTTTTGGCTATAACAGCGATTTTTGGAAGAAGGCAGGCACTGATTTGAATTCTGCTAGCGGCATTCGATTCCTCTCGTCATTTTGCGTCGGAATAGCATGTTTCCCACACCCGATTACGATACTGGCAGCCTGAATGCTGGAAGATAGCTTTTGGCTATAACAGCGATTTTCTGACGAAGGAAGGCTCTGATTTGAATTGTGCTTGCGGCGTTCGATCCCTCGCGTCAATTTACGTCGAAATAGCATGTTTTACACTCCCGATCTCGATCCTGGAGGCCAGAATACTGGGAGATAGCTTTTGGCTATAACAGCGATTTTCGGACCAAGGCAGGCTCTGATTAGAATTCTGCTTGCGGCATTCGATCCCTCTCTTCATTTTACGTCGGAATAGCACGTTTTCCGCTACCCATTACGATCCTGGGAGCCAGATTATTGCAAGATAGGTTTTGGCTATAACAGCGATTTTCTGACGAAGGAAGGCTCTGATTTGAATTCTGCTTGCGGCATTCGATTCCTCTCGTCATTTTACGTCGGAATATCACGTTTTCCACTAACCATTACGATCCTGTGAGCCAGAATACTGCAGGATAGGTTTTGGCTATAACAGCGATTTTCGGACGAAGGCAGGCACTGATTTGAATTCTGCTTGCGGCATTCGATCCCTCTCGTCATTTTGCGTCGGAATAGCATGTTTTCCACACCCGATTACAATACTGGCAGCCTGAATGCTGGAAGATAGGTTTTGACTATAACAGCGATTTTCGGACCAAGGAAGGCTCTGATTTGAATTCTGCTTGCGGCATTCGATCCCTGTCGTCATTTTACGCCGGAATAGCATGTTTTCCACTCCCGATCTCGATCGTGGCAGCCTGAATACTGGAAGATAGGTTTTGGCAATAACAGCGATTTTCGGACCAAGGCAGGCACTGATTTGAATTCTGCTTGCGGCATTCAATCCCTGTCGTCATTTTACGTCGGAGTAGCACGTTTTCCTCTACCCATTACGATCCTGGGAGCCAGATTATTGCAAGATAGGTTTTGGCTATAACAGAGATTTTCTGACGAAGGAAGGCTCTGATTTGAATTCTGCTTGCGGCATTCGATCCCTCTCGTCATTTTACGTCGGAATATCACGTTTTCCACTAACCATTACGATCCTGTGAGCCAGAATACTGCAGGATAGGTTTTGGCTATAACAGCGATTTTCGGACGAAGGCAGGCACTGATTTGAATTCTGCTTACGGCATTCGATCCCTCTCGTCATTTTGCGTCGGAATAGCATGTTTTCCACTCCCGATTACAATACTGGCAGCCTGAATGCTGGAAGATAGGTTTTGACTATAACAGCGATTTTCGGACCAAGGAAGGCTCTGATTTGAATTCTGCTTGCGGCAGTCGATCCCTCGCGTCATTTTACGCCGGAGTAGCACGTTTTCCACTCCCGATCTCGATCCTGGCAGCCTGAATACTGGAAGATAGGTTTTGGCCATAACAGCGATTTTCGGACCAAGGCAGGCTCTGATTTGAATTCTGCTTGCGGCATTCAATCCCTGTCGTAATTTTACGTCGGAGTAGCACGTTTTCCACTACCCATTACGATCCTGGGAGCCAGATTATTGCAAGATAGGTTTTGGCTATAACAGCGATTTTCTGACGAAGGAAGGCTCTGATTTGAATTCTGCTTGCGGCATTCGATTCCCCTCGTCATTTTACGTCGGAATAGCACATTTTCCACTACCCATTACGATCCTGGGAGCCAGAACACTGGAAGATAGCTTTTGGTTATAACAGCGATTTTCGGACCAAGGCAGGCTCTGATTTGAATTCTGCTTGCGGCATTCAATCCCTCTCGTCATTTTACGTCGGAATAGCACATTTTCCACTACCCATTACGATCCTGGGAGCCAGAACACTGGGAGATAGGTTTTGGTAATAACAGCGATTTTCTGACGAAGGAAGGCTCTGATTTGAATACTGCTTGCGGCATTCGATCCCTCGCGTCATTTTACGTCGGAATAGCATGCTTTCCACACCCGATTACAATCCTGGCAGCCTAAATGCTGGGAGATTGGTTTTGGCAATAACAGCGATTTTCCGACGAAGGCAGGCTCTGATTTGAATTCTGCTTGCGGCATTTGATCCGTCTCGTCATTTTGCGTCGGAATAGCATGTTTCCCACACCCGATTACGATACTTGCAGCCTGAATACTGGAAGATAGCTTTTGACTATAACAGCGATTTTCCGACCAAGACAGGCTCTGATTTGAATTCTGCTTGCGGCATTCAATCCCTGTCGTAATTTTACGTCGGTGTAGCACGTTTTCCACTACCCATTACGATCCTGGGAGCCAGATTATTGCAATATAGGTTTTGGCTATAACAGCGATTTTCTGACGAAGGCAGGCTCTGATTTGAATTCTGCTTGCGGCATTCGATTCCTCTCGTCATTTTACGCCGGAATAGCACGTTTTCCACTACCCATAACGATCCTGGGAGCCTGAATACTGGGAGATAGGTTTTGGCAATAACAGCGATTTTCTGACGAAGGAAGGCTCTGATTTGAATTCTGCTTGCGGCAATCGATCCCTCTCGTCATTCTACGTTGGAATAGCATGCTTTCCACACCCGATTACAATCCTGGCAGCCTGAATGCTGGAAGATAGGTTTTGGCTATAAAAGCGATTTTCGGACGAAGGCAGGCTCTGATTTGAATTCTGCTTGCGGCATTTGATCCCTCGCGTCATTTTACGCCGTAGTAGCACGTTTTCCACTCCCGATCTCGATCCTGGCAGCCTGAATACTGGAAGATAGGTTTTGGCCATAACAGCGATTTTCGGACCAAGGCAGGCTCTGATTTGAATTCTGCTTGCGGCATTCAATCCCTGTCGTAATTTTACGTCGGAGTAGCACGTTTTCCACTACCCATTACGATCCTGGGAGCCAGATTATTGCAAGATAGGTTTTGGCTATAACAGCGATTTTCTGACGAAGGCAGGCTCTGATTTGAATTCTGCTTGCGGCTTTCGATTCCCCTCGTCATTTTGCGTCGGAATAGCATGTTTCCCACACCCGATTACGATACTGGCAGCCTGAATGCTGGAAGATAGCTTTTGGCTATAACAGCGATTTTCTGACGAAGGAAGGCTCTGATTTGAATTGTGCTTGCGGCATTCGATCCCTCGCGTCAATTTACGTCGGAATAGCATGTTTTCCACTCCCGATCTCGATCCTGGAGGCCAGAATACTGGGAGATAGGTTTTGGCAATAACAGCGATTTTCGGACCAAGGCAGGCTCTAATTTGAATTCTGCTTGCGGCATTCGATCCCTCTCTTCATTTTACGTCGGAATAGCACGTTTTCCGCTAGCCATTACGATCCTGGGAGCCAGATTACTGCAAGATAGGTTTTGGCTCTAACAGCGATTTTCTGACGAAGGAAGGCTCTGAATTGAATTCTGCTTGCGACATTCGATCCCTCGCGTCATTTTACGTCGGAATAGCACGTTTCCCACACCCGATTACAATACTGGCAGCCTGAATGCTGGAAGATAGGTTTTGACTATAACAGCGATTTTCGGACCAAGGAAGGCTCTGATTTGAATTCTGCTTGCGGCATTCGATCCCTCGCGTCATTTTACGCCGGAATAGCATGTTTTCCACTCCCGATCTCGATCGTGGCAGCCTGAATACTGGAAGATAGCTTTTGGCTATAACAGCGATTTTCGGACCAAGGCAGGCTCTGATTTGAATTCTGCTTGCGGCATTCAATCCCTGTCGTCATTTTACGTCGGAGTAGCACGTTTTCCTCTACCCATTACGATCCTGGGAGCCAGATTATTGCAAGATAGGTTTTGGCTATAACAGCGATTTTCTGACGAAGGAAGGCTCTGATTTGAATTCTGCTTGCGGCATTCGATTCCTCTCGTCATTTTACGTCGGAATTTCACGTTTTCCACTAACCATTACGATCCTGGGAGCCAGAATACTGCAGGATAGGTTTTGGCTATAACAGCGATTTTCGGAAGAAGGCAGGCACTGATTTGAATTCTGCTTACGGCATTCGATCCCTCTCGTCATTTTGCGTCGGAATAGCATGTTTTCCACACCCGATTACGATACTGGCAGCCTGAATGCTGGAAGATAGGTTTTGACTATAACAGCGATTTTCGGACCAAGGAAGGCTCTGATTTGAATTCTGCTTGCGGCAGTCGATCCCTCGCGTCATTTTACGCCGGAATAGCATGTTTTCCACTCCCGATCTCGATCGTGGCAGCCTGAATACTGGAAGATAGCTTTTGGCTATAACAGCGATTTTCGGACCAAGGCAGGCTCTGATTTGAATTCTGCTTGCGGCATTCAATCCCTGTCGTCATTTTGCGTCGGAATAGCATGTTTCCCACACCCGATTACGATACTGGCAGCCTGAATGCTGGAAGATAGCTTTTGGCTATAACAGCGATTTTCTGACGAAGGAAGGCTCTGATTTGAATTCTGCTTGCGGCGTTCGATCCCTCGCGTCAATTTACGTCGGAATAGCATGTTTTACACTCCCGATCTCGATCCTGGAGGCCAGAATACTGGGAGATAGGTTTTGGCTATAACAGCGATTTTCTGACGAAGGAAGGCTCTGAATTGAATTCTGCTGGCGGCATTCGATCCCTCTCGTCATTTTACGTTGGAATACCACGGTTTCCACTACCCATTACGATACTGGCAGCCTGAATGCTGGAAGATAGGTTTTGGCTATAACAGCGATTTTCTGACGAAGGAAGGCTCTGATTTGAATTCTGCTTGCGGCATTCGATTCCTCTCGTCATTTTACGTCGGAATAGCACGTTTTCTGCTACCCATTACGATCCTGGGAGCCAGATTACTGCAAGATAGGTTTTGGCTATAACAGCGATTTTCTGACGAAGGAAGGCTCTGATTTGAATTGTGCTTGCGGCGTTCGATCCCTCGCGTCAATTTACGTCGGAATAGCATGTTTTACACTCCCGTCTCGATCCTGGAGGCCAGAATACTGGGAGATAGCTTTTGGCTATAACAGCGATTTTCGGACCAAGGCAGGCTCTGATTAGAATTCTGCTTGCGGCATTCGATCCCTCTCTTCATTTTACGTCGGAATAGCACGTTTTCCGCTACCCATTACAATCCTGGGAGCCAGATTACTGCAAGATAGGTTTTGGCTATAACAGCGATTTTCTGACGAAGGAAGGCTCTGATTTGAATTCTGCTTGCGGCATTCGATTCCTCTCGTGATTTTACGTCGGAATAGCATGTTTTCCGCACCCGATTACGATCCTGGCAGCCTGAATACTGGAAGATAGCTTTTGGCTATAACAGCGGTTTGCTGACGAAGGAAGGCTCTGATTTGAATTCTGCTTGCGGCATTCGATTCCTCTCGTCATTTTACGCCGGAATAGCATGTTTTCCACACCCGATTACGATCCTGGGAGCCAGATTACTGCAAGACAGGTTTTGGCTGTAATAGCGATTTTTTGACGAAGGAAGTCTCTGATTTGAATTCTGCTTGCGACATTCAATCCCTCTCGTCATTTGACGTCGGAATAGCATGTATTTCCATACCCGATTACGGTCCTGGAAGCCAGAATACTGGGAGATAGGTTTTGGATACAGGAACGATTTTCTGCCGAAGGAAGGCTCTGATTTGGATTCTGCTTGCGGCATTCGATGCCTCTCGTCATTTTACGTCGGAATAGCACGGTTTCCACACGTGATTACGGTCCTGGAGGCCAGAATACTGGGAGATAGGTTTTGGATACAGGAGCGATTTCTGACGAAGGCAGTCTCTGATTTGAATTCTGCTTGCGGCATTCGATTCCTCTCGTCATTTTACGTCGGAATAGGATGTATTCCACACCCGATTACGGTCCTCGAAGCCAGAATACTGTGAGATAGGTTTTGGATACAGGAGCGATTTTCTGACGAAGGCAGTCTCTGATTTAAATTCTGCTTGCGACATTCAATCCCTGTCGTCATTTTACGTCGGAATAGCATGTTTTCCATACCCGATTACGATCCTGGCAGCCTGAATACTGGAAGATAGCTTTTGGCTATAACAGCGGTTTTCTGACGAAGGAAGGCTCTGATTTAAATTCTGCTTGCGACATTCAATCGCTCTCGTCATTTTACATCGGAATAGCATGTTTTCCATACCCGATTACGGTCCTGGAAGCCAGAATACTGGGAGATAGGTTTTGGATACAGGAGCGATTTTCTAACGAAGGCAGTCTCTGATTTAAATTCTGCTTGCGACATTCAATCCCTCTCGTCATTTTACGTCGGAATAGCATGTTTTCCATACCCGATTACGGTCCTGGAAGCCAGAATACTGGGAGATAGGTTTTGGATACAGGAACGATTTTCTGCCGAAGGAAGGCTCTGATTTGAATTCTGCTCGCGGCATTCGATGCCTCTCGTCATTTTACGTCGGAATAGCACGGTTTCCACACGTGATTACGGTCCTGGAGGCCAGAATACTGGGAGATAGGTTTTGGATACAGGAGCGATTTCTGACGAAGGCAGTCTCTGATTTGAATTCTGCTTGCGGCATTCGATTCCTGTCGTCATTTTACGTCGGAATAGGATGTTTTCCACACCCGATTACGGTCCTCGAAGCCAGAATACTGTGAGATAGGTTTTGGATACAGGAGCGATTTTCTGACGAAGGCAGTCTCTGATTTAAATTCTGCTTGCGACATTCAATCCCTGTCGTCATTTTACGTCGGAATAGCATGTTTTCCATACCCGATTACGATCCTGGCAGCCTGAATACTGGAAGATAGCTTTTGGCTATAACAGCGGTTTTCTGACGAAGGAAGGCTCTGATTTAAATTCTGCTTGCGACATTCAATCGCTCTCGTCATTTTACATCGGAATAGCATGTTTTCCATACCCGATTACGGTCCTGGAAGCCAGAATACTGGGAGATAGGTTTTGGATACAGGAGCGATTTTCTAACGAAGGCAGTCTCTGATTTAAATTCTGCTTGCGACATTCAATCCCTCTCGTCATTTTACGTCGGAATAGCATGTTTTCCATACCCGATTACGGTCCTGGAAGCCAGAATACTGGGAGATAGGTTTTGGATACAGGAACGATTTTCTGCCGAAGGAAGGCTCTGATTTGAATTCTGCTTGCGGCATTCGATGCCTCTCGTCATTTTACGTCGGAATAGCACGGTTTCCACACGTGATTACGGTCCTGGAGGCCAGAATACTGGGAGATAGGTTTTGGCTCTAACAGCGATTTTCAGACGAAGGAAGGCTCTGATTTGAATTCTGCTTGCGGCATTCGAATCCTCTCGCCATTTTACGTCGGAATAGCATGTTTTCCATACCCGATTACGATCCTGGCAGCCTGAATACTGGAAGATAGCTTTTGGCTATAACAGCGATTTTCGGAAGAAGGCAGGCTCTGATTAGAATTCTGCTTGCGGCATTCGATGCCTCTCGTCATTTTACGTTGGAATAGCACGGTTTCCACTACCCATTACGATCCTGGGAGCCAGAACACTGGGAGATAGGTTTTGGCAATAACAGCGATTTTCTGACGAAGGAAGGCTCTGATTTGAATTCTGCTTGCGACATTCGATCCCACGCGTCATTTTACGTCGGAATAGCACGTTTTCCACTACCCATTACGATCCTGAGAGCCAGATTATTGCAAGATAGGTTTTGGCTATAACAGCGATTTTCTGACGAAGGAAGGCTCTGATTTGAATTGTGCTTGCGGCGTTCGATCCCTCGCGTCAATTTACGTCGGAATAGCATGTTTTACACTCCCGTCTCGATCCTGGAGGCCAGAATACTGGGAGATAGCTTTTGGCTATAACAGCGATTTTCGGACCAAGGCAGGCTCTGATTAGAATTCTGCTTGCGGCATTCGATCCCTCTCTTCATTTTACGTCGGAATAGCACGTTTTCCGCTACCCATTACAATCCTGGGAGCCAGATTACTGCAAGATAGGTTTTGGCTCTAACAGCGATTTTCTCACGAAGGAAGGCTCTGAATTGAATTCTGCTGGCGGCATTCGATCTCTCTCGTCATTTTACGTTGGAATAGCACGGTTTCCACTACCCATTACGATCCTGGGAGCCAGAACACTGGGAGATATGTTTTGGCAATAACAGCGATTTTCTGACGAAGGAAGGCTCTGATTTGAATTCTGCTTGCGACATTCGATCCCACGCGTCATTTTACGTCGGAATAGCACGTTTTCCACTACCCATTACGATCCTGGGAGCCAGATTATTGCAAGATAGGTTTTGGCTATAACAGCGATTTTCTGACGAAGGAAGGCTCTGATTTGAATTCTGCTTGCGGCATTCGATTCCTCTCGTCATTTTACGTCGGAATTTCACGTTTTCCACTACCCATTACGATCCCGGGAGCCAGAACACTGGGAGATAGGTTTTGGCTATAACAGCGATTTTCGGAAGAAGGCAGGCACTGATTTGAATTCTGCTAGCGGCATTCGATCCCTCTTGTCATTTTACGTTGGAATAGCATGCTTTCCACACCCGATTACAATCCTGGCAGCCTGAATGCTGGAAGATAGGTTTTGGCTATAACAGCGATTTTCGGACGAAGGCAGGCTCTGATTTGAATTCTGCTTGCGGCATTTGATCCCTCGCGTCATTTTACGCCGGAGTAGCACGTTTTCCACTCCCGATCTCGATCCTGGCAGCCTGAATACTGGAAGATAGGTTTTGGCCATAACAGCGATTTTCGGACCAAGGCAGGCTCTGATTTGAATTCTGCTTGCGGCATTCAATCCCTGTCGTAATTTTACGTCGGAGTAGCACGTTTTCCACTACCCATTACGATCCTGGGAGCCAGATTACTGCAAGATAGGTTTTGGCTATAACAGCGATTTTTGGAAGAAGGCAGGCACTGATTTGAATTCTGCTAGCGGCATTCGATTCCTCTCGTCATTTTGCGTCGGAATAGCATGTTTCCCACACCCGATTACGATACTGGCAGCCTGAATGCTGGAAGATAGCTTTTGGCTATAACAGCGATTTTCTGACGAAGGAAGGCTCTGATTTGAATTGTGCTTGCGGCGTTCGATCCCTCGCGTCAATTTACGTCGGAATAGCATGTTTTACACTCCCGTCTCGATCCTGGAGGCCAGAATACTGGGAGATAGCTTTTGGCTATAACAGCGATTTTCGGACCAAGGCAGGCTCTGATTAGAATTCTGCTTGCGGCATTCGATCCCTCTCTTCATTTTACGTCGGAATAGCACGTTTTCCGCTACCCATTACAATCCTGGGAGCCAGATTACTGCAAGATAGGTTTTGGCTCTAACAGCGATTTTCTCACGAAGGAAGGCTCTGAATTGAATTCTGCTGGCGGCATTCGATCTCTCTCGTCATTTTACGTTGGAATAGCACGGTTTCCACTACCCATTACGATCCTGGGAGCCAGAACACTGGGAGATAGGTTTTGGCAATAACAGCGATTTTCGGAAGAAGGCAGGCACTGATTTGAATTCTGCTAGCGGCATTCGATCCCTCTTGTCATTTTACGTTGGAATAGCATGCTTTCCACACCCGATTACAATCCTGGCAGCCTGAATGCTGGAAGATAGGTTTTGGCTATAACAGCGATTTTCGGACGAAGGCAGGCTCTGATTTGAATTCTGCTTGCGGCATTTGATCCCTCGCGTCATTTTACGCCGGAGTAGCACGTTTTCCACTCCCGATCTCGATCCTGGCAGCCTGAATACTGGAAGATAGGTTTTGGCCATAACAGCGATTTTCGGACCAAGGCAGGCTCTGATTTGAATTCTGCTTGCGGCATTCAATCCCTGTCGTAATTTTACGTCGGAGTAGCACGTTTTCCACTACCCATTACGATCCTGGGAGCCAGATTACTGCAAGATAGGTTTTGGCTATAACAGCGATTTTTGGAAGAAGGCAGGCACTGATTTGAATTCTGCTAGCGGCATTCGATGCCTCTCGTCATTTTGCGTCGGAATAGCATGTTTCCCACACCCGATTACAATACTGGCAGCCTGAATGCTGGAAGATAGGTTTTGACTATAACAGCGATTTTCGGACCAAGGAAGGCTCTGATTTGAATTCTGCTTGCGGCAGTCGATCCCTCGCGTCATTTTACGCCGGAGTAGCACGTTTTCCACTCCCGATCTCGATCCTGGCAGCCTGAATACTGGAAGATAGGTTTTGGCCATAACAGCGATTTTCGGACCAAGGCAGGCTCTGATTTGAATTCTGCTTGCGGCATTCAATCCCTGTCGTAATTTTACGTCGGAGTAGCACGTTTTCCACTACCCATTACGATCCTGGGAGCCAGATTATTGCAAGATAGGTTTTGGCTATAACAGCGATTTTCTGACGAAGGCAGGCTCTGATTTGAATTCTGCTTGCGGCATTCGATTCCCCTCGTCATTTTACGTCGGAATAGCACATTTTCCACTACCCATTACGATCCTGGGAGCCAGAACACTGGAAGATAGCTTTTGGTTATAACAGCGATTTTCGGACCAAGGCAGGCTCTGATTTGAATTCTGCTTGCGGCATTCAATCCCTCTCGTCATTTTACGTCGGAATAGCACATTTTCCACTACCCATTACGATCCTGGGAGCCAGAACACTGGGAGATAGGTTTTGGTAATAACAGCGATTTTCTGACGAAGGAAGGCTCTGATTTGAATACTGCTTGCGGCATTCGATCCCTCGCGTCATTTTACGTCGGAATAGCATGCTTTCCACACCCGATTACAATCCTGGCAGCCTAAATGCTGGGAGATTGGTTTTGGCAATAACAGCGATTTTCCGACGAAGGCAGGCTCTGATTTGAATTCTGCTTGCGGCATTTGATCCCTCGCGTCATTTTACGCCGGAGTAGCACGTTTTCCACTCCCGATCTCGATCCTGGCCGCCTGAATACTGGAAGATAGGTTTTGGCCATAACAGCGATTTTCGGACCAAGGCAGGCTCTGATTTGAATTCTGCTTGCGGCATTCAATCCCTGTCGTAATTTTACGTCGGAGTAGCACGTTTTCCACTACCCATTACGATCCTGGGAGCCAGATTACTGCAAGATAGGTTTTGGCTATAACAGCGATTTTTGGAAGAAGGCAGGCACTGATTTGAATTCTGCTAGCGGCATTCGATTCCTCTCGTCATTTTGCGTCGGAATAGCATGTTTCCCACACCCGATTACGATACTGGCAGCCTGAATGCTGGAAGATAGCTTTTGGCTATAACAGCGATTTTCTGACGAAGGAAGGCTCTGATTTGAATTGTGCTTGCGGCGTTCGATCCCTCGCGTCAATTTACGTCGAAATAGCATGTTTTACACTCCCGATCTCGATCCTGGAGGCCAGAATACTGGGAGATAGCTTTTGGCTATAACAGCGATTTTCGGACCAAGGCAGGCTCTGATTAGAATTCTGCTTGCGGCATTCGATCCCTCTCTTCATTTTACGTCGGAATAGCACGTTTTCCGCTACCCATTACGATCCTGGGAGCCAGATTATTGCAAGATAGGTTTTGGCTATAACAGCGATTTTCTGACGAAGGAAGGCTCTGATTTGAATTCTGCTTGCGGCATTCGATTCCTCTCGTCATTTTACGTCGGAATTTCACGTTTTCCACTAACCATTACGATACTGGGAGCCAGATTACTGCAGGATAGGTTTTGGCTATAACAGCGATTTTCGGAAGAAGGCAGGCACTGATTTGAATTCTGCTAGCGGCATTCGATCCCTCTCGTCATTTTGCGTCGGAATAGCATGTTTCCCACACCCGATTACAATACTGGCAGCCTGAATGCTGGAAGATAGGTTTTGACTATAACAGCGATTTTCGGACCAAGGAAGGCTCTGATTTGAATTCTGCTTGCGGCATTCGATCCCTCGCGTCATTTTACGCCGGAATAGCATGTTTTCCACTCCCGATCTCGATCGTGGCAGCCTGAATACTGGAAGATAGCTTTTGGCTATAACAGCGATTTTCGGACCAAGGCAGGCTCTGATTTGAATTCTGCTTGCGGCATTCAATCCCTGTCGTCATTTTACGTCGGAGTAGCACGTTTTCCTCTACCCATTACGATCCTGGGAGCCAGATTATTGCAAGATAGGTTTTGGCTATAACAGAGATTTTCTGACGAAGGAAGGCTCTGATTTGAATTCTGCTTGCGGCATTCGATTCCTCTCGTCATTTTACGTCGGAATTTCACGTTTTCCACTCCCGATTACGATCCTGTGAGCCAGAATACTGCAGGATAGGTTTTGGCTATAACAGCGATTTTCGGACGAAGGCAGGCACTGATTTGAATTCTGCTTGCGGCATTCGATCCCTCTCGTCATTTTGCGTCGGAATAGCATGTTTCCCACACCCGATTACAATACTGGCAGCCTGAATGCTGGAAGATAGGTTTTGACTATAACAGCGATTTTCGGACCAAGGAAGGCTCTGATTTGAATTCTGCTTGCGGCAGTCGATCCCTCGCGTCATTTTACGCCGGAGTAGCACGTTTTCCACTCCCGATCTCGATCCTGGCAGCCTGAATACTGGAAGATAGGTTTTGGCCATAACAGCGATTTTCGGACCAAGGCAGGCTCTGATTTGAATTCTGCTTGCGGCATTCAATCCCTGTCGTAATTTTACGTCGGAGTAGCACGTTTTCCACTACCCATTACGATCCTGGGAGCCAGATTATTGCAAGATAGGTTTTGGCTATAACAGCGATTTTCTGACGAAGGCAGGCTCTGATTTGAATTCTGCTTGCGGCATTCGATTCCCCTCGTCATTTTACGTCGGAATAGCACATTTTCCACTACCCATTACGATCCTGGGAGCCAGAACACTGGAAGATAGCTTTTGGTTATAACAGCGATTTTCGGACCAAGGCAGGCTCTGATTTGAATTCTGCTTGCGGCATTCAATCCCTCTCGTCATTTTACGTCGGAATAGCACATTTTCCACTACCCATTACGATCGTGGGAGCCAGAACACTGGGAGATAGGTTTTGGTAATAACAGCGATTTTCTGACGAAGGAAGGCTCTGATTTGAATACTGCTTGCGGCATTCGATCCCTCGCGTCATTTTACGTCGGAATAGCATGCTTTCCACACCCGATTACAATCCTGGCAGCCTAAATGCTGGGAGATTGGTTTTGGCAATAACAGCGATTTTCCGACGAAGGCAGGCTCTGATTTGAATTCTGCTTGCGGCATTTGATCCGTCTCGTCATTTTGCGTCGGAATAGCATGTTTCCCACACCCGATTACGATACTTGCAGCCTGAATACTGGAAGATAGCTTTTGACTATAACAGCGATTTTCCGACCAAGACAGGCTCTGATTTGAATTCTGCTTGCGGCATTCAATCCCTGTCGTAATTTTACGTCGGAGTAGCACGTTTTCCACTACCCATTACGATCCTGGGAGCCAGATTATTGCAAGATAGGTTTTGGCTATAACAGCGATTTTCTGACGAAGGCAGGCTCTGATTTGAATTCTGCTTGCGGCTTTCGATTCCCCTCGTCATTTTGCGTCGGAATAGCATGTTTCCCACACCCGATTACGATACTGGCAGCCTGAATGCTGGAAGATAGCTTTTGGCTATAACAGCGATTTTCTGACGAAGGAAGGCTCTGATTTGAATTGTGCTTGCGGCGTTCGATCCCTCGCGTCAATTTACGTCGGAATAGCATGTTTTCCACTCCCGATCTCGATCCTGGAGGCCAGAATACTGGGAGATAGGTTTTGGCAATAACAGCGATTTTCGGACCAAGGCAGGCTCTGATTAGAATTCTGCTTGCGGCATTCGATCCCTCTCTTCATTTTACGTCGGAATAGCACGTTTTCCGCTAGCCATTACGATCCTGGGAGCCAGATTACTGCAAGATAGGTTTTGGCTCTAACAGCGATTTTCTGACGAAGGAAGGCTCTGAATTGAATTCTGCTTGCGACATTCGATCCCACGCGTCATTTTACGTCGGAATAGCATGTTTCCCACACCCGATTACAATACTGGCAGCCTGAATGCTGGAAGATAGGTTTTGACTATAACAGCGATTTTCGGACCAAGGAAGGCTCTGATTTGAATTCTGCTTGCGGCATTCGATCCCTCGCGTCATTTTACGACGGAATAGCATGTTTTCCACTCCCGATCTCGATCGTGGCAGCCTGAATACTGGAAGATAGCTTTTGGCTATAACAGCGATTTTCGGACCAAGGCAGGCTCTGATTTGAATTCTGCTTGCGGCATTCAATCCCTGTCGTCATTTTACGTCGGAGTAGCACGTTTTCCTCTACCCATTACGATCCTGGGAGCCAGATTATTGCAAGATAGGTTTTGGCTATAACAGCGATTTTCTGACGAAGGAAGGCTCTGATTTGAATTCTGCTTGCGGCATTCGATTCCTCTCGTCATTTTACGTCGGAATATCATGTTTTCCACTAACCATTACGATCCTGGGAGCCAGAATACTGCAGGATAGGTTTTGGCTATAACAGCGATTTTCGGACGAAGGCAGGCACTGATTTGAATTCTGCTAGCGGCATTCGATCCCTCTCGTCATTTTGCGTCGGAATAGCATGTTTTCCACACCCGATTACGATACTGGCAGCCTGAATGCTGGAAGATAGGTTTTGACTATAACAGCGATTTTCGGACCAAGGAAGGCTCTGATTTGAATTCTGCTTGCGGCATTCGATCCCTCGCGTCATTTTACGCCGGAATAGCATGTTTTCCACTCCCGATCTCGATCGTGGCAGCCTGAATACTGGAAGATAGCTTTTGGCTATAACAGCGATTTTCGGACCAAGGCAGGCTCTGATTTGAATTCTGCTTGCGGCATTCAATCCCTGTCGTCATTTTGCGTCGGAATAGCATGTTTCCCACACCCGATTACGATACTGGCAGCCTGAATGCTGGAAGATAGCTTTTGGCTATAACAGCGATTTTCTGACGAAGGAAGGCTCTGATTTGAATTGTGCTTGCGGCGTTCGATCCCTCGCGTCAATTTACGTCGGAATAGCATGTTTTACACTCCCGTCTCGATCCTGGAGGCCAGAATACTGGGAGATAGCTTTTGGCTATAACAGCGATTTTCGGACCAAGGCAGGCTCTGATTAGAATTCTGCTTGCGGCATTCGATCCCTCTCTTCATTTTACGTCGGAATAGCACGTTTTCCGCTACCCATTACAATCCTGGGAGCCAGATTACTGCAAGATAGGTTTTGGCTATAACAGCGATTTTCTGACGAAGGAAGGCTCTGATTTGAATTCTGCTTGCGGCATTCGATTCCTCTCGTGATTTTACGTCGGAATAGCATGCTTTCCGCACCCGATTACGATCCTGGCAGCCTGAATACTGGAAGATAGCTTTTGGCTATAACAGCGGTTTGCTGACGAAGGAAGGCTCTGATTTGAATTCTGCTTGCGGCATTCGATTCCTCTCGTCATTTTACGCCGGAATAGCATGTTTTCCACACCCGATTACGATCCTGGGAGCCAGATTACTGCAAGACAGGTTTTGGCTGTAATAGCGATTTTTTGACGAAGGAAGTCTCTGATTTGAATTCTGCTTGCGACATTCAATCCCTCTCGTCATTTGACGTCGGAATAGCATGTATTTCCATACCCGATTACGGTCCTGGAAGCCAGAATACTGGGAGATAGGTTTTGGATACAGGAACGATTTTCTGCCGAAGGAAGGCTCTGATTTGGATTCTGCTTGCGGCATTCGATGCCTCTCGTCATTTTACGTCGGAATAGCACGGTTTCCACACGTGATTACGGTCCTGGAGGCCAGAATACTGGGAGATAGGTTTTGGATACAGGAGCGATTTCTGACGAAGGCAGTCTCTGATTTGAATTCTGCTTGCGGCATTCGATTCCTCTCGTCATTTTACGTCGGAATAGCACGGTTTCCACACGTTATTACGGTCCTGGAGGCCAGAATACTGGGAGATAGGTTTTGGATACAGGAGCGATTTCTGACGAAGGCAGTCTCTGATTTGAATTCTGCTTGCGGCATTCGATTCCTCTCGTCATTTTACGTCGGAATAGGATGTTTTCCACACCCGATTACGGTCCTCGAAGCCAGAATACTGTGAGATAGGTTTTGGATACAGGAGCGATTTTCTGACGAAGGCAGTCTCTGATTTAAATTCTGCTTGCGACATTCAATCCCTGTCGTCATTTTACGTCGGAATAGCATGTTTTCCATACCCGATTACGATCCTGGCAGCCTGAATACTGGAAGATAGCTTTTGGCTATAACAGCGGTTTTCTGACGAAGGAAGGCTCTGATTTAAATTCTGCTTGCGACATTCAATCGCTCTCGTCATTTTACATCGGAATAGCATGTTTTCCATACCCGATTACGGTCCTGGAAGCCAGAATACTGGGAGATAGGTTTTGGATACAGGAGCGATTTTCTAACGAAGGCAGTCTCTGATTTAAATTCTGCTTGCGACATTCAATCCCTCTCGTCATTTTACGTCGGAATAGCATGTTTTCCATACCCGATTACGGTCCTGGAAGCCAGAATACTGGGAGATAGGTTTTGGATACAGGAACGATTTTCTGCCGAAGGAAGGCTCTGATTTGAATTCTGCTCGCGGCATTCGATGCCTCTCGTCATTTTACGTCGGAATAGCACGGTTTCCACACGTGATTACGGTCCTGGAGGCCAGAATACTGGGAGATAGGTTTTGGATACAGGAGCGATTTCTGACGAAGGCAGTCTCTGATTTGAATTCTGCTTGCGGCATTCGATTCCTCTCGTCATTTTACGTCGGAATAGGATGTTTTCCACACCCGATTACGGTCCTCGAAGCCAGAATACTGTGAGATAGGTTTTGGATACAGGAGCGATTTTCTGACGAAGGCAGTCTCTGATTTAAATTCTGCTTGCGACATTCAATCCCTCTCGTCATTTTACGTCGGAATAGCATGTTTTCCACACCCGATTACGATCCTGGCAGCCTGAATACTGGAAGATAGCTTTTGGCTATAACAGCGGTTTTCTGACGAAGGAAGGCTCTGATTTAAATTCTGCTTGCGACATTCAATCGCTCTCGTCATTTTACATCGGAATAGCATGTTTTCCATACCCGATTACGGTCCTGGAAGCCAGAATACTGGGAGATAGGTTTTGGATACAGGAGCGATTTTCTAACGAAGGCAGTCTCTGATTTAAATTCTGCTTGCGACATTCAATCCCTCTCGTCATTTTACGTCGGAATAGCATGTTTTCCATACCCGATTACGGTCCTGGAAGCCAGAATACTGGGAGATAGGTTTTGGATACAGGAACGATTTTCTGCCGAAGGAAGGCTCTGATTTGAATTCTGCTTGCGGCATTCGATGCCTCTCGTCATTTTACGTCGGAATAGCACGGTTTCCACACGTGATTACGGTCCTGGAGGCCAGAATACTGGGAGATAGGTTTTGGCTCTAACAGCGATTTTCAGACGAAGGAAGGCTCTGATTTGAATTCTGCTTGCGGCATTCGAATCCTCTCGCCATTTTACGTCGGAATAGCATGTTTTCCATACCCGATTACGATCCTGGCAGCCTGAATACTGGAAGATAGCTTTTGGCTATAACAGCGATTTTCGGAAGAAGGCAGGCTCTGATTAGAATTCTGCTTGCGGCATTCGATCCCTCTCTTCATTTTACGTCGGAATAGCACGTTTTCCGCTACCCATTACGATCCTGGGAGCCAGATTACTGCAAGATAGGTTTTGGCTCTAACAGCGATTTTCTGAAGAAGGAAGGCTCTGATTTGAATTGTGCTTGCGGCGTTCGATCCCTCGCGTCAATTTACGTCGGAATAGCATGTTTTCCACTACCCATTACGATCCTGAGAGCCAGATTATTGCAAGATAGGTTTTGGCTATAACAGCGATTTTCTGACGAAGGAAGGCTCTGATTTGAATTGTGCTTGCGGCGTTCGATCCCTCGCGTCAATTTACGTCGGAATAGCATGTTTTACACTCCCGTCTCGATCCTGGAGGCCAGAATACTGGGAGATAGCTTTTGGCTATAACAGCGATTTTCGGACCAAGGCAGGCTCTGATTAGAATTCTGCTTGCGGCATTCGATCCCTCTCTTCATTTTACGTCGGAATAGCACGTTTTCCGCTACCCATTACGATCCTGGGAGCCAGATTACTGCAAGATAGGTTTTGGCTATAACAGCGATTTTCTGACGAAGGAAGGCTCTGATTTGAATTCTGCTTGCGGCATTCGATTCCTCTCGTCATTTTACGTTGGAATACCACGGTTTCCACTACCCATTACGATACTGGCAGCCTGAATGCTGGAAGATAGGTTTTGACTATAACAGCGATTTTCGGACGAAGGAAGGCTCTGATTTGAATTCTGCTTGCGACATTCGATCCCTCGCGTCATTTTACGTCGGAATAGCACGTTTTCCACTACCCATTACGATCCTGGGAGCCAGAACACTGGGAAATAGCTTTTGGCTATAACAGCGATTTTCTGACGAAGGAAGGCTCTGATTTGAATTGTGCTTGCGGCATTCGATCCCTCGCGTCATTTTACGTCGGAATAGCATGTTTCCCACACCCGATTACGATACTTGCAGCCTGAATACTGGAAGATATGTTTTGGCAATAACAGCGATTTTCTGACGAAGGAAGGCTCTGATTTGAATTCTGCTTGCGACATTCGATCCCACGCGTCATTTTACGTCGGAATAGCACGTTTTCCACTACCCATTACGATCCTGGGAGCCAGATTATTGCAAGATAGGTTTTGGCTATAACAGCGATTTTCTGACGAAGGAAGGCTCTGATTTGAATTGTGCTTGCGGCGTTCGATCCCTCGCGTCAATTTACGTCGGAATAGCATGTTTTACACTCCCGTCTCGATCCTGGAGGCCAGAATACTGGGAGATAGCTTTTGGCTATAACAGCGATTTTCGGACCAAGGCAGGCTCTGATTAGAATTCTGCTTGCGGCATTCGATCCCTCTCTTCATTTTACGTCGGAATAGCACGTTTTCCGCTACCCATTACAATCCTGGGAGCCAGATTACTGCAAGATAGGTTTTAGCTATAACAGCGATTTTCTGACGAAGGAAGGCTCTGATTTGAATTCTGCTTGCGGCATTCGATTCCTCTCGTCATTTTACGTCGGAATAGCACGTTTTCCGCTACCCATTACGATCCTGGGAGCCAGATTACTGCAAGATAGGTTTTGGCTATAACAGCGATTTTCTGACGAAGGAAGGCTCTGATTTGAATTGTGCTTGCGGCGTTCGATCCCTCGCGTCAATTTACGTCGGAATAGCATGTTTTACACTCCCGTCTCGATCCTGGAGGCCAGAATACTGGGAGATAGCTTTTGGCTATAACAGCGATTTTCGGACCAAGGCAGGCTCTGATTAGAATTCTGCTTGCGGCATTCGATCCCTCTCTTCATTTTACGTCGGAATAGCACGTTTTCCGCTACCCATTACAATCCTGGGAGCCAGATTACTGCAAGATAGGTTTTGGCTATAACAGCGATTTTCTGACGAAGGAAGGCTCTGATTTGAATTCTGCTTGCGGCATTCGATTCCTCTCGTGATTTTACGTCGGAATATCATGTTTTCCGCACCCGATTACGATCCTGGCAGCCTGAATACTGGAAGATAGCTTTTGGCTATAACAGCGGTTTGCTGACGAAGGAAGGCTCTGATTTGAATTCTGCTTGCGGCATTCGATTCCTCTCGTGATTTTACGTCGGAATAGCATGTTTTCCGCACCCGATTACGATCCTGGCAGCCTGAATACTGGAAGATAGCTTTTGGCTATAACAGCGGTTTGCTGACGAAGGAAGGCTCTGATTTGAATTCTGCTTGCGGCATTCGATTCCTCTCGTCATTTTACGCCGGAATAGCATGTTTTCCACACCCGATTACGATCCTGGGAGCCAGATTACTGCAAGACAGGTTTTGGCTGTAATAGCGATTTTTTGACGAAGGAAGTCTCTGATTTGAATTCTGCTTGCGACATTCAATCCCTCTCGTCATTTGACGTCGGAATAGCATGTATTTCCATACCCGATTACGGTCCTGGAAGCCAGAATACTGGGAGATAGGTTTTGGATACAGGAACGATTTTCTGCCGAAGGAAGGCTCTGATTTGGATTCTGCTTGCGGCATTCGATGCCTCTCGTCATTTTACGTCGGAATACCACGGTTTCCACACGTGATTACGGTCCTGGAGGCCAGAATACTGGGAGATAGGTTTTGGATACAGGAGCGATTTCTGACGAAGGCAGTCTCTGATTTGAATTCTGCTTGCGGCATTCGATTCCTCTCGTCATTTTACGTCGGAATAGGATGTTTTCCACACCCGATTACGGTCCTCGAAGCCAGAATACTGTGAGATAGGTTTTGGATACAGGAGCGATTTTCTGACGAAGGCAGTCTCTGATTTAAATTCTGCTTGCGACATTCAATCCCTGTCGTCATTTTACGTCGGAATAGCATGTTTTCCATACCCGATTACGATCCTGGCAGCCTGAATACTGGAAGATAGCTTTTGGCTATAACAGCGGTTTTCTGACGAAGGAAGGCTCTGATTTAAATTCTGCTTGCGACATTCAATCCCTCTCGTCATTTTACATCGGAATAGCATGTTTTCCATACCCGATTACGGTCCTGGAAGCCAGAATACTGGGAGATAGGTTTTGGCTATAACAGCGATTTTCGGACCAAGGCAGGCACTGATTTGAATTCTGCTTGCGGCATTCGATCCCTCTCTTCATTTTACGTCGGAATAGCACGTTTTCCGCTACCCATTACGATCCTGGGAGCCAGATTACTGCAAGATAGCTTTTGGCTATAACAGCGATTTTCGGACGAAGGCAGGCTCTGATTTGAATTCTGCTTGCGGCATTTGATCCCTCGCGTCATTTTACGTCGGAATAGCATGTTTTCCACTCCCGATCTCGATCCTGGCAGCCTGAATACTGGAAGATAGTTTTGGCTATAACAGCGATTTTCTGACGAAGGAAGGCTCTGAATTGAATTCTGCTGGCGGCATTCGATCCCTCACGTCATTTTGCGTCGGAATAGCATGTTTCCCACACCCGATTACGATACTTGCAGCCTGAATACTGGAAGATATGTTTTGGCTATAACAGCGATTTTCTGACGAAGGAAGACTCTGATTTGAATTGTGCTTGCGGCGTTCGATCCCTCGCGTCAATTTACGTCGGAATAGCATGTTTTACACTCCCGATCTCGATCCTGGAGGCCAGAATACTGGGAGATAGGTTTTGGCTATAACAGCGATTTTCTGACGAAGGAAGGCTCTGAATTGAATTCTGCTGGCGGCATTCGATCCCTCTCGTCATTTTACGTTGGAATAGCACGGTTTCCACTACCCATTACGATACTGGCAGCCTGAATGCTGGAAGATAGGTTTTGACTATAACAGCGATTTTCGGACGAAGGAAGGCTCTGATTTGAATTCTGCTTGCGACATTCGATCCCTCGCGTCATTTTACGTCGGAATAGCATGTTTTCCACAACCGATTACGATCCTGGCACCCAGAACACTGGGAGATAGCTTTTGGCTATAACAGCGATTTTCTGACGAAGGAAGGCTCTGATTTGAATTGTGCTTGCGGCATTCGATCCCTCGCGTCAATTTACGTCGGAATAGCATGTTTTCCACACCCGATTACGATACTTGCAGCCTGAATACTGGAAGATATGTTTTGGCAATAACAGCGATTTTCTGACGAAGGAAGGCTCTGATTTGAATTCTGCTTGCGACATTCGATCCCTCTCGTCATTTTACGTCGGAATAGCACGTTTTCCACTACCCATTACGATCCTGGGAGCCAGATTACTGGAAGATAGGTTTTGGCTATAACAGCGATTTTCTGACGAAGGAAGGCTCTGATTTGAATTCTGCTTGCGGCATTCGATTCCTCTCGTCATTTTACGTCGGAATAGCACGTTTTCCGCTACCCATTACGATCCTGGGAGCCAGATTACTGCAAGATAGGTTTTGGCTCTAACAGCGATTTTCTGACGAAGGAAGGCTCTGATTTGAATTCTGCTTGCGGCATTTGATCCCTCGCGTCATTTTACGTCGGAATAGCATGTTTTCCACTCCCGATCTCGATCCTGGCAGCCTGAATACTGGAAGACAGTTTTGGCTATAACAGCGATTTTCGGACCAAGGAAGGCTCTGATTTGAATTGTGCTTGCGGCATTCGATCCCTCTCGTCATTTTGCGTCGGAATAGCATGTTTCCCACACCCGATTACGATACTGGCAGCCTGAATGCTGGAAGATAGGTTTTGACTATAACAGCGATTTTCTGACGAAGGAAGTCTCTGATTTGAATTGTGCTTGCGGCGTTCGATCCCTCGCGTCAATTTACGTCGGAATAGCATGTTTTACACTCCCGTCTCGATCCTGGGAGCCAGAACACTGGGAGATAGCTTTTGGCTATAACAGCGATTTTCTGACGAAGGAAGGCTCTGATTTGAATTGTGCTTGCGGCATTCGATCCCTCGCGTCATTTTACGTCGGAATAGCATGTTTCCCACACCCGATTACGATACTTGCAGCCTGAATACTGGAAGATATGTTTTGGCAATAACAGCGATTTTCTGACGAAGGAAGGCTCTGATTTGAATTCTGCTTGCGACATTCGATCCCACGCGTCATTTTACGTCGGAATAGCACGTTTTCCACTACCCATTACGATCCTGGGAGCCAGATTATTGCAAGATAGGTTTTGACTATAACAGCGATTTTCTGACGAAGGAAGTCTCTGATTTGAATTGTGCTTGCGGCGTTCGATCCCTCGCGTCAATTTACGTCGGAATAGCATGTTTTACACTCCCGTCTCGATCCTGGGAGCCAGAACACTGGGAGATAGCTTTTGGCTATAACAGCGATTTTCTGACGAAGGAAGGCTCTGATTTGAATTGTGCTTGCGGCATTTGATCCCTCGCGTCAATTTACGTCGGAATAGCATGTTTCCCACACCCGATTACGATACTGGCAGCCTGAATGCTGGAAGATAGGTTTTGACTATAACAGCGATTTTCTGACGAAGGAAGTCTCTGATTTGAATTGTGCTTGCGGCGTTCGATCCCTCGCGTCAATTTACGTCGGAATAGCATGTTTTACACTCCCGTCTCGATCCTGGAGGCCAGAATACTGGGAGATAGCTTTTGGCTATAACAGCGATTTTCGGACCAAGGCAGGCACTGATTTGAATTCTGCTTGCGGCATTCGATCCCTCTCTTCATTTTACGTCGGAATAGCACGTTTTCCGCTACCCATTACGATCCTGGGAGCCAGATTACTGCAAGATAGGTTTTGGCTCTAACAGCGATTTTCTGACGAAGGAAGGCTCTGAATTGAATTCTGCTTGCGGCATTCGATCCCTCTCGTCATTTTACGTTGGAATAGCACGGTTTCCACTACCCATTACGATCCTGGGAGCCAGAACACTGGGAGATAGCTTTTGGCTATAACAGCGATTTTCGGACCAAGGCAGGCTCTGATTTGAATTCTGCTTGCGGCATTCAATCCCTGTCGTCATTTTACGTCGGAGTAGCACGTTTTCCACTACCCATTACGATCCTGGGAGCCAGATTATTGCAAGATAGGTTTTGGCTATAACAGCGATTTTCTGACGAAGGAAGGCTCTGATTTGAATTCTGCTTGCGGCATTCGATTCCTCTCTTCATTTTACGTCGGAATTTCACGTTTTCCACTACCCATTACGATTCTGGGAGCCAGATTATTGCAAGATAGGTTTTGGCTATAACAGCGATTTTCTGACGAAGGAAGGCTCTGATTTGAATTCTGCTTGCGGCATTCGATTCCTCTCGTCATTTTACGTCGGAATTTCACGTTTTCCACTACCCATTACGATCCTGGGAGCCAGATTACTGCAAGATAGGTTTTGGCTATAACAGCGATTTTCGGAAGAAGGCAGGCACTGATTTGAATTCTTCTAGCGGCATTCGATCCCTCTCGTCATTTTGCGTCGGAATAGCATGTTTCCCACAACCGATTACGATACTGGCAGCCTGAATACTGGAAGATAGCTTTTTGCTATAACAGCGGATTTCGGACGAAGGCAGGCTCTGATTTGAATTCTGCTTGCGGCATTTGATCCCTCACGTCATTTTGCGTCGGAATAGCATGTTTCCCACACCCGATTACGATACTTGCAGCCTGAATACTGGAAGATATGTTTTGGCAATAACAGCGATTTTCTGACGAAGGAAGGCTCTGATTTGAATTCTGCTTGCGTCATTCGATCCCTCGCGTCATTTTACGCCGGAGTAGCACGTTTTCCACTACCCATTACGATCCTGGCAGCCTGAATACTGGAATATAGGTTTTGGCTATAACAGCGATTTTCGGACGAATGCAGGCTCTGATTTGAATTGTGCTTGCGGCATTCGATCCCACGCGTCATTTTACGTCGGAATAGCATGATTTCCACACCCGATTACGGCCCTCGAAGCCAGAATACTGGGAGATAGGTTTTGGATACAGGAGCGATTTTCTGACGAAGGCAGTCTCTGATTTAAATTCTGCTTGCGAAATTCAATCCCTGTCGTCATTTTACGTCGGAATAGCATGTTTTCCATACCCGATTACGGTCCTGGAAGCCAGAATACTGGGAGATAGGTTTTGGATACAGGAGCGATTTCTGACGAAGGCAGTCTCTGATTTGAATTCTGCTTCTGGCATTCGATTCCTCTCGTGATTTTACGTCGGAATAGCATGTTTTCCGCACCCGATTACGATCCTGGCAGCCTGAATACTGGAAGATAGCTTTTGGCTATAACAGCGGTTTGCTGACGAAGGAAGGCTCTGATTTGAATTCTGCTTGCGGCATTCGATTCCTCTCGTCATTTTACGCCGGAATAGCATGTTTTCCACACCCGATTACGATCCTGGGAGCCAGATTACTGCAAGACAGGTTTTGGCTGTAATAGCGATTTTTTGACGAAGGAAGTCTCTGATTTGAATTCTGCTTGCGACATTCAATCCCTCTCGTCATTTGACGTCGGAATAGCATGTATTTCCATACCCGATTACGGTCCTGGAAGCCAGAATACTGGGAGATAGGTTTTGGATACAGGAACGATTTTCTGCCGAAGGAAGGCTCTGATTTGAATTCTGCTTGCGGCATTCGATGCCTCTCGTCATTTTACGTCGGAATAGCACGGTTTCCACACGTGATTACGGTCCTGGAGGCCAGAATACTGGGAGATAGGTTTTGGATACAGGAGCGATTTCTGACGAAGGCAGTCTCTGATTTGAATTCTGCTTGCGGCATTCGATTCCTCTCGTCATTTTACGTCGGAATAGGATGTTTTCCACACCCGATTACGGTTCTCGAAGCCAGAATACTGTGAGATAGGTTTTGGATACAGGAGCGATTTTCTGACGAAGGCAGTCTCTGATTTAAATTCTGCTTGCGACATTCAATCCCTGTCGTCATTTTACGTCGGAATAGCATGTTTTCCATAACCGATTACGATCCTGGCAGCCTGAATACTGGAAGATAGCTTTTGGCTATAACAGCGGTTTTCTGACGAAGGAAGGCTCTGATTTAAATTCTGCTTGCGACATTCAATCCCTCTCGTCATTTTACGTCGGAATAGCATGTTTTCCATACCCGATTACGGTCCTGGAAGCCAGAATACTGGGAGATAGGTTTTGGATACAGGAGCGATTTTCTAACGAAGGCAGTCTCTGATTTAAATTCTGCTTGCGACATTCAATCCCTCTCGTCATTTTACGTCGGAATAGCATGTTTTCCATACCCGATTACGGTCCTGGAAGCCAGAATACTGGGAGATAGGTTTTGGATACAGGAACGATTTTCTGCCGAAGGAAGGCTCTGATTTGAATTCTGCTTGCGGCATTCGATGCCTCTCGTCATTTTACGTCGGAATAGCACGGTTTCCACACGTGATTACGGTCCTGGAGGCCAGAATACTGGGAGATAGGTTTTGGCTCTAACAGCGATTTTCGGACCAAGGCAGGCTCTGATTAGAATTCTGCTTGCGGCATTCGATCCCTCTCTTCATTTTACGTCGGAATAGCACGTTTTCCGCTACCCATTACGATCCTGGGAGCCAGATTACTGCAAGATAGGTTTTGGCTATAACAGCGATTTTCTGACGAAGGAAGGCTCTGATTTGAATTCTGCTTGCGGCATTCGATTCCTCTCGTCATTTTACGTCGGAATTTCACGTTTTCCACTACCCATTACGATCCTGGGAGCCAGATTACTGCAAGATAGGTTTTGGCTATAACAGCGATTTTCGGAAGAAGGCAGGCACTGATTTGAATTATTCTAGCGGCATTCGATCCCTCTCGTCATTTTACGTCGGAATAGCATGTTTCCCACAACCGATTACGATACTGGCAGCCTGAATACTGGAAGATAGGTTTTGGCTATAACAGCGGATTTCGGACGAAGGCAGGCTCTGATTTGAATTCTGCTTGCGGCATTCGATCCCTCACGTCATTTTGCGTCGGAATAGCATGTTTCCCACACCCGATTACGATACTTGCAGCCTGAATACTGGAAGATATGTTTTGGCAATAACAGCGATTTTCTGACGAAGGAAGGCTCTGATTTGAATTCTGCTTGCGGCATTTGATCCCTCACGTCATTTTGCGTCGGAATAGCATGTTTCCCACACCCGATTACGATACTTGCAGCCTGAATACTGGAAGATATGTTTTGGCAATAACAGCGATTTTCTGACGAAGGAAGGCTCTGATTTGAATTCTGCTTGCGTCATTCGATCCCTCGCGTCATTTTACGCCGGAGTAGCACGTTTTCCACTACCCATTACGATCCTGGCAGCCTGAATACTGGAATATAGGTTTTGGCTATAACAGCGATTTTCGGACGAATGCAGGCTCTGATTTGAATTGTGCTTACGGCATTCGATCCCACGCGTCATTTTACGTCGGAATAGCATGATTTCCACACCCGATTACGGCCCTCGAAGCCAGAATACTGGGAGATAGGTTTTGGATACAGGAGCGATTTTCTGACGAAGGCAGTCTCTGATTTAAATTCTGCTTCTGGCATTCGATTCCTCTCGTGATTTTACGTCGGAATAGCATGTTTTCCGCACCCGATTACGATCCTGGCAGCCTGAATACTGGAAGATAGCTTTTGGCTATAACAGCGGTTTGCTGACGAAGGAAGGCTCTGATTTGAATTCTGCTTGCGGCATTCGATTCCTCTCGTCATTTTACGCCGGAATAGCATGTTTTCCACACCCGATTACGATCCTGGGAGCCAGATTACTGCAAGACAGGTTTTGGCTGTAATAGCGATTTTTTGACGAAGGAAGTCTCTGATTTGAATTCTGCTTGCGACATTCAATCCCTCTCGTCATTTGACGTCGGAATAGCATGTATTTCCATACCCGATTACGGTCCTGGAAGCCAGAATACTGGGAGATAGGTTTTGGATACAGGAACGATTTTCTGCCGAAGGAAGGCTCTGATTTGAATTCTGCTTGCGGCATTCGATGCCTCTCGTCATTTTACGTCGGAATAGCACGGTTTCCACACGCGATTACGGTCCTGGAGGCCAGAATACTGGGAGATAGGTTTTGGATACAGGAGCGATTTCTGACGAAGGCAGTCTCTGATTTGAATTCTGCTTGCGGCATTCGATTCCTCTCGTCATTTTACGTCGGAATAGGATGTTTTCCACACCCGATTACGGTCCTCGAAGCCAGAATACTGTGAGATAGGTTTTGGATACAGGAGCGATTTTCTGACGAAGGCAGTCTCTGATTTAAATTCTGCTTGCGACATTCAATCCCTGTCGTCATTTTACGTCGGAATAGCATGTTTTCCATAACCGATTACGATCCTGGCAGCCTGAATACTGGAAGATAGCTTTTGGCTATAACAGCGGTTTTCTGACGAAGGAAGGCTCTGATTTAAATTCTGCTTGCGACATTCAATCCCTCTCGTCATTTTACATCGGAATAGCATGTTTTCCATACCCGATTACGGTCCTGGAAGCCAGAATACTGGGAGATAGGTTTTGGATACAGGAGCGATTTTCTAACGAAGGCAGTCTCTGATTTAAATTCTGCTTGCGACATTCAATCCCTCTCGTCATTTTACGTCGGAATAGCATGTTTTCCATACCCGATTACGGTCCTGGAAGCCAGAATACTGGGAGATAGGTTTTGGATACAGGAACGATTTTCTGCCGAAGGAAGGCTCTGATTTGAATTCTGCTTGCGGCATTCGATGCCTCTCGTCATTTTACGTCGGAATAGCACGGTTTCCACACGTGATTACGGTCCTGGAGGCCAGAATACTGGGAGATAGGTTTTGGCTCTAACAGCGATTTTCGGACCAAGGCAGGCTCTGATTAGAATTCTGCTTGCGGCATTCGATCCCTCTCTTCATTTTACGTCGGAATAGCACGTTTTCCGCTACCCATTACGATCCTGGGAGCCAGATTACTGCAAGATAGGTTTTGGCTGTAACAGCGATTTTCTGACGAAGGAAGGCTCTGATTTGAATTCTGCTTGCGGCATTTGATTCCTCTCGTCATTTTACGTCGGAATTTCACGTTTTCCACTACCCATTACGATCCTGGGAGCCAGATTACTGCAAGATAGGTTTTGGCTATAACAGCGATTTTCGGAAGAAGGCAGGCACTGATTTGAATTATTCTAGCGGCATTCGATCCCTCTCGTCATTTTGCGTCGGAATAGCATGTTTCCCACAACCGATTACGATACTGGCAGCCTGAATACTGGAAGATAGCTTTTGGCTATAACAGCGGATTTCGGACGAAGGCAGGCTCTGATTTGAATTCTGCTTGCGGCATTTGATCCCTCACGTCATTTTGCGTCGGAATAGCATGTTTCCCACACCCGATTACGATACTTGCAGCCTGAATACTGGAAGATATGTTTTGGCAATAACAGCGATTTTCTGACGAAGGAAGGCTCTGATTTGAATTCTGCTTGCGGTATTTGATCCCTCACGTCATTTTGCGTCGGAATAGCATGTTTCCCACACCCGATTACGATACTGGCAGCCTGAATATTGGAAGATATGTTTTGGCAATAACAGCGATTTTCTGACGAAGGAAGGCTCTGATTTGAATTCTGCTTGCGTCATTCGATCCCTCGCGTCATTTTACGCCGGAGTAGCACGTTTTCCACTACCCATTACGATCCTGGCAGCCTGAATACTGGAATATAGGTTTTGGCTATAACAGCGATTTTCGGACGAATGCAGGCTCTGATTTGAATTGTGCTTACGGCATTCGATCCCACGCGTCATTTTACGTCGGAATAGCATGATTTCCACACCCGATTACGGCCCTCGAAGCCAGAATACTGGGAGATAGGTTTTGGATACAGGAGCGATTTTCTGACGAAGGCAGTCTCTGATTTAAATTCTGCTTGCGAAATTCAATCCCTGTCGTCATTTTACGTCGGAATAGCATGTTTTCCATACCCGATTACGGTCCTGGAAGCCAGAATACTGGGAGATAGGTTTTGGATACAGGAGCGATTTCTGACGAAGGCAGTCTCTGATTTGAATTCTGCTTCTGGCATTCGATTCCTCTCGTCATTTTACGCCGGAATAGCATGTTTTCCACACCCGATTACGATCCTGGGAGCCAGATTACTGCAAGACAGGTTTTGGCTGTAATAGCGATTTTTTGACGAAGGAAGTCTCTGATTTGAATTCTGCTTGCGACATTCAATCCCTCTCGTCATTTGACGTCGGAATAGCATGTATTTCCATACCCGATTACGGTCCTGGAAGCCAGAATACTGGGAGATAGGTTTTGGATACAGGAACGATTTTCTGCCGAAGGAAGGCTCTGATTTGAATTCTGCTTGCGGCATTCGATGCCTCTCGTCATTTTACGTCGGAATAGCACGGTTTCCACACGTGATTACGGTCCTGGAGGCCAGAATACTGGGAGATAGGTTTTGGATACAGGAGCGATTTCTGACGAAGGCAGTCTCTGATTTGAATTCTGCTTGCGGCATTCGATTCCTCTCGTCATTTTACGTCGGAATAGCGCGTTTTCCACTACCCGATCACGGTCCTGGAACCCAGAATACTGGGAGATAGGTTTTGGATACAGGAGCGATTTCTGACGAAGGCAGTCTCTGATTTGAATTCTGCTTGCGGCATTCGATTCCTCTCGTCATTTTACGTCGGAATAGGATGTTTTCCACACCCGATTACGGTCCTCGAAGCCAGAATACTGTGAGATAGGTTTTGGATACAGGAGCGATTTTCTGACGAAGGCAGTCTCTGATTTAAATTCTGCTTGCGACATTCAATCCCTGTCGTCATTTTACGTCGGAATAGCATGTTTTCCATACCCGATTACGGTCCTGGAAGCCAGAATACTGGGAGATAGGTTTTGGATACAGGAACGATTTTCTGCCGAAGGAAGGCTCTGATTTGAATTCTGCTTGCGGCATTCGATGCCTCTCGTCATTTTACGTCGGAATAGCACGGTTTCCACACGTGATTACGGTCCTGGAGGCCAGAATACTGGGAGATAGGTTTTGGATACAGGAGCGATTTCTGACGAAGGCAGTCTCTGATTTGAATTCTGCTTGCGGCATTCGATTCCTCTCGTCATTTTACGTCGGAATAGCGCGTTTTCCACTACCCGATCACGGTCCTGGAACCCAGAATACTGGGAGATAGGTTTTGGATACAGGAGCGATTTCTGACGAAGGCAGTCTCTGATTTGAATTCTGCTTGCGGCATTCGATTCCTCTCGTCATTTTACGTCGGAATAGGATGTTTTCCACACCCGATTACGGTCCTCGAAGCCAGAATACTGTGAGATAGGTTTTGGATACAGGAGCGATTTTCTGACGAAGGAAGGCTCTGATTTAAATTCTGCTTGCGACATTCAATCCCTCTCGTCATTTTACATCGGAATAGCATGTTTTCCATACCCGATTACGGTCCTGGAAGCCAGAATACTGGGAGATAGGTTTTGGATACAGGAGCGATTTTCTAACGAAGGCAGTCTCTGATTTAAATTCTGCTTGCGACATTCAATCCCTCTCGTCATTTTACGTCGGAATAGCATGTTTTCCATACCCGATTACGGTCCTGGAAGCCAGAATACTGGGAGATAGGTTTTGGATACAGGAACGATTTTCTGCCGAAGGAAGGCTCTGATTTGAATTCTGCTTGCGGCATTCGATGCCTCTCGTCATTTTACGTCGGAATAGCACGGTTTCCACACGTGATTACGGTCCTGGAGGCCAGAATACTGGGAGATAGGTTTTGGCTCTAACAGCGATTTTCGGACCAAGGCAGGCTCTGATTAGAATTCTGCTTGCGGCATTCGATCCCTCTCTTCATTTTACGTCGGAATAGCACGTTTTCCGCTACCCATTACGATCCTGGGAGCCAGATTACTGCAAGATAGGTTTTGGCTATAACAGCGATTTTCTGACGAAGGAAGGCTCTGATTTGAATTCTGCTTGCGGCATTCGATTCCTCTCGTCATTTTACGTCGGAATTTCACGTTTTCCACTACCCATTACGATCCTGGGAGCCAGATTACTGCAAGATAGGTTTTGGCTATAACAGCGATTTTCGGAAGAAGGCAGGCACTGATTTGAATTATTCTAGCGGCATTCGATCCCTCTCGTCATTTTGCGTCGGAATAGCATGTTTCCCACAACCGATTACGATACTGGCAGCCTGAATACTGGAAGATAGCTTTTGGCTATAACAGCGGATTTCGGACGAAGGCAGGCTCTGATTTGAATTCTGCTTGCGGCATTCGATCCCTCACGTCATTTTGCGTCGGAATAGCATGTTTCCCACACCCGATTACGATACTTGCAGCCTGAATACTGGAAGATATGTTTTGGCAATAACAGCGATTTTCTGACGAAGGAAGGCTCTGATTTGAATTCTGCTTGCGGCATTTGATCCCTCACGTCATTTTGCGTCGGAATAGCATGTTTCCCACACCCGATTACGATACTTGCAGCCTGAATACTGGAAGATATGTTTTGGCAATAACAGCGATTTTCTGACGAAGGAAGGCTCTGATTTGAATTCTGCTTGCGTCATTCGATCCCTCGCGTCATTTTACGCCGGAGTAGCACGTTTTCCACTACCCATTACGATCCTGGCAGCCTGAATACTGGAATATAGGTTTTGGCTATAACAGCGATTTTCGGACGAATGCAGGCTCTGATTTGAATTGTGCTTACGGCATTCGATCCCACGCGTCATTTTACGTCGGAATAGCATGATTTCCACACCCGATTACGGCCCTCGAAGCCAGAATACTGGGAGATAGGTTTTGGATACAGGAGCGATTTTCTGACGAAGGCAGTCTCTGATTTAAATTCTGCTTGCGAAATTCAATCCCTGTCGTCATTTTACGTCGGAATAGCATGTTTTCCATACCCGATTACGGTCCTGGAAGCCAGAATACTGGGAGATAGGTTTTGGATACAGGAGCGATTTCTGACGAAGGCAGTCTCTGATTTGAATTCTGCTTCTGGCATTCGATTCCTCTCGTGATTTTACGTCGGAATAGCATGTTTTCCGCACCCGATTACGATCCTGGCAGCCTGAATACTGGAAGATAGCTTTTGGCTATAACAGCGGTTTGCTGACGAAGGAAGGCTCTGATTTGAATTCTGCTTGCGGCATTCGATTCCTCTCGTCATTTTACGTCGGAATAGCATGTTTTCCACACCCGATTACGATCCTGGGAGCCAGATTACTGCAAGACAGGTTTTGGCTGTAATAGCGATTTTTTGACGAAGGAAGTCTCTGATTTGAATTCTGCTTGCGACATTCAATCCCTCTCGTCATTTGACGTCGGAATAGCATGTATTTCCATACCCGATTACGGTCCTGGAAGCCAGAATACTGGGAGATAGGTTTTGGATACAGGAACGATTTTCTGACGAAGGAAGGCTCTGATTTGAATTCTGCTTGCGGCATTCGATCCTTATCGTCATTTTACGTCGGAATAGCACGGTTTCCACACGTGATTACGGTCCTGGAGGCCAGAATACTGGGAGATAGGTTTTGGATACAGGAGCGATTTCTGACGAAGGCAGTCTCTGATTTGAATTCTGCTTGCGGCATTCGATTCCTCTCGTCATTTTACGTCGGAATAGGATGTTTTCCACACCCGATTACGGTCCTCGAAGCCAGAATACTGGGAGATAGGTTTTGGATACAGGAGCGATTTTCTGACGAAGGCAGTCTCTGATTTAAATTCTGCTTGCGACATTCAATCCCTGTCGTCATTTTACGTCGGAATAGCATGTTTTCCATAACCGATTACGATCCTGGCAGCCTGAATACTGGAAGATAGCTTTTGGCTATAACAGCGGTTTTCTGACGAAGGAAGGCTCTGATTTAAATTCTGCTTGCGACATTCAATCCCTCTCGTCATTTTACATCGGAATAGCATGTTTTCCATACCCGATTACGGTCCTGGAAGCCAGAATACTGGGAGATAGGTTTTGGATACAGGAGCGATTTTCTAACGAAGGCAGTCTCTGATTTAAATTCTGCTTGCGACATTCAATCCCTCTCGTCATTTTACGTCGGAATAGCATGTTTTCCATACCCGATTACGGTCCTGGAAGCCAGAATACTGGGAGATAGGTTTTGGATACAGGAACGATTTTCTGCCGAAGGAAGGCTCTGATTTGAATTCTGCTTGCGGCATTCGATGCCTCTCGTCATTTTACGTCGGAATAGCACGGTTTCCACACGTGATTACGGTCCTGGAGGCCAGAATACTGAGAGATAGGTTTTGGCTCTAACAGCGATTTTCAGACGAAGGAAGGCTCTGATTTGAATTCTGCTTGCGGCATTCGAATCCTCTCGCCATTTTACGTCGGAATAGCATGTTTTCCACTCCCGATCTCGATCCTGGCAGCCTGAATACTGGAAGATAGTTTTGGCTATAACAGCGATTTTCGGACCAAGGAAGGCTCTGATTTGAATTGTGCTTGCGGCATTCGATCCCTCTCGTCATTTTGCGTCGGAATAGCATGTTTCCCACACCCGATTACGATACTGGCAGCCTGAATGCTGGAAGATAGGTTTTGACTATAACAGCGATTTTCGGACGAAGGCAGGCTCTGATTTGAATTCTGCTTGCGGCATTTGATCCCTCGCGTCATTTTACGTCGGAATAGCATGTTTTCCACTCCCGATCTCGGTCCTGGCAGCCTGAATACTGGAAGATAGTTTTGGCTATAACAGCGATTTTCGGACCAAGGAAGGCTCTGATTTGAATTGTGCTTGCGGCATTCGATCCCTCGCGTCATTTTACGTCGGAATAGCATGTTTCCCACACCCGATTACGATACTTGCAGCCTGAATACTGGAAGATATGTTTTGGCAATAACAGCGATTTTCTGACGAAGGAAGGCTCTGATTTGAATTCTGCTTGCGACATTCGATCCCTCGCGTCATTTTACGTCGGAATAGCACGTTTTCCACTACCCATTACGATCCTGGGAGCCAGAACACTGGGAGATAGCTTTTGGCTATAACAGCGATTTTCTGACGAAGGAAGTCTCTGATTTGAATTGTGCTTGCGGCGTTCGATCCCTCGCGTCAATTTACGTCGGAATAGCATGTTTTACACTCCCGCCTCGATCCTGGAGGCCAGAATACTGGGAGATAGCTTTTGGCTATAACAGCGATTTTCGGACCAAGGCAGGCAATGATTTGAATTCTGCTTGCGGCATTCGATCCCTCTCTTCATTTTACGTCGGAATAGCACGTTTTCCGCTACCCATTACGATCCTGGGAGCCAGATTACTGCAAGATAGGTTTTGGCTCTAACAGCGATTTTCTGACGAAGGAAGGCTCTGAATTGAATTCTGCTAGCGGCATTCGATCCCTCTCGTCATTTTACGTTGGAATAGCACGGTTTCCACTACCCATTACGATCCTGGGAGCCAGAACACTGGGAGATAGCTTTTGGCTATAACAGCGATTTTCGGACCAAGGCAGGCTCTGATTTGAATTCTGCTTGCGGCATTCAATCCCTGTCGTCATTTTACGTCGGAGTAGCACGTTTTCCACTACCCATTACGATCCTGGGAGCCAGATTATTGCAAGATAGGTTTTGGCTATAACAGCGATTTTCTGACGAAGGAAGGCTCTGATTTGAATTCTGCTTGCGGCATTTGATCCCTCGCGTCATTTTACGTCGGAATAGCATGTTTTCCACTCCCGATCTCGATCCTGGCAGCCTGAATACTGGAAGACAGTTTTGGCTATAACAGCGATTTTCGGACCAAGGAAGGCTCTGATTTGAATTGTGCTTGCGGCATTCGATCCCTCTCGTCATTTTGCGTCGGAATAGCATGTTTCCCACACCCGATTACGATACTGGCAGCCTGAATGCTGGAAGATAGGTTTTGACTATAACAGCGATTTTCTGACGAAGGAAGTCTCTGATTTGAATTGTGCTTGCGGCGTTCGATCCCTCGCGTCAATTTACGTCGGAATAGCATGTTTTACACTCCCGTCTCGATCCTGGAGGCCAGAATACTGGGAGATAGCTTTTGGCTATAACAGCGATTTTCGGACCAAGGCAGGCTCTGATTTGAATTCTGCTTGCGGCATTCAATCCCTGTCGTCATTTTACGTCGGAGTAGCACGTTTTCCACTACCCATTACGATCCTGGGAGCCAGATTATTGCAAGATAGGTTTTGGCTATGACAGCGATTTTCAGACGAAGGAAGGCTCTGATTTGAATTCTGCTTGCGGCATTCGATTCCTCTCGTCATTTTACGTCGGAATTTCACGTTTTCCACTACCCATTACGATCCTGGGAGCCAGATTATTGCAAGATAGGTTTTGGCTATAACAGCGATTTTCTGACGAAGGAAGGCTCTGATTTGAATTCTGCTTGCGGCATTCGATTCCTCTCGTCATTTTACGTCGGAATTTCACGTTTTCCACTACCCATTACGATCCTGGGAGCCAGATTACTGCAAGATAGGTTTTGGCTATAACAGCGATTTTCGGAAGAAGGCAGGCACTGATTTGAATTCTTCTAGCGGCATTCGATCCCTCTCGTCATTTTGCGTCGGAATAGCATGTTTCCCACAACCGATTACGATACTGGCAGCCTGAATACTGGAAGATAGCTTTTGGCTATAACAGCGGATTTCGGACGAAGGCAGGCTCTGATTTGAATTCTGCTTGCGGCATTTGATCCCTCACGTCATTTTGCGTCGGAATAGCATGTTTCCCACACCCGATTACGATACTTGCAGCCTGAATACTGGAAGATATGTTTTGGCAATAACAGCGATTTTCTGACGAAGGAAGGCTCTGATTTGAATTCTGCTTGCGTCATTCGATCCCTCGCGTCATTTTACGCCGGAGTAGCATGTTTCCCACAACCGATTACGATACTGGCAGCCTGAATACTGGAAGATAGCTTTTGGCTATAACAGCGGATTTCGGACGAAGGAAGGCTCTGATTTGGATTCTGCTTGCGGCATTCGATGCCTCTCGTCATTTTACGTCGGAATAGCACGGTTTCCACACGTGATTACGGTCCTGGAGGCCAGAATACTGGGAGATAGGTTTTGGATACAGGAGCGATTTCTGACGAAGGCAGTCTCTGATTTGAATTCTGCTTGCGGCATTCGATTCCTCTCGTCATTTTACGTCGGAATAGGATGTTTTCCACACCCGATTACGGTCCTCGAAGCCAGAATACTGTGAGATAGGTTTTGGATACAGGAGCGATTTTCTGACGAAGGCAGTCTCTGATTTAAATTCTGCTTGCGACATTCAATCCCTGTCGTCATTTTACGTCGGAATAGCATGTTTTCCATACCCGATTACGATCCTGGCAGCCTGAATACTGGAAGATAGCTTTTGGCTATAACAGCGGTTTTCTGACGAAGGAAGGCTCTGATTTAAATTCTGCTTGCGACATTCAATCCCTCTCGTCATTTTACATCGGAATAGCATGTTTTCCATACCCGATTACGGTCCTGGAAGCCAGAATACTGGGAGATAGGTTTTGGCTATAACAGCGATTTTCGGACCAAGGCAGGCACTGATTTGAATTCTGCTTGCGGCATTCGATCCCTCTCTTCATTTTACGTCGGAATAGCACGTTTTCCGCTACCCATTACGATCCTGGGAGCCAGATTACTGCAAGATAGGTTTTGGCTCTAACAGCGATTTTCTGACGAAGGAAGGCTCTGATTTGAATTGTGCTTGCGAAATTCAATCCCTGTCGTCATTTTACGTCGGAATAGGATGTTTTCCACACCCGATTACGATACTTGCAGCCTGAATACTGGAAGATATGTTTTGGCTATAACAGCGATTTTCTGACGAAGGAAGTCTCTGATTTGAATTGTGCTTGCGGCGTTCGATCCCTCGCGTCAATTTACGTCGGAATAGCATGTTTTACACTCCCGTCTCGATCCTGGAGGCCAGAATACTGGGAGATAGCTTTTGGCTATAACAGCGATTTTCGGACGAAGGCAGGCTCTGATTTGAATTCTGCTTGCGGCATTTGATCCCTCGCGTCATTTTACGTCGGAATAGCATGTTTTCCACTCCCGATCTCGATCCTGGCAGCCTGAATACTGGAAGATAGTTTTGGCTATAACAGCGATTTTCTGACGAAGGAAGGCTCTGAATTGAATTCTGCTGGCGGCATTCGATCCCTCACGTCATTTTGCGTCGGAATAGCATGTTTCCCACACCCGATTACGATACTTGCAGCCTGAATACTGGAAGATATGTTTTGGCTATAACAGCGATTTTCTGACGAAGGAAGACTCTGATTTGAATTGTGCTTGCGGCATTCGATCCCTCGCGTCAATTTACGTCGGAATAGCATGTTTTCCACTCCCGATCTCGATCCTGGAGGCCAGAATACTGGGAGATAGGTTTTGGCTATAACAGCGATTTTCTGACGAAGGAAGGCTCTGAATTGAATTCTGCTGGCGGCATTCGATCCCTCTCGTCATTTTACGTTGGAATAGCACGGTTTCCACTACCCATTACGATACTGGCAGCCTGAATGCTGGAAGATAGGTTTTGACTATAACAGCGATTTTCGGACGAAGGAAGGCTCTGATTTGAATTCTGCTTGCGACATTCGAACCCTCGCGTCATTTTACGTCGGAATAGCACGTTTTCCACTACCCATTACGATCCTGGGAGCCAGAACACTGGGAGATAGCTTTTGGCTATAACAGCGATTTTCTGACGAAGGAAGGCTCTGATTTGAATTGTGCTTGCGGCATTCGATCCCTCGCGTCATTTTACGTCGGAATAGCATGTTTTCCACACCCGATTACGATACTGGCAGCCTGAATACTGGAAGATAGGTTTTGGCAATAACAGCGATTTTCTGACGAAGGAAGGCTCTGATTTGAATTCTGCTTGCGACATTCGATCCCACGCGTCATTTTACGTCGGAATAGCACGTTTTCCACTACCCATTACGATCCTGGGAGCCAGATTACTGGAAGATAGGTTTTGGCTATAACAGCGATTTTCTGACGAAGGAAGGCTCTGATTTGAATTCTGCTTGCGGCATTCGATTCCTCTCGTCATTTTACGTCGGAATAGCACGTTTTCCGCTACCCATTACGATCCTGGGAGCCAGATTACTGCAAGATAGGTTTTGGCTCTAACAGCGATTTTCTGACGAAGGAAGGCTCTGATTTGAATTCTGCTTGCGGCATTTGATCCCTCGCGTCATTTTACGTCGGAATAGCATGTTTTCCACTCCCGATCTCGATCCTGGCAGCCTGAATACTGGAAGACAGTTTTGGCTATAACAGCCATTTTCGGACTAAGGAAGGCTCTGATTTGAATTGTGCTTGCGGCATTCGATCCCTCTCGTCATTTTGCGTCGGAATAGCATGTTTCCCACACCCGATTACGATACTGGCAGCCTGAATGCTGGAAGATAGGTTTTGACTATAACAGCGATTTTCTGACGAAGGAAGTCTCTGATTTGAATTGTGCTTGCGGCGTTCGATCCCTCGCGTCAATTTACGTCGGAATAGCATGTTTTACACTCCCGTCTCGATCCTGGAGGCCAGAATACTGGGAGATAGCTTTTGGCTATAACAGCGATTTTCGGACCAAGGCAGGCACTGATTTGAATTCTGCTTGCGGCATTCGATCCCTCTCTTCATTTTACGTCGGAATAGCACGTTTTCCGCTACCCATTACGATCCTGGGAGCCAGATTACTGCAAGATAGGTTTTGGCTCTAACAGCGATTTTCTGACGAAGGAAGGCTCTGAATTGAATTCTGCTAGCGGCATTCGATCCCTCTCGCCATTTTACGTCGGAATAGGGCGTTTTCCACTACCCGATCACGGTCCTGGAACCCAGAATACTGGGAGATAGGTTTTGGATACAGGAGCGATTTCTGACGAAGGCAGTCTCTGATTTGAATTCTGCTTGCGGCATTCGATTCCTCTCGTCATTTTACGTCGGAATAGGATGTTTTCCACACCCGATTACGGTCCTGGAAGCCAGAATACTGGGAGATAGGTTTTGGATACAGGAGCGATTTCTGACGAAGGCAGTCTCTGATTTGAATTCTGCTTCTGGCATTCGATTCCTCTCGTGATTTTACGTCGGAATAGCATGTTTTCCGCACCCGATTACGATCCTGGCAGCCTGAATACTGGAAGATAGCTTTTGGCTATAACAGCGGTTTGCTGACGAAGGAAGGCTCTGATTTGAATTCTGCTTGCGGCATTCGATTCCTCTCGTCATTTTACGCCGGAATAGCATGTTTTCCACACCCGATTACGATCCTGGGAGCCAGATTACTGCAAGACAGGTTTTGGCTGTAATAGCGATTTTTTGACGAAGGAAGTCTCTGATTTGAATTCTGCTTGCGACATTCAATCCCTCTCGTCATTTGACGTCGGAATAGCATGTATTTCCATACCCGATTACGGTCCTGGAAGCCAGAATACTGGGAGATAGGTTTTGGATACAGGAACGATTTTCTGCCGAAGGAAGGCTCTGATTTGAATTCTGCTTGCGGCATTCGATGCCTCTCGTCATTTTACGTCGGAATAGCACGGTTTCCACACGTGATTACGGTCCTGGAGGCCAGAATACTGGGAGATAGGGTTTGGCTCTAACAGCGATTTTCAGACGAAGGAAGGCTCTGATTTGAATTCTGCTTGCGGCATTCGAATCCTCTCGCCATTTTAAGTCGGAATAGCGCGTTTTCCACTACCCGATCACGGTCCTGGAACCCAGAATACTGGGAGATAGGTTTTGGATACAGGAGCGATTTCTGACGAAGGCAGTCTCTGATTTGAATTCTGCTTGCGGCATTCGATGCCTCACGTCATTTTACGTCGGAATAGCACGGTTTCCACACGTGATTACGGTCCTGGAGGCCAGAATACTGGGAGATAGGTTTTGGCTCTAACAGCGATTTTCAGACGAAGGAAGGCTCTGATTTGAATTCTGCTTGCGGCATTCGAATCCTCTCGCCATTTTACGTCGGAATAGCGCGTTTTCCACTACCCGATCACGGTCCTGGAACCCAGAATACTGGGAGATAGGTTTTGGATACAGGAGCGATTTCTGACGAAGGCAGTCTCTGATTTGAATTCTGCTTGCGGCATTCGATTCCTCTCGTCATTTTACGTCGGAATAGGATGTTTTCCACACCCGATTACGGTCCTCGAAGCCAGAATACTGTGAGATAGGTTTTGGATACAGGAGCGATTTTCTGACGAAGGCAGTCTCTGATTTAAATTCTGCTTGCGACATTCAATCACTCTCGCCATTTTACGTCGGAATAGCATGTTTTCCATACCCGATTACGATCCTGGCAGCCTGAATACTGGAAGATAGCTTTTGGCTATAACAGCGGTTTTCTGACGAAGGAAGGCTCTGATTTAAATTCTGCTTGCGACATTCAATCCCTCTCGTCATTTTACATCGGAATAGCATGTTTTCCATACCCGATTACGGTCCTGGAAGCCAGAATACTGGGAGATAGGTTTTGGATACAGGAGCGATTTTCTAACGAAGGCAGTCTCTGATTTAAATTCTGCTTGCGACATTCAATCCCTCTCGTCATTTTACGTCGGAATAGCATGTTTTCCATACCCGATTACGGTCCTGGAAGCCAGAATACTGGGAGATAGGTTTTGGATACAGGAACGATTTTCTGCCGAAGGAAGGCTCTGATTTGAATTCTGCTTGCGGCATTCGATGCCTCTCGTCATTTTACGTCGGAATAGCACGGTTTCCACACGTGATTACGGTCCTGGAGGCCAGAATACTGGGAGATAGGTTTTGGCTCTAACAGCGATTTTCGGACCAAGGCAGGCTCTGATTAGAATTCTGCTTGCGGCATTCGATCCCTCTCTTCATTTTATGTCGGAATAGCACGTTTTCCGCTACCCATTACGATCCTGGGAGCCAGATTACTGCAAGATAGGTTTTGGCTATAACAGCGATTTTCTGACGAAGGAAGGCTCTGATTTGAATTCTGCTTGCGGCATTCGATTCCTCTCGTCATTTTACGTCGGAATTTCACGTTTTCCACTACCCATTACGATCCTGGGAGCCAGATTACTGCAAGATAGGTTTTGGCTATAACAGCGATTTTCGGAAGAAGGCAGGCACTGATTTGAATTATTCTAGCGGCATTCGATCCCTCTCGTCATTTTGCGTCGGAATAGCATGTTTCCCACAACCGATTACGATACTGGCAGCCTGAATACTGGAAGATAGCTTTTGGCTATAACAGCGGATTTCGGACGAAGGCAGGCTCTGATTTGAATTCTGCTTGCGGCATTTGATCCCTCACGTCATTTTGCGTCGGAATAGCATGTTTCCCACACCCGATTACGATACTTGCAGCCTGAATACTGGAAGATATGTTTTGGCAATAACAGCGATTTTCTGACGAAGGAAGGCTCTGATTTGAATTCTGCTTGCGTCATTCGATCCCTCGCGTCATTTTACGCCGGAGTAGCACGTTTTCCACTACCCATTACGATCCTGGCAGCCTGAATACTGGAATATAGGTTTTGGCTATAACAGCGATTTTCGGACGAATGCAGGCTCTGATTTGAATTGTGCTTGCGGCATTCGATCCCACGCGTCATTTTACGTCGGAATAGCATGATTTCCACACCCGATTACGGCCCTCGAAGCCAGAAAACTGGGAGATAGGTTTTGGATACAGGAGCGATTTTCTGACGAAGGCAGTCTCTGATTTAAATTCTGCTTGCGAAATTCAATCCCTCTCGTCATTTTACGTCGGAATAGCATGTTTTCCATACCCGATTACGGTCCTGGAAGCCAGAATACTGGGAGATAGGTTTTGGATACAGGAGCGATTTCTGACGAAGGCAGTCTCTGATTTGAATTCTGCTTCTGGCATTCGATTCCTCTCGTGATTTTACGTCGGAATAGCATGTTTTCCACACCCGATTACGATCCTGGCAGCCTGAATACTGGAAGATAGCTTTTGGCTATAACAGCGGTTTGCTGACGAAGGAAGGCTCTGATTTGAATTCTGCTTGCGGCATTCGATTCCTCTCGTCATTTTACGTCGGAATAGCATGTTTTCCACACCCGATTACGATCCTGGGAGCCAGATTACTGCAAGACAGGTTTTGGCTGTAATAGCGATTTTTTGACGAAGGAAGTCTCTGATTTGAATTCTGCTTGCGACATTCAATCCCTCTCGTCATTTGACGTCGGAATAGCATGTATTTCCATACCCGATTACGGTCCTGGAAGCCAGAATACTGGGAGATAGGTTTTGGATACAGGAACGATTTTCTGCCTAAGGAAGGCTCTGATTTGAATTCTGCTTGCGGCATTCGATGCCTCTCGTCATTTTACGTCGGAATAGCACGGTTTCCACACGTGATTACGGTCCTGGAGGCCAGAATACTGGGAGATAGGTTTTGGATACAGGAGCGATTTCTGACGAAGGCAGTCTCTGATTTGAATTCTGCTTGCGGCATTCGATTCCTCTCGTCATTTTACGTCGGAATAGCGCGTTTTCCACTACCCGATCACGGTCCTGGAACCCAGAATACTGGGAGATAGGTTTTGGATACAGGAGCGATTTCTGACGAAGGCAGTCTCTGATTTGAATTCTGCTTGCGGCATTCGATTCCTCTCGTCATTTTACGTCGGAATAGGATGTTTTCCACACCCGATTACGGTCCTCGAAGCCAGAATACTGGGAGATAGGTTTTGGATACAGGAGCGATTTTCTGACGAAGGCAGTCTCTGATTTAAATTCTGCTTGCGACATTCAATCCCTCTCGTCATTTTACGTCGGAATAGCATGTTTTCCATACCCGATTACGATCCTGGCAGCCTGAATACTGGAAGATAGCTTTTGGCTATAACAGCGGTTTTCTGACGAAGGAAGGCTCTGATTTAAATTCTGCTTGCGACATTCAATCCCTCTCGTCATTTTACATCGGAATAGCATGTTTTCCATACCCGATTACGGTCCTGGAAGCCAGAATACTGGGAGATAGGTTTTGGATACAGGAACGATTTTCTGCCGAAGGAAGGCTCTGATTTGAATTCTGCTTGCGGCATTCGATGCCTCTCGTCATTTTACGTCGGAATAGCACGGTTTCCACACGTGATTACGGTCCTGGAGGCCAGAATACTGGGAGATAGGTTTTGGCTCTAACAGCGATTTTCGGACCAAGGCAGGCTCTGATTAGAATTCTGCTTGCGGCATTCGATCCCTCTCTTTATTTTACGTCGGAATAGCACGTTTTCCGCTACCCATTACGATCCTGGGAGCCAGATTACTGCAAGATAGGTTTTGGCTATAACAGCGATTTTCTGACGAAGGAAGGCTCTGATTTGAATTCTGCTTGCGGCATTCGATTCCTCTCGTCATTTTACGTCGGAATATCACGTTTTCCACTACCCATTACGATCCTGGGAGCCAGATTACTGCAAGATAGGTTTTGGCTATAACAGCGATTTTCGGAAGAAGGCAGGCACTGATTTGAATTATTCTAGCGGCATTCGATCCCTCTCGTCATTTTGCGTCGGAATCGCATGTTTCCCACAACCGATTACGATACTGGCAGCCTGAATACTGGAAGATAGCTTTTGGCTATAACAGCGGATTTCGGACGAAGGCAGGCTCTGATTTGAATTCTGCTTGCGGCATTTGATCCCTCACGTCATTTTGCGTCGGAATAGCATGTTTCCCACACCCGATTACGATACTTGCAGCCTGAATACTGGAAGATATGTTTTGGCAATAACAGCGATTTTCTGACGAAGGAAGGCTCTGATTTGAATTCTGCTTGCGTCATTCGATCCCTCGCGTCATTTTACGTCGGAATAGCATGTTTTCCACTACCCATTACGATCCTGGCAGCCTGAATACTGGAATATAGGTTTTGGCTATAACAGCGATTTTCGGACGAATGCAGGCTCTGATTTGAATTGTGCTTGCGGCATTCGATCCCACGCGTCATTTTACGTCGGAATAGCACTTTTTCCACACCCGATTACGGCCCTCGAAGCCAGAATACTGGGAGATAGGTTTTGGATACAGGAGCGATTTTCTGACGAAGGCAGTCTCTGATTTAAATTCTGCTTGCGAAATTCAATCCCTGTCGTCATTTTACGTCGGAATAGCATGTTTTCCATACCCGATTACGGTCCTGGAAGCCAGAATACTGGGAGATAGGTTTTGGATACAGGAGCGATTTCTGACGAAGGCAGTCTCTGATTTGAATTCTGCTTCTGGCATTCGATTCCTCTCGTGATTTTACGTCGGAATAGCATGTTTTCCGCACCCGATTACGATCCTGGCAGCCTGAATACTGGAAGATAGCTTTTGGCTATAACAGCGGTTTGCTGACGAAGGAAGGCTCTGATTTGAATTCTGCTTGCGGCATTCGATTCCTCTCGTCATTTTACGTCGGAATAGCATGTTTTCCACACCCGATTACGATCCTGGGAGCCAGATTACTGCAAGACAGGTTTTGGCTGTAATAGCGATTTTTTGACGAAGGAAGTCTCTGATTTGAATTCTGCTTGCGACATTCAATCCCTCTCGTCATTTGACGTCGGAATAGCATGTATTTCCATACCCGATTACGGTCCTGGAAGCCAGAATACTGGGAGATAGGTTTTGGATACAGGAACGATTTTCTGCCTAAGGAAGGCTCTGATTTGAATTCTGCTTGCGGCATTCGATGCCTCTCGTCATTTTACGTCGGAATAGCACGGTTTCCACACGTGATTACGGTCCTGGAGGCCAGAATACTGGGAGATAGGTTTTGGATACAGGAGCGATTTCTGACGAAGGCAGTCTCTGATTTGAATTCTGCTTGCGGCATTCGATTCCTCTCGTCATTTTACGTCGGAATAGCGCGTTTTCCACTACCCGATCACGGTCCTGGAACCCAGAATACTGGGAGATAGGTTTTGGATACAGGAGCGATTTCTGACGAAGGCAGTCTCTGATTTGAATTCTGCTTGCGGCATTCGATTCCTCTCGTCATTTTACGTCGGAATAGGATGTTTTCCACACCCGATTACGGTCCTCGAAGCCAGAATACTGGGAGATAGGTTTTGGATACAGGAGCGATTTTCTGACGAAGGCAGTCTCTGATTTAAATTCTGCTTGCGACATTCAATCCCTGTCGTCATTTTACGTCGGAATAGCATGTTTTCCATACCCGATTACGATCCTGGCAGCCTGAATACTGGAAGATAGCTTTTGGCTATAACAGCGGTTTTCTGACGAAGGAAGGCTCTGATTTAAATTCTGCTTGCGACATTCAATCCCTCTCGTCATTTTACATCGGAATAGCATGTTTTCCATACCCGATTACGGTCCTGGAAGCCAGAATACTGGGAGATAGGTTTTGGATACAGGAACGATTTTCTGCCGAAGGAAGGCTCTGATTTGAATTCTGCTTGCGGCATTCGATGCCTCTCGTCATTTTACGTCGGAATAGCACGGTTTCCACACGTGATTACGGTCCTGGAGGCCAGAATACTGGGAGATAGGTTTTGGCTCTAACAGCGATTTTCGGACCAAGGCAGGCTCTGATTAGAATTCTGCTTGCGGCATTCGATCCCTCTCTTTATTTTACGTCGGAATAGCACGTTTTCCGCTACCCATTACGATCCTGGGAGCCAGATTACTGCAAGATAGGTTTTGGCTATAACAGCGATTTTCTGACGAAGGAAGGCTCTGATTTGAATTCTGCTTGCGGCATTCGATTCCTCTCGTCATTTTACGTCGGAATATCACGTTTTCCACTACCCATTACGATCCTGGGAGCCAGATTACTGCAAGATAGGTTTTGGCTATAACAGCGATTTTCGGAAGAAGGCAGGCACTGATTTGAATTATTCTAGCGGCATTCGATCCCTCTCGTCATTTTGCGTCGGAATCGCATGTTTCCCACAACCGATTACGATACTGGCAGCCTGAATACTGGAAGATAGCTTTTGGCTATAACAGCGGATTTCGGACGAAGGCAGGCTCTGATTTGAATTCTGCTTGCGGCATTTGATCCCTCACGTCATTTTGCGTCGGAATAGCATGTTTCCCACACCCGATTACGATACTTGCAGCCTGAATACTGGAAGATATGTTTTGGCAATAACAGCGATTTTCTGACGAAGGAAGGCTCTGATTTGAATTCTGCTTGCGGCATTTGATCCCTCACGTCATTTTGCGTCGGAATAGCATGTTTCCCACACCCGATTACGATACTTGCAGCCTGAATACTGGAAGATATGTTTTGGCAATAACAGCGATTTTCTGACGAAGGAAGGCTCTGATTTGAATTCTGCTTGCGTCATTCGATCCCTCTCGTCATTTTACGTCGGAATAGCACGTTTTCCACTACCCATTACGATCCTGGCAGCCTGAATACTGGAAGATAGGTTTTGGCTATAACAGCGATTTTCGGACGAATGCAGGCTCTGATTTGAATTGTGCTTGCGGCATTCGATCCCTCGCGTCATTTTACGTCGGAATAGCATGATTTCCACACCCGATTACGGCCCTCGAAGCCAGAATACTGGGAGATAGGTTTTGGATACAGGAGCGATTTTCTGACGAAGGCAGTCTCTGATTTAAATTCTGCTTGCGAAATTCAATCCCTGTCGTCATTTTACGTCGGAATAGCATGTTTTCCATACCCGATTACGGTCCTGGAAGCCAGAATACTGGGAGATAGGTTTTGGATACAGGAGCGATTTCTGACGAAGGCAGTCTCTGATTTGAATTCTGCTTCTGGCATTCGATTCCTCTCGTGATTTTACGTCGGAATAGCATGTTTTCCGCACCCGATTACGATCCTGGCAGCCTGAATACTGGAAGATAGCTTTTGGCTATAACAGCGATTTGCTGACGAAGGAAGGCTCTGATTTGAATTCTGCTTGCGGCATTCGATTCCTCTCGTCATTTTACGCCGGAATAGCATGTTTTCCACACCCGATTACGATCCTGGGAGCCAGATTACTGCAAGACAGGTTTTGGCTGTAATAGCGATTTTTTGACGAAGGAAGTCTCTGATTTGAATTCTGCTTGCGACATTCAATCCCTCTCGTCATTTGACGTCGGAATAGCATGTATTTCCATACCCGATTACGGTCCTGGAAGCCAGAATACTGGGAGATAGGTTTTGGATACAGGAACGATTTCTGACGAAGGCAGTCTCTGATTTGAATTCTGCTTGCGGCATTCGATTCCTCTCGTCATTTTACGTCGGAATAGCGCGTTTTCCACTACCCGATCACGGTCCTGGAACCCAGAATACTGGGAGATAGGTTTTGGCTCTAACAGCGATTTTCAGACGAAGGAAGGCTCTGATTTGAATTCTGCTTGCGGCATTCGAATCCTCTCGCCATTTTACGTCGGAATAGCATGTTTTCCACTCCCGATCTCGATCCTGGCAGCCTGAATACTGGAAGATAGTTTTGGCTATAACAGCGATTTTCGGACCAAGGAAGGCTCTGATTTGAATTGTGCTTGCGGCATTCGATCCCTCGCGTCATTTTACGTCGGAATAGCATGTTTCCCACACCCGATTACAATACTTGCAGCCTGAATACTGGAAGATATGTTTTGGCAATAACAGCGATTTTCTGACGAAGGAAGGCTCTGATTTGAATTCTGCTTGCGACATTCGATCCCTCGCGTCATTTTACGTCGGAATAGCACGTTTTCCACTACCCATTACGATCCTGGGAGCCAGAACACTGGGAGATAGCTTTTGGCTATAACAGCGATTTTCTGACGAAGGAAGTCTCTGATTTGAATTGTGCTTGCGGCGTTCGATCCCTCGCGTCAATTTACGTCGGAATAGCATGTTTTACACTCCCGTCTCGATCCTGGAGGCCAGAATACTGGGAGATAGCTTTTGGCTATAACAGCGATTTTCGGACCAAGGCAGGCACTGATTTGAATTCTGCTTGCGGCATTCGATCCCTCTCTTCATTTTACGTCGGAATAGCATGTTTTCCATACCCGATTACGATCCTGGCAGCCTGAATACTGGAAGATAGCTTTTGGCTATAACAGCGGTTTTCTGACGAAGGAAGGCTCTGATTTAAATTCTGCTTGCGACATTCAATCCCTCTCGTCATTTTACGTCGGAATAGCATGTTTTCCATACCCGATTACGGTCCTGGAAGCCAGAATACTGGGAGATAGGTTTTGGATACAGGAACGATTTTCTGCCGAAGGAAGGCTCTGATTTGAATTCTGCTTGCGGCATTCGATGCCTCTCGTCATTTTACGTCGGAATAGCACGGTTTCCACACGTGATTACGGTCCTGGAGGCCAGAATACTGGGAGATAGGTTTTGGCTCTAACAGCGATTTTCAGACGAAGGAAGGCTCTGATTTGAATTCTGCTTGCGGCATTCGAATCCTCTCGCCATTTTACGTCGGAATAGCATGTTTTCCACTCCCGATCTCGATCCTGGCAGCCTGAATACTGGAAGATAGTTTTGGCTATAACAGCGATTTTCGGACCAAGGAAGGCTCTGATTTGAATTGTGCTTGCGGCATTCGATCCCTCTCGTCATTTTGCGTCGGAATAGCATGTTTCCCACACCCGATTACGATACTGGCAGCCTGAATGCTGGAAGATAGGTTTTGACTATAACAGCGATTTTCGGACGAAGGCAGGCTCAGATTTGAATTCTGCTTGCGGCATTTGATCCCTCGCGTCATTTTACGTCGGAATAGCATGTTTTCCACTCCCGATCTCGATCCTGGCAGCCTGAATACTGGAAGATAGTTTTGGCTATAACAGCGGTTTTCGGACCAAGGAAGGCTCTGATTTGAATTGTGCTTGCGGCATTCGATCCCTCGCGTCATTTTACGTCGGAATAGCATGTTTCCCACACCCGATTACGATACTTGCAGCCTGAATACTGGAAGATATGTTTTGGCAATAACAGCGATTTTCTGACGAAGGAAGGCTCTGATTTGAATTCTGCTTGCGACATTCGATCCCTCGCGTCATTTTACGTCGGAATAGCATGTTTTCCACACCCGATTACGATCCTGGGAGCCATATTACTCCAAGATAGGTTTTGGCTTTAATACCGATTTTCTGACGAAGGAAGGCTCTGATTTGAATTCTGCTTGCGGCATTCGATCCCTCGCGTCATTTTACGTCGGAATAGCATGTTTCCCACACCCGATTACGATACTTGCAGCCTGAATACTGGAAGATATGTTTTGGCAATAACAGCGATTTTCTGACGAAGGAAGGCTCTGATTTGAATTCTGCTTGCGTCATTCGATCCCTCGCGTCATTTTACGCCGGAATAGGATGTTTTCCACACCCGATTACGGTCCTCGAAGCCAGAATACTGTGAGATAGGTTTTGGACACAGGAGCGATTTTCTGACGAAGGCAGTCTCTGATTTAAATTCTGCTTGCGACATTCAATCCCTGTCGTCATTTTACGGAGGAATAGCATGTTTTCCATACCCGATTACGATCCTGGCAGCCTGAATACTGGAAGATAGCTTTTGGCTATAACAGCGGTTTTCTGACGAAGGAAGGCTCTGATTTAAATTCTGCTTGCGACATTCAATCCCTCTCGTCATTTTACGTCGGAATAGCATGTTTTCCATACCCGATTACGGTCCTGGAAGCCAGAATACTGGGAGATAGGTTTTGGATACAGGAACGATTTTCTGCCGAAGGAAGGCTCTGATTTGAATTCTGCTTGCGGCATTCGATGCCTCTCGTCATTTTACGTCGGAATAGCACGGTTTCCACACGTGATTACGGTCCTGGAGGCCAGAATACTGGGAGATAGGTTTTGGCTCTAACAGCGATTTTCAGACGAAGGAAGGCTCTGATTTGAATTCTGCTTGCGGCATTCGAATCCTCTCGCCATTTTACGTCGGAATAGCATGTTTTCCACTCCCGATCTCGATCCTGGCAGCCTGAATACTGGAAGATAGTTTTGGCTATAACAGCGATTTTCGGACCAAGGAAGGCTCTGATTTGAATTCTGCTTGCGGCATTCGATCCCTCTCGTCATTTTGCGTCGGAATAGCATGTTTTCCACACCCGATTACGATACTGGCAGCCTGAATGCTGGAAGATAGGTTTTGACTATAACAGCGATTTTCGGACGAAGGCAGGCTCAGATTTGAATTCTGCTTGCGGCATTTGATCCCTCGCGTCATTTTACGTCGGAATAGCATGTTTTCCACTCCCGATCTCGATCCTGGCAGCCTGAATACTGGAAGATAGTTTTGGCTATAACAGCGGTTTTCGGACCAAGGAAGGCTCTGATTTGAATTGTGCTTGCGGCATTCGATCCCTCGCGTCATTTTACGTCGGAATAGCATGTTTCCCACACCCGATTACGATACTTGCAGCCTGAATACTGGAAGATAGGTTTTGGCAATAACAGCGATTTTCTGACGAAGGAAGGCTCTGATTTGAATTCTGCTTGCGACATTCGATCCCTCGCGTCATTTTACGTCGGAATAGCACGTTTTCCACTACCCATTACGATCCTGGGAGCCAGAACACTGGGAGATAGCTTTTGGCTATAACAGCGATTTTCTGACGAAGGAAGTCTCTGATTTGAATTGTGCTTGCGGCGTTCGATCCCTCGCGTCAATTTACGTCGGAATAGCATGTTTTACACTCCCGTCTCGATCCTGGAGGCCAGAATACTGGGAGATAGCTTTTGGCTATAACAGCGATTTTCGGACCAAGGCAGGCACTGATTTGAATTCTGCTTGCGGCATTCGATCCCTCTCTTCATTTTACGTCGGAATAGCACGTTTTCCGCTAACCATTACGATCCTGGGAGCCAGATTACTGCAAGATAGGTTTTGGCTCTAACAGCGATTTTCTGACGAAGGAAGGCTCTGAATTGAATTCTGCTTGCGTCATTCGATCCCTCGCGTCATTTTACGCCGGAATAGGATGTTTTCCACACCCGATTACGGTCCTCGAAGCCAGAATACTGTGAGATAGGTTTTGGACACAGGAGCGATTTTCTGACGAAGGCAGTCTCTGATTTAAATTCTGCTTGCGACATTCAATCCCTGTCGTAATTTTACGGAGGAATAGCATGTTTTCCATACCCGATTACGATACTGGCAGCCTGAATACTGGAAGATAGCTTTTGGCTATAACAGCGGTTTTCTGACGAAGGAAGGCTCTGATTTAAATTCTGCTTGCGACATTCAATCCCTCTCGTCATTTTACGTCGGAATAGCATGTTTTCCATACCCGATTACGGTCCTGGAAGCCAGAATACTGGGAGATAGGTTTTGGATACAGGAACGATTTTCTGCCGAAGGAAGGCTCTGATTTGAATTCTGCTTGCGGCATTCGATGCCTCTCGTCATTTTACGTCGGAATAGCACGGTTTCCACACGTGATTACGGTCCTGGAGGCCAGAATACTGGGAGATAGGTTTTGGCTCTAACAGCGATTTTCAGACGAAGGAAGGCTCTGATTTGAATTCTGCTTGCGGCATTCGAATCCTCTCGCCATTTTACGTCGGAATAGCATGTTTTCCACTCCCGATCTCGATCCTGGCAGCCTGAATACTGGAAGATAGTTTTGGCTATAACAGCGATTTTCGGACCAAGGAAGGCTCTGATTTGAATTGTGCTTGCGGCATTCGATCCCTCTCGTCATTTTGCGTCGGAATAGCATGTTTCCCACACCCGATTACGATACTGGCAGCCTGAATGCTGGAAGATAGGTTTTGACTATAACAGCGATTTTCGGACGAAGGCAGGCTCTGATTTGAATTCTGCTTGCGGCATTTGATCCCTCGCGTCATTTTACGTCGGAATAGCATGTTTTCCACTCCCGATCTCGATCCTGGCAGCCTGAATACTGGAAGATAGGTTTTGACTATAACAGCGATTTTCGGACGAAGGCAGGCTCTGATTTGAATTCTGCTTGCGGCATTCGATCCCTCTCGTCATTTTACGTCGGAATAGCATGTTTTCCACTCCCGATCTCGATCCTGGCAGCCTGAATACTGGAAGATAGTTTTGGCTATAACAGCGATTTTCGGACCAAGGAAGGCTCTGATTTGAATTGTGCTTGCGGCATTCGATCCCTCGCGTCATTTTACGTCGGAATAGCATGTTTCCCACACCCGATTACGATACTTGCAGCCTGAATACTGGAAGATATGTTTTGGCAATAACAGCGATTTTCTGACGAAGGAAGGCTCTGATTTGAATTCTGCTTGCGGCATTCGAATCCTCTCGCCATTTTACGTCTGAATAGCGCGTTTTCCACTACCCGATCACGGTCCTCGAAGCCAGAATACTGTGAGATAGGTTTTGGATACAGGAGCGATTTTCTGACGAAGGCAGTCTCTGATTTAAATTCTGCTTGCGACATTCAATCCCTCTCGTCATTTTACGTCGGAATAGCATGTTTTCCATACCCGATTACGGTCCTGGAAGCCAGAATACTGTGAGATAGGTTTTGGATACAGGAGCGATTTTCTGACGAAGGCAGTCTCTGATTTAAATTCTGCTTGCGACATTCAATACCTGTCGTCATTTTACGTCGGAATAGCATGTTTTCCACACGTGATTACGGTCCTGGAGGCCAGAATACTGGGAGATAGGTTTTGGCTCTAACAGCGATTTTCAGACGAAGGAAGGCTCTGATTTGAATTCTGCTTGCGGCATTCGAATCCTCTCGCCATTTTACGTCGGAATAGCGCGTTTTCCACTACCCGATCACGGTCCTCGAAGCCAGAATACTGTGAGATAGGTTTTGGATACAGGAGCGATTTTCTGACGAAGGCAGTCTCTGATTTAAATTCTGCTTGCGACATTCAATACCTGTCGTCATTTTACGTCGGAATAGCATGTTTTCCATACCCGATTACGATCCTGGCAGCCTGAATACTGGAAGATAGCTTTTGGCTATAACAGCGGTTTTCTGACGAAGGAAGGCTCTGATTTGAATTCTGCTTGCGGCATTCGAATCCTCTCGCCATTTTACGTCGGAATAGCATGTTTTCCACTCCCGATCTCGATCCTGGCAGCCTGAATACTGGAAGATAGATTTGGCTATAACAGCGATTTTCGGACCAAGGCAGGCTCTAATTTGAATTCTGCTTGCGGCATTTGATCCCTCGCGTCATTTTACGTCGGAATAGCATGTTTTCCACTCCCGATCTCGATCCTGGCAGCCTGAATACTGGAAGATAGTTTTGGCTATAACAGCGATTTTCGGACCAAGGAAGGCTCTGATTTGAATTGTGCTTGCGGCATTCGATCCCTCGCGTCATTTTACGTCGGAATAGCATGTTTCCCACACCCGATTACGATACTTGCAGCCTGAATACTGGAAGATAGGTTTTGGCAATAACAGCGATTTTCTGACGAAGGAAGGCTCTGATTTGAATTCTGCTTGCGACATTCGATCCCTCGCGTCATTTTACGTCGGAATAGCACGTTTTCCACTACCCATTACGATCCTGGGAGCCAGAATACTGGGAGATTGGTTTTGGCTATAACAGCGATTTTCTGACGAAGGAAGTCTCTGATTTGAATTGTGCTTGCGGCGTTCGATCCCTCGCGTCAATTTACGTCGGAATAGCATGTTTTACATTCCCGTCTCGATCCTGGATGCCAGAATACTGGGAGATAGCTTTTGGCTATAACAGCGATTTTCGGACCAAGGCAGGCACTGATTTGAATTCTGCTTGCGGCATTCGATCCCTGTCGTCATTTTACGTCGGAGTAGCACGTTTTCCACTACCCATTACGATCCTGGGAGCCAGATTATTGCAAGATAGGTTTTGGCAATAACAGCGATTTTCAGACGAAGGAAGGCTCTGGTTTGAATTCTGCCTGCGGCATTCGATTCCTCTCGTCATTTTACGTCGGAATAGCACGTTTTCCACTACCCATTACGATCCTGGGAGCCAGATTACTGGAAGATAGGTTTTGGCTATAACAGCGATTTTCGGAAGAAGGCAGGCACTGATTTGAATTCTTCTAGCGGCATTCGATCCCTCTCGTCATTTTGCGTCGGAATAGCATGTTTCCGACAACCGATTACGATACTGGCAGCCTGAATACTGGAAGATAGCTTTTGGCTATAACAGCGGATTTCGGACGAAGGCAGGCTCTGATTTGAATTCTGCTTGCGGCATTTGATCCCTCACGTCATTTTGCGTCGGAATAGCATGTTTCCCACACCCGATTACGATACTTGCAGCCTGAATACTGGAAGATATGTTTTGGCAATAACAGCGATTTTCTGACGAAGGAAGGCTCTGATTTGAATTCTGCTTGCGGCATTTGATCCCTCACCTCATTTTGCGTCGGAATAGCATGTTTCCCACACCCGATTACGATACTTGCAGCCTGAATACTGGAAGATATGTTTTGGCAATAACAGCGATTTTCTGACGAAGGAAGGCTCTGATTTGAATTCTGCTTGCGTCATTCGATCCCTCGCGTCATTTTGCGCCGGAGTAGCACGTTTTCCACTACCCATTACGATCCTGGCAGCCTGAATACTGGAAGATAGGTTTTGGCTATAACAGCGATTTTCGGACGAATGCAGGCTCTGATTTGAATTGTGCTTGCGGCATTCGATCCCTCGCGTCAATTTACGTCGGAATAGCATGTTTTCCACACCCGATTACGATCCTGGAAGCCAGAATACTGGGAGATAGGTTTTGGATACAGGAGCGATTTCTGACGAAGGCAGTCTCTGATTTGAATTCTGCTTCTGGCATTCGATTCCTCTCGTGATTTTACGTCGGAATAGCATGTTTTCCGCACCCGATTACGATCCTGGCAGCCTGAATACTGGAAGATAGCTTTTGGCTATAACAGCGGTTTGCTGACGAAGGAAGGCTCTGATTTGAATTCTGCTTGCGGCATTCGATTCCTCTCGTCATTTTGCGCCGGAATAGCATGTTTTCCACACCCGATTACGATCCTGGGAGCCAGATTACTGCAAGACAGGTTTTGGCTGTAATAGCGATTTTTTGACGAAGGAAGTCTCTGATTTGAATTCTGCTTGCGACATTCAATCCCTCTCGTCATTTGACGTCGGAATAGGATGTTTTCCACACCCGATTACGGTCCTCGAAGCCAGAATACTGTGAGATAGGTTTTGGATACAGGAGCGATTTTCTGACGAAGGCAGTCTCTGATTTAAATTCTGCTTGCGACATTCAATCCCTCTCGTCATTTTACGTCGGAATAGCATGTTTTCCATACCCGATTACGATCCTGGCAGCCTGAATACTGGAAGATAGCTTTTGGCTATAACAGCGGTTTTCTGACGAAGGAAGGCTCTGATTTAAATTCTGCTTGCGACATTCAATCCCTCTCGTCATTTTACATCGGAATAGCATGTTTTCCATACCCGATTACGGTCCTGGAAGCCAGAATACTGGGAGATAGGTTTTGGATACAGGAGCGATTTTCTAACGAAGGCAGTCTCTGATTTAAATTCTGCTTGCGACATTCAATCCCTCTCGTCATTTTACGTCGGAATAGCATGTTTTCCATACCCGATTACGGTCCTGGAAGCCAGAATACTGGGAGATAGGTTTTGGATACAGGAACGATTTTCTGCCGAAGGAAGGCTCTGATTTGAATTCTGCTTGCGGCATTCGATGCCTCTCGTCATTTTACGTCGGAATAGCACGGTTTCCACACGTGATTACGGTCCTGGAAGCCAGAATACTGGGAGATAGGTTTTGGCTCTAACAGCGATTTTCAGACGAAGGAAGGCTCTGATTTGAATTCTGCTTCTGGCATTCGATCCCTCTCGTCATTTTGCGTCGGAATAGCATGTTTCCGACAACCGATTACGATACTGGCAGCCTGAATACTGGAAGATAGCTTTTGGCTATAACAGCGGATTTCGGACGAAGGCAGGCTCTGATTTGAATTCTGCTTGCGGCATTTGATCCCTCACGTCATTTTGCGTCGGAATAGCATGTTTCCCACACCCGATTACGATACTTGCAGCCTGAATACTGGAAGATATGTTTTGGCAATAACAGCGATTTTCTGACGAAGGAAGGCTCTGATTTGAATTCTGCTTGCGGCATTTGATCCCTCACCTCATTTTGCGTCGGAATAGCATGTTTCCCACACCCGATTACGATACTTGCAGCCTGAATACTGGAAGATATGTTTTGGCAATAACAGCGATTTTCTGACGAAGGAAGGCTCTGATTTGAATTCTGCTTGCGTCATTCGATCCCTCGCGTCATTTTGCGCCGGAGTAGCACGTTTTCCACTACCCATTACGATCCTGGCAGCCTGAATACTGGAATATAGGTTTTGGCTATAACAGCGATTTTCGGACGAATGCAGGCTCTGATTTGAATTGTGCTTGCGGCATTCGATCCCACGCGTCATTTTACGTCGGAATAGCATGATTTCCACACCCGATTACGGTCCTGGAAGCCAGAATACTGGGAGATAGGTTTTGGATACAGGAACGATTTTCTGCCGAAGGAAGGCTCTGATTTGAATTCTGCTTGCGGCATTCGATGCCTCTCGTCATTTTACGTCGGAATAGCACGGTTTCCACACGTGATTACGGTCCTGGAGGCCAGAATACTGGGAGATAGGTTTTGGATACAGGAACGATTTTCTGCCGAAGGAAGGCTCTGATTTGAATTCTGCTTGCGGCATTTGATCCCTCGCGTCATTTTACGTCGGAATAGCATGTTTTCCACTCCCGATCTCGATCCTGGCAGCCTGAATACTGGAAGATAGTTTTGGCTATAACAGCGATTTTCGGACCAAGGAAGGCTCTGATTTGAATTGTGCTTGCGGCATTCGATCCCTCGCGTCATTTTACGTCGGAATAGCATGTTTCCCACACCCGATTACGATACTTGCAGCCTGAATACTGGAAGATATGTTTTGGCAATAACAGCGATTTTCTGACGAAGGAAGGCTCTGATTTGAATTCTGCTTGCGGCATTCGAATCCTCTCGCCATTTTACGTCTGAATAGCGCGTTTTCCACTACCCGATCACGGTCCTCGAAGCCAGAATACTGTGAGATAGGTTTTGGATACAGGAGCGATTTTCTGACGAAGGCAGTCTCTGATTTAAATTCTGCTTGCGACATTCAATACCTGTCGTCATTTTACGTCGGAATAGCATGTTTTCCATACCCGATTACGATCCTGGCAGCCTGAATACTGGAAGATAGCTTTTGGCTATAACAGCGGTTTTCTGACGAAGGAAGGCTCTGATTTGAATTCTGCTTGCGGCATTCGAATCCTCTCGCCATTTTACGTCGGAATAGCATGTTTTCCACTCCCGATCTCGATCCTGGCAGCCTGAATACTGGAAGATAGTTTTGGCTATAACAGCGATTTTCGGACCAAGGCAGGCTCTAATTTGAATTCTGCTTGCGGCATTCGATCCCTCGCGTCATTTTACGTCGGAATAGCATGTTTTCCACTCCCGATCTCGATCCTGGCAGCCTGAATACTGGAAGATAGTTTTGGCTATAACAGCGATTTTCGGACCAAGGAAGGCTCTGATTTGAATTGTGCTTGCGGCATTCGATCCCTCGCGTCATTTTACGTCGGAATAGCACTTTTTCCACACCCGATTACGATTCTGGCAGCCTGAATACTGGAAGATAGGTTTTGGCAATAACAGCGATTTTCTGACGAAGGAAGGCTCTGATTTGAATTCTGCTTGCGACATTCGATCCCTCGCGTCATTTTACGTCGGAATAGCACGTTTTCCACTACCCATTACGATCCTGGGAGCCAGAACACTGGGAGATTGGTTTTGGCTATAACAGCGATTTTCTGACGAAGGAAGTCTCTGATTTGAATTGTGCTTGCGGCGTTCGATCCCTCGCGTCAATTTACGTCGGAATAGCATGTTTTACATTCCCGTCTCGATCCTGGATGCCAGAATACTGGGAGATAGCTTTTGGCTATAACAGCGATTTTCGGACCAAGGCAGGCACTGATTTGAATTCTGCTTGCGGCATTCGATCCCTGTCGTCATTTTACGTCGGAATAGCACGTTTTCCACTACCCATTACGATCCTGGGAGCCAGATTACTGGAAGATAGGTTTTGGCAATAACAGCGATTTTCAGACGATGGAGGGATCTGGTTTGAATTCTGCCTGCGGCATTCGATTCCTCTCGTCATTTTACGTCGAAATAGCACGTTTTCCACTACCCATTACGATCCTGGGAGCCAGATTACTGGGAGATAGGTTTTGGCTATAACAGCGATTTTCTGAAGAAGGCAGGCACTGATTTGAATTCTTCTAGCGGCATTCGATCCCTCTCGTCATTTTGCGTCGGAATAGCATGTTTCCGACAACCGATTACGATACTGGCAGCCTGAATACTGGAAGATAGCTTTTGGCTATAACAGCGGATTTCGGACGAAGGCAGGCTCTGATTTGAATTCTGCTTGCGGCATTTGATCCCTCACGTCATTTTGCGTCGGAATAGCATGTTTCCCACACCCGATTACGATACTTGCAGCCTGAATACTGGAAGATATGTTTTGGCAATAACAGCGATTTTCTGACGAAGGAAGGCTCTGATTTGAATTCTGCTTGCGGCATTTGATCCCTCACCTCATTTTGCGTCGGAATAGCATGTTTCCCACACCCGATTACGATACTTGCAGCCTGAATACTGGAAGATATGTTTTGGCAATAACAGCGATTTTCTGACGAAGGAAGGCTCTGATTTGAATTCTGCTTGCGTCATTCGATCCCTCGCGTCATTTTGCGCCGGAGTAGCACGTTTTCCACTACCCATTACGATCCTGGCAGCCTGAATACTGGAAGATAGGTTTTGGCAATAACAGCGATTTTCGGACGAATGCAGGCTCTGATTTGAATTGTGCTTGCGGCATTCGATCCCACGCGTCATTTTACGTCGGAATAGCATGTTTTCCACACCCGATTACGATCCTGGAAGCCAGAATACTGGGAGATAGGTTTTGGATACAGGAGCGATTTCTGACGAAGGCAGTCTCTGATTTGAATTCTGCTTCTGGCATTCGATTCCTCTCGTGATTTTACGTCGGAATAGCATGTTTTCCGCACCCGATTACGATCCTGGCAGCCTGAATACTGGAAGATAGCTTTTGGCTATAACAGCGGTTTGCTGACGAAGGAAGGCTCTGATTTGAATTCTGCTTGCGGCATTCGATTCCTCTCGTCATTTTGCGCCGGAATAGCATGTTTTCCACACCCGATTACGATCCTGGGAGCCAGATTACTGCAAGACAGGTTTTGGCTGTAATAGCGATTTTTTGACGAAGGAAGTCTCTGATTTGAATTCTGCTTGCGACATTCAATCCCTCTCGTCATTTGACGTCGGAATAGGATGTTTTCCACACCCGATTACGGTCCTCGAAGCCAGAATACTGTGAGATAGGTTTTGGATACAGGAGCGATTTTCTGACGAAGGCAGTCTCTGATTTAAATTCTGCTTGCGACATTCAATCCCTCTCGTCATTTTACGTCGGAATAGCATGTTTTCCACACCCGATTACGATCCTGGCAGCCTGAATACTGGAAGATAGCTTTTGGCTATAACAGCGGTTTTCTGACGAAGGAAGGCTCTGATTTAAATTCTGCTTGCGACATTCAATCCCTCTCGTCATTTTACATCGGAATAGCATGTTTTCCATACCCGATTACGGTCCTGGAAGCCAGAATACTGGGAGATAGGTTTTGGATACAGGAGCGATTTTCTAACGAAGGCAGTCTCTGATTTAAATTCTGCTTGCGACATTCAATCCCTCTCGTCATTTTACGTCGGAATAGCATGTTTTCCATACCCGATTACGGTCCTGGAAGCCAGAATACTGGGAGATAGGTTTTGGATACAGGAACGATTTTCTGCCGAAGGAAGGCTCTGATTTGAATTCTGCTTGCGGCATTCGATGCCTCTCGTCATTTTACGTCGGAATAGCACGGTTTCCACACGTGATTACGGTCCTGGAAGCCAGAATACTGGGAGATAGGTTTTGGCTCTAACAGCGATTTTCAGACGAAGGAAGGCTCTGATTTGAATTCTGCTTCTGGCATTCGATCCCTCTCGTCATTTTGCGTCGGAATAGCATGTTTCCGACAACCGATTACGATACTGGCAGCCTGAATACTGGAAGATAGCTTTTGGCTATAACAGCGGATTTCGGACGAAGGCAGGCTCTGATTTGAATTCTGCTTGCGGCATTTGATCCCTCACGTCATTTTGCGTCGGAATAGCATGTTTCCCACACCCGATTACGATACTTGCAGCCTGAATACTGGAAGATATGTTTTGGCAATAACAGCGATTTTCTGACGAAGGAAGGCTCTGATTTGAATTCTGCTTGCGGCATTTGATCCCTCACCTCATTTTGCGTCGGAATAGCATGTTTCCCACACCCGATTACGATACTTGCAGCCTGAATACTGGAAGATATGTTTTGGCAATAACAGCGATTTTCTGACGAAGGAAGGCTCTGATTTGAATTCTGCTTGCGTCATTCGATCCCTCGCGTCATTTTGCGCCGGAGTAGCACGTTTTCCACTACCCATTACGATCCTGGCAGCCTGAATACTGGAAGATAGGTTTTGGCTATAACAGCGATTTTCGGACGAATGCAGGCTCTGATTTGAATTGTGCTTGCGGCATTCGATCCCACGCGTCATTTTACGTCGGAATAGCATGTTTTCCACACCCGATTACGATCCTGGCAGCCAGAATACTGGGAGATAGGTTTTGGATACAGGAGCGATTTCTGACGAAGGCAGTCTCTGATTTGAATTCTGCTTCTGGCATTCGATTCCTCTCGTGATTTTACGTCGGAATAGCATGTTTTCCGCACCCGATTACGATCCTGGCAGCCTGAATACTGGAAGATAGGTTTTGGCTATAACAGCGATTTTCTGACGAAGGAAGGCTCTGATTTGAATTCTGCTTGCGGCATTCGATTCCTCTCGTCATTTTGCGCCGGAATAGCATGTTTTCCACACCCGATTACGATCCTGGGAGCCAGATTACTGCAAGACAGGTTTTGGCTGTAATAGCGATTTTTTGACGAAGGAAGTCTCTGATTTAAATTCTGCTTGCGACATTCAATCCCTCTCGTCATTTTACGTCGGAATAGGATGTTTTCCACACCCGATTACGGTCCTCGAAGCCAGAATACTGTGAGATAGGTTTTGGATACAGGAGCGATTTTCTGACGAAGGCAGTCTCTGATTTAAATTCTGCTTGCGACATTCAATCCCTGTCGTCATTTTACGTCGGAATAGCATGTTTTCCATACCCGATTACGATCCTGGCAGCCTGAATACTGGAAGATAGCTTTTGGCTATAACAGCGGTTTTCTGACGAAGGAAGGCTCTGATTTAAATTCTGCTTGCGACATTCAATCCCTCTCGTCATTTTACATCGGAATAGCATGTTTTCCATACCCGATTACGGTCCTGGAAGCCAGAATACTGGGAGATAGGTTTTGGATACAGGAGCGATTTTCTAACGAAGGCAGTCTCTGATTTAAATTCTGCTTGCGACATTCAATCCCTCTCGTCATTTTACGTCGGAATAGCATGTTTTCCATACCCGATTACGGTCCTGGAAGCCAGAATACTGGGAGATAGGTTTTGGATACAGGAACGATTTTCTGCCGAAGGAAGGCTCTGATTTGAATTCTGCTTGCGGCATTCGATGCCTCTCGTCATTTTACGTCGGAATAGCACGGTTTCCACACGTGATTACGGTCCTGGAAGCCAGAATACTGGGAGATAGGTTTTGGCTCTAACAGCGATTTTCAGACGAAGGAAGGCTCTGATTTGAATTCTGCTTCTGGCATTCGATTCCTCTCGTGATTTTACGTCGGAATAGCATGTTTTCCGCACCCGATTACGATCCTGGCAGCCTGAATACTGGAAGATAGCTTTTGGCTATAACAGCGGTTTGCTGACGAAGGAAGGCTCTGATTTGAATTCTGCTTGCGGCATTCGATTCCTCTCGTCATTTTACGCCGGAGTAGCATGTTTTCCACACCCGATTACGATCCTGGGAGCCAGATTACTGCAAGACAGGTTTTGGCTGTAATAGCGATTTTTTGACGAAGGAAGGCTCTGATTTGAATTCTGCTTGCGGCATTCGATTCCTCTCGTCATTTTACGTTCGAATAGCATGTTTTCCACACCCGATTACGGTCCTCGAAGCCAGAATACTGGAAGATAGCTTTTGGCTATAACAGCGGTTTTCTGACGAAAGAAGGCTCTGATTTGAATTCTGCTTGCGACATTCAATCACTCTCGTCATTTTACGTCGGAATAGCATGTTTTCCATACCCGATTACGATCCTCGAAGACAGAATACTGGGAGATAGGTTTTGGCTATAACAGCGATTTTCTGACGAAGGCAGTCTCTGATTTGAATTCTGCTTGCGACATTCGATTCCTCTCGTCATTTTACGTCGGAATAGCATGTTGTCCACACCCGATTACGATCCTGGGAGCCAGATTACTCCAAGGTAGGTTTTGGCTTTAATACCGATTTTCTGACGAAGGAAGGCTCTGATTTGAATTCTGCATGCGGCATTCGATCCCTCTCGTCATTTTACATTGGAGTAGAATGTTTTCCACACCCGATTACGGTCCTGGAAGCCAGAATACTGGAAGTTAGCTTTTGGCTATAACAGCGGTTTTCTGACGAAGGAAGCCTCTGATTTGAATTCTGCTTGCGACATTCAATCAATCTCGTCATTTTACGTCGGAATGGCATGTTTTCCATACCCGATTACGGTCCTGGAAGCCAGAACACTGGGAGATAGGTTTTTGATACAGGAGCGATTTTCTGACGAAGGCAGTCTCTGATTTGAATTCTGCTTGCGACATTCGATTCCTCTCGTCATTTTACGTCGGAATAGCATGTTTTCCACACCCGATTACGATCCTGGGAGCCATATTACTCCAAGATAGGTTTTGGCTTTAATACCGATTTTCTGACGAAGGAAGGCTCTGATTTGAATTCTGCTTGCGGCATTCGATCCCTCTCGTCATTTTACATCGGAGTAGAATGTTTTCCACACCCGATTACGGTACTGGAGGCCAGCATACTGGGAGATAGGTTTTGGCTTTAATACCGATTTTCTGACGAAGGAAGCCTCTGATTTGAATTCTGCCTGCGGCATTCGATCCCTCTCGTCATTTTATGTCGGAATAGCATGTTTTCCATACCCGATTACGGTCCTGGAAGCCAGAACACTGGGAGATAGGTTTTTGATACAGGAGCGATTTTCTGACGAAGGCAGTCTCTGGTTTGAATTCTGCTTGCGACATTCGATTCCTCTCGTCATTTTACGTCGGAATAGCATGTTTTCCACACCCGATTACGATCCTGGGAGCCATATTACTCCAAGATAGGTTTTGGCTTTAATACCGATTTTCTGACGAAGGAAGGCTCTGATTTGAATTCTGCTTGCGGCATTCGATCCCTCTCGTCATTTTACATCGGAGTAGAATGTTTTCCACACCCGATTACGGTCCTGGAGGCCAGCATACTGGGAGATAGGTTTTGGCTCTAACAGCGGTTTTCAGACGAAGGAAGGCTCTGATTTGAATTCTGCCTGCGGCATTCGATCCCTCTCGTCATTTTATGTCGGAATAGCATGTTTTCCATACCCGATTACGGTCCTGGAAGCCAGAATACTGGGAGACAGGTTTTGGATACAGGAGCGATTTCAGACGAAAGCAGTCTCTGATTTGAATTCTGCTTCCGGCATTCGATGCCTCTCGTCATTTCACGTCCGAATAGCATGTTTTCCACACCCGATTACGATCCTGGCAGCCTGAATACTGGAAGATAGCTTTTGGCTATAACAGCGGTTTTCTGACGAAAGAAGGCTCTGATTTGAATTCTGCTTGCGACATTCAATCCCTCTCGTCATTTTACGTCGGAATAGCATGTTTTCCATACCCGATTACGATCCTCGAAGACAGAACACTGGGAGATAGGTTTTTGATACAGGAACGATTTTCTGACGAAGGCAGTCTCTGATTTGAATTCTGCTTGCGACATTCGATTCCTCTCGTCATTTTACGTCGGAATAGCATGTTTTCCACACCCGATTACGATCCTGGGAGCCAGATTACTCCAAGGTAGGTTTTGGCTTTAATACCGATTTTCTGACGAAGGAAGGCTCTGATTTGAATTCTGCATGCGGCATTCGATCCCTCTCGTCATTTTACATCGGAGTAGAATGTTTTCCACACCCGATTACGGTCCTGGAAGCCAGAATACTGGAAGTTAGCTTTTGGCTATAACAGCGGTTTTCTGACGAAGGAAGCCTCTGATTTGAATTCTGCTTGCGACATTCAATCAATCTCGTCATTTTACGTCGGAATGGCATGTTTTCCATACCCGATTACGGTCCTGGAAGCCAGAACACTGGGAGATAGGTTTTTGATACAGGAACGATTTTCTGACGAAGGCAGTCTCTGATTTGAATTCTGCTTGCGACATTCGATTCCTCTCGTCATTTTACGTCGGAATAGCATGTTTTCCACACCCGATTACGATCCTGGGAGTCATATTACTCCAAGATAGGTTTTGGCTTTAATACCGATTTTCTGACGAAGGAAGGCTCTGATTTGAATTCTGCTTGCGGCATTCGATCCCTCTCGTCATTTTACATCGGAGTAGAATGTTTTCCACACCCGATTACGGTACTGGAAGCCAGCATACTGGGAGATAGGTTTTGGCTTTAATACCGATTTTCTGACGAAGGAAGCCTCTGATTTGAATTCTGCCTGCGGCATTCGATCCCTCTCGTCATTTTATGTCGGAATAGCATGTTTTCCATACCCGATTACGGTCCTGGAAGCCAGAATACTGGGAGACAGGTTTTGGATACAGGAGCGATTTCAGACGAAGGCAGTCTCTGATTTGAATTCTGCTTCCGGCATTCGATCCCTCTCGTCATTTTACGTCCGAATAGCATGTTTTCCACACCCGATTACGATCCTGGCAGCCTGAATACTGGGAGATAGGTTTTGGCTCTAACAGCGATTTTCAGACGAACGAAGGCTCTGATTTGAATTCTGCATGCGGCATTCGATCCCTCTCGTCATTTTATGTCGGAATAGCATGTTTTCCATACCCGATTACGGTCCTGGAAGCCAGAATACTGGGAGACAGGTTTTGGATACAGGAGCGATTTCAGACGAAGGCAGTCTCTGATTTGAATTCTGCTTCCGGCATTCGATGCCTCTCGTCATTTCACGTCCGAATAGCATGTTTTCCACACCCGATTACGATCCTGGCAGCCTGAATACTGGAAGATAGCTTTTGGCTATAACAGCGGTTTTCTGACGAAAGAAGGCTCTGATTTGAATTCTGCATGCGGCATTCGATCCCTCTCGTCATTTTACATCGGAGTAGAATGTTTTCCACACCCGATTACGGTCCTGGAAGCCAGAATACTGGAAGTTAGCTTTTGGCTATAACAGCGGTTTTCTGACGAAGGAAGGATCTGATTTGAATTCTGCCTGCGGCATTCGATCCCTCTCGTCATTTTACGTCGGAATAGCATGTTTTCCACACCCGATTACGATCCTGGGAGCCATATTACTCCAAGATAGGTTTTGGTTTTAATACCGATTTTCTGACGAAGTAAGGCTCTGATTTGAATTCTGCTTGCGGCATTCGATCCCTCTCGTCATTTTACATCGGAGTAGAATGTTTTCCACACCCGATTACGGATCTGGACGCCAGCATACTGGGAGATAGGTTTTGGCTCTAACAGCGGTTTTCAGACGAAGGAAGGCTCTGATTTGAATTCTGCCTGTGGCATTCGATCCCTCTCGTCATTTTATGTCGGAATAGCATGTTTTCCATACCCGATTACGGTCCTGGAAGCCAGTACACTGGGAGATAGGTTTTTGATACAGGAGCGATTTTCTGACGAAGGCAGTCTCTGGTTTGAATTCTGCTTGCGACATTCGATCCCTCTCGTCATTTTACGTCCGAATAGCATGTTTTCCACACCCGATTACGATCCTGGCAGCCTGAATACTGGGAGATAGGTTTTGGCTCTAACAGCGATTTTCAGACGAACGAAGGCTCTGATTTGAATTCTGCATGCGACATTCAATCACTCTCGTCATTTTACGTCGGAATAGCATGTTTTCCATACCCGATTACGATCCTCGAAGACAGAATACTGGGAGATAGGTTTTGGCTATAACAGCGATTTTCTGACGCAGGCAGTCTCTGATTTGAATTCTGCTTGCGACATTCGATTCCTCTCGTCATTTTACGTCGGAATAGCATGTTTTCCACACCCGATTACGGTCCTGGAAGCCAGAATACTGGAAGTTAGCTTTTGGCTATAACAGCGGTTTTCTGACGAAGGAAGGATCTGATTTGAATTCTGCTTGCGACATTCAATCAATCTCGTCATTTTACGTCGGAATGGCATGTTTTCCATACCCGATTACGGTCCTGGAAGCCAGAACACTGGGAGATAGGTTTTTGATACAGGAGCGATTTTCTGACGAAGGCAGTCTCTGGTTTGAATTCTGCTTGCGACATTCGATTCCTCTCGTCATTTTACGTCGGAATAGCATGTTTTCCACACCAGATTACGATCCTGGGAGCCAGATTACTCCAAGATAGGTTTTGGCTTTAATACCGATTTTCTGACGAAGGAAGGCTCTGATTTGAATTCTGCTTGCGGCATTCGATCCCTCTCGTCATTTTACATCGGAGTAGAATGTTTTCCACACCCCATTACGGTCCTGGAGGCCAGCATACTGGGAGATAGGTTTTGGCTCTAACAGCGATTTCCAGACGAACGAAGGCTCTGATTTGAATTCTGCATGCGGCATTCGATCCCTCTCGTCATTTTATGTCGGAATAGCATGTTTTCCATACCCGATTACGATCCTGGCAGCCTGAATACTGGAAGATAGCTTTTGGCTATAACAGCGGTTTGCTGACGAAAGAAGGCTCTGATTTGAATTCTGCTTGCGGCATTCGATTCCTCTCGTCATTTTACGTCGGAATAGCATGTTTTCCATACCCGATTACGGTCCTGGAAGCCAGAATACTGGGAGACAGGTTTTGGATACAGGAGCGATTTCAGACGAAGGCAGTCTCTGATTTGAATTCTGCTTCCGGCATTCGATGCCTCTCGTCATTTCACGTCCGAATAGCATGTTTTCCACACCCGATTACGATCCTGGCAGCCTGAATACTGGAAGATAGCTTTTGGCTATAACAGCGGTTTTCTGACGAAAGAAGGCTCTGATTTGAATTCTGCTTGCGGCATTCGATCCCTCTCGTCATTTTACATCGGAGTAGAATGTTTTCCACACCCGATTACGGTCCTGGACGCCAGCATACTGGGAGATAGGTTTTGGCTCTAACAGCGGTTTTCAGACGAAGGAAGGCTCTGATTTGAATTCTGCCTGCGGCATTCGATCCCTCTCGTCATTTTATGTCGGAATAGCATGTTTTCCATACCCGATTACGGTCCTGGAAGCCAGAATACTGGGAGACAGGTTTTGGATACAGGAGCGATTTCAGACGAAGGCAGTCTCTGATTTGAATTCTGCTTCCGGCATTCGATCCCTCTCGTCATTTTACGTCCGAATAGCATGTTTTCCACACCCGATTACGATCCTGGCAGCCTGAATACTGGGAGATAGGTTTTGGCTCTAACAGCGATTTTCAGACGAACGAAGGCTCTGATTTGAATTCTGCATGCGGCATTCGATCCCTCTCGTCATTTTACGTCGGAATAGCATGTTTTCCACACCCGATTACGATCCTGGGAGCCATATTACTCCAAGATAGGTTTTGGTTTTAATACCGATTTTCTGACGAAGGAAGGCTCTGATTTGAATTCTGCTTGCGGCATTCGATCCCTCTCGTCATTTTACATCGGAGTAGAATGTTTTCCACACCCGATTACGGTCCTGGACGCCAGCATACTGGGAGATAGGTTTTGGCTCTAACAGCGGTTTTCAGACGAAGGAAGGCTCTGATTTGAATTCTGCCTGTGGCATTCGATCCCTCTCGTCATTTTATGTCGGAATAGCATGTTTTCCATACCCGATTACGGTCCTGGAAGCCAGTACACTGGGAGATAGGTTTTTGATACAGGAGCGATTTTCTGACGAAGGCAGTCTCTGGTTTGAATTCTGCTTGCGACATTCGATCCCTCTCGTCATTTTACGTCCGAATAGCATGCTTTCCACACCCGATTACGATCCTGGCAGCCTGAATACTGGGAGATAGGTTTTGGCTCTAACAGCGATTTTCAGACGAACGAAGGCTCTGATTTGAATTCTGCATGCGACATTCAATCACTCTCGTCATTTTACGTCGGAATAGCATGTTTTCCATACCCGATTACGATCCTCGAAGACAGAATACTGGGAGATAGGTTTTGGCTATAACAGCGATTTTCTGACGAAGGCAGTCTCTGATTTGAATTCTGCTTGCGACATTCGATTCCTCTCGTCATTTTACGTCGGAATAGCATGTTTTCCACACCCGATTACGGTCCTGGAAGCCAGAATACTGGAAGTTAGCTTTTGGCTATAACAGCGGTTTTCTGACGAAGGAAGGCTCTGATTTGAATTCTGTTTGCGACATTCAATCAATCTCGTCATTTTACGTCGGAATGACATGTTTTCCATACCCGATTACGGTCCTGGAAGCCAGAACACTGGGAGATAGGTTTTTGATACAGGAGCGATTTTCTGACGAAGGCAGTCTCTGATTTGAATTCTGCTTGCGACATTCGATTCCTCTCGTCATTTTACGTCGGAATAGCATGTTTTCCACACCCGATTACGATCCTGGGAGCCAGATTACTCCAAGATAGGTTTTGGCTTTAATACCGATTTTCTGACGAAGGAAGGCTCTGATTTGAATTCTGCTTGCGGCATTCGATCCCTCTCGTCATTTTACATCGGAGTAGAATGTTTTCCACACCCCATTACGGTCCTGGAGGCCAGCATACTGGGAGATAGGTTTTGGCTCTAACAGCGATTTCCAGACGAACGAAGGCTCTGATTTGAATTCTGCATGCGGCATTCGATCCCTCTCGTCATTTTATGTCGGAATAGCATGTTTTCCATACCCGATTACGATCCTGGCAGCCTGAATACTGGAAGATAGCTTTTGGCTATAACAACGGTTTGCTGACGAAAGAAGGCTCTGATTTGAATTCTGCTTGCGGCATTCGATTCCTCTCGTCATTTTACGTCGGAATAGCATGTTTTCCATACCCGATTACGGTCCTGGAAGCCAGAATACTGGGAGATAGGTTTTGGATACAGGAGCGATTTCTGACGAAAGAAGGCTCTGATTTGAATTCTGCTTGCGACATTCAATCCCTCTCGTCATTTTACGTCGGAATAGCATGTTTTCCATACCCGATTACGGTCCTGGAAGCCAGAATGCTGGGAGATAGGTTTTGGCTATAACAGCGGTTTTCTGACGAAGGCAGTCTCTGATTTGAATTCTGCTTGCGGCATTCAATCCCTGTCGTCATTTTACGTCGGAGTAGCACGTTTTCCACTACCCATTACGATCCTGGGAGCCAGATTATTGCAAGATAGGTTTTGGCTATAACAGCGATTTTCTGACGAAGGAAGGCTCTGCTTTGAATTCTGCTTGCGGCATTCGATTCCTCTCGTCATTTTACGTCGGAATTTCACGTTTTCCACTACCCATTACGATCCTGGGAGCCAGATTACTGCAAGATAGGTTTTGGCTATAACAGCGATTTTCGGAAGAAGGCAGGCACTGATTTGAATTCTTCTAGCGGCATTCGATCCCTCTCGTCATTTTGCGTCGGAATAGCATGTTTCCGACAACCGATTACGATACTGGCAGCCTGAATACTGGAAGATAGCTTTTGGCTATAACAGCGGATTTCGGACGAAGGCAGGCTCTGATTTGAATTCTGCTTGCGGCATTTGATCCCTCACGTCATTTTGCGTCGGAATAGCATGTTTCCCACACCCGATTACGATACTTGCAGCCTGAATACTGGAAGATATGTTTTGGCAATAACAGCGATTTTCTGACGAAGGAAGGCTCTGATTTGAATTCTGCTTGCGGCATTTGATCCCTCACGTCATTTTGCGTCGGAATAGCATGTTTCCCACACCCGATTACGATACTTGCAGCCTGAATACTGGAAGATATGTTTTGGCAATAACAGCTATTTTCTGACGAAGGAAGGCTCTGATTTGAATTCTGCTTGCGTCATTCGATCCCTCGCGTCATTTTACGCCGGAGTAGCACGTTTTCCACTACCCATTACGATCCTGGCAGCCTGAATACTGGAATATAGGTTTTGGCTATAACAGCGATTTTCGGACGAATGCAGGCTCTGATTTGAATTGTGCTTGCGGCATTCGATCCCACGCGTCATTTTACGTCGGACTAGCATGATTTCCACACCCGATTACGGCCCTCGAAGCCAGAATACTGGGAGATAGGTTTTGGATACAGGAGCGATTTTCTGACGAAGGCAGTCTCTGATTTAAATTCTGCTTGCGAAATTCAATCCCTGTCGTCATTTTACGTCGGAATAGCATGTTTTCCATACCCGATTACGGTCCTGGAAGCCAGAATACTGGGAGATAGGTTTTGGATACAGGAGCGATTTCTGACGAAGGCAGTCTCTGATTTGAATTCTGCTTCTGGCATTCGATTCCTCTCGTGATTTTACGTCGGAATAGCATGTTTTCCGCACCCGATTACGATCCTGGCAGCCTGAATACTGGAAGATAGCTTTTGGCTATAACAGCGGTTTGCTGACGAAGGAAGGCTCTGATTTGAATTCTGCTTGCGGCATTCGATTCCTCTCGTCATTTTACGCCGGAATAGCATGTTTTCCACACCCGATTACGATCCTGGGAGCCAGATTACTGCAAGACAGGTTTTGGCTGTAATAGCGATTTTTTGACGAAGGAAGTCTCTGATTTGAATTCTGCTTGCGACATTCAATCCCTCTCGTCATTTGACGTCGGAATAGCATGTATTTCCATACCCGATTACGGTCCTGGAAGCCAGAATACTGGGAGATAGGTTTTGGATACAGGAACGATTTTCTGCCGAAGGAAGGCTCTGATTTGAATTCTGCTTGCGGCATTCGATGCCTCTCGTCATTTTACGTCGGAATAGCACGGTTTCCACACGTGATTACGGTCCTGGAGGCCAGAATACTGGGAGATAGGTTTTGGATACCGGAGCGATTTCTGACGAAGGCAGTCTCTGATTTGAATTCTGCTTGCGGCATTCGATTCCTCTCGTCATTTTACGTCGGAATAGCATGTTTTCCACACGTGATTACGGTCCTGGAGGCCAGAATACTGGGAGATAGGTTTTGGCTCTAACAGCGATTTTCAGACGAAGGAAGGCTCTGATTTGAATTCTGCTTGCGGCATTCGAATCCTCTCGCCATTTTACGTCGGAATAGCGCGTTTTCCACTACCCGATCACGGTCCTGGAACCCAGAATACTGGGAGATAGGTTTTGGATACAGGAGCGATTTCTGACGAAGGCAGTCTCTGATTTGAATTCTGCTTGCGGCATTCGATTCCTCTCGTCATTTTACGTCGGAATAGGATGTTTTCCACACCCGATTACGGTCCTCGAAGCCAGAATACTGTGAGATAGGTTTTGGATACAGGAGCGATTTTCTGACGAAGGCAGTCTCTGATTTAAATTCTGCTTGCGACATTCAATCCCTGTCGTCATTTTACGTCGGAATAGCATGTTTTCCATACCCGATTACGATCCTGGCAGCCTGAATACTGGAAGATAGCTTTTGGCTATAACAGCGGTTTTCTGACGAAGGAAGGCTCTGATTTAAATTCTGCTTGCGACATTCAATCCCTCTCGTCATTTTACATCGGAATAGCATGTTTTCCATACCCGATTACGGTCCTGGAAGCCAGAATACTGGGAGATAGGTTTTGGATACAGGAGCGATTTTCTAACGAAGGCAGTCTCTGATTTAAATTCTGCTTGCGACATTCAATCCCTCTCGTCATTTTACGTCGGAATAGCATGTTTTCCATACCCGATTACGGTCCTGGAAGCCAGAATACTGGGAGATAGGTTTTGGATACAGGAACGATTTTCTGCCGAAGGAAGGCTCTGATTTGAATTCTGCTTGCGGCATTCGATCCCTCTCGTCATTTTACGTCCGAATAGCATGCTTTCCACACCCGATTACGATCCTGGCAGCCTGAATACTGGGAGATAGGTTTTGGCTCTAACAGCGATTTTCAGACGAACGAAGGCTCTGATTTGAATTCTGCATGCGACATTCAATCACTCTCGTCATTTTACGTCGGAATAGCATGTTTTCCATACCCGATTACGATCCTCGAAGACAGAATACTGGGAGATAGGTTTTGGCTATAACAGCGATTTTCTGACGAAGGCAGTCTCTGATTTGAATTCTGCTTGCGACATTCGATTCCTCTCGTCATTTTACGTCGGAATAGCATGTTTTCCACACCCGATTACGGTCCTGGAAGCCAGAATACTGGAAGTTAGCTTTTGGCTATAACAGCGGTTTTCTGACGAAGGAAGGATCTGATTTGAATTCTGCTTGCGACATTCAATCAATCTCGTCATTTTACGTCGGAATGACATGTTTTCCATACCCGATTACGGTCCTGGAAGCCAGAACACTGGGAGATAGGTTTTTGATACAGGAGCGATTTTCTGACGAAGGCAGTCTCTGATTTGAATTCTGCTTGCGACATTCGATTCCTCTCGTCATTTTACGTCGGAATAGCATGTTTTCCACACCCGATTACGATCCTGGGAGCCAGATTACTCCAAGATAGGTTTTGGCTTTAATACCGATTTTCTGACGAAGGAAGGCTCTGATTTGAATTCTGCTTGCGGCATTCGATCCCTCTCGTCATTTTACATCGGAGTAGAATGTTTTCCACACCCCATTACGGTCCTGGAGGCCAGCATACTGGGAGATAGGTTTTGGCTCTAACAGCGATTTCCAGACGAACGAAGGCTCTGATTTGAATTCTGCATGCGGCATTCGATCCCTCTCGTCATTTTATGTCGGAATAGCATGTTTTCCATACCCGATTACGATCCTGGCAGCCTGAATACTGGAAGATAGCTTTTGGCTATAACAACGGTTTGCTGACGAAAGAAGGCTCTGATTTGAATTCTGCTTGCGGCATTCGATTCCTCTCGTCATTTTACGTCGGAATAGCATGTTTTCCATACCCGATTACGGTCCTGGAAGCCAGAATACTGGGAGATAGGTTTTGGATACAGGAGCGATTTCTGACGAAAGAAGGCTCTGATTTGAATTCTGCTTGCGACATTCAATCCCTCTCGTCATTTTACGTCGGAATAGCATGTTTTCCATACCCGATTACGGTCCTGGAAGCCAGAATGCTGGGAGATAGGTTTTGGCTATAACAGCGGTTTTCTGACGAAGGCAGTCTCTGATTTGAATTCTGCTTGCGGCATTCAATCCCTGTCGTCATTTTACGTCGGAGTAGCACGTTTTCCACTACCCATTACGATCCTGGGAGCCAGATTATTGCAAGATAGGTTTTGGCTATAACAGCGATTTTCTGACGAAGGAAGGCTCTGCTTTGAATTCTGCTTGCGGCATTCGATTCCTCTCGTCATTTTACGTCGGAATTTCACGTTTTCCACTACCCATTACGATCCTGGGAGCCAGATTACTGCAAGATAGGTTTTGGCTATAACAGCGATTTTCGGAAGAAGGCAGGCACTGATTTGAATTCTTCTAGCGGCATTCGATCCCTCTCGTCATTTTGCGTCGGAATAGCATGTTTCCGACAACCGATTACGATACTGGCAGCCTGAATACTGGAAGATAGCTTTTGGCTATAACAGCGGATTTCGGACGAAGGCAGGCTCTGATTTGAATTCTGCTTGCGGCATTTGATCCCTCACGTCATTTTGCGTCGGAATAGCATGTTTCCCACACCCGATTACGATACTTGCAGCCTGAATACTGGAAGATATGTTTTGGCAATAACAGCGATTTTCTGACGAAGGAAGGCTCTGATTTGAATTCTGCTTGCGGCATTTGATCCCTCACGTCATTTTGCGTCGGAATAGCATGTTTCCCACACCCGATTACGATACTTGCAGCCTGAATACTGGAAGATATGTTTTGGCAATAACAGCTATTTTCTGACGAAGGAAGGCTCTGATTTGAATTCTGCTTGCGTCATTCGATCCCTCGCGTCATTTTACGCCGGAGTAGCACGTTTTCCACTACCCATTACGATCCTGGCAGCCTGAATACTGGAATATAGGTTTTGGCTATAACAGCGATTTTCGGACGAATGCAGGCTCTGATTTGAATTGTGCTTGCGGCATTCGATCCCACGCGTCATTTTACGTCGGAATAGCATGATTTCCACACCCGATTACGGCCCTCGAAGCCAGAATACTGGGAGATAGGTTTTGGATACAGGAGCGATTTTCTGACGAAGGCAGTCTCTGATTTAAATTCTGCTTGCGAAATTCAATCCCTCTCGTCATTTTACGTCGGAATAGCATGTTTTCCATACCCGATTACGGTCCTGGAAGCCAGAATACTGGGAGATAGGTTTTGGATACAGGAGCGATTTCTGACGAAGGCAGTCTCTGATTTGAATTCTGCTTCTGGCATTCGATTCCTCTCGTGATTTTACGTCGGAATAGCATGTTTTCCGCACCCGATTACGATCCTGGCAGCCTGAATACTGGAAGATAGCTTTTGGCTATAACAGCGGTTTGCTGACGAAGGAAGGCTCTGATTTGAATTCTGCTTGCGGCATTCGATTCCTCTCGTCATTTTACGCCGGAATAGCATGTTTTCCACACCCGATTACGATCCTGGGAGCCAGATTACTGCAAGACAGGTTTTGGCTGTAATAGCGATTTTTTGACGAAGGAAGTCTCTGATTTGAATTCTGCTTGCGACATTCAATCCCTCTCGTCATTTGACGTCGGAATAGCATGTATTTCCATACCCGATTACGGTCCTGGAAGCCAGAATACTGGGAGATAGGTTTTGGATACAGGAACGATTTTCTGCCGAAGGAAGGCTGTGATTTGAATTCTGCTTGCGGCATTCGATGCCTCTCGTCATTTTACGTCGGAATAGCACGGTTTCCACACGTGATTACGGTCCTGGAGGCCAGAATACTGGGAGATAGGTTTTGGATACCGGAGCGATTTCTGACGAAGGCAGTCTCTGATTTGAATTCTGCTTGCGGCATTCGATTCCTCTCGTCATTTTACGTCGGAATAGGATGTTTTCCACACGTGATTACGGTCCTGGAGGCCAGAATACTGGGAGATAGGTTTTGGCTCTAACAGCGATTTTCAGACGAAGGAAGGCTCTGATTTGAATTCTGCTTGCGGCATTCGAATCCTCTCGCCATTTTACGTCGGAATAGCGCGTTTTCCACTACCCGATCACGGTCCTGGAACCCAGAATACTGGGAGATAGGTTTTGGATACAGGAGCGATTTCTGACGAAGGCAGTCTCTGATTTGAATTCTGCTTGCGGCATTCGATTCCTCTCGTCATTTTACGTCGGAATAGGATGTTTTCCACACCCGATTACGGTCCTCGAAGCCAGAATACTGGGAGATAGGTTTTGGATACAGGAGCGATTTTCTGACGAAGGCAGTCTCTGATTTAAATTCTGCTTGCGACATTCAATCCCTGTCGTCATTTTACGTCGGAATAGCATGTTTTCCATACCCGATTACGATCCTGGCAGCCTGAATACTGGAAGATAGCTTTTGGCTATAACAGCGGTTTTCTGACGAAGGAAGGCTCTGATTTAAATTCTGCTTGCGACATTCAATCCCTCTCGTCATTTTACATCGGAATAGCATGTTTTCCATACCCGATTACGGTCCTGGAAGCCAGAATACTGGGAGATAGGTTTTGGATACAGGAGCGATTTTCTAACGAAGGCAGTCTCTGATTTAAATTCTGCTTGCGACATTCAATCCCTCTCGTCATTTTACGTCGGAATAGCATGTTTTCCATACCCGATTACGGTCCTGGAAGCCAGAATACTGGGAGATAGGTTTTGGATACAGGAACGATTTTCTGACGAAGGAAGGCTCTGATTTGAATTCTGCTTGCGGCATTCGATGCCTCTCGTCATTTTACGTCGGAATAGCACGGTTTCCACACGTGATTACGGTCCTGGAGGCCAGAATACTGGGAGATAGGTTTTGGCTCTAACAGCGATTTTCAGACGAAGGAAGGCTCTGATTTGAATTCTGCTTGCGGCATTCGAATCCTCTCGCCATTTTACGTCGGAATAGCGCGTTTTCCACTACCCGATCACGGTCCTGGAACCCAGAATACTGGGAGATAGGTTTTGGCTACAACAGCGACTTTATGACGAAGGGAGGCTCTGAGTTGAATTCTGCTTGCGACATTCGATTCCTCTCGTCATTTTACGTCGGAATAGCATGATTTCCACACCCGATTACGGTCCTCGAAGCCAGAATACTGGGAGATAGGTTTTGGATACAGGATCGATTTCTGACGAAGGCAGTCTCTAATTTGAATTCTGCTTGTGGCATTCGATTCCTCTCGTCATTTTACGTCGGAAGAGCATGTTTTCCACACCCGATTACGATCCTGGCAGCCTGAATACTGGAAGATAGCTTTTGGCTATAACAGCGGTTTGCTGACGAAGGAAGGCTCTGATTTGAATTCTGCTTGCGGCATTCGATTCCTCTCGTCATTTTACGTTCGAATAGCATGTTTTCCACACCCGATTACGGTCCTCGAAGCCAGAATACTGGGAGATAGGTTTTGGCTATAACAGCGGTTTTCTGACGAAGGCAGTCTCTGATTTGAATTCTGCTTGCGACATTCAATCCCTCTCGTCATTTTACGTCGGAATAGCATGTTTTCCATACCCGATTACGGTCCTGGATGCCAGAATGCTGGGAGATAGGTTTTGGCTATAACAGCGGTTTTCTGACGAAGGCAGTCTCTGATTTGAATTCTGCTTCCGGCATTCGATTCCTCCCGTCATTTTACGTCCGAATAGCATGTTTTCCACACCCGATTACGATCCTGGGAGCCAGATTACTCCAAGGTAGCTTTTGGCTATAACAGCGATTTTCTGACGAAGGCAGTCTCTGATTTGAATTCTGCTTGCGACATTCGATTCCTCTCGTCATTTTACGTCGGAATAGCATGTTTTCCACACCCGATTACGATCCTGGGAGCCATATTACTCCAAGATAGGTTTTGGCTTTAATACCGATTTTCTGACGAAGGAAGGCTCTGATTTGAATTCTGCTTGTGGCATTCGATCCCTCTCGTCATTTTACATCGGAGTAGAATGTTTTCCACACCCGATTACGGTCCTGGAGGCCAGCATACTGGGAGATAGGTTTTGGCTCTAACAGCGGTTTTCAGACGAAGGAAGGCTCTGATTTGAATTCTGCCTGCGGCATTCGATCCCTCTCGTCATTTTATGAGGGAATAGCATGTTTTCCATACCCGATTACGGTCCTGGAAGCCAGTACACTGGGAGATAGGTTTTTGATACAGGAGCGATTTTCTGACGAAGGCAGTCTCTGGTTTGAATTCTGCTTGCGACATTCGATTCCTCTCGTCATTTTAGGTCGGAATAGCATGTTTTCCACACCCGATTACGATCCTGGGAGCCAGATTACTCCAAGATAGGTTTTGGCTTTAATACCGATTTTCTGACGAAGGAAGGCTCTGATTTGAATTCTGCTTGCGGCATTCGATCCCTCTCGTCATTTTACGTCCGAATAGCATGTTTTCCACACCCGATTACGATCCTGGCAGCCTGAATACTGGGAGATAGGTTTTGGCTCTAACAGCGATTTTCAGACTAAAGAAGGCTCTGATTTGAATTCTGCATGCGGCATTCGATCCCTCTCGTCATTTTACATCGGAGTAGAATGTTTTCCACACCCGATTACGGTCCTGGAAGCCAGAATACTGGAAGTTAGCTTTTGGCTATAACAGCGGTTTTCTGACGAAGGAAGGATCTGATTTGAATTCTGCCTGCGGCATTCGATCCCTCTCGTCATTTTACGTCGGAATAGCATGTTTTCCACACCCGATTACGATCCTGGGAGCCATATTACTCCAAGATAGGTTTTGGTTTTAATACCGATTTTCTGACGAAGGAAGGCTCTGATTTGAATTCTGCTTGCGGCATTCGATCCCTCTCGTCATTTTACATCGGAGTAGAATGTTTTCCACACCCGATTACGGTCCTGGACGCCAGCATACTGGGAGATAGGTTTTGGCTCTAACAGCGATTTCCAGACGAACGAAGGCTCTGATTTGAATTCTGCATGCGGCATTCGATCCTTCTCGTCATTTTATGTCGGAATAGCATGTTTTCCATACCCGATTACGATCCTGGCAGCCTGAATACTGGAAGATAGCTTTTGGCTATAACAGCGGTTTGCTGACGAAAGAAGGCTCTGATTTGAATTCTGCTCGCGGCATTCGATTCCTCTCGTCATTTTACGTCGGAATAGCATGTTTTCCATACCCGATTACGGTCCTGGAAGCCAGAATACTGGGAGATAGGTTTTGGATACAGGAGCGATTTCTGACGAAAGAAGGCTCTGATTTGAATTCTGCTTGCGACATTCAATCCCTCTCGTCATTTTACGTCGGAATAGCATGTTTTCCATACCCGATTACGGTCCTGGAAGCCAGAATGCTGGGAGATAGGTTTTGGCTATAACAGCGGTTTTCTGACGAAGGCAGTCTCTGATTTGAATTCTGCTTGCGGCATTCAATCCCTGTCGTCATTTTACGTCGGAGTAGCACGTTTTCCACTACCCATTACGATCCTGGGAGCCAGATTATTGCAAGATAGGTTTTGGCTATAACAGCGATTTTCTGACGAAGGAAGGCTCTGCTTTGAATTCTGCTTGCGGCATTCGATTCCTCTCGTCATTTTACGTCGGAATTTCACGTTTTCCACTACCCATTACGATCCTGGGAGCCAGATTACTGCAAGATAGGTTTTGGCTATAACAGCGATTTTCGGAAGAAGGCAGGCACTGATTTGAATTCTTCTAGCGGCATTCGATCCCTCTCGTCATTTTGCGTCGGAATAGCATGTTTCCGACAACCGATTACGATACTGGCAGCCTGAATACTGGAAGATAGCTTTTGGCTATAACAGCGGATTTCGGACGAAGGCAGGCTCTGATTTGAATTCTGCTTGCGGCATTTGATCCCTCACGTCATTTTGCGTCGGAATAGCATGTTTCCCACACCCGATTACGATACTTGCAGCCTGAATACTGGAAGATATGTTTTGGCAATAACAGCGATTTTCTGACGAAGGAAGGCTCTGATTTGAATTCTGCTTGCGGCATTTGATCCCTCACGTCATTTTGCGTCGGAATAGCATGTTTCCCACACCCGATTACGATACTTGCAGCCTGAATACTGGAAGATATGTTTTGGCAATAACAGCGATTTTCTGACGAAGGAAGGCTCTGATTTGAATTCTGCTTGCGTCATTCGATCCCTCGCGTCATTTTACGCCGGAGTAGCACGTTTTCCACTACCCATTACGGTCCTGGCAGCCTGAATACTGGAATATAGGTTTTGGCTATAACAGCGATTTTCGGACGAATGCAGGCTCTGATTGAATTGTGCTTGCGGCATTCGATCCCATGCGTCATTTTACGTCGGAATAGCATGATTTCCATACCCGATTACGGCCCTCGAAGCCAGAATACTGGGAGATAGGTTTTGGATACAGGAGCGATTTTCTGACAAAGGCAGTCTCTGATTTAAATTCTGCTTGCGAAATTCAATCCCTGTCGTCATTTTACGTCGGAATAGCATGTTTTCCATACCCGATTACGGTCCTGGAAGCCAGAATACTGGGAGATAGGTTTTGGATACAGGAGCGATTTCTGACGAAGGCAGTCTCTGATTTGAATTCTGCTTCTGGCATTCGATTCCTCTCGTGATTTTACGTCGGAATAGCATGTTTTCCGCACCCGATTACGATCCTGGCAGCCTGAATACTGGAAGATAGCTTTGGCTATAACAGCGGTTTGCTGACGAAGGAAGGCTCTGATTTGAATTCTGCTTGCGGCATTCGATTCCTCTCGTCATTTTACGCCGGAATAGCATGTTTTCCACACCCGATTACGATCCTGGGAGCCAGATTACTGCAAGACAGGTTTTGGCTGTAATAGCGATTTTTTGACGAAGGAAGTCTCTGATTTGAATTCTGCTTGCGACATTCAATCCCTCTCGTCATTTTACGTCGGAATAGCATGTTTTTCCATACCCGATTACGGTCCTGGAAGCCAGAATACTGGGAGATAGGTTTTGGATACAGGAACGATTTTCTGCCGAAGGAAGGCTCTGATTTGAATTCTGCTTGCGGCATTCGATGCCTCTCGTCATTTTACGTCGGAATAGCACGGTTTCCACACGTGATTACGGTCCTGGAGGCCAGAATACTGGGAGATAGGTTTTGGATACCGGAGCGATTTCTGACGAAGGCAGTCTCTGATTTGAATTCTGCTTGCGGCATTCGATTCCTCTCGTCATTTTACGTCGGAATAGCATGTTTTCCACACGTGATTACGGTCCTGGAGGCCAGAATACTGGGAGATAGGTTTTGGCTCTAACAGCGATTTTCAGACGAAGGAAGGCTCTGATTTGAATTCTGCTTGCGGCATTCGAATCCTCTCGCCATTTTACGTCGGAATAGCGCGTTTTCCACTACCCGATCACGGTCCTGGAACCCAGAATACTGGGAGATAGGTTTTGGATACAGGAGCGATTTCTCACGAAGGCAGTCTCTGATTTGAATTCTGCTTGCGGCATTCGATTCCTCTCGTCATTTTACGTCGGAATAGGATGTTTTCCACACCCGATTACGGTCCTCGAAGCCAGAATACTGGGAGATAGGTTTTGGATACAGGAGCGATTTTCTGACGAAGGCAGTCTCTGATTTAAATTCTGCTTGCGACATTCAATCCCTCTCGTCATTTTACGTCGGAATAGCATGTTTTCCATACCCGATTACGATCCTGGCAGCCTGAATACTGGAAGATAGCTTTTGGCTATAACAGCGGTTTTCTGACGAAGGAAGGCTCTGATTTAAATTCTGCTTGCGACATTCAATCCCTTTCGTCATTTTACATCGGAATAGCATGTTTTCCATACCCGATTACGGTCCTGGAAGCCAGAATACTGGGAGATAGGTTTTGGATACAGGAGCGATTTTCTAACGAAGGCAGTCTCTGATTTAAATTCTGCTTGCGACATTCAATCCCTCTCGTCATTTTACGTCGGAATAGCATGTTTTCCATACCCGATTACGGTCCTGGAAGCCAGAATACTGGGAGATAGGTTTTGGATACAGGAACGATTTTCTGCCGAAGGAAGGCTCTGATTTGAATTCTGCTTGCGGCATTCGATGCCTCTCGTCATTTTACGTCGGAATAGCACGGTTTCCACACGTGATTACGGTCCTGGAGGCCAGAATACTGGGAGATAGGTTTTGGCTCTAACAGCGATTTTCAGACGAAGGAAGGCTCTGATTTGAATTCTGCTTGCGGCATTCGAATCCTCTCGCCATTTTACGTCGGAATAGCGCGTTTTCCACTACCCGATCACGGTCCTGGAACCCAGAATACTGGGAGATAGGTTTTGGCTACAACAGCGACTTTATGACGAAGGGAGGCTCTGAGTTGAATTCTGCTTGCGACATTCGATTCCTCTCGTCATTTTACGTCGGAATAGCATGATTTCCACACCCGATTACGGTCCTCGAAGCCAGAATACTGGGAGATAGGTTTTGGATACAGGATCGATTTCTGACGAAGGCAGTCTCTAATTTGAATTCTGCTTGTGGCATTCGATTCCTCTCGTCATTTTACGTCGGAAGAGCATGTTTTCCACACCCGATTACGATCCTGGCAGCCTGAATACTGGAAGATAGCTTTTGGCTATAACAGCGGTTTGCTGACGAAGGAAGGCTCTGATTTGAATTCTGCTTGCGGCATTCGATTCCTCTCGTCATTTTACGTCCGAATAGCATGTTTTCCACACCCGATTACGGTCCTCGAAGCCAGAATACTGGGAGATAGGTTTTGGCTATAACAGCGGCTTTCTGACGAAGGCAGTCTCTGATTTGAATTCAGCTTGCGACATTCAATCCCTCTCGTCATTTTACGTCGGAATAGCATGTTTTCCATACCCGATTACGGTCCTGGAAGCCAGAATGCTGGGAGATAGGTTTTGGCTATAACAGCGGTTTTCTGACGAAGGCAGTCTCTGATTTGAATTCTGCTTCCGGCATTCGATTCCTCCCGTCATTTTACGTCCGAATAGCATGTTTTCCACACCCGATTACGATCCTGGGAGCCAGATTACTCCAAGGTAGCTTTTGGCTATAACAGCGATTTTCTGACGAAGGCAGTCTCTGATTTGAATTCTGCTTGCGACATTCGATTCCTCTCGTCATTTTACGTCGGAATAGCATGTTTTCCACACCCGATTACGATCCTGGGAGCCATATTACTCCAAGATAGGTTTTGGCTTTAATACCGATTTTCTGACGAAGGAAGGCTCTGATTTGAATTCTGCTTGCGGCATTCGATCCCTCTCGTCATTTTACATCGGAGTAGAATGTTTTCCACACCCGATTACGGTCCTGGAGGCCAGCATACTGGGAGATATGTTTTGGCTCTAACAGCGGTTTTCAGACGAAGGAAGGCTCTGATTTGAATTCTGCCTGCGGCATTCGATCCCTCTCGTCATTTTATGTCGGAATAGCATGTTTTCCATACCCGATTACGGTCCTGGAAGCCAGTACACTGGGAGATAGGTTTTTGATACAGGAGCGATTTTCTGACGAAGGCAGTCTCTGGTTTGAATTCTGCTTGCGACATTCGATTCCTCTCGTCATTTTAGGTCGGAATAGCATGTTTTCCACACCCGATTACGATCCTGGGAGCCAGATTACTCCAAGATAGGTTTTGGCTTTAATACCGATTTTCTGACGAAGGAAGGCTCTGATTTGAATTCTGCTTGCGGCATTCGATCCCTCTCGTCATTTTACGTACGAATAGCATGTTTTCCACACCCGATTACGATCCTGGCAGCCTGAATACTGGGAGATAGGTTTTGGCTCTAACAGCGATTTTCAGACGAACGAAGGCTCTGATTTGAATTCTGCTTGCGGCATTCGATCCCTCTCGTCATTTTATGTCGGAATAGCATGTTTTCCATACCCGATTACGGTCCTGGAAGCCAGAATACTGGGAAACAGGTTTTGGATACAGGAGCGATTTCAGACGAAGGCAGTCTCTGATTTGAATTCTGCTTCCGGCATTCGATGCCTCTCGTCATTTCACGTCCGAATAGCATGTTTTCCACACCCGATTACGATCCTGGCAGCCTGAATACTGGAAGATAGCTTTTGGCTATAACAGCGGTTTTCTGACGAAAGAAGGCTCTGATTTGAATTCTGCTTGCGACATTCAATCACTCTCGTCATTTTACGTCGGAATAGCATGTTTTCCATACCCGATTACGATCCTCGAAGACAGAATACTGGGAGATAGGTTTTGGCTATAACAGCGATTTTCTGACGAAGGCAGTCTCTGATTTGAATTCTGCTTGCGACATTCGATTCCTCTCGTCATTTTACGTCGGAATAGCATGTTTTCCACACCCGATTACGATCCTGGCAGCCTGACAACTGGAAGATAGCTTTTGGCTATAACAGCGGTTTTCTGACGAAAGAAGGCTCTGATTTGAATTCTGCTTGCGACATTCAATCACTCTCGTCATTTTACGTCGGAATAGCATGTTTTCCACACCCGATTACGGTCCTGGAACCCAGAATACTGGGAGATAGGTTTTGGCTACAACAGCGACTTTATGACGAAGGGAGGCTCTGAGTTGAATTCTGCTTGCGACATTCGATTCCTCTCGTCATTTTACGTCGGAATAGCATGATTTCCACACCCGATTACGGTCCTCGAAGCCAGAATACTGGGAGATAGGTTTTGGATACAGGATCGATTTCTGACGAAGGCAGTCTCTAATTTGAATTCTGCTTGTGGCATTCGATTCCTCTCGTCATTTTACGTCGGAAGAGCATGTTTTCCACACCCGATTACGATCCTGGCAGCCTGAATACTGGAAGATAGCTTTTGGCTATAACAGCGGTTTGCTGACGAAGGAAGGCTCTGATTTGAATTCTGCTTGCGGCATTCGATTCCTCTCGTCATTTTACGTTCGAATAGCATGTTTTCCACACCCGATTACGGTCCTCGAAGCCAGAATACTGGGAGATAGGTTTTGGCTATAACAGCGGCTTTCTGACGAAGGCAGTCTCTGATTTGAATTCAGCTTGCGACATTCAATCCCTCTCGTCATTTTACGTCGGAATAGCATGTTTTCCATACCCGATTACGGTCCTGGAAGCCAGAATTCTGGGAGATAGGTTTTGGCTATAACAGCGGTTTTCTGACGAAGGCAGTCTCTGATTTGAATTCTGCTTCCGGCATTCGATTCCTCCCGTCATTTTACGTCCGAATAGCATGTTTTCCACACCCGATTACGATCCTGGGAGCCAGATTACTCCAAGGTAGCTTTTGGCTATAACAGCGATTTTCTGACGAAGGCAGTCTCTGATTTGAATTCTGCTTGCGACATTCGATTCCTCTCGTCATTTTACGTCGGAATAGCATGTTTTCCACACCCGATTACGATCCTGGGAGCCATATTACTCCAAGATAGGTTTTGGCTTTAATACCGATTTTCTGACGAAGGAAGGCTCTGATTTGAATTCTGCTTGCGGCATTCGATCCCTCTCGTCATTTTACGTCGGAATAGCATGTTTTCCATACCCGATTACGGTCCTGGAAGCCAGAATGCTGGGAGATAGGTTTTGGCTATAACAGCGGTTTTCTGACGAAGGCAGTCTCTGATTTGAATTCTGCTTCCGGCATTCGATTCCTCCCGTCATTTTACGTCCGAATAGCATGTTTTCCACACCCGATTACGATCCTGGGAGCCAGATTACTCCAAGGTAGCTTTTGGCTATAACAGCGATTTTCTGACGAAGGCAGTCTCTGATTTGAATTCTGCTTGCGACATTCGATTCCTCTCGTCATTTTACGTCGGAATAGCATGTTTTCCACACCCGATTACGATCCTGGCAGCCTGACAACTGGAAGATAGCTTTTGGCTATAACAGCGGTTTTCTGACGAAAGAAGGCTCTGATTTGAATTCTGCTTGCGACATTCAATCACTCTCGTCATTTTACGTCGGAATAGCATGTTTTCCACACCCGATTACGGTCCTGGAACCCAGAATACTGGGAGATAGGTTTTGGCTACAACAGCGACTTTATGACGAAGGGAGGCTCTGAGTTGAATTCTGCTTGCGACATTCGATTCCTCTCGTCATTTTACGTCGGAATAGCATGATTTCCACACCCGATTACGGTCCTCGAAGCCAGAATACTGGGAGATAGGTTTTGGATACAGGATCGATTTCTGACGAAGGCAGTCTCTAATTTGAATTCTGCTTGTGGCATTCGATTCCTCTCGTCATTTTACGTCGGAAGAGCATGTTTTCCACACCCGATTACGATCCTGGCAGCCTGAATACTGGAAGATAGCTTTTGGCTATAACAGCGGTTTGCTGACGAAGGAAGGCTCTGATTTGAATTCTGCTTGCGGCATTCGATTCCTCTCGTCATTTTACGTTCGAATAGCATGTTTTCCACACCCGATTACGGTCCTCGAAGCCAGAATACTGGGAGATAGGTTTTGGCTATAACAGCGGCTTTCTGACGAAGGCAGTCTCTGATTTGAATTCAGCTTGCGACATTCAATCCCTCTCGTCATTTTACGTCGGAATAGCATGTTTTCCATACCCGATTACGGTCCTGGAAGCCAGAATACTGGGAGATAGGTTTTGGCTATAACAGCGATTTTCTGACGAAGGCAGTCTCTGATTTGAATTCTGCTTCCGGCATTCGATTCCTCTCGTCATTTTACGTCCGAATAGCATGTTTTCCACACCCGATTACGATCCTGGGAGCCAGATTACTCCAAGGTAGCTTTTGGCTATAACAGCGATTTTCTGACGAAGGCAGTCTCTGATTTGAATTCTGCTTGCGACATTCGATTCCTCTCGTCATTTTACGTCGGAATAGCATGTTTTCCACACCCGATTACGATCCTGGGAGCCATATTACTCCAAGATAGGTTTTGGCTTTAATACCGATTTTCTGACGAAGGAAGGCTCTGATTTGAATTCTGCTTGCGGCATTCGATCCCTCTCGTCATTTTACATCGGAGTAGAATGTTTTCCACACCCGATTACGGTCCTGGAGGCCAGAATACTGGGAGATAGGTTTTGGCTATAACAGCGGTTTTCAGACGAAGGAAGGCTCTGATTTGAATTCTGCCTGCGGCATTCGATCCCTCTCGTCATTTTATGTCGGAATAGCATGTTTTCCATACCCGATTACGGTCCTGGAAGCCAGTACACTGGGAGATAGGTTTTTGATACAGGAGCGATTTTCTGACGAAGGCAGTCTCTGGTTTGAATTCTGCTTGCGACATTCGATTCCTCTCGTCATTTTAGGTCGGAATAGCATGTTTTCCACACCCGATTACGATCCTGGGAGCCAGATTACTCCAAGATAGGTTTTGGCTTTAATACCGATTTTCTGACGAAGGAAGGCTCTGATTTGAATTCTGCTTGCGGCATTCGATCCCTCTCGTCATTTTACGTACGAATAGCATGTTTTCCACACCCGATTACGATCCTGGCAGCCTGAATACTGGGAGATAGGTTTTGGCTCTAACAGCGATTTTCAGACGAACGAAGGCTCTGATTTGAATTCTGCATGCGGCATTCGATCCCTCTCGTCATTTTATGTCGGAATAGCATGTTTTCCATACCCGATTACGGTCCTGGAAGCCAGAATACTGGGAAACAGGTTTTGGATACAGGAGCGATTTCAGACGAAGGCAGTCTCTGATTTGAATTCTGCTTCCGGCATTCGATGCCTCTCGTCATTTCACGTCCGAATAGCATGTTTTCCACACCCGATTACGATCCTGGCAGCCTGAATACTGGAAGATAGCTTTTGGCTATAACAGCGGTTTTCTGACGAAAGAAGGCTCTGATTTGAATTCTGCTTGCGACATTCAATCACTCTCGTCATTTTACGTCGGAATAGCATGTTTTCCATACCCGATTACGATCCTCGAAGACAGAATACTGGGAGATAGGTTTTGGCTATAACAGCGATTTTCTGACGAAGGCAGTCTCTGATTTGAATTCTGCTTGCGACATTCGATTCCTCTCGTCATTTTACGTCGGAATAGCATGTTTTCCACACCCGATTACGATCCTGGCAGCCTGACAACTGGAAGATAGCTTTTGGCTATAACAGCGGTTTTCTGACGAAAGAAGGCTCTGATTTGAATTCTGCTTGCGACATTCAATCACTCTCGTCATTTTACGTCGGAATAGCATGTTTTCCATACCCGATTACGATCCTGGCAGACAGAATACTGGGAGATAGGTTTTGGCTATAACAGCGATTTTCTGACGAAGGCAGTCTCTGATTTGAATTCTGCTTGCGACATTCGATTCCTCTCGTCATTTCACGTCGGAATAGCATGTTTTCCACACCCGATTACTATCCTGGGAGCCAGATTACTCCAAGATAGGTTTTGGCTTTAATACCGATTTTCTGACGAAGGAAGGCTCTGATTTGAATTCTGCTTGCGACATTCAATCAATCTCGTCATTTTACGTCGGAATGGCATGTTTTCCATACCCGATTACGGTCCTGGAAGCCAGAACACTGGGAGATAGGTTTTTGATACAGGAACGATTTTCTGACGAAGGCAGTCTCTGATTTGAATTCTGCTTGCGACATTCGATTCCTCTCGTCATTTTACGTCGGAATAGCATGTTTTCCACACCCGATTACGATCCTGGGAGCCATATTACTCCAAGATAGGTTTTGGCTTTAATACCGATTTTCTGACGAAGGAAGGCTCTGATTTGAATTCTGCTTGCGGCATTCGATCCCTCTCGTCATTTTACATCGGAGTAGAATGTTTTCCACACCCGATTACGGTCCTGGAGGCCAGCATACTGGGAGATAGGTTTTGGCTCTAACAGCGATTTTCAGACGAAGGAAGGCTCTGATTTGAATTCTGCTTGCGACATTCAATCCCTCTCGCCATTTTACGTCGGAATAGCATGTTTTCCACACCCGATTACGATCCTGGCAGCCTGAATACTGGGAGATAGGTTTGGGCTCTAACAGCGATTTTCAGACGAAGGAAGGCTCTGATTTGAATTCTGCTTGCGGAATTCGAATCCTCTCGCCATTTTACGTCGGAATAGCATGTTTTCCACACCCGATTACGATCCTGGCAGTCTGAATACTGGAAGATAGCTTTTGGCCATAACAGCGGTTTGCTGACGAAGGAAGGCTCTGATTTGAATTCTGCTTGCGGCATTCGATTCCTCTCGTCATTTTACGTCGGAATAGCATGTTTTCCACACCCGATTACGATCCTGGGAGCCTGAATACTGGAAGATAGCTTTTGGCTATAACAGCGGTTTGCTGACGAAGGAAGGCTCTGATTTGAATTCTGCTTGCGGCATTCAATCCCTCTTGTCATTTTACGTCGGAATAGCATGTTTTCCACACCCGATTACGTTTCTCGAAGCCAGAATACTGGGAGATAGGTTTTGGATACAGGAACGATTTTCTGACGAAGGAAGGCTCTGATTTGAATTCTGCTTGCGGCATTCGATGCCTCTCGTCATTTTACGTCGGAATAGCATGTTTTCCACACCCGATTACGGTCCTCGAAGCCAGAATACTGGAAGATAGCTTTTGGCTATAACAGCGGTTTGCTGACGAAGGAAGGCTCTGATTTGAATTCTGCTTGCGGCATTCGATTCCTCTCGTCATTTTACGTCGGAATAGCATGTTTTCCACACCCGATTACGATCCTGGGAGCCTGAATACTGGAAGATAGCTTTTGGCTATAACAGCGGTTTGCTGACGAAGGAAGGCTCTGATTTGTATTCTGCTTGCGGCATTCGATGCCTCTCGTCATTTTATGTCGGAATAGCATGTTTTCCACACCCGATTACGGTCCTGGAAGCCAGAATACTGGGAGATAGGTTTTGGATACAGGAACGATTTTCTGCCGAAGGAAGGCTCTGATTTGAATTCTGCTTGCGGCATTCGATGCCTCTCGTCATTTTACGTCGGAATAGCACGGTTTCCACACGTGATTACGGTCCTGGAGGCCAGAATACTGGGAGATAGGTTTTGGATACCGGAGCGATTTCTGACGAAGGCAGTCTCTGATTTGAATTCTGCTTGCGGCATTCGATTCCTCTCGTCATTTTACGTCGGAATAGGATGTTTTCCACACGTGATTACGGTCCTGGAGGCCAGAATACTGGGAGATAGGTTTTGGCTCTAACAGCGATTTTCAGACGAAGGAAGGCTCTGATTTGAATTCTGCTTGCGGCATTCGAATCCTCTCGCCATTTTACGTCGGAATAGCGCGTTTTCCACTACCCGATCACGGTCCTGGAACCCAGAATACTGGGAGATAGGTTTTGGATACAGGAGCGATTTCTCACGAAGGCAGTCTCTGATTTGAATTCTGCTTGCGGCATTCGATTCCTCTCGTCATTTTACGTCGGAATAGGATGTTTTCCACACCCGATTACGGTCCTCGAAGCCAGAATACTGGGAGATAGGTTTTGGATACAGGAGCGATTTTCTGACGAAGGCAGTCTCTGATTTAAATTCTGCTTGCGACATTCAATCCCTCTCGTCATTTTACGTCGGAATAGCATGTTTTCCATACCCGATTACGATCCTGGCAGCCTGAATACTGGAAGATAGCTTTTGGCTATAACAGCGGTTTTCTGACGAAGGAAGGCTCTGATTTAAATTCTGCTTGCGACATTCAATCCCTTTCGTCATTTTACATCGGAATAGCATGTTTTCCATACCCGATTACGGTCCTGGAAGCCAGAATACTGGGAGATAGGTTTTGGATACAGGAGCGATTTTCTGACGAAGGCAGTCTCTGATTTAAATTCTGCTTGCGACATTCAATCCCTCTCGTCATTTTACGTCGGAATAGCATGTTTTCCATACCCGATTACGGTCCTGGAAGCCAGAATACTGGGAGATAGGTTTTGGATACAGGAACGATTTTCTGCCGAAGGAAGGCTCTGATTTGAATTCTGCTTGCGGCATTCGATGCCTCTCGTCATTTTACGTCGGAATAGCACGGTTTCCACACGTGATTACGGTCCTGGAGGCCAGAATACTGGGAGATAGGTTTTGGCTCTAACAGCGATTTTCAGACGAAGGAAGGCTCTGATTTGAATTCTGCTTGCGGCATTCGAATCCTCTCGCCATTTTACGTCGGAATAGCGCGTTTTCCACTACCCGATCACGGTCCTGGAACCCAGAATACTGGGAGATAGGTTTTGGCTACAACAGCGACTTTATGACGAAGGGAGGCTCTGAGTTGAATTCTGCTTGCGACATTCGATTCCTCTCGTCATTTTACGTCGGAATAGCATGATTTCCACACCCGATTACGGTCCTCGAAGCCAGAATACTGGGAGATAGGTTTTGGATACAGGATCGATTTCTGACGAAGGCAGTCTCTAATTTGAATTCTGCTTGTGGCATTCGATTCCTCTCGTCATTTTACGTCGGAAGAGCATGTTTTCCACACCCGATTACGATCCTGGCAGCCTGAATACTGGAAGATAGCTTTTGGCTATAACAGCGGTTTGCTGACGAAGGAAGGCTCTGATTTGAATTCTGCTTGCGGCATTCGATTCCTCTCGTCATTTTACGTTCGAATAGCATGTTTTCCACACCCGATTACGGTCCTCGAAGCCAGAATACTGGGAGATAGGTTTTGGCTATAACAGCGGTTTTCTGACGAAGGCAGTCTCTGATTTGAATTCAGCTTGCGACATTCAATCCCTCTCGTCATTTTACGTCGGAATAGCATGTTTTCCATACCCGATTACGGTCCTGGAAGCCAGAATGCTGGGAGATAGGTTTTGGCTATAACAGCGGTTTTCTGACGAAGGCAGTCTCTGATTTGAATTCTGCTTCCGGCATTCGATTCCTCCCGTCATTTTACGTCCGAATAGCATGTTTTCCACACCCGATTACGATCCTGGGAGCCAGATTACTCCAAGGTAGCTTTTGGCTATAACAGCGATTTTCTGACGAAGGCAGTCTCTGATTTGAATTCTGCTTGCGACATTCGATTCCTCTCGTCATTTTACGTCGGAATAGCATGTTTTCCACACCCGATTACGATCCTGGGAGCCATATTACTCCAAGATAGGTTTTGGCTTTAATACCGATTTTCTGACGAAGGAAGGCTCTGATTTGAATTCTGCTTGCGGCATTCGATCCCTCTCGTCATTTTACATCGGAGTAGAATGTTTTCCACACCCGATTACGGTCCTGGAGGCCAGAATACTGGGAGATAGGTTTTGGCAGTAACAGCGATTTTCAGACGAAGGAAGGCTCTGATTTGAATTCTGCCTGCGGCATTCGATCCCTCTCGTCATTTTATGTCGGAATAGCATGTTTTCCACACCCGATTACGGTCCTGGAAGCCAGTACACTGGGAGATAGGTTTTTGATACAGGAGCGATTTTCTGACGAAGGCAGTCTCTGGTTTGAATTCTGCTTGCGACATTCGATTCCTCTCGTCATTTTAGGTCGGAATAGCATGTTTTCCACACCCGATTACGATCCTGGGAGCCAGATTACTCCAAGATAGGTTTTGGCTTTAATACCGATTTTCTGACGAAGGAAGGCTCTGATTTGAATTCTGCTTGCGGCATTCGATCCCTCTCGTCATTTTACGTCGGAATAGCATGTTTTCCACACCCGATTACGATCCTGGCAGCCTGAATACTGGGAGATAGGTTTTGGCTCTAACAGCGATTTTCTGACGAAGGAAGGCTCTGATTTGAATTCTGCTTGCGGCATTCGATCCCTCTCGTCATTTTATGTCGGAATAGCATGTTTTCCATACCCGATTACGGTCCTGGAAGCCAGAATACTGGGAAACAGGTTTTGGATACAGGAGCGATTTCAGACGAAGGCAGTCTCTGATTTGAATTCTGCTTCCGGCATTCGATGCCTCTCGTCATTTTACGTCCGAATAGCATGTTTTCCACACCCGATTACGATCCTGGCAGCCTGAATACTGGAAGATAGCTTTTGGCTATAACAGCGGTTTTCTGACGAAAGAAGGCTCTGATTTGAATTCTGCTTGCGACATTCAATCACTCTCGTCATTTTACGTCGGAATAGCATGTTTTCCATACCCGATTACGATCCTGGAAGCCAGAATACTGGGAGATAGGTTTTGGCTATAACAGCGATTTTCTGACGAAGGCAGTCTCTGATTTGAATTCTGCTTGCGACATTCGATTCCTCTCGTCATTTTACGTCGGAATAGCATGTTTTCCACACCCGATTACGATCCTGGCAGCCTGACAACTGGAAGATAGCTTTTGGCTATAACAGCGGTTTTCTGACGAAAGAAGGCTCTGATTTGAATTCTGCTTGCGACATTCAATCACTCTCGTCATTTTACGTCGGAATAGCATGTTTTCCATACCCGATTACGATCCTCGAAGACAGAATACTGGGAGATAGGTTTTGGCTATAACAGCGATTTTCTGACGAAGGCAGTCTCTGATTTGAATTCTGCTTGCGACATTCGATTCCTCTCGTCATTTCACGTCGGAATAGCATGTTTTCCACACCCGATTACTATCCTGGGAGCCAGATTACTCCAAGGTAGGTTTTGGCTTTAATACCGATTTTCTGACGAAGGAAGGCTCTGATTTGAATTCTGCTTGCGACATTCAATCAATCTCGTCATTTTACGTCGGAATGGCATGTTTTCCATACCCGATTACGGTCCTGGAAGCCAGAACACTGGGAGATAGGTTTTTGATACAGGAACGATTTTCTGACGAAGGCAGTCTCTGATTTGAATTCTGCTTGCGACATTCGATTCCTCTCGTCATTTTACGTCGGAATAGCATGTTTTCCACACCCGATTACGATCCTGGGAGCCATATTACTCCAAGATAGGTTTTGGCTTTAATACCGATTTTCTGACGAAGGAAGGCTCTGATTTGAATTCTGCTTGCGGCATTCGATCCCTCTCGTCATTTTACATCGGAGTAGAATGTTTTCCACACCCGATTACGGTCCTGGAGGCCAGCATACTGGGAGATAGGTTTTGGCTCTAACAGCGATTTTCAGACGAAGGAAGGCTCTGATTTGAATTCTGCTTGCGACATTCAATCCCTCTCGCCATTTTACGTCGGAATAGCATGTTTTCCACACCCGATTACGATCCTGGCAGCCTGAATACAGGAAGATAGCTTTTGGCTCTAACAGCGATTTTCAGACGAAGGAAGGCTCTGATTTGAATTCTGCTTGCGACATTCAATCCCTCTCGCCATTTTACGTCGGAATAGCATGTTTTCCACACCCGATTACGGTCCTGGGAGCCAGATTACTGCAAGACAGGTTTTGGCTGTAATAGCTATTTTTTGACGAAGGAAGTCTCTGATTTAAATTCTGCTTGCGACATTCAATCCCTCTCGTCATTTTACGTCGGAATAGCATGTTTTCCATACCCGATTACGGTCCTGGAAGCCAGAATACTGGGAGATAGGTTTTGGATACAGGAGCGATTTTCCGACGAAGGCAGTCTCTGATTAAATTCTGCTTGCGACATTCAATCCCTCTCGTCATTTTACGTCGGAATAGCATGTTTTCCATACCCGATTACGGTCCTGGAAGCCAGAATACTGGGAGATAGGTTTTGGATACAGGAGCGATTTCTGACGAAGCCAGTCTCTGATTTGAATTCTGCTTGCGGCATTCGATGCCTCTCGTCATTTTACGTCGGAATAGCATGTTTTCCACACGTGATTACGGTCCTGGAGGCCAGAATACTGGGAGATAGGTTTTGGATACAGGAACGATTTTCTGACGAAGGAAGGCTCTGATTTGAATTCTGCTTGCGGCATTCGATGCCTTTTGTCTTTTTACGTCGGAATAGCACGGTTTCCACACGTGATTACGGTCCTGGAGGCCAGAATACTGGGAGATAGGTTTTGGCTCTAACAGCGATTTTCAGACGAAGGAAGGCTCTGATTTGAATTCTGCTTGCGACATTCAATCCCTCTCGCCATTTTACGTCGGAATAGCATGTTTTCCACACCCGATTACGGTCCTCGAAGCCAGAATACTGGGAGATAGGTTTTGGATACAGGAACGATTTTCTGACGAAGGAAGGCTCTGATTTGAATTCTGCTTGCGGCATTCGATGCCTCTCGTCATTTTACGTCGGAATAGCATGTTTTCCACACCCGATTACGGTCCTGGGAGCCAGATTACTGCAAGACAGGTTTTGGCTGTAATAGCTATTTTTTGACGAAGGAAGTCTCTGATTTAAATTCTGCTTGCGACATTCAATCCCTCTCGTCATTTTACGTCGGAATAGCATGTTTTCCACACGTGATTACGGTCCTGGAGGCCAGAATACTGGGAGATAGGTTTGGGCTCTAACAGCGATTTTCAGACGAAGGAAGGCTCTGATTTGAATTCTGCTTGCGGAATTCGAATCCTCTCGCCATTTTACGTCGGAATAGCATGTTTTCCACACCCGATTACGATCCTGGCAGTCTGAATACTGGAAGATAGCTTTTGGCCATAACAGCGGTTTGCTGACGAAGGAAGGCTCTGATTTGAATTCTGCTTGCGGCATTCGATTCCTCTCGTCATTTTACGTCGGAATAGCATGTTTTCCACACCCGATTACGATCCTGGGAGCCTGAATACTGGAAGATAGCTTTTGGCTATAACAGCGGTTTGCTGACGAAGGAAGGCTCTGATTTGAATTCTGCTTGCGGCATTCAATCCCTCTTGTCATTTTACGTCGGAATAGCATGTTTTCCACACCCGATTACGGTCCTCGAAGCCAGAATACTGGGAGACAGGTTTTGGATACAGGAGCGATTTCAGACGAAGGCAGTCTCTGATTTGAATTCTGCTTCCGGCATTCGATGCCTCTCGTCATTTCACGTCCGAATAGCATGTTTTCCACACCCGATTACGATCCTGGCAGCCTGAATACTGGAAGATAGCTTTTGGCTATAACAGCGGTTTTCTGACGAAAGAAGGCTCTGATTTGAATTCTGCTTGCGACATTCAATCCCTCTCGCCATTTTACGTCGGAATAGCATGTTTTCCACACCCGATTACGGTCCTCGAAGCCAGAATACTGGGAGATAGGTTTTGGATACAGGAACGATTTTCTGACGAAGGAAGGCTCTGATTTGAATTCTGCTTGCGGCATTCGATGCCTCTCGTCATTTTACGTCGGAATAGCATGTTTTCCACACCCGATTACGGTCCTGGGAGCCAGATTACTGCAAGACAGGTTTTGGCTGTAATAGCTATTTTTTGACGAAGGAAGTCTCTGATTTAAATTCTGCTTGCGACATTCAATCCCTCTCGTCATTTTACGTCGGAATAGCATGTTTTCCACACGTGATTACGGTCCTGGAGGCCAGAATACTGGGAGATAGGTTTGGGCTCTAACAGCGATTTTCAGACGAAGGAAGGCTCTGATTTGAATTCTGCTTGCGGAATTCGAATCCTCTCGCCATTTTACGTCGGAATAGCATGTTTTCCACACCCGATTACGATCCTGGCAGTCTGAATACTGGAAGATAGCTTTTGGCCATAACAGCGGTTTGCTGACGAAGGAAGGCTCTGATTTGAATTCTGCTTGCGGCATTCGATTCCTCTCGTCATTTTACGTCGGAATAGCATGTTTTCCACACCCGATTACGATCCTGGGAGCCTGAATACTGGAAGATAGCTTTTGGCTATAACAGCGGTTTGCTGACGAAGGAAGGCTCTGATTTGAATTCTGCTTGCGGCATTCAATCCCTCTTGTCATTTTACGTCGGAATAGCATGTTTTCCACACCCGATTACGTTCCTCGAAGCCAGAATACTGGGAGATAGGTTTTGGATACAGGAACGATTTTCTGACGAAGGAAGGCTCTGATTTGAATTCTGCTTGCGGCATTCGATGCCTCTCGTCATTTTACGTCGGAATAGCATGTTTTCCACACCCGATTACGGTCCTCGAAGCCAGAATACTGGAAGATAGCTTTTGGCTATAACAGCGGTTTGCTGACGAAGGAAGGCTCTGATTTGAATTCTGCTTGCGGCATTCGATTCCTCTCGTCATTTTACGTCGGAATAGCATGTTTTCCACACCCGATTACGATCCTGGGAGCCTGAATACTGGAAGATAGCTTTTGGCTATAACAGCGGTTTGCTGACGAAGGAAGGCTCTGATTTGTATTCTGCTTGCGGCATTCGATGCCTCTCGTCATTTTATGTCGGAATAGCATGTTTTCCACACCCGATTACGGTCCTGGGAGCCAGATTACTGCAAGACAGGTTTTGGCTGTAATAGCTATTTTTTGACGAAGGAAGTCTCTGATTTAAATTCTGCTTGCGACATTCAATCCCTCTCGTCATTTTACGTCGGAATAGCATGTTTTCCATACCCGATTACGGTTCTGGAAGCCAGAATACTGGGAGATAGGTTTTGGATACAGGAGCGATTTTCCGACGAAGGCAGTCTCTGATTAAATTCTGCTTGCGACATTCAATCCCTCTCGTCATTTTACGTCGGAATAGCATGTTTTCCATACCCGATTACGGTCCTGGAAGCCAGAATACTGGGAGATAGGTTTTGGATACAGGAGCGATTTCTGACGAAGCCAGTCTCTGATTTGAATTCTGCTTGCGGCATTCGATGCCTCTCGTCATTTTACGTCGGAATAGCATGTTTTCCACACGTGATTACGGTCCTGGAGGCCAGAATACTGGGAGATAGGTTTTGGATACAGGAACGATTTTCTGACGAAGGAAGGCTCTGATTTGAATTCTGCTTGCGGCATTCGATGCCTTTTGTCTTTTTACGTCGGAATAGCATGTTTTCCACACCCGATTACGATCCTGGCAGTCTGAATACTGGAAGATAGCTTTTGGCTATAACAGCGGTTTGCTGACGAAGGAAGGTTCTGATTTGAATTCTGCTTGCGGCATTCGATTCCTCTCGTCATTTTACGTCGGAATAGCATGTTTTCCACACCCGATTACGATCCTGGGAGCCTGAATACTGGAAGATAGCTTTTGGCTATAACAGCGGTTTGCTGACGAAGGAAGGCTCTGATTTGAATTCTGCTTGCGGCATTCAATCCCTCTTGTCATTTTACGTCGGAATAGCATGTTTTCCACACCCGATTACGGTCCTCGAAGCCAGAATACTGGGAGATAGGTTTTGGATACAGGAACGATTTTCTGACGAAGGAAGGCTCTGATTTGAATTCTGCTTGCGGCATTCGATGCCTTTTGTCTTTTTACGTCGGAATAGCACGGTTTCCACACGTGATTACGGTCCTGGAGGCCAGAATACTGGGAGATAGGTTTTGGCTCTAACAGCGATTTTCAGACGAAGGAAGGCTCTGATTTGAATTCTGCTTGCGACATTCAATCCCTCTCGCCATTTTACGTCGGAATAGCATGTTTTCCACACCCGATTACGGTCCTCGAAGCCAGAATACTGGGAGATAGGTTTTGGATACAGGAACGATTTTCTGACGAAGGAAGGCTCTGATTTGAATTCTGCTTGCGGCATTCGATGCCTCTCGTCATTTTACGTCGGAATAGCATGTTTTCCACACCCGATTACGGTCCTCGGAGCCAGATTACTGCAAGACAGGTTTTGGCTGTAATAGCTATTTTTTGACGAAGGAAGTCTCTGATTTAAATTCTGCTTGCGACATTCAATCCCTCTCGTCATTTTACGTCGGAATAGCATGTTTTCCGCACGTGATTACGGTCCTGGAGGCCAGAATACTGGGAGATAGGTTTGGGCTCTAACAGCGATTTTCAGACGAAGGAAGGCTCTGATTTGAATTCTGCTTGCGGAATTCGAATCCTCTCGCCATTTTACGTCGGAATAGCATGTTTTCCACACCCGATTACGATCCTGGCAGTCTGAATACTGGAAGATAGCTTTTGGCTATAACAGCGGTTTGCTGACGAAGGAAGGCTCTGATTTGAATTCTGCTTGCGGCATTCAATCCCTCTTGTCATTTTACGTCGGAATAGCATGTTTTCCACACCCGATTACGGTCCTCGAAGCCAGAATACTGGGAGATAGGTTTTGGATACAGGAACGATTTTCTGACGAAGGAAGGCTCTGATTTGAATTCTGCTTGCGGCATTCGATGCCTCTCGTCATTTTATGTCGGAATAGCATGTTTTCCACACCCGATTACGGTCCTGGGAGCCAGATTACTGCAAGACAGGTTTTGGCTGTAATAGCTATTTTTTGACGAAGGAAGGCTCTGATTTGAATTCTGCTTGCGACATTCAATCCCTCTCGCCATTTTACGTCGGAATAGCATGTTTTCCACACCCGATTACGATCCTGGCACCCTGAATACTGGAAGATAGCTTTTGGCTATAACAGCGGTTTGCTGACGAAGGAAGGCTCTGATTTGAATTCTGCTTGCGGCATTCAATCCCTCTTGTCATTTTACGTCGGAATAGCATGTTTTCCACACCCGATTACGGTCCTCGAAGCCAGAATACTGGGAGATAGGTTTTGGATACAGGAACGATTTTTTGACGAAGGAAGTCTCTGATTTAAATTCTGCTTGCGACATTCAATCCCTCTCGTCATTTTACGTCGGAATAGCATGTTTTCCACACCCGATTACGGTCCTGGAAGCCAGAATACTGGGAGATAGGTTTTGGATACAGGAGCGATTTCTGACGAAGCCAGTCTCTGATTTGAATTCTGCTTCCGACATTCAATCCCTCTCGTCATTTGACGTCGGAATAGCATGTATTTCCATACCCGATTACGGTCCTGGAAGCCAGAATACTGGGAGATAGGTTTTGGCTCTAACAGCGATTTTCAGACGAAGGAAGGCTCTGATTTGAATTCTGCTTGCGACATTCAATCCCTCTCGCCATTTTACGTCGGAATAGCATGTTTTCCACACCCGATTACGATCCTGGCAGCCTGAATACAGGAAGATAGCTTTTGGCTATAACAGCGGTTTGCTGACGAAGGAAGGCTCTGATTTGAATTCTGCTTGCGACATTCAATCCCTCTCGCCATTTTACGTCGGAATAGCATGTTTTCCACACCCGATTACGGTCCTGGGAGCCAGATTACTGCAAGACAGGTTTTGGCTGTAATAGCTATTTTTTGACGAAGGAAGTCTCTGATTTAAATTCTGCTTGCGACATTCAATCCCTCTCGTCATTTTACGTCGGAATAGCATGTTTTCCATACCCGATTACGGTCCTGGAAGCCAGAATACTGGGAGATAGGTTTTGGATACAGGAGCGATTTTCCGACGAAGGCAGTCTCTGATTAAATTCTGCTTGCGACATTCAATCCCTCTCGTCATTTTACGTCGGAATAGCATGTTTTCCATACCCGATTACGGTCCTGGAAGCCAGAATACTGGGAGATAGGTTTTGGATACAGGAGCGATTTCTGACGAAGGAAGGCTCTGATTTGAATTCTGCTTGCGGCATTCGATGCCTTTTGTCTTTTTACGTCGGAATAGCACGGTTTCCACACGTGATTACGGTCCTGGAGGCCAGAATACTGGGAGATAGGTTTTGGCTCTAACAGCGATTTTCAGACGAAGGAAGGCTCTGATTTGAATTCTGCTTGCGACATTCAATCCCTCTCGCCATTTTACGTCGGAATAGCATGTTTTCCACACCCGATTACGATCCTGGCAGCCTGAATACTGGAAGATAGCTTTTGGCTATAACAGCGGTTTGCTGACGAAGGAAGGCTCTGATTTGAATTCTGCTTGCGGCATTCAATCCCTCTTGTCATTTTACGTCGGAATAGCATGTTTTCCACACCCGATTACGGTCCTCGAAGCCAGAATACTGGGAGATAGGTTTTGGATACAGGAACGATTTTCTGACGAAGGAAGGCTCTGATTTGAATTCTGCTTGCGGCATTCGATGCCTCTCGTCATTTTACGTCGGAATAGCACGGTTTCCACACGTGATTACGGTCCTGGAGGCCAGAATACTGGGAGATAGGTTTTGGCTCTAACAGCGATTTTCAGACGAAGGAAGGCTCTGATTTGAATTCTGCTTGCGACATTCAATCCCTCTCGCCATTTTACGTCGGAATAGCATGTTCTCCATACCCGATTACGGTCCTGGAAGCCAGAATACTGGGAGATAGGTTTTGGATACAGGAGCGATTTTCTGACGAAGGCAGTCTCTGATTTAAATTCTGCTTGCGACATTCAATCCCTCTCGTCATTTTACGTCGGAATAGCATGTTTTCCATACCCGATTACGGTCCTGGAAGCCAGAATACTGGGAGATAGGTTTTGGATACAGGAGCGATTTCTGACGAAGGCAGTCTCTGATTTGAATTCTGCTTGCGGCATTCGATGCCTCTCGTCATTTTACGTCGGAATAGCATGTTCTCCGCACGTGATTACGGTCCTGGAGGCCAAAATACTGGGAGATAGGTTTTGGCTCTAACAGCGATTTTCAGACGAACGAAGGCTCTGATTTGAATTCTGCATGCGGCATTCGATCCCTCTCGTCATTTTATGTCGGAATAGCATGTTTTCCATACCCGATTACGGTCCTGGAAGCCAGAATACTGGGAGACAGGTTTTGGATACAGGAGCGATTTCAGACGAAGGCAGTCTCTGATTTGAATTCTGCTTCCGGCATTCGATGCCTCTCGTCATTTCACGTCCGAATAGCATGTTTTCCACACCCGATTACGATCCTGGCAGCCTGAATACTGGAAGATAGCTTTTGGCTATAACAGCGGTTTTCTGACGAAAGAAGGCTCTGATTTGAATTCTGCTTGCGACATTCAATCACTCTCGTCATTTTACGTCGGAATAGCATGTTTTCCATACCCGATTACGATCCTCGAAGACAGAATACTGGGAGATAGGTTTTGGCTATAACAGCGATTTTCTGACGAAGGCAGTCTCTGATTTGAATTCTGCTTGCGACATTCGATTCCTCTCGTCATTTTACGTCGGAATAGCATGTTTTCCACACCCGATTACGATCCTGGGAGCCAGATTACTCCAAGGTAGGTTTTGGCTTTAATACCGATTTTCTGACGAAGGAAGGCTCTGATTTGAATTCTGCTTGCGGCATTCGATCCCTCTCGTCATTTTACATCGGAGTAGAATGTTTTCCACACCCGATTACGGTCCTGGAAGCCAGAATACTGGAAGTTAGCTTTTGGCTATAACAGCGGTTTTCTGACGAAGGAAGGCTCTGATTTGAATTCTGCTTGCGACATTCAATCAATCTCGTCATTTTACGTCGGAATGGCATGTTTTCCATACCCGATTACGGTCCTGGAAGCCAGAACACTGGGAGATAGGTTTTTGATACAGGAGCGGTTTTCTGACGAAGGCAGTCTCTGATTTGAATTCTGCTTGCGACATTCGATTCCTCTCGTCATTTTACGTCGGAATAGCATGTTTTCCACACCCGATTACGATCCTGGGAGCCAGATTACTCCAAGATAGGTTTTGGCTTTAATACCGATTTTCTGACGAAGGAAGGCTCTGATTTGAATTCTGCTTGCGGCATTCGATCCCTCTCGTCATTTTACATCGGAGTAGAATGTTTTCCACACCCGATTACGGTCCTGGAGGCCAGCATACTGGGAGATAGGTTTTGGCTCTAACAGCGATTTTCAGACGAAGGAAGGCTCTGATTTGAATTCTGCTTGCGACATTCAATCCCTCTCGCCATTTTACGTCGGAACAGCATGTTTTCCACACCCGATTACGATCCTGGCAGCCTGAATACAGGAAGATAGCTTTTGGCTCTAACAGCGATTTTCAGACGAAGGAAGGCTCTGATTTGAATTCTGCTTGCGACATTCAATCCCTCTCGCCATTTTACGTCGGAATAGCATGTTTTCCACACCCGATTACGGTCCTGGGAGCCAGATTACTGCAAGACAGGTTTTGGCTGTAATAGCTATTTTTTGACGAAGGAAGTCTCTGATTTAAATTCTGCTTGCGACATTCAATCCCTCTCGTCATTTTACGTCGGAATAGCATGTTTTCCGCACGTGATTACGGTCCTGGAGGCCAGAATACTGGGAGATAGGTTTGGGCTCTAACAGCGATTTTCAGACGAAGGAAGGCTCTGATTTGAATTCTGCTTGCGGAATTCGAATCCTCTCGCCATTTTACGTCGGAATAGCATGTTTTCCACACCCGATTACGATCCTGGCAGTCTGAATACTGGAAGATAGCTTTTGGCTATAACAGCGGTTTGCTGACGAAGGAAGGCTCTGATTTGAATTCTGCTTGCGGCATTCGATTCCTCACGTCATTTTACGTCGGAATAGCATGTTTTCCACACCCGATTACGATCCTCGAAGCCAGAATACTGGGAGATAGGTTTTGGATACAGGAACGATTTTCTGACGAAGGAAGGCTCTGATTTGAATTCTGCTTGCGGCATTCGATGCCTTTTGTCTTTTTACGTCGGAATAGCACGGTTTCCACACGTGATTACGGTCCTGGAGGCCAGAATACTGGGAGATAGGTTTTGGCTCTAACAGCGATTTTCAGACGAAGGAAGGCTCTGATTTGAATTCTGCTTGCGACATTCAATCCCTCTCGCCATTTTACGTCGGAATAGCATGTTTTCCACACCCGATTACGGTCCTCGAAGCCAGAATACTGGGAGATAGGTTTTGGATACAGGAACGATTTTCTGACGAAGGAAGGCTCTGATTTGAATTCTGCTTGCGGCATTCGATGCCTCTCGTCATTTTACGTCGGAATAGCATGTTTTCCACACCCGATTACGGTCCTGGGAGCCAGATTACTGCAAGACAGGTTTTGGCTGTAATAGCTATTTTTTGACGAAGGAAGTCTCTGATTTAAATTCTGCTTGCGACATTCAATCCCTCTCGTCATTTTACGTCGGAATAGCATGTTTTCCGCACGTGATTACGGTCCTGGAGGCCAGAATACTGGGAGATAGGTTTGGGCTCTAACAGCGATTTTCAGACGAAGGAAGGCTCTGATTTGAATTCTGCTTGCGGAATTCGAATCCTCTCGCCATTTTACGTCGGAATAGCATGTTTTCCACACCCGATTACGATCCTGGCAGTCTGAATACTGGAAGATAGCTTTTGGCTATAACAGCGGTTTGCTGACGAAGGAAGGCTCTGATTTGAATTCTGCTTGCGGCATTCGATTCCTCTCGTCATTTTACGTCGGAATAGCATGTTTTCCACACCCGATTACGATCCTGGGAGCCTGAATACTGGAAGATAGCTTTTGGCTATAACAGCGGTTTGCTGACGAAGGAAGGCTCTGATTTTATTCTGCTTGCGGCATTCGATGCCTCTCGTCATTTTATGTCGGAATAGCATGTTTTCCACACCCGATTACGGTCCTGGGAGCCAGATTACTGCAAGACAGGTTCTGGCTGTAATAGCTATTTTTTGACGAAGGAAGGCTCTGATTTGAATTCTGCTTGCGACATTCAATCCCTCTCGCCATTTTACGTCGGAATAGCATGTTTTCCACACCCGATTACGATCCTGGCAGCCTGAATACTGGAAGATAGCTTTTGGCTATAACAGCGGTTTGCTGACGAAGGAAGGCTCTGATTTGAATTCTGCTTGCGGCATTCAATCCCTCTTGTCATTTTACGTCGGAATAGCATGTTTTCCACACCCGATTACGGTCCTCGAAGCCAGAATACTGGGAGACAGGTTTTGGATACAGGAGCGATTTCAGACGAAGGCAGTCTCTGATTTGAATTCTGCTTCCGGCATTCGATGCCTCTCGTCATTTCACGTCCGAATAGCATGTTTTCCACACCCGATTACGATCCTGGCAGCCTGAATACTGGAAGATAGCTTTTGGCTATAACAGCGGTTTTCTGACGAAAGAAGGCTCTGATTTGAATTCTGCTTGCGACATACAATCACTCTCGTCATTTTACGTCGGAATAGCATGTTTTCCATACCCGATTACGATCCTCAAAGACAGAATACTGGGAGATAGGTTTTGGCTATAACAGCGATTTTCTGACGAAGGCAGTCTCTGATTTGAATTCTGCTTGCGACATTCGATTCCTCTCGTCATTTTACGTCGGAATAGCATGTTTTCCACACCCGATTACGATCCTGGCAGCCTGAATACTGGAAGATAGCTTTTGGCTATAACAGCGGTTTTCTGACGAAAGAAGGCTCTGATTTGAATTCTGCTTGCGACATTCAATCACTCTCGTCATTTTACGTCGGAATAGCATGTTTTCCATACCCGATTACGATCCTCGAAGACAGAATACTGGGAGATAGGTTTTGGCTATAACAGCGATTTTCTGACGAAGGCAGTCTCTGATTTGAATTCTGCTTGCGACATTCGATTCCTCTCGTCATTTTACGTCGGAATAGCATGTTTTCCACACCCGATTACGATCCTGGGAGCCAGATTACTCCAAGGTAGGTTTTGGCTTTAATACCGATTTTCTGACGAAGGAAGGCTCTGATTTGAATTCTGCTTGCGGCATTCGATCCCTCTCGTCATTTTACATCGGAGTAGAATGTTTTCCACACCCGATTACGGTCCTGGAAGCCAGAATACTGGAAGTTAGCTTTTGGCTATAACAGCGGTTTTCTGACGAAGGAAGGCTCTGATTTGAATTCTGCTTGCGACATTCAATCAATCTCGTCATTTTACGTCGGAATGACATGTTTTCCATACCCGATTACGGTACTGGAAGCCAGAACACTGGGAGATAGGTTTTTGATACAGGAGCGATTTTCTGACGAAGGCAGTCTCTGATTTGAATTCTGCTTGCGACATTCGATTCCTCTCGTCATTTTACGTCGGAATAGCATGTTTTCCACACCCGATTACGATCCTGGGAGCCAGATTACTCCAAGATAGGTTTTGGCTTTAATACCGATTTTCTGACGAAGGAAGGCTCTGATTTGAATTCTGCTTGCGGCATTCGATCCCTCTCGTCATTTTACATCGGAGTAGAATGTTTTCCACACCCGATTACGGTCCTGGAGGCCAGCATACTGGGAGATAGGTTTTGGCTCTAACAGCGATTTTCAGACGAAGGAAGGCTCTGATTTGAATTCTGCTTGCGACATTCAATCCCTCTCGCCATTTTACGTCGGAACAGCATGTTTTCCACACCCGATTACGATCCTGGCAGCCTGAATACAGGAAGATAGCTTTTGGCTCTAACAGCGATTTTCAGACGAAGGAAGGCTCTGATTTGAATTCTGCTTGCGACATTCAATCCCTCTCGCCATTTTACGTCGGAATAGCATGTTTTCCACACCCGATTACGGTCCTGGGAGCCAGATTACTGCAAGACAGGTTTTGGCTGTAATAGCTATTTTTTGACGAAGGAAGTCTCTGATTTAAATTCTGCTTGCGACATTCAATCCCTCTCGTCATTTTACGTCGGAATAGCATGTTTTCCATACCCGATTACGGTCCTGGAAGCCAGAATACTGGGAGATAGGTTTTGGATACAGGAGCGATTTTCCGACGAAGGCAGTCTCTGATTAAATTCTGCTTGCGACATTCAATCCCTCTCGTCATTTTACGTCGGAATAGCATGTTTTCCATACCCGATTACGGTCCTGGAAGCCAGAATACTGGGAGATAGGTTTTGGATACAGGAGCGATTTCTGACGAAGCCAGTCTCTGATTTGAATTCTGCTTGCTGCATTCGATGCCTCTCGTCATTTTACGTCGGAATAGCATGTTTTCCACACGTGATTACGGTCCTGGAGGCCAGAATACTGGGAGATAGGTTTTGGATACAGGAACGATTTTCTGACGAAGGAAGGCTCTGATTTGAATTCTGCTTGCGGCATTCGATGCCTTTTGTCTTTTTACGTCGGAATAGCATGTTTTCCACACCCGATTACGATCCTGGCAGTCTGAATACTGGAAGATAGCTTTTGGCTATAACAGCGGTTTGCTGACGAAGGAAGGCTCTGATTTGAATTCTGCTTGCGGCATTCGATTCCTCTCGTCATTTTACGTCGGAATAGCATGTTTTCCACACCCGATTACGATCCTGGGAGCCTGAATACTGGAAGATAGCTTTTGGCTATAACAGCGGTTTGCTGACGAAGGAAGGCTCTGATTTGAATTCTGCTTGCGGCATTCAATCCCTCTTGTCATTTTACGTCGGAATAGCATGTTTTCCACACCCGATTACGGTCCTCGAAGCCAGAATACTGGGAGATAGGTTTTGGATACAGGAACGATTTTCTGACGAAGGAAGGCTCTGATTTGAATTCTGCTTGCGGCATTCGATTCCTCTCGTCATTTTACGTCGGAATAGCATGTTTTCCACACCCGATTACGATCCTGGGAGCCTGAATACTGGAAGATAGCTTTTGGCTATAACAGCGGTTTGCTGACGAAGGAAGGCTCTGATTTGAATTCTGCTTGCGGCATTCAATCCCTCTTGTCATTTTACGTCGGAATAGCATGTTTTCCACACCCGATTACGGTCCTCGAAGCCAGAATACTGGGAGATAGGTTTTGGATACAGGAACGATTTTCTGACGAAGGAAGGCTCTGATTTGAATTCTGCTTGCGGCATTCGATGCCTCTCGTCATTTTACGTCGGAATAGCATGTTTTCCACACCCGATTACGGTCCTGGGAGCCAGATTACTGCAAGACAGGTTTTGGCTGTAATAGCTATTTTTTGACGAAGGAAGTCTCTGATTTAAATTCTGCTTGCGACATTCAATCCCTCTCGTCATTTTACGTCGGAATAGCATGTTTTCCGCACGTGATTACGGTCCTGGAGGCCAGAATACTGGGAGATAGGTTTGGGCTCTAACAGCGATTTTCAGACGAAGGAAGGCTCTGATTTGAATTCTGCTTGCGGAATTCGAATCCTCTCGCCATTTTACGTCGGAATAGCATGTTTTCCACACCCGATTACGATCCTGGCAGTCTGAATACTGGAGGATAGCTTTTGGCTATAACAGCGGTTTGCTGACGAAGGAAGGCTCTGATTTGAATTCTGCTTGCGGCATTCAATCCCTCTTGTCATTTTACGTCGGAATAGCATGTTTTCCACACCCGATTACGGTCCTCGAAGCCAGAATACTGGGAGATAGGTTTTGGATACAGGAACGATTTTCTGACGAAGGAAGGCTCTGATTTGAATTCTGCTTGCGGCATTCGATGCCTCTCGTCATTTTATGTCGGAATAGCATGTTTTCCACACCCGATTACGGTCCTGGGAGCCAGATTACTGCAAGACAGGTTTTGGCTGTAATAGCTATTTTTTGACGAAGGAAGGCTCTGATTTGAATTCTGCTTGCGACATTCAATCCCTCTCGCCATTTTACGTCGGAATAGCATGTTTTCCACACCCGATTACGATCCTGGCAGCCTGAATACTGGAAGATAGCTTTTGGCTATAACAGCGGTTTGCTGACGAAGGAAGGCTCTGATTTGAATTCTGCTTGCGGCATTCAATCCCTCTTGTCATTTTACGTCGGAATAGCATGTTTTCCACACCCGATTACGGTCCTCGAAGCCAGAATACTGGGAGATAGGTTTTGGATACAGGAACGATTTTCTGACGAAGGAAGGCTCTGATTTGAATTCTGCTTGCGGCATTCGATGCCTCTCGTCATTTTACGTCGGAATAGCATGTTTTCCACACCCGATTACGGTCCTGGGAGCCAGATTACTGCAAGACAGGTTTTGGCTGTAATAGCTATTTTTTGACGAAGGAAGTCTCTGATTTAAATTCTGCTTGCGACATTCAATCCCTCTCGTCATTTTACGTCGGAATAGCATGTTTTCCACACCCGATTACGGTCCTGGAAGCCAGAATACTGGGAGATAGGTTTTGGATACAGGAGCGATTTCTGACGAAGCCAGTCTCTGATTTGAATTCTGCTTCCGACATTCAATCCCTCTCGTCATTTGACGTCGGAATAGCATGTATTTCCATACCCGATTACGGTCCTGGAAGCCAGAATACTGGGAGATAGGTTTTAGCTCTAACAGCTATTTTCAGACGAAGGAAGGCTCTGATTTGAATTCTGCTTGCGACATTCAATCCCTCTCGCCATTTTACGTCGGAATAGCATGTTTTCCACACCCGATTACTATCCTGGAGGCCAGCATACTGGGAGATAGGTTTTGGCTCTAACAGCGATTTTCAGACGAAGGAAGGCTCTGATTTGAATTCTGCTTGCGACATTCAATCCCTCTCGCCATTTTACGTCGGAACAGCATGTTTTCCACACCCGATTACGATCCTGGCAGCCTGAATACAGGAAGATAGCTTTTGGCTCTAACAGCGATTTTCAGACGAAGGAAGGCTCTGATTTGAATTCTGCTTGCGACATTCAATCCCTCTCGCCATTTTACGTCGGAATAGCATGTTTTCCACACCCGATTACGGTCCTGGGAGCCAGAATACTGGGAGATAGGTTTTGGATACAGGAGCGATTTCTGACGAAGCCAGTCTCTGATTTGAATTCTGCTTTCTGCATTCGATGCCTCTCGTCATTTTACGTCGGAATAGCATGTTTTCCACACGTGATTACGGTCCTGGAGGCCAGAATACTGGGAGATAGGTTTTGGATACAGGAACGATTTTCTGACGAAGGAAGGCTCTGATTTGAATTCTGCTTGCGGCATTCGATGCCTTTTGTCTTTTTACGTCGGAATAGCATGTTTTCCACACCCGATTACGATCCTGGCAGTCTGAATACTGGAAGATAGCTTTTGGCTATAACAGCGGTTTGCTGACGAAGGAAGGCTCTGATTTGAATTCTGCTTGCGGCATTCGATTCCTCTCGTCATTTTACGTCGGAATAGCATGTTTTCCACACCCGATTACGATCCTGGGAGCCTGAATACTGGAAGATAGCTTTTGGCTATAACAGCGGTTTGCTGACGAAGGAAGGCTCTGATTTGAATTCTGCTTGCGGCATTCAATCCCTCTTGTCATTTTACGTCGGAATAGCATGTTTTCCACACCCGATTACGGTCCTCGAAGCCAGAATACTGGGAGATAGGTTTTGGATACAGGAACGATTTTCTGACGAAGGAAGGCTCTGATTTGAATTCTGCTTGCGGCATTCGATTCCTCTCGTCATTTTACGTCGGAATAGCATGTTTTCCACACCCGATTACGATCCTGGGAGCCTGAATACTGGAAGATAGCTTTTGGCTATAACAGCGGTTTGCTGACGAAGGAAGGCTCTGATTTGAATTCTGCTTGCGGCATTCAATCCCTCTTGTCATTTTACGTCGGAATAGCATGTTTTCCACACCCGATTACGGTCCTCGAAGCCAGAATACTGGGAGATAGGTTTTGGATACAGGAACGATTTTCTGACGAAGGAAGGCTCTGATTTGAATTCTGCTTGCGGCATTCGATGCCTCTCGTCATTTTACGCCGGAATAGCATGTTTTCCACACCCGATTACGGTCCTGGGAGCCAGATTACTGCAAGACAGGTTTTGGCTGTAATAGCTATTTTTTGACGAAGGAAGTCTCTGATTTAAATTCTGCTTGCGACATTCAATCCCTCTCGTCATTTTACGTCGGAATAGCATGTTTTCCGCACGTGATTACGGTCCTGGAGGCCAGAATACTGGGAGATAGGTTTGGGCTCTAACAGCGATTTTCAGACGAAGGAAGGCTCTGATTTGAATTCTGCTTGCGGAATTCGAATCCTCTCGCCATTTTACGTCGGAATAGCATGTTTTCCACACCCGATTACGATCCTGGCAGTCTGAATACTGGAGGATAGCTTTTGGCTATAACAGCGGTTTGCTGACGAAGGAAGGCTCTGATTTGAATTCTGCTTGCGGCATTCAATCCCTCTTGTCATTTTACGTCGGAATAGCATGTTTTCCACACCCGATTACGGTCCTCGAAGCCAGAATACTGGGAGATAGGTTTTGGATACAGGAACGATTTTCTGACGAAGGAAGGCTCTGATTTGAATTCTGCTTGCGGCATTCGATGCCTCTCGTCATTTTATGTCGGAATAGCATGTTTTCCACACCCGATTACGGTCCTGGGAGCCAGATTACTGCAAGACAGGTTTTGGCTGTAATAGCTATTTTTTGACGAAGGAAGGCTCTGATTTGAATTCTGCTTGCGACATTCAATCCCTCTCGCCATTTTACGTCGGAATAGCATGTTTTCCACACCCGATTACGATCCTGGCAGCCTGAATACTGGAAGATAGCTTTTGGCTATAACAGCGGTTTGCTGACGAAGGAAGGCTCTGATTTGAATTCTGCTTGCGGCATTCAATCCCTCTTGTCATTTTACGTCGGAATAGCATGTTTTCCACACCCGATTACGGTCCTCGAAGCCAGAATACTGGGAGATAGGTTTTGGATACAGGAACGATTTTCTGACGAAGGAAGGCTCTGATTTGAATTCTGCTTGCGGCATTCGATGCCTCTCGTCATTTTACGTCGGAATAGCATGTTTTCCACACCCGATTACGGTCCTGGGAGCCAGATTACTGCAAGACAGGTTTTGGCTGTAATAGCTATTTTTTGACGAAGGAAGTCTCTGATTTAAATTCTGCTTGCGACATTCAATCCCTCTCGTCATTTTACGTCGGAATAGCATGTTTTCCACACCCGATTACGGTCCTGGAAGCCAGAATACTGGGAGATAGGTTTTGGATACAGGAGCGATTTCTGACGAAGCCAGTCTCTGATTTGAATTCTGCTTCCGACATTCAATCCCTCTCGTCATTTGACGTCGGAATAGCATGTATTTCCATACCCGATTACGGTCCTGGAAGCCAGAATACTGGGAGATAGGTTTTAGCTCTAACAGCGATTTTCAGACGAAGGAAGGCTCTGATTTGAATTCTGCTTGCGACATTCAATCCCTCTCGCCATTTTACGTCGGAATAGCATGTTTTCCACACCCGATTACTATCCTGGAGGCCAGCATACTGGGAGATAGGTTTTGGCTCTAACAGCGATTTTCAGACGAAGGAAGGCTCTGATTTGAATTCTGCTTGCGACATTCAATCCCTCTCGCCATTTTACGTCGGAACAGCATGTTTTCCACACCCGATTACGATCCTGGCAGCCTGAATACAGGAAGATAGCTTTTGGCTCTAACAGCGATTTTCAGACGAAGGAAGGCTCTGATTTGAATTCTGCTTGCGACATTCAATCCCTCTCGCCATTTTACGTCGGAATAGCATGTTTTCCACACCCGATTACGGTCCTGGGAGCCAGATTACTGCAAGACAGGTTTTGGCTGTAATAGCTATTTTTTGACGAAGGAAGTCTCTGATTTAAATTCTGCTTGCGACATTCAATCCCTCTCGTCATTTTACGTCGGAATAGCATGTTTTCCATACCCGATTACGGTCCTGGAAGCCAGAATACTGGGAGATAGGTTTTGGATACAGGAGCGATTTTCCGACGAAGGCAGTCTCTGATTAAATTCTGCTTGCGACATTCAATCCCTCTCGTCATTTTACGTCGGAATAGCATGTTTTCCATACCCGATTACGGTCCTGGAAGCCAGAATACTGGGAGATAGGTTTTGGATACAGGAGCGATTTCTGACGAAGCCAGTCTCTGATTTGAATTCTGCTTGCGGCATTCGATGCCTCTCGTCATTTTACGTCGGAATAGCATGTTTTCCACACGTGATTACGGTCCTGGAGGCCAGATTACTCCAAGGTAGGTTTTGGCTTTAATACCGATTTTCTGACGAAGGAAGGCTCTGATTTGAATTCTGCATGCGGCATTCGATCCCTCTCGTCATTTTACATCGGAGTAGAATGTTTTCCACACCCGATTACGGTCCTGGAAGCCAGAATACTGGAAGTTAGCTTTTGGCTATAACAGCGGTTTTCTGACGAAGGAAGGATCTGATTTGAATTCTGCTTGCGACATTCAATCAATCTCGTCATTTTACGTCGGAATGGCATGTTTTCCATACCCGATTACGGTCCTGGAAGCCAGAACACTGGGAGATAGGTTTTTGATACAGGAACGATTTTCTGACGAAGGCAGTCTCTGATTTGAATTCTGCTTGCGACATTCGATTCCTCTCGTCATTTTACGTCGGAATAGCATGTTTTCCACACCCGATTACGGTCCTGGGAGCCAGATTACTGCAAGACAGGTTTTGGCTGTAATAGCTATTTTTTGACGAAGGACGTCTCTGATTTAAATTCTGCTTGCGACATTCAATCCCTCTCGTCATTTTACGTCGGAATAGCATGTTTTCCACACCCGATTACGATCCTGGAAGCCAGAATACTGGGAGATAGGTTTTGGATACAGGAGCGATTTCTGACGAAGCCAGTCTCTGATTTGAATTCTGCTTCCGACATTCAATCCCTCTCGTCATTTGACGTCGGAATAGCATGTATTTCCATACCCGATTACGGTCCTGGAAGCCAGAATACTGGGAGATAGGTTTTGGCTCTAACAGCGATTTTCAGACGAAGGAAGGCTCTGATTTGAATTCTGCTTGCGACATTCAATCCCTCTCGCCATTTTACGTCGGAATAGCATGTTTTCCACACCCGATTACTATCCTGGCAGCCTGAATACAGGAAGATAGCTTTTGGCGCTAACAGCGATTTTCAGACGAAGGAAGGCTCTGATTTGAATTCTGCTTGCGACATTCAATCCCTCTCGCCATTTTACGTCGGAATAGCATGTTTTCCACACCCGATTACGATCCTGGCAGCCTGAATACAGGAAGATAGCTTTTGGCTATAACAGCGGTTTGCTGACGAAGGAAGGCTCTGATTTGAATTCTGCTTGCGACATTCAATCCCTCTCGCCATTTTACGTCGGAATAGCATGTTTTCCACACCCGATTACGGTCCTCGAAGCCAGAATACTGGGAGATAGGTTTTGGATACAGGAACGATTTTCTGACGAAGGAAGGCTCTGATTTGAATTCTGCTTGCGGCATTCGATGCCTCTCGTCATTTTACGTCGGAATAGCACGGTTTCCACACGTGATTACGGTCCTGGGAGCCAGATTACTGCAAGACAGGTTTTGGCTGTAATAGCTATTTTTTGACGAAGGAAGTCTCTGATTTAAATTCTGCTTGCGACATTCAATCCCTCTCGTCATTTTACGTCGGAATAGCATGTTTTCCATACCCGATTACGGTCCTGGAAGCCAGAATACTGGGAGATAGGTTTTGGATACAGGAGCGATTTTCCGACGAAGGCAGTCTCTGATTTAAATTCTGCTTGCGACATTCAATCCCTCTCGTCATTTTACGTCGGAATAGCATGTTTTCCACACCCGATTACGGTCCTCGAAGCCAGAATACTGGGAGATAGGTTTTGGATACAGGAACGATTTTCTGACGAAGGAAGGCTCTGATTTGAATTCTGCTTGCGGCATTCGATGCCTCTCGTCATTTTACGTCGGAATAGCACGGTTTCCACACGTGATTACGGTCCTGGAGGCCAGAATACTGGGAGATAGGTTTTGGCTCTAACAGCGATTTTCAGACGAAGGAAGGCTCTGATTTGAATTCTGCTTGCGACATTCAATCCCTCTCGCCATTTTACGTCGGAATAGCATGTTTTCCATACCCGATTACGGTCCTGGAAGCCAGAATACTGGGAGATAGGTTTTGGATACAGGAGCGATTTTCTGACGAAGGCAGTCTCTGATTTAAATTCTGCTTGCGACATTCAATCCCTCTCGTCATTTTACGTCGGAATAGCATGTTTTCCATACCCGATTACGGTCCTGGAAGCCAGAATACTGGGAGATAGGTTTTGGATACAGGAGCGATTTCTGACGAAGGCAGTCTCTGATTTGAATTCTGCTTGCGGCATTCGATGCCTCTCGCCATTTTACGTCGGAATAGCATGTTTTCCACACGTGATTACGGTCCTGGAGGCCAGAATACTGGGAGATAGGTTTGGGCTCTAACAGCGATTTTCAGACGAAGGAAGGCTCTGATTTGAATTCTGCTTGCGGAATTCGAATCCTCTCGCCATTTTACGTCGGAATAGCATGTTTTCCACACCCGATTACGATCCTGGCAGTCTGAATACTGGAAGATAGCTTTTGGCTATAACAGCGGTTTGCTGACGAAGGAAGGCTCTGATTTGAATTCTGCTTGCGGCATTCGATTCCTCTCGTCATTTTACGTCGGAATAGCATGTTTTCCACACCCGATTACGATCCTGGGAGCCAGATTACTGCAACACAGGTTTTGACTGTAATAGCGATTTTTTGACGAAGGAAGTCTCTGATTTGAATTCTGCTTGCGGCGTTCGATTCCTCTCGTCATTTTACGTCCGAATAGCACGGTTTCCACACGTGATTACGGTCCTGGAGGCCAGAATACTGGGAGATAGGTTTTGGCTCTAACAGCGATTTTCAGACGAAGGAAGGCTCTGATTTGAATTCTGCTTGCGACATTCAATCCCTCTCGCCATTTTACGTCGGAATAGCATGTTCTCCATACCCGATTACGGTCCTGGAAGCCAGAATACTGGGAGATAGGTTTTGGATACAGGAACGATTTTCTGACGAAGGAAGGCTCTGATTTAAATTCTGCTTGCGACATTCAATCCCTCTCGTCATTTGACGTCGGAATAGCATGTTTTCCACACCCGATTACGATCCTGGCAGCCTGAATACAGGAAGATAGCTTTTGGCTCTAACAGCGATTTTCAGACGAAGGAAGGCTCTGATTTGAATTCTGCTTGCGACATTCAATCCCTCTCGCCATTTTACGTCGGAATAGCATGTTTTCCACACCCGATTACGATCCTGGCAGCCTGAATACAGGAAGATAGCTTTTGGCTATAACAGCGGTTTGCTGACGAAGGAAGGCTCTGATTTGAATTCTGCTTGCGACATTCAATCCCTCTCGCCATTTTACGTCGGAATAGCATGTTTTCCACACCCGATTACGATCCTGGCAGCCGGAATACAGGAAGATAGCTTTTGGCTATAACAGCGGTTTGCTGACGAAGGAAGGCTCTGATTTGAATTCTGCTTGCGACATTCAATCCCTCTCGTCATTTTACGTCGGAATAGCATGCTTTCCACACCCGATTACGGTCCTGGAAGCCAGAATACTGGGAGATAGGTTTTGGATACAGGAGCGATTTCTGACGAAGCCAGTCTCTGATTTGAATTCTGCTTGCGGCATTCGATGCCTCTCGTCATTTTACGTCGGAATAGCATGTTTTCCACACGTGATTACGGTCCTGGAGGCCAGAATACTGGGAGATAGGTTTTGGATACAGGAACGATTTTCTGACGAAGGAAGGCTCTGATTTGAATTCTGCTTGCGACATTCAATCCCTCTCGTCATTTTACGTCGGAATAGCATGTTTTCCACACCCGATTACGGTCCTGGGAGCCAGATTACTGCAAGACAGGTTTTGGCTGTAATAGCTATTTTTTGACGAAGGAAGTCTCTGATTTAAATTCTGCTTGCGACATTCAATCCCTCTCGTCATTTTACGTCGGAATAGCATGTTTTCCATACCCGATTACGGTCCTGGAAGCCAGAATACTGGGAGATAGGTTTTGGATACAGGAGCGATTTTCCGACGAAGGCAGTCTCTGATTAAATTCTGCTTGCGACATTCAATCCCTCTCGTCATTTTACGTCGGAATAGCATGTTTTCCACACCCGATTACGATCCTGGCAGCCTGAATACAGGAAGATAACTTTTGGCTATAACAGCGGTTTGCTGACGAAGGAAGGCTCTGATTTGAATTCTGCTTGCGACATTCAATCCCTCTCGTCATTTTACGTCGGAATAGCATGCTTTCCACACCCGATTACGGTCCTGGAGGCCAGAATACTGGGAGATAGGTTTTGGATACAGGAGCGATTTCTGACGAAGCCAGTCTCTGATTTGAATTCTGCTTGCGACATTCAATCCCTCTCGTCATTTGACGTCGGAATAGCATGTATTTCCATACCCGATTACGGTCCTGGAAGCCAGAATACTGGGAGATAGGTTTTGGCTCTAACAGCGATTTTCAGACGAAGGAAGGCTCTGATTTGAATTCTGCTTGCGACATTCAATCCCTCTCGCCATTTTACGTCGGAATAGCATGTTTTCCACACCCGATTACGATCCTGGCAGCCTGAATACAGGAAGATAGCTTTTGGCTCTAACAGCGATTTTCAGACGAAGGAAGGCTCTGATTTGAATTCTGCTTGCGGCATTCAATCCCTCCCGCCATTTTACGTCGGAATAGCATGTTTTCCACACCCGATTACGGTCCTGGAAGCCAGAATACTGGGAGATAGGTTTTAGATACAGGAGCGATTTCTGACGAAGCCAGTCTCTGATTTGAATTCTGCTTGCGGCATTCGATGCCTCTCGTCATTTTACGTCGGAATAGCATGTTTTCCACACGTGATTACGGTCCTGGAGGCCAGAATACTGGGAGATAGGTTTGGGCTCTAACAGCGATTTTCAGACGAAGGAAGGCTCTGATTTGAATTCTGCTTGCGGAATTCGAATCCTCTCGCCATTTTACGTCGGAATAGCATGTTTTCCACACCCGATTACGATCCTGGCAGTCTGAATACTGGAGGATAGCTTTTGGCTATAACAGCGGTTTGCTGACGAAGGAAGGCTCTGATTTGAATTCTGCTTGCGGCATTCAATCCCTCTTGTCATTTTACGTCGGAATAGCATGTTTTCCACACCCGATTACGGTCCTCGAAGCCAGAATACTGGGAGATAGGTTTTGGATACAGGAACGATTTTCTGACGAAGGAAGGCTCTGATTTGAATTCTGCTTGCGGCATTCGATGCCTCTCGTCATTTTATGTCGGAATAGCATGTTTTCCACACCCGATTACGGTCCTGGGAGCCAGATTACTGCAAGACAGGTTTTGGCTGTAATAGCTATTTTTTGACGAAGGAAGGCTCTGATTTGAATTCTGCTTGCGACATTCAATCCCTCTCGCCATTTTACGTCGGAATAGCATGTTTTCCACACCCGATTACGATCCTGGCAGCCTGAATACTGGAAGATAGCTTTTGGCTATAACAGCGGTTTGCTGACGAAGGAAGGCTCTGATTTGAATTCTGCTTGCGGCATTCAATCACTCTTGTCATTTTACGTCGGAATAGCATGTTTTCCACACCCGATTACGGTCCTCGAAGCCAGAATACTGGGAGATAGGTTTTGGATACAGGAACGATTTTCTGACGAAGGAAGGCTCTGATTTGAATTCTGCTTGCGGCATTCGATGCCTCTCGTCATTTTACGTCGGAATAGCATGTTTTCCACACCCGATTACGGTCCTGGGAGCCAGATTACTGCAAGATAGGTTTTGGCTGTAATAGCTATTTTTTGACGAAGGAAGTCTCTGATTTAAATTCTGCTTGCGACATTCAATCCCTCTCGTCATTTTACGTCGGAATAGCACGTTTTCCACACCCGATTACGGTCCTGGAAGCCAGAATACTGGGAGATAGGTTTTGGATACAGGAGCGATTTCTGACGAAGCCAGTCTCTGATTTGAATTCTGCTTCCGACATTCAATCCCTCTCGTCATTTGACGTCGGAATAGCATGTATTTCCATACCCGATTACGGTCCTGGAAGCCAGAATACTGGGAGATAGGTTTTGGCTCTAACAGCGATTTTCAGACGAAGGAAGGCTCTGATTTGAATTCTGCTTGCGACATTCAATCCCTCTCGCCATTTTACGTCGGAATAACATGTTTTCCACACCCGATTACTATCCTGGCAGCCTGAATACAGGAAGATAGCTTTTGGCGCTAACAGCGATTTTCAGACGAAGGAAGGCTCTGATTTGAATTCTGCTTGCGACATTCAATCCCTCTCGCCATTTTACGTCGGAATAGCATGTTTTCCACACCCGATTACGATCCTGGCAGCCTGAATACAGGAAGATAGCTTTTGGCTATAACAGCGGTTTGCTGACGAAGGAAGGCTCTGATTTGAATTCTGCTTGCGACATTCAATCCCTCTCGCCATTTTACGTCGGAATAGCATGTTTTCCACACCCGATTACGGTCCTCGAAGCCAGAATACTGGGAGATAGGTTTTGGATACAGGAACGATTTTCTGACGAAGGAAGGCTCTGATTTGAATTCTGCTTGCGGCATTCGATGCCTCTCGTCATTTTACGTCGGAATAGCACGGTTTCCACACGTGATTACGGTCCTGGGAGCCAGATTACTGCAAGACAGGTTTTGGCTGTAATAGCTATTTTTTGACGAAGGAAGTCTCTGATTTAAATTCTGCTTGCGACATTCAATCCCTCTCGTCATTTTACGTCGGAATAGCATGTTTTCCATACCCGATTACGGTCCTGGAAGCCAGAATACTGGGAGATAGGTTTTGGATACAGGAGCGATTTTCCGACGAAGGCAGTCTCTGATTAAATTCTGCTTGCGACATTCAATCCCTCTCGTCATTTTACGTCGGAATAGCATGTTTTCCACACCCGATTACGGTCCTCGAAGCCAGAATACTGGGAGATAGGTTTTGGATACAGGAACGATTTTCTGACGAAGGAAGGCTCTGATTTGAATTCTGCTTGCGGCATTCGATGCCTCTCGTCATTTTACGTCGGAATAGCACGGTTTCCACACGTGATTACGGTCCTGGAGGCCAGAATACTGGGAGATAGGTTTTGGCTCTAACAGCGATTTTCAGACGAAGGAAGGCTCTGATTTGAATTCTGCTTGCGACATTCAATCCCTCTCGCCATTTTACGTCGGAATAGCATGTTTTCCATACCCGATTACGGTCCTGGAAGCCAGAATACTGGGAGATAGGTTTTGGATACAGGAGCGATTTTCTGACGAAGGCAGTCTCTGATTTAAATTCTGCTTGCGACATTCAATCCCTCTCGCCATTTTACGTCGGAATAGCATGTTTTCCATACCCGATTACGGTCCTCGAAGCCAGAATACTGGGAGATAGGTTTTGGATACAGGAACGATTTTCTGACGAAGGAAGGCTCTGATTTGAATTCTGCTTGCGGCATTCGATGCCTCTCGTCATTTTACGTCGGAATAGCACGGTTTCCACACGTGATTACGGTCCTGGAGGCCAGAATACTGGGAGATAGGTTTTGGCTCTAACAGCGATTTTCAGACGAAGGAAGGCTCTGATTTGAATTCTGCTTGCGGCATTCGATGCCTCTCGTCATTTTACGTCGGAATAGCATGTTTTCCACACGTGATTACGGTCCTGGAGGCCAGAATACTGGGAGATAGGTTTGGGCTCTAACAGCGATTTTCAGACGAAGGAAGGCTCTGATTTGAATTCTGCTTGCGGAATTCGAATCCTCTCGCCATTTTACGTCGGAATAGCATGTTTTCCACACCCGATTACGATCCTGGCAGCCTGAATACTGGAAGATAGCTTTTGGCTATAACAGCGGTTTGCTGACGAAGGAAGGCTCTGATTTGAATTCTGCTTGCGGCATTCGATTCCTCTCGTCATTTTACGTCGGAATAGCATGTTTTCCACACCCGATTACGATCCTGGGAGCCAGATTACTGCAACACAGGTTTTGGCTGTAATAGCGATTTTTTGACGAAGGAAGTCTCTGATTTGAATTCTGCTTGCGGCATTCGATTCCTCTCGTCATTTTACGTCCGAATAGCACGGTTTCCACACGTGATTACGGTCCTGGAGGCCAGAATACTGGGAGATAGGTTTTGGCTCTAACAGCGATTTTCAGACGAAGGAAGGCTCTGATTTGAATTCTGCTTGCGACATTCAATCCCTCTCGCCATTTTACGTCGGAATAGCATGTTTTCCATACCCGATTACGGTCCTGGAAGCCAGAATACTGGGAGATAGGTTTTGGATACAGGAACGATTTTCTGACGAAGGAAGGCTCTGATTTAAATTCTGCTTGCGACATTCAATCCCTCTCGTCATTTTACGTCGGAATAGCATGTTTTCCATACCCGATTACGGTCCTGGAAGCCAGAATACTGGGAGATAGGTTTTGGATTTAATACCGATTTTCTGACGAAGGAAGGCTCTGATTTGAATTCTGCTTGCGGCATTCGATTCCTCTCGTCATTTTACGTCCGAATAGCATGTTTTCCACACCCGATTACGATCCTGGCAGCCTGAATACTGGAAGATAGCTTTTGGCTATAACAGCGGTTTTCTGACGAAGGAAGGCTCTGATTTAAATTCTGCTTGCGTCATTCAATCCCTCTCGTCATTTTACGTCGGAATAGCATGTTTTCCATACCCGATTACGGTCCTGGAAGCCAGAATACTGGGAGATAGGTTTTGGATACAGGAGCGATTTCTGACGAAGGCAGTCTCTGATTTGAATTCTGCTTGCGGCATTCGATGCCTCTCGTCATTTTACGTCGGAATAGCATGTTTTCCACACGTGATTACGGTCCTGGAGGCCAGAATACTGGGAGATAGGTTTGGGCTCTAACAGCGGTTTGCTGACGAAGGAAGGCTCTGATTTGAATTCTGCTTGCGGCATTCGATTCCTCTCGTCATTTTACGTCGGAATAGCATGTTTTCCACACCCGATTACGATCCTGGGAGCCAGATTACTGCAACACAGGTTTTGGCTGTAATAGCGATTTTTTGACGAAGGAAGTCTCTGATTTGAATTCTGCTTGCGGCGTTCGATTCCTCTCGTCATTTTACGTCCGAATAGCATGTTTTCCACACCCGATTACGATCCTGGCAGCCTGAATACTGGAAGATAGGTTTTGGCTCTAACAGCGATTTTCAGACGAAGGAAGGCTCTGATTTGAATTCTGCTTGCGACATTCAATCCCTCTCGCCATTTTACGTCGGAATAGCATGTTTTCCACACCCGATTACGATCCTGGCAGCCTGAATACAGGAAGATAGCTTTTGGCTATAACAGCGGTTTTCTGACGAAGGAAGGCTCTGATTTAAATTCTGCTTGCGACATTCAATCCCTCTCGTCATTTTACGTCGGAATAGCATGTTTTCCATACCCGATTACGGTCCTGGAAGCCAGAATACTGGGAGATAGGTTTTGGATACAGGAGCGATTTCTGACGAAGGCAGTCTCTGATTTGAATTCTGCTTGCGGCATTCGATGCCTCTCGTCATTTTACGTCGGAATAGCATGTTTTCCACACGTGATTACGGTCCTGGAGGCCAGAATACTGGGAGATAGGTTTGGGCTCTAACAGCGATTTGCAGACGAAGGAAGGCTCTGATTTGAATTCTGCTTGCGGAATTCGAATCCTCTCGCCATTTTACGTCGGAATAGCATGTTTTCCACACCCGATTACGATCCTGGCAGTCTGAATACTGGAAGATAGCTTTTGGCTATAACAGCGGTTTGCTGACGAAGGAAGGCTCTGATTTGAATTCTGCTTGCGGCATTCGATTCCTCTCGTCATTTTACGTCGGAATAGCATGTTTTCCACACCCGATTACGATCCTGGGAGCCAGATTACTGCAACACAGGTTTTGGCTGTAATAGCGATTTTTTGACGAAGGAAGTCTCTGATTTGAATTCTGCTTGCGACATTCAATCCCTCTCGTCATTTGACGTCGGAATAGCATGTATTTCCATACCCGATTACGGTCCTGGAAGCCAGAATACTGGGAGATAGGTTTTGGCTCTAACAGCGATTTTCAGACGAAGGAAGGCTCTGATTTGAATTCTGCTTGCGACATTCAATCCCTCTCGTCATTTTACGTCGGAATAGCATGTTTTCCACACCCGATTACGGTCCTGGGAGCCAGATTACTGCAAGACAGGTTTTGGCTGTAATAGCTATTTTTTGACGAAGGAAGTCTCTGATTTAAATTCTGCTTGCGACATTCAATCCCTCTCGTCATTTTACGTCGGAATAGCATGTTTTCCACACCCGATTACGATCCTGGCAGCCTGAATACTGGAAGATAGCTTTTGGCTATAACAGCGGTTTGCTGACGAAAGAAGGCTCTGATTTGAATTCTGCTTGCGACATTCAATCCCTCTCGCCATTTTACGTCGGAATAGCATGTTTTCCACACCCGATTACGATCCTGGCAGCCTGAATACAGGAAGATAGCTTTTGGCTATAACAGCGGTTTGCTGACGAAGGAAGGCTCTGATTTGAATTCTGCTTGCGACATTCAATCCCTCTCGTCATTTTACGTCGGAATAGCATGCTTTCCACACCCGATTACGGTCCTGGAAGCCAGAATACTGGGAGATAGGTTTTGGATACAGGAGCGATTTCTGACGAAGCCAGTCTCTGATTTGAATTCTGCTTGCGACATTCAATCCCTCTCGTCATTTTACGTCGGAATAGCATGTTTTCCACACCCGATTACGATCCTGGCAGCCTGAATACAGGAAGATAGCTTTTGGCTCTAACAGCGATTTTCAGACGAAGGAAGGCTCTGATTTGAATTCTGCTTGCGACATTCAATCCCTCTCGCCATTTTACGTCGGAATAGCATGTTTTCCACACCCGATTACGATCCTGGCAGCCTGAATACAGGAAGATAGCTTTTGGCTATAACAGCGGTTTGCTGACGAAGGAAGGCTCTGATTTGAATTCTGCTTGCGACATTCAATCCCTCTCGCCATTTTACGTCGGAATAGCATGTTTTCCACACCCGATTACGATCCTGGCAGCCGGAATACTGGAAGATAGCTTTTGGCTATAACAGCGGTTTGCTGACGAAGGAAGGCTCTGATTTGAATTCTGCTTGCGACATTCAATCCCTCTCGTCATTTTACGTCGGAATAGCATGCTTTCCACACCCGATTACGGTCCTGGAAGCCAGAATACTGGGAGATAGGTTTTGGATACAGGAGCGATTTCTGACGAAGCCAGTCTCTGATTTGAATTCTGCTTGCGGCATTCGATGCCTCTCGTCATTTTACGTCGGAATAGCATGTTTTCCACACGTGATTACGGTCCTGGAGGCCAGAATACTGGGAGATAGGTTTTGGATACAGGAACGATTTTCTGACGAAGGAAGGCTCTGATTTGAATTCTGCTTGCGACATTCAATCCCTCTCGTCATTTTACGTCGGAATAGCATGTTTTCCACACCCGATTACGGTCCTGGGAGCCAGATTACTGCAAGACAGGTTTTGGCTGTAATAGCTATTTTTTGACGAAGGAAGTCTCTGATTTAAATTCTGCTTGCGACATTCAATCCCTCTCGTCATTTTACGTCGGAATAGCATGTTTTCCATACCCGATTACGGTCCTGGAAGCCAGAATACTGGGAGATAGGTTTTGGATACAGGAGCGATTTTCCGACGAAGGCAGTCTCTGATTAAATTCTGCTTGCGACATTCAATCCCTCTCGTCATTTTACGTCGGAATAGCATGCTTTCCACACCCGATTACGGTCCTGGAAGCCAGAATACTGGGAGATAGGTTTTGGATACAGGAGCGATTTCTGACGAAGCCAGTCTCTGATTTGAATTCTGCTTGCGACATTCAACCCCTCTCGTCATTTGACGTCGGAATAGCATGTTTTCCACACCCGATTACGATCCTGGCAGCCTGAATACAGGAAGATAGCTTTTGGCTCTAACAGCGATTTTCAGACGAAGGAAGGCTCTGATTTGAATTCTGCTTGCGACATTCAATCCCTCTCGCCATTTTACGTCGGAATAGCATGTTTTCCACACCCGATTACGATCCTGGCAGCCTGAATACAGGAAGATAGCTTTTGGCTATAACAGCGGTTTGCTGACGAAGGAAGGCTCTGATTTGAATTCTGCTTGCGACATTCAATCCCTCTCGCCATTTTACGTCGGAATAGCATGTTTTCCACACCCGATTACGATCCTGGCAGCCGGAATACAGGAAGATAGCTTTTGGCTATAACAGCGGTTTGCTGACGAAGGAAGGCTCTGATTTGAATTCTGCTTGCGACATTCAATCCCTCTCGCCATTTTACGTCGGAATAGCATGTTTTCCACACCCGATTACGATCCTGGCAGCCTGAATACAGGAAGATAGCTTTTGGCTATAACAGCGGTTTGCTGACGAAGGAAGGCTCTGATTTGAATTCTGCTTGCGACATTCAATCCCTCTCGTCATTTTACGTCGGAATAGCATGTTTTCCACACCCGATTACGGTCCTGGGAGCCAGATTACTGCAAGACAGGTTTTGGCTGTAATAGCTATTTTTTGACGAAGGAAGTCTCTGATTTAAATTCTGCTTGCGACATTCAATCCCTCTCGCCATTTTACGTCGGAATAGCATGTTTTCCACACCCGATTACGATCCTGGCAGCCGGAATACAGGAAGATAGCTTTTGGCTCTAACAGCGGTTTGCTGACGAAGGAAGGCTCTGATTTGAATTCTGCTTGCGACATTCAATCCCTCTCGCCATTTTACGTCGGAATAGCATGTTTTCCACACCCGATTACGATCCTGGCAGCCTGAATACAGGAAGATAGCTTTTGGCTCTAACAGCGATTTTCAGACGAAGGAAGGCTCTGATTTGAATTCTGCTTGCGGCATTCAATCCCTCCCGCCATTTTACGTCGGAATAGCATGTTTTCCACACCCGATTACGATCCTGGCAGCCTGAATACAGGAAGATAGCTTTTGGCTATAACAGCGGTTTGCTGACGAAGGAAGGCTCTGATTTGAATTCTGCTTGCGACATTCAATCCCTCTCGCCATTTTACGTCGGAATAGCATGTTTTCCACACCCGATTACGGTCCTGGGAGCCAGATTACTGCAAGACAGGTTTTGGCTGTAATAGCTATTTTTTGACGAAGGAAGTCTCTGATTTAAATTCTGCTTGCGACATTCAATCCCTCTCGTCATTTTACGTCGGAATAGCATGTTTTCCATACCCGATTACGGTCCTGGAAGCCAGAATACTGGGAGATAGGTTTTGGATACAGGAGCGATTTTCCGACGAAGGCAGTCTTTGATTAAATTCTGCTTGCGACATTCAATCCCTCTCGTCATTTTACGTCGGAATAGCATGTTTTCCACACCCGATTACGATCCTGGCAGCCTGAATACAGGAAGATAGCTTTTGGCTATAACAGCGGTTTGCTGACGAAGGAAGGCTCTGATTTGAATTCTGCTTGCGACATTCGATCCCTCTCGTCATTTTACGTCGGAATAGCATGCTTTCCACACCCGATTACGGTCCTGGAAGCCAGAATACTGGGAGATAGGTTTTGGATACAGGAGCGATTTCTGACGAAGCCAGTCTCTGATTTGAATTCTGCTTGCGACATTCAATCCCTCTCGTCATTTGACGTCGGAATAGCATGTATTTCCATACCCGATTACGGTCCTGGAAGCCAGAATACTGGGAGATAGGTTTTGGCTCTAACAGCGATTTTCAGACGAAGGAAGGCTCTGATTTGAATTCTGCTTGCGACATTCAATCCCTCTCGCCATTTTACGTCGGAATAGCATGTTTTCCACACCCGATTACGATCCTGGCAGCCTGAATACAGGAAGATAGCTTTTGGCTCTAACAGCGATTTTCAGACGAAGGAAGGCTCTGATTTGAATTCTGCTTGCGACATTCGATCCCTCTCGTCATTTTACGTCGGAATAGCATGCTTTCCACACCCGATTACGGTCCTGGAGGCCAGAATACTGGGAGATAGGTTTTGGATACAGGAGCGATTTCTGACGAAGCCAGTCTCTGATTTGAATTCTGCTTGCGACATTCAACCCCTCTCGTCATTTGACGTCGGAATAGCATGTTTTCCACACCCGATTACGATCCTGGCAGCCTGAATACAGGAAGATAGCTTTTGGCTCTAACAGCGATTTTCAGACGAAGGAAGGCTCTGATTTGAATTCTGCTTGCGACATTCAATCCCTCTCGCCATTTTACGTCGGAATAGCATGTTTTCCACACCCGATTACGATCCTGGCAGCCTGAATACAGGAAGATAGCTTTTGGCTATAACAGCGGTTTGCTGACGAAGGAAGGCTCTGATTTGAATTCTGCTTGCGACATTCAATCCCTCTCGCCATTTTACGTCGGAATAGCATGTTTTCCACACCCGATTACGATCCTGGCAGCCGGAATACAGGAAGATAGCTTTTGGCTATAACAGCGGTTTGCTGACGAAGGAAGGCTCTGATTTGAATTCTGCTTGCGACATTCAATCCCTCTCGTCATTTTACGTCGGAATAGCATGTTTTCCACACCCGATTACGGTCCTGGAAGCCAGAATACTGGGAGATAGGTTTTGGATACAGGAGCGATTTCTGACGAAGCCAGTCTCTGATTTGAATTCTGCTTGCGGCATTCGATGCCTCTCGTCATTTTACGTCGGAATAGCATGTTTTCCACACGTGATGACGGTCCTGGAGGCCAGAATACTGGGAGATAGGTTTTGGATACAGGAACGATTTTCTGACGAAGGAAGGCTCTGATTTGAATTCTGCTTGCGACATTCAATCCCTCTCGTCATTTTACGTCGGAATAGCATGTTTTCCACACCCGATTACGGTCCTGGGAGCCAGATTACTGCAAGACAGGTTTTGGCTGTAATAGCTATTTTTTGACGAAGGAAGTCTCTGATTTAAATTCTGCTTGCGACATTCAATCCCTCTCGTCATTTTACGTCGGAATAGCATGTTTTCCATACCCGATTACGGTCCTGGAAGCCAGAATACTGGGAGATACGTTTTGGATACAGGAGCGATTTTCCGACGAAGGCAGTCGCTGATTAAATTCTGCTTGCGACATTCAATCCCTCTCGTCATTTTACGTCGGAATAGCATGTTTTCCACACCCGATTACGATCCTGGCAGCCTGAATACAGGAAGATAGCTTTTGGCTATAACAGCGGTTTGCTGACGAAGGAAGGCTCTGATTTGAATTCTGCTTGCGACATTCAATCCCTCTCGTCATTTTACGTCGGAATAGCATGCTTTCCACACCCGATTACGGTCCTGGAGGCCAGAATACTGGGAGATAGGTTTTGGATACAGGAGCGATTTCTGACGAAGCCAGTCTCTGATTTGAATTCTGCTTGCGACATTCAATCCCTCTCGTCATTTGACGTCGGAATAGCATGTATTTCCATACCCGATTACGGTCCTGGAAGCCAGAATACTGGGAGATAGGTTTTGGCTCTAACAGCGATTTTCAGACGAAGGAAGGCTCTGATTTGAATTCTGCTTGCGACATTCAATCCCTCTCGCCATTTTACGTCGGAATAGCATGTTTTCCACACCCGATTACGATCCTGGCAGCCTGAATACAGGAAGATAGCTTTTGGCTCTAACAGCGATTTTCAGACGAAGGAAGGCTCTGATTTGAATTCTGCTTGCGGCATTCAATCCTTCTCGCCATTTTACGTCGGAATAGCATGTTTTCCACACCCGATTACGATCCTGGCAGCCTGAATACTGGAAGATAGCTTTTGGCTATAACAGCGGTTTTCTGACGAAGGAAGGCTCTGATTTGAATTCTGCTTGCGACATTCAATCCCTCTCGCCATTTTACGTCGGAATAGCATGTTTTCCACACCCGATTACGGTCCTGGGAGCCAGATTACTGCAAGACAGGTTTTGGCTGTAATAGCTATTTTTTGACGAAGGAAGTCTCTGATTTAAATTCTGCTTGCGACATTCAATCCCTCTCGTCATTTTACGTCGGAATAGCATGTTTTCCATACCCGATTACGGTCCTGGAAGCCAGAATACTGGGAGATAGGTTTTGGATACAGGAGCGATTTTCCGACGAAGGCAGTCTCTGATTAAATTCTGCTTGCGACATTCAATCCCTCTCGTCATTTTACGTCGGAATAGCATGTTTTCCACACCCGATTACGATCCTGGCAGCCTGAATACAGGAAGATAGCTTTTGGCTATAACAGCGGTTTGCTGACGAAGGAAGGCTCTGATTTGAATTCTGCTTGCGACATTCAATCCCTCTCGTCATTTTACGTCGGAATAGCATGCTTTCCACACCCGATTACGGTCCTGGAAGCCAGAATACTGGGAGATAGGTTTTGGATACAGGAGCGATTTCTGACGAAGCCAGTCTCTGATTTGAATTCTGCTTGCGACATTCAATCCCTCTCGTCATTTGACGTCGGAATAGCATGTATTTCCATACCCGATTACGGTCCTGGAAGCCAGAATACTGGGAGATAGGTTTTGGCTCTAACAGCGATTTTCAGACGAAGGAAGGCTCTGATTTGAATTCTGCTTGCGACATTCAATCCCTCTCGCCATTTTACGTCGGAATAGCATGTTTTCCACACCCGATTACGATCCTGGCAGCCTGAATACAGGAAGATAGCTTTTGGCTCTAACAGCGATTTTCAGACGAAGGAAGGCTCTGATTTGAATTCTGCTTGCGGCATTCAATCCCTCTCGCCATTTTACGTCGGAATAGCATGTTTTCCACACCCGATTACGATCCTGGCAGCCTGAATACAGGAAGATAGCTTTTGGCTATAACAGCGGTTTGCTGACGAAGGAAGGCTCTGATTTGAATTCTGCTTGCGACATTCAATCCCTCTCGCCATTTTACGTCGGAATAGCATGTTTTCCACACCCGATTACGATCCTGGCAGCCGGAATACAGGAAGATAGCTTTTGGCTATAACAGCGGTTTGCTGACGAAGGAAGGCTCTGATTTGAATTCTGCTTGCGACATTCAATCCCTCTCGTCATTTTACGTCGGAATAGCATGCTTTCCACACCCGATTACGGTCCTGGAAGCCAGAATACTGGGAGATAGGTTTTGGATACAGGAGCGATTTCTGACGAAGCCAGTCTCTGATTTGAATTCTGCTTGCGGCATTCGATGCCTCTCGTCATTTTACGTCGGAATAGCATGTTTTCCACACGTGATTACGGTCCTGGAGGCCAGAATACTGGGAGATAGGTTTTGGATACAGGAACGATTTTCTGACGAAGGAAGGCTCTGATTTGAATTCTGCTTGCGGCATTCGATGCCTTTTGTCTTTTTACGTCGGAATAGCACGGTTTCCACACGTGATTACGATCCTGGAGGCCAGAATACTGGGAGATAGGTTTTGGCTCTAACAGCGATTTTCAGACGAAGGAAGGCTCTGATTTGAATTCTGCTTGCGACATTCAATCCCTCTCGTCATTTGACGTCGGAATAGCATGTATTTCCATACCCGATTACGGTCCTGGAAGCCAGAATACTGGGAGATAGGTTTTGGATACAGGAACGATTTTCTGACGAAGGAAGGCTCTGATTTGAATTCTGCTTGCGGCATTCGATGCCTCTCGTCATTTTACGTCGGAATAGCATGTTTTCCACACGTGATTACGGTCCTGGAGGCCAGAATACTGGGAGATAGGTTTTGGATACAGGAACGATTTTCTGACGAAGGAAGGCTCTGATTTGAATTCTGCTTGCGACATTCAATCCCTCTCGTCATTTTACGTCGGAATAGCATGTTTTCCACACCCGATTACGGTCCTGGGAGCCAGATTACTGCAAGACAGGTTTTGGCTGTAATAGCTATTTTTTGACGAAGGAAGTCTCTGATTTAAATTCTGCTTGCGACATTCAATCCCTCTCGTCATTTTACGTCGGAATAGCATGTTTTCCATACCCGATTACGGTCCTGGAAGCCAGAATACTGGGAGATAGGTTTTGGATACAGGAGCGATTTTCTGACGAAGGCAGTCTCTGATTTGAATTCTGCTTGCGGCATTCGATGCCTCTCGTCATTTTACGTCGGAATAGCATGTTCTCCGCACGTGATTACGGTCCTGGAAGCCAGAATACTGGGAGATAGGTTTTGGATACAGGAGCGATTTTCTGACGAAGGCAGTCTCTGATTTAAATTCTGCTTGCGACATTCAATCCCTCTCGTCATTTTACGTCGGAATAGCATGTTTTCCATACCCGATTACGGTCCTGGAAGCCAGAATACTGGGAGATAGGTTTTGGATACAGGAGCGATTTTCTGACGAAGGAAGGCTCTGATTTGAATTCTGCTTGCGGCATTCGATGCCTTTTGTCTTTTTACGTCGGAATAGCACGGTTTCCACACGTGATTACGGTCCTGGAGGCCAGAATACTGGGAGATAGGTTTTGGCTCTAACAGCGATTTTCAGACGAAGGAAGGCTCTGATTTGAATTCTGCTTGCGACATTCAATCCCTCTCGTCATTTGACGTCGGAATAGCATGTATTTCCATACCCGATTACGGTCCTGGAAGCCAGAATACTGGGAGATAGGTTTTGGATACAGGAACGATTTTCTGACGAAGGAAGGCTCTGATTTGAATTCTGCTTGCGACATTCAATCCCTCTCGTCATTTTACGTCGGAATAGCATGTTTTCCACACCCGATTACGGTCCTGGGAGCCAGATTACTGCAAGACAGGTTTTGGCTGTAATAGCTATTTTTTGACGAAGGAAGTCTCTGATTTAAATTCTGCTTGCGACATTCAATCCCTCTCGTCATTTTACGTCGGAATAGCATGTTTTCCACACCCGATTACGATCCTGGGAGCCAGATTACTGCAAGACAGGTTTTGGCTGTAATAGCGATTTTTTGACGAAGGAAGTCTCTGATTTGAATTCTGCTTGCGGCATTCGATTCCTCTCGTCATTTTACGTCCGAATAGCATGTTTTCCACACCCGATTACGATCCTGGCAGCCTGAATACTGGAAGATAGCTTTTGGCTATAACAGCGGTTTTCTGACGAAGGAAGGCTCTGATTTAAAATCTGCTTGCGACATTCAATCCCTCTCGTCATTTTACGTCGGAATAGCATGTTTTCCATACCCGATTACGGTCCTGGAAGCCAGAATACTGGGAGATAGGTTTTGGATACAGGAGCGATTTTCTGACGAAGGCAGTCTCTGATTTAAATTCTGCTTGCGACATTCAATCCCTCTCGTCATTTTACGTCGGAATAGCATGTTTTCCACACGCGATTACGGTCCTGGAGGCCAGAATACTGGGAGATAGGTTTTGGCTCTAACAGCGATTTTCAGACGAAGGAAGGCTCTGATTTGAATTCTGCTTGCGACATTCGATCCCTCTCGCCATTTTACGTCGGAATAGCATGTTTTCCATCCCCGATTACGGTCCTGGAAGCCAGAATACTGGGAGATAGGTTTTGGATACAGGAGCGATTTCTGACGAAGGCAGTCTCTGATTTGAATTCTGCTTGCGGCATTCGATGCCTCTCGTCATTTTACGTCGGAATAGCATGTTCTCCGCACGTGATTACGGTCCTGGAGGCCAGAATACTGGGAGATAGGTTTGGGCTCTAACAGCGATTTTCAGACGAAGGAAGGCTCTGATTTGAATTCTGCTTGCGGCATTCGAATCCTCTCGTCATTTTACGTCGGAATAGCATGTTTTCCATACCCGATTACGGTCCTGGAGGCCAGAATACTGGGAGATAGGTTTTGGCTCTAACAGCGATTTTCAGACGAAGGAAGGCTCTGATTTGAATTCTGCTTGCGACATTCGATCCCTCTCGCCATTTTACGTCGGAATAGCATGTTTTCCATACCCGATTACGGTCCTGGAAGCCAGAATACTGGAAGATAGCTTTTGGCTATAACAGCGGTTTTCTGACGAAGGAAGGCTCTGATTTAAATTCTGCTTGCGACATTCAATCCCTCTCGTCATTTTACGTCGGAATAGCATGTTTTCCATACCCGATTACGGTCCTGGAAGCCAGAATACTGGGAGATAGGTTTTGGATACAGGAGCGATTTCTGACGAAGCCAGTCTCTGATTTGAATTCTGCTTGCGGCATTCGATGCCTCTCGTCATTTTACGTCGGAATAGCATGTTTTCCACACGTGATTACGGTCCTGGAGGCCAGAATACTGGGAGATAGGTTTTGGATACAGGAACGATTTTCTGACGAAGGAAGGCTCTGATTTGAATTCTGCTTGCGGCATTCGATGCCTCTCGTCATTTTACGTCGGAATAGCACGGTTTCCACACGTGATTACGGTCCTGGAGGCCAGAATACTGGGAGATAGGTTTTGGCTCTAACAGCGATTTTCAGACGAAGGAAGGCTCTGATTTGAATTCTGCTTGCGACATTCAATCCCTCTCGCCATTTTACGTCGGAATAGCATGTTTTCCACACCCGATTACGATCCTGGCAGCCTGAATACTGGAAGATAGCTTTTGGCTATAACAGCGGTTTGCTGACGAAGGAAGGCTCTGATTTGAATTCTGCTTGCGACATTCGATTCCTCTCGTCATTTTACGTCGGAATAGCACGGTTTCCACACGTGATTACGGTCCTGGAGGCCAGAATACTGGGAGATAGGTTTTGGCTCTAACAGCGATTTTCAGACGAAGGAAGGCTCTGATTTGAATTCTGCTTGCGGCATTCGAATCCTCTCGCCATTTTACGTCGGAATAGCATGTTTTCCACACCCGATTACGATCCTGGCAGCCTGAATACTGGAAGATAGCTTTTGGCTATAACAGCGGATTTCTGACGAAGGAAGGCTCTGATTTGAATTCTGCTTGCGACATTCAATCCCTCTCGTCATTTGACGTCGGAATAGCATGTATTTCCATACCCGATTACGGTCCTGGAAGCCAGAATACTGGGAGATAGGTTTTGGATACAGGAACGATTTTCTGACGAAGGAAGGCTCTGATTTGAATTCTGCTTGCGGCATTCGTTGCCTCTCGTCATTTTACGTCGGAATAGCACGGTTTCCACACGTGATTACGGTCCTGGAGGCCAGAATACTGGGAGATAGGTTTTGGCTCTAACAGCGATTTTCAGACGAAGGAAGGCTCTGATTTGAATTTTGCTTGCGGCATTCGAATCCTCTCGCCATTTTACGTCGGAATAGCATGTTTTCCACACCCGATTACGATCCTGGCAGCCTGAATACTGGAAGATAGCTTTTGGCTATAACAGCGGATTTCTGACGAAGGAAGGCTCTGATTTGAATTCTGCTTGCGACATTCAATCCCTCTCGTCATTTGACGTCGGAATAGCATGTATTTCCATACCCGATTACGGTCCTGGAAGCCAGAATACTGGGAGATAGGTTTTGGATACAGGAACGATTTTCTGACGAAGGAAGGCTCTGATTTGAATTCTGCTTGCGACATTCAATCCCTCTCGTCATTTGACGTCGGAATAGCATGTATTTCCATACCCGATTACGGTCCTGGAAGCCAGAATACTGGGAGATAGGTTTTGGATACAGGAACGATTTTCTGACGAAGGAAGGCTCTGATTTGAATTCTGCTTGCGGCATTCGATGCCTCTCGTCATTTTACGTCGGAATAGCACGGTTTCCACACGTGATTACGGTCCTGGAGGCCAGAATACTGGGAGATAGGTTTTGGCTCTAACAGCGATTTTCAGACGAAGGAAGGCTCTGATTTGAATTCTGCTTGCGGCATTCGATTCCTCTCGTCATTTTACGTCCGAATAGCATGTTTTCCACACCCGATTACGATCCTGGCAGCCTGAATACTGGAAGATAGCTTTTGGCTATAACAGCGGTTTTCTGACGAAGGAAGGCTCTGATTTAAATTCTGCTTGCGACATTCAATCCCTCTCGTCATTTTAAGTCGGAATAGCATGTTTTCCATACCCGATTACGGTCCTGGAAGCCAGAATACTGGGAGATAGGTTTTGGATACAGGAGCGATTTTCTGACGAAGGCAGTCTCTGATTTAAATTCTGCTTGCGACATTCAATCCCTCTCGTCATTTTACGTCGGAATAGCATGTTTTCCATACCCGATTACGGTCCTGGATGCCAGAATACTGGGAGATAGATTTGGATACAGGAGCGATTTCTGACGAAGGAAGGCTCTGATTTGAATTCTGCTTGCGGCATTCGTTGCCTCTCGTCATTTTACGTCGGAATAGCACGGTTTCCACACGTGATTACGGTCCTGGAGGCCAGAATACTGGGAGATAGGTTTTGGCTCTAACAGCGATTTTCAGACGAAGGAAGGCTCTGATTTGAATTCTGCTTGCGGCATTCAATCCCTCTCGCCATTTTACGTCGGAATAGCATGTTTTCCACACCCGATTACGATCCTGGCAGCCTGAATACAGGAAGATAGCTTTTGGCTATAACAGCGGTTTGCTGACGAAGGAAGGCTCTGATTTGAATTCTGCTTGCGACATTCAATCCCTCTCGCCATTTTACGTCGGAATAGCATGTTTTCCACACCCGATTACGATCCTGGCAGCCGGAATACAGGAAGATAGCTTTTGGCTATAACAGCGGTTTGCTGACGAAGGAAGGCTCTGATTTGAATTCTGCTTGCGACATTCAATCCCTCTCGTCATTTTACGTCGGAATAGCATGCTTTCCACACCCGATTACGGTCCTGGAAGCCAGAATACTGGGAGATAGGTTTTGGATACAGGAGCGATTTCTGACGAAGCCAGTCTCTGATTTGAATTCTGCTTGCGGCATTCGATGCCTCTCGTCATTTTACGTCGGAATAGCATGTTTTCCACACGTGATTACGGTCCTGGAGGCCAGAATACTGGGAGATAGGTTTTGGATACAGGAACGATTTTCTGACGAAGGAAGGCTCTGATTTGAATTCTGCTTGCGGCATTCGATTCCTCTTGTCATTTTACGTCGGAATAGCACGGTTTCCACACGTGATTACGATCCTGGAGGCCAGAATACTGGGAGATAGGTTTTGGCTCTAACAGCGATTTTCAGACGAAGGAAGGCTCTGATTTGAATTCTGCTTGCGACATTCAATCCCTCTCGTCATTTGACGTCGGAATAGCATGTATTTCCATACCCGATTACGGTCCTGGAAGCCAGAATACTGGGAGATAGGTTTTGGATACAGGAACGATTTTCTGACGAAGGAAGGCTCTGATTTGAATTCTGCTTGCGGCATTCGATTCCTCTCGTCATTTTACGTCGGAATAGCATGTTTTCCACACGTGATTACGGTCCTGGAGGCCAGAATACTGGGAGATAGGTTTTGGATACAGGAACGATTTTCTGACGAAGGAAGGCTCTGATTTGAATTCTGCTTGCGACATTCAATCCCTCTCGTCATTTTACGTCGGAATAGCATGTTTTCCACACCCGATTACGGTCCTGGGAGCCAGATTACTGCAAGACAGGTTTTGGCTGTAATAGCTATTTTTTGACGAAGGAAGTCTCTGATTTAAATTCTGCTTGCGACATTCAATCCCTCTCGTCATTTTACGTCGGAATAGCATGTTTTCCATACCCGATTACGGTCCTGGAAGCCAGAATACTGGGAGATAGGTTTTGGATACAGGAGCGATTTTCTGACGAAGGCAGTCTCTGATTTGAATTCTGCTTGCGGCATTCGATGCCTCTCGTCATTTTACGTCGGAATAGCATGTTTTCCACACGTGATTACGGTCCTGGAAGCCAGAATACTGGGAGATAGGTTTTGGATACAGGAGCGATTTTCTGACGAAGGCAGTCTCTGATTTAAATTCTGCTTGCGACATTCAATCCCTCTCGTCATTTTAAGTCGGAATAGCATGTTTTCCATACCCGATTACGGTCCTGGAAGCCAGAATACTGGGAGATAGGTTTTGGATACAGGAGCGATTTTCTGACGAAGGAAGGCTCTGATTTGAATTCTGCTTGCGGCATTCGATGCCTTTTGTCTTTTTACGTCGGAATAGCACGGTTTCCACACGTGATTACGATCCTGGAGGCCAGAATACTGGGAGATAGGTTTTGGCTCTAACAGCGATTTTCAGACGAAGGAAGGCTCTGATTTGAATTCTGCTTGCGACATTCAATCCCTCTCGTCATTTGACGTCGGAATAGCATGTATTTCCATACCCGATTACGGTCCTGGAAGCCAGAATACTGGGAGATAGGTTTTGGATACAGGAACGATTTTCTGACGAAGGAAGGCTCTGATTTGAATTCTGCTTGCGACATTCAATCCCTCTCGTCATTTTACGTCGGAATAGCATGTTTTCCACACCCGATTACGGTCCTGGGAGCCAGATTACTGCAAGACAGGTTTTGGCTGTAATAGCTATTTTTTGACGAAGGAAGTCTCTGATTTAAATTCTGCTTGCGACATTCAATCCCTCTCATCATTTTACGTCGGAATAGCATGTTTTCCATACCCGATTACGATCCTGGGAGCCAGATTACTGCAAGACAGGTTTTGGCTGTAAGAGCGATTTTTTGACGAAGGAAGTCTCTGATTTGAATTCTGCTTGCGGCATTCGATTCCTCTCGTCATTTTACGTCCGAATAGCATGTTTTCCACACCCGATTACGATCCTGGCAGCCTGAATACTGGAAGATAGCTTTTGGCTATAACAGCGGTTTTCTGACGAAGGAAGGCTCTGATTTGAAATCTGCTTGCGACATTCAATCCCTCTCGTCATTTTAAGTCGGAATAGCATGTTTTCCATACCCGATTACGGTCCTGGAAGCCAGAATACTGGGAGATAGGTTTTGGATACAGGAGCGATTTTCTGACGAAGGCAGTCTCTGATTTAAATTCTGCTTGCGACATTCAATCCCTCTCGTCATTTTACGTCGGAATAGCATGTTTTCCACACGTGATTACGGTCCTGGAGGCCAGAATACTGGGAGATAGGTTTTGGCTCTAACAGCGATTTTCAGACGAAGGAAGGCTCTGATTTGAATTCTGCTTGCGACATTCGATCCCTCTCGCCATTTTACGTCGGAATAGCATGTTTTCCATCCCCGATTACGGTCCTGGAAGCCAGAATACTGGGAGATAGGTTTTGGATACAGGAGCGATTTCTGACGAAGGCAGTCTCTGATTTGAATTCTGCTTGCGGCATTCGATGCCTCTCGTCATTTTACGTCGGAATAGCATGTTCTCCGCACGTGATTACGGTCCTGGAGGCCAGAATACTGGGAGATAGGTTTGGGCTCTAACAGCGATTTTCAGACGAAGGAAGGCTCTGATTTGAATTCTGCTTGCGGCATTCGATTCCTCTCGTCATTTTACGTCGGAATAGCATGTTTTCCATACCCGCTTACGGTCCTGGAGGCCAGAATACTGGGAGATAGGTTTTGGCTCTAACAGCGATTTTCAGACGAAGGAAGGCTCTGATTTGAATTCTGCTTGCGACATTCGATCCCTCTCGCCATTTTACGTCGGAATAGCATGTTTTCCATACCCGATTACGGTCCTGGAAGCCAGAATACTGGGAGATAGCTTTTGGCTATAACAGCGGTTTTCTGACGAAGGAAGGCTCTGATTTAAATTCTGCTTGCGACATTCAATCCCTCTCGTCATTTTACGTCGGAATAGCATGTTTTCCATACCCGATTACGGTCCTGGAAGCCAGAATACTGGGAGATAGGTTTTGGATACAGGAGCGATTTCTGACGAAGCCAGTCTCTGATTTGAATTCTGCTTGCGGCATTCGATGCCTCTCGTCATTTTACGTCGGAATAGCATGTTTTCCACACGTGATTACGGTCCTGGAGGCCAGAATACTGGGAGATAGGTTTTGGATACAGGAACGATTTTCTGACGAAGGAAGGCTCTGATTTGAATTCTGCTTGCGGCATTCGATGCCTCTCGTCATTTTACGTCGGAATAGCACGGTTTCCACACGTGATTACGGTCCTGGAGGCCAGAATACTGGGAGATAGGTTTTGGCTCTAACAGGGATTTTCAGACGAAGGAAGGCTCTGATTTGAATTCTGCTTGCGACATTCAATCCCTCTCGCCATTTTACGTCGGAATAGCATGTTTTCCACACCCGATTACGATCCTGGCAGCCTGAATACAGGAAGATAGCTTTTGGCTATAACAGCGGTTTGCTGACGAAGGAAGGCTCTGATTTGAATTCTGCTTGCGGCATTCGATTCCTCTCGTCATTTTACGTCGGAATAGCACGGTTTCCACACGTGATTACGGTCCTGGAGGCCAGAATACTGGGAGATAGGTTTTGGCTCTAACAGCGATTTTCAGACGAAGGAAGGCTCTGATTTGAATTCTGCTTGCGGCATTCGAATCCTCTCGCCATTTTACGTCGGAATAGCATGTTTTCCACACCCGATTACGATCCTGGCAGCCTGAATACTGGAAGATAGCTTTTGGCTATAACAGCGGATTTCTGACGAAGGAAGGCTCTGATTTGAATTCTGCTTGCGACATTCAATCCCTCTCGTCATTTGACGTCGGAATAGCATGTATTTCCATACCCGATTACGGTCCTGGAAGCCAGAATACTGGGAGATAGGTTTTGGATACAGGAACGATTTTCTGACGAAGGAAGGCTCTGATTTGAATTCTGCTTGCGGCATTCGTTGCCTCTCGTCATTTTACGTCGGAATAGCACGGTTTCCACACGTGATTACGGTCCTGGAGGCCAGAATACTGGGAGATAGGTTTTGGCTCTAACAGCGATTTTCAGACGAAGGAAGGCTCTGATTTGAATTTTGCTTGCGGCATTCGAATCCTCTCGCCATTTTACGTCGGAATAGCATGTTTTCCACACCCGATTACGATCCTGGCAGCCTGAATACTGGAAGATAGCTTTTGGCTATAACAGCGGATTTCTGACGAAGGAAGGCTCTGATTTGAATTCTGCTTGCGACATTCAATCCCTCTCGTCATTTGACGTCGGAATAGCATGTATTTCCATACCCGATTACGGTCCTGGAAGCCAGAATACTGGGAGATAGGTTTTGGATACAGGAACGATTTTCTGACGAAGGAAGGCTCTGATTTGAATTCTGCTTGCGACATTCAATCCCTCTCGTCATTTGACGTCGGAATAGCATGTATTTCCATACCCGATTACGGTCCTGGAAGCCAGAATACTGGGAGATAGGTTTTGGATACAGGAACGATTTTCTGACGAAGGAAGGCTCTGATTTGAATTCTGCTTGCGGCATTCGATGCCTCTCGTCATTTTACGTCGGAATAGCACGGTTTCCACACGTGATTACGGTCCTGGAGGCCAGAATACTGGGAGATAGGTTTTGGCTCTAACAGCGATTTTCAGACGAAGGAAGGCTCTGATTTGAATTCTGCTTGCGGCATTCGATTCCTCTCGTCATTTTACGTCCGAATAGCATGTTTTCCACACCCGATTACGATCCTGGCAGCCTGAATACTGGAAGATAGCTTTTGGCTATAACAGCGGTTTTCTGACGAAGGAAGGCTCTGATTTAAAATCTGCTTGCGACATTCAATCCCTCTCGTCATTTTAAGTCGGAATAGCATGTTTTCCATACCCGATTACGGTCCTGGAAGCCAGAATACTGGGAGATAGGTTTTGGATACAGGAGCGATTTTCTGACGAAGGCAGTCTCTGATTTAAATTCTGCTTGCGACATTCAATCCCTCTCGTCATTTTACGTCGGAATAGCATGTTTTCCATACCCGATTACGGTCCTGGATGCCAGAATACTGGGAGATAGATTTGGATACAGGAGCGATTTCTGACGAAGGAAGGCTCTGATTTGAATTCTGCTTGCGGCATTCGTTGCCTCTCGTCATTTTACGTCGGAATAGCACGGTTTCCACACGTGATTACGGTCCTGGAGGCCAGAATACTGGGAGATAGGTTTTGGCTCTAACAGCGATTTTCAGACGAAGGAAGGCTCTGATTTGAATTTTGCTTGCGGCATTCGAATCCTCTCGCCATTTTACGTCGGTATAGCATGTTTTCCACACCCGATTACGATCCTGGCAGCCTGAATACTAGAAGATAGCTTTTGGCTATAACAGCGGATTTCTGACGAAGGAAGGCTCTGATTTGAATTCTGCTTGCGACATTCAATCCCTCTCGTCATTTGACGTCGGAATAGCATGTATTTCCATACCCGATTCCGGTCCTGGAAGCCAGAATACTGGGAGATAGGTTTTGGATACAGGAACGATTTTCTGACGAAGGAAGGCTCTGATTTGAATTCTGCTTGCGACATTCAATCCCTCTCGTCATTTGACGTCGGAATAGCATGTATTTCCATACCCGATTACGGTCCTGGAAGCCAGAATACTGGGAGATAGGTTTTGGATACAGGAACGATTTTCTGACGAAGGAAGGCTCTGATTTGAATTCTGCTTGCGGCATTCGATGCCTCTCGTCATTTTACGTCGGAATAGCACGGTTTCCACACGTGATTACGGTCCTGGAGGCCAGAATACTGGGAGATAGGTTTTGGCTCTAACAGCGATTTTCAGACGAAGGAAGGCTCTGATTTGAATTCTGCTTGCGACATTCAATCCCTCTCGCCATTTTACGTCGGAATAGCATGTTTTCCACACCCGATTACGATCCTGGCAGCCTGAATACAGGAAGATAGCTTTTGGCTATAACAGCGGTTTGCTGACGAAGGAAGGCTCTGATTTGAATTCTGCTTGCGGCATTCGATTCCTCTCGTCATTTTACGTCGGAATAGCACGGTTTCCACACGTGATTACGGTCCTGGAGGCCAGAATACTGGGAGATAGGTTTTGGCTCTAACAGCGATTTTCAGACGAAGGAAGGCTCTGATTTGAATTCTGCTTGCGGCATTCGAATCCTCTCGCCATTTTACGTCGGAATAGCATGTTTTCCACACCCGATTACGATCCTGGCAGCCTGAATACTGGAAGATAGCTTTTGGCTATAACAGCGGTTTGCTGACGAAGGAAGGCTCTGATTTGAATTCTGCTTGCGGCATTCGATTCCTCTCGTCATTTTACGTCGGAATAGCATGTTTTCCACACCCGATTACGATCCTGGGAGCCAGATTACTGCAAGACAGGTTTTGGCTGTAAGAGCGATTTTTTGACGAAGGAAGTCTCTGATTTGAATTCTGCTTGCGGCATTCGATTCCTCTCGTCATTTTACGTCCGAATAGCATGTTTTCCACACCCGATTACGATCCTGGCAGCCTGAATACTGGAAGATAGCTTTTGGCTATAACAGCGGTTTTCTGACGAAGGAAGGCTCTGATTTAAAATCTGCTTGCGACATTCAATCCCTCTCGTCATTTTAAGTCGGAATAGCATGTTTTCCATACCCGATTACGGTCCTGGAAGCCAGAATACTGGGAGATAGGTTTTGGATACAGGAGCGATTTTCTGACGAAGGCAGTCTCTGATTTAAATTCTGCTTGCGACATTCAATCCCTCTCGTCATTTTACGTCGGAATAGCATGTTTTCCATACCCGATTACGGTCCTGGAAGCCAGAATACTGGGAGATAGGTTTTGGATACAGGAGCGATTTCTGATGAAGGCAGTCTCTGATTTGAATTCTGCTTGCGGCATTCGATGCCTCTCGTCATTTTACGTCGGAATAGCATGTTCTCCGCACGTGATTACGGTCCTGGAGGCCAGAATACTGGGAGATAGGTTTTGGATACAGGAGCGATTTTCTGACGAAGGCAGTCTCTGATTTAAATTCTGCTTGCGACATTCAATCCCTCTCGTCATTTTACGTCGGAATAGCATGTTTTCCATACGTGATTACGGTCCTGGAGGCCAGAATACTGGGAGATAGGTTTTGGCTCTAACAGCGATTTTCAGACGAAGGAAGGCTCTGATTTGAATTCTGCTTGCGACATTCGATCCCTCTCGCCATTTTACGTCGGAATAGCATGTTTTCCATACCCGATTACGGTCCTGGAAGCCAGAATACTGGGAGATAGGTTTTGGATACAGGAGCGATTTCTGACGAAGGCAGTCTCTGATTTGAATTCTGCTTGCGACATTCAATCCCTCTCGCCATTTTACGTCGGAATAGCATGTTTTCCACACCCGATTACGATCCTGGCAGCCTGAATACAGGAAGATAGCTTTTGGCTATAACAGCGGTTTGCTGACGAAGGAAGGCTCTGATTTGAATTCTGCTTGCGGCATTCGATTCCTCTCGTCATTTTACGTCGGAATAGCACGGTTTCCACACGTGATTACGGTCCTGGAGGCCAGAATACTGGGAGATAGGTTTTGGCTCTAACAGCGATTTTCAGACGAAGGAAGGCTCTGATTTGAATTCTGCTTGCGGCATTCGAATCCTCTCGCCATTTTACGTCGGAATAGCATGTTTTCCACACCCGATTACGATCCTGGCAGCCTGAATACTGGAAGATAGCTTTTGGCTATAACAGCGGATTTCTGACGAAGGAAGGCTCTGATTTGAATTCTGCTTGCGACATTCAATCCCTCTCGTCATTTGACGTCGGAATAGCATGTATTTCCATACCCGATTACGGTCCTGGAAGCCAGAATACTGGGAGATAGGTTTTGGATACAGGAACGATTTTCTGACGAAGGAAGGCTCTGATTTGAATTCTGCTTGCGGCATTCGATGCCTCTCGTCATTTTACGTCGGAATAGCACGGTTTCCACACGTGATTACGGTCCTGGAGGCCAGAATACTGGGAGATAGGTTTTGGCTCTAACAGCGATTTTCAGACGAATGAAGGCTCTGATTTGAATTCTGCTTGCGGCATTCGAATCCTCTCGCCATTTTACGTCGGAATAGCATGTTTTCCACACCCGATTACGATTCTGGCAGCCTGAATACTGGAAGATAGCTTTTGGCTATAACAGCGGTTTGCTGACGAAGGAAGGCTCTGATTTGAATTCTGCTTGCGGCATTCGATTCCTCTCGTCATTTTACGTCGGAATAGCATGTTTTCCACACCCGATTACGATCCTGGGAGCCAGATTACTGCAACACAGGTTTTGGCTGTAATAGCGATTTTTTGACGAAGGAAGTCTCTGATTTGAATTCTGCTTGCGACATTCAATCCCTCTCGTCATTTGACGTCGGAATAGCATGTATTTCCATACCCGATTACGGTCCTGGAAGCCAGAATACTGGGAGATAGGTTTTGGCTCTAACAGCGATTTTCAGACGAAGGAAGGCTCTGATTTGAATTCTGCTTGCGACATTCAATCCCTCTCGTCATTTTACGTCGGAATAGCATGTTTTCCACACCCGATTACGGTCCTGGGAGCCAGATTACTGCAAGACAGGTTTTGGCTGTAATAGCTATTTTTTGACGAAGGAAGTCTCTGATTTAAATTCTGCTTGCGACATTCAATCCCTCTCGTCATTTTACGTCGGAATAGCATGTTTTCCACACCCGATTACGATCCTGGCAGCCTGAATACAGGAAGATAGCTTTTGGCTATAACAGCGGTTTGCTGACGAAGGAAGCCTCTGATTTGAATTCTGCTTGCGACATTCAATCCCTCTCGTCATTTTACGTCGGAATAGCATGCTTTCCACACCCGATTACGGTCCTGGAAGCCAGAATACTGGGAGATAGGTTTTGGATACAGGAGCGATTTCTGACGAAGCCAGTCTCTGATTTGAATTCTGCTTGCGACATTCAACCCCTCTCGTCATTTGACGTCGGAATAGCATGTTTTCCACACCCGATTACGATCCTGGCAGCCTGAATACAGGAAGATAGCTTTTGGCTCTAACAGCGATTTTCAGACGAAGGAAGGCTCTGATTTGAATTCTGCTTGCGACATTCAATCCCTCTCGCCATTTTACGTCGGAATAGCATGTTTTCCACACCCGATTACGATCCTGGCAGCCTGAATACAGGAAGATAGCTTTTGGCTATAACAGCGGTTTGCTGACGAAGGAAGGCTCTGATTTGAATTCTGCTTGCGACATTCAATCCCTCTCGCCATTTTACGTCGGAATAGCATGTTTTCCACACCCGATTACGATCCTGGCAGCCGGAATACAGGAAGATAGCTTTTGGCTATAACAGCGGTTTGCTGACGAAGGAAGGCTCTGATTTGAATTCTGCTTGCGACATTCAATCCCTCTCGTCATTTTACGTCGGAATAGCATGCTTTCCACACCCGATTACGGTCCTGGAAGCCAGAATACTGGGAGATAGGTTTTGGATACAGGAGCGATTTCTGACGAAGCCAGTCTCTGATTTGAATTCTGCTTGCGGCATTCGATGCCTCTCGTCATTTTACGTCGGAATAGCATGTTTTCCACACGTGATTACGGTCCTGGAGGCCAGAATACTGGGAGATAGGTTTTGGATACAGGAACGATTTTCTGACGAAGGAAGGCTCTGATTTGAATTCTGCTTGCGACATTCAATCCCTCTCGTCATTTTACGTCGGAATAGCATGTTTTCCACACCCGATTACGGTCCTGGGAGCCAGATTACTGCAAGACAGGTTTTGGCTGTAATAGCTATTTTTTGACGAAGGAAGTCTCTGATTTAAATTCTGCTTGCGACATTCAATCCCTCTCGTCATTTTACGTCGGAATAGCATGTTTTCCATACCCGATTACGGTCCTGGAAGCCAGAATACTGGGAGATAGGTTTTGGATACAGGAGCGATTTTCCGACGAAGGCAGTCTCTGATTAAATTCTGCTTGCGACATTCAATCCCTCTCGTCATTTTACGTCGGAATAGCATGTTTTCCACACCCGATTACGATCCTGGCAGCCTGAATACAGGAAGATAACTTTTGGCTATAACAGCGGTTTGCTGACGAAGGAAGGCTCTGATTTGAATTCTGCTTGCGACATTCAATCCCTCTCGTCATTTTACGTCGGAATAGCATGCTTTCCACACCCGATTACGGTCCTGGAAGCCAGAATACTGGGAGATAGGTTTTGGATACAGGAGCGATTTCTGACGAAGCCAGTCTCTGATTTGAATTCTGCTTGCGACATTCAATCCCTCTCGTCATTTGACGTCGGAATAGCATGTATTTCCATACCCGATTACGGTCCTGGAAGCCAGAATACTGGGAGATAGGTTTTGGCTCTAACAGCGATTTTCAGACGAAGGAAGGCTCTGATTTGAATTCTGCTTGCGACATTCAATCCCTCTCGCCATTTTACGTCGGAATAGCATGTTTTCCACACCCGATTACGATCCTGGCAGCCTGAATACAGGAAGATAGCTTTTGGCTCTAACAGCGATTTTCAGACGAAGGAAGGCTCTGATTTGAATTCTGCTTGCGGCATTCAATCCCTCCCGCCCTTTTACGTCGGAATAGCATGTTTTCCACACCCGATTACGGTCCTGGAAGCCAGAATACTGGGAGATAGGTTTTAGATACAGGAGCGATTTCTGACGAAGCCAGTCTCTGATTTGAATTCTGCTTGCGGCATTCGATGCCTCTCGTCATTTTACGTCGGAATAGCATGTTTTCCACACGTGATTACGGTCCTGGAGGCCAGAATACTGGGAGATAGGTTTGGGCTCTAACAGCGATTTTCAGACGAAGGAAGGCTCTGATTTGAATTCTGCTTGCGGAATTCGAATCCTCTCGCCATTTTACGTCGGAATAGCATGTTTTCCACACCCGATTACGATCCTGGCAGTCTGAATACTGGAGGATAGCTTTTGGCTATAACAGCGGTTTGCTGACGAAGGAAGGCTCTGATTTGAATTCTGCTTGCGGCATTCAATCCCTCTTGTCATTTTACGTCGGAATAGCATGTTTTCCACACCCGATTACGGTCCTCGAAGCCAGAATACTGGGAGATAGGTTTTGGATACAGGAACGATTTTCTGACGAAGGAAGGCTCTGATTTGAATTCTGCTTGCGGCATTCGATGCCTCTCGTCATTTTATGTCGGAATAGCATGTTTTCCACACCCGATTACGGTCCTGGGAGCCAGATTACTGCAAGACAGGTTTTGGCTGTAATAGCTATTTTTTGACGAAGGAAGGCTCTGATTTGAATTCTGCTTGCGACATTCAATCCCTCTCGCCATTTTACGTCGGAATAGCATGTTTTCCACACCCGATTACGATCCTGGCACCCTGAATACTGGAAGATAGCTTTTGGCTATAACAGCGGTTTGCTGACGAAGGAAGGCTCTGATTTGAATTCTGCTTGCGGCATTCAATCACTCTTGTCATTTTACGTCGGAATAGCATGTTTTCCACACCCGATTACGGTCCTCGAAGCCAGAATACTGGGAGATAGGTTTTGGATACAGGAACGATTTTCTGACGAAGGAAGGCTCTGATTTGAATTCTGCTTGCGGCATTCGATGCCTCTCGTCATTTTACGTCGGAATAGCATGTTTTCCACACCCGATTACGGTCCTGGGAGCCAGATTACTGCAAGATAGGTTTTGGCTGTAATAGCTATTTTTTGACGAAGGAAGTCTCTGATTTAAATTCTGCTTGCGACATTCAATCCCTCTCGTCATTTTACGTCGGAATAGCATGTTTTCCACACCCGATTACGGTCCTGGAAGCCAGAATACTGGGAGATAGGTTTTGGATACAGGAGCGATTTCTGACGAAGCCAGTCTCTGATTTGAATTCTGCTTCCGACATTCAATCCCTCTCGTCATTTGACGTCGGAATAGCATGTATTTCCATACCCGATTACGGTCCTGGAAGCCAGAATACTGGGAGATAGGTTTTGGCTCTAACAGCGATTTTCAGACGAAGGAAGGCTCTGATTTGAATTCTGCTTGCGACATTCAATCCCTCTCGCCATTTTACGTCGGAATAGCATGTTTTCCACACCCGATTACTATCCTGGCAGCCTGAATACAGGAAGATAGCTTTTGGCGCTAACAGCGATTTTCAGACGAAGGAAGGCTCTGATTTGAATTCTGCTTGCGACATTCAATCCCTCTCGCCATTTTACGTCGGAATAGCATGTTTTCCACACCCGATTACGATCCTGGCAGCCTGAATACTGGAAGATAGCTTTTGGCTATAACAGCGGTTTGCTGACGAAGGAAGGCTCTGATTTGAATTCTGCTTGCGACATTCAATCCCTCTCGCCATTTTACGTCGGAATAGCATGTTTTCCACACCCGATTACGGTCCTCGAAGCCAGAATACTGGGAGATAGGTTTTGGATACAGGAACGATTTTCTGACGAAGGAAGGCTCTGATTTGAATTCTGCTTGCGGCATTCGATGCCTCTCGTCATTTTACGTCGGAATAGCACGGTTTCCACACGTGATTACGGTCCTGGGAGCCAGATTACTGCAAGACAGGTTTTGGCTGTAATAGCTATTTTTTGACGAAGGAAGTCTCTGATTTAAATTCTGCTTGCGACATTCAATCCCTCTCGTCATTTTACGTCGGAATAGCATGTTTTCCATACCCGATTACGGTCCTGGAAGCCAGAATACTGGGAGATAGGTTTTGGATACAGGAGCGATTTTCTGACGAAGGCAGTCTCTGATTTAAATTCTGCTTGCGACATTCAATCCCTCTCGTCATTTTACGTCGGAATAGCATGTTTTCCACACCCGATTACGGTCCTCGAAGCCAGAATACTGGGAGATAGGTTTTGGATACAGGAACGATTTTCTGACGAAGGAAGGCTCTGATTTGAATTCTGCTTGCGGCATTCGATGCCTCTCGTCATTTTACGTCGGAATAGCACGGTTTCCACACGTGATTACGGTCCTGGAGGCCAGAATACTGGGAGATAGGTTTTGGCTCTAACAGCGATTTTCAGACGAAGGAAGGCTCTGATTTGAATTCTGCTTGCGACATTCAATCCCTCTCGCCATTTTACGTCGGAATAGCATGTTTTCCATACCCGATTACGGTCCTGGAAGCCAGAATACTGGGAGATAGGTTTTGGATACAGGAGCGATTTTCTGACGAAGGCAGTCTCTGATTTAAATTCTGCTTGCGACATTCAATCCCTCTCGCCATTTTACGTCGGAATAGCATGTTTTCCATACCCGATTACGGTCCTCGAAGCCAGAATACTGGGAGATAGGTTTTGGATACAGGAACGATTTTCTGACGAAGGAAGGCTCTGATTTGAATTCTGCTTGCGGCATTCGATGCCTCTCGTCATTTTACGTCGGAATAGCACGGTTTCCACACGTGATTACGGTCCTGGAGGCCAGAATACTGGGAGATAGGTTTTGGCTCTAACAGCGATTTTCAGACGAAGGAAGGCTCTGATTTGAATTCTGCTTGCGGCATTCGATGCCTCTCGTCATTTTACGTCGGAATAGCATGTTTTCCACACGTGATTACGGTCCTGGAGGCCAGAATACTGGGAGATAGGTTTGGGCTCTAACAGCGATTTTCAGACGAAGGAAGGCTCTGATTTGAATTCTGCTTGCGGAATTCGAATCCTCTCGCCATTTTACGTCGGAATAGCATGTTTTCCACACCCGATTACGATCCTGGCAGTCTGAATACTGGAAGATAGCTTTTGGCTATAACAGCGGTTTGCTGACGAAGGAAGGCTCTGATTTGAATTCTGCTTGCGGCATTCGATTCCTCTCGTCATTTTACGTCGGAATAGCATGTTTTCCACACCCGATTACGATCCTGGGAGCCAGATTACTGCAACACAGGTTTTGGCTGTAATAGCGATTTTTTGACGAAGGAAGTCTCTGATTTGAATTCTGCTTGCGGCATTCGATTCCTCTCGTCATTTTACGTCCGAATAGCACGGTTTCCACACGTGATTACGGTCCTGGAGGCCAGAATACTGGGAGATAGGTTTTGGCTCTAACAGCGATTTTCAGACGAAGGAAGGCTCTGATTTGAATTCTGCTTGCGACATTCAATCCCTCTCGCCATTTTACGTCGGAATAGCATGTTTTCCATACCCGATTACGGTCCTGGAAGCCAGAATACTGGGAGATAGGTTTTGGATACAGGAACGATTTTCTGACGAAGGAAGGCTCTGATTTAAATTCTGCTTGCGACATTCAATCCCTCTCGTCATTTTACGTCGGAATAGCATGTTTTCCATACCCGATTACGGTCCTGGAAGCCAGAATACTGGGAGATAGGTTTTGGATTTAATACCGATTTTCTGACGAAGGAAGGCTCTGATTTGAATTCTGCTTGCGGCATTCGATTCCTCTCGTCATTTTACGTCCGAATAGCATGTTTTCCACACCCGATTACGATCCTGGCAGCCTGAATACTGGAAGATAGCTTTTGGCTATAACAGCGGTTTTCTGACGAAGGAAGGCTCTGATTTAAATTCTGCTTGCGTCATTCAATCCCTCTCGTCATTTTACGTCGGAATAGCATGTTTTCCATACCCGATTACGGTCCTGGAAGCCAGAATACTGGGAGATAGGTTTTGGATACAGGAGCGATTTCTGACGAAGGCAGTCTCTGATTTGAATTCTGCTTGCGGCATTCGATGCCTCTCGTCATTTTACGTCGGAATAGCATGTTTTCCACACGTGATTACGGTCCTGGAGGCCAGAATACTGGGAGATAGGTTTGGGCTCTAACAGCGGTTTGCTGACGAAGGAAGGCTCTGATTTGAATTCTGCTTGCGGCATTCGATTCCTCTCGTCATTTTACGTCGGAATAGCATGTTTTCCACACCCGATTACGATCCTGGGAGCCAGATTACTGCAACACAGGTTTTGGCTGTAATAGCGATTTTTTGACGAAGGAAGTCTCTGATTTGAATTCTGCTTGCGGCATTCGATTCCTCTCGTCATTTTACGTCCGAATAGCATGTTTTCCACACCCGATTACGATCCTGGCAGCCTGAATACTGGAAGATAGCTTTTGGCTATAACAGCGGTTTTCTGACGAAGGAAGGCTCTGATTTAAATTCTGCTTGCGACATTCAATCCCTCTCGTCATTTTACGTCGGAATAGCATGTTTTCCATACCCGATTACGGTCCTGGAAGCCAGAATACTGGGAGATAGGTTTTGGATACAGGAGCGATTTCTGACGAAGGCAGTCTCTGATTTGAATTCTGCTTGCGGCATTCGATGCCTCTCGTCATTTTACGTCGGAATAGCATGTTTTCCACACGTGATTACGGTCCTGGAGGCCAGAATACTGGGAGATAGGTTTGGGCTCTAACAGCGATTTGCAGACGAAGGAAGGCTCTGATTTGAATTCTGCTTGCGGAATTCGAATCCTCTCGCCATTTTACGTCGGAATAGCATGTTTTCCACACCCGATTACGATCCTGGCAGTCTGAATACTGGAAGATAGCTTTTGGCTATAACAGCGGTTTGCTGACGAAGGAAGGCTCTGATTTGAATTCTGCTTGCGGCATTCGATTCCTCTCGTCATTTTACGTCGGAATAGCATGTTTTCCACACCCGATTACGATCCTGGGAGCCAGATTACTGCAACACAGGTTTTGGCTGTAATAGCGATTTTTTGACGAAGGAAGTCTCTGATTTGAATTCTGCTTGCGACATTCAATCCCTCTCGTCATTTTACGTCGGAATAGCATGTATTTCCATACCCGATTACGGTCCTGGAAGCCAGAATACTGGGAGATAGGTTTTGGCTCTAACAGCGATTTTCAGACGAAGGAAGGCTCTGATTTGAATTCTGCTTGCGACATTCGATTCCTCTCGTCATTTTACGTCGGAATAGCATGTTTTCCACACCCGATTACGGTCCTGGGAGCCAGATTACTGCAAGACAGGTTTTGGCTGTAATAGCTATTTTTTGACGAAGGAAGTCTCTGATTTAAATTCTGCTTGCGACATTCAATCCCTCTCGTCATTTTACGTCGGAATAGCATGTTTTCCACACCCGATTACGATCCTGGCAGCCTGAATACTGGAAGATAGCTTTTGGCTATAACAGCGGTTTGCTGACGAAAGAAGGCTCTGATTTGAATTCTGCTTGCGACATTCAATCCCTCTCGCCATTTTACGTCGGAATAGCATGTTTTCCACACCCGATTACGATCCTGGCAGCCTGAATACTGGAAGATAGCTTTTGGCTATAACAGCGGTTTGCTGACGAAGGAAGGCTCTGATTTGAATTCTGCTTGCGACATTCAATCCCTCTCGTCATTTTACGTCGGAATAGCATGCTTTCCACACCCGATTACGGTCCTGGAAGCCAGAATACTGGGAGATAGGTTTTGGATACAGGAGCGATTTCTGACGAAGCCAGTCTCTGATTTGAATTCTGCTTGCGACATTCAACCCCTCTCGTCATTTGACGTCGGAATAGCATGTTTTCCACACCCGATTACGATCCTGGCAGCCTGAATACTGGAAGATAGCTTTTGGCTCTAACAGCGATTTTCAGACGAAGGAAGGCTCTGATTTGAATTCTGCTTGCGACATTCAATCCCTCTCGCCATTTTACGTCGGAATAGCATGTTTTCCACACCCGATTACGATCCTGGCAGCCTGAATACAGGAAGATAGCTTTTGGCTATAACAGCGGTTTGCTGACGAAGGAAGGCTCTGATTTGAATTCTGCTTGCGACATTCAATCCCTCTCGCCATTTTACGTCGGAATAGCATGTTTTCCACACCCGATTACGATCCTGGCAGCCGGAATACAGGAAGATAGCTTTTGGCTATAACAGCGGTTTGCTGACGAAGGAAGGCTCTGATTTGAATTCTGCTTGCGACATTCAATCCCTCTCGTCATTTTACGTCGGAATAGCATGCTTTCCACACCCGATTACGGTCCTGGAAGCCAGAATACTGGGAGATAGGTTTTGGATACAGGAGCGATTTCTGACGAAGCCAGTCTCTGATTTGAATTCTGCTTGCGGCATTCGATGCCTCTCGTCATTTTACGTCGGAATAGCATGTTTTCCACACGTGATTACGGTCCTGGAGGCCAGAATACTGGGAGATAGGTTTTGGATACAGGAACGATTTTCTGACGAAGGAAGGCTCTGATTTGAATTCTGCTTGCGACATTCAATCCCTCTCGTCATTTTACGTCGGAATAGCATGTTTTCCACACCCGATTACGGTCCTGGGAGCCAGATTACTGCAAGACAGGTTTTGGCTGTAATAGCTATTTTTTGACGAAGGAAGTCTCTGATTTAAATTCTGCTTGCGACATTCAATCCCTCTCGTCATTTTACGTCGGAATAGCATGTTTTCCATACCCGATTACGGTCCTGGAAGCCAGAATACTGGGAGATAGGTTTTGGATACAGGAGCGATTTTCCGACGAAGGCAGTCTCTGATTAAATTCTGCTTGCGACATTCAATCCCTCTCGTCATTTTACGTCGGAATAGCATGTTTTCCACACCCGATTACGATCCTGGCAGCCTGAATACAGGAAGATAGCTTTTGGCTATAACAGCGGTTTGCTGACGAAGGAAGGCTCTGATTTGAATTCTGCTTGCGACATTCAATCCCTCTCGTCATTTTACGTCGGAATAGCATGCTTTCCACACCCGATTACGGTCCTGGAAGCCAGAATACTGGGAGATAGGTTTTGGATACAGGAGCGATTTCTGACGAAGCCAGTCTCTGATTTGAATTCTGCTTGCGACATTCAATCCCTCTCGTCATTTGACGTCGGAATAGCATGTATTTCCATACCCGATTACGGTCCTGGAAGCCAGAATACTGGGAGATAGGTTTTGGCTATAACAGCGGTTTGCTGACGAAGGAAGGCTCTGATTTGAATTCTGCTTGCGACATTCAATCCCTCTCGCCATTTTACGTCGGAATAGCATGTTTTCCACACCCGATTACGATCCTGGCAGCCTGAATACAGGAAGATAGCTTTTGGCTCTAACAGCGATTTTCAGACGAAGGAAGGCTCTGATTTGAATTCTGCTTGCGGCATTCAATCCCTCCCGCCATTTTACGTCGGAATAGCATGTTTTCCACACCCGATTACGATCCTGGCAGCCTGAATACAGGAAGATAGCTTTTGGCTATAACAGCGGTTTGCTGACGAAGGAAGGCTCTGATTTGAATTCTGCTTGCGACATTCAATCCCTCTCGCCATTTTACGTCGGAATAGCATGTTTTCCACACCCGATTACGGTCCTGGGAGCCAGATTACTGCAAGACAGGTTTTGGCTGTAATAGCTATTTTTTGACGAAGGAAGTCTCTGATTTAAATTCTGCTTGCGACATTCAATCCCTCTCGTCATTTTACGTCGGAATAGCATGTTTTCCATACCCGATTACGGTCCTGGAAGCCAGAATACTGGGAGATAGGTTTTGGATACAGGAGCGATTTTCCGACGAAGGCAGTCTTTGATTAAATTCTGCTTGCGACATTCAATCCCTCTCGTCATTTTACGTCGGAATAGCATGTTTTCCACACCCGATTACGATCCTGGCAGCCTGAATACAGGAAGATAGCTTTTGGCTATAACAGCGGTTTGCTGACGAAGGAAGGCTCTGATTTGAATTCTGCTTGCGACATTCAATCCCTCTCGTCATTTTACGTCGGAATAGCATGCTTTCCACACCCGATTACGGTCCTGGAAGCCAGAATACTGGGAGATAGGTTTTGGATACAGGAGCGATTTCTGACGAAGCCAGTCTCTGATTTGAATTCTGCTTGCGACATTCAATCCCTCTCGTCATTTGACGTCGGAATAGCATGTATTTCCATACCCGATTACGGTCCTGGAAGCCAGAATACTGGGAGATAGGTTTTGGCTCTAACAGCGATTTTCAGACGAAGGAAGGCTCTGATTTGAATTCTGCTTGCGACATTCAATCCCTCTCGCCATTTTACGTCGGAATAGCATGTTTTCCACACCCGATTACGATCCTGGCAGCCTGAATACAGGAAGATAGCTTTTGGCTCTAACAGCGATTTTCAGACGAAGGAAGGCTCTGATTTGAATTCTGCTTGCGACATTCAATCCCTCTCGTCATTTTACGTCGGAATAGCATGCTTTCCACACCCGATTACGGTCCTGGAGGCCAGAATACTGGGAGATAGGTTTTGGATACAGGAGCGATTTCTGACGAAGCCAGTCTCTGATTTGAATTCTGCTTGCGACATTCAACCCCTCTCGTCATTTGACGTCGGAATAGCATGTTTTCCACACCCGATTACGATCCTGGCAGCCTGAATACAGGAAGATAGCTTTTGGCTCTAACAGCGATTTTCAGACGAAGGAAGGCTCTGATTTGAATTCTGCTTGCGACATTCAATCCCTCTCGCCATTTTACGTCGGAATAGCATGTTTTCCACACCCGATTACGATCCTGGCAGCCTGAATACTGGAAGATAGCTTTTGGCTATAACAGCGGTTTGCTGACGAAGGAAGGCTCTGATTTGAATTCTGCTTGCGACATTCAATCCCTCTCGCCATTTTACGTCGGAATAGCATGTTTTCCACACCCGATTACGATCCTGGCAGCCGGAATACAGGAAGATAGCTTTTGGCTATAACAGCGGTTTGCTGACGAAGGAAGGCTCTGATTTGAATTCTGCTTGCGACATTCAATCCCTCTCGTCATTTTACGTCGGAATAGCATGTTTTCCACACCCGATTACGGTCCTGGAAGCCAGAATACTGGGAGATAGGTTTTGGATACAGGAGCGATTTCTGACGAAGCCAGTCTCTGATTTGAATTCTGCTTGCGGCATTCGATGCCTCTCGTCATTTTACGTCGGAATAGCATGTTTTCCACACGTGATGACGGTCCTGGAGGCCAGAATACTGGGAGATAGGTTTTGGATACAGGAACGATTTTCTGACGAAGGAAGGCTCTGATTTGAATTCTGCTTGCGACATTCAATCCCTCTCGTCATTTTACGTCGGAATAGCATGTTTTCCACACCCGATTACGGTCCTGGGAGCCAGATTACTGCAAGACAGGTTTTGGCTGTAATAGCTATTTTTTGACGAAGGAAGTCTCTGATTTAAATTCTGCTTGCGACATTCAATCCCTCTCGTCATTTTACGTCGGAATAGCATGTTTTCCATACCCGATTACGGTCCTGGAAGCCAGAATACTGGGAGATAGGTTTTGGATACAGGAGCGATTTTCCGACGAAGGCAGTCGCTGATTAAATTCTGCTTGCGACATTCAATCCCTCTCGTCATTTTACGTCGGAATAGCATGTTTTCCACACCCGATTACGATCCTGGCAGCCTGAATACAGGAAGATAGCTTTTGGCTATAACAGCGGTTTGCTGACGAAGGAAGGCTCTGATTTGAATTCTGCTTGCGACATTCAATCCCTCTCGTCATTTTACGTCGGAATAGCATGCTTTCCACACCCGATTACGGTCCTGGAGGCCAGAATACTGGGAGATAGGTTTTGGATACAGGAGCGATTTCTGACGAAGCCAGTCTCTGATTTGAATTCTGCTTGCGACATTCAATCCCTCTCGTCATTTGACGTCGGAATAGCATGTATTTCCATACCCGATTACGGTCCTGGAAGCCAGAATACTGGGAGATAGGTTTTGGCTCTAACAGCGATTTTCAGACGAAGGAAGGCTCTGATTTGAATTCTGCTTGCGACATTCGATCCCTCTCGCCATTTTACGTCGGAATAGCATGTTTTCCACACCCGATTACGATCCTGGCAGCCTGAATACTGGAAGATAGCTTTTGGCTCTAACAGCGATTTTCAGACGAAGGAAGGCTCTGATTTGAATTCTGCTTGCGGCATTCAATCCCTCCCGCCATTTTACGTCGGAATAGCATGTTTTCCACACCCGATTACGATCCTGGCAGCCTGAATACAGGAAGATAGCTTTTGGCTATAACAGCGGTTTGCTGACGAAGGAAGGCTCTGATTTGAATTCTGCTTGCGACATTCAATCCCTCTCGCCATTTTACGTCGGAATAGCATGTTTTCCACACCCGATTACGGTCCTGGGAGCCAGATTACTGCAAGACAGGTTTTGGCTGTAATAGCTATTTTTTGACGAAGGAAGTCTCTGATTTAAATTCTGCTTGCGACATTCAATCCCTCTCGTCATTTTACGTCGGAATAGCATGTTTTCCATACCCGATTACGGTCCTGGAAGCCAGAATACTGGGAGATAGGTTTTGGATACAGGAGCGATTTTCCGACGAAGGCAGTCTCTGATTAAATTCTGCTTGCGACATTCAATCCCTCTCGTCATTTTACGTCGGAATAGCATGTTTTCCACACCCGATTACGATCCTGGCAGCCTGAATACTGGAAGATAGCTTTTGGCTATAACAGCGGTTTGCTGACGAAGGAAGGCTCTGATTTGAATTCTGCTTGCGACATTCAATCCCTCTCGTCATTTTACGTCGGAATAGCATGCTTTCCACACCCGATTACGGTCCTGGAGGCCAGAATACTGGGAGATAGGTTTTGGATACAGGAGCGATTTCTGACGAAGGCAGTCTCTGATTTGAATTCTGCTTGCGACATTCAATCCCTCTCGTCATTTGACGTCGGAATAGCATGTTATCCATACCCGATTACGGTCCTGGAAGCCAGAATACTGGGAGATAGGTTTTGGCTCTAACAGCGATTTTCAGACGAAGGAAGGCTCTGATTTGAATTCTGCTTGCGACATTCAATCCCTCTCGCCATTTTACGTCGGAATAGCATGTTTTCCACACCCGATTACGATCCTGGCAGCCTGAATACAGGAAGATAGCTTTTGGCTCTAACAGCGATTTTCAGACGAAGGAAGGCTCTGATTTGAATTCTGCTTGCGGCATTCAATCCCTCTCGCCATTTTACGTCGGAATAGCATGTTTTCCACACCCGATTACGATCCTGGCAGCCTGAATACAGGAAGATAGCTTTTGGCTATAACAGCGGTTTGCTGACGAAGGAAGGCTCTGATTTGAATTCTGCTTGCGACATTCAATCCCTCTCGCCATTTTACGTCGGAATAGCATGTTTTCCACACCCGATTACGATCCTGGCAGCCTGAATACAGGAAGATAGCTTTTGGCTATAACAGCGGTTTGCTGACGAAGGAAGGCTCTGATTTGAATTCTGCTTGCGACATTCAATCCCTCTCGTCATTTTACGTCGGAATAGCATGCTTTCCACACCCGATTACGGTCCTGGAAGCCAGAATACTGGGAGATAGGTTTTGGATACAGGAGCGATTTCTGACGAAGCCAGTCTCTGATTTGAATTCTGCTTGCGGCATTCGATGCCTCTCGTCATTTTACGTCGGAATAGCATGTTTTCCACACGTGATTACGGTCCTGGAGGCCAGAATACTGGGAGATAGGTTTTGGATACAGGAACGATTTTCTGACGAAGGAAGGCTCTGATTTGAATTCTGCTTGCGGCATTCGATGCCTTTTGTCATTTTACGTCGGAATAGCACGGTTTCCACACGTGATTACGATCCTGGAGGCCAGAATACTGGGAGATAGGTTTTGGCTCTAACAGCGATTTTCAGACGAAGGAAGGCTCTGATTTGAATTCTGCTTGCGACATTCAATCCCTCTCGTCATTTGACGTCGGAATAGCATGTATTTCCATACCCGATTACGGTCCTGGAAGCCAGAATACTGGGAGATAGGTTTTGGATACAGGAACGATTTTCTGACGAAGGAAGGCTCTGATTTGAATTCTGCTTGCGGCATTCGATGCCTCTCGTCATTTTACGTCGGAATAGCATGTTTTCCACACGTGATTACGGTCCTGGAGGCCAGAATACTGGGAGATAGGTTTTGGATACAGGAACGATTTTCTGACGAAGGAAGGCTCTGATTTGAATTCTGCTTGCGACATTCAATCCCTCTCGTCATTTTACGTCGGAATAGCATGTTTTCCACACCCGATTACGGTCCTGGGAGCCAGATTACTGCAAGACAGGTTTTGGCTGTAATAGCTATTTTTTGACGAAGGAAGTCTCTGATTTAAATTCTGCTTGCGACATTCAATCCCTCTCGTCATTTTACGTCGGAATAGCATGTTTTCCATACCCGATTACGGTCCTGGAAGCCAGAATACTGGGAGATAGGTTTTGGATACAGGAGCGATTTTCTGACGAAGGCAGTCTCTGATTTGAATTCTGCTTGCGGCATTCGATGCCTCTCGTCATTTTACGTCGGAATAGCATGTTTTCCACACGTGATTACGGTCCTGGAAGCCAGAATACTGGGAGATAGGTTTTGGATACAGGAGCGATTTTCTGACGAAGGCAGTCTCTGATTTAAATTCTGCTTGCGACATTCAATCCCTCTCGTCATTTTAAGTCGGAATAGCATGTTTTCCATACCCGATTACGGTCCTGGAAGCCAGAATACTGGGAGATAGGTTTTGGATACAGGAGCGATTTTCTGACGAAGGAAGGCTCTGATTTGAATTCTGCTTGCGGCATTCGATGCCTTTTGTCTTTTTACGTCGGAATAGCACGGTTTCCACACGTGATTACGATCCTGGAGGCCAGAATACTGGGAGATAGGTTTTGGCTCTAACAGCGATTTTCAGACGAAGGAAGGCTCTGATTTGAATTCTGCTTGCGACATTCAATCCCTCTCGTCATTTGACGTCGGAATAGCATGTATTTCCATACCCGATTACGGTCCTGGAAGCCAGAATACTGGGAGATAGGTTTTGGATACAGGAACGATTTTCTGACGAAGGAAGGCTCTGATTTGAATTCTGCTTGCGACATTCAATCCCTCTCGTCATTTTACGTCGGAATAGCATGTTTTCCACACCCGATTACGGTCCTGGGAGCCAGATTACTGCAAGACAGGTTTTGGCTGTAATAGCTATTTTTTGACGAAGGAAGTCTCTGATTTAAATTCTGCTTGCGACATTCAATCCCTCTCGTCATTTTACGTCGGAATAGCATGTTTTCCACACCCGATTACGATCCTGGGAGCCAGATTACTGCAAGACAGGTTTTGGCTGTAATAGCGATTTTTTGACGAAGGAAGTCTCTGATTTGAATTCTGCTTGCGGCATTCGATTCCTCTCGTCATTTTACGTCCGAATAGCATGTTTTCCACACCCGATTACGATCCTGGCAGCCTGAATACTGGAAGATAGCTTTTGGCTATAACAGCGGTTTTCTGACGAAGGAAGGCTCTGATTTAAAATCTGCTTGCGACATTCAATCCCTCTCGTCATTTTAAGTCGGAATAGCATGTTTTCCATACCCGATTACGGTCCTGGAAGCCAGAATACTGGGAGATAGGTTTTGGATACAGGAGCGATTTTCTGACGAAGGCAGTCTCTGATTTAAATTCTGCTTGCGACATTCAATCCCTCTCGTCATTTTACGTCGGAATAGCATGTTTTCCATACCCGCTTACGGTCCTGGAGGCCAGAATACTGGGAGATAGGTTTTGGCTCTAACAGCAATTTTCAGACGAAGGAAGGCTCTGATTTGAATTCTGCTTGCGACATTCGATCCCTCTCGCCATTTTACGTCGGAATAGCATGTTTTCCATCCCCGATTACGGTCCTGGAAGCCAGAATACTGGGAGATAGGTTTTGGATACAGGAGCGATTTCTGACGAAGGCAGTCTCTGATTTGAATTCTGCTTGCGGCATTCGATGCCTCTCGTCATTTTACGTCGGAATAGCATGTTCTCCGCACGTGATTACGGTCCTGGAGGCCAGAATACTGGGAGATAGGTTTGGGCTCTAACAGCGATTTTCAGACGAAGGAAGGCTCTGATTTGAATTCTGCTTGCGGCATTCGAATCCTCTCGTCATTTTACGTCGGAATAGCATGTTTTCCATACCCGCTTACGGTCCTGGAGGCCAGAATACTGGGAGATAGGTTTTGGCTCTAACAGCGATTTTCAGACGAAGGAAGGCTCTGATTTGAATTCTGCTTGCGACATTCGATCCCTCTCGCCATTTTACGTCGGAATAGCATGTTTTCCATACCCGATTACGGTCCTGGAAGCCAGAATACTGGAAGATAGCTTTTGGCTATAACAGCGGTTTTCTGACGAAGGAAGGCTCTGATTTAAATTCTGCTTGCGACATTCAATCCCTCTCGTCATTTTACGTCGGAATAGCATGTTTTCCATACCCGATTACGGTCCTGGAAGCCAGAATACTGGGAGATAGGTTTTGGATACAGGAGCGATTTCTGACGAAGCCAGTCTCTGATTTGAATTCTGCTTGCGGCATTCGATGCCTCTCGTCATTTTACGTCGGAATAGCATGTTTTCCACACGTGATTACGGTCCTGGAGGCCAGAATACTGGGAGATAGGTTTTGGATACAGAAACGATTTTCTGACGAAGGAAGGCTCTGATTTGAATTCTGCTTGCGGCATTCGATGCCTCTCGTCATTTTACGTCGGAATAGCACGGTTTCCACACATGATTACGGTCCTGGAGGCCAGAATACTGGGAGATAGGTTTTGGCTCTAACAGCGATTTTCAGACGAAGGAAGGCTCTGATTTGAATTCTGCTTGCGACATTCAATCCCTCTCGCCATTTTACGTCGGAATAGCATGTTTTCCACACCCGATTACGATCCTGGCAGCCTGAATACAGGAAGATAGCTTTTGGCTATAACAGCGGTTTGCTGACGAAGGAAGGCTCTGATTTGAATTCTGCTTGCGGCATTCGATTCCTCTCGTCATTTTACGTCGGAATAGCACGGTTTCCACACGTGATTACGGTCCTGGAGGCCAGAATACTGGGAGATAGGTTTTGGCTCTAACAGCGATTTTCAGACGAAGGAAGGCTCTGATTTGAATTCTGCTTGCGGCATTCGAATCCTCTCGCCATTTTACGTCGGAATAGCATGTTTTCCACACCCGATTACGATCCTGGCAGCCTGAATACTGGAAGATAGCTTTTGGCTATAACAGCGGATTTCTGACGAAGGAAGGCTCTGATTTGAATTCTGCTTGCGACATTCAATCCCTCTCGTCATTTGACGTCGGAATAGCATGTATTTCCATACCCGATTACGGTCCTGGAAGCCAGAATACTGGGAGATAGGTTTTGGATACAGGAACGATTTTCTGACGAAGGAAGGCTCTGATTTGAATTCTGCTTGCGGCATTCGTTGCCTCTCGTCATTTTACGTCGGAATAGCACGGTTTCCACACGTGATTACGGTCCTGGAGGCCAGAATACTGGGAGATAGGTTTTGGCTCTAACAGCGATTTTCAGACGAAGGAAGGCTCTGATTTGAATTTTGCTTGCGGCATTCGAATCCTCTCGCCATTTTACGTCGGAATAGCATGTTTTCCACACCCGATTACGATCCTGGCAGCCTGAATACTGGAAGATAGCTTTTGGCTATAACAGCGGATTTCTGACGAAGGAAGGCTCTGATTTGAATTCTGCTTGCGACATTCAATCCCTCTCGTCATTTGACGTCGGAATAGCATGTATTTCCATACCCGATTACGGTCCTGGAAGCCAGAATACTGGGAGATAGGTTTTGGATACAGGAACGATTTTCTGACGAAGGAAGGCTCTGATTTGAATTCTGCTTGCGACATTCAATCCCTCTCGTCATTTGACGTCGGAATAGCATGTATTTCCATACCCGATTACGGTCCTGGAAGCCAGAATACTGGGAGATAGGTTTTGGATACAGGAACGATTTTCTGACGAAGGAAGGCTCTGATTTGAATTCTGCTTGCGGCATTCGATGCCTCTCGTCATTTTACGTCGGAATAGCACGGTTTCCACACGTGATTACGGTCCTGGAGGCCAGAATACTGGGAGATAGGTTTTGGCTCTAACAGCGATTTTCAGACGAAGGAAGGCTCTGATTTGAATTCTGCTTGCGGCATTCGATTCCTCTCGTCATTTTACGTCCGAATAGCATGTTTTCCACACCCGATTACGATCCTGGCAGCCTGAATACTGGAAGATAGCTTTTGGCTATAACAGCGGTTTTCTGACGAAGGAAGGCTCTGATTTAAATTCTGCTTGCGACATTCAATCCCTCTCGTCATTTTACGTCGGAATAGCATGTTTTCCATACCCGATTACGGTCCTGGAAGCCAGAATACTGGGAGATAGGTTTTGGATACAGGAGCGATTTTCTGACGAAGGCAGTCTCTGATTTAAATTCTGCTTGCGACATTCAATCCCTCTCGTCATTTTACGTCGGAATAGCATGTTTTCCATACCCGATTACGGTCCTGGATGCCAGAATACTGGGAGATAGATTTGGATACAGGAGCGATTTCTGACGAAGGAAGGCTCTGATTTGAATTCTGCTTGCGGCATTCGTTGCCTCTCGTCATTTTACGTCGGAATAGCACGGTTTCCACACGTGATTACGGTCCTGGAGGCCAGAATACTGGGAGATAGGTTTTGGCTCTAACAGCGATTTTCAGACGAAGGAAGGCTCTGATTTGAATTCTGCTTGCGGCATTCAATCCCTCTCGCCATTTTACGTCGGAATAGCATGTTTTCCACACCCGATTACGATCCTGGCAGCCTGAATACAGGAAGATAGCTTTTGGCTATAACAGCGGTTTGCTGACGAAGGAAGGCTCTGATTTGAATTCTGCTTGCGACATTCAATCCCTCTCGCCATTTTACGTCGGAATAGCATGTTTTCCACACCCGATTACGATCCTGGCAGCCTGAATACTGGAAGATAGCTTTTGGCTATAACAGCGGTTTGCTGACGAAGGAAGGCTCTGATTTGAATTCTGCTTGCGACATTCAATCCCTCTCGTCATTTTACGTCGGAATAGCATGCTTTCCACACCCGATTACGGTCCTGGAAGCCAGAATACTGGGAGATAGGTTTTGGATACAGGAGCGATTTCTGACGAAGCCAGTCTCTGATTTGAATTCTGCTTGCGGCATTCGATGCCTCTCGTCATTTTACGTCGGAATAGCATGTTTTCCACACGTGATTACGGTCCTGGAGGCCAGAATACTGGGAGATAGGTTTTGGATACAGGAACGATTTTCTGACGAAGGAAGGCTCTGATTTGAATTCTGCTTGCGGCATTCGATGCCTTTTGTCTTTTTACGTCGGAATAGCACGGTTTCCACACGTGATTACGATCCTGGAGGCCAGAATACTGGGAGATAGGTTTTGGCTCTAACAGCGATTTTCAGACGAAGGAAGGCTCTGATTTGAATTCTGCTTGCGACATTCAATCCCTCTCGTCATTTGACGTCGGAATAGCATGTATTTCCATACCCGATTACGGTCCTGGAAGCCAGAATACTGGGAGATAGGTTTTGGATACAGGAACGATTTTCTGACGAAGGAAGGCTCTGATTTGAATTCTGCTTGCGGCATTCGATGCCTCTCGTCATTTTACGTCGGAATAGCATGTTTTCCACACGTGATTACGGTCCTGGAGGCCAGAATACTGGGAGATAGGTTTTGGATACAGGAACGATTTTCTGACGAAGGAAGGCTCTGATTTGAATTCTGCTTGCGACATTCAATCCCTCTCGTCATTTTACGTCGGAATAGCACGGTTTCCACACGTGATTACGGTCCTGGAGGCCAGAATACTGGGAGATAGGTTTTGGCTCTAACAGCGATTTTCAGACGAAGGAAGGCTCTGATTTGAATTCTGCTTGCGGCATTCGAATCCTCTCGCCATTTTACGTCGGAATAGCATGTTTTCCACACCCGATTACGATCCTGGCAGCCTGAATACTGGAAGATAGCTTTTGGCTATAACAGCGGATTTCTGACGAAGGAAGGCTCTGATTTGAATGCTGCTTGCGACATTCAATCCCTCTCGTCATTTGACGTCGGAATAGCATGTATTTCCATACCCGATTACGGTCCTGGAAGCCAGAATACTGGGAGATAGGTTTTGGATACAGGAACGATTTTCTGACGAAGGAAGGCTCTGATTTGAATTCTGCTTGCGGCATTCGTTGCCTCTCGTCATTTTACGTCGGAATAGCACGGTTTCCACACGTGATTACGGTCCTGGAGGCCAGAATACTGGGAGATAGGTTTTGGCTCTAACAGCGATTTTCAGACGAAGGAAGGCTCTGATTTGAATTTTGCTTGCGGCATTCGAATCCTCTCGCCATTTTACGTCGGAATAGCATGTTTTCCACACCCGATTACGATCCTGGCAGCCTGAATACTGGAAGATAGCTTTTGGCTATAACAGCGGATTTCTGACGAAGGAAGGCTCTGATTTGAATTCTGCTTGCGACATTCAATCCCTCTCGTCATTTGACGTCGGAATAGCATGTATTTCCATACCCGATTACGGTCCTGGAAGCCAGAATACTGGGAGATAGGTTTTGGATACAGGAACGATTTTCTGACGAAGGAAGGCTCTGATTTGAATTCTGCTTGCGACATTCAATCCCTCTCGTCATTTGACGTCGGAATAGCATGTATTTCCATACCCGATTACGGTCCTGGAAGCCAGAATACTGGGAGATAGGTTTTGGATACAGGAACGATTTTCTGACGAAGGAAGGCTCTGATTTGAATTCTGCTTGCGGCATTCGATGCCTCTCGTCATTTTACGTCGGAATAGCACGGTTTCCACACGTGATTACGGTCCTGGAGGCCAGAATACTGGGAGATAGGTTTTGGCTCTAACAGCGATTTTCAGACGAAGGAAGGCTCTGATTTGAATTCTGCTTGCGGCATTCGATTCCTCTCGTCATTTTACGTCCGAATAGCATGTTTTCCACACCCGATTACGATCCTGGCAGCCTGAATACTGGAAGATAGCTTTTGGCTATAACAGCGGTTTTCTGACGAAGGAAGGCTCTGATTTAAATTCTGCTTGCGACATTCAATCCCTCTCGTCATTTTACGTCGGAATAGCATGTTTTCCATACCCGATTACGGTCCTGGAAGCCAGAATACTGGGAGATAGGTTTTGGATACAGGAGCGATTTTCTGACGAAGGCAGTCTCTGATTTAAATTCTGCTTGCGACATTCAATCCCTCTCGTCATTTTACGTCGGAATAGCATGTTTTCCATACCCGATTACGGTCCTGGATGCCAGAATACTGGGAGATAGATTTGGATACAGGAGCGATTTCTGACGAAGGAAGGCTCTGATTTGAATTCTGCTTGCGGCATTCGTTGCCTCTCGTCATTTTACGTCGGAATAGCACGGTTTCCACACGTGATTACGGTCCTGGAGGCCAGAATACTGGGAGATAGGTTTTGGCTCTAACAGCGATTTTCAGACGAAGGAAGGCTCTGATTTGAATTCTGCTTGCGGCATTCAATCCCTCTCGCCATTTTACGTCGGAATAGCATGTTTTCCACACCCGATTACGATCCTGGCAGCCTGAATACAGGAAGATAGCTTTTGGCTATAACAGCGGTTTGCTGACGAAGGAAGGCTCTGATTTGAATTCTGCTTGCGACATTCAATCCCTCTCGCCATTTTACGTCGGAATAGCATGTTTTCCACACCCGATTACGATCCTGGCAGCCGGAATACTGGAAGATAGCTTTTGGCTATAACAGCGGTTTGCTGACGAAGGAAGGCTCTGATTTGAATTCTGCTTGCGACATTCAATCCCTCTCGTCATTTTACGTCGGAATAGCATGCTTTCCACACCCGATTACGGTCCTGGAAGCCAGAATACTGGGAGATAGGTTTTGGATACAGGAGCGATTTCTGACGAAGCCAGTCTCTGATTTGAATTCTGCTTGCGGCATTCGATGCCTCTCGTCATTTTACGTCGGAATAGCATGTTTTCCACACGTGATTACGGTCCTGGAGGCCAGAATACTGGGAGATAGGTTTTGGATACAGGAACGATTTTCTGACGAAGGAAGGCTCTGATTTGAATTCTGCTTGCGGCATTCGATGCCTTTTGTCTTTTTACGTCGGAATAGCACGGTTTCCACACGTGATTACGATCCTGGAGGCCAGAATACTGGGAGATAGGTTTTGGCTCTAACAGCGATTTTCAGACGAAGGAAGGCTCTGATTTGAATTCTGCTTGCGACATTCAATCCCTCTCGTCATTTGACGTCGGAATAGCATGTATTTCCATACCCGATTACGGTCCTGGAAGCCAGAATACTGGGAGATAGGTTTTGGATACAGGAACGATTTTCTGACGAAGGAAGGCTCTGATTTGAATTCTGCTTGCGGCATTCGATGCCTCTCGTCATTTTACGTCGGAATAGCATGTTTTCCACACGTGATTACGGTCCTGGAGGCCAGAATACTGGGAGATAGGTTTTGGATACAGGAACGATTTTCTGACGAAGGAAGGCTCTGATTTGAATTCTGCTTGCGACATTCAATCCCTCTCGTCATTTTACGTCGGAATAGCATGTTTTCCACACCCGATTACGGTCCTGGGAGCCAGATTACTGCAAGACAGGTTTTGGCTGTAATAGCTATTTTTTGACGAAGGAAGTCTCTGATTTAAATTCTGCTTGCGACATTCAATCCCTCTCGTCATTTTACGTCGGAATAGCATGTTTTCCATACCCGATTACGGTCCTGGAAGCCAGAATACTGGGAGATAGGTTTTGGATACAGGAGCGATTTTCTGACGAAGGCAGTCTCTGATTTGAATTCTGCTTGCGGCATTCGATGCCTCTCGTCATTTTACGTCGGAATAGCATGTTCTCCGCACGTGATTACGGTCCTGGAAGCCAGAATACTGGGAGATAGGTTTTGGATACAGGAGCGATTTTCTGACGAAGGCAGTCTCTGATTTAAATTCTGCTTGCGACATTCAATCCCTCTCGTCATTTTACGTCGGAATAGCATGTTTTCCATACCCGATTACGGTCCTGGAAGCCAGAATACTGGGAGATAGGTTTTGGATACAGGAGCGATTTTCTGACGAAGGAAGGCTCTGATTTGAATTCTGCTTGCGGCATTCGATGCCTCTCGTCATTTTACGTCGGAATAGCACGGTTTCCACACGTGATTACGATCCTGGAGGCCAGAATACTGGGAGATAGGTTTTGGCTCTAACAGCGATTTTCTAACGAAGGAAGGCTCTGATTTGAATTCTGCTTGCGACATTCAATCCCTCTCGTCATTTGACGTCGGAATAGCATGTATTTCCATACCCGATTACGGTCCTGGAAGCCAGAATACTGGGAGATAGGTTTTGGATACAGGAACGATTTTCTGACGAAGGAAGGCTCTGATTTGAATTCTGCTTGCGACATTCAATCCCTCTCGTCATTTTACGTCGGAATAGCATGTTTTCCACACCCGATTACGATCCTGGGAGCCAGATTACTGCAAGACAGGTTTTGGCTGTAATAGCGATTTTTTGACGAAGGAAGTCTCTGATTTAAATTCTGCTTGCGACATTCAATCCCTCTCATCATTTTACGTCGGAATAGCATGTTTTCCATACCCGATTACGATCCTGGGAGCCAGATTACTGCAAGACAGGTTTTGGCTGTAATAGCGATTTTTTGACGAAGGAAGTCTCTGATTTGAATTCTGCTTGCGGCATTCGATTCCTCTCGTCATTTTACGTCCGAATAGCATGTTTTCCACACCCGATTACGATCCTGGCAGCCTGAATACTGGAAGATAGCTTTTGGCTATAACAGCGGTTTTCTGACGAAGGAAGGCTCTGATTTAAAATCTGCTTGCGACATTCAATCCCTCTCGTCATTTTACGTCGGAATAGCATGTTTTCCATACCCGATTACGGTCCTGGAAGCCAGAATACTGGGAGATAGGTTTTGGATACAGGAGCGATTTTCTGACGAAGGCAGTCTCTGATTTAAATTCTGCTTGCGACATTCAATCCCTCTCGTCATTTTACGTCGGAATAGCATGTTTTCCACACGTGATTACGGTCCTGGAGGCCAGAATACTGGGAGATAGGTTTTGGCTCTAACAGCGATTTTCAGACGAAGGAAGGCTCTGATTTGAATTCTGCTTGCGACATTCGATCCCTCTCGCCATTTTACGTCGGAATAGCATGTTTTCCATCCCCGATTACGGTCCTGGAAGCCAGAATACTGGGAGATAGGTTTTGGATACAGGAGCGATTTCTGACGAAGGCAGTCTCTGATTTGAATTCTGCTTGCGGCATTCGATGCCTCTCGTCATTTTACGTCGGAATAGCATGTTCTCCGCACGTGATTACGGTCCTGGAGGCCAGAATACTGGGAGATAGGTTTGGGCTCTAACAGCGATTTTCAGACGAAGGAAGGCTCTGATTTGAATTCTGCTTGCGGCATTCGAATCCTCTCGTCATTTTACGTCGGAATAGCATGTTTTCCATACCCGATTACGGTCCTGGAGGCCAGAATACTGGGAGATAGGTTTTGGCTCTAACAGCGATTTTCAGACGAAGGAAGGCTCTGATTTGAATTCTGCTTGCGACATTCGATCCCTCTCGCCATTTTACGTCGGAATAGCATGTTTTCCATACCCGATTACGGTCCTGGAAGCCAGAATACTGGGAGATAGCTTTTGGCTATAACAGCGGTTTTCTGACGAAGGAAGGCTCTGATTTAAATTCTGCTTGCGACATTCAATCCCTCTCGTCATTTTACGTCGGAATAGCATGTTTTCCATACCCGATTACGGTCCTGGAAGCCAGAATACTGGGAGATAGGTTTTGGATACAGGAGCGATTTCTGACGAAGCCAGTCTCTGATTTGAATTCTGCTTGCGGCATTCGATGCCTCTCGTCATTTTACGTCGGAATAGCATGTTTTCCACACGTGATTACGGTCCTGGAGGCCAGAATACTGGGAGATAGGTTTTGGATACAGGAACGATTTTCTGACGAAGGAAGGCTCTGATTTGAATTCTGCTTGCGGCATTCGATGCCTCTCGTCATTTTACGTCGGAATAGCACGGTTTCCACACGTGATTACGGTCCTGGAGGCCAGAATACTGGGAGATAGGTTTTGGCTCTAACAGCGATTTTCAGACGAAGGAAGGCTCTGATTTGAATTCTGCTTGCGACATTCAATCCCTCTCGCCATTTTACGTCGGAATAGCATGTTTTCCACACCCGATTACGATCCTGGCAGCCTGAATACTGGAAGATAGCTTTTGGCTATAACAGCGGTTTGCTGACGAAGGAAGGCTCTGATTTGAATTCTGCTTGCGGCATTCGATTCCTCTCGTCATTTTACGTCGGAATAGCACGGTTTCCACACGTGATTACGGTCCTGGAGGCCAGAATACTGGGAGATAGGTTTTGGCTCTAACAGCGATTTTCAGACGAAGGAAGGCTCTGATTTGAATTCTGCTTGCGGCATTCGAATCCTCTCGCCATTTTACGTCGGAATAGCATGTTTTCCACACCCGATTACGATCCTGGCAGCCTGAATACTGGAAGATAGCTTTTGGCTATAACAGCGGATTTCTGACGAAGGAAGGCTCTGATTTGAATTCTGCTTGCGACATTCAATCCCTCTCGTCATTTGACGTCGGAATAGCATGTATTTCCATACCCGATTACGGTCCTGGAAGCCAGAATACTGGGAGATAGGTTTTGGATACAGGAACGATTTTCTGACGAAGGAAGGCTCTGATTTGAATTCTGCTTGCGGCATTCGTTGCCTCTCGTCATTTTACGTCGGAATAGCACGGTTTCCACACGTGATTACGGTCCTGGAGGCCAGAATACTGGGAGATAGGTTTTGGCTCTAACAGCGATTTTCAGACGAAGGAAGGCTCTGATTTGAATTTTGCTTGCGGCATTCGAATCCTCTCGCCATTTTACGTCGGAATAGCATGTTTTCCACACCCGATTACGATCCTGGCAGCCTGAATACTGGAAGATAGCTTTTGGCTATAACAGCGGATTTCTGACGAAGGAAGGCTCTGATTTGAATTCTGCTTGCGACATTCAATCCCTCTCGTCATTTGACGTCGGAATAGCATGTATTTCCATACCCGATTACGGTCCTGGAAGCCAGAATACTGGGAGATAGGTTTTGGATACAGGAACGATTTTCTGACGAAGGAAGGCTCTGATTTGAATTCTGCTTGCGACATTCAATCCCTCTCGTCATTTGACGTCGGAATAGCATGTATTTCCATACCCGATTACGGTCCTGGAAGCCAGAATACTGGGAGATAGGTTTTGGATACAGGAACGATTTTCTGACGAAGGAAGGCTCTGATTTGAATTCTGCTTGCGGCATTCGATGCCTCTCGTCATTTTACGTCGGAATAGCACGGTTTCCACACGTGATTACGGTCCTGGAGGCCAGAATACTGGGAGATAGGTTTTGGCTCTAACAGCGATTTTCAGACGAAGGAAGGCTCTGATTTGAATTCTGCTTGCGGCATTCGATTCCTCTCGTCATTTTACGTCCGAATAGCATGTTTTCCACACCCGATTACGATCCTGGCAGCCTGAATACTGGAAGATAGCTTTTGGCTATAACAGCGGTTTTCTGACGAAGGAAGGCTCTGATTTGAATTCTGCTTGCGACATTCAATCCCTCTCGTCATTTTAAGTCGGAATAGCATGTTTTCCATACCCGATTACGGTCCTGGAAGCCAGAATACTGGGAGATAGGTTTTGGATACAGGAACGATTTTCTGACGAAGGAAGGCTCTGATTTGAATTCTGCTTGCGGCATTCGATGCCTCTCGTCATTTTACGTCGGAATAGCACGGTTTCCACACGTGATTACGGTCCTGGAGGCCAGAATACTGGGAGATAGGTTTTGGCTCTAACAGCGATTTTCAGACGAAGGAAGGCTCTGATTTGAATTCTGCTTGCGACATTCAATCCCTCTCGCCATTTTACGTCGGAATAGCATGTTTTCCACACCCGATTACGATCCTGGCAGCCTGAATACTGGAAGATAGCTTTTGGCTATAACAGCGGTTTGCTGACGAAGGAAGGCTCTGATTTGAATTCTGCTTGCGGCATTCGATTCCTCTCGTCATTTTACGTCGGAATAGCACGGTTTCCACACGTGATTACGGTCCTGGAGGCCAGAATACTGGGAGATAGGTTTTGGCTCTAACAGCGATTTTCAGACGAAGGAAGGCTCTGATTTGAATTCTGCTTGCGGCATTCGAATCCTCTCGCCATTTTACGTCGGAATAGCATGTTTTCCACACCCGATTACGATCCTGGCAGCCTGAATACTGGAAGATAGCTTTTGGCTATAACAGCGGTTTGCTGACGAAGGAAGGCTCTGATTTGAATTCTGCTTGCGGCATTCGATTCCTCTCGTCATTTTACGTCGGAATAGCATGTTTTCCACACCCGATTACGATCCTGGGAGCCAGATTACTGCAAGACAGGTTTTGGCTGTAAGAGCGATTTTTTGACGAAGGAAGTCTCTGATTTGAATTCTGCTTGCGGCATTCGATTCCTCTCGTCATTTTACGTCCGAATAGCATGTTTTCCACACCCGATTACGATCCTGGCAGCCTGAATACTGGAAGATAGCTTTTGGCTATAACAGCGGTTTTCTGACGAAGGAAGGCTCTGATTTAAAATCTGCTTGCGACATTCAATCCCTCTCGTCATTTTAAGTCGGAATAGCATGTTTTCCATACCCGATTACGGTCCTGGAAGCCAGAATACTGGGAGATAGGTTTTGGATACAGGAGCGATTTTCTGACGAAGGCAGTCTCTGATTTAAATTCTGCTTGCGACATTCAATCCCTCTCGTCATTTTACGTCGGAATAGCATGTTTTCCATACCCGATTACGGTCCTGGAAGCCAGAATACTGGGAGATAGGTTTTGGATACAGGAGCGATTTCTGATGAAGGCAGTCTCTGATTTGAATTCTGCTTGCGGCATTCGATGCCTCTCGTCATTTTACGTCGGAATAGCATGTTCTCCGCACGTGATTACGGTCCTGGAGGCCAGAATACTGGGAGATAGGTTTTGGATACAGGAGCGATTTTCTGACGAAGGCAGTCTCTGATTTAAATTCTGCTTGCGACATTCAATCCCTCTCGTCATTTTACGTCGGAATAGCATGTTTTCCATACGTGATTACGGTCCTGGAGGCCAGAATACTGGGAGATAGGTTTTGGCTCTAACAGCGATTTTCAGACGAAGGAAGGCTCTGATTTGAATTCTGCTTGCGACATTCGATCCCTCTCGCCATTTTACGTCGGAATAGCATGTTTTCCATACCCGATTACGGTCCTGGAAGCCAGAATACTGGGAGATAGGTTTTGGATACAGGAGCGATTTCTGACGAAGGCAGTCTCTGATTTGAATTCTGCTTGCGACATTCAATCCCTCTCGCCATTTTACGTCGGAATAGCATGTTTTCCACACCCGATTACGATCCTGGCAGCCTGAATACTGGAAGATAGCTTTTGGCTATAACAGCGGTTTGCTGACGAAGGAAGGCTCTGATTTGAATTCTGCTTGCGGCATTCGATTCCTCTCGTCATTTTACGTCGGAATAGCACGGTTTCCACACGTGATTACGGTCCTGGAGGCCAGAATACTGGGAGATAGGTTTTGGCTCTAACAGCGATTTTCAGACGAAGGAAGGCTCTGATTTGAATTCTGCTTGCGGCATTCGAATCCTCTCGCCATTTTACGTCGGAATAGCATGTTTTCCACACCCGATTACGATCCTGGCAGCCTGAATACTGGAAGATAGCTTTTGGCTATAACAGCGGATTTCTGACGAAGGAAGGCTCTGATTTGAATTCTGCTTGCGACATTCAATCCCTCTCGTCATTTGACGTCGGAATAGCATGTATTTCCATACCCGATTACGGTCCTGGAAGCCAGAATACTGGGAGATAGGTTTTGGATACAGGAACGATTTTCTGACGAAGGAAGGCTCTGATTTGAATTCTGCTTGCGGCATTCGATGCCTCTCGTCATTTTACGTCGGAATAGCACGGTTTCCACACGTGATTACGGTCCTGGAGGCCAGAATACTGGGAGATAGGTTTTGGCTCTAACAGCGATTTTCAGACGAATGAAGGCTCTGATTTGAATTCTGCTTGCGGCATTCGAATCCTCTCGCCATTTTACGTCGGAATAGCATGTTTTCCACACCCGATTACGATTCTGGCAGCCTGAATACTGGAAGATAGCTTTTGGCTATAACAGCGGTTTGCTGACGAAGGAAGGCTCTGATTTGAATTCTGCTTGCGGCATTCGATTCCTCTCGTCATTTTACGTCGGAATAGCATGTTTTCCACACCAAATTACGATCCTGGGAGCCAGATTACTGCAAGACAGGTTTTGGCTGTAATAGCGATTTTTTGACGAAGGAAGTCTCTGATTTGAATTCTGCTTGCGGCATTCGATTCCTCTCGTCATTTTACGTCCGAATAGCATGTTTTCCACACCCGATTACGATCCTGGCAGCCTGAATACTGGAAGATAGCTTTTGGCTATAACAGCGGTTTTCTGACGAAGGAAGGCTCTGATTTAAATTCTGCTTGCGACATTCAATCCCTCTCGTCATTTTAAGTCGGAATAGCATGTTTTCCATACCCGATTACGGTCCTGGAAGCCAGAATACTGGGAGATAGGTTTTGGATACAGGAGCGATTTTCTGACGAAGGCAGTCTCTGATTTAAATTCTGCTTGCGACATTCAATCCCTCTCGTCATTTTACGTCGGAATAGCATGTTTTCCATACCCGATTACGGTCCTGGAAGCCAGAATACTGGGAGATAGGTTTTGGATACAGGAGCGATTTCTGACGAAGGCAGTCTCTGATTTGAATTCTGCTTGCGGCATTCGATGCCTCTCGTCATTTTACGTCGGAATAGCATGTTCTCCGCACGTGATTACGGTCCTGGAGGCCAGAATACTGGGAGATAGGTTTGGGCTCTAACAGCGATTTTCAGACGAAGGAAGGCTCTGATTTGAATTCTGCTTGCGGCATTCGAATCCTCACGCCATTTTACGTCGGAATAGCATGTTTTCCGCACCCAATTACGATCCTGGCAGCCTGAATACTGGAAGATAGCTTTTGGCTATAACAGCGGTTTTCTGACGAAGGAAGGCTCTGATTTAAATTCTGCTTGCGACATTCAATCCCTCTCGTCATTTTACGTCGGAATAGCATGTTTTCCATACCCGATTACGGTCCTGGAAGCCAGAATACTGGGAGATAGGTTTTGGATACAGGAGCGATTTTCTGACGAAGGCAGTCTCTGATTTAAATTCTGCTTGCGACATTCAATCCCTCTCGTCATTTTACGTCGGAATAGCATGTTTTCCATACCAGCTTACGGTCCTGGAGGCCAGAATACTGGGAGATAGGTTTTGGATACAGGAGCGATTTCTGACGAAGGCAGTCTCTGATTTGAATTCTGCTTGCGGCATTCGATGCCTCTCGTCATTTTACGTCGGAATAGCATGTTCTCCGCACGTGATTACGGTCCTGGAGGCCAGAATACTGGGAGATAGGTTTGGGCTCTAACAGCGATTTTCAGACGAAGGAAGGCTCTGATTTGAATTCTGCTTGCGGCATTCGAATCCTCTCGCCATTTTACGTCGGAATAGCATGTTTTCCGCACCCGATTACGATCCTGGCAGCCTGAATACTGGAAGATAGCTTTTGGCTATAACAGCGGTTTTCTGACGAAGGAAGGCTCTGATTTAAATTCTGCTTGCGACATTCAATCCCTCTCGCCATTTTACGTCGGAATAGCATGTTTTCCATCCCCGATTACGGTCCTGGAAGCCAGAATACTGGGAGATAGGTTTTGGATACAGGAGCGATTTCTGACGAAGGCAGTCTCTGATTTGAATTCTGCTTGCGGCATTCGATGCCTCTCGTCATTTTACGTCGGAATAGCATGTTCTCCATACCCGCTTACGGTCCTGGAGGCCAGAATACTGGGAGATAGGTTTTGGCTCTAACAGCAATTTTCAGACGAAGGAAGGCTCTGATTTGAATTCTGCTTGCGACATTCGATCCCTCTCGCCATTTTACGTCGGAATAGCATGTTTTCCATCCCCGATTACGGTCCTGGAAGCCAGAATACTGGGAGATAGGTTTTGGATACAGGAGCGATTTTCTGACGAAGGAAAGCTCTGATTTGAATTCTGCTAGCGGCATTCGATCCCTCTCGCCATTTTACGTCGGAATAGCATGTTCTCCATACCCGATTACGGTCCTGGAAGCCAGATTACTCCAAGATAGGTTTTGGATTTAATACCGATTTTCTGACGAAGGAAGGCTCTGATTTGAATTCTGCTTGCGGCATTCGATCCCTCTCGCCATTTTACGTCGGAATAGCGCGTTTTCCACTACCCATTACGATCCTGGGAGCCAGATTACTGCAAGATAGGTTTTGGCTATAACAGCGATTTCTGACGAAGGAAGTCTCTGATTTGAATTCTGCTTGCGACATTCAATCCCTCTCGTCATTTTACGTCGGAATAGCATGTTTTCCATACCCGATTACGGTCCTGGAAGCCAGAATACTGGGAGATAGGTTTTGGATACAGGAGCGATTTTCTGACGAAGGCAGTCTCTGATTTAAATTCTGCTTGCGACATTCAATCCCTCTCGTCATTTTACGTCGGAATAGCATGTTTTCCACACGTGATTACGGTCCTGGAGGCCAGAATACTGGGAGATAGGTTTGGGCTCTAACAGCGATTTTCAGACGAAGGAAGGCTCTGATTTGAATTCTGCTTGCGGAATTCGAATCCTCTCGCCATTTTACGTCGGAATAGCATGTTTTCCGCACCCGATTACGATCCTGGCAGCCTGAATACTGGAAGATAGCTTTTGGCTATAACAGCGGTTTTCTGACGAAGGAAGGCTCTGATTTAAATTCTGCTTGCGACATTCAATCCCTCTCGCCATTTTACGTCGGAATAGCATGTTTTCCATCCCCGATTACGGTCCTGGAAGCCAGAATACTGGGAGATAGGTTTTGGATACAGGAGCGATTTCTGACGAAGGCAGTCTCTGATTTGAATTCTGCTTGCGGCATTCGATGCCTCTCGTCATTTTACGTCGGAATAGCATGTTCTCCGCACGTGATTACGGTCCTGGAGGCCAGAATACTGGGAGATAGGTTTGGGCTCTAACAGCGATTTTCAGACGAAGGAAGGCTCTGATTTGAATTCTGCTTGCGGCATTCGAATCCTCTCGCCATTTTACGTCGGAATAGCATGTTTTCCGCACCCGATTACGATCCTGGCAGGCTGAATACTGGAAGATAGCTTTTGGATATAACAGCGGTTTTCTGACGAAGGAAGGCTCTGATTTAAATTCTGCTTGCGACATTCAATCCCTCTCGCCATTTTACGTCGGAATAGCATGTTTTCCATACCCGATTACGGTCCTGGAAGCCAGAATACTGGGAGATAGGTTTTGGCTCTAACAGCAATTTTCAGACGAAGGAAGGCTCTGATTTGAATTCTGCTTGCGACATTCGATCCCTCTCGCCATTTTACGTCGGAATAGCATGTTTTCCATCCCCGATTACGGTCCTGGAAGCCAGAATACTGGGAGATAGGTTTTGGATACAGGAGCGATTTTCTGACGAAGGAAAGCTCTGATTTGAATTCTGCTAGCGGCATTCGATCCCTCTCGCCATTTTACGTCGGAATAGCACGGTTTCCACACCCGATTACGATCCTGGCAGCCTGAATACTGGAAGATAGCTTTTGGCTATAACAGCGGTTCTCTGACGAAGGAAGGCTCTGATTTAAATTCTGCTTGCGACATTCAATCCCTCTCGTCATTTTACGTCGGAATAGCATGTTTTCCATACCCGATTACGGTCCTGGAAGCCAGATTACTCCAAGATAGGTTTTGGATTTAATACCGATTTTCTGACGAAGGAAGGCTCTGATTTGAATTCTGCTTGCGGCATTCGATCCCTCTCGCCATTTTACGTCGGAATAGCGCGTTTTCCACACGTGATTACGGTCCTGGAGGCCAGAATACTGGGAGATAGGTTTGGGCTCTAACAGCGATTTTCAGACGAAGGAAGGCTCTGATTTGAATTCTGCTTGCGGAATTCGAATCCTCTCGCCATTTTACGTCGGAATAGCATGTTTTCCACACCCGATTACGATCCTGGCAGTCTGAATACTGGAAGATAGCTTTTGGCTATAACAGCGATTTTCAGACGAAGGAAGGCTCTGATTTGAATTCTGCTTGCGACATTCAATCCCTCTCGCCATTTTACGTCGGAATAGCATGTTTTCCACACCCGATTACGATCCTGGCAGCCTGAATACAGGAAGATAGCTTTTGGCTATAACAGCGGTTTGCTGACGAAGGAAGGCTCTGATTTGAATTCTGCTGGCGACATTCAATCCCTCTCGCCATTTTACGTCGGAATAGCATGTTTTCCACACCCGATTACGATCCTGGCAGCCTGAATACAGGAAGATAGCTTTTGGCTATAACAGCGGTTTGCTGACGAAGGAAGGCTCTGATTTGAATTCTGCTTGCGACATTCAATCCCTCTCGTCATTTTACGTCGGAATAGCATGCTTTCCACACCCGATTACGGTCCTGGAAGCCAGAATACTGGGAGATAGGTTTTGGATACAGGAGCGATTTTCTGACGAAGGAAAGCTCTGATTTGAATTCTGCTAGCGGCATTCGATCCCTCTCGCCATTTTACGTCGGAATAGCACGGTTTCCACACCCGATTACGATCCTGGCAGCCTGAATACTGGAAGATAGCTTTTGGCTATAACAGCGGTTCTCTGACGAAGGAAGGCTCTGATTTAAATTCTGCTTGCGACATTCAATCCCTCTCGTCATTTTACGTCGGAATAGCATGTTTTCCATACCCGATTACGGTCCTGGAAGCCAGATTACTCCAAGATAGGTTTTGGATTTAATACCGATTTTCTGACGAAGGAAGGCTCTGATTTGAATTCTGCTTGCGGCATTCGATCCCTCTCGCCATTTTACGTCGGAATAGCGCGTTTTCCACTACCCATTACGATCCTGGGAGCCAGATTACTGCAAGATAGGTTTTGGCTATAACAGCGATTTCTGACGAAGGAAGTCTCTGATTTGAATTCTGCTTGCGGCATTCGATTCCTCTCGTCATTTTACGTCCGAATAGCATGTTTTCCACACCCGATTACGATCCTGGCAGCCTGAATACTGGAAGATAGCTTTTGGCTATAACAGCGGTTTTCTGACGAAGGAAGGCTCTGATTTAAATTCTGCTTGCGACATTCAATCCCTCTCGTCATTTTACGTCGGAATAGCATGTTTTCCATACCCGATTACGGTCCTGGAAGCCAGAATACTGGGAGATAGGTTTTGGATACAGGAGCGATTTTCTGACGAAGGCAGTCTCTGATTTAAATTCTGCTTGCGACATTCAATCCCTCTCGTCATTTTACGTCGGAATAGCATGTTTTCCACACGTGATTACGGTCCTGGAGGCCAGAATACTGGGAGATAGGTTTGGGCTCTAACAGCGATTTTCAGACGAAGGAAGGCTCTGATTTGAATTCTGCTTGCGGAATTCGAATCCTCTCGCCATTTTACGTCGGAATAGCATGTTTTCCACACCCGATTACGATCCTGGCAGCCTGAATACTGGAAGATAGCTTTTGGCTATAACAGCGGTTTGCTGACGAAGGAAGGCTCTGATTTGAATTCTGCTTGCGGCATTCAATCCCTCTCGCCATTTTACGTCGGAATAGCATGTTTTCCACACCCGATTACGATCCTGGCAGCCTGAATACTGGAAGATAGCTTTTGGCTATAACAGCGGTTCTCTGACGAAGGAAGGCTCTGATTTAAATTCTGCTTGCGACATTCAATCCCTCTCGTCATTTTACGTCGGAATAGCATGTTTTCCATACCCGATTACGGTCCTGGAAGCCAGATTACTCCAAGATAGGTTTTGGATTTAATACCGATTTTCTGACGAAGGAAGGCTCTGATTTGAATTCTGCTTGCGGCATTCGATCCCTCTCGCCATTTTACGTCGGAATAGCGCGTTTTCCACTACCCATTACGATCCTGGGAGCCAGATTACTGCAAGATAGGTTTTGGCTATAACAGCGATTTCTGACGAAGGAAGTCTCTGATTTGAATTCTGCTTGCGGCATTCGATTCCTCTCGTCATTTTACGTCCGAATAGCATGTTTTCCACACCCGATTACGATCCTGGCAGCCTGAATACTGGAAGATAGCTTTTGGCTATAACAGCGGTTTTCTGACGAAGGAAGGCTCTGATTTAAATTCTGCTTGCGACATTCAATCCCTCTCGTCATTTTACGTCGGAATAGCATGTTTTCCATACCCGATTACGGTCCTGGAAGCCAGAATACTGGGAGATAGGTTTTGGATACAGGAGCGATTTTCTGACGAAGGCAGTCTCTGATTTAAATTCTGCTTGCGACATTCAATCCCTCTCGTCATTTTACGTCGGAATAGCATGTTTTCCACACGTGATTACGGTCCTGGAGGCCAGAATACTGGGAGATAGGTTTGGGCTCTAACAGCGATTTTCAGACGAAGGAAGGCTCTGATTTGAATTCTGCTTGCGGAATTCGAATCCTCTCGCCATTTTACGTCGGAATAGCATGTTTTCCACACCCGATTACGATCCTGGCAGCCTGAATACAGGAAGATAGCTTTTGGCTATAACAGCGGTTTGCTGACGAAGGAAGGCTCTGATTTGAATTCTGCTGGCGACATTCAATCCCTCTCGCCATTTTACGTCGGAATAGCATGTTTTCCACACCCGATTACGATCCTGGCAGCCTGAATACAGGAAGATAGCTTTTGGCTATAACAGCGGTTTGCTGACGAAGGAAGGCTCTGATTTGAATTCTGCTTGCGACATTCAATCCCTCTCGTCATTTTACGTCGGAATAGCATGCTTTCCACACCCGATTACGGTCCTGGAAGCCAGAATACTGGGAGATAGGTTTTGGATACAGGAGCGATTTCTGACGAGGCCAGTCTCTGATTTGAATTCTGCTTGCGGCATTCGATGCCTCTCGTCATTTTACGTCGGAATAGCATGTTTTCCACACGTGATTACGGTCCTGGAGGCCAGAATACTGGGAGATAGGTTTTGGATACAGGAACGATTTTCTGACGAAGGAAGGCTCTGATTTGAATTCTGCTTGCGACATTCAATCCCTCTCGTCATTTTACGTCGGAATAGCATGTTTTCCACACCCGATTACGGTCCTGGGAGCCAGATTACTGCAAGACAGGTTTTGGCTGTAATAGCTATTTTTTGACGAAGGAAGTCTCTGATTTAAATTCTGCTTGCGACATTCAATCCCTCTCGTCATTTTACGTCGGAATAGCATGTTTTCCATACCCGATTACGGTCCTGGAAGCCAGAATACTGGGAGATAGGTTTTGGATACAGGAGCGATTTTCCGACGAAGGCAGTCTCTGATTAAATTCTGCTTGCGACATTCAATCCCTCTCGTCATTTTACGTCGGAATAGCATGTTTTCCATACCCGATTACGGTCCTGGAAGCCAGAATACTGGGAGATAGGTTTTGGATACAGGAGCAATTTTCTGACGAAGGCAGTCTCTGATTTGAATTCTGCTTGCGGCATTCGATTCCTCTCGTCATTTTACGTCGGAATAGCATGTTTTCCACACCCGATTACGATCCTGGGAGCCAGATTACTCCAAGATAGGTTTTGGATTTAATACCGATTTTCTGACGAACTCAGTCTCTGATTTGAATTCTGCTTGCGGCATTCAATCCCTCTCGTCATTTTACGTCGGAATAGCATGTTTTCCACACGTGATTACGGTCCTGGAGGCCAGAATACTGGGAGATAGGTTTTGGCTCTAACAGCAATTTTCAGACGAAGGAAGGCTCTGATTTGAATTCTGCTTGCGACATTCGATCCCTCTCGCCATTTTACGTCGGAATAGCATGTTTTCCATCCCCGATTACGGTCCTGGAAGCCAGAATACTGGGAGATAGGTTTTGGATACAGGAGCGATTTTCTGACGAAGGCAGTCTCTGATTTAAATTCTGCTTGCGACATTCAATCCCTCTCGTCATTTTACGTCGGAATAGCATGTTTTCCATACCCGATTACGGTCCTGGAAGCCAGAATACTGGGAGATAGGTTTTGGATACAGGAGCGATTTTCCGACGAAGGCAGTCTCTGATTAAATTCTGCTTGCGACATTCAATCCTTCTCGTCATTTTACGTCGGAATAGCATGTTTTCCATACCCGATTACGGTCCTGGAAGCCAGAATACTGGGAGATAGGTTTTGGATACAGGAGCGATTTCTGACGAAGGAAGGCTCTGATTTGAATTCTGCTTGCGGCATTCGATGCCTCTCGTCATTTTACGTCGGAATAGCACGGTTTCCACACCCGATTACGATCCTGGCATCCTGAATACTGGAAGATAGCTTTTGGTTATAACAGCGGTTCTCTGACGAAGGAAGGCTCTGATTTGAATTCTGCTTGCGGCATTCGATGCCTCTCGTCATTTTACGTCGGAATAGCACGGTTTCCACACCCGATTACGATCCTGGCAGCCTGAATACTGGAAGATAGCTTTTGGCTATAACAGCGGTTCTCTGACGAAGGAAGGCTCTGATTTGAATTCTGCTTCCGGCATTCGATCCCTCTCGCCATTTTACGTCGGAATAGCATGTTCTCCATACCCGATTACGGTCCTGGAAGCCAGAATACTGGGAGATAGGTTTTGGATACAGGAACGATTATCTGACGAAGGAAGGCTCTGATTTAAATTCTGCTTGCGACATTCAATCCCTCTCGTCATTTTACGTCGGAATAGCATGTTTTCCATACCCGATTACGGTCCTGGAAGCCAGAATACTGGGAGATAGGTTTTGGATACAGGAGCAATTTTCTGACGAAGGCAGTCTCTGATTTGAATTCTGCTTGCGGCATTCGATTCCTCTCGTCATTTTACGTCCGAATAGCATGTTTTCCACACCCGATTACGATCCTGGCAGCCTGAATACTGGAAGATAGCTTTTGGCTATAACAGCGGTTTTCTGACGAAGGAAGGCTCTGATTTAAATTCTGCTTGCGACATTCAATCCCTCTCGTCATTTTACGTCGGAATAGCATGTTTTCCATACCCGATTACGGTCCTGGAAGCCAGAATACTGGGAGTTAGGTTTTGGATACAGGAGCGATTTTCTGACGAAGGCAGTCTCTGATTTAAATTCTGCTTGCGACATTCAATCCCTCTCGTCATTTTACGTCGGAATAGCATGTTTTCCATACCCGATTACGGTCCTGGAAGCCAGAATACTGGGAGATAGGTTTTGGATACAGGAGCGATTTTCCGACGAAGGCAGTCTCTGATTAAATTCTGCTTGCGACATTCAATCCCTCTCGTCATTTTACGTCGGAATAGCATGTTTTCCATACCCGATTACGGTCCTGGAAGCCAGAATACTGGGAGATAGGTTTTGGATACAGGAGCGATTTCTGACGAAGCCAGTCTCTGATTTGAATTCTGCTTGCGGCATTCGATGCCTCTCGTCATTTTACGTCGGAATAGCATGTTTTCCATACGTGATTACGGTCCTGGAGGCCAGAATACTGGGAGATAGTTTTGGCTCTAACAGCGATTTTCAGCCGAAGGAAGGCTCTGATTTGAATTCTGCTTGCGACATTCAATCCCTCTCGCCATTTTACGTCGGAATAGCATGTTTTCCACACCCGATTACGATCCTGGCAGCCTGAATACTGGAAGATAGCTTTTGGCTATAACAGCGGATTTCTGACGAAGGAAGGCTCTGATTTGAATTCTGCTTGCGACATTCAATCCCTCTCGTCATTTGACGTCGGAATAGCATGTATTTCCATACCCGATTACGGTCCTGGAAGCCAGAATACTGGGAGATACGTTTTGGATACAGGAACGATTTTCTGACGAAGGAAGGCTCTGATTTGAATTCTGCTTGCGGCATTCGATGCCTCTCGTCATTTTACGTCGGAATAGCACGGTTTCCACACGTGATTACGGTCCTGGAGGCCAGAATACTGGGAGATAGGTTTTGGCTCTAACAGCGGTTTGCTGACGAAGGAAGGCTCTGATTTGAATTCTGCTTGCGGCATTCGATTCCTCTCGTCATTTTACGTCGGAATAGCATGTTTTCCATACCCGATTACGGTCCTGGAAGCCAGAATACTGGGAGATACGTTTTGGATACAGGAGCGATTTCTGACGAAGGCAGTCTCTGATTTGAATTCTGCTTGCGGCATTCGATGCCTCTCGTCATTTTACGTCGGAATAGCATGTTTTCCACACGTGATTACGGTCCTGGAGGCCAGAATACTGGGAGATAGGTTTGGGCTCTAACAGCGATTTTCAGACGAAGGAAGGCTCTGATTTGAATTCTGCTTGCGGCATTCGAATCCTCTCGCCATTTTACGTCGGAATAGCATGTTTTCCACACCCGATTACGATCCTGGCAGCCAGAATACTGGGAGATAGGTTTTGGATACAGGAGCGATTTCTGACGAAGGCAGTCTCTGATTTAAATTCTGCTTGCGACATTCAATCCCTCTCGTCATTTTACGTCGGAATAGCACGTTCTCCATACCCGATTACGGTCCTGGGAGCCAGAATACTGGAAGATAGCTTATGGCTATAACAGCGGTTCTCTGACGAAGGAAGGCTCTGATTTGAATTCTGCTTCCGGCATTCGATCCCTCTCGCCATTTTACGTCGGAATAGCATGTTCTCCATACCCGATTACGGTCCTGGGAGCCAGAATACTGGAAGATAGGGTTTGGATACAGGAGCGATTTTCTGACGAAGGAAGGCTCTGATTTGAATTCTGCTTGCGGTATTCGATCCCTCTCGTCATTTTACGTCGGAATAGCATGTTTTCCATCCCCGATTACGGTCCTGGAAGCCAGAATACTGGGAGATAGGTTTTGGATACAGGAGCGATTTTCTGACGAAGGCAGTCTCTGATTTGAATTCTGCTTGCGGCATTCGATTCCTCTCGTCATTTTACGTCGGAATAGCATGTTTTCCACACCCGATTACGATCCTGGGAGCCAGATTACTGGGAGATAGGTTTTGGCTCTAACAGCGATTTTCAGACGAAGGAAGGCTCTGATTTGAATTCTGCTTGCGGCATTCGATCCCTCTCGCCATTTTACGTCGGAATAGCATGTTCTCCATACCCGATTACGGTCCTGGAAGCCAAAATACTGCAGGATAGGTTTTGGCTATAACATCGATTTTCGGACAAAGGTAGGCATTGATTTGAATTCTGCTTGCGGCATTCGATTCCTCTCGTCATTTTACGTGGGAATAGCATGTTTTCCATACCCGATTACGGTCCTGGAGGCCAGAATACTGGGAGATAGGTTTTGGCTCTAACAGCAATTTTCAGACGAAGGAAGGCTCTGATTTGAATTCTGCTTGCGACATTCGATCCCTCTCGCCATTTTACGTCGGAATAGCATGTTTTCCATCCCCGATTACGGTCCTGGAAGCCAGAATACTGGGATATAGGTTTTGGATACAGGAGCGATTTTCTGACGAAGGAAAGCTCTGATTTGAATTCTGATAGCGGCATTCGATCCCTCTCGCCATTTTACGTCGGAATAGCACGGTTTCCACACCCGATTACGATCCTGGCAGCCTGAATACTGGAAGATAGCTTTTGGCTATAACAGCGGTTCTCTGACGAAGGAAGGCTCTGATTTGAATTCTGCTTGCGGCATTCGATGCCTCTCGTCATTTTACGTCGGAATAGCACGGTTTCCACACCCGATTACGATCCTGGCAGCCTGAATACTGGAAGATAGCTTTTGGCTATAACAGCGGTTCTCTGACGAAGGAAGGCTCTGATTTGAATTCTGCTTCCGGCATTCGATCCCTCTCGCCATTTTACGTCGGAATAGCATGTTTTCCATACGTGATTACGGTCCTGGAGGCCAGAATACTGGGAGATAGGTTTTGGCTCTAACAGCGATTTTCAGACGAAGGAAGACTCTGATTTGAATTCTGCTTGCGACATTCAATCCCTCTCGCCATTTTACGTCGGAATAGCATGTTCTCCATACCCGATTACGGTCCTGGAAGCCAGAATACTGGGAGATAGGTTTTGGATACAGGAACGATTTTCTGACGAAGGAAGGCTCTCATTTAAATTCTGCTTGCGACATTCAATCCCTCTCGTCATTTTACGTCGGAATAGCATGTTTTCCATACCCGATTACGGTCCTGGAAGCCAGAATACTGGGAGATAGGTTTGGGCTCTAACAGCGATTTTCAGACGAAGGAAGGCTCTGATTTGAATTCTGCTTGCGGAATTCGAATCCTCTCGCCATTTTACGTCGGAATAGCATGTTTTCCACACCCGATTACGATCCTGGGAGCCAGATTACTCCAAGATAGCTTTTGGCTATAACAGCGGATTTCTGACGAAGGAAGGCTCTGATTTGAATTCTGCTTGCGACATTCAATCCCTCTCGTCATTTGACGTCGGAATAGCATGTATTTCCATACCCGATTACGGTCCTGGAAGCCAGAATACTGGGAGATACGTTTTGGATACAGGAACGATTTTCTGACGAAGGAAGGCTCTGATTTGAATTCTGCTTGCGGCATTCGATGCCTCTCGTCATTTTACGTCGGAATAGCACGGTTTCCACACGTGATTACGGTCCTGGAGGCCAGAATACTGGGAGATAGGTTTTGGCTCTAACAGCGGTTTGCTGACGAAGGAAGGCTCTGATTTGAATTCTGCTTGCGGCATTCGATTCCTCTCGTCATTTTACGTCGGAATAGCATGTTTTCCATACCCGATTACGGTCCTGGAAGCCAGAATACTGGGAGATACGTTTTGGATACAGGAGCGATTTCTGACGAAGGCAGTCTCTGATTAGAATTCTGCTTGCGGCATTCGATGCCTCTCGTCATTTTACGTCGGAATAGCATGTTTTCCACACGTGATTACGGTCCTGGAGGCCAGAATACTGGGAGATAGGTTTGGGCTCTAACAGCGATTTTCAGACGAAGGAAGGCTCTGATTTGAATTCTGCTTGCGGCATTCGAATCCTCTCGCCATTTTACGTCGGAATAGCATGTTTTCCACACCCGATTACGATCCTGGCAGCCAGAATACTGGGAGATAGGTTTTGGATACAGGAGCGATTTCTGACGAAGGCAGTCTCTGATTTAAATTCTGCTTGCGACATTCAATCCCTCTCGTCATTTTACGTCGGAATAGGATGTTTTCCATACCCGATTACGGTCCTGGAAGCCAGAATACTGGAAGATAGCTTATGGCTATAACAGCGGTTCTCTGACGAAGGAAGGCTCTGATTTGAATTCTGCTTCCGGCATTCGATCCCTCTCGCCATTTTACGTCGGAATAGCATGTTCTCCATACCCGATTACGGTCCTGGGAGCCAGAATACTGGAAGATAGGGTTTGGATACAGGAGCGATTTTCTGACGAAGGAAGGCTCTGATTTGAATTCTGCTTGCGATATTCGATCCCTCTCGTCATTTTACGTCGGAATAGCATGTTTTCCATACCCAATTACGGTCCTGGAAGCCAGAATACTGGGAGATAGGTTTTGGATACAGGAGCGATTTTCTGACGAAGGCAGTCTCTGATTTGAATTCTGCTTGCGGCATTCGATTCCTCTCGTCATTTTACGTCGGAATAGCATGTTTTCCACACCCGATTACGATCCTGGGAGCCAGATTACTGGGAGATAGGTTTTGGCTCTAACAGCGATTTTCAGACGAAGGAAGGCTCTGATTTGAATTCTGCTTGCGGCATTCGATCCCTCTCGCCATTTTACGTCGGAATAGCATGTTCTCCATACCCGATTACGGTCCTGGAAGCCAAAATACTGCAGGATAGGTTTTGGCTATAACATCGATTTTCGGACAAAGGTAGGCATTGATTTGAATTCTGCTTGCGGCATTCGATTCCTCTCGTCATTTTACGTGGGAATAGCATGTTTTCCATACCCGATTACGGTCCTGGAGGCCAGAATACTGGGAGATAGGTTTTGGCTCTAACAGCAATTTTCAGACGAAGGAAGGCTCTGATTTGAATTCTGCTTGCGACATTCGATCCCTCTCGCCATTTTACGTCGGAATAGCATGTTTTCCATCCCCGATTACGGTCCTGGAAGCCAGAATACTGGGATATAGGTTTTGGATACAGGAGCGATTTTCTGACGAAGGAAAGCTCTGATTTGAATTCTGATAGCGGCATTCGATCCCTCTCGCCATTTTACGTCGGAATAGCACGGTTTCCACACCCGATTACGATCCTGGCAGCCTGAATACTGGAAGATAGCTTTTGGCTATAACAGCGGTTCTCTGACGAAGGAAGGCTCTGATTTGAATTCTGCTTGCGGCATTCGATGCCTCTCGTCATTTTACGTCGGAATAGCACGGTTTCCACACCCGATTACGATCCTGGCAGCCTGAATACTGGAAGATAGCTTTTGGCTATAACAGCGGTTCTCTGACGAAGGAAGGCTCTGATTTGAATTCTGCTTCCGGCATTCGATCCCTCTCGCCATTTTACGTCGGAATAGCATGTTTTCCATACGTGATTACGGTCCTGGAGGCCAGAATACTGGGAGATAGGTTTTGGCTCTAACAGCGATTTTCAGACGAAGGAAGACTCTGATTTGAATTCTGCTTGCGACATTCAATCCCTCTCGCCATTTTACGTCGGAATAGCATGTTCTCCATACCCGATTACGGTCCTGGAAGCCAGAATACTGGGAGATAGGTTTTGGATACAGGAACGATTTTCTGACGAAGGAAGGCTCTCATTTAAATTCTGCTTGCGACATTCAATCCCTCTCGTCATTTTACGTCGGAATAGCATGTTTTCCATACCCGATTACGGTCCTGGAAGCCAGAATACTGGGAGATAGGTTTGGGCTCTAACAGCGATTTTCAGACGAAGGAAGGCTCTGATTTGAATTCTGCTTGCGGAATTCGAATCCTCTCGCCATTTTACGTCGGAATAGCATGTTTTCCACACCCGATTACGATCCTGGGAGCCAGATTACTCCAAGATAGGTTTTGGATTTAATACCGATTTTCTGACGAAGGAAGGCTCTGATTTGAATTCTGCTTGCGGCATTCGACCCCTCTCGCCATTTTACGTCGGAATAGCGCGTTTTCCACTACCCATTACGATCCTGGGAGCCAGATTACTGCAAGATAGGTTTTGGCTATAACAGCTGTTTTCTGACGAAGGAAGGCTCTGATTTAAATTCTGCTTGCGACATTCAATCCCTCTCGTCATTTTACGTCGGAATAGCATGTTTTCCATACCCGATTACGGTCCTGGAAGCCAGAATACTGAGAGATAGGTTTTGGATACAGGAGCGATTTTCTGACGAAGGCAGTCTCTGATTTAAATTCTGCTTGCGACATTCAATCCCTCTCGTCATTTTACGTCGGAATAGCATGTTTTCCATACCCGATTACGGTCCTGGAAGCCAGAATACTGGGAGATAGGTTTTGGATACAGGAGCGATTTCTGACGAAGGCAGTCTGTGATTTGAATTCTGCTTGCGGCATTCGATGCCTCTCGTCATTTTACGTCGGAATAGCATGTTTTCCACACGTGATTACGGTCCTGGAGGCCAGAATACTGGGAGATAGGTTTGGGCTCTAACAGCGATTTTCAGACGAAGGAAGGCTCTGATTTGAATTCTGCTTGCGGAATTCGAATCCTCTCGCCATTTTACGTCGGAATAGCATGTTTTCCACACCCGATTACGATCCTGGCAGTCTGAATACTGGAAGATAGCTTTTGGCTATAACAGCGGTTTGCTGACGAAGGAAGGCTCTGATTTGAATTCTGCTTGCGGCATTCGATTCCTTTCGTCATTTTACGTCGGAATAGCATGTTTTCCATACCCGATTACGGTCCTGGAAGCCAGAATACTGGGAGATAGGTTTTGGATACAGGAGCGATTTCTGACGAAGGCAGTCTCTGATTTGAATTCTGCTTGTGGCATTCGATTCCTCTCGTCATTTTACGTCGGAATAGCATGTTTTCCACACCCGATTACGATCCTGGCAGCCTGAATACTGGAAGATAGCTTTTGGCTATAACAGCGGTTCTCTGACGAAGGAAGGCTCTGATTTGAATTCTGCTTGCGGCATTCGATGCCTCTCGTCATTTTACGTCGGAATAGCATGTTTTCCATACCCGATTACGGTCCTGGAAGCCAGAATACTGGGAGATAGGTTTTGGATACAGGAGCAATTTTCTGACGAAGGCAGTCTCTGATTTGAATTCTGCTTGCGGCATTCGATTCCTCTCGTCATTTTACGTCGGAATAGCATGTTTTCCACACCCGATTACGATCCTGGGAGCCAGATTACTCCAAGATATGTTTTGGATTTAATACCGATTTTCTGACGAAGGAAGGCTCTGATTTGAATTCTGCTTGCGGCATTCGATCCCTCTCGCCATTTTACGTCGGAATAGCGCGTTTTCCACTACCCATTACGATCCTGGGAGCCAGATTACTGCAAGATAGGTTTTGGCTATAACAGCGATTTCTGACGAAGGAAGTCTCTGATTTGAATTCTGCTTGCGGCATTCGATTCCTCTCGTCATTTTACGTCCGAATAGCATGTTTTCCACACCCGATTACGATCCTGGCAGCCTGAATACTGGAAGATAGCTTTTGGCTATAACAGCGGTTTTCTGACGAAGGAAGGCGCTGATTTAAATTCTGCTTGCGACATTCAATCCCTCTCGTCATTTTACGTCGGAATAGCATGTTTTCCATACCCGATTACGGTCCTGGAAGCCAGAATACTGGGAGATAGGTTTTGGATACAGGAGCGATTTTCTGACGAAGGCAGTCTCTGATTTAAATTCTGCTTGCGACATTCAATCCCTCTCGTCATTTTACGTCGGAATAGCATGTTTTCCACACCCGATTACGATCCTGGCAGCCTGAATACTGGAAGATAGCTTTTGGCTATAACAGCGGTTTTCTGACGAAGGAAGGCTCTGATTTAAATTCTGCTTGCGACATTCAATCCCTCTCGTCATTTTACGTCGGAATAGCATGTTTTCCATACCCGATTACGGTCCTAGAAGCCACAATACTGGGAGATAGGTTTTGGATACAGGAGCGATTTTCTGACGAAGGCAGTCTCTGATTTAAATTCTGCTTGCGACATTCAATCCCTCTCGTCATTTTACGTCGGAATAGCATGTTTTCCATACCCGATTACGGTCCTGGAAGCCAGAATACTGGGAGATAGGTTTTGGATACAGGAGCAATTTTCTGACGAAGGAAGGCTCTGATTTGAATTCTGCTTGCGGCATTCGATCCCTCTCGCCATTTTACGTCGGAATAGCGCGTTTTCCACTACCCATTACGATCCTGGGAGCCAGATTACTGCAAGATAGGTTTTGGCTATAACAGCGATTTCTGACGAAGGAAGTCTCTGATTTGAATTCTGCTTGCGGCATTCGATTCCTCTCGTCATTTTACGTCGGAATAGCGCGTTTTCCACTACCCATTACGATCCTGGGAGCCAGATTACTGCAAGATAGGTTTTGGCTATAACAGCGATTTCTGACGAAGGAAGTCTCTGATTTGAATTCTGCTTGCGGCATTCGATTCCTCTCGTCATTTTACGTCCGAATAGCATGTTTTCCACACCCGATTACGATCCTGGCAGCCTGAATACTGGAAGGTAGCTTTTGGCTATAACAGCGGTTTTCTGACGAAGGAGGGCTCTGATTTAAATTCTGCTTGCGACATTCAATCCCTCTCGTCATTTTACGTCGGAATAGCATGTTTTCCATACCTGATTACGGTCCTGGAAGCCAGAATACTGGGAGATAGGTTTTGGATACAGGAGCGATTTTCTGACGAACTCAGTCTCTGATTTAAATTCTGCTTGCGACATTCAATCCCTCTCGTCATTTTACGTCGGAATAGCATGTTTTCCATACCCGATTACGGTCCTGGAAGCCAGAATACTGGGAGATAGGTTTTGGATACAGGAGCGATTTCTGACGAAGGCAGTCTCTGATTTGAATTCTGCTTGCGGCATTCGATGCCTCTCGTCATTTTACGTCGGAATAGCATGTTCTCCATACCCGATTACGGTCCTGGGAGCCAGAATACTGGAAGATAGCTTATGGCTATAACAGCGGTTCTCTGACGAAGGAAGGCTCTGATTTGAATTCTGCTTCCGGCATTCGATCCCTCTCGCCATTTTACGTCGGAATAGCATGTTCTCCATACCCGATTACGGTCCTGGGAGCCAGAATACTGGAAGATAGGGTTTGGATACAGGAGCGATTTTCTGACGAAGGAAGGCTCTGATTTGAATTCTGCTTGCGGTATTCGATCCCTCTCGTCATTTTACGTCGGAATAGCATGTTTTCCATCCCCGATTACGGTCCTGGAAGCCAGAATACTGGGAGATAGGTTTTGGATACAGGAGCGATTTTCTGACGAAGGCAGTCTCTGATTTGAATTCTGCTTGCGGCATTCGATTCCTCTCGTCATTTTACGTCGGAATAGCATGTTTTCCACACCCGATTACGATCCTGGGAGCCAGATTACTGGGAGATAGGTTTTGGCTCTAACAGCAATTTTCAGACGAAGGAAGGCTCTGATTTGAATTCTGCTTGCGGCATTCGATCCCTCTCGCCATTTTACGTCGGAATAGCATGTTCTCCATACCCGATTACGGTCCTGGAAGCCAAAATACTGCAGGATAGGTTTTGGCTATAACATCGATTTTCGGACAAAGGTAGGCATTGATTTGAATTCTGCTTGCGGAATTCGAATCCTCTCGCCATTTTACGTCGGAATAGCATGTTTTCCACACCCGATTACGATCCTGGCAGCCTGAATACTGGAAGATAGCTTTTGGCTATAACAGCGGTTTTCTGACGAAGGAAGGCTCTGATTTAAATTCTGCTTGCGACATTCAATCCCTCTCGTCATTTTACGTCGGAATAGCATGTTTTCCATACCTGATTACGGTCCTGGAAGCCAGAATACTGGGAGATAGGTTTTGGATACAGGAGCGATTTTCTGACGAACTCAGTCTCTGATTTAAATTCTGCTTGCGACATTCAATCCCTCTCGTCATTTTACGTCGGAATAGCATGTTTTCCATACCCGATTACGGTCCTGGAAGCCAGAATACTGGGAGATAGGTTTTGGATACAGGAGCGATTTCTGACGAAGGCAGTCTCTGATTTGAATTCTGCTTGCGGCATTCGATGCCTCTCGTCATTTTACGTCGGAATAGCATGTTCTCCATACCCGATTACGGTCCTGGGAGCCAGAATACTGGAAGATAGCTTATGGCTATAACAGCAATTTTCAGACGAAGGAAGGCTCTGATTTGAATTCTGCTTGCGGCATTCGATCCCTCTCGCCATTTTACGTCGGAATAGCATGTTCTCCATACCCGATTACGGTCCTGGAAGCCAAAATACTGCAGGATAGGTTTTGGCTATAACATCGATTTTCGGACAAAGGTAGGCATTGATTTGAATTCTGCTTGCGGCATTCGATTCCTCTCGTCATTTTACGTCGGAATAGCATGTTTTCCATACCCGATTACGGTCCTGGAGGCCAGAATACTGGGAGATAGGTTTTGGCTCTAACAGCAATTTTCAGACGAAGGAAGGCTCTGATTTGAATTCTGCTTGCGACATTCGATCCCTCTCGCCATTTTACGTCGGAATAGCATGTTTTCCATCCCCGATTACGGTCCTGGAAGCCAGAATACTGGGATATAGGTTTTGGATACAGGAGCGATTTTCTGACGAAGGAAAGCTCTGATTTGAATTCTGATAGCGGCATTCGATCCCTCTCGCCATTTTACGTCGGAATAGCACGGTTTCCACACCCGATTACGATCCTGGCAGCCTGAATACTGGAAGATAGCTTTTGGCTATAACAGCGGTTCTCTGACGAAGGAAGGCTCTGATTTGAATTCTGCTTGCGGCATTCGATGCCTCTCGTCATTTTACGTCGGAATAGCATGTTCTCCATACCCGATTACGGTCCTGGAAGCCAGAATACTGGGAGATAGGTTTTGGATACAGGAACGATTATCTGACGAAGGAAGGCTCTGATTTAAATTCTGCTTGCGACATTCAATCCCTCTCGTCATTTTACGTCGGAATAGCATGTTTTCCATACCCGATTACGGTCCTGGAAGCCAGAATACTGGGAGATAGGTTTTGGATACAGGAGCGATTTTCCGACGAAGGCAGTCTCTGATTAAATTCTGCTTGCGACATTCAATCCCTCTCGTCATTTTACGTCGGAATAGCATGTTTTCCATACCCGATTACGGTCCTGGAAGCCAGAATACTGGGAGATAGGTTTTGGATACAGGAGCGATTTCTGACGAAGCCAGTCTCTGATTTGAATTCTGCTTGCGGCATTCGATGCCTCTCGTCATTTTACGTCGGAATAGCATGTTTTCCATACGTGATTACGGTCCTGGAGGCCAGAATACTGGGAGATAGGTTTTGGATACAGGAACGATTTTCTGACGAAGGAAGGCTCTGATTTGAATTCTGCTTGCGGCATTCGATGCCTTTTGTCTTTTTACGTCGGAATAGCACGGTTTCCACACGTGATTACGGTCCTGGAGGCCAGAATACTGGGAGATAGGTTTTGGCTATAACAGCGATTTCTGACGAAGGAAGTCTCTGATTTGAATTCTGCTTGCGGCATTCGATTCCTCTCGTCATTTTACGTCCGAATAGCATGTTTTCCACACCCGATTACGATCCTGGCAGCCTGAATACTGGAAGATAGCTTTTGGCTATAACAGCGGTTTTCTGACGAAGGAAGGCTCTGATTTAAATTCTGCTTGCGACATTCAATCCCTCTCGTCATTTTACGTCGGAATAGCATGTTTTCCATACCTGATTACGGTCCTGGAAGCCAGAATACTGGGAGATAGGTTTTGGATACAGGAGCGATTTTCTGACGAACTCAGTCTCTGATTTAAATTCTGCTTGCGACATTCAATCCCTCTCGTCATTTTACGTCGGAATAGCATGTTTTCCATACCCGATTACGGTCCTGGAAGCCAGAATACTGGGAGATAGGTTTTGGATACAGGAGCGATTTCTGACGAAGGCAGTCTCTGATTTGAATTCTGCTTGCGGCATTCGATGCCTCTCGTCATTTTACGTCGGAATAGCATGTTCTCCATACCCGATTACGGTCCTGGGAGCCAGAATACTGGAAGATAGCTTATGGCTATAACAGCGGTTCTCTGACGAAGGAAGGCTCTGATTTGAATTCTGCTTCCGGCATTCGATCCCTCTCGCCATTTTACGTCGGAATAGCATGTTCTCCATACCCGATTACGGTCCTGGGAGCCAGAATACTGGAAGATAGGGTTTGGATACAGGAGCGATTTTCTGACGAAGGAAGGCTCTGATTTGAATTCTGCTTGCGGTATTCGATCCCTCTCGTCATTTTACGTCGGAATAGCATGTTTTCCATCCCCGATTACGGTCCTGGAAGCCAGAATACTGGGAGATAGGTTTTGGATACAGGAGCGATTTTCTGACGAAGGCAGTCTCTGATTTGAATTCTGCTTGCGGCATTCGATTCCTCTCGTCATTTTACGTCAGAATAGCATGTTTTCCACACCCGATTACGATCCTGGGAGCCAGATTACTGGGAGATAGGTTTTGGCTCTAACAGCAATTTTCAGACGAAGGAAGGCTCTGATTTGAATTCTGCTTGCGGCATTCGATCCCTCTCGCCATTTTACGTCGGAATAGCATGTTCTCCATACCCGATTACGGTCCTGGAAGCCAAAATACTGCAGGATAGGTTTTGGCTATAACATCGATTTTCGGACAAAGGTAGGCATTGATTTGAATTCTGCTTGCGGCATTCGATTCCTCTCGTCATTTTACGTCGGAATAGCATGTTTTCCATACCCGATTACGGTCCTGGAGGCCAGAATACTGGGAGATAGGTTTTGGCTCTAACAGCGATTTTCAGACGAAGGAAGGCTCTGATTTGAATTCTGCTTGCGACATTCGATCCCTCTCTCCATTTTACGTCGGAATAGCATGTTTTCCATCCCCGATTACGGTCCTGGAAGCCAGAATACTGGGATATAGGTTTTGGATACAGGAGCGATTTTCTGACGAAGGAAAGCTCTGATTTGAATTCTGATAGCGGCATTCGATCCCTCTCGCCATTTTACGTCGGAATAGCACGGTTTCCACACCCGATTACGATCCTGGCAGCCTGAATACTGGAAGATAGCTTTTGGCTATAACAGCGGTTCTCTGACGAAGGAAGGCTCTGATTTGAATTCTGCTTGCGGCATTCGATGCCTCTCGTCATTTTACGTCGGAATAGCATGTTCTCCATACCCGATTACGGTCCTGGAAGCCAGAATACTGGGAGATAGGTTTTGGATACAGGAACGATTATCTGACGAAGGAAGGCTCTGATTTAAATTCTGCTTGCGACATTCAATCCCTCTCGTCATTTTACGTCGGAATAGCATGTTTTCCATACCCGATTACGGTCCTGGAAGCCAGAATACTGGGAGATAGGTTTTGGATACAGGAGCAATTTTCTGACGAAGGCAGTCTCTGATTTGAATTCTGCTTGCGGCATTCGATTCCTCTCGTCATTTTACGTCCGAATAGCATGTTTTCCACACCCGATTACGATCCTGGCAGCCTGAATACTGGAAGATAGCTTTTGGCTATAACAGCGGTTTTCTGACGAAGGAAGGCTCTGATTTAAATTCTGCTTGCGACATTCAATCCCTCTCGTCATTTTACGTCGGAATAGCATGTTTTCCATACCCGATTACGGTCCTGGAAGCCAGAATACTGGGAGATAGGTTTTGGATACAGGAGCGATTTTCTGACGAAGGCAGTCTCTGATTTAAATTCTGCTTGCGACATTCAATCCCTCTCGTCATTTTACGTCGGAATAGCATGTTTTCCATACCCGATTACGGTCCTGGAAGCCAGAATACTGGGAGATAGGTTTTGGATACAGGAGCGATTTTCCGACGAAGGCAGTCGCTGATTTAAATTCTGCTTGCGACATTCAATCCCTCTCGTCATTTTACGTCGGAATAGCATGTTTTCCATACCCGATTACGGTCCTGGAAGCCAGAATACTGGGAGATAGGTTTTGGATACAGGAGCGATTTCTGACGAAGCCAGTCTCTGATTTGAATTCTGCTTGCGGCATTCGATGCCTCTCGTCATTTTACGTCGGAATAGCATGTTTTCCACACGTGATTACGGTCCTGGAGGCCAGAATACTGGGAGATAGGTTTTGGATACAGGAACGATTTTCTGACGAAGGAAGGCTCTGATTTGAATTCTGCTTGCGGCATTCGATGCCTTTTGTCATTTTACGTCGGAATAGCACGGTTTCCACACGTGATTACGGTCCTGGAGGCCAGAATACTGGGAGATAGGTTTTGGCTCTAACAGCGATTTTCAGACGAAGGAAGGCTCTGATTTGAATTCTGCTTGCGACATTCAATCCCTCTCGCCATTTTACGTCGGAATAGCATGTTCTCCATACCCGATTACGGTCCTGGAAGCCAGAATACTGGAAGATAGCTTTTGGCTATAACAGCGGTTTGCTGACGAAGGAAGGCTCTGATTTGAATTCTGCTTGCGGCATTCAATCCCTCTTGTCATTTTACGTCGGAATAGCATGTTTTCCACACCCGATTACGGTCCTGGAAGCCAGAATACTGGGAGATAGGTTTTGGATACAGGAGCGATTTTCCGACGAAGGCAGTCTCTGATTTAAATTCTGCTTGCGACATTCAATCCCTCTCGTCATTTTACGTCGGAATAGCATGTTTTCCATACCCGATTACGGTCCTGGAAGCCAGAATACTGGGAGATAGGTTTTGGATACATTAACGATTTTCTGACGAAGGAAGGCTCTGATTTAAATTCTGCTTGCGGCATTCAATCCCTCTTGTCATTTTACGTCGGAATAGCATGTTTTCCACACCCGATTACGGTCCTCGAAGCCAGAATACTGGGAGATAGGTTTTGGATACAGGAACGATTTTCTGACGAAGGAAGGCTCTGATTTGAATTCTGCTTGCGGCATTCGATGCCTCTCGTCATTTTACGTCGGAATAGCACGGTTTCCACACGTGATTACGGTCCTGGAGGCCAGAATACTGGGAGATAGGTTTTGGCTCTAACAGCGATTTTCAGACGAAGGAAGACTCTGATTTGAATTCTGCTTGCGACATTCAATCCCTCTCGCCATTTTACGTCGGAATAGCATGTTCTCCATACCCGATTACGGTCCTGGAAGCCAGAATACTGGGAGATAGGTTTTGGATACAGGAGCGATTTCTGACGAAGGCAGTCTGTGATTTGAATTCTGCTTGCGGCATTCGATGCCTCTCGTCATTTTACGTCGGAATAGCATGTTTTCCACACGTGATTACGGTCCTGGAGGCCAGAATACTGGGAGATAGGTTTGGGCTCTAACAGCGATTTTCAGACGAAGGAAGGCTCTGATTTGAATTCTGCTTGCGGAATTCGAATCCTCTCGCCATTTTACGTCGGAATAGCATGTTCTCCATACCCGATTACGGTCCTGGGAGCCAGAATACTGGAAGATAGGGTTTGGATACAGGAGCGATTTTCTGACGAAGGAAGGCTCTGATTTGAATTCTGCTTGCGGTATTCGATCCCTCTCGTCATTTTACGTCGGAATAGCATGTTTTCCATCCCCGATTACGGTCCTGGAAGCCAGAATACTGGGAGATAGGTTTTGGATACAGGAGCGATTTTCTGACGAAGGCAGTCTCTGATTTGAATTCTGCTTGCGGCATTCGATTCCTCTCGTCATTTTACGTCAGAATAGCATGTTTTCCACACCCGATTACGATCCTGGGAGCCAGATTACTGGGAGATAGGTTTTGGCTCTAACAGCGATTTTCAGACGAAGGAAGGCTCTGATTTGAATTCTGCTTGCGGCATTCGATCCCTCTCGCCATTTTACGTCGGAATAGCATGTTCTCCATACCCGATTACGGTCCTGGAAGCCAAAATACTGCAGGATAGGTTTTGGCTATAACATCGATTTTCGGACAAAGGTAGGCATTGATTTGAATTCTGCTTGCGGCATTCGATTCCTCTCGTCATTTTACGTCGGAATAGCATGTTTTCCATACCCGATTACGGTCCTGGAGGCCAGAATACTGGGAGATAGGTTTTGGCTCTAACAGCGATTTTCAGACGAAGGAAGGCTCTGATTTGAATTCTGCTTGCGACATTCGATCCCTCTCTCCATTTTACGTCGGAATAGCATGTTTTCCATCCCCGATTACGGTCCTGGAAGCCAGAATACTGGGATATAGGTTTTGGATACAGGAGCGATTTTCTGACGAAGGAAAGCTCTGATTTGAATTCTGATAGCGGCATTCGATCCCTCTCGCCATTTTACGTCGGAATAGCACGGTTTCCACACCCGATTACGATCCTGGCAGCCTGAATACTGGAAGATAGCTTTTGGCTATAACAGCGGTTCTCTGACGAAGGAAGGCTCTGATTTGAATTCTGCTTGCGGCATTCGATGCCTCTCGTCATTTTACGTCGGAATAGCATGTTCTCCATACCCGATTACGGTCCTGGAAGCCAGAATACTGGGAGATAGGTTTTGGATACAGGAACGATTATCTGACGAAGGAAGGCTCTGATTTAAATTCTGCTTGCGACATTCAATCCCTCTCGTCATTTTACGTCGGAATAGCATGTTTTCCATACCCGATTACGGTCCTGGAAGCCAGAATACTGGGAGATAGGTTTTGGATACAGGAGCAATTTTCTGACGAAGGCAGTCTCTGATTTGAATTCTGCTTGCGGCATTCGATTCCTCTCGTCATTTTACGTCCGAATAGCATGTTTTCCACACCCGATTACGATCCTGGCAGCCTGAATACTGGAAGATAGCTTTTGGCTATAACAGCGGTTTTCTGACGAAGGAAGGCTCTGATTTAAATTCTGCTTGCGACATTCAATCCCTCTCGTCATTTTACGTCGGAATAGCATGTTTTCCATACCCGATTACGGTCCTGGAAGCCAGAATACTGGGAGATAGGTTTTGGATACAGGAGCGATTTTCTGACGAAGGCAGTCTCTGATTTAAATTCTGCTTGCGACATTCAATCCCTCTCGTCATTTTACGTCGGAATAGCATGTTTTCCACACCCGATTACGGTCCTGGAAGCCAGAATACTGGGAGATAGGTTTTGGATACAGGAGCGATTTTCCGACGAAGGCAGTCTCTGATTAAATTCTGCTTGCGACATTCAATCCCTCTCGTCATTTTACGTCGGAATAGCATGTTTTCCATACCCGATTACGGTCCTGGAAGCCAGAATACTGGGAGATAGGTTTTGGATACAGGAGCGATTTCTGACGAAGCCAGTCTCTGATTTGAATTCTGCTTGCGGCATTCGATGCCTCTCGTCATTTTACGTCGGAATAGCATGTTTTCCATACGTGATTACGGTCCTGGAGGCCAGAATACTGGGAGATAGGTTTTGGATACAGGAACGATTTTCTGACGAAGGAAGGCTCTGATTTGAATTCTGCTTGCGGCATTCGATGCCTCTTGTCTTTTTACGTCGGAATAGCACGGTTTCCACACGTGATTACGGTCCTGGAGGCCAGAATACTGGGAGATAGGTTTTGGCTCTAACAGCGATTTTCAGACGAAGGAAGGCTCTGATTTGAATTCTGCTTGCGACATTCAATCCCTCTCGCCATTTTACGTCGGAATAGCATGTTTTCCATACCCGATTACGGTCCTGGAAGCCAGAATACTGGAAGATAGCTTTTGGCTATAACAGCGGTTTGCTGACGAAGGAAGGCTCTGATTTGAATTCTGCTTGCGGCATTCAATCCCTCTTGTCATTTTACGTCGGAATAGCATGTTTTCCACACCCGATTACGGTCCTGGAAGCCAGAATACTGGGAGATAGGTTTTGGATACAGGAGCGATTTTCCGACGAAGGCAGTCTCTGATTAAATTCTGCTTGCGACATTCAATCCCTCTCGTCATTTTACGTCGGAATAGCATGTTTTCCATACCCGATTACGGTCCTGGAAGCCAGAATACTGGGAGATAGGTTTTGGATACATTAACGATTTTCTGACGAAGGAAGGCTCTGATTTAAATTCTGCTTGCGGCATTCAATCCCTCTTGTCATTTTACGTCGGAATAGCATGTTTTCCACACCCGATTACGGTCCTCGAAGCCAGAATACTGGGAGATAGGTTTTGGATACAGGAACGATTTTCTGACGAAGGAAGGCTCTGATTTGAATTCTGCTTGCGGCATTCGATGCCTCTCGTCATTTTACGTCGGAATAGCACGGTTTCCACACGTGATTACGGTCCTGGAGGCCAGAATACTGGGAGATAGGTTTTGGCTCTAACAGCGATTTTCAGACGAAGGAAGGCTCTGATTTGAATTCTGCTTGCGACATTCAATCCCTCTCGCCATTTTACGTCGGAATAGCATGTTCTCCATACCCGATTACGGTCCTGGAAGCCAGAATACTGGGAGATAGGTTTTGGATACAGGAGCGATTTCTGACGAAGGCAGTCTGTGATTTGAATTCTGCTTGCGGCATTCGATGCCTCTCGTCATTTTACGTCGGAATAGCATGTTTTCCACACGTGATTACGGTCCTGGAGGCCAGAATACTGGGAGATAGGTTTGGGCTCTAACAGCGATTTTCAGACGAAGGAAGGCTCTGATTTGAATTCTGCTTGCGGAATTCGAATCCTCTCGCCATTTTACGTCGGAATAGCATGTTTTCCACACCCGATTACGATCCTGGCAGCCTGAATACTGGAAGATAGCTTTTGGCTATAACAGCGGTTTGCTGACGAAGGAAGGCTCTGATTTGAATTCTGCTTGCGGCATTCGATTCCTCTCGTCATTTTACGTCGGAATAGCATGTTTTCCATACCCGATTACGGTCCTGGAAGCCAGAATACTGGGAGATAGGTTTTGGATACAGGAGCGATTTCTGACGAAGGCAGTCTCTGATTTGAATTCTGCTTGTGGCATTCGATTCCTCTCGTCATTTTACGTCGGAATAGCATGTTTTCCACACCCGATTACGATCCTGGCAGCCTGAATACTGGAAGATAGCTTTTGGCTATAACAGCGGTTCTCTGACGAAGGAAGGCTCTGATTTGAATTCTGCTTGCGGCATTCGATGCCTCTCGTCATTTTACGTCGGAATAGCATGTTTTCCATACCCGATTACGGTCCTGGAAGCCAGAATACTGGGAGATAGGTTTTGGATACAGGAGCAATTTTCTGACGAAGGCAGTCTCTGATTTGAATTCTGCTTGCGGCATTCGATTCCTCTCGTCATTTTACGTCGGAATAGCATGTTTTCCACACCCGATTACGATCCTGGGAGCCAGATTACTCCAAGATATGTTTTGGATTTAATACCGATTTTCTGACGAAGGAAGGCTCTGATTTGAATTCTGCTTGCGGCATTCGATCCCTCTCGCCATTTTACGTCGGAATAGCGCGTCTTCCACTACCCATTACGATCCTGGGAGCCAGATTACTGCAAGATAGGTTTTGGCTATAACAGCGATTTCTGACGAAGGAAGTCTCTGATTTGAATTCTGCTTGCGGCATTCGATTCCTCTCGTCATTTTACGTCCGAATAGCATGTTTTCCACACCCGATTACGATCCTGGCAGCCTGAATACTGGAAGATAGCTTTTGGCTATAACAGCGGTTTTCTGACGAAGGAAGGCTCTGATTTAAATTCTGCTTGCGACATTCAATCCCTCTCGTCATTTTACGTCGGAATAGCATGTTTTCCATACCCGATTACGGTCCTGGAAGCCAGAATACTGGGAGATAGGTTTTGGATACAGGAGCGATTTTCTGACGAAGGCAGTCTCTGATTTAAATTCTGCTTGCGACATTCAATCCCTCTCGTCATTTTACGTCGGAATAGCATGTTTTCCACACCCGATTACGATCCTGGCAGCCTGAATACTGGAAGATAGCTTTTGGCTATAACAGCGGTTTTCTGACGAAGGAAGGCTCTGATTTAAATTCTGCTTGCGACATTCAATCCCTCTCGTCATTTTACGTCGGAATAGCATGTTTTCCATACCTGATTACGGTCCTGGAAGCCAGAATACTGGGAGATAGGTTTTGGATACAGGAGCGATTTTCTGACGAACTCAGTCTCTGATTTAAATTCTGCTTGCGACATTCAATCCCTCTCGTCATTTTACGTCGGAATAGCATGTTTTCCATACCCGATTACGGTCCTGGAAGCCAGAATACTGGGAGATAGGTTTTGGATACAGGAGCGATTTCTGACGAAGGCAGTCTCTGATTTGAATTCTGCTTGCGGCATTCGATGCCTCTCGTCATTTTACGTCGGAATAGCATGTTCTCCATACCCGATTACGGTCCTGGGAGCCAGAATACTGGAAGATAGCTTATGGCTATAACAGCGGTTCTCTGACGAAGGAAGGCTCTGATTTGAATTCTGCTTCCGGCATTCGATCCCTCTCGCCATTTTACGTCGGAATAGCATGTTCTCCATACCCGATTACGGTCCTGGGAGCCAGAATACTGGAAGATAGGGTTTGGATACAGGAGCGATTTTCTGACGAAGGAAGGCTCTGATTTGAATTCTGCTTGCGGTATTCGATCCCTCTCGTCATTTTACGTCGGAATAGCATGTTTTCCATCCCCGATTACGGTCCTGGAAGCCAGAATACTGGGAGATAGGTTTTGGATACAGGAGCGATTTTCTGACGAAGGCAGTCTCTGATTTGAATTCTGCTTGCGGCATTCGATTCCTCTCGTCATTTTACGTCAGAATAGCATGTTTTCCACACCCGATTACGATCCTGGGAGCCAGATTACTGGGAGATAGGTTTTGGCTCTAACAGCGATTTTCAGACGAAGGAAGGCTCTGATTTGAATTCTGCTTGCGGCATTCGATCCCTCTCGTCATTTTACGTCGGAATAGCATGTTTTCCATACCCGATTACGGTCCTGGAAGCCAAAATACTGCAGGATAGGTTTTGGCTATAACATCGATTTTCGGACAAAGGTAGGCACTGATTTGAATTCTGCTTGCGGCATTCGATTCCTCTCGTCATTTTACGTCGGAATAGCATGTTTTCCATACCCGATTACGGTCCTGGAGGCCAGAATACTGGGAGATAGGTTTTGGCTCTAACAGCGATTTTCAGACGAAGGAAGGCTCTGATTTGAATTCTGCTTGCGACATTCGATCCCTCTCGCCATTTTACGTCGGAATAGCATGTTTTCCATCCCCGATTACGGTCCTGGAAGCCAGAATACTGGGATATAGGTTTTGGATACAGGAGCGATTTTCTGACGAAGGAAAGCTCTGATTTGAATTCTGATAGCGGCATTCGATCCCTCTCGCCATTTTACGTCGGAATAGCACGGTTTCCACACCCGATTACGATCCTGGCAGCCTGAATACTGGAAGATAGCTTTTGGCTATAACAGCGGTTCTCTGACGAAGGAAGGCTCTGATTTGAATTCTGCTTGCGGCATTCGATGCCTCTCGTCATTTTACGTCGGAATAGCATGTTTTCCACACCCGATTACGGTCCTGGAAGCCAGAATACTGGGAGATAGGTTTTGGATACAGGAACGATTATCTGACGAAGGAAGGCTCTGATTTAAATTCTGCTTGCGACATTCAATCCCTCTCGTCATTTTACGTCGGAATAGCATGTTTTCCATACCCGATTACGGTCCTGGAAGCCAGAATACTGGGAGATAGGTTTTGGATACAGGAACGATTTTCTGACGAAGGCAGTCTCTGATTTGAATTCTGCTTGCGGCATTCGATTCCTCTCGTCATTTTACGTCCGAATAGCATGTTTTCCACACCCGATTACGATCCTGGCAGCCTGAATACTGGAAGATAGCTTTTGGCTATAACAGCGGTTTTCTGACGAAGGAAGGCTCTGATTTAAATTCTGCTTGCGACATTCAATCCCTCTCGTCATTTTACGTCGGAATAGCATGTTTTCCATACCCGATTACGGTCCTGGAAGCCAGAATACTGGGAGATAGGTTTTGGATACAGGAGCGATTTTCTGACGAAGGCAGTCTCTGATTTAAATTCTGCTTGCGACATTCAATCCCTCTCGTCATTTTACGTCGGAATAGCATGTTTTCCACACCCGATTACGGTCCTGGAAGCCAGAATACTGGGAGATAGGTTTTGGATACAGGAGCGATTTTCCGACGAAGGCAGTCGCTGATTAAATTCTGCTTGCGACATTCAATCCCTCTCGTCATTTTACGTCGGAATAGCATGTTTTCCATACCCGATTACGGTCCTGGAAGCCAGAATACTGGGAGATAGGTTTTGGATACAGGAGCGATTTCTGACGAAGCCAGTCTCTGATTTGAATTCTGCTTGCGGCATTCGATGCCTTTTGTCTTTTTACGTCGGAATAGCACGGTTTCCACACGTGATTACGGTCCTGGAGGCCAGAATACTGGGAGATAGGTTTTGGCTCTAACAGCGATTTTCAGACGAAGGAAGGCTCTGATTTGAATTCTGCTTGCGACATTCAATCCCTCTCGCCATTTTACGTCGGAATAGCATGTTTTCCATACCCGATTACGGTCCTGGAAGCCAGAATACTGGAAGATAGCTTTTGGCTATAACAGCGGTTTGCTGACGAAGGAAGGCTCTGATTTGAATTCTGCTTGCGGCATTCAATCCCTCTTGTCATTTTACGTCGGAATAGCATGTTTTCCACACCCGATTACGGTCCTGGAAGCCAGAATACTGGGAGATAGGTTTTGGATACAGGAGCGATTTTCCGACGAAGGCAGTCTCTGATTTAAATTCTGCTTGCGACATTCAATCCCTCTCGTCATTTTACGTCGGAATAGCATGTTTTCCATACCCGATTACGGTCCTGGAAGCCAGAATACTGGGAGATAGGTTTTGGATACATTAACGATTTTCTGACGAAGGAAGGCTCTGATTTAAATTCTGCTTGCGGCATTCAATCCCTCTTGTCATTTTACGTCGGAATAGCATGTTTTCCACACCCGATTACGGTCCTCGAAGCCAGAATACTGGGAGATAGGTTTTGGATACAGGAACGATTTTCTGACGAAGGAAGGCTCTGATTTGAATTCTGCTTGCGGCATTCGATGCCTCTCGTCATTTTACGTCGGAATAGCACGGTTTCCACACGTGATTACGGTCCTGGAGGCCAGAATACTGGGAGATAGGTTTTGGCTCTAACAGCGATTTTCAGACGAAGGAAGACTCTGATTTGAATTCTGCTTGCGACATTCAATCCCTCTCGCCATTTTACGTCGGAATAGCATGTTTTCCATACCCGATTACGGTCCTGGAAGCCAGAATACTGGGAGATAGGTTTTGGATACAGGAGCGATTTCTGACGAAGGCAGTCTCTGATTTGAATTCTGCTTGCGGCATTCGATGCCTCTCGTCATTTTACGTCGGAATAGCATGTTTTCCACACGTGATTACGGTCCTGGAGGCCAGAATACTGGGAGATAGGTTTGGGCTCTAACAGCGATTTTCAGACGAAGGAAGGCTCTGATTTGAATTCTGCTTGCGACATTCAATCCCTCTCGTCATTTTACGTCGGAATAGCATGTTTTCCATACCCGATTACGGTCCTGGAAGCCAGAATACTGGGAGATAGGTTTTGGATACAGGAGCGATTTTCTGACGAAGGCAGTCTCTGATTTAAATTCTGCTTGCGACATTCAATCCCTCTCGTCATTTTACGTCGGAATAGCATGTTTTCCATACCCGATTACGGTCCTGGAAGCCAGAATACTGGGAGATAGGTTTTGGATACAGGAGCGATTTTCCGACGAAGGCAGTCTCTGATTAAATTCTGCTTGCGACATTCAATCCCTCTCGTCATTTTACGTCGGAATAGCATGTTTTCCATACCCGATTACGGTCCTGGAAGCCAGAATACTGGGAGATAGGTTTTGGATACAGGAGCGATTTCTGACGAAGCCAGTCTCTGATTTGAATTCTGCTTGCGGCATTCGATGCCTTTTGTCTTTTTACGTCGGAATAGCACGGTTTCCACACGTGATTACGGTCCTGGAGGCCAGAATACTGGGAGATAGGTTTTGGCTCTAACAGCGATTTTCAGACGAAGGAAGGCTCTGATTTGAATTCTGCTTGCGACATTCAATCCCTCTCGCCATTTTACGTCGGAATAGCATGTTCTCCATACCCGATTACGGTCCTGGAAGCCAGAATACTGGAAGATAGCTTTTGGCTATAACAGCGGTTTGCTGACGAAGGAAGGCTCTGATTTGAATTCTGCTTGCGGCATTCAATCCCTCTTGTCATTTTACGTCGGAATAGCATGTTTTCCACACCCGATTACGGTCCTGGAAGCCAGAATACTGGGAGATAGGTTTTGGATACAGGAACGATTTTCCGACGAAGGCAGTCTCTGATTAAATTCTGCTTGCGACATTCAATCCCTCTCGTCATTTTACGTCGGAATAGCATGTTTTCCATACCCGATTACGGTCCTGGAAGCCAGAATACTGGGAGATAGGTTTTGGATACATTAACGATTTTCTGACGAAGGAAGGCTCTGATTTAAATTCTGCTTGCGACATTCAATCCCTCTCGTCATTTTACGTCGGAATAGCACGGTTTCCACACGTGATTACGGTCCTGGAGGCCAGAATACTGGGAGATAGGTTTTGGCTCTAACAGCGATTTTCAGACGAAGGAAGGCTCTGATTTGAATTCTGCTTGCGACATTCAATCCCTCTCGCCATTTTACGTCGGAATAGCATGTTCTCCATACCCGATTACGGTCCTGGAAGCCAGAATACTGGGAGATAGGTTTTGGATACAGGAGCGATTTCTGACGAAGGCAGTCTGTGATTTGAATTCTGCTTGCGGCATTCGATGCCTCTCGTCATTTTACGTCGGAATAGCATGTTTTCCACACGTGATTACGGTCCTGGAGGCCAGAATACTGGGAGATAGGTTTGGGCTCTAACAGCGATTTTCAGACGAAGGAAGGCTCTGATTTGAATTCTGCTTGCGGAATTCGAATCCTCTCGCCATTTTACGTCGGAATAGCATGTTTTCCACACCCGATTACGATCCTGGCAGCCTGAATACTGGAAGATAGCTTTTGGCTATAACAGCGGTTTGCTGACGAAGGAAGGCTCTGATTTGAATTCTGCTTGCGGCATTCGATTCCTCTCGTCATTTTACGTCGGAATAGCATGTTTTCCATACCCGATTACGGTCCTGGAAGCCAGAATACTGGGAGATAGGTTTTGGATACAGGAGCGATTTCTGACGAAGGCAGTCTCTGATTTGAATTCTGCTTGTGGCATTCGATTCCTCTCGTCATTTTACGTCGGAATAGCATGTTTTCCGCACCCGATTACGATCCTGGCAGCCTGAATACTGGAAGATAGCTTTTGGCTATAACAGCGGTTTTCTGACGAAGGAAGGCTCTGATTTAAATTCTGCTTGCGACATTCAATCCCTCTCGTCATTTTACGTCGGAATAGCATGTTTTCCATACCCGATTACGGTCCTAGAAGCCACAATACTGGGAGATAGGTTTTGGATACAGGAGCGATTTTCTGACGAAGGCAGTCTCTGATTTAAATTCTGCTTGCGACATTCAATCCCTCTCGTCATTTTACGTCGGAATAGCATGTTTTCCATACCCGCTTACGGTCCTGGAGGCCAGAATACTGGGAGATAGGTTTTGGCTCTAACAGCAATTTTCAGACGAAGGAAGGCTCTGATTTGAATTCTGCTTGCGACATTCGATCCCTCTCGCCATTTTACGTCGGAATAGCATGTTTTCCATCCCCGATTACGGTCCTGGAAGCCAGAATACTGGGATATAGGTTTTGGATACAGGAGCGATTTTCTGACGAAGGAAAGCTCTGATTTGAATTCTGATAGCGGCATTCGATCCCTCTCGCCATTTTACGTCGGAATAGCACGGTTTCCACACCCGATTACGATCCTGGCAGCCTGAATACTGGAAGATAGCTTTTGGCTATAACAGCGGTTCTCTGACGAAGGAAGGCTCTGATTTGAATTCTGCTTGCGGCATTCGATGCCTCTCGTCATTTTACGTCGGAATAGCATGTTCTCCATACCCGATTACGGTCCTGGAAGCCAGAATACTGGGAGATAGGTTTTGGATACAGGAACGATTATCTGACGAAGGAAGGCTCTGATTTAAATTCTGCTTGCGACATTCAATCCCTCTCGTCATTTTACGTCGGAATAGCATGTTTTCCATACCCGATTACGGTCCTGGAAGCCAGAATACTGGGAGATAGGTTTTGGATACAGGAACGATTTTCTGACGAAGGCAGTCTCTGATTTGAATTCTGCTTGCGGCATTCGATTCCTCTCGTCATTTTACGTCCGAATAGCATGTTTTCCACACCCGATTACGATCCTGGCAGCCTGAATACTGGAAGATAGCTTTTGGCTATAACAGCGGTTTTCTGACGAAGGAAGGCTCTGATTTAAATTCTGCTTGCGACATTCAATCCCTCTCGTCATTTTACGTCGGAATAGCATGTTTTCCATACCCGATTACGGTCCTGGAAGCCAGAATACTGGGAGATAGGTTTTGGATACAGGAGCGATTTTCTGACGAAGGCAGTCTCTGATTTAAATTCTGCTTGCGACATTCAATCCCTCTCGTCATTTTACGTCGGAATAGCATGTTTTCCATACCCGATTACGGTCCTGGAAGCCAGAATACTGGGAGATAGGTTTTGGATACAGGAGCGATTTTCCGACGAAGGCAGTCTCTGATTAAATTCTGCTTGCGACATTCAATCCCTCTCGTCATTTTACGTCGGAATAGCATGTTTTCCATACCCGATTACGGTCCTGGAAGCCAGAATACTGGGAGATAGGTTTTGGATACAGGAGCGATTTCTGACGAAGCCAGTCTCTGATTTGAATTCTGCTTGCGGCATTCGATGCCTTTTGTCTTTTTACGTCGGAATAGCACGGTTTCCACACGTGATTACGGTCCTGGAGGCCAGAATACTGGGAGATAGGTTTTGGCTCTAACAGCGATTTTCAGACGAAGGAAGGCTCTGATTTGAATTCTGCTTGCGACATTCAATCCCTCTCGCCATTTTACGTCGGAATAGCATGTTTTCCATACCCGATTACGGTCCTGGAAGCCAGAATACTGGAAGATAGGTTTTGGCTATAACAGCGGTTTGCTGACGAAGGAAGGCTCTGATTTGAATTCTGCTTGCGGCATTCAATCCCTCTTGTCATTTTACGTCGGAATAGCATGTTTTCCACACCCGATTACGGTCCTGGAAGCCAGAATACTGGGAGATAGGTTTTGGATACAGGAGCGATTTTCCGACGAAGGCAGTCGCTGATTTAAATTCTGCTTGCGACATTCAATCCCTCTCGTCATTTTACGTCGGAATAGCATGTTTTCCATACCCGATTACGGTCCTGGAAGCCAGAATACTGGGAGATAGGTTTTGGATACAGGAACGATTTTCTGACGAAGGAAGGCTCTGATTTAAATTCTGCTTGCGGCATTCAATCCCTCTTGTCATTTTACGTCGGAATAGCATGTTTTCCACACCCGATTACGGTCCTCGAAGCCAGAATACTGGGAGATAGGTTTTGGATACAGGAACGATTTTCTGACGAAGGAAGGCTCTGATTTGAATTCTGCTTGCGGCATTCGATGCCTCTCGTCATTTTACGTCGGAATAGCACGGTTTCCACACGTGATTACGGTCCTGGAGGCCAGAATACTGGGAGATAGGTTTTGGCTCTAACAGCGATTTTCAGACGAAGGAAGACTCTGATTTGAATTCTGCTTGCGACATTCAATCCCTCTCGCCATTTTACGTCGGAATAGCATGTTTTCCATACCCGATTACGGTCCTGGAAGCCAGAATACTGGGAGATAGGTTTTGGATACAGGAGCGATTTCTGACGAAGGCAGTCTGTGATTTGAATTCTGCTTGCGGCATTCGATGCCTCTCGTCATTTTACGTCGGAATAGCATGTTTTCCACACGTGATTACGGTCCTGGAGGCCAGAATACTGGGAGATAGGTTTGGGCTCTAACAGCGATTTTCAGACGAAGGAAGGCTCTGATTTAAATTCTGCTTGCGACATTCAATCCCTCTCGTCATTTTACGTCGGAATAGCATGTTTTCCATACCCGATTACGGTCCTGGAAGCCAGAATACTGGGAGATAGGTTTTGGATACAGGAGCGATTTTCTGACGAAGGCAGTCTCTGATTTAAATTCTGCTTGCGACATTCAATCCCTCTCGTCATTTTACGTCGGAATAGCATGTTTTCCATACCCGATTACGGTCCTGGAAGCCAGAATACTGGGAGATAGGTTTTGGATACAGGAGCGATTTTCCGACGAAGGCAGTCTCTGATTAAATTCTGCTTGCGACATTCAATCCCTCTCGTCATTTTACGTCGGAATAGCATGTTTTCCATACCCGATTACGGTCCTGGAAGCCAGAATACTGGGAGATAGGTTTTGGATACAGGAGCGATTTCTGACGAAGCCAGTCTCTGATTTGAATTCTGCTTGCGGCATTCGATGCCTTTTGTCTTTTTACGTCGGAATAGCACGGTTTCCACACGTGATTACGGTCCTGGAGGCCAGAATACTGGGAGATAGGTTTTGGCTCTAACAGCGATTTTCAGACGAAGGAAGGCTCTGATTTGAATTCTGCTTGCGACATTCAATCCCTCTCGCCATTTTACGTCGGAATAGCATGTTTTCCATACCCGATTACGGTCCTGGAAGCCAGAATACTGGAAGATAGCTTTTGGCTATAACAGCGGTTTGCTGACGAAGGAAGGCTCTGATTTGAATTCTGCTTGCGGCATTCAATCCCTCTTGTCATTTTACGTCGGAATAGCATGTTTTCCACACCCGATTACGGTCCTGGAAGCCAGAATACTGGGAGATAGGTTTTGGATACAGGAACGATTTTCCGACGAAGGCAGTCTCTGATTAAATTCTGCTTGCGACATTCAATCCCTCTCGTCATTTTACGTCGGAATAGCATGTTTTCCATACCCGATTACGGTCCTGGAAGCCAGAATACTGGGAGATAGGTTTTGGATACATTAACGATTTTCTGACGAAGGAAGGCTCTGATTTAAATTCTGCTTGCGACATTCAATCCCTCTCGTCATTTTACGTCGGAATAGCACGGTTTCCACACGTGATTACGGTCCTGGAGGCCAGAATACTGGGAGATAGGTTTTGGCTCTAACAGCGATTTTCAGACGAAGGAAGGCTCTGATTTGAATTCTGCTTGCGACATTCAATCCCTCTCGCCATTTTACGTCGGAATAGCATGTTTTCCATACCCGATTACGGTCCTGGAAGCCAGAATACTGGGAGATAGGTTTTGGATACAGGAGCGATTTCTGACGAAGGCAGTCTGTGATTTGAATTCTGCTTGCGGCATTCGATTCCTCTCGTCATTTTACGTCGGAATAGCATGTTTTCCACACGTGATTACGGTCCTGGAGGCCAGAATACTGGGAGATAGGTTTGGGCTCTAACAGCGATTTTCAGACGAAGGAAGGCTCTGATTTGAATTCTGCTTGCGGAATTCGAATCCTCTCGCCATTTTACGTCGGAATAGCATGTTTTCCACACCCGATTACGATCCTGGCAGCCTGAATACTGGAAGATAGCTTTTGGCTATAACAGCGGTTTGCTGACGAAGGAAGGCTCTGATTTGAATTCTGCTTGCGGCATTCGATTCCTCTCGTCATTTTACGTCGGAATAGCATGTTTTCCATACCCGATTACGGTCCTGGAAGCCAGAATACTGGGAGATAGGTTTTGGATACAGGAGCGATTTCTGACGAAGGCAGTCTCTGATTTGAATTCTGCTTGTGGCATTCGATTCCTCTCGTCATTTTACGTCGGAATAGCATGTTTTCCACACCCGATTACGATCCTGGCAGCCTGAATACTGGAAGATAGCTTTTGGCTATAACAGCGGTTTTCTGACGAAGGAAGGCTCTGATTTAAATTCTGCTTGCGACATTCAATCCCTCTCGTCATTTTACGTCGGAATAGCATGTTTTCCATACCCGATTACGGTCCTAGAAGCCACAATACTGGGAGATAGGTTTTGGATACAGGAGCGATTTTCTGACGAAGGCAGTCTCTGATTTAAATTCTGCTTGCGACATTCAATCCCTCTCGTCATTTTACGTCGGAATAGCATGTTTTCCATACCCGCTTACGGTCCTGGAGGCCAGAATACTGGGAGATAGGTTTTGGCTCTAACAGCAATTTTCAGACGAAGGAAGGCTCTGATTTGAATTCTGCTTGCGACATTCGATCCCTCTCGCCATTTTACGTCGGAATAGCATGTTTTCCATCCCCGATTACGGTCCTGGAAGCCAGAATACTGGGAGATAGGTTTTGGATACAGGAGCGATTTTCTGACGAAGGAAAGCTCTGATTTGAATTCTGCTAGCGGCATTCGATCCCTCTCGCCATTTTACGTCGGAATAGCACGGTTTCCACACCCGATTACGATCCTGGCAGCCTGAATACTGGAAGATAGCTTTTGGCTATAACAGCGGTTCTCTGACGAAGGAAGGCTCTGATTTGAATTCTGCTTCCGGCATTCGATCCCTCTCGCCATTTTACGTCGGAATAGCATGTTCTCCATACCCGATTACGGTCCTGGGAGCCAGAATACTGGAAGATAGGGTTTGGATACAGGAGCGATTTTCTGACGAAGGAAGGCTCTGATTTGAATTCTGCTTGCGGTATTCGATCCCTCTCGTCATTTTACGTCGGAATAGCATGTTTTCCATCCCCGATTACGGTCCTGGAAGCCAGAATACTGGGAGATAGGTTTTGGATACAGGAGCGATTTTCTGACGAAGGCAGTCTCTGATTTGAATTCTGCTTGCGGCATTCGATTCCTCTCGTCATTTTACGTCAGAATAGCATGTTTTCCACACCCGATTACGATCCTGGGAGCCAGATTACTGGGAGATAGGTTTTGGCTCTAACAGCGATTTTCAGACGAAGGAAGGCTCTGATTTGAATTCTGCTTGCGGCATTCGATCCCTCTCGCCATTTTACGTCGGAATAGCATGTTCTCCATACCCGATTACGGTCCTGGAAGCCAAAATACTGCAGGATAGGTTTTGGCTATAACATCGATTTTCGGACAAAGGTAGGCATTGATTTGAATTCTGCTTGCGGCATTCGATTCCTCTCGTCATTTTACGTCGGAATAGCATGTTTTCCATACCCGATTACGGTCCTGGAGGCCAGAATACTGGGAGATAGGTTTTGGCTCTAACAGCAATTTTCAGACGAAGGAAGGCTCTGATTTGAATTCTGCTTGCGACATTCGATCCCTCTCGCCATTTTACGTCGGAATAGCATGTTTTCCATACCCGATTACGGTCCTGGAAGCCAGAATACTGGGATATAGGTTTTGGATACAGGAGCGATTTTCTGACGAAGGAAAGCTCTGATTTGAATTCTGATAGCGGCATTCGATCCCTCTCGCCATTTTACGTCGGAATAGCACGGTTTCCACACCCGATTACGATCCTGGCAGCCTGAATACTGGAAGATAGCTTTTGGCTATAACAGCGATTTTCTGACGAAGGAAGGCTCTGATTTGAATTCTGCTTGCGGCATTCGATGCCTCTCGTCATTTTACGTCGGAATAGCATGTTCTCCATACCCGATTACGGTCCTGGAAGCCAGAATACTGGGAGATAGGTTTTGGATACAGGAACGATTTTCTGACGAAGGAAGGCTCTGATTTAAATTCTGCTTGCGACATTCAATCCCTCTCGTCATTTTACGTCGGAATAGCATGTTTTCCATACCCGATTACGGTCCTGGAAGCCAGAATACTGGGAGATAGGTTTTGGATACAGGAACGATTTTCTGACGAAGGCAGTCTCTGATTTGAATTCTGCTTGCGGCATTCGATTCCTCTCGTCATTTTACGTCCGAATAGCATGTTTTCCACACCCGATTACGATCCTGGCAGCCTGAATACTGGAAGATAGCTTTTGGCTATAACAGCGGTTTTCTGACGAAGGAAGGCTCTGATTTAAATTCTGCTTGCGACATTCAATCCCTCTCGTCATTTTACGTCGGAATAGCATGTTTTCCATACCCGATTACGGTCCTGGAAGCCAGAATACTGGGAGATAGGTTTTGGATACAGGAGCGATTTTCTGACGAAGGCAGTCTCTGATTTAAATTCTGCTTGCGACATTCAATCCCTCTCGTCATTTTACGTCGGAATAGCATGTTTTCCATACCCGATTACGGTCCTGGAAGCCAGAATACTGGGAGATAGGTTTTGGATACAGGAGCGATTTTCTGACGAAGGCAGTCTCTGATTAAATTCTGCTTGCGACATTCAATCCCTCTCGTCATTTTACGTCGGAATAGCATGTTTTCCATACCCGATTACGGTCCTGGAAGCCAGAATACTGGGAGATAGGTTTTGGATACAGGAGCGATTTCTGACGAAGCCAGTCTCTGATTTGAATTCTGCTTGCGGCATTCGATGCCTCTCGTCATTTTACGTCGGAATAGCATGTTTTCCATACGTGATTACGGTCCTGGAGGCCAGAATACTGGGAGATAGGTTTTGGATACAGGAACGATTTTCTGACGAAGGAAGGCTCTGATTTGAATTCTGCTTGCGGCATTCGATGCCTTTTGTCTTTTTACGTCGGAATAGCACGGTTTCCACACGTGATTACGGTCCTGGAGGCCAGAATACTGGGAGATAGGTTTTGGCTCTAACAGCGATTTTCAGACGAAGGAAGGCTCTGATTTGAATTCTGCTTGCGACATTCAATCCCTCTCGCCATTTTACGTCGGAATAGCATGTTTTCCATACCCGATTACGGTCCTGGAAGCCAGAATACTGGAAGATAGCTTTTGGCTATAACAGCGGTTTGCTGACGAAGGAAGGCTCTGATTTGAATTCTGCTTGCGGCATTCAATCCCTCTTGTCATTTTACGTCGGAATAGCATGTTTTCCACACCCGATTACGGTCCTGGAAGCCAGAATACTGGGAGATAGGTTTTGGATACAGGAGCGATTTTCCGACGAAGGCAGTCTCTGATTAAATTCTGCTTGCGACATTCAATCCCTCTCGTCATTTTACGTCGGAATAGCATGTTTTCCATACCCGATTACGGTCCTGGAAGCCAGAATACTGGGAGATAGGTTTTGGATACAGGAACGATTTTCTGACGAAGGAAGGCTCTGATTTAAATTCTGCTTGCGGCATTCAATCCCTCTTGTCATTTTACGTCGGAATAGCATGTTTTCCACACCCGATTACGGTCCTCGAAGCCAGAATACTGGGAGATAGGTTTTGGATACAGGAACGATTTTCTGACGAAGGAAGGCTCTGATTTGAATTCTGCTTGCGGCATTCGATGCCTCTCGTCATTTTACGTCGGAATAGCACGGTTTCCACACGTGATTACGGTCCTGGAGGCCAGAATACTGGGAGATAGGTTTTGGCTCTAACAGCGATTTTCAGACGAAGGAAGACTCTGATTTGAATTCTGCTTGCGACATTCAATCCCTCTCGCCATTTTACGTCGGAATAGCATGGTTTCCATACCCGATTACGGTCCTGGAAGCCAGAATACTGGGAGATAGGTTTTGGATACAGGAGCGATTTCTGACGAAGGCAGTCTCTGATTTGAATTCTGCTTGCGGCATTCGATGCCTCTCGTCATTTTACGTCGGAATAGCATGTTTTCCACACGTGATTACGGTCCTGGAGGCCAGAATACTGGGAGATAGGTTTGGGCTCTAACAGCGATTTTCAGACGAAGGAAGGCTCTGATTTGAATTCTGCTTGCGGAATTCGAATCCTCTCGCCATTTTACGTCGGAATAGCATGTTTTCCACACCCGATTACGATCCTGGCAGTCTGAATACTGGAAGATAGCTTTTGGCTATAACAGCGGTTTGCTGACGAAGGAAGGCTCTGATTTGAATTCTGCTTGCGGCATTCGATTCCTCTCGTCATTTTACGTCGGAATAGCATGTTTTCCATACCCGATTACGGTCCTGGAAGCCAGAATACTGGGAGATAGGTTTTGGATACAGGAGCGATTTCTGACGAAGGCAGTCTCTGATTTGAATTCTGCTTGTGGCATTCGATTCCTCTCGTCATTTTACGTCGGAATAGCATGTTTTCCACACCCGATTACGATCCTGGCAGCCTGAATACTGGAAGATAGCTTTTGGCTATAACAGCGGTTCTCTGACGAAGGAAGGCTCTGATTTGAATTCTGCTTGCGGCATTCGATGCCTCTCGTCATTTTACGTCGGAATAGCATGTTTTCCATACCCGATTACGGTCCTGGAAGCCAGAATACTGGGAGATAGGTTTTGGATACAGGAGCAATTTTCTGACGAAGGCAGTCTCTGATTTGAATTCTGCTTGCGGCATTCGATTCCTCTCGTCATTTTACGTCGGAATAGCATGTTTTCCACACCCGATTACGATCCTGGGAGCCAGATTACTCCAAGATATGTTTTGGATTTAATACCGATTTTCTGACGAAGGAAGGCTCTGATTTGAATTCTGCTTGCGGCATTCGATCCCTCTCGCCATTTTACGTCGGAATAGCGCGTTTTCCACTACCCATTACGATCCTGGGAGCCAGATTACTGCAAGATAGGTTTTGGCTATAACAGCGATTTCTGACGAAGGAAGGCTCTGATTTGAATTCTGCTTGCGGCATTCGATTCCTCTCGTCATTTTACGTCCGAATAGCATGTTTTCCACACCCGATTACGATCCTGGCAGCCTGAATACTGGAAGATAGCTTTTGGCTATAACAGCGGTTTTCTGACGAAGGAAGGCTCTGATTTAAATTCTGCTTGCGACATTCAATCCCTCTCGTCATTTTACGTCGGAATAGCATGTTTTCCATACCCGATTACGGTCCTGGAAGCCAGAATACTGGGAGATAGGTTTTGGATACAGGAGCGATTTTCTGACGAAGGCAGTCTCTGATTTAAATTCTGCTTGCGACATTCAATCCCTCTCGTCATTTTACGTCGGAATAGCATGTTTTCCACACCCGATTACGATCCTGGCAGCCTGAATACTGGAAGATAGCTTTTGGCTATAACAGCGGTTTTCTGACGAAGGAAGGCTCTGATTTAAATTCTGCTTGCGACATTCAATCCCTCTCGTCATTTTACGTCGGAATAGCATGTTTTCCATACCCGATTACGGTCCTAGAAGCCACAATACTGGGAGATAGGTTTTGGATACAGGAGCGATTTTCTGACGAAGGCAGTCTCTGATTTAAATTCTGCTTGCGACATTCAATCCCTCTCGTCATTTTACGTCGGAATAGCATGTTTTCCATACCCGCTTACGGTCCTGGAGGCCAGAATACTGGGAGATAGGTTTTGGCTCTAACAGCAATTTTCAGACGAAGGAAGGCTCTGATTTGAATTCTGCTTGCGACATTCGATCCCTCTCGCCATTTTACGTCGGAATAGCATGTTTTCCATCCCCGATTACGGTCCTGGAAGCCAGAATACTGGGAGATAGGTTTTGGATACAGGAGCGATTTTCTGACGAAGGAAAGCTCTGATTTGAATTCTGCTAGCGGCATTCGATCCCTCTCGCCATTTTACGTCGGAATAGCACGGTTTCCACACCCGATTACGATCCTGGCAGCCTGAATACTGGAAGATAGCTTTTGGCTATAACAGCGGTTCTCTGACGAAGGAAGGCTCTGATTTGAATTCTGCTTGCGGCATTCGATGCCTCTCGTCATTTTACGTCGGAATAGCACGGTTTCCACACCCGATTACGATCCTGGCAGCCTGAATACTGGAAGATAGCTTTTGGCTATAACAGCGGTTCTCTGACGAAGGAAGGCTCTGATTTGAATTCTGCTTCCGGCATTCGATCCCTCTCGCCATTTTACGTCGGAATAGCATGTTCTCCATACCCGATTACGGTCCTGGAAGCCAGAATACTGGGAGATAGGTTTTGGATACAGGAACGATTTTCTGACGAAGGAAGGCTCTGATTTAAATTCTGCTTGCGACATTCAATCCCTCTCGTCATTTTACGTCGGAATAGCATGTTTTCCATACCCGATTACGGTCCTGGAAGCCAGAATACTGGGAGATAGGTTTTGGATACAGGAGCAATTTTCTGACGAAGGAAGGCTCTGATTTGAATTCTGCTTGCGGCATTCGATCCCTCTCGCCATTTTACGTCGGAATAGCGCGTTTTCCACTACCCATTACGATCCTGGGAGCCAGATTACTGCAAGATAGGTTTTGGCTATAACAGCGATTTCTGACGAAGGAAGTCTCTGATTTGAATTCTGCTTGCGGCATTCGATTCCTCTCGTCATTTTACGTCCGAATAGCATGTTCTCCATACCCGATTACGGTCCTGGGAGCCAGAATACTGGAAGATAGCTTATGGCTATAACAGCGGTTCTCTGACGAAGGAAGGCTCTGATTTGAATTCTGCTTCCGGCATTCGATCCCTCTCGCCATTTTACGTCGGAATAGCATGTTCTCCATACCCGATTACGGTCCTGGAAGCCAGAATACTGGGAGATAGGTTTTGGATACAGGAACGATTATCTGACGAAGGAAGGCTCTGATTTAAATTCTGCTTGCGACATTCAATCCCTCTCATCATTTTACGTCGGAATAGCATGTTTTCCATACCCGATTACGGTCCTGGAAGCCAGAATACTGGGAGATAGGTTTTGGATACAGGAGCAATTTTCTGACGAAGGCAGTCTCTGATTTGAATTCTGCTTGCGGCATTCGATTCCTCTCGTCATTTTACGTCCGAATAGCATGTTTTCCACACCCGATTACGATCCTGGCAGCCTGAATACTGGAAGATAGCTTTTGGCTATAACAGCGGTTTTCTGACGAAGGAAGGCTCTGATTTAAATTCTGCTTGCGACATTCAATCCCTCTCGTCATTTTACGTCGGAATAGCATGTTTTCCATACCCGATTACGGTCCTGGAAGCCAGAATACTGGGAGATAGGTTTTGGATACAGGAGCGATTTCTGACGAAGCCAGTCTCTGATTTGAATTCTGCTTGCGGCATTCGATGCCTCTCGTCATTTTACGTCGGAATAGCATGTTTTCCACTCGTGATTACGGTCCTGGAGGCCAGAATACTGGGAGATAGGTTTTGGATACAGGAACGATTTTCTGACGAAGGAAGGCTCTGATTTGAATTCTGCTTGCGGCATTCGATGCCTTTTGTCTTTTTACGTCGGAATAGCACGGTTTCCACACGTGATTACGGTCCTGGAGGCCAGAATACTGGGAGATAGGTTTTGGCTCTAACAGCGATTTTCAGACGAAGGAAGGCTCTGATTTGAATTCTGCTTGCGACATTCAATCCCTCTCGCCATTTTACGTCGGAATAGCATGTTCTCCATACCCGATTACGGTCCTGGAAGCCAGAATACTGGAAGATAGCTTTTGGCTATAACAGCGGTTTGCTGACGAAGGAAGGCTCTGATTTGAATTCTGCTTGCGACATTCAATCCCTCTCGTCATTTTACGTCGGAATAGCATGTTTTCCATACCCGATTACGGTCCTGGAAGCCAGAATACTGGGAGATAGGTTTTGGATACAGGAGCAATTTTCTGACGAAGGCAGTCTCTGATTTGAATTCTGCTTGCGGCATTCGATTACTCTCGTCATTTTACGTCCGAATAGCATGTTTTCCACACCCGATTACGATCCTGGCAGCCTGAATACTGGAAGATAGCTTTTGGCTATAACAGCGGTTTTCTGACGAAGGAAGGCTCTGATTTAAATTCTGCTTGCGACATTCAATCCCTCTCGTCATTTTACGTCGGAATAGCATGTTTTCCATACCCGATTACGGTCCTGGAAGCCAGAATACTGGGAGATAGGTTTTGGATACAGGAGCGATTTCTGACGAAGCCAGTCTCTGATTTGAATTCTGCTTGCGGCATTCGATGCCTCTCGTCATTTTACGTCGGAATAGCATGTTTTCCATACGTGATTACGGTCCTGGAGGCCAGAATACTGGGAGATAGGTTTTGGATACAGGAACGATTTTCTGACGAAGGAAGGCTCTGATTTGAATTCTGCTTGCGGCATTCGATGCCTTTTGTCTTTTTACGTCGGAATAGCACGGTTTCCACACGTGATTACGGTCCTGGAGGCCAGAATACTGGGAGATAGGTTTTGGCTCTAACAGCGATTTTCAGACGAAGGAAGGCTCTGATTTGAATTCTGCTTGCGACATTCAATCCCTCTCGCCATTTTACGTCGGAATAGCATGTTCTCCATACCCGATTACGGTCCTGGAAGCCAGAATACTGGAAGATAGCTTTTGGCTATAACAGCGGTTTGCTGACGAAGGAAGGCTCTGATTTGAATTCTGCTTGCGGCATTCAATCCCTCTTGTCATTTTACGTCGGAATAGCATGTTTTCCACACCCGATTACGGTCCTGGAAGCCAGAATACTGGGAGATAGGTTTTGGATACCGGAGCGATTTTCCGACGAAGGCAGTCTCTGATTAAATTCTGCTTGCGACATTCAATCCCTCTCGTCATTTTACGTCGGAATAGCATGTTTTCCATACCCGATTACGGTCCTGGAAGCCAGAATACTGGGAGATAGGTTTTGGATACAGGAACGATTTTCTGACGAAGGAAGGCTCTGATTTAAATTCTGCTTGCGACATTCAATCCCTCTCGTCATTTTACGTCGGAATAGCATGTTTTCCATACCCGATTACGGTCCTGGAAGCCAGAATACTGGAAGATAGCTTTTCGCTATAACAGCGGTTTGCTGACGAAGGAAGGCTCTGATTTGAATTCTGCTTGCGGCATTCAATCCCTCTTGTCATTTTACGTCGGAATAGCATGTTTTCCACACCCGATTACGGTCCTCGAAGCCAGAATACTGGGAGATAGGTTTTGGATACAGGAACGATTTTCTGACGAAGGAAGGCTCTCATTTAAATTCTGCTTGCGACATTCAATCCCTCTCGTCATTTTACGTCGGAATAGCATGTTTTCCATACCCGATTACGGTCCTGGAAGCCAGAACACTGGGAGATAGGTTTGGGCTCTAACAGCGATTTTCAGACGAAGGAAGGCTCTGATTTGAATTCTGCTTGCGGAATTCGAATCCTCTCGCCATTTTACGTCGGAATAGCATGTTTTCCACACCCGATTACGATCCTGGGAGCCAGATTACTCCAAGATAGGTTTTGGATTTAATACCGATTTTCTGACGAAGGAAGGCTCTGATTTGAATTCTGCTTGCGGCATTCGATCCCTCTCGCCATTTTACGTCGGAATAGCGCGTTTTCCACTACCCATTACGATCCTGGGAGCCAGATTACTGCAAGATAGGTTTTGGCTATAACAGCGATTTCTGACGAAGGAAGTCTCTGATTTGAATTCTGCTTGCGGCATTCGATTCCTCTCGTCATTTTACGTCCGAATAGCATGTTTTCCACACCCGATTACGATCCTGGCAGCCTGAATACTGGAAGATAGCTTTTGGCTATAACAGCTGTTTTCTGACGAAGGAAGGCTCTGATTTAAATTCTGCTTGCGACATTCAATCCCTCTCGTCATTTTACGTCGGAATAGCATGTTTTCCATACCCGATTACGGTCCTGGAAGCCAGAATACTGAGAGATAGGTTTTGGATACAGGAGCGATTTTCTGACGAAGGCAGTCTCTGATATAAATTCTGCTTGCGACATTCAATCCCTCTCGTCATTTTACGTCGGAATAGCATGTTTTCCATACCCGATTACGGTCCTGGAAGCCAGAATACTGGGAGATAGGTTTTGGATACAGGAGCGATTTCTGACGAAGGCAGTCTGTGATTTGAATTCTGCTTGCGGCATTCGATGCCTCTCGTCATTTTACGTCGGAATAGCATGTTTTCCACACGTGATTACGGTCCTGGAGGCCAGAATACTGGGAGATAGGTTTTGGATACAGGAGCGATTTCTGACGAAGGCAGTCTGTGATTTGAATTCTGCTTGCGGAATTCGAATCCTCTCGCCATTTTACGTCGGAATAGCATGTTTTCCACACCCGATTACGATCCTGGCAGTCTGAATACTGGAAGATAGCCTTTGGCTATAACAGCGGTTTGCTGACGAAGGAAGGCTCTGATTTGAATTCTGCTTGCGGCATTCGATTCCTCTCGTCATTTTACGTCGGAATAGCATGTTTTCCATACCCGATTACGGTCCTGGAAGCCAGAATACTGGGAGATAGGTTTTGGATACAGGAGCGATTTCTGACGAAGGCAGTCTCTGATTTGAATTCTGCTTGTGGCATTCGATTCCTCTCGTCATTTTACGTCGGAATAGCATGTTTTCCACACCCGATTACGATCCTGGCAGCCTGAATACTGGAAGATAGCTTTTGGCTATAACAGCGGTTCTCTGACGAAGGAAGGCTCTGATTTGATTTCTGCTTGCGGCATTCGATGCCTCTCGTCATTTTACGTCGGAATAGCATGTTTTCCATACCCGATTACGGTCCTGGAAGCCAGAATACTGGGAGATAGGTTTTGGATACAGGAGCGATTTTCTGACGAAGGCAGTCTCTGATTTGAATTCTGCTTGCGGCATTCGATTCCTCTCGTCATTTTACGTCGGAATAGCATGTTTTCCACACCCGATTACGATCCTGGGAGCCAGATTACTCCAAGATATGTTTTGGATTTAATACCGATTTTCTGACGAAGGAAGGCTCTGATTTGAATTCTGCTTGCGGCATTCGATCCCTCTCGTCATTTTACGTCGGAATAGCACGTTTTCCACTACCCATTACGATCCTGGGAGCCAGATTACTGCAAGATAGGTTTTGGCTATAACAGCGATTTCTGACGAAGGAAGTCTCTGATTTGAATTCTGCTTGCGGCATTCGATTCCTCTCGTCATTTTACGTCCGAATAGCATGTTTTCCACACCCGATTACGATCCTGGCAGCCTGAATACTGGAAGATAGCTTTTGGCTATAACAGCGGTTTTCTGACGAAGGAAGGCTCTGATTTAAATTCTGCTTGCGACATTCAAGCCCTCTCGTCATTTTACGTCGGAATAGCATGTTTTCCATACCCGATTACGGTCCTGGAAGCCAGAATACTGGGAGATAGGTTTTGGATACAGGAGCGATTTTCTGACGAAGGCAGTCTCTGATTTAAATTCTGCTTGCGACATTCAATCCCTCTCGTCATTTTACGTCGGAATAGCATGTTTTCCATACCCGCTTACGGTCCTGGAGGCCAGAATACTGGGAGATAGGTTTTGGCTCTAACAGCAATTTTCAGACGAAGGAAGGCTCTGATTTGAATTCTGCTTGCGACATTCGATCCCTCTCGCCATTTTACGTCGGAATAGCATGTTTTCCATCCCCGATTACGGTCCTGGAAGCCAGAATACTGGGCGATAGGTTTTGGATACAGGAGCGATTTTCTGACGAAGGAAAGCTCTGATTTGAATTCTGCTAGCGGTATTCGATCCCTCTCGCCATTTTACGTCGGAATAGCACGGTTTCCACACCCGATTACGATCCTGGCAGCCTGAATACTGGAAGATAGCTTTTGGCTATAACAGCGATTTTCAGACGAAGGAAGGCTCTGATTTGAATTCTGCTTGCGACATTCAATCCCTCTCGCCATTTTACGTCGGAATAGCATGTTCTCCATACCCGATTACGGTCCTGGAAGCCAGAATACTGGAAGATAGCTTTTGGCTATAACAGCGGTTTGCTGACGAAGGAAGGCTCTGATTTGAATTCTGCTTGCGACATTCAATCCCTCTCGTCATTTTACGTCGGAATAGCATGTTTTCCATACCCGATTACGGTCCTGGAAGCCAGAATACTGGGAGATAGGTTTTGGATACAGGAGCAATTTTCTGACGAAGGCAGTCTCTGATTTGAATTCTGCTTGCGGCATTCGATTACTCTCGTCATTTTACGTCCGAATAGCATGTTTTCCACACCCGATTACGATCCTGGCAGCCTGAATACTGGAAGATAGCTTTTGGCTATAACAGCGGTTTTCTGACGAAGGAAGGCTCTGATTTAAATTCTGCTTGCGACATTCAATCCCTCTCGTCATTTTACGTCGGAATAGCATGTTTTCCATACCCGATTACGGTCCTGGAAGCCAGAATACTGGGAGATAGGTTTTGGATACAGGAGCGATTTCTGACGAAGCCAGTCTCTGATTTGAATTCTGCTTGCGGCATTCGATGCCTCTCGTCATTTTACGTCGGAATAGCATGTTTTCCATACGTGATTACGGTCCTGAAAGCCAGAATACTGGGAGATAGGTTTTGGATACAGGAACGATTTTCTGACGAAGGAAGGCTCTGATTTGAATTCTGCTTGCGGCATTCGATGCCTTTTGTCTTTTTACGTCGGAATAGCACGGTTTCCACACGTGATTACGGTCCTGGAGGCCAGAATACTGGGAGATAGGTTTTGGCTCTAACAGCGATTTTCAGACGAAGGAAGGCTCTGATTTGAATTCTGCTTGCGACATTCAATCCCTCTCGCCATTTTACGTCGGAATAGCATGTTCTCCATACCCGATTACGGTCCTGGAAGCCAGAATACTGGAAGATAGCTTTTGGCTATAACAGCGGTTTGCTGACGAAGGAAGGCTCTGATTTGAATTCTGCTTGCGGCATTCAATCCCTCTTGTCATTTTACGTCGGAATAGCATGTTTTCCACACCCGATTACGGTCCTGGAAGCCAGAATACTGGGAGATAGGTTTTGGATACCGGAGCGATTTTCCGACGAAGGCAGTCTCTGATTAAATTCTGCTTGCGACATTCAATCCCTCTCGTCATTTTACGTCGGAATAGCATGTTTTCCATACCCGATTACGGTCCTGGAAGCCAGAATACTGGGAGATAGGTTTTGGATACAGGAACGATTTTCTGACGAAGGAAGGCTCTGATTTAAATTCTGCTTGCGACATTCAATCCCTCTCGTCATTTTACGTCGGAATAGCATGTTTTCCATACCCGATTACGGTCCTGGAAGCCAGAATACTGGAAGATAGCTTTTCGCTATAACAGCGGTTTGCTGACGAAGGAAGGCTCTGATTTGAATTCTGCTTGCGGCATTCAATCCCTCTTGTCATTTTACGTCGGAATAGCATGTTTTCCACACCCGATTACGGTCCTCGAAGCCAGAATACTGGGAGATAGGTTTTGGATACAGGAACGATTTTCTGACGAAGGAAGGCTCTGATTTGAATTCTGCTTGCGGCATTCGATGCCTCTCGTCATTTTACGTCGGAATAGCACGGTTTCCACACGTGATTACGGTCCTGGAGGCCAGAATACTGGGAGATAGGTTTTGGCTCTAACAGCGATTTTCAGACGAAGGAAGACTCTGATTTGAATTCTGCTTGCGACATTCAATCCCTCTCGCCATTTTACGTCGGAATAGCATGTTCTCCATACCCGATTACGGTCCTGGAAGCCAGAATACTGGGAGATAGGTTTTGGATACAGGAACGATTTTCTGACGAAGGAAGGCTCTCATTTAAATTCTGCTTGCGACATTCAATCCCTCTCGTCATTTTACGTCGGAATAGCATGTTTTCCATACCCGATTACGGTCCTGGAAGCCAGAACACTGGGAGATAGGTTTGGGCTCTAACAGCGATTTTCAGACGAAGGAAGGCTCTGATTTGAATTCTGCTTGCGGAATTCGAATCCTCTCGCCATTTTACGTCGGAATAGCATGTTTTCCACACCCGATTACGATCCTGGGAGCCAGATTACTGCAAGATAGGTTTTGGATTTAATACCGATTTTCTGACGAAGGAAGGCTCTGATTTGAATTCTGCTTGCGGCATTCGATCCCTCTCGCCATTTTACGTCGGAATAGCGCGTTTTCCACTACCCATTACGATCCTGGGAGCCAGATTACTGCAAGATAGGTTTTGGCTATAACAGCGATTTCTGACGAAGGAAGTCTCTGATTTGAATTCTGCTTGCGGCATTCGATTCCTCTCGTCATTTTACGTCCGAATAGCATGTTTTCCACACCCGATTACGATCCTGGCAGCCTGAATACTGGAAGATAGCTTTTGGCTATAACAGCGGTTTTCTGACGAAGGAAGGCTCTGATTTAAATTCTGCTTGCGACATTCAATCCCTCTCGTCATTTTACGTCGGAATAGCATGTTTTCCATACCCGATTACGGTCCTGGAAGCCAGAATACTGAGAGATAGGTTTTGGATACAGGAGCGATTTTCTGACGAAGGCAGTCTCTGATATAAATTCTGCTTGCGACATTCAATCCCTCTCGTCATTTTACGTCGGAATAGCATGTTTTCCATACCCGATTACGGTCCTGGAAGCCAGAATACTGGGAGATAGGTTTTGGATACAGGAGCGATTTCTGACGAAGGCAGTCTGTGATTTGAATTCTGCTTGCGGCATTCGATGCCTCTCGTCATTTTACGTCGGAATAGCATGTTTTCCACACGTGATTACGGTCCTGGAGGCCAGAATACTGGGAGATAGGTTTTGGATACAGGAGCGATTTCTGACGAAGGCAGTCTCTGATTTGAATTCTGCTTGCGGAATTCGAATCCTCTCGCCATTTTACGTCGGAATAGCATGTTTTCCACACCCGATTACGATCCTGGCAGTCTGAATACTGGAAGATAGCCTTTGGCTATAACAGCGGTTTGCTGACGAAGGAAGGCTCTGATTTGAATTCTGCTTGCGGCATTCGATTCCTCTCGTCATTTTACGTCGGAATAGCATGTTTTCCATACCCGATTACGGTCCTGGAAGCCAGAATACTGGGAGATAGGTTTTGGATACAGGAGCGATTTCTGACGAAGGCAGTCTCTGATTTGAATTCTGCTTGTGGCATTCGATTCCTCTCGTCATTTTACGTCGGAATAGCATGTTTTCCACACCCGATTACGATCCTGGCAGCCTGAATACTGGAAGATAGCTTTTGGCTATAACAGCGGTTCTCTGACGAAGGAAGGCTCTGATTTGATTTCTGCTTGCGGCATTCGATGCCTCTCGTCATTTTACGTCGGAATAGCATGTTTTCCATACCCGATTACGGTCCTGGAAGCCAGAATACTGGGAGATAGGTTTTGGATACAGGAGCAATTTTCTGACGAAGGCAGTCTCTGATTTGAATTCTGCTTGCGGCATTCGATTCCTCTCGTCATTTTACGTCGGAATAGCATGTTTTCCACACCCGATTACGATCCTGGGAGCCAGATTACTCCAAGATATGTTTTGGATTTAATACCGATTTTCTGACGAAGGAAGGCTCTGATTTGAATTCTGCTTGCGGCATTCGATCCCTCTCGCCATTTTACGTCGGAATAGCGCGTTTTCCACTACCCATTACGATCCTGGGAGCCAGATTACTGCAAGATAGGTTTTGGCTATAACAGCGATTTCTGACGAAGGAAGTCTCTGATTTGAATTCTGCTTGCGGCATTCGATTCCTCTCGTCATTTTACGTCCGAATAGCATGTTTTCCACACCCGATTACGATCCTGGCAGCCTGAATACTGGAAGATAGCTTTTGGCTATAACAGCGGTTTTCTGACGAAGGAAGGCTCTGATTTAAATTCTGCTTGCGACATTCAAGCCCTCTCGTCATTTTACGTCGGAATAGCATGTTTTCCATACCCGATTACGGTCCTGGAAGCCAGAATACTGGGAGATAGGTTTTGGATACAGGAGCGATTTTCTGACGAAGGCAGTCTCTGATTTAAATTCTGCTTGCGACATTCAATCCCTCTCGTCATTTTACGTCGGAATAGCATGTTTTCCATACGTGATTACGGTCCTGGAGGCCAGAATACTGGGAGATAGGTTTTGGCTCTAACAGCAATTTTCAGACGAAGGAAGGCTCTGATTTGAATTCTGCTTGCGACATTCGATCCCTCTCGCCATTTTACGTCGGAATAGCATGTTTTCCATCCCCGATTACGGTCCTGGAAGCCAGAATACTGGGAGATAGGTTTTGGATACAGGAGCGATTTTCTGACGAAGGAAAGCTCTGATTTGAATTCTGCTAGCGGCATTCGATCCCTCTCGCCATTTTACGTCGGAATAGCACGGTTTCCACACCCGATTACGATCCTGGCAGCCTGAATACTGGAAGATAGCTTTTGGCTATAACAGCGGTTCTCTGACGAAGGAAGGCTCTGATTTGAATTCTGCTTGCGGCATTCGATGCCTCTCGTCATTTTACGTCGGAATAGCACGGTTTCCACACCCGATTACGATCCTGGCAGCCTGAATACTGGAAGATAGCTTTTGGCTATAACAGCGGTTCTCTGACGAAGGAAGGCTCTGATTTGAATTCTGCTTCCGGCATTCGACCCCTCTCGCCATTTTACGTCGGAATAGCATGTTCTCCATACCCGATTACGGTCCTGGAAGCCAGAATACTGGGAGATAGGTTTTGGATACAGGAACGATTTTCTGCCGAAGGAAGGCTCTGATTTAAATTCTGCTTGCGACATTCAATCCCTCTCGTCATTTTACGTCGGAATAGCATGTTTTCCATACCCGATTACGGTCCTGGAAGCCAGAATACTGGGAGATAGGTTTTGGATACAGGAGCAATTTTCTGACGAAGGAAGGCTCTGATTTGAATTCTGCTTGCGGCATTCGATCCCTCTCGCCATTTTACGTCGGAATAGCGCGTTTTCCACTACCCATTACGATCCTGGGAGCCAGATTACTGCAAGATAGGTTTTGGCTATAACAGCGATTTCTGACGAAGGAAGTCTCTGATTTGAATTCTGCTTGCGGCATTCGATTCCTCTCGTCATTTTACGTCCGAATAGCATGTTTTCCACACCCGATTATGATCCTGGCAGCCTGAATACTGGAAGATAGCTTTTGGCTATAACAGCGGTTTTCTGACGAAGGAAGGCTCTGATTTAAATTCTGCTTGCGACATTCAATCCCTCTCGTCATTTTACGTCGGAATAGCATGTTTTCCATACCTGATTACGGTCCTGGAAGCCAGAATACTGGGAGATAGGTTTTGGATACAGGAGCGATTTTCTGACGAACTCAGTCTCTGATTTAAATTCTGCTTGCGACATTCAATCCCTCTCGTCATTATACGTCGGAATAGCATGTTTTCCATACCCGATTACGGTCCTGGAAGCCAGAATACTGGGAGATAGGTTTTGGATACAGGAGCGATTTCTGACGAAGGCAGTCTCTGATTTGAATTCTGCTTGCGGCATTCGATGCCTCTCGTCATTTTACGTCGGAATAGCATGTTTTCCACACGTGATTACGGTCCTGGAGGCCAGAATACTGGGAGATAGGTTTGGGCTCTAACAGCGATTTTCAGACGAAGGAAGGCTCTGATTTGAATTCTGCTTGCGGAATTCGAATCCTCTCGCCATTTTACGTCGGAATAGCATGTTTTCCACACCCGATTACGATCCTGGCAGCCTGAATACTGGAAGATAGCTTTTGGCTATAACAGCGATTTTCAGACGAAGGAAGGCTCTGATTTGAATTCTGCTTGCGACATTCAATCCCTCTCGCCATTTTACGTCGGAATAGCATGTTTTCCACACCCGATTACGATCCTGGCAGCCTGAATACAGGAAGATAGCTTTTGGCTATAACAGCGGTTTGCTGACGAAGGAAGGCTCTGATTTGAATTCTGCTTGCGACATTCAATCCCTCTCGTCATTTTACGTCGGAATAGCATGTTTTCCACACGTGATTACGGTCCTGGAGGCCAGAATACTGGGAGATAGGTTTTGGATACAGGAGCGATTTTCCGACGAAGGCAGTCTCTGATTTAAATTCTGCTTGCGACATTCAATCCCTCTCGTCATTTTACGTCGGAATAGCATGTTTTCCACACCCGATTACGATCCTGGCAGCCTGAATACAGGAAGATAGCTTTTGGCTATAACAGCGGTTTGCTGACGAAGGAAGGCTCTGATTTGAATTCTGCTTGCGACATTCAATCCCTCTCGCCATTTTACGTCGGAATAGCATGTTTTCCACACCCGATTACGATCCTGGCAGCCTGAATACAGGAAGATAGCTTTTGGCTATAACAGCGGTTTGCTGACGAAGGAAGGCTCTGATTTGAATTCTGCTTGCGACATTCAATCCCTCTCGTCATTTTACGTCGGAATAGCATGTTTTCCACACGTGATTACGGTCCTGGAGGCCAGAATACTGGGAGATAGGTTTTGGATACAGGAACGATTTTCTGACGAAGGAAGGCTCTGATTTGAATTCTGCTTGCGACATTCAATCCCTCTCGTCATTTTACGTCGGAATAGCATGTTTTCCACACCCGATTACGGTCCTGGGAGCCAGATTACTGCAAGACAGGTTTTGGCTGTAATAGCTATTTTTTGACGAAGGAAGTCTCTGATTTAAATTCTGCTTGCGACATTCAATCCCTCTCGTCATTTTACGTCGGAATAGCATGTTTTCCATACCCGATTACGGTCCTGGAAGCCAGAATACTGGGAGATAGGTTTTGGATACAGGAGCGATTTTCCGACGAAGGCAGTCTCTGATTAAATTCTGCTTGCGACATTCAATCCCTCTCGTCATTTTACGTCGGAATAGCATGTTTTCCATACCCGATTACGGTCCTGGAAGCCAGAATACTGGGAGATATGTTTTGGATACAGGAGCGATTTCTGACGAAGCCAGTCTCTGATTTGAATTCTGCTTGCGGCATTCGATGCCTCTCGTCATTTTACGTCGGAATAGCATGTTTTCCACACCCGATTACGATCCTGGGAGCCAGATTACTCCAAGATAGGTTTTGGATTTAATACCGATTTTCTGACGAAGGAAGGCTCTGATTTGAATTCTGCTTGCGGCATTCGATCCCTCTCGCCATTTTACGTCGGAATAGCGCGTTTTCCACTACCCATTACGATACTGGGAGCCAGATTACTGCAAGATAGGTTTTGGCTATAACAGCGATTTCTGACGAAGGAAGTCTCTGATTTGAATTCTGCTTGCGGCATTCGATTCCTCTCGTCATTTTACGTCCGAATAGCATGTTTTCCACACCCGATTACGATCCTGGCAGCCTGAATACTGGAAGATAGCTTTTGGCTATAACAGCTGTTTTCTGACGAAGGAAGGCTCTGATTTAAATTCTGCTTGCGACATTCAATCCCTCTCGTCATTTTACGTCGGAATAGCATGTTTTCCATACCCGATTACGGTCCTGGAAGCCAGAATACTGAGAGATAGGTTTTGGATACAGGAGCGATTTTCTGACGAAGGCAGTCTCTGATTTAAATTCTGCTTGCGACATTCAATCCCTCTCGTCATTTTACGTCGGAATAGCATGTTTTCCATACCCGATTACGGTCCTGGAAGCCAGAATACTGGGAGATAGGTTTTGGATACAGGAGCGATTTCTGACGAAGGCAGTCTCTGATTTGAATTCTGCTTGCGGCATTCGATGCCTCTCGTCATTTTACGTCGGAATAGCATGTTTTCCATACCCGATTACGGTCCTGGAAGCCAGAATACTGGGAGATAGGTTTTGGATACAGGAGCAATTTTCTGACGAAGGCAGTCTCTGATTTGAATTCTGCTTGCGGCATTCGATTCCTCTCGTCATTTTACGTCGGAATAGCATGTTTTCCACACCCGATTACGATCCTGGGAGCCAGATTACTCCAAGATATGTTTTGGATTTAATACCGATTTTCTGACGAAGGAAGGCTCTGATTTGAATTCTGCTTGCGGCATTCGATCCCTCTCGCCATTTTACGTCGGAATAGCGCGTTTTCCACTACCCATTACGATCCTGGGAGCCAGATTACTGCAAGATAGGTTTTGGCTATAACAGCGATTTCTGACGAAGGAAGTCTCTGATTTGAATTCTGCTTGCGGCATTCGATTCCTCTCGTCATTTTACGTCCGAATAGCATGTTTTCCACACCCGATTACGATCCTGGCAGCCTGAATACTGGAAGATAGCTTTTGGCTATAACAGCGGTTTTCTGACGAAGGAAGGCTCTGATTTAAATTCTGCTTGCGACATTCAAGCCCTCTCGTCATTTTACGTCGGAATAGCATGTTTTCCATACCCGATTACGGTCCTGGAAGCCAGAATACTGGGAGATAGGTTTTGGATACAGGAGCGATTTTCTGACGAAGGCAGTCTCTGATTTAAATTCTGCTTGCGACATTCAATCCCTCTCGTCATTTTACGTCGGAATAGCATGTTTTCCATACCCGCTTACGGTCCTGGAGGCCAGAATACTGGGAGATAGGTTTTGGCTCTAACAGCGATTTTCAGACGAAGGAAGGCTCTGATTTGAATTCTGCTTGCGACATTCGATCCCTCTCGCCATTTTACGTCGGAATAGCATGTTTTCCACTCCCGATTACGGTCCTGGAAGCCAGAATACTGGGAGATAGGTTTTGGATACAGGAGCGATTTTCTGACGAAGGAAAGCTCTGATTTGAATTCTGCTAGCGGCATTCGATCCCTCTCGCCATTTTACGTCGGAATAGCACGGTTTCCACACCCGATTACGATCCTGGCAGCCTGAATACTGGAAGATAGCTTTTGGCTATAACAGCGGTTCTCTGACGAAGGAAGGCTCTGATTTGAATTCTGCTTGCGGCATTCGATGCCTCTCGTCATTTTACGTCGGAATAGCACGGTTTCCACACCCAATTACGATCCTGGCAGCCTGAATACTGGAAGATAGCTTTTGGCTATAACAGCGGTTCTCTGACGAAGGAAGGCTCTGATTTGAATTCTGCTTCCGGCATTCGATCCCTCTCGCCATTTTACGTCGGAATAGCATGTTCTCCATACCCGATTACGGTCCTGGAAGCCAGAATACTGGGAGATAGGTTTTGGATACAGGAACGATTTTCTGACGAAGGAAGGCTCTGATTTAAATTCTGCTTGCGACATTCAATCCCTCTCGTCATTTTGCGTCGGAATAGCATGTTTTCCATACCCGATTACGGTCCTGGAAGCCAGAATACTGGGAGATAGGTTTTGGATACAGGAGCAATTTTCTGACGAAGGAAGGCTCTGATTTGAATTCTGCTTGCGGCATTCGATCCCTCTCGCCATTTTACGTCGGAATAGCGCGTTTTCCACTACCCATTACGATCCTGGGAGCCAGATTACTGCAAGATAGGTTTTGGCTATAACAGCGATTTCTGACGAAGGAAGTCTCTGATTTGAATTCTGCTTGCGGCATTCGATTCCTCTCGTCATTTTACGTCCGAATAGCATGTTTTCCACACCCGATTATGATCCTGGCAGCCTGAATACTGGAAGATAGCTTTTGGCTATAACAGCGGTTTTCTGACGAAGGAAGGCTCTGATTTAAATTCTGCTTGCGACATTCAATCCCTCTCGTCATTTTACGTCGGAATAGCATGTTTTCCATACCTGATTACGGTCCTGGAAGCCAGAATACTGGGAGATAGGTTTTGGATACAGGAGCGATTTTCTGACGAACTCAGTCTCTGATTTAAATTCTGCTTGCGACATTCAATCCCTCTCGTCATTTTACGTCGGAATAGCATGTTTTCCATACCCGATTACGGTCCTGGAAGCCAGAATACTGGGAGATAGGTTTTGGATACAGGAGCGATTTCTGACGAAGGCAGTCTCTGATTTGAATTCTGCTTGCGGCATTCGATGCCTCTCGTCATTTTACGTCGGAATAGCATGTTTTCCACACGTGATTACGGTCCTGGAGGCCAGAATACTGGGAGATAGGTTTGGGCTCTAACAGCGATTTTCAGACGAAGGAAGGCTCTGATTTGAATTCTGCTTGCGGAATTCGAATCCTCTCGCCATTTTACGTCGGAATAGCATGTTTTCCACACCCGATTACGATCCTGGCAGTCTGAATACTGGAAGATAGCTTTTGGCTATAACAGCGATTTTCAGACGAAGGAAGGCTCTGATTTGAATTCTGCTTGCGACATTCGATCCCTCTCGTCATTTTACGTCGGAATAGCATGTTTTCCACACCCGATTACGATCCTGGCAGCCTGAATACTGGAAGATAGCTTTTGGCTATAACAGCGGTTTGCTGACGAAGGAAGGCTCTGATTTGAATTCTGCTTGCGACATTCAATCCCTCTCGCCATTTTACGTCGGAATAGCATGTTTTCCACACCCGATTACGATCCTGGCAGCCTGAATACAGGAAGATAGCTTTTGGCTATAACAGCGGTTTGCTGACGAAGGAAGGCTCTGATTTGAATTCTGCTTGCGACATTCAATCCCTCTCGTCATTTTACGTCGGAATAGCATGTTTTCCACACGTGATTACGGTCCTGGAGGCCAGAATACTGGGAGATAGGTTTTGGATACAGGAGCGATTTTCTGACGAAGGCAGTCTCTGATTAAATTCTGCTTGCGACATTCAATCCCTCTCGTCATTTTACGTCGGAATAGCATGTTTTCCACACCCGATTACGATCCTGGCAGCCTGAATACTGGAAGATAGCTTTTGGCTATAACAGCGGTTTGCTGACGAAGGAAGGCTCTGATTTGAATTCTGCTTGCGACATTCAATCCCTCTCGCCATTTTACGTCGGAATAGCATGTTTTCCACACCCGATTACGATCCTGGCAGCCTGAATACAGGAAGATAGCTTTTGGCTATAACAGCGGTTTGCTGACGAAGGAAGGCTCTGATTTGAATTCTGCTTGCGACATTCAATCCCTCTCGTCATTTTACGTCGGAATAGCATGTTTTCCACACGTGATTACGGTCCTGGAGGCCAGAATACTGGGAGATAGGTTTTGGATACAGGAACGATTTTCTGACGAAGGAAGGCTCTGATTTGAATTCTGCTTGCGACATTCAATCCCTCTCGTCATTTTACGTCGGAATAGCATGTTTTCCACACCCGATTACGGTCCTGGGAGCCAGATTACTGCAAGACAGGTTTTGGCTGTAATAGCTATTTTTTGACGAAGGAAGTCTCTGATTTAAATTCTGCTTGCGACATTCAATCCCTCTCGTCGTTTTACGTCGGAATAGCATGTTTTCCATACCCGATTACGGTCCTGGAAGCCAGAATACTGGGAGATAGGTTTTGGATACAGGAGCGATTTTCCGACGAAGGCAGTCTCTGATTTAAATTCTGCTTGCGACATTCAATCCCTCTCGTCATTTTACGTCGGAATAGCATGTTTTCCATACCCGATTACGGTCCTGGAAGCCAGAATACTGGGAGATAGGTTTTGGATACAGGAGCGATTTCTGACGAAGCCAGTCTCTGATTTGAATTCTGCTTGCGGCATTCGATGCCTCTCGTCATTTTACGTCGGAATAGCATGTTTTCCACACCCGATTACGATCCTGGGAGCCAGATTACTCCAAGATAGGTTTTGGATTTAATACCGATTTTCTGACGAAGGAAGGCTCTGATTTGAATTCTGCTTGCGGCATTCGATCCCTCTCGCCATTTTACGTCGGAATAGCGCGTTTTCCACTACCCATTACGATCCTGGGAGCCAGATTACTGCAAGATAGGTTTTGGCTATAACAGCGATTTCTGACGAAGGAAGTCTCTGATTTGAATTCTGCTTGCGGCATTCGATTCCTCTCGTCATTTTACGTCCGAATAGCATGTTTTCCACACCCGATTACGATCCTGGCAGCCTGAATACTGGAAGATAGCTTTTGGCTATAACAGCGGTTTTCTGACGAAGGAAGGCTCTGATTTAAATTCTGCTTGCGACATTCAATCCCTCTCGTCATTTTACGTCGGAATAGCATGTTTTCCATACCCGATTACGGTCCTGGAAGCCAGAATACTGGGAGATAGGTTTTGGATACAGGAGCGATTTTCTGACGAAGGCAGTCTCTGATTTAAATTCTGCTTGCGACATTCAATCCCTCTCGTCATTTTACGTCGGAATAGCATGTTTTCCATACCCGATTACGGTCCTGGAAGCCAGAATACTGGGAGATAGGTTTTGGATACAGGAGCGATTTCTGACGAAGGCAGTCTGTGATTTGAATTCTGCTTGCGGCATTCGATGCCTCTCGTCATTTTACGTCGGAATAGCATGTTTTCCACACGTGATTACGGTCCTGGAGGCCAGAATACTGGGAGATAGGTTTGGGCTCTAACAGCGATTTTCAGACGAAGGAAGGCTCTGATTTGAATTCTGCTTGCGGAATTCGAATCCTCTCGCCATTTTACGTCGGAATAGCATGTTTTCCACACCCGATTACGATCCTGGCAGTCTGAATACTGGAAGATAGCTTTTGGCTATAACAGCGGTTTGCTGACGAAGGAAGGCTCTGATTTGAATTCTGCTTGCGGCATTCGATTCCTCTCGTCATTTTACGTCGGAATAGCATGTTTTCCATACCCGATTACGGTCCTGGAAGCCAGAATACTGGGAGATAGGTTTTGGATACAGGAGCGATTTCTGACGAAGGCAGTCTCTGATTTGAATTCTGCTTGTGGCATTCGATTCCTCTCGTCATTTTACGTCGGAATAGCATGTTTTCCACACCCGATTACGATCCTGGCAGCCTGAATACTGGAAGATAGCTTTTGGCTATAACAGCGGTTCTCTGACGAAGGAAGGCTCTGATTTGAATTCTGCTTGCGGCATTCGATGCCTCTCGTCATTTTACGTCGTAATAGCATGTTTTCCATACCCGATTACGGTCCTGGAAGCCAGAATACTGGGAGATAGGTTTTGGATACAGGAGCAATTTTCTGACGAAGGCAGTCTCTGATTTGAATTCTGCTTGCGGCATTCGATTCCTCTCGTCATTTTACGTCGGAATAGCATGTTTTCCACACCCGATTACGATCCTGGGAGCCAGATTACTCCAAGATATGTTTTGGATTTAATACCGATTTTCTGACGAAGGAAGGCTCTGATTTGAATTCTGCTTGCGGCATTCGATCCCTCTCGCCATTTTACGTCGGAATAGCGCGTTTTCCACTACCCATTACGATCCTGGGAGCCAGATTACTGCAAGATAGGTTTTGGCTATAACAGCGATTTTCTGACGAAGGCAGTCTCTGATTTAAATTCTGCTTGCGACATTCAATCCCTCTCGTCATTTTACATCGGAATAGCATGTTTTCCACACCCGATTACGATCCTGGCAGCCTGAATACAGGAAGATAGCTTTTGGCTATAACAGCGGTTTGCTGACGAAGGAAGGCTCTGATTTGAATTCTGCTTGCGACATTCAATCCCTCTCGCCATTTTACGTCGGAATAGCATGTTTTCCACACCCGATTACGATCCTGGCAGCCTGAATACAGGAAGATAGCTTTTGGCTATAACAGCGGTTTGCTGACGAAGGAAGGCTCTGATTTGAATTCTGCTTGCGACATTCAATCCCTCTCGTCATTTTACGTCGGAATAGCATGTTTTCCACACGTGATTACGGTCCTGGAGGCCAGAATACTGGGAGATAGGTTTTGGATACAGGAGCGATTTTCCGACGAAGGCAGTCTCTGATTAAATTCTGCTTGCGACATTCAATCCCTCTCGTCATTTTACGTCGGAATAGCATGTTTTCCACACCCGATTACGATCCTGGCAGCCTGAATACAGGAAGATAGCTTTTGGCTATAACAGCGGTTTGCTGACGAAGGAAGGCTCTGATTTGAATTCTGCTTGCGACATTCAATCCCTCTCGCCATTTTACGTCGGAATAGCATGTTTTCCACACCCGATTACGATCCTGGCAGCCTGAATACTGGAAGATAGCTTTTGGCTATAACAGCGGTTTGCTGACGAAGGAAGGCTCTGATTTGAATTCTGCTTGCGACATTCAATCCCTCTCGTCATTTTACGTCGGAATAGCATGTTTTCCACACGTGATTACGGTCCTGGAGGCCAGAATACTGGGAGATAGGTTTTGGATACAGGAACGATTTTCTGACGAAGGAAGGCTCTGATTTGAATTCTGCTTGCGACATTCAATCCCTCTCGTCATTTTACGTCGGAATAGCATGTTTTCCACACCCGATTACGGTCCTGGGAGCCAGATTACTGCAAGACAGGTTTTGGCTGTAATAGCTATTTTTTGACGAAGGAAGTCTCTGATTTAAATTCTGCTTGCGACATTCAATCCCTCTCGTCGTTTTACGTCGGAATAGCATGTTTTCCATACCCGATTACGGTCCTGGAAGCCAGAATACTGGGAGATAGGTTTTGGATACAGGAGCGATTTTCCGACGAAGGCAGTCTCTGATTAAATTCTGCTTGCGACATTCAATCCCTCTCGTCATTTTACGTCGGAATAGCATGTTTTCCATACCCGATTACGGTCCTGGAAGCCAGAATACTGGGAGATAGGTTTTGGATACAGGAGCGATTTCTGACGAAGCCAGTCTCTGATTTGAATTCTGCTTGCGGCATTCGATGCCTCTCGTCATTTTACGTCGGAATAGCATGTTTTCCACACCCGATTACGATCCTGGGAGCCAGATTACTCCAAGATAGGTTTTGGATTTAATACCGATTTTCTGACGAAGGAAGGCTCTGATTTGAATTCTGCTTGCGGCATTCGATCCCTCTCGCCATTTTACGTCGGAATAGCGCGTTTTCCACTACCCATTACGATCCTGGGAGCCAGATTACTGCAAGATAGGTTTTGGCTATAACAGCGATTTCTGACGAAGGAAGTCTCTGATTTGAATTCTGCTTGAGGCATTCGATTCCTCTCGTCATTTTACGTCCGAATAGCATGTTTTCCACACCCGATTACGATCCTGGCAGCCTGAATACTGGAAGATAGCTTTTGGCTATAACAGCTGTTTTCTGACGAAGGAAGGCTCTGATTTAAATTCTGCTTGCGACATTCAATCCCTCTCGTCATTTTACGTCGGAATAGCATGTTTTCCATACCCGATTACGGTCCTGGAAGCCAGAATACTGGGAGATAGGTTTTGGATACAGGAGCGATTTTCTGACGAAGGCAGTCTCTGATTTAAATTCTGCTTGCGACATTCAATCCCTCTCGTCATTTTACGTCGGAATAGCATGTTTTCCATACCCGATTACGGTCCTGGAAGCCAGAATACTGGGAGATAGGTTTTGGATACAGGAGCGATTTCTGACGAAGGCAGTCTGTGATTTGAATTCTGCTTGCGGCATTCGATGCCTCTCGTCATTTTACGTCGGAATAGCATGTTTTCCACACGTGATTACGGTCCTGGAGGCCAGAATACTGGGAGATAGGTTTGGGCTCTAACAGCGATTTTCAGACGAAGGAAGGCTCTGATTTGAATTCTGCTTGCGGAATTCGAATCCTCTCGCCATTTTACGTCGGAATAGCATGTTTTCCACACCCGATTACGATCCTGGCAGTCTGAATACTGGAAGATAGCTTTTGGCTATAACAGCGGTTTGCTGACGAAGGAAGGCTCTGATTTGAATTCTGCTTGCGGCATTCGATTCCTCTCGTCATTTTACGTCGGAATAGCATGTTTTCCATACCCGATTACGGTCCTGGAAGCCAGAATACTGGGAGATAGGTTTTGGATACAGGAGCGATTTCTGACGAAGGCAGTCTCTGATTTGAATTCTGCTTGTGGCATTCGATTCCTCTCGTCATTTTACGTCGGAATAGCATGTTTTCCACACCCGATTACGATCCTGGCAGCCTGAATACTGGAAGATAGCTTTTGGCTATAACAGCGGTTTTCTGACGAAGGAAGGCTCTGATTTGAATTCTGCTTGCGGCATTCGATGCCTCTCGTCATTTTACGTCGTAATAGCATGTTTTCCATACCCGATTACGGTCCTGGAAGCCAGAATACTGGGAGATAGGTTTTGGATACAGGAGCAATTTTCTGACGAAGGCAGTCTCTGATTTGAATTCTGCTTGCGGCATTCGATTCCTCTCGTCATTTTACGTCGGAATAGCATGTTTTCCACACCCGATTACGATCCTGGGAGCCAGATTACTCCAAGATATGTTTTGGATTTAATACCGATTTTCTGACGAAGGAAGGCTCTGATTTGAATTCTGCTTGCGGCATTCGATCCCTCTCGCCATTTTACGTCGGAATAGCGCGTTTTCCACTACCCATTACGATCCTGGGAGCCAGATTACTGCAAGATAGGTTTTGGCTATAACAGCGATTTTCTGACGAAGGCAGTCTCTGATTTAAATTCTGCTTGCGACATTCAATCCCTCTCGTCATTTTACATCGGAATAGCATGTTTTCCGCACCCGATTACGATCCTGGCAGCCTGAATACTGGAAGATAGCTTTTGGCTATAACAGCGGTTTTCTGACGAAGGAAGGCTCTGATTTAAATTCTGCTTGCGACATTCAATCCCTCTCGTCATTTTACGTCGGAATAGCATGTTTTCCATACCCGATTACGGTCCTAGAAGCCACAATACTGGGAGATAGGTTTTGGATACAGGAGCGATTTTCTGACGAAGGCAGTCTCTGATTTAAATTCTGCTTGCGACATTCAATCCCTCTCGTCATTTTACGTCGGAATAGCATGTTTTCCATACCCGCTTACGGTCCTGGAGGCCAGAATACTGGGAGATAGGTTTTGGCTCTAACAGCAATTTTCAGACGAAGGAAGGCTCTGATTTGAATTCTGCTTGCGACATTCGATCCCTCTCGCCATTTTACGTCGGAATAGCATGTTTTCCATCCCCGATTACGGTCCTGGAAGCCAGAATACTGGGAGATAGGTTTTGGATACAGGAGCGATTTTCTGACGAAGGAAAGCTCTGATTTGAATTCTGCTAGCGGCATTCGATCCCTCTCGCCATTTTACGTCGGAATAGCACGGTTTCCACACCCGATTACGATCCTGGCAGCCTGAATACTGGAAGATAGCTTTTGGCTATAACAGCGGTTCTCTGACGAAGGAAGGCTCTGATTTGAATTCTGCTTGCGGCATTCGATGCCTCTCGTCATTTTACGTCGGAATAGCACGGTTTCCACACCCGATTACGATCCTGGCAGCCTGAATACTGGAAGATAGCTTTTGGCTATAACAGCGGTTCTCTGACGAAGGAAGGCTCTGATTTGAATTCTGCTTCCGGCATTCGATCCCTCTCGCCATTTTACGTCGGAATAGCATGTTCTCCATACCCGATTACGGTCCTGGAAGCCAGAATACTGGGAGATAGGTTTTGGATACAGGAACGATTTTCTGACGAAGGAAGGCTCTGATTTAAATTCTGCTTGCGACATTCAATCCCTCTCGTCATTTTACGTCGGAATAGCATGTTTTCCACACCCGATTACGATCCTGGGAGCCAGATTACTCCAAGATAGGTTTTGGATTTAATACCGATTTTCTGACGAAGGAAGGCTCTGATTTGAATTCTGCTTGCGGCATTCGATCCCTCTCGCCATTTTACGTCGGAATAGCGCGTTTTCCACTACCCATTACGATCCTGGGAGCCAGATTACTGCAAGATAGGTTTTGGCTATAACAGCGATTTCTGACGAAGGAAGTCTCTGATTTGAATTCTGCTTGCGGCATTCGATTCCTCTCGTCATTTTACGTCCGAATAGCATGTTTTCCACACCCGATTACGATCCTGGCAGCCTGAATACTGGAAGATAGCTTTTGGCTATAACAGCGGTTTTCTGACGAAGGAAGGCTCTGATTTAAATTCTGCTTGCGACATTCAAGCCCTCTCGTCATTTTACGTCGGAATAGCATGTTTTCCATACCCGATTACGGTCCTGGAAGCCAGAATACTGGGAGATAGGTTTTGGATACAGGAGCGATTTTCTGACGAAGGCAGTCTCTGATTTAAATTCTGCTTGCGACATTCAATCCCTCTCGTCATTTTACGTCGGAATAGCATGTTTTCCATACGTGATTACGGTCCTGGAGGCCAGAATACTGGGAGATAGGTTTTGGCTCTAACAGCGATTTTCAGACGAAGGAAGGCTCTGATTTGAATTCTGCTTGCGACATTCGATCCCTCTCGCCATTTTACGTCGGAATAGCATGTTTTCCATCCCCGATTACGGTCCTGGAAGCCAGAATACTGGGAGATAGGTTTTGGATACAGGAGCGATTTTCTGACGAAGGAAGGCTCTGATTTGAATTCTGCTTGCGGCATTCGATCCCTCTCGCCATTTTACGTCGGAATAGCACGGTTTCCACACCCGATTACGATCCTGGCAGCCTGAATACTGGAAGATAGCTTTTGGCTATAACAGCGGTTCTCTGACGAAGGAAGGCTCTGATTTGAATTCTGCTTGCGGCATTCGATTCCTATCGTCATTTTACGTCGGAATAGCACGGTTTCCACACCCAATTACGATCCTGGCAGCCTGAATACTGGAAGATAGGTTTTGGCTATAACAGCGGTTCTCTGACGAAGGAAGGCTCTGATTTGAATTCTGCTTCCGGCATTCGATCCCTCTCGCCATTTTACGTCGGAATAGCATGTTTTCCATACCCGATTACGGTCCTGGAAGCCAGAATACTGGGAGATAGGTTTTGGATACAGGAACGATTTTCTGACGAAGGAAGGCTCTGATTTAAATTCTGCTTGCGACATTCAATCCCTCTCGTCATTTTACGTCGGAATAGCATGTTTTCCATACCCGATTACGGTCCTGGAAGCCAGAATACTGGGAGATAGGTTTTGGATACAGGAGCAATTTTCTGACGAAGGAAGGCTCTGATTTGAATTCTGCTTGCGGCATTCGATCCCTCTCGCCATTTTACGTCGGAATAGCGCGTTTTCCACTACCCATTACGATCCTGGGAGCCAGATTACTGCAAGATAGGTTTTGGCTATAACAGCGATTTCTGACGAAGGAAGTCTCTGATTTGAATTCTGCTTGCGGCATTCGATTCCTCTCGTCATTTTACGTCCGAATAGCATGTTTTCCACACCCGATTATGATCCTGGCAGCCTGAATACTGGAAGATAGCTTTTGGCTATAACAGCGGTTTTCTGACGAAGGAAGGCTCTGATTTAAATTCTGCTTGCGACATTCAATCCCTCTCGTCATTTTACGTCGGAATAGCATGTTTTCCATACCTGATTACGGTCCTGGAAGCCAGAATACTGGGAGATAGGTTTTGGATACAGGAGCGATTTTCTGACGAACTCAGTCTCTGATTTAAATTCTGCTTGCGACATTCAATCCCTCTCGTCATTTTACGTCGGAATAGCATGTTTTCCATACCCGATTACGGTCCTGGAAGCCAGAATACTGGGAGATAGGTTTTGGATACAGGAGCGATTTCTGACGAAGGCAGTCTCTGATTTGAATTCTGCTTGCGGCATTCGATGCCTCTCGTCATTTTACGTCGGAATAGCATGTTTTCCACACGTGATTACGGTCCTGGAGGCCAGAATACTGGGAGATAGGTTTGGGCTCTAACAGCGATTTTCAGACGAAGGAAGGCTCTGATTTGAATTCTGCTTGCGGAATTCGAATCCTCTCGCCATTTTACGTCGGAATAGCATGTTTTCCACACCCGATTACGATCCTGGCAGCCTGAATACTGGAAGATAGCTTTTGGCTATAACAGCGATTTTCAGACGAAGGAAGGCTCTGCTTTGAATTCTGCTTGCGACATTCAATCCCTCTCGCCATTTTACGTCGGAATAGCATGTTTTCCACACCCGATTACGATCCTGGCAGCCTGAATACAGGAAGATAGCTTTTGGCTATAACAGCGGATTTCTGACGAAGGAAGGCTCTGATTTGAATTCTGCTTGCGACATTCAATCCCTCTCGCCATTTTACGTCGGAATAGCATGTTTTCCACACCCGATTACGATCCTGGCAGCCTGAATACAGGAAGATAGCTTTTGGCTATAACAGCGGTTTGCTGACGAAGGAAGGCTCTGATTTGAATTCTGCTTGCGACATTCAATCCCTCTCGTCATTTTACGTCGGAATAGCATGTTTTCCACACGTGATTACGGTCCTGGAGGCCAGAATACTGGGAGATAGGTTTTGGATACAGGAGCGATTTTCTGACGAAGGCAGTCTCTGATTAAATTCTGCTTGCGACATTCAATCCCTCTCGTCATTTTACGTCGGAATAGCATGTTTTCCACACCCGATTACGATCCTGGCAGCCTGAATACTGGAAGATAGCTTTTGGCTATAACAGCGGTTTGCTGACGAAGGAAGGCTCTGATTTGAATTCTGCTTGCGACATTCAATCCCTCTCGCCATTTTACGTCGGAATAGCATGTTTTCCACACCCGATTACGATCCTGGCAGCCTGAATACTGGAAGATAGCTTTTGGCTATAACAGCGGTTTGCTGACGAAGGAAGGCTCTGATTTGAATTCTGCTTGCGACATTCAATCCCTCTCGTCATTTTACGTCGGAATAGCATGTTTTCCACACGTGATTACGGTCCTGGAGGCCAGAATACTGGGAGATAGGTTTTGGATACAGGAACGATTTTCTGACGAAGGAAGGCTCTGATTTGAATTCTGCTTGCGACATTCAATCCCTCTCGTCATTTTACGTCGGAATAGCATGTTTTCCACACCCGATTACGGTCCTGGGAGCCAGATTACTGCAAGACAGGTTTTGGCTGTAATAGCTATTTTTTGACGAAGGAAGTCTCTGATTTAAATTCTGCTTGCGACATTCAATCCCTCTCGTCATTTTACGTCGGAATAGCATGTTTTCCATACCCGATTACGGTCCTGGAAGCCAGAATACTGGGAGATAGGTTTTGGATACAGGAGCGATTTTCTGACGAAGGCAGTCTCTGATTAAATTCTGCTTGCGACATTCAATCCCTCTCGTCATTTTACGTCGGAATAGCATGTTTTCCATACCCGATTACGGTCCTGGAAGCCAGAATACTGGGAGATAGGTTTTGGATACAGGAGCGATTTCTGACGAAGCCAGTCTCTGATTTGAATTCTGCTTGCGGCATTCGATGCCTCTCGTCATTTTACGTCGGAATAGCATGTTTTCCACACCCGATTACGATCCTGGGAGCCAGATTACTCCAAGATAGGTTTTGGATTTAATACCGATTTTCTGACGAAGGAAGGCTCTGATTTGAATTCTGCTTGCGGCATTCGATCCCTCTCGCCATTTTACGTCGGAATAGCGCGTTTTCCACTACCCATTACGATCCTGGGAGCCAGATTACTGCAAGATAGGTTTTGGCTATAACAGCGATTTCTGACGAAGGAAGTCTCTGATTTGAATTCTGCTTGCGGCATTCGATTCCTCTCGTCATTTTACGTCCGAATAGCATGTTTTCCACACCCGATTACGATCCTGGCAGCCTGAATACTGGAAGATAGCTTTTGGCTATAACAGCGGTTTTCTGACGAAGGAAGGCTCTGATTTGAATTCTGCTTGCGACATTCAATCCCTCTCGTCATTTTACGTCGGAATAGCGCGTTTTCCACTACCCATTACGATCCTGGGAGCCAGATTACTGCAAGATAGGTTTTGGCTATAACAGCGATTTTCTGACGAAGGCAGTCTCTGATTTGAATTCTGCTTGCGGCATTCGATCCCTCTCGCCATTTTACGTCGGAATAGCGCGTTTTCCACTACCCATTACGATCCTGGGAGCCAGATTACTGCAAGATAGGTTTTGGCTATAACAGCGATTTCTGACGAAGGAAGTCTCTGATTTGAATTCTGCTTGCGGCATTCGATTCCTCTCGTCATTTTACGTCCGAATAGCATGTTTTCCACACCCGATTACGATCCTGGCAGCCTGAATACTGGAAGATAGCTTTTGGCTATAACAGCTGTTTTCTGACGAAGGAAGGCTCTGATTTAAATTCTGCTTGCGACATTCAATCCCTCTCGTCATTTTACGTCGGAATAGCATGTTTTCCATACCCGATTACGGTCCTGGAAGCCAGAATACTGGGAGATAGGTTTTGGATACAGGAGCGATTTTCTGACGAAGGCAGTCTCTGATTTAAATTCTGCTTGCGACATTCAATCCCTCTCGTCATTTTACGTCGGAATAGCATGTTTTCCATACCCGATTACGGTCCTGGAGGCCAGAATACTGGGAGATAGGTTTTGGCTATAACAGCGGTTTGCTGACGAAGGAAGGCTCTGATTTGAATTCTGCTTGCGACATTCAATCCCTCTCGTCATTTTACGTCGGAATAGCATGTTTTCCACACGTGATTACGGTCCTGGAGGCCAGAATACTGGGAGATAGGTTTTGGATACAGGAACGATTTTCTGACGAAGGAAGGCTCTGATTTGAATTCTGCTTGCGACATTCAATCCCTCTCGTCATTTTACGTCGGAATAGCATGTTTTCCACACCCGATTACGGTCCTGGGAGCCAGATTACTGCAAGACAGGTTTTGGCTGTAATAGCTATTTTTTGACGAAGGAAGTCTCTGATTTAAATTCTGCTTGCGACATTCAATCCCTCTCGTCATTTTACGTCGGAATAGCATGTTTTCCATACCCGATTACGGTCCTGGAAGCCAGAATACTGGGAGATAGGTTTTGGATACAGGAGCGATTTTCCGACGAAGGCAGTCTCTGATTAAATTCTGCTTGCGACATTCAATCCCTCTCGTCATTTTACGTCGGAATAGCATGTTTTCCATACCCGATTACGGTCCTGGAAGCCAGAATACTGGGAGATAGGTTTTGGATACAGGAGCGATTTCTGACGAAGCCAGTCTCTGATTTGAATTCTGCTTGCGGCATTCGATGCCTCTCGTCATTTTACGTCGGAATAGCATGTTTTCCACACCCGATTACGATCCTGGGAGCCAGATTACTCCAAGATAGGTTTTGGATTTAATACCGATTTTCTGACGAAGGAAGGCTCTGATTTGAATTCTGCTTGCGGCATTCGATCCCTCTCGCCATTTTACGTCGGAATAGCGCGTTTTCCACTCCCCATTACGATCCTGGGAGCCAGATTACTGCAAGATAGGTTTTGGCTATAACAGCGATTTCTGACGAAGGAAGTCTCTGATTTGAATTCTGCTTGCGGCATTCGATTCCTCTCGTCATTTTACGTCCGAATAGCATGTTTTCCACACCCGATTACGATCCTGGCAGCCTGAATACTGGAAGATAGCTTTTGGCTATAACAGCGGTTTTCTGACGAAGGAAGGCTCTGATTTGAATTCTGCTTGCGACATTCAATCCCTCTCGTCATTTTACGTCGGAATAGCGCGTTTTCCACTACCCATTACGATCCTGGGAGCCAGATTACTGCAAGATAGGTTTTGGCTATAACAGCGATTTTCTGACGAAGGCAGTCTCTGATTTGAATTCTGCTTGCGGCATTCGATCCCTCTCGCCATTTTACGTCGGAATAGCGCGTTTTCCACTACCCATTACGATCCTGGGAGCCAGATTACTGCAAGATAGGTTTTGGCTATAACAGCGATTTCTGACGAAGGAAGTCTCTGATTTGAATTCTGCTTGCGGCATTCGATTCCTCTCGTCATTTTACGTCCGAATAGCATGTTTTCCACACCCGATTACGATCCTGGCAGCCTGAATACTGGAAGATAGCTTTTGGCTATAACAGCTGTTTTCTGACGAAGGAAGGCTCTGATTTAAATTCTGCTTGCGACATTCAATCCCTCTCGTCATTTTACGTCGGAATAGCATGTTTTCCATACCCGATTACGGTCCTGGAAGCCAGAATACTGAGAGATAGGTTTTGGATACAGGAGCGATTTTCTGACGAAGGCAGTCTCTGATTTAAATTCTGCTTGCGACATTCAATCCCTCTCGTCATTTTACGTCGGAATAGCATGTTTTCCATACCCGCTTACGGTCCTGGAGGCCAGAATACTGGGAGATAGGTTTTGGCTCTAACAGCAATTTTCAGACGAAGGAAGGCTCCGATTTGAATTCTGCTTGCGGCATTCGATTCCTCTCGTCATTTTACGTCGGAATAGCATGTTTTCCACAACCGATTACGGTCCTGGAAGCCAGAATACTGGGAGATAGGTTTTGGATACAGGAGCGATTTCTGACGAAGGCAGTCTCTGATTTGAATTCTGCTTGTGGCATTCGATTCCTCTCGTCATTTTACGTCGGAATAGCATGTTTTCCACACCCGATTACGATCCTGGCAGCCTGAATACTGGAAGATAGCTTTTGGCTATAACAGCGGTTCTCTGACGAAGGAAGGCTCTGATTTGAATTCTGCTTGCGGCATTCGATGCCTCTCGTCATTTTACGTCGGAATAGCATGTTTTCCATACCCGATTACGGTCCTGGAAGCCAGAATACTGGGAGATAGGTTTTGGATACAGGAGCAATTTTCTGACGAAGGCAGTCTCTGATTTGAATTCTGCTTGCGGCATTCGATTCCTCTCGTCATTTTACGTCGGAATAGCATGTTTTCCACACCCGATTACGATCCTGGGAGCCAGATTACTCCAAGATATGTTTTGGATTTAATACCGATTTTCTGACGAAGGAAGGCTCTGATTTGAATTCTGCTTGCGGCATTCGATCCCTCTCGCCATTTTACGTCGGAATAGCGCGTTTTCCACGACCCATTACGATCCTGGGAGCCAGATTACTGCAAGATAGGTTTTGGCTATAACAGCGATTTTCTGACGAAGGCAGTCTCTGATTTAAATTCTGCTTGCGACATTCAATCCCTCTCGTCATTTTACATCGGAATAGCATGTTTTCCACACCCGATTACGATCCTGGCAGCCTGAATACTGGAAGATAGCTTTTGGCTATAACAGCGGTTTTCTGACGAAGGAAGGCTCTGATTTAAATTCTGCTTGCGACATTCAATCCCTCTCGTCATTTTACGTCGGAATAGCATGTTTTCCATACCCGATTACGGTCCTAGAAGCCACAATACTGGGAGATAGGTTTTGGATACAGGAGCGATTTTCTGACGAAGGCAGTCTCTGATTTAAATTCTGCTTGCGACATTCAATCCCTCTCGTCATTTTACGTCGGAATAGCATGTTTTCCATACCCGCTTACGGTCCTGGAGGCCAGAATACTGGGAGATAGGTTTTGGCTCTAACAGCAATTTTCAGACGAAGGAAGGCTCTGATTTGAATTCTGCTTGCGACATTCGATCCCTCTCGCCATTTTACGTCGGAATAGCGCGTTTTCCACTACCCATTACGATCCTGGGAGCCAGATTACTGCAAGATAGGTTTTGGCTATAACAGCGATTTCTGACGAAGGAAGTCTCTGATTTGAATTCTGCTTGCGGCATTCGATTCCTCTCGTCATTTTACGTCCGAATAGCATGTTTTCCACACCCGATTATGATCCTGGCAGCCTGAATACTGGAAGATAGCTTTTGGCTATAACAGCGGTTTTCTGACGAAGGAAGGCTCTGATTTAAATTCTGCTTGCGACATTCAATCCCTCTCGTCATTTTACGTCGGAATAGCATGTTTTCCATACCTGATTACGGTCCTGGAAGCCAGAATACTGGGAGATAGGTTTTGGATACAGGAGCGATTTTCTGACGAACTCAGTCTCTGATTTAAATTCTGCTTGCGACATTCAATCCCTCTCGTCATTTTACGTCGGAATAGCATGTTTTCCATACCCGATTACGGTCCTGGAAGCCAGAATACTGGGAGATAGGTTTTGGATACAGGAGCGATTTCTGACGAAGGCAGTCTCTGATTTGAATTCTGCTTGCGGCATTCGATGCCTCTCGTCATTTTACGTCGGAATAGCATGTTTTCCACACGTGATTACGGTCCTGGAGGCCAGAATACTGGGAGATAGGTTTGGGCTCTAACAGCGATTTTCAGACGAAGGAAGGCTCTGATTTGAATTCTGCTTGCGGAATTCGAATCCTCTCGCCATTTTACGTCGGAATAGCATGTTTTCCACACCCGATTACGATCCTGGCAGCCTGAATACTGGAAGATAGCTTTTGGCTATAACAGCGATTTTCAGACGAAGGAAGGCTCTGCTTTGAATTCTGCTTGCGACATTCAATCCCTCTCGCCATTTTACGTCGGAATAGCATGTTTTCCACACCCGATTACGATCCTGGCAGCCTGAATACTGGAAGATAGCTTTTGGCTATAACAGCGGATTTCTGACGAAGGAAGGCTCTGATTTGAATTCTGCTTGCGACATTCAATCCCTCTCGCCATTTTACGTCGGAATAGCATGTTTTCCACACCCGATTACGATCCTGGCAGCCTGAATACAGGAAGATAGCTTTTGGCTATAACAGCGGTTTGCTGACGAAGGAAGGCTCTGATTTGAATTCTGCTTGCGACATTCAATCCCTCTCGTCATTTTACGTCGGAATAGCATGTTTTCCACACGTGATTACGGTCCTGGAGGCCAGAATACTGGGAGATAGGTTTTGGATACAGGAGCGATTTTCCGACGAAGGCAGTCTCTGATTTAAATTCTGCTTGCGACATTCAATCCCTCTCGTCATTTTACGTCGGAATAGCATGTTTTCCACACCCGATTACGATCCTGGCAGCCTGAATACTGGAAGATAGCTTTTGGCTATAACAGCGGATTTCTGACGAAGGAAGGCTCTGATTTGAATTCTGCTTGCGACATTCAATCCCTCTCGCCATTTTACGTCGGAATAGCATGTTTTCCACACCCGATTACGATCCTGGCAGCCTGAATACAGGAAGATAGCTTTTGGCTATAACAGCGGTTTGCTGACGAAGGAAGGCTCTGATTTGAATTCTGCTTGCGACATTCAATCCCTCTCGTCATTTTACGTCGGAATAGCATGTTTTCCACACGTGATTACGGTCCTGGAGGCCAGAATACTGGGAGATAGGTTTTGGATACAGGAACGATTTTCTGACGAAGGAAGGCTCTGATTTGAATTCTGCTTGCGACATTCAATCCCTCTCGTCATTTTACGTCGGAATAGCATGTTTTCCACACCCGATTACGGTCCTGGGAGCCAGATTACTGCAAGACAGGTTTTGGCTGTAATAGCTATTTTTTGACGAAGGAAGTCTCTGATTTAAATTCTGCTTGCGACATTCAATCCCTCTCGTCGTTTTACGTCGGAATAGCATGTTTTCCATACCCGATTACGGTCCTGGAAGCCAGAATACTGGGAGATAGGTTTTGGATACAGGAGCGATTTTCCGACGAAGGCAGTCTCTGATTTAAATTCTGCTTGCGACATTCAATCCCTCTCGTCATTTTACGTCGGAATAGCATGTTTTCCATACCCGATTACGGTCCTGGAAGCCAGAATACTGGGAGATAGGTTTTGGATACAGGAGCGATTTCTGACGAAGGCAGTCTCTGATTTGAATTCTGCTTGCGGCATTCGATGCCTCTCGTCATTTTACGTCGGAATAGCATGTTTTCCACACCCGATTACGATCCTGGGAGCCAGATTACTCCAAGATAGGTTTTGGATTTAATACCGATTTTCTGACGAAGGAAGGCTCTGATTTGAATTCTGCTTGCGGCATTCGATCCCTCTCGCCATTTTACGTCGGAATAGCGCGTTTTCCACTACCCATTACGATCCTGGGAGCCAGATTACTGCAAGATAGGTTTTGGCTATAACAGCGATTTCTGACGAAGGAAGGCTCTGATTTGAATTCTGCTTGCGGCATTCGATTCCTCTCGTCATTTTACGTCGGAATAGCATGTTTTCCACACCCGATTACGATCCTGGCAGCCTGAATACTGGAAGATAGCTTTTGGCTATAACAGCTGTTTTCTGACGAAGGAAGGCTCTGATTTGAATTCTGCTTGCGACATTCAATCCCTCTCGTCATTTTACGTCGGAATAGCGCGTTTTCCACTACCCATTACGATCCTGGGAGCCAGATTACTGCAAGATAGGTTTTGGCTATAACAGCGATTTTCTGACGAAGGCAGTCTCTGATTTGAATTCTGCTTGCGGCATTCGATCCCTCTCGCCATTTTACGTCGGAATAGCGCGTTTTCCACTACCCATTACGATCCTGGGAGCCAGATTACTGCAAGATAGGTTTTGGCTATAACAGCGATTTCTGACGAAGGAAGTCTCTGATTTGAATTCTGCTTGCGGCATTCGATTCCTCTCGTCATTTTACGTCCGAATAGCATGTTTTCCACACCCGATTACGATCCTGGCAGCCTGAATACTGGAAGATAGCTTTTGGCTATAACAGCGGTTTTCTGACGAAGGAAGGCTCTGATTTAAATTCTGCTTGCGACATTCAATCCCTCTCGTCATTTTACGTCGGAATAGCATGTTTTCCATACCCGATTACGGTCCTGGAAGCCAGAATACTGGGAGATAGGTTTTGGATACAGGAGCGATTTTCTGACGAAGGCAGTCTCTGATTTAAATTCTGCTTGCGACATTCAATCCCTCTCGTCATTTTACGTCGGAATAGCATGTTTTCCATACCCGATTACGGTCCTGGAGGCCAGAATACTGGGAGATAGGTTTTGGCTATAACAGCGGTTTGCTGACGAAGGAAGGCTCTGATTTGAATTCTGCTTGCGACATTCGATTCCTCTCGTCATTTTACGTCGGAATAGCATGTTTTCCACACGTGATTACGGTCCTGGAGGCCAGAATACTGGGAGATAGGTTTTGGATACAGGAACGATTTTCTGACGAAGGAAGGCTCTGATTTGAATTCTGCTTGCGACATTCAATCCCTCTCGTCATTTTACGTCGGAATAGCATGTTTTCCACACCCGATTACGGTCCTGGGAGCCAGATTACTGCAAGACAGGTTTTGGCTGTAATAGCTATTTTTTGACGAAGGAAGTCTCTGATTTAAATTCTGCTTGCGACATTCAATCCCTCTCGTCATTTTACGTCGGAATAGCATGTTTTCCATACCCGATTACGGTCCTGGAAGCCAGAATACTGGGAGATAGGTTTTGGATACAGGAGCGATTTTCCGACGAAGGCAGTCTCTGATTAAATTCTGCTTGCGACATTCAATCCCTCTCGTCATTTTACGTCGGAATAGCATGTTTTCCATACCCGATTACGGTCCTGGAAGCCAGAATACTGGGAGATAGGTTTTGGATACAGGAGCGATTTCTGACGAAGCCAGTCTCTGATTTGAATTCTGCTTGCGGCATTCGATGCCTCTCGTCATTTTACGTCGGAATAGCATGTTTTCCACACCCGATTACGATCCTGGGAGCCAGATTACTCCAAGATAGGTTTTGGATTTAATACCGATTTTCTGACGAAGGAAGGCTCTGATTTGAATTCTGCTTGCGGCATTCGATCCCTCTCGCCATTTTACGTCGGAATAGCGCGTTTTCCACTACCCATTACGATCCTGGGAGCCAGATTACTGCAAGATAGGTTTTGGCTATAACAGCGATTTCTGACGAAGGAAGTCTCTGATTTGAATTCTGCTTGCGGCATTCGATTCCTCTCGTCATTTTACGTCCGAATAGCATGTTTTCCACACCCGATTACGATCCTGGCAGCCTGAATACTGGAAGATAGCTTTTGGCTATAACAGCGGTTTTCTGACGAAGGAAGGCTCTGATTTGAATTCTGCTTGCGACATTCAATCCCTCTCGTCATTTTACGTCGGAATAGCGCGTTTTCCACTACCCATTACGATCCTGGGAGCCAGATTACTGCAAGATAGGTTTTGGCTATAACAGCGATTTTCTGACGAAGGCAGTCTCTGATTTGAATTCTGCTTGCGGCATTCGATCCCTCTCGCCATTTTACGTCGGAATAGCGCGTTTTCCACTACCCATTACGATCCTGGGAGCCAGATTACTGCAAGATAGGTTTTGGCTATAACAGCGATTTCTGACGAAGGAAGTCTCTGATTTGAATTCTGCTTGCGGCATTCGATTCCTCTCGTCATTTTACGTCCGAATAGCATGTTTTCCACACCCGATTACGATCCTGGCAGCCTGAATACTGGAAGATAGCTTTTGGCTATAACAGCTGTTTTCTGACGAAGGAAGGCTCTGATTTAAATTCTGCTTGCGACATTCAATCCCTCTCGTCATTTTACGTCGGAATAGCATGTTTTCCATACCCGATTACGGTCCTGGAAGCCAGAATACTGAGAGATAGGTTTTGGATACAGGAGCGATTTTCTGACGAAGGCAGTCTCTGATTTAAATTCTGCTTGCGACATTCAATCCCTCTCGTCATTTTACGTCGGAATAGCATGTTTTCCATACCCGCTTACGGTCCTGGAGGCCAGAATACTGGGAGATAGGTTTTGGCTCTAACAGCAATTTTCAGACGAAGGAAGGCTCTGATTTGAATTCTGCTTGCGGCATTCGATTCCTCTCGTCATTTTACGTCGGAATAGCATGTTTTCCATACCCGATTACGGTCCTGGAAGCCAGAATACTGGGAGATAGGTTTTGGATACAGGAGCGATTTCTGACGAAGGCAGTCTCTGATTTGAATTCTGCTTGTGGCATTCGATTCCTCTCGTCATTTTACGTCGGAATAGCATGTTTTCCACACCCGATTACGATCCTGGCAGCCTGAATACTGGAAGATAGCTTTTGGCTATAACAGCGGTTCTCTGACGAAGGAAGGCTCTGATTTGAATTCTGCTTGCGGCATTCGATGCCTCTCGTCATTTTACGTCGGAATAGCATGTTTTCCATACCCGATTACGGTCCTGGAAGCCAGAATACTGGGAGATAGGTTTTGGATACAGGAGCGATTTTCTGACGAAGGCAGTCTCTGATTTGAATTCTGCTTGCGGCATTCGATTCCTCTCGTCATTTTACGTCGGAATAGCATGTTTTCCACACCCGATTACGATCCTGGGAGCCAGATTACTCCAAGATATGTTTTGGATTTAATACCGATTTTCTGACGAAGGAAGGCTCTGATTTGAATTCTGCTTGCGGCATTCGATCCCTCTCGCCATTTTACGTCGGAATAGCGCGTTTTCCACGACCCATTACGATCCTGGGAGCCAGATTACTGCAAGATAGGTTTTGGCTATAACAGCGATTTTCTGACGAAGGCAGTCTCTGATTTAAATTCTGCTTGCGACATTCAATCCCTCTCGTCATTTTACATCGGAATAGCATGTTTTCCACACCCGATTACGATCCTGGCAGCCTGAATACTGGAAGATAGCTTTTGGCTATAACAGCGGTTTTCTGACGAAGGAAGGCTCTGATTTAAATTCTGCTTGCGACATTCAATCCCTCTCGCCATTTTACGTCGGAATAGCATGTTTTCCATACCCGATTACGGTCCTAGAAGCCAGAATACTGGGAGATAGGTTTTGGATACAGGAGCGATTTTCTGACGAAGGCAGTCTCTGATTTAAATTCTGCTTGCGACATTCAATCCCTCTCGTCATTTTACGTCGGAATAGCATGTTTTCCATACCCGATTACGGTCCTGGAGGCCAGAATACTGGGAGATAGGTTTTGGCTGTAACAGCGATTTTCTGACGAAGGAAGGCTCTGATTTGAATTCTGCTTGCGACATTCGATCCCTCTCGCCATTTTACGTCGGAATAGCATGTTTTCCATCCCCGATTACGGTCCTGGAAGCCAGAATACTGGGAGATAGGTTTTGGATACAGGAGCGATTTTCTGACGAAGGAAAGCTCTGATTTGAATTCTGCTTGCGGCATTCGATCCCTCTCGCCATTTTACGTCGGAATAGCACGGTTTCCACACCCGATTACGATCCTGGCAGCCTGAATACTGGAAGATAGCTTTTGGCTATAACAGCGGTTCTCTGACGAAGGAAGGCTCTGATTTGAATTCTGCTTGCGGCATTCGATGCCTCTCGTCATTTTACGTCGGAATAGCACGGTTTCCACACCCGATTACGATCCTGGCAGCCTGAATACTGGAAGATAGCTTTTGGCTATAACAGCGGTTCTCTGACGAAGGAAGGCTCTGATTTGAATTCTGCTTCCGGCATTCGATCCCTCTCGCCATTTTACGTCGGAATAGCATGTTCTCCATACCCGATTACGGTCCTGGAAGCCAGAATACTGGGAGATAGGTTTTGGATACAGGAACGATTTTCTGACGAAGGAAGGCTCTGATTTAAATTCTGCTTGCGACATTCAATCCCTCTCGTCATTTTACGTCGGAATAGCATGTTTTCCATACCCGATTACGGTCCTGGAAGCCAGAATACTGGGAGATAGGTTTTGGATACAGGAGCGATTTTCTGACGAAGGAAGGCTCTGATTTGAATTCTGCTTGCGGCATTCGATCCCTCTCGCCATTTTACGTCGGAATAGCGCGTTTTCCACTACCCATTACGATCCTGGGAGCCAGATTACTGCAAGATAGGTTTTGGCTATAACAGCGATTTCTGACGAAGGAAGTCTCTGATTTGAATTCTGCTTGCGGCATTCGATTCCTCTCGTCATTTTACGTCCGAATAGCATGTTTTCCACACCCGATTACGATCCTGGCAGCCTGAATACTGGAAGATAGCTTTTGGCTATAACAGCGGTTCTCTGACGAAGGAAGGCTCTGATTTGAATTCTGCTTCCGGCATTCGATCCCTCTCGCCATTTTACGTCGGAATAGCATGTTCTCCATACCCGATTACGGTCCTGGAAGCCAGAATACTGGGAGATAGGTTTTGGATACAGGAACGATTTTCTGACGAAGGAAGGCTCTGATTTAAATTCTGCTTGCGACATTCAATCCCTCTCGTCATTTTACGTCGGAATAGCATGTTTTCCATACCCGATTACGGTCCTGGAAGCCAGAATACTGGGAGATAGGTTTTGGATACAGGAGCAATTTTCTGACGAAGGAAGGCTCTGATTTGAATTCTGCTTGCGGCATTCGATCCCTCTCGCCATTTTACGTCGGAATAGCGCGTTTTCCACTACCCATTACGATCCTGGGAGCCAGATTACTGCAAGATAGGTTTTGGCTATAACAGCGATTTCTGACGAAGGAAGTCTCTGATTTGAATTCTGCTTGCGGCATTCGATTCCTCTCGTCATTTTACGTCCGAATAGCATGTTTTCCACACCCGATTACGATCCTGGCAGCCTGAATACTGGAAGATAGCTTTTGGCTATAACAGCGGTTTTCTGACGAAGGAAGGCTCTGATTCAAATTCTGCTTGCGACATTCAATCCCTCTCGTCATTTTACGTCGGAATAGCATGTTTTCCATACCTGATTACGGTCATGGAAGCCAGAATACTGGGAGATAGGTTTTGGATACAGGAGCGATTTTCTGACGAACTCAGTCTCTGATTTAAATTCTGCTTGCGACATTCAATCCCTCTCGTCATTTTACGTCGGAATAGCATGTTTTCCATACCCGATTACGGTCCTGGAAGCCAGAATACTGGGAGATAGGTTTTGGATACAGGAGCGATTTCTGACGAAGGCAGTCTCTGATTTTAATTCTGCTTGCGGCATTCGATGCCTCTCGTCATTTTACGTCGGAATAGCATGTTTTCCACACGTGATTACGGTCCTGGAGGCCAGAATACTGGGAGATAGTTTTGGGCTCTAACAGCGATTTTCAGACGAAGGAAGGCTCTGATTTGAATTCTGCTTGCGGAATTCGAATCCTCTCGCCATTTTACGTCGGAATAGCATGTTTTCCACACCCGATTACGATCCTGGCAGTCTGAATACTGGAAGATAGCTTTTGGCTATAACAGCGGTTTGCTGACGAAGGAAGGCTCTGATTTGAATTCTGCTTGCGGCATTCGATTCCTCTCGTCATTTTACGTCGGAATAGCATGTTTTCCATACCCGATTACGGTCCTGGAAGCCAGAATACTGGGAGATAGGTTTTGGATACAGGAACGATTTCTGACGAAGGCAGTCTCTGATTTGAATTCTGCTTGCGGCATTCGATGCCTCTCGTCATTTTACGTCGGAATAGCATGTTTTCCACACGTGATTACGGTCCTGGAGGCCAGAATACTGGGAGATAGGTTTGGGCTCTAACAGCGATTTTCAGACGAAGGAAGGCTCTGATTTGAATTCTGCTTGCGGAATTCGAATCCTCTCGCCATTTTACGTCGGAATAGCATGTTTTCCACACCCGATTACGATCCTGGCAGTCTGAATACTGGAAGATAGCTTTTGGCTATAACAGCGGTTTGCTGACGAAGGAAGGCTCTGATTTGAATTCTGCTTGCGGCATTCGATTCCTCTCGTCATTTTACGTCGGAATAGCATGTTTTCCACACCCGATTACGATCCTGGGAGCCAGATTACTCCAAGATATGTTTTGGATTTAATACCGATTTTCTGACGAAGGAAGGCTCTGATTTGAATTCTGCTTGCGGCATTCGATCCCTCTCGCCATTTTACGTCGGAATAGCGCGTTTTCCACGACCCATTACGATCCTGGGAGCCAGATTACTGCAAGATAGGTTTTGGCTATAACAGCGATTTTCTGACGAAGGCAGTCTCTGATTTAAATTCTGCTTGCGACATTCAATCCCTCTCGTCATTTTACATCGGAATAGCATGTTTTCCACACCCGATTACGATCCTGGCAGCCTGAATACTGGAAGATAGCTTTTGGCTATAACAGCGGTTTTCTGACGAAGGAAGGCTCTGATTTAAATTCTGCTTGCGACATTCAATCCCTCTCGTCATTTTACGTCGGAATAGCATGTTTTCCATACCCGATTACGGTCCTGGAAGCCACAATACTGGGAGATAGGTTTTGGATACAGGAGCGATTTTCTGACGAAGGCAGTCTCTGATTTAAATTCTGCTTGCGACATTCAATCCCTCTCGTCATTTTACGTCGGAATAGCATGTTTTCCATACGTGATTACGGTCCTGGAGGCCAGAATACTGGGAGATAGGTTTTGGCTCTAACAGCGATTTTCAGACGAAGGAAGGCTCTGATTTGAATTCTGCTTGCGACATTCGATCCCTCTCGCCATTTTACGTCGGAATAGCATGTTTTCCATCCCCGATTACGGTCCTGGAAGCCAGAATACTGGGAGATAGGTTTTGGATACAGGAGCGATTTTCTGACGAAGGAAAGCTCTGATTTGAATTCTGCTAGCGGCATTCGATCCCTCTCGCCATTTTACGTCGGAATAGCACGGTTTCCACACCCGATTACGATCCTGGCAGCCTGAATACTGGAAGATAGCTTTTGGCTATAACAGCGATTTTCTGACGAAGGAAGGCTCTGATTTGAATTCTGCTTGCGGCATTCGATGCCTCTCGTCATTTTACGTCGGAATAGCACGGTTTCCACACCCGATTACGATCCTGGCAGCCTGAATACTGGAAGATAGCTTTTGGCTATAACAGCGATTTTCTGACGAAGGAAGGCTCTGATTTGAATTCTGCTTCCGGCATTCGATCCCTCTCGCCATTTTACGTCGGAATAGCATGTTCTCCATACCCGATTACGGTCCTGGAAGCCAGAATACTGGGAGATAGGTTTTGGATACAGGAACGATTTTCTGACGAAGGAAGGCTCTGATTTAAATTCTGCTTGCGACATTCAATCCCTCTCGTCATTTTACGTCGGAATAGCATGTTTTCCATACCCGATTACGGTCCTGGAAGCCAGAATACTGGGAGATAGGTTTTGGATACAGGAGCAATTTTCTGACGAAGGAAGGCTCTGATTTGAATTCTGCTTGCGGCATTCGATCCCTCTCGCCATTTTACGTCGGAATAGCGCGTTTTCCACTACCCATTACGATCCTGGGAGCCAGATTACTGCAAGATAGGTTTTGGCTATAACAGCGATTTCTGACGAAGGAAGTCTCTGATTTGAATTCTGCTTGCGGCATTCGATTCCTCTCGTCATTTTACGTCCGAATAGCATGTTTTCCACACCCGATTACGATCCTGGCAGCCTGAATACTGGAAGATAGCTTTTGGCTATAACAGCGGTTTTCTGACGAAGGAAGGCTCTGATTTGAATTCTGCTTCCGGCATTCGATCCCTCTCGCCATTTTACGTCGGAATAGCATGTTCTCCATACCCGATTACGGTCCTGGAAGCCAGAATACTGGGAGATAGGTTTTGGATACAGGAACGATTTTCTGACGAAGGAAGGCTCTGATTTAAATTCTGCTTGCGACATTCAATCCCTCTCGTCATTTTACGTCGGAATAGCATGTTTTCCATACCCGATTACGGTCCTGGAAGCCAGAATACTGGGAGATAGGTTTTGGATACAGGAGCAATTTTCTGACGAAGGAAGGCTCTGATTTGAATTCTGCTTGCGGCATTCGATCCCTCTCGCCATTTTACGTCGGAATAGCGCGTTTTCCACTACCCATTACGATCCTGGGAGCCAGATTACTGCAAGATAGGTTTTGGCTATAACAGCGATTTCTGACGAAGGAAGTCTCTGATTTGAATTCTGCTTGCGGCATTCGATTCCTCTCGTCATTTTACGTCCGAATAGCATGTTTTCCACACCCGATTACGATCCTGGCAGCCTGAATACTGGAAGATAGCTTTTGGCTATAACAGCGGTTTTCTGACGAAGGAAGGCTCTGATTTAAATTCTGCTTGCGACATTCAATCCCTCTCGTCATCTTACGTCGGAATAGCATGTTTTCCATACCTGATTACGGTCATGGAAGCCAGAATACTGGGAGATAGGTTTTGGATACAGGAGCGATTTTCTGACGAACTCAGTCTCTGATTTAAATTCTGCTTGCGACATTCAATCCCTCTCGTCATTTTACGTCGGAATAGCATGTTTTCCATACCCGATTACGGTCCTGGAAGCCAGAATACTGGGAGATAGGTTTTGGATACAGGAGCGATTTCTGACGAAGGCAGTCTCTGATTTGAATTCTGCTTGCGGCATTCGATGCCTCTCGTCATTTTACGTCGGAATAGCATGTTTTCCACACGTGATTACGGTCCTGGAGGCCAGAATACTGGGAGATAGGTTTGGGCTCTAACAGCGATTTTCAGACGAAGGAAGGCTCTGATTTGAATTCTGCTTGCGGAATTCGAATCCTCTCGCCATTTTACGTCGGAATAGCATGTTTTCCACACCCGATTACGATCCTGGCAGTCTGAATACTGGAAGATAGCTTTTGGCTATAACAGCGGTTTGCTGACGAAGGAAGGCTCTGATTTGAATTCTGCTTGCGGCATTCGATTCCTCTCGTCATTTTACGTCGGAATAGCATGTTTTCCACACCCGATTACGATCCTGGGAGCCAGATTACTGCAACACAGGTTTTGGCTGTAATAGCGATTTTTTGACGAAGGAAGTCTCTGATTTGAATTCTGCTTGCGGCATTCGATTCCTCTCGTCATTTTACGTCCGAATAGCATGTTTTCCACACCCGATTACGATCCTGGCAGCCTGAATACTGGAAGATAGGTTTTGGATACAGGAACGATTTTCTGACGAAGGAAGGCTCTGATTTGAATTCTGCTTGCGGCATTCGATGCCTCTCGTCATTTTACGTCGGAATAGCACGGTTTCCACACGTGATTACGGTCCTGGAGGCCAGAATACTGGGAGATAGGTTTTGGCTCTAACAGCGATTTTCAGACGAAGGAAGGCTCTGATTTGAATTCTGCTTGCGACATTCAATCCCTCTCGTCATTTGACGTCGGAATAGCATGTATTTCCATACCCGATTACGGTCCTGGAAGCCAGAATACTGGGAGATAGGTTTTGGATACAGGAACGATTTTCTGACGAAGGAAGGCTCTGATTTGAATTCTGCTTGCGGCATTCGATGCCTCTCGTCATTTTACGTCGGAATAGCATGTTTTCCACACCCGATTACGATCCTGGCAGCCTGAATACTGGAAGATAGCTTTTGGCTATAACAGCGGATTTCTGACGAAGGAAGGCTCTGATTTGAATTCTGCTTGCGACATTCAATCCCTCTCGTCATTTGACGTCGGAATAGCATGTATTTCCATACCCGATTACGGTCCTGGAAGCCAGAATACTGGGAGATAGGTATTGGCTCTAACAGAGATTTTCAGACGAAGGAAGGCTCTGATTGGAATTCTGCTTGCGACATTCAATCCCTCTCGTCATTTTACGTCGGAATAGCATGTTTTCCATACCCGATTACGGTCCTGGAAGCCAGAATACTGGGAGATACGTTTTGGATACAGGAGCGATTTCTGACGAAGGCAGTCTCTGATTTGAATTCTGCTTGCGGCATTCGATGCCTCTCGTCATTTTACGTCGGAATAGCATGTTTTCCACACGTGATTACGGTCCTGGAGGCCAGAATACTGGGAGATAGGTTTGGGCTCTAACAGCGATTTTCAGACGAAGGAAGGCTCTGATTTGAATTCTGCTTGCGGAATTCGAATCCTCTCGCCATTTTACGTCGGAATAGCATGTTTTCCACACCCGATTACGATCCTGGCAGTCTGAATACTGGAAGATAGCTTTTGGCTATAACAGCGGTTTGCTGACGAAGGAAGGCTCTGATTTGAATTCTGCTTGCGGCATTCGATTCCTCTCGTCATTTTACGTCGGAATAGCATGTTTTCCATACCCGATTACGGTCCTGGAAGCCAGAATACTGGGAGATAGGTTTTGGATACAGGAGCGATTTCTGATGAAGGCAGTCTCTGATTTGAATTCTGCTTGCGGCATTCGATGCCTCTCGTCATTTTACGTCGGAATAGCATGTTTTCCACACGTGATTACGGTCCTGGAGGCCAGAATACTGGGAGATAGGTTTGGGCTCTAACAGCGATTTTCAGACGAAGGAAGGCTCTGATTTGAATTCTGCTTGCGGAATTCGAATCCTCTCGCCATTTTACGTCGGAATAGCATGTTTTCCACACCCGATTACGATCCTGGCAGTCTGAATACTGGAAGATAGCTTTTGGCTATAACAGCGGTTTGCTGACGAAGGAAGGCTCTGATTTGAATTCTGCTTGCGGCATTCGATTCCTCTCGTCATTTTACGTCCGAATAGCATGTTTTCCACACCCGATTACGATCCTGGCAGCCTGAATACAGGAAGATAGGTTTTGGATACAGGTACGATTTTCTGACGAAGGAAGGCTCTGATTTGAATTCTGCTTGCGGCATTCGATGCCTCTCGTCATTTTACGTCGGAATAGCATGTTTTCCACACGTGATTACGGTCCTGGAGGCCAGAATACTGGGAGATAGGTTTGGGCTCTAACAGCGATTTTCAGACGAAGGAAGGCTCTGATTTGAATTCTGCTTGCGGAATTCGAATCCTCTCGCCATTTTACGTCGGAATAGCATGTTTTCCACACCCGATTACGATCCTGGCAGTCTGAATACTGGAAGATAGCTTTTGGCTATAACAGCGGTTTGCTGACGAAGGAAGGCTCTGATTTGAATTCTGCTTGCGGCATTCGATTCCTCTCGTCATTTTACGTCGGAATAGCATGTTTTCCACACCCGATTACGATCCTGGGAGCCAGATTACTGCAACACAGGTTTTGGCTGTAATAGCGATTTTTTGACGAAGGAAGTCTCTGATTTGAATTCTGCTTGCGGCATTCGATTCCTCTCGTCATTTTACGTCCGAATAGCATGTTTTCCACACCCGATTACGATCCTGGCAGCCTGAATACTGGAAGATAGGTTTTGGATACAGGAACGATTTTCTGACGAAGGAAGGCTCTGATTTGAATTCTGCTTGCGGCATTCGATGCCTCTCGTCATTTTACGTCGGAATAGCACGGTTTCCACACGTGATTACGGTCCTGGAGGCCAGAATACTGGGAGATAGGTTTTGGCTCTAACAGCGATTTTCAGACGAAGGAAGGCTCTGATTTGAATTCTGCTTGCGACATTCAATCCCTCTCGTCATTTGACGTCGGAATAGCAGGTATTTCCATACCCGATTACGGTCCTGGAAGCCAGAATACTGGGAGATAGGTTTTGGATACAGGAACGATTTTCTGACGAAGGAAGGCTCTGATTTGAATTCTGCTTGCGGCATTCGATGCCTCTCGTCATTTTACGTCGGAATAGCATGTTTTCCACACCCGATTACGATCCAGGCAGCCTGAATACTGGAAGATAGCTTTTGGATATAACAGCGGATTTCTGACGAAGGAAGGCTCTGATTTGAATTCTGCTTGCGACATTCAATCCCTCTCGTCATTTGACGTCGGAATAGCATGTATTTCCATACCCGATTACGGTCCTGGAAGCCAGAATACTGGGAGATAGGTATTGGCTCTAACAGAGATTTTCAGACGAAGGAAGGCTCTGATTGGAATTCTGCTTGCGACATTCAATCCCTCTCGTCATTTTACGTCGGAATAGCATGTTTTCCATACCCGATTACGGTCCTGGAAGCCAGAATACTGGGAGATACGTTTTGGATACAGGAGCGATTTCTGACGAAGGCAGTCTCTGATTTGAATTCTGCTTGCGGCATTCGATGCCTCTCGTCATTTTACGTCGGAATAGCATGTTTTCCACACGTGATTACGGTCCTGGAGGCCAGAATACTGGGAGATAGGTTTGGGCTCTAACAGCGATTTTCAGACGAAGGAAGGCTCTGATTTGAATTCTGCTTGCGGAATTCGAATCCTCTCGCCATTTTACGTCGGAATATCATGTTTTCCACACCCGATTACGATCCTGGCAGTCTGAATACTGGAAGATAGCTTTTGGCTATAACAGCGGTTTGCTGACGAAGGAAGGCTCTGATTTGAATTCTGCTTGCGGCATTCGATTCCTCTCGTCATTTTACGTCGGAATAGCATGTTTTCCATACCCGATTACGGTCCTGGAAGCCAGAATACTGGGAGATAGGTTTTGGATACAGGAGCGATTTCTGACGAAGGCAGTCTCTGATTTGAATTCTGCTTGCGGCATTCGATGCCTCTCGTCATTTTACGTCGGAATAGCATGTTTTCCACACGTGATTACGGTCCTGGAGGCCAGAATACTGGGAGATAGGTTTGGGCTCTAACAGCGATTTTCAGACGAAGGAAGGCTCTGATTTGAATTCTGCTTGCGGAATTCGAATCCTCTCGCCATTTTACGTCGGAATAGCATGTTTTCCACACCCGATTACGATCCTGGCAGCCTGAATACTGGAAGATAGCTTTTGGCTATAACAGCGGTTTGCTGACGAAGGAAGGCTCTGATTTGAATTCTGCTTGCGGCATTCGATTCCTCTCGTCATTTTACGTCCGAATAGCATGTTTTCCACACCCGATTACGATCCTGGCAGCCTGAATACAGGAAGATAGGTTTTGGATACAGGTACGATTTTCTGACGAAGGAAGGCTCTGATTTGAATTCTGCTTGCGGCATTCGATGCCTCTCGTCATTTTACGTCGGAATAGCACGGTTTCCACACGTGATTACAGTCCTGGAGGCCAGAATACTGGGAGATAGGTTTTGGCTCTAACAGCGATTTTCAGACGAAGGAAGGCTCTGATTTGAATTCTGCTTGCGACATTCAATCCCTCTCGTCATTTGACGTCGGAATAGCATGTATTTCCATACCCGATTACGGTCCTGGAAGCCAGAATACTGGGAGATAGGTTTTGGATACAGGAACGATTTTCTGACGAAGGAAGGCTCTGATTTGAATTCTGCTTGCGGCATTCGATGCCTCTCGTCATTTTACGTCGGAATAGCATGTTTTCCACACCCGATTACGATCCAGGCAGCCTGAATACTGGAAGATAGCTTTTGGCTATAACAGCGGATTTCTGACGAAGGAAGGCTCTGATTTGAATTCTGCTTGCGACATTCAATCCCTCTCGTCATTTGACGTCGGAATAGCATGTATTTCCATACCCGATTACGGTCCTGGAAGCCAGAATACTGGGAGATAGGTTTTGGCTCTAACAGAGATTTTCAGAAGAAGGAAGGCTCTGATTTGAATTCTGCTTGCGACATTCAATCCCTCTCGTCATTTTACGTCGGAATAGCATGTTTTCCATACCCGATTACGGTCCTGGAAGCCAGAATACTGGGAGATACGTTTTGGATACAGGAGCGATTTCTGACGAAGGCAGTCTCTGATTTGAATTCTGCTTGCGGCATTCGATGCCTCTCGTCATTTTACGTCGGAATAGCATGTTTTCCACACGTGATTACGGTCCTGGAGGCCAGAATACTGGGAGATAGGTTTGGGCTCTAACAGCGATTTTCAGACGAAGGAAGGCTCTGATTTGAATTCTGCTTGCGACATTCAATCCCTCTCGCCATTTTACGTCGGAATAGCATGTTTTCCACACCCGATTACGATCCTGGCAGCCTGAATACTGGAAGATAGCTTTTGGCTATAACAGCGGTTTGCTGACGAAGGAAGGCTCTGATTTGAATTCTGCTTGCGGCATTCAATCCCTCTTGTCATTTTACGTCGGAATAGCATGTTTTCCACACCCGATTACGGTCCTCGAAGCCAGAATACTGGGAGATAGGTTTTGGATACAGGAGCGATTTCTGACGAAGGCAGTCTGTGATTTGAATTCTGCTTGCGGCATTCGATGCCTCTCGTCATTTTACGTCGGAATAGCATGTTTTCCACACGTGATTACGGTCCTGGAGGCCAGAATACTGGGAGATAGGTTTGGGCTCTAACAGCGATTTTCAGACGAAGGAAGGCTCTGATTTGAATTCTGCTTGCGGAATTCGAATCCTCTCGCCATTTTACGTCGGAATAGCATGTTTTCCACACCCGATTACGATCCTGGCAGCCTGAATACTGGAAGATAGCTTTTGGCTATAACAGCGGTTTGCTGACGAAGGAAGGCTCTGATTTGAATTCTGCTTGCGGCATTCGATTCCTCTCGTCATTTTACGTCGGAATAGCATGTTTTCCATACCCGATTACGGTCCTGGAAGCCAGAATACTGGGAGATAGGTTTTGGATACAGGAGCGATTTCTGACGAAGGCAGTCTCTGATTTGAATTCTGCTTGCGGCATTCGATGCCTCTCGTCATTTTACGTCGGAATAGCATGTTTTCCACACGTGATTACGGTCCTGGAGGCCAGAATACTGGGAGATAGGTTTGGGCTCTAACAGCGATTTTCAGACGAAGGAAGGCTCTGATTTGAATTCTGCTTGCGGAATTCGAATCCTCTCGCCATTTTACGTCGGAATAGCATGTTTTCCACACCCGATTACGATCCTGGCAGTCTGAATACTGGAAGATAGCTTTTGGCTATAACAGCGGTTTGCTGACGAAGGAAGGCTCTGATTTGAATTCTGCTTGCGGCATTCGATTCCTCTCGTCATTTTACGTCGGAATAGCATGTTTTCCACACCCGATTACGATCCTGGCAGCCTGAATACAGGAAGATAGGTTTTGGATACAGGAACGATTTTCTGACGAAGGAAGGCTCTGATTTGAATTCTGCTTGCGGCATTCGATGCCTCTCGTCATTTTACGTCGGAATAGCACGGTTTCCACACGTGATTACGGTCCTGGAGGCCAGAATACTGGGAGATAGGTTTTGGCTCTAACAGCGATTTTCAGACGAAGGAAGGCTCTGATTTGAATTCTGCTTGCGACATTCAATCCCTCTCGTCATTTGACGTCGGAATAGCATGTATTTCCATACCCGATTACGGTCCTGGAAGCCAGAATACTGGGAGATAGGTTTTGGATACAGGAACGATTTTCTGACGAAGGAAGGCTCTGATTTGAATTCTGCTTGCGGCATTCGATGCCTCTCGTCATTTTACGTCGGAATAGCATGTTTTCCACACCCGATTACGATCCTGGCAGCCTGAATACTGGAAGATAGCTTTTGGCTATAACAGCGGATTTCTGACGAAGGAAGGCTCTGATTTGAATTCTGCTTGCGACATTCAATCCCTCTCGTCATTTGACGTCGGAATAGCATGTATTTCCATACCCGATTACGGTCCTGGAAGCCAGAATACTGGGAGATAGGTTTTGGCTCTAACAGAGATTTTCAGACGAAGGAAGGCTCTGATTGGAATTCTGCTTGCGACATTCAATCCCTCTCGTCATTTTACGTCGGAATAGCATGTTTTCCATACCCGATTACGGTCCTGGAAGCCAGAATACTGGGAGATACGTTTTGGATACAGGAGCGATTTCTGACGAAGGCAGTCTCTGATTTGAATTCTGCTTGCGGCATTCGATGCCTCTCGTCATTTTACGTCGGAATAGCACGTTTTCCACACGTGATTACGGTCCTGGAGGCCAGAATACTGGGAGATAGGTTTGGGCTCTAACAGCGATTTTCAGACGAAGGAAGGCTCTGATTTGAATTCTGCTTGCGGAATTCGAATCCTCTCGCCATTTTACGTCGGAATAGCATGTTTTCCACACCCGATTACGATCCTGGCAGTCTGAATACTGGAAGATAGCTTTTGGCTATAACAGCGGTTTGCTGACGAAGGAAGGCTCTGATTTGAATTCTGCTTGCGGCATTCGATTCCTCTCGTCATTTTACGTCGGAATAGCATGTTTTCCATACCCGATTACGGTCCTGGAAGCCAGAATACTGGGAGATAGGTTTTGGATACAGGAGCGATTTCTGACGAAGGCAGTCTCTGATTTGAATTCTGCTTGCGGCATTCGATGCCTCTCGTCATTTTACGTCGGAATAGCATGTTTTCCACACGTGATTACGGTCCTGGAGGCCAGAATACTGGGAGATAGGTTTGGGCTCTAACAGCGATTTTCAGACGAAGGAAGGCTCTGATTTGAATTCTGCTTGCGGAATTCGAATCCTCTCGCCATTTTACGTCGGAATAGCATGTTTTCCACACCCGATTACGATCCTGGCAGTCTGAATACTGGAAGATAGCTTTTGGCTATAACAGCGGTTTGCTGACGAAGGAAGGCTCTGATTTGAATTCTGCTTGCGGCATTCGATTCCTCTCGTCATTTTACGTCCGAATAGCATGTTTTCCACACCCGATTACGATCCTGGCAGCCTGAATACAGGAAGATAGGTTTTGGATACAGGTACGATTTTCTGACGAAGGAAGGCTCTGATTTGAATTCTGCTTGCGGCATTCGATACCTATCGTCATTTTACGTCGGAATAGCACGGTTTCCACACGCGATTACAGTCCTGGAGGCCAGAATACTGGGAGATAGGTTTTGGCTCTAACAGCGATTTTCAGACGAAGGAAGGCTCTGATTTGAATTCTGCTTGCGACATTCAATCCCTCTCGTCATTTGACGTCGGAATAGCATGTATTTCCATACCCGATTACGGTCCTGGAAGCCAGAATACTGGGAGATAGGTTTTGGATACAGGAACGATTTTCTGACGAAGGAAGGCTCTGATTTGAATTCTGCTTGCGGCATTCGATGCCTCTCGTCATTTTACGTCGGAATAGCATGTTTTCCACACCCGATTACGATCCTGGCAGCCTGAATACTGGAAGATAGCTTTTGGCTATAACAGCGGATTTCTGACGAAGGAAGGCTCTGATTTGAATTCTGCTTGCGACATTCAATCCCTCTCGTCATTTGACGTCGGAATAGCATGTATTTCCATACCCGATTACGGTCCTGGAAGCCAGAATACTGGGAGATAGGTTTTGGCTCTAACAGCGATTTTCAGACGAAGGAAGGCTCTGATTTGAATTCTGCTTGCGACATTCAATCCCTCTCGTCATTTTACGTCGGAATAGCATGTTTTCCATACCCGATTACGGTCCTGGAAGCCAGAATACTGGGAGATACGTTTTGGATACAGGAGCGATTTCTGACGAAGGCAGTCTCTGATTTGAATTCTGCTTGCGGCATTCGATGCCTCTCGTCATTTTACGTCGGAATAGCATGTTTTCCACACGTGATTACGGTCCTGGAGGCCAGAATACTGGGAGATAGGTTTGGGCTCTAACAGCGATTTTCAGACGAAGGAAGGCTCTGATTTGAATTCTGCTTGCGACATTCAATCCCTCTCGTCATTTGACGTCGGAATAGCATGTATTTCCATACCCGATTACGGTCCTGGAAGCCAGAATACTGGGAGATAGGTTTTGGATACAGGAGCGATTTTCTGACGAAGGCAGTCTCTGATTTAAATTCTGCTTGCGACATTCAATCCCTCTCGTCATTTTACGTCGGAATAGCATGTTTTCCATACCCGATTACGGTCCTGGAAGCCAGAATACTGGGAGATACGTTTTGGATACAGGAGCGATTTCTGACGAAGGCAGTCTCTGATTTGAATTCTGCTTGCGGCATTCGATGCCTCTCGTCATTTTACGTCGGAATAGCATGTTTTCCACACGTGATTACGGTCCTGGAGGCCAGAATACTGGGAGATAGGTTTGGGCTCTAACAGCGATTTTCAGACGAAGGAAGGCTCTGATTTGAATTCTGCTTGCGACATTCAATCCCTCTCGCCATTTTACGTCGGAATAGCATGTTTTCCACACCCGATTACGATCCTGGCAGCCTGAATACTGGAAGATAGCTTTTGGCTATAACAGCGGTTTGCTGACGAAGGAAGGCTCTGATTTGAATTCTGCTTGCGGCATTCAATCCCTCTTGTCATTTTACGTCGGAATAGCATGTTTTCCACACCCGATTACGGTCCTCGAAGCCAGAATACTGGGAGATAGGTTTTGGATACAGGAGCGATTTCTGACGAAGGCAGTCTCTGATTTGAATTCTGCTTGCGGCATTCGATGCCTCTCGTCATTTTACGTCGGAATAGCATGTTTTCCACACGTGATTACGGTCCTGGAGGCCAGAATACTGGGAGATAGGTTTGGGCTCTAACAGCGATTTTCAGACGAAGGAAGGCTCTGATTTGAATTCTGCTTGCGGAATTCGAATCCTCTCGCCATTTTACGTCGGAATAGCATGTTTTCCACACCCGATTACGATCCTGGCAGTCTGAATACTGGAAGATAGCTTTTGGCTATAACAGCGGTTTGCTGACGAAGGAAGGCTCTGATTTGAATTCTGCTTGCGGCATTCGATTCCTCTCGTCATTTTACGTCGGAATAGCATGTTTTCCATACCCGATTACGGTCCTGGAAGCCAGAATACTGGGAGATAGGTTTTGGATACAGGAGCGATTTCTGACGAAGGCAGTCTCTGATTTGAATTCTGCTTGCGGCATTCGATGCCTCTCGTCATTTTACGTCGGAATAGCATGTTTTCCACACGTGATTACGGTCCTGGAGGCCAGAATACTGGGAGATAGGTTTGGGCTCTAACAGCGATTTTCAGACGAAGGAAGGCTCTGATTTGAATTCTGCTTGCGGAATTCGAATCCTCTCGCCATTTTACGTCGGAATAGCATGTTTTCCACACCCGATTACGATCCTGGCAGTCTGAATACTGGAAGATAGCTTTTGGCTATAACAGCGGTTTGCTGACGAAGGAAGGCTCTGATTTGAATTCTGCTTGCGGCATTCGATTCCTCTCGTCATTTTACGTCGGAATAGCATGTTTTCCACACCCGATTACGATCCTGGGAGCCAGATTACTGCAACACAGGTTTTGGCTGTAATAGCGATTTTTTGACGAAGGAAGTCTCTGATTTGAATTCTGCTTGCGGCATTCGATTCCTCTCGTCATTTTACGTCCGAATAGCATGTTTTCCACACCCGATTACGATCCTGGCAGCCTGAATACAGGAAGATAGGTTTTGGATACAGGAACGATTTTCTGACGAAGGAAGGCTCTGATTTGAATTCTGCTTGCGGCATTCGATGCCTCTCGTCATTTTACGTCGGAATAGCACGGTTTCCACACGTGATTACGGTCCTGGAGGCCAGAATACTGGGAGATAGGTTTTGGCTCTAACAGCGATTTTCAGACGAAGGAAGGCTCTGATTTGAATTCTGCTTGCGACATTCAATCCCTCTCGTCATTTGACGTCGGAATAGCAGGTATTTCCATACCCGATTACGGTCCTGGAAGCCAGAATACTGGGAGATAGGTTTTGGCTCTAACAGAGATTTTCAGACGAAGGAAGGCTCTGATTGGAATTCTGCTTGCGACATTCAATCCCTCTCGTCATTTTACGTCGGAATAGCATGTTTTCCATACCCGATTACGGTCCTGGAAGCCAGAATACTGGGAGATACGTTTTGGATACAGGAGCGATTTCTGACGAAGGCAGTCTCTGATTTGAATTCTGCTTGCGGCATTCGATGCCTCTCGTCATTTTTCGTCGGAATAGCATGTTTTCCACACGTGATTACGGTCCTGGAGGCCAGAATACTGGGAGATAGGTTTGGGCTCTAACAGCGATTTTCAGACGAAGGAAGGCTCTGATTTGAATTCTGCTTGCGGAATTCGAATCCTCTCGCCATTTTACGTCGGAATAGCATGTTTTCCACACCCGATTACGATCCTGGCAGTCTGAATACTGGAAGATAGCTTTTGGCTATAACAGCGGTTTGCTGACGAAGGAAGGCTCTGATTTGAATTCTGCTTGCGGCATTCGATTCCTCTCGTCATTTTACGTCGGAATAGCATGTTTTCCATACCCGATTACGGTCCTGGAAGCCAGAATACTGGGAGATAGGTTTTGGATACAGGAGCGATTTCTGACGAAGGCAGTCTCTGATTTGAATTCTGCTTGCGGCATTCGATGCCTCTCGTCATTTTACGTCGGAATAGCATGTTTTCCACACGTGATTACGGTCCTGGAGGCCAGAATACTGGGAGATAGGTTTGGGCTCTAACAGCGATTTTCAGACGAAGGAAGGCTCTGATTTGAATTCTGCTTGCGGAATTCGAATCCTCTCGCCATTTTACGTCGGAATAGCATGTTTTCCACACCCGATTACGATCCTGGCAGTCTGAATACTGGAAGATAGCTTTTGGCTATAACAGCGGTTTGCTGACGAAGGAAGGCTCTGATTTGAATTCTGCTTGCGGCATTCGATTCCTCTCGTCATTTTACGTCGGAATAGCATGTTTTCCACACCCGATTACGATCCTGGGAGCCAGATTACTGCAACACAGGTTTTGGCTGTAATAGCGATTTTTTGACGAAGGAAGTCTCTGATTTGAATTCTGCTTGCGGCATTCGATTCCTCTCGTCATTTTACGTCCGAATAGTATGTTTTCCACACCCGATTACGATCCTGGCAGCCTGAATACAGGAAGATAGGTTTTGGATACAGGAACGATTTTCTGACGAAGGAAGGCTCTGATTTGAATTCTGCTTGCGGCATTCGATGCCTCTCGTCATTTTACGTCGGAATAGCACGGTTTCCACACGTGATTACGGTCCTGGAGGCCAGAATACTGGGAGATAGGTTTTGGCTCTAACAGAGATTTTCAGACGAAGGAAGGCTCTGATTGGAATTCTGCTTGCGACATTCAATCCCTCTCGTCATTTGACGTCGGAATAGCATGTATTTCCATACCCGATTACGGTCCTGGAAGCCAGAATACTGGGAGATAGGTTTTGGATACAGGAGCGATTTTCTGACGAAGGCAGTCTCTGATTTAAATTCTGCTTGCGACATTCAATCCCTCTCGTCATTTTACGTCGGAATAGCATGTTTTCCATACCCGATTACGGTCCTGGAAGCCAGAATACTGGGAGATACGTTTTGGATACAGGAGCGATTTCTGACGAAGGCAGTCTCTGATTTGAATTCTGCTTGCGGCATTCGATGCCTCTCGTCATTTTACGTCGGAATAGCATGTTTTCCACACGTGATTACGGTCCTGGAGGCCCGAATACTGGGAGATAGGTTTGGGCTCTAACAGCGATTTTCAGACGAAGGAAGGCTCTGATTTGAATTCTGCTTGCGACATTCAATCCCTCTCGTCATTTTACGTCGGAATAGCATGTTTTCCACACCCGATTACGATCCAGGCAGCCTGAATACTGGAAGATAGCTTTTGGCTATAACAGCGGATTTCTGACGAAGGAAGGCTCTGATTTGAATTCTGCTTGCGACATTCAATCCCTCTCGTCATTTTACGTCGGAATAGCATGTTTTCCATACCCGATTACGGTCCTGGAAGCCAGAATACTGGGAGATACGTTTTGGATACAGGAGCGATTTCTGACGAAGGCAGTCTCTGATTTGAATTCTGCTTGCGGCATTCGATGCCTCTCGTCATTTTACGTCGGAATAGCATGTTTTCCACACGTGATTACGGTCCTGGAGGCCCGAATACTGGGAGATAGGTTTGGGCTCTAACAGCGATTTTCAGACGAAGGAAGGCTCTGATTTGAATTCTGCTTGCGACATTCAATCCCTCTCGTCATTTTACGTCGGAATAGCATGTTTTCCATACCCGATTACGGTCCTGGAAGCCAGAATACTGGGAGATACGTTTTGGATACAGGAGCGATTTCTGACGAAGGAAGTCTCTGATTTGAATTCTGCTTGCGGCATTCGATTCTTCTCGTCATTTTACGTCCGAATAGCATGTTTTCCACACCCGATTACGATCCTGGCAGCCTGAATACTGGAAGATAGCTTTTGGCTATAACAGCGGATTTCTGACGAAGGAAGGCTCTGATTTGAATTCTGCTTGCGACATTCAATCCCTCTCGTCATTTGACGTCGGAATAGCATGTATATCCATACCCGATTACGGTCCTGGAAGCCAGAATACTGGGAGATAGGTTTTGGATACAGGAACGATTTTCTGACGAAGGAAGGCTCTGATTTGAATTCTGCTTGCGGCATTCGAATCCTCTCGCCATTTTACGTCGGAATAGCATGTTTTCCACACCCGATTACGGTCCTGGAAGCCAGAATACTGGGAGATAGGTTTTGGATACAGGAACGATTTTCTGACGAAGGAAGGCTCTGATTTGAATTCTGCTTGCGGCATTCGATGCCTCTCGTCATTTTACGTCGGAATAGGATGTTTTCCACACCCGATTACGGTCCTCGAAGTCAGAATACTGGGAGATAGGTTTTGGCTATAACAGCGATTTTCTGACGAAGGCAGTCTCTGATTTGAATTCTGCTTGCGACATTCAATCCCTCTCGTCATTTGACGTCGGAATAGCATGTATTTCCATACCCGATTACGGTCCTGGAAGCCAGAATACTGGAAGTTAGCTTTTGACTATAACAGCGGTTTTCTGACGAAGGAAGGATCTGATTTGAATTCTGCTTGCGGCATTCGATTCCTTTCGTCATTTTACGTCCGAATAATATGTTTTCCACACCCGATTACGATCCTGGCAGCCTGAATACTGGAAGATAGCTTTTGGCTATAACAGCGGTTTTCTGACGAAGGAAGGATCTGATTTGAATTCTGCTTGCGGCATTCGATTCCTTTCGTCATTTTACGTCCGAATAGTATGTTTTCCACACCCGATTACGATCCTGGCAGCCTGAATACTGGAAGATAGCTTTTGGCTATAACAGCGGATTTCTGACGAAGGAAGGCTCTGATTTGAATTCTGCTTGCGGCATTCGATGCCTCTCGTCATTTTACGTCGGAATAGCACGGTTTCCACACGTGATTACGGTCCTGGAGGCCAGAATACTGGGAGATAGGTTTTGGCTCTAACAGCGATTTTCAGACGAAGGAAGGCTCTGATTTGAATTCTGCTTGCGACATTCAATCCCTCTCGCCATTTTACGTCGGAATAGCATGTTTTCCACACCCGATTACGATCCTGGCAGCCTGAATACTGGAAGATAGCTTTTGGCTATAACAGCGGATTTCTGACGAAGGAAGGCTCTGATTTGAATTCTGCTTGCGGCATTCGATGCCTCTCGTCATTTTACGTCGGAATAGCACGGTTTCCACACGTGATTACGGTCCTGGAGGCCAGAATACTGGGAGATAGGTTTTGGCTCTAACAGCGATTTTCAGACGAAGGAAGGCTCTGATTTGAATTCTGCTTGCGACATTCAATCCCTCTCGCCATTTTACGTCGGAATAGCATGTTTTCCACACCCGATTACGATCCTGGCAGCCTGAATACTGGAAGATAGGTTTTGGCTATAACAGCGGTTTGCTGACGAAGGAAGGCTCTGATTTGAATTCTGCTTGCGGCATTCGAATCCTCTCGCCATTTTACGTCGGAATAGCATGTTTTCCACACCCGATTACGATCCTGGCAGCCTGAATACTGGAAGACAGCTTTTGGCTATAACAGCGGTTTACTGACGAAGGGAGGCTCTGATTTGAATTCTGCTTGCGACATTCGATTCCTCTCGTCATTTTACGTCGGAATAGGATGTTTTCCACACCCGATTACGGTCCTCGAAGCCAGAATACTGGGAGATAGGTTTTGGATACAGGAGCGATTTCTGACGAAGGCAGTCTCTGATTTGAATTCTGCTTGTGGCATTCGATTCCTCTCGTCATTTTACGTCGGAATAGCATGTTTTCCACACCCGATTACGATCCTGGCAGCCTGAATACTGGAAGATAGCTTTTGGCTATAACAGCGGTTTTCTGACGAAAGAAGGCTCTGATTTGAATTCTGCTTGCGACATTCAATCCCTCTCGCCATTTTACGTCGGAGCAGCATGTTTTCCACACCCGATTACGGTCCTCGAAGCCTGAAAACTGGGAGATAGGTTTTGGCTATAACAGCGATTTTCTGACGAAGGCAGTCTCTGTTTTGAATTCTGCTTCCGGCATTCGATTCCTCTCGTCATCTTACGTCCGAATAGCATGTTTTCCACACCCGATTACGATCCTGGGAGCCAGATTACTGCAACACAGGTTTTGGCTGTAATAGCGATTTTTTGACGAAAGAAGGCTCTGATTTGAATTCTGCTTGCGACATTCAATCCCTCTCGCCATTTTACGTCGGAGCAGCATGTTTTCCACACCCGATTACGGTCCTCGAAGCCTGAATACTGGGAGATAGGTTTTGGCTATAACAGCGATTTTCTGACGAAGGCAGTCTCTGTTTTGAATTCTGCTTGCGGCATTCGAATCCTCTCGCCATTTTACGTCGGAATAGCATGTTTTCCACACCCGATTACGATCCTGGCAGCCTGAATACTGGAAGATAGCTTTTGGCTATAACAGCGGTTTTCTGACGAAAGAAGGCTCTGATTTGAATTCTGCTTGCGGCATTCGATGCCTCTCGTCATTTTACGTCGGAATAGCACGGTTTCCACACGTGATTACGGTCCTGGAGGCCAGAATACTGGGAGATAGGTTTTGGCTCTAACAGCGATTTTCAGACGAAGGAAGGCTCTGATTTGAATTCTGCTTGCGACATTCAATCCCTCTCGCCATTTTACGTCGGAATAGCATGTTTTCCACACCCGATTACGATCCTGGCAGCCTGAATACTGGGAGATAGGTTTTGGCTATAACAGCGATTTTCTGACGAAGGCAGTCTCTGATTTGAATTCTGCTTGCGACATTCAATCCCTCTCGCCATTTTACGTCGGAGCAGCATGTTTTCCACACCCGATTACGGTCCTCGAAGCCTGAATACTGGGAGATAGGTTTTGGCTATAACAGCGATTTTCTGACGAAGGCAGTCTCTGTTTTGAATTCTGCTTCCGGCATTCGATTCCTCTCGTCATTTTACGTCGGAATAGCATGTTTTCCACACCCGATTACGATCCTGGCAGCCTGAATACTGGAAGATAGCTTTTGGCTATAACAGCGGTTTTCTGACGAAAGAAGGCTCTGATTTGAATTCTGCTTGCGACATTCAATCCCTCTCGCCATTTTACGTCGGAGCAGCATGTTTTCCACACCCGATTACGGTCCTCGAAGCCTGAATACTGGGAGATAGGTTTTGGCTATAACAGCGATTTTCTGACGAAGGCAGTCTCTGTTTTGAATTCTGCTTCCGGCATTCGATTCCTCTCGTCATCTTACGTCCGAATAGCATGTTTTCCACACCCGATTACGGTCCTGGAAGCCAGAATACTGGGAGATAGGTTTTGGATACAGGAGCGATTTTCTGACGAAGGCAGTCTCTGATTTAAATTCTGCTTGCGACATTCAATCCCTCTCGCCATTTTACGTCGGAGCAGCATGTTTTCCACACCCGATTACGGTCCTCGAAGCCTGAATACTGGGAGATAGGTTTTGGCTATAACAGCGATTTTCTGACGAAGGCAGTCTCTGTTTTGAATTCTGCTTCCGGCATTCGATGCCTCTCGTCATTTTACGTCGGAATAGCATGTTTTCCACACGTGATTACGGTCCTGGAGGCCAGAATACTGGGAGATAGGTTTGGGCTCTAACAGCGATTTTCAGACGAAGGAAGGCTCTGATTTGAATTCTGCTTGCGGAATTCGAATCCTCTCGCCATTTTACGTCGGAATAGCATGTTTTCCACACCCGATTACGATCCTGGCAGTCTGAATACTGGAAGATAGCTTTTGGCTATAACAGCGGTTTGCTGACGAAGGAAGGCTCTGATTTGAATTCTGCTTGCGGCATTCGATTCCTCTCGTCATTTTACGTCGGAATAGCATGTTTTCCACACCCGATTACGATCCTGGGAGCCAGATTACTGCAACACAGGTTTTGGCTGTAATAGCGATTTTTTGACGAAGGAAGTCTCTGATTTGAATTCTGCTTGCGGCATTCGATTCCTCTCGTCATTTTACGTCCGAATAGCATGTTTTCCACACCCGATTACGATCCTGGCAGCCTGAATACAGGAAGATAGGTTTTGGATACAGGTACGATTTTCTGACGAAGGAAGGCTCTGATTTGAATTCTGCTTGCGGCATTCGATGCCTCTCGTCATTTTACGTCGGAATAGCACGGTTTCCACACGTGATTACAGTCCTGGAGGCCAGAATACTGGGAGATAGGTTTTGGCTCTAACAGCGATTTTCAGACGAAGGAAGGCTCTGATTTGAATTCTGCTTGCGACATTCAATCCCTCTCGTCATTTGACGTCGGAATAGCAGGTATTTCCATACCCGATTACGGTCCTGGAAGCCAGAATACTGGGAGATAGGTTTTGGATACAGGAACGATTTTCTGACGAAGGAAGGCTCTGATTTGAATTCTGCTTGCGGCATTCGATGCCTCTCGTCATTTTACGTCGGAATAGCATGTTTTCCACACCCGATTACGATCCAGGCAGCCTGAATACTGGAAGATAGCTTTTGGCTATAACAGCGGATTTCTGACGAAGGAAGGCTCTGATTTGAATTCTGCTTGCGACATTCAATCCCTCTCGTCATTTGACGTCGGAATAGCAGGTATTTCCATACCCGATTACGGTCCTGGAAGCCAGAATACTGGGAGATAGGTTTTGGATACAGGAACGATTTTCTGACGAAGGAAGGCTCTGATTTGAATTCTGCTTGCGGCATTCGATGCCTCTCGTCATTTTACGTCGGAATAGCATGTTTTCCACACCCGATTACGATCCAGGCAGCCTGAATACTGGAAGATAGCTTTTGGCTATAACAGCGGATTTCTGACGAAGGAAGGCTCTGATTTGAATTCTGCTTGCGACATTCAATCCCTCTCGTAATTTGACGTCGGAATAGCATGTATTTCCATACCCGATTACGGTCCTGGAAGCCAGAATACTGGGAGATAGGTTTTGGCTCTAACAGAGATTTTCAGACGAAGGAAGGCTCTGATTTGAATTCTGCTTGCGACATTCAATCCCTCTCGTCATTTTACGTCGGAATAGCATGTTTTCCATACCCGATTACGGTCCTGGAAGCCAGAATACTGGGAGATACGTTTTGGATACAGGAGCGATTTCTGACGAAGGCAGTCTCTGATTTGAATTCTGCTTGCGGCATTCGATGCCTCTCGCCATTTTACGTCGGAATAGCATGTTTTCCACACGTGATTACGGTCCTGGATGCCAGAATACTGGGAGATAGGTTTGGGCTCTAACAGCGATTTTCAGACGAAGGAAGGCTCTGATTTGAATTCTGCTTGCGACATTCAATCCCTCTCGTCATTTGACGTCGGAATAGCATGTATTTCCATACCCGATTACGGTCCTGGAAGCCAGAATACTGGGAGATAGGTTTTGGATACAGGAGCGATTTTCTGACGAAGGCAGTCTCTGATTTAAATTCTGCTTGCGACATTCAATCCCTCTCGTCATTTTACGTCGGAATAGCATGTTTTCCATACCCGATTACGGTCCTGGAAGCCAGAATACTGGGAGATACGTTTTGGATACAGGAGCGATTTCTGACGAAGGCAGTCTCTGATTTGAATTCTGCTTGCGGCATTCGATGCCTCTCGTCATTTTACGTCGGAATAGCATGTTTTCCACACGTGATTACGGTCCTGGAGGCCAGAATACTGGGAGATAGGTTTGGGCTCTAACAGCGATTTTCAGACGAAGGAAGGCTCTGATTTGAATTCTGCTTGCGACATTCAATCCCTCTCGCCATTTTACGTCGGAATAGCATGTTTTCCACACCCGATTACGATCCTGGCAGCCTGAATACTGGAAGATAGCTTTTGGCTATAACAGCGGTTTGCTGACGAAGGAAGGCTCTGATTTGAATTCTGCTTGCGGCATTCAATCCCTCTTGTCATTTTACGTCGGAATAGCATGTTTTCCACACCCGATTACGGTCCTCGAAGCCAGAATACTGGGAGATAGGTTTTGGATACAGGAGCGATTTCTGACGAAGGCAGTCTGTGATTTGAATTCTGCTTGCGGCATTCGATGCCTCTCGTCATTTTACGTCGGAATAGCATGTTTTCCACACGTGATTACGGTCCTGGAGGCCAGAATACTGGGAGATAGGTTTGGGCTCTAACAGCGATTTTCAGACGAAGGAAGGCTCTGATTTGAATTCTGCTTGCGGAATTCGAATCCTCTCGCCATTTTACGTCGGAATAGCATGTTTTCCACACCCGATTACGATCCTGGCAGTCTGAATACTGGAAGATAGCTTTTGGCTATAACAGCGGTTTGCTGACGAAGGAAGGCTCTGATTTGAATTCTGCTTGCGGCATTCGATTCCTCTCGTCATTTTACGTCGGAATAGCATGTTTTCCATACCCGATTACGGTCCTGGAAGCCAGAATACTGGGAGATAGGTTTTGGATACAGGAGCGATTTCTGACGAAGGCAGTCTCTGATTTGAATTCTGCTTGCGGCATTCGATGCCTCTCGTCATTTTACGTCGGAATAGCATGTTTTCCACACGTGATTACGGTCCTGGAGGCCAGAATACTGGGAGATAGGTTTGGGCTCTAACAGCGATTTTCAGACGAAGGAAGGCTCTGATTTGAATTCTGCTTGCGGAATTCGAATCCTCTCGCCATTTTACGTCGGAATAGCATGTTTTCCACACCCGATTACGATCCTGGCAGTCTGAATACTGGAAGATAGCTTTTGGCTATAACAGCGGTTTGCTGACGAAGGAAGGCTCTGATTTGAATTCTGCTTGCGGCATTCGATTCCTCTCGTCATTTTACGTCGGAATAGCATGTTTTCCACACCCGATTACGATCCTGGGAGCCAGATTACTGCAACACAGGTTTTGGCTGTAATAGCGATTTTTTGACGAAGGAAGTCTCTGATTTGAATTCTGCTTGCGGCATTCGATTCCTCTCGTCATTTTACGTCCGAATAGCATGTTTTCCACACCCGATTACGATCCTGGCAGCCTGAATACTGGAAGATAGGTTTTGGATACAGGAACGATTTTCTGACGAAGGAAGGCTCTGATTTGAATTCTGCTTGCGGCATTCGATGCCTCTCGTCATTTTACGTCGGAATAGCACGGTTTCCACACGTGATTACGGTCCTGGAGGCCAGAATACTGGGAGATAGGTTTTGGCTCTAACAGCGATTTTCAGACGAAGGAAGGCTCTGATTTGAATTCTGCTTGCGACATTCAATCCCTCTCGTCATTTGACGTCGGAATAGCATGTTTTTCCATACCCGATTACGGTCCTGGAAGCCAGAATACTGGGAGATAGGTTTTGGATACAGGAACGATTTTCTGACGAAGGAAGGCTCTGATTTGAATTCTGCTTGCGGCATTCGATGCCTCTCGTCATTTTACGTCGGAATAGCATGTTTTCCACACCCGATTACGATCCTGGCAGCCTGAATACTGGAAGATAGCTTTTGGCTATAACAGCGGATTTCTGACGAAGGAAGGCTCTGATTTGAATTCTGCTTGCGACATTCAATCCCTCTCGTCATTTTACGTCGGAATAGCATGTTTTCCATACCCGATTACGGTCCTGGAAGCCAGAATACTGGGAGATACGTTTTGGATACAGGAGCGATTTCTGACGAAGGCAGTCTCTGATTTGAATTCTGCTTGCGGCATTCGATGCCTCTCGTCATTTTACGTCGGAATAGCATGTTTTCCACACGTGATTACGGTCCTGGAGGCCAGAATACTGGGAGATAGGTTTGGGCTCTAACAGCGATTTTCAGACGAAGGAAGGCTCTGATTTGAATTCTGCTTGCGGAATTCGAATCCTCTCGCCATTTTACGTCGGAATAGCATGTTTTCCACACCCGATTACGATCCTGGCAGTCTGAATACTGGAAGATAGCTTTTGGCTCTAACAGCGATTTTCAGACGAAGGAAGGCTCTGATTTGAATTCTGCTTGCGGCATTCGATGCCTCTCGTCATTTTACGTCGGAATAGCATGTTTTCCACACCCGATTACGGTCCTCGAAGTCAGAATACTGGGAGATAGGTTTTGGCTATAACAGCGATTTTCTGACGAAGGCAGTCTCTGATTTGAATTCTGCTTGCGACATTCAATCCCTCTCGTCATTTGACGTCGGAATAGCATGTATTTCCATACCCGATTACGGTCCTGGAAGCCAGAATACTGGAAGATAGCTTTTGGCTATAACAGCGGTTTTCTGACGAAGGAAGGCTCTGATTTAAATTCTGCTTGCGACATTCAATCACTCTCGTCATTTTACGTCGGAATAGCATGTTTTCCATACCCGATTACGATCCTGATAGCCTGAATACTGGAAGATAGCTTTTGGCTATAACAGCGGTTTGCTGACGAAGGAAGGCTCTGATTTGAATTCTGCTTGCGGCATTCAATCCCTCTTGTCATTTTACGTCGGAATAGCATGTTTTCCACACCCGATTACGATCCTGGGAGCCAGATTACTGCAAGACAGGTTTTGGCTGTAATAGCGATTTTTTGACGAAGGAAGTCTCTGATTTGAATTCTGCTTGCGGCATTCGATTCCTCTCGTCATTTTACGTCCGAATAGCATGTTTTCCACACCCGATTACGATCCTGGCAGCCTGAATACTGGAAGATAGCTTTTGGCTATAACAGCGGATTTCTGACGAAGGAAGGCTCTGATTTGAATTCTGCTTGCGACATTCAATCCCTCTCGTCATTTGACGTCGGAATAGCATGTATTTCCATACCCGATTACGGTCCTGGAAGCCAGAATACTGGGAGATAGGTTTTGGATACAGGAACGATTTTCTGACGAAGGAAGGCTCTGATTTAAATTCTGCTTGCGACATTCAATCCCTCTCGTCATTTTACGTCGGAATAGCATGTTTTCCATACCCGATTACGGTCCTGGAAGCCAGAATACTGGGAGATAGGTTTTGGATACAGGAGCGATTTCTGACGAAGGCAGTCTCTGATTTGAATTCTGCTTGTGGCATTCGATTCCTCTCGTCATTTTACGTCGGAATAGCATGTTTTCCACACCCGATTACGATCCTGGCAGCCTGAATACTGGAAGATAGCTTTTGGCTATAACAGCGAATTTCTGACGAAGGAGGGCTCTGATTTGAATTCTGCTTGCGGCATTCGAATCCTCTCGCCATTTTACGTCGGAATAGGATGTTTTCCACACCCGATTACGGTCCTCGAAGTCAGAATACTGGGAGATAGGTTTTGGCTATAACAGCGATTTTCTGACGAAGGCAGTCTCTGATTTGAATTCTGCTTGCGACATTCAATCCCTCTCGTCATTTGACGTCGGAATAGCATGTATTTCCATACCCGATTACGGTCCTGGAAGCCAGAATACTGGAAGTTAGCTTTTGACTATAACAGCGGTTTTCTGACGAAGGAAGGATCTGATTTGAATTCTGCTTGCGGCATTCGATTCCTTTCGTCATTTTACGTCCGAATAGTATGTTTTCCACACCCGATTACGATCCTGGCAGCCTGAATACTGGAAGATAGCTTTTGGCTATAACAGCGGTTTTCTGACGAAGGAAGGATCTGATTTGAATTCTGCTTGCGGCATTCGATTCCTTTCGTCATTTTACGGCCGAATAGTATGTTTTCCACACCCGATTACGATCCTGGCAGCCTGAATACTGGAAGATAGCTTTTGGCTATAACAGCGGATTTCTGACGAAGGAAGGCTCTGATTTGAATTCTGCTTGCGGCATTCGATTCCTCTCGTCATTTTACGTCGGAATAGCACGGTTTCCACACGTGATTACGGTCCTGGAGGCCAGAATACTGGGAGATAGGTTTTGGCTCTAACAGCGATTTTCAGACGAAGGAAGGCTCTGATTTGAATTCTGCTTGCGACATTCAATCCCTCTCGCCATTTTACGTCGGAATAGCATGTTTTCCACACCCGATTACGATCCTGGCAGCCTGAATACTGGAAGATAGCTTTTGGCTATAACAGCGGATTTCTGACGAAGGAAGGCTCTGATTTGAATTCTGCTTGCGGCATTCGATGCCTCTCGTCATTTTACGTCGGAATAGCACGGTTTCCACACGTGATTACGGTCCTGGAGGCCAGAATACTGGGAGATAGGTTTTGGCTCTAACAGCGATTTTCAGACGAAGGAAGGCTCTGATTTGAATTCTGCTTGCGACATTCAATCCCTCTCGCCATTTTACTTCGGAATAGCATGTTTTCCACACCCGATTACGATCCTGGCAGCCTGAATACTGGAAGATAGGTTTTGGCTATAACAGCGGTTTGCTGACGAAGGAAGGCTCTGATTTGAATTCTGCTTGCGGCATTCGAATCCTCTCGCCATTTTACGTCGGAATAGCATGTTTTCCACACCCGATTACGATCCTGGCAGCCTGAATACTGGAATATAGCTTTTGGCTATAACAGCGGTTTACTGACGAAGGGAGGCTCTGATTTGAATTCTGCTTGCGACATTCGATTCCTCTCGTCATTTTACGTCGGAATAGGATGTTTTCCACACCCGATTACGGTCCTCGAAGCCAGAATACTGGGAGATAGGTTTTGGATACAGGAGCGATTTCTGACGAAGGCAGTCTCTGATTTGAATTCTGCTTGTGGCATTCGATTCCTCTCGTCATTTTACGTCGGAATAGCACGTTTTCCACACCCGATTACGATCCTGGCAGCCTGAATACTGGAAGATAGCTTTTGGCTATAACAGCGGTTTTCTGACGAAAGAAGGCTCTGATTTGAATTCTGCTTGCGACATTCAATCCCTCTCGCCATTTTACGTCGGAGTAGCATGTTTTCCACACCCGATTACGGTCCTCGAAGCCAGAATACTGGGAGATAGGTTTTGGCTATAACAGCGATTTTCTGACGAAGGCAGTCTCTGTTTTGAATTCTGCTTCCGGCATTCGATTCCTCTCGTCATCTTACGTCCGAATAGCATGTTTTCCACACCCGATTACGATCCTGTCAGCCTGAATAATGGAAGATAGCTTTTGGCTATAACAGCGGTTTTCTGACGAAAGAAGGCTCTGATTTGAATTCTGCTTGCGACATTCAATCACTCTCGTCAATTTACGTCGGAATAGCATGTTTTCCATACCCAATTACGATCCTGATAGCCAGAATACTGGGAGAAAGGTTTTGGCTCTAACAGTGATTTTCAGACGAAGGAAGGCTCTGATTTGAATTCTGCTTGCGACATTCGATTCCTTTCGTCATTTTACGTCGGAATAGGATGTTTTCCACACCCGATTACGGTCCTCGAAGCCAGAATACTGGGAGATAGGTTTTGGCTACAACAGCGACTTTATGACGAAGGGAGGCTCTGATTTGAATTCTGCTTGCGACATTCGATTCCTCTCGTCATTTTACGTCGGAATAGGATGTTTTCCACACCCGATTACGGTCCTCGAAGCCAGAATACTGGGAGATAGGTTTTGGATACAGGAGCGATTTCTGACGAAGGCAGTCTCTGATTTGAATTCTGCTTGTGGCATTCGATTCCTCTCGTCATTTTACGTCGGAATAGCATGTTTTCCACACCCGATTACGATCCTGGCAGCCTGAATACTGGAAGATATCTTTTGGCTATAACAGCGGATTTCTGACGAAGGAAGGCTCTGATTTGAATTCTGCTTGCGGCATTCGATGCCTCTCGTCATTTTACGTCGGAATAGCACGGTTTCCACACGTGATTACGGTCCTGCAGGCCAGAATACTGGGAGATAGGTTTTGGCTCTAACAGCGATTTTCAGACGAAGGAAGGCTCTGATTTGAATTCTGCTTGCGACATTCAATCCCTCTCGCCATTTTACGTCGGAATAGCATGTTTTCCACACCCGATTACGATCCTGGCAGCCTGAATACTGGAAGATATCTTTTGGCTATAACAGCGGATTTCTGACGAAGGAAGGCTCTGATTTGAATTCTGCTTGCGGCATTCGATGCCTCTCGTCACTTTACGTCGGAATAGCACGGTTTCCACACGTGATTACGGTCCTGGAGGCCAGAATACTGGGAGATAGGTTTTGGCTCTAACAGCGATTTTCAGACGAAGGAAGGCTCTGATTTGAATTCTGCTTGCGACATTCAATCCCTCTCGCCATTTTACGTCGGAATAGCATGTTTTCCACACCCGATTACGATCCTGGCAGCCTGAATACTGGGAGATAGGTTTTGGCTATAACAGCGGTTTGCTGACGAAGGAAGGCTCTGATTTGAATTCTGCTTGCGGCATTCGAATCCTCTCGCCATTTTACGTCGGAATAGCATGTTTTCCACACCCGATTACGATCCTGGCAGCCTGAATACTGGAATATAGCTTTTGGCTATAACAGCGGTTTACTGACGAAGGGAGGCTCTGATTTGAATTCTGCTTGCGACATTCGATTCCTTTCGTCATTTTACGTCGGAATAGGATGTTTTCCACACCCGATTACGGTCCTCGAAGCCAGAATACTGGGAGATAGGTTTTGGATACAGGAGCGATTTCTGACGAAGGCAGTCTCTGATTTGAATTCTGCTTGTGGCATTCGATTCCTCTCGTCATTTTACGTCGGAATAGCATGTTTTCCACACCCGATTACGATCCTGGCAGCCTGAATACTGGAAGATAGCTTTTGGCTATAACAGCGGTTTTCTGACGAAAGAAGGCTCTGATTTGAATTCTGCTTGCGACATTCAATCCCTCTCGCCATTTTACGTCGGAGTAGCATGTTTTCCACACCCGATTACGGTCCTCGAAGCCTGAATACTGGGAGATAGGTTTTGGCTATAACAGCGATTTTCTGACGAAGGCAGTCTCTGATTTGAATTCTGCTTCCGGCATTCGATTCCTCTCGTCATCTTACGTCCGAATAGCATGTTTTCCACACCCGATTACGATCCTGTCAGCCTGAATAATGGAAGATAGCTTTTGGCTATAACAGCGGTTTTCTGACGAAAGAAGGCTCTGATTTGAATTCTGCTTGCGACATTCAATCACTCTCGTCAATTTACGTCGGAATAGCATGTTTTCCATACCCAATTACGATCCTGATAGCCAGAATACTGGGAGAAAGGTTTTGGCTCTAACAGTGATTTTCAGACGAAGGAAGGCTCTGATTTGAATTCTGCTTGCGACATTCGATTCCTTTCGTCATTTTACGTCGGAATAGGATGTTTTCCACACCCGATTACGGTCCTCGAAGCCAGAATACTGGGAGATAGGTTTTGGCTACAACAGCGACTTTATGACGAAGGTAGGCTCTGATTTGAATTCTGCTTGCGACATTCGATTCCTCTCGTCATTTTACGTCGGAATAGGATGTTTTCCACACCCGATTACGGTCCTCGAAGCCAGAATACTGGGAGATAGGTTTTGGATACAGGAGCGATTTCTGACGAAGGCAGTCTCTGATTTGAATTCTGCTTGTGGCATTCGATTCCTCTCGTCATTTTACGTCGGAATAGCATGTTTTCCACACACGATTACGATCCTGGCAGCCTGAATACTGGAAGATAGCTTTTGGCTATAACAGCGGTTTTCTGACGAAGGAAGGCTCTGATTTAAATTCTGCTTGCGACATTCGATTCCTCTCGTCATTTTACGTCGGAATAGGATGTTTTCCACACCCGATTACGGTCCTCGAAGCCAGAATACTGGGAGATAGGTTTTGGATACAGGAGCGATATCTGACGAAGGCAGTCTCTGATTTGAATTCTGCTTGTGGCATTCGATTCCTCTCGTCATTTTACGTCGGAATAGCATGTTTTCCACACCCGATTACGATCCTGGCAGCCTGAATACTGGAAGATAGCTTTTGGCTATAACAGCGGTTTTCTGACGAAGGAAGGCTCTGATTTGAATTCTGCTTGCGACATTCAATCCCTCTCGCCATTTTACGTCGGAATAGCATGTTTTCCACACCCGATTACGGTCCTCGAAGCCTGAACACTGGTAGATAGGTTTTGGCTATAACAGCGATTTTCTGACGAAGGCAGTCTCTGATTTGAATTCTGCTTCCGGCATTCGATTCCTCTCGTCATCTTACGTCCGAATAGCATGTTTTCCACACCCGATTACGATCCTGTCAGCCTGAATAATGGAAGATAGCTTTTGGCTATAACAGCGGTTTTCTGACGAAAGAAGGCTCTGATTTGAATTCTGCTTGCGACATTCAATCCCTCTCGTCATTTTACGTCGGAATAGCATGTGTTCCATACCCAATTACGATCCTGATAGCCAGAATACTGGGAGAAAGGTTTTGGCTCTAACAGTGATTTTCAGACGAAGGAAGGCTCTGATTTGAATTCTGCTTGCGACATTCGATTCCTTTCGTCATTTTACGTCGGAATAGGATGTTTTCCACACCCGATTACGGTCCTCGAAGCCAGAATACTGGGAGATAGGTTTTGGCTACAACAGCGACTTTATGACGAAGGGAGGCTCTGATTTGAATTCTGCTTGCGACATTCGATTCCTCTCGTCATTTTACGTCGGAATAGGATGTTTTCCACACCCGATTACGATCCTGTCAGCCTGAATAATGGAAGATAGCTTTTGGCTATAACAGCGGTTTTCTGACGAAAGAAGGCTCTGATTTGAATTCTGCTTGCGACATTCAATCACTCTCGTCATTTTACGTCGGAATAGCATGTTTTCCATACCCGATTACGATCCTGATAGCCAGAATACTGGGAGATAGGTTTTGGCTCTAACAGTGATTTTCAGACGAAGGAAGGCTCTGATTTGAATTCTGCTTGCGACATTCGATTCCTCTCGTCATTTTACGTCGGAATAGGATGTTTTCCACACCCGATTACGGTCCTCGAAGCCAGAATACTGGGAGATAGGTTTTGGATACAGGAGCGATTTCTGACGAAGGCAGTCTCTGATTTGAATTCTGCTTGTGGCATTCGATTCCTCTCGTCATTTTACGTCGGAATAGCATGTTTTCCACACCCGATTACGATCCTGTCAGCCTGAATAATGGAAGATAGCTTTTGGCTATAACAGCGGTTTTCTGACGAAAGAAGGCTCTGATTTGAATTCTGCTTGCGACATTCGATTCCTTTCGTCATTTTACGTCGGAATAGGATGTTTTCCACACCCGGTTACGGTCCTGGAAGCCAGAATACTGGGAGATAGGTTTTGGCTACAACAGCGACTTTATGACGAAGGGAGGCTCTGATTTGAATTCTGCTTGCGACATTCGATTCCTCTCGTCATTTTACGTCGGAATAGGATGTTTTCCACACCCGATTACGGTCCTCGAAGCCAGAATACTGGGAGATAGGTTTTGGATACAGGAGCGATTTCTGACGAAGGCAGTCTCTGATTTGAATTCTGCTTGTGGCATTCGATTCCTCTCGTCATTTTACGTCGGAATAGCATGTTTTCCACACCCGATTACGATCCTGGCAGCCTGAATACTGGGAGAAAGGTTTTGGCTCTAACAGTGATTTTCAGACGAAGGAAGGCTCTGATTTGAATTCTGCTTGCGACATTCGATTCCTTTCGTCATTTTACGTCGGAATAGGATGTTTTCCACACCCGATTACGGTCCTCGAAGCCAGAATACTGGGAGATAGGTTTTGGATACAGGAGCGATTTCTGACGAAGGCAGTCTCTGATTTGAATTCTGCTTGCGACATTCAATCACTCTCGTCATTTTACGTCGGAATAGCATGTTTTCCATACCCAATTACGATCCTGATAGCCACAATACTGGGAGAAAGGTTTTGGCTCTAACAGTGATTTACAGACGAAGGAAGGCTCTGATTTGAATTCTGCTTGCGACATTCGATTCCTCTCGTCATTTTACGTCGGAATAGGATGTTTTCCACACCCGATTACGGTCCTCGAAGCCAGAATACTGGGAGATAGGTTTTGGATACAGGAGCGATTTCTGACGAAGGCAGTCTCTGATTTGAATTCTGCTTGTGGCATTCGATTCCTCTCGTCATTTTACGTCGGAATAGCATGTTTTCCACACCCGATTACGATCCTGGCAGCCTGAATACTGGAAGATAGCTTTTGGCTATAACAGCGGTTTTCTGACGAAAGAAGGCTCTGATTTGAATTCTGCTTGCGACATTCAATCCCTCTCGCCATTTTACGTCGGAGCAGCATGTTTTCCACACCCGATTACGGTCCTCGAAGCCTGAATACTGGGAGATAGGTTTTGGCTATAACAGCGATTTTCTGACGAAGGCAGTCTCTGTTTTGAATTCTGCTTCCGGCATTCGATTCCTCTCGTCATCTTACGTCCGAATAGCATGTTTTCCACACCCGATTACGGTCCTCGAAGCCAGAATACTGGGAGATAGGTTTTGGCTACAACAGCGACTTTATGACGAAGGGAGGCTCTGATTTGAATTCTGCTTGCGACATTCGATTCCTCTCGTCATTTTACGTCGGAATAGGATGTTTTCCACACCCGATTACGGTCCTCGAAGCCAGAATACTGGGAGATAGGTTTTGGATACAGGAGCGATTTCTGACGAAGGCAGTCTCTGATTTGAATTCTGCTTGTGGCATTCGATTCCTCTCGTCATTTTACGTCGGAATAGCATGTTTTCCACACACGATTACGATCCTGGCAGCCTGAATACTGGAAGATAGCTTTTGGCTATAACAGCGGTTTTCTGACGAAGGAAGGCTCTGATTTAAATTCTGCTTGCGACATTCGATTCCTCTCGTCATTTTACGTCGGAATAGGATGTTTTCCACACCCGATTACGGTCCTCGAAGCCAGAATACTGGGAGATAGGTTTTGGATACAGGAGCGATATCTGACGAAGGCAGTCTCTGATTTGAATTCTGCTTGTGGCATTCGATTCCTCTCGTCATTTTACGTCGGAATAGCATGTTTTCCACACCCGATTACGATCCTCGAAGCCTGAACACTGGTAGATAGGTTTTGGCTATAACAGCGATTTTCTGACGAAGGCAGTCTCTGATTTGAATTCTGCTTCCGGCATTCGATTCCTCTCGTCATCTTACGTCCGAATAGCATGTTTTCCACACCCGATTACGATCCTGTCAGCCTGAATAATGGAAGATAGCTTTTGGCTATAACAGCGGTTTTCTGACGAAAGAAGGCTCTGATTTGAATTCTGCTTGCGACATTCAATCACTCTCGTCATTTTACGTCGGAATAGCATGTGTTCCATACCCAATTACGATCCTGATAGCCAGAATACTGGGAGAAAGGTTTTGGCTCTAACAGTGATTTTCAGACGAAGGAAGGCTCTGATTTGAATTCTGCTTGCGACATTCGATTCCTTTCGTCATTTTACGTCGGAATAGGATGTTTTCCACACCCGATTACGGTCCTCGAAGCCAGAATACTGGGAGATAGGTTTTGGCTACAACAGCGACTTTATGACGAAGGGAGGCTCTGATTTGAATTCTGCTTGCGACATTCGATTCCTCTCGTCATTTTACGTCGGAATAGGATGTTTTCCACACCCGATTACGATCCTGTCAGCCTGAATAATGGAAGATAGCTTTTGGCTATAACAGCGGTTTTCTGACGAAAGAAGGCTCTGATTTGAATTCTGCTTGCGACATTCAATCACTCTCGTCATTTTACGTCGGAATAGCATGTTTTCCATACCCGATTACGATCCTGATAGCCAGAATACTGGGAGATAGGTTTTGGCTCTAACAGTGATTTTCAGACGAAGGAAGGCTCTGATTTGAATTCTGCTTGCGACATTCGATTCCTCTCGTCATTTTACGTCGGAATAGGATGTTTTCCACACCCGATTACGGTCCTCGAAGCCAGAATACTGGGAGATAGGTTTTGGATACAGGAGCGATTTCTGACGAAGGCAGTCTCTGATTTGAATTCTGCTTGTGGCATTCGATTCCTCTCGTCATTTTACGTCGGAATAGCATGTTTTCCACACCCGATTACGATCCTGTCAGCCTGAATAATGGAAGATAGCTTTTGGCTATAACAGCGGTTTTCTGACGAAAGAAGGCTCTGATTTGAATTCTGCTTGCGACATTCGATTCCTTTCGTCATTTTACGTCGGAATAGGATGTTTTCCACACCCGATTACGGTCCTGGAAGCCAGAATACTGGGAGATAGGTTTTGGCTACAACAGCGACTTTATGACGAAGGGAGGCTCTGATTTGAATTCTGCTTGCGACATTCGATTCCTCTCGTCATTTTACGTCGGAATAGGATGTTTTCCACACCCGATTACGGCCCTGGAAGCCAGAATACTGGGAGATAGGTTTTGGATACAGGAGCGATTTCTGACGAAGGCAGTCTCTGATTTGAATTCTGCTTGTGGCATTCGATTCCTCTCGTCATTTTACGTCGGAATAGCATGTTTTCCACACACGATTACGATCCTGGCAGCCTGAATACTGGAAGATAGCTTTTGGCTATAACAGCGGTTTTCTGACGAAGGAAGGCTCTGATTTAAATTCTGCTTGCGACATTCGATTCCTCTCGTCATTTTACGTCGGAATAGGATGTTTTCCACACCCGATTACGGTCCTCGAAGCCAGAATACTGGGAGATAGGTTTTGGATACAGGAGCGATATCTGACGAAGGCAGTCTCTGATTTGAATTCTGCTTGTGGCATTCGATTCCTCTCGTCATTTTACGTCGGAATAGCATGTTTTCCACACCCGATTACGATCCTGGCAGCCTGAATACTGGAAGATAGCTTTTGGCTATAACAGCGGTTTTCTGACGAAGGAAGGCTCTGATTTGAATTCTGCTTGCGACATTCAATCCCTCTCGCCATTTTACGTCGGAGTAGCATGTTTTCCACACCCGATTACGGTCCTCGAAGCCTGAACACTGGTAGATAGGTTTTGGCTATAACAGCGATTTTCTGACGAAGGCAGTCTCTGATTTGAATTCTGCTTCCGGCATTCGATTCCTCTCGTCATCTTACGTCCGAATAGCATGTTTTCCACACCCGATTACGATCCTGTCAGCCTGAATAATGGAAGATAGCTTTTGGCTATAACAGCGGTTTTCTGACGAAAGAAGGCTCTGATTTGAATTCTGCTTGCGACATTCAATCACTCTCGTCATTTTACGTCGGAATAGCATGTGTTCCATACCCAATTACGATCCTGATAGCCAGAATACTGGGAGAAAGGTTTTGGCTCTAACAGTGATTTTCAGACGAAGGAAGGCTCTGATTTGAATTCTGCTTGCGACATTCGATTCCTTTCGTCATTTTACGTCGGAATAGGATGTTTTCCACACCCGATTACGGTCCTCGAAGCCAGAATACTGGGAGATAGGTTTTGGCTACAACAGCGACTTTATGACGAAGGGAGGCTCTGATTTGAATTCTGCTTGCGACATTCGATTCCTCTCGTCATTTTACGTCGGAATAGGATGTTTTCCACACCCGATTACGATCCTGTCAGCCTGAATAATGGAAGATAGCTTTTGGCTATAACAGCGGTTTTCTGACGAAAGAAGGCTCTGATTTGAATTCTGCTTGCGACATTCAATCACTCTCGTCATTTTACGTCGGAATAGCATGTTTTCCATACCCGATTACGATCCTGATAGCCAGAATACTGGGAGATAGGTTTTGGCTCTAACAGTGATTTTCAGACGAAGGAAGGCTCTGATTTGAATTCTGCTTGCGACATTCGATTCCTCTCGTCATTTTACGTCGGAATAGCATGTTTTCCACACCCGATTACGGTCCTCGAAGCCAGAATACTGGGAGATAGGTTTTGGATACAGGAGCGATTTCTGACGAAGGCAGTCTCTGATTTGAATTCTGCTTGTGGCATTCGATTCCTCTCGTCATTTTACGTCGGAATAGCATGTTTTCCACACCCGATTACGATCCTGTCAGCCTGAATAATGGAAGATAGCTTTTGGCTATAACAGCGGTTTTCTGACGAAAGAAGGCTCTGATTTGAATTCTGCTTGCGACATTCGATTCCTCTCGTCATTTTACGTCGGAATAGGATGTTTTCCACACCCGATTACGGTCCTGGAAGCCAGAATACTGGGAGATAGGTTTTGGCTACAACAGCGACTTTATGACGAAGGGAGGCTCTGATTTGAATTCTGCTTGCGACATTCGATTCCTCTCGTCATTTTACGTCGGAATAGCATGTTTTCCACACCCGATTACGGTCCTCGAAGCCAGAATACTGGGAGATAGGTTTTGGATACAGGAGCGATTTCTGACGAAGGCAGTCTCTGATTTGAATTCTGCTTGTGGCATTCGATTCCTCTCGTCATTTTACGTCGGAATAGCATGTTTTCCACACCCGATTACGATCCTGGCAGCCTGAATACTGGGAGATAGGTTTTGGCTCTAACAGTGATTTTCAGACGAAGGAAGGCTCTGATTTGAATTCTGCTTGCGACATTCGATTCCTTTCGTCATTTTACGTCGGAATAGGATGTTTTCCACACCCGATTACGGTCCTCGAAGCCAGAATACTGGGAGATAGGTTTTGGATACAGGAGCGATTTCTGACGAAGGCAGTCTCTGATTTGAATTCTGCTTGCGACATTCAATCACTCTCGTCATTTTACGTCGGAATAGCATGTTTTCCATACCCAATTACGATCCTGATAGCCACAATACTGGGAGAAAGGTTTTGGCTCTAACAGTGATTTACAGACGAAGGAAGGCTCTGATTTGAATTCTGCTTGCGACATTCGATTCCTCTCGTCATTTTACGTCGGAATAGGATGTTTTCCACACCCGATTACGGTCCTGGAAGCCAGAATACTGGGAGATAGGTTTTGGCTACAACAGCGACTTTATGACGAAGGGAGGCTCTGATTTGAATTCTGCTTGCGACATTCGATTCCTCTCGTCATTTTACGTCGGAATAGCATGTTTTCCACACCCGATTACGATCCTGGCAGCCTGAATACTGGAAGATAGCTTTTAGCTATAACAGCGGTTTTCTGACGAAAGAAGGCTCTGATTTGAATTCTGCTTGCGACATTCAATCCCTCTCGCCATTTTACGTCGGAGCAGCATGTTTTCCACACCCGATTACGGTCCTCGAAGCCAGAATACTGGTAGATAGGTTTTGGCTATAACAGCGATTTTCTGACGAAGGCAGTCTCTGATTTGAATTCTGCTTCCGGCATTCGATTCCTCTCGTCATCTTACGTCCGAATAGCATGTTTTCCACACCCGATTACGATCCTGTCAGCCTGAATAATGGAAGATAGCTTTTGGCTATAACAGCGGTTTTCTGACGAAAGAAGGCTCTGATTTGAATTCTGCTTGCGACATTCGATTCCTTTCGTCATTTTACGTCGGAATAGGATGTTTTCCACACCCGATTACGGTCCTCGAAGCCAGAATACTGGGAGATAGGTTTTGGATACAGGAGCGATTTCTGACGAAGGCAGTCTCTGATTTGAATTCTGCTTGTGGCATTCGATTCCTCTCGTCATTTTACGTCGGAATAGCATGTTTTCCACACCCGATTACGATCCTGGCAGCCTGAATACTGGAAGATAGCTTTTAGCTATAACAGCGGTTTTCTGACGAAAGAAGGCTCTGATTTGAATTCTGCTTGCGACATTCAATCCCTCTCGCCATTTTACGTCGGAGCAGCATGTTTTCCACACCCGATTACGGTCCTCGAAGCCTGAACACTGGTAGATAGGTTTTGGCTATAACAGCGATTTTCTGACGAAGGCAGTCTCTGATTTGAATTCTGCTTCCGGCATTCGATTCCTCTCGTCATCTTACGTCCGAATAGCATGTTTTCCACACCCGATTACGATCCTGTCAGCCTGAATAATGGAAGATAGCTTTTGGCTATAACAGCGGTTTTCTGACGAAAGAAGGCTCTGATTTGAATTCTGCTTGCGACATTCAATCACTCTCGTCATTTTACGTCGGAATAGCATGTTTTCCATACCCAATTACGATCCTGATAGCCAGAATACTGGGAGATAGGTTTTGGCTCTAACAGTGATTTTCAGACGAAGGAAGGCTCTGATTTGAATTCTGCTTGCGGCATTCGATTCCTCTCGTCATTTTACGTCGGAGTAGAATTTTTTCCACACCCGATTACGGTCCTCGAAGCCAGAATACTGGGAGATAGGTTTTGGATACAGGAGCGATTTCTGACGAAGGCAGTCTCTGATTTGAATTCTGCTTGTGGCATTCGATTCCTCTCGTCATTTTACGTCGGAATAGCATGTTTTCCACACCCGATTACGGTCCTCGAAGCCTGAACACTGGTAGATAGGTTTTGGCTATAACAGCGATTTTCTGACGAAGGCAGTCTCTGATTTGAATTCTGCTTGCGGCATTCGATTCCTCTCGTCATTTTACGTCGGAATAGGATGTTTTCCACACCCGATTACGGTCCTCGAAGCCAGAATACTGGGAGATAGGTTTTGGATACAGGAGCGATTTCTGACGAAGGCAGTCTCTGATTTGAATTCTGCTTGCGGCATTCGATGCCTCTCGTCATTTTACGTCGGAATAGCATGTTTTCCACACGTGATTACGGTCCTGGAGGCCAGAATACTGGGAGATAGGTTTGGGCTCTAACAGCGATTTTCAGACGAAGGAAGGCTCTGATTTGAATTCTGCTTGCGGCATTCAATCCCTCTTGTCATTTTACGTCGGAATAGCATGTTTTCCACACCCGATTACGATCCTGGCAGCCTGAATACTGGAAGATAGCTTTTGGCTATAACAGCGGATTTCTGACGAAGGAAGGCTCTGATTTGAATTCTGCTTGCGACATTCAATCCCTCTCGTCATTTTACGTCGGAATAGCATGTTTTCCATACCCGATTACGATCCTGATAGCCTGAATACTGGAAGATAGCTTTTGGCTATAACAGCGGTTTGCTGACGAAGGAAGGCTCTGATTTGAATTCTGCTTGCGGCATTCAATCCCTCTCGTCATTTTACGTCGGAATAGCATGTTTTCCACACCCGATTACGATCCTGGGAGCCAGATTACTGCAAGACAGGTTTTGGCTGTAATAGCGATTTTTTGACGAAGGAAGTCTCTGATTTGAATTCTGCTTGCGGCATTCGATTCCTCTCGTCATTTTACGTCCGAATAGCATGTTTTCCACACCCGATTACGATCCTGGCAGCCTGAATACTGGAAGATAGCTTTTGGCTATAACAGCGGATTTCTGACGAAGGAAGGCTCTGATTTGAATTCTGCTTGCGACATTCAATCCCTCTCGTCATTTGACGTCGGAATAGCATGTATTTCCATACCCGATTACGGTCCTGGAAGCCAGAATACTGGGAGATAGGTTTTGGATACAGGAACGATTTTCTGACGAAGGAAGGCTCTGATTTAAATTCTGCTTGCGACATTCAATCCCTCTCGTCATTTTACGTCGGAATAGCATGTTTTCCATACCCGATTACGGTCCTGGAAGCCAGAATACTGGGAGATAGGTTTTGGATACAGGAGCGATTTCTGACGAAGGCAGTCTCTGATTTGAATTCTGCTTGTGGCATTCGATTCCTCTCGTCATTTTACGTCGGAATAGCATGTTTTCCACACCCGATTACGATCCTGGCAGCCTGAATACTGGAAGATAGCTTTTGGCTATAACAGCGGTTTGCTGACGAAGGAAGGCTCTGATTTGAATTCTGCTTGCGGCATTCGATTCCTCTCGTCATTTTACGTCCGAATAGCATGTTTTCCACACCCGATTACGATCCTGGCAGCCTGAATACTGGGAGATAGGTTTTGGATACAGGAGCGATTTTCTGACGAAGGCAGTCTCTGATTTAAATTCTGCTTGCGACATTCAATCCCTCTCGTCATTTTACGTCGGAATAGCATGTTTTCCATACCCGATTACGGTCCTGGAAGCCAGAATACTGGGAGATAGGTTTTGGATACAGGAGCGATTTCTGACGAAGGCAGTCTCTGATTTGAATTCTGCTTGCGGCATTCGATGCCTCTCGTCATTTTACGTCGGAATAGCATGTTTTCCACACGTGATTACGGTCCTGGAGGCCAGAATACTGGGAGATAGGTTTGGGCTCTAACAGCGATTTTCAGACGAAGGAAGGCTCTGATTTGAATTCTGCTTGCGGCATTCAATCCCTCTTGTCATTTTACGTCGGAATAGCATGTTTTCCACACCCGATTACGATCCTGGCAGCCTGAATACTGGAAGATAGCTTTTGGCTATAACAGCGGTTTGCTGACGAAGGAAGGCTCTGATTTGAATTCTGCTTGCGGCATTCAATCCCTCTTGTCATTTTACGTCGGAATAGCATGTTTTCCACACCCGATTACGATCCTGTCAGCCTGAATACAGGAAGATAGCTTTTGGCTATAACAGCGGTTTGCTGACGAAGGAAGGCTCTGATTTGAATTCTGCTTGCGGCATTCGATTCCTCTCGTCATTTTACGTCCGAATAGCATGTTTTCCACACCCGATTACGATCCTGGCAGCCTGAATACTGGGAGATAGGTTTTGGATACAGGAACGATTTTCTGACGAAGGAAGGCTCTGATTTAAATTCTGCTTGCGACATTCAATCCCTCTCGTCATTTTACGTCGGAATAGCATGTTTTCCATACCCGATTACGGTCCTGGAAGCCAGAATACTGGGAGATAGGTTTTGGATAGAGGAGCGATTTCTGACGAAGGCAGTCTCTGATTTGAATTCTGCTTGTGGCATTCGATTCCTCTCGTCATTTTACGTCGGAATAGCATGTTTTCCACACCCGATTACGATCCTGGCAGCCTGAATACTGGAAGATAGCTTTTGGCTATAACAGCGGTTTGCTGACGAAGGAAGGCTCTGATTTGAATTCTGCTTGCGGCATTCGATTCCTCTCGTCATTTTACGTCCGAATAGCATGTTTTCCACACCCGATTACGATCCTGGCAGCCTGAATACTGGGAGATAGGTTTTGGATACAGGAGCGATTTTCTGACGAAGGCAGTCTCTGATTTAAATTCTGCTTGCGACATTCAATCCCTCTCGTCATTTTACGTCGGAATAGCATGTTTTCCATACCCGATTACGGTCCTGGAAGCCAGAATACTGGGAGATAGGTTTTGGATACAGGAGCGATTTCTGACGAAGGCAGTCTCTGATTTGAATTCTGCTTGCGGCATTCGATGCCTCTCGTCATTTTACGTCGGAATAGCATGTTTTCCACACGTGCTTACGGTCCTGGAGGCCAGAATACTGGGAGATAGGTTTGGGCTCTAACAGCGATTTTCAGACGAAGGAAGGCTCTGATTTGAATTCTGCTTGCGGCATTCAATCCCTCTTGTCATTTTACGTCGGAATAGCATGTTTTCCACACCCGATTACGATCCTGGGAGCCAGATTACTGCAAGACAGGTTTTGGCTGTAATAGCGATTTTTTGACGAAGGAAGTCTCTGATTTGAATTCTGCTTGCGGCATTCGATTCTTCTCGTCATTTTACGTCCGAATAGCATGTTTTCCACACCGGATTACGATCCTGGCAGCCTGAATACTGGAAGATAGCTTTTGGCTATAACAGCGGATTTCTGACGAAGGAAGGCTCTGATTTGAATTCTGCTTGCGACATTCAATCCCTCTCGTCATTTGACGTCGGAATAGCATGTATTTCCATACCCGATTACGGTCCTGGAAGCCAGAATACTGGGAGATAGGTTTTGGATACAGGAACGATTTTCTGACGAAGGAAGGCTCTGATTTAAATTCTGCTTGCGACATTCAATCCCTCTCGTCATTTTACGTCGGAATAGCATGTTTTCCATACCCGATTACGGTCCTGGAAGCCAGAATACTGGGAGATAGGTTTTGGATACAGGAGCGATTTCTGACGAAGGCAGTCTCTGATTTGAATTCTGCTTGTGGCATTCGATTCCTCTCGTCATTTTACGTCGGAATAGCATGTTTTCCACACCCGATTACGATCCTGGCAGCCTGAATACTGGAAGATAGCTTTTGGCTATAACAGCGGTTTGCTGACGAAGGAAGGCTCTGATTTGAATTCTGCTTGCGGCATTCGATTCCTCTCGTCATTTTACGTCCGAATAGCATGTTTTCCACACCCGATTACGATCCTGGCAGCCTGAATACTGGGAGATAGGTTTTGGATACAGGAGCGATTTTCTGACGAAGGCAGTCTCTGATTTAAATTCTGCTTGCGACATTCAATCCCTCTCGTCATTTTACGTCGGAATAGCATGTTTTCCATACCCGATTACGGTCCTGGAAGCCAGAATACTGGGAGATAGGTTTTGGATACAGGAGCGATTTCTGACGAAGGCAGTCTCTGATTTGAATTCTGCTTGCGGCATTCGATGCCTCTCGTCATTTTACGTCGGAATAGCATGTTTTCCACACGTGATTACGGTCCTGGAGGCCAGAATACTGGGAGATAGGTTTGGGCTCTAACAGCGATTTTCAGACGAAGGAAGGCTCTGATTTGAATTCTGCTTGCGGCATTCAATCCCTCTTGTCATTTTACGTCGGAATAGCATGTTTTCCACACCCGATTACGATCCTGGCAGCCTGAATACTGGAAGATAGCTTTTGGCTATAACAGCGGTTTGCTGACGAAGGAAGGCTCTGATTTGAATTCTGCTTGCGGCATTCAATCCCTCTTGTCATTTTACGTCGGAATAGCATGTTTTCCACACCCGATTACGATCCTGGCAGCCTGAATACTGGAAGATAGCTTTTGGCTATAACAGCGGTTTTCTGACGAAGGAAGGCTCTGATTTGAATTCTGCTTGCGGCATTCGATTCCTCTCGTCATTTTACGTCCGAATAGCATGTTTTCCACACCCGATTACGATCCTGGCAGCCTGAATACTGGGAGATAGGTTTTGGATACAGGAACGATTTTCTGACGAAGGAAGGCTCTGATTTAAATTCTGCTTGCGACATTCAATCCCTCTCGTCATTTTACGTCGGAATAGCATGTTTTCCATACCCGATTACGGTCCTGGAAGCCAGAATACTGGGAGATAGGTTTTGGATACAGGAGCGATTTCTGACGAAGGCAGTCTCTGATTTGAATTCTGCTTGTGGCATTCGATTCCTCTCGTCATTTTACGTCGGAATAGCATGTTTTCCACACCCGATTACGATCCTGGCAGCCTGAATACTGGAAGATAGCTTTTGGCTATAACAGCGGTTTGCTGACGAAGGAAGGCTCTGATTTGAATTCTGCTTGCGGCATTCGATTCCTCTCGTCATTTTACGTCCGAATAGCATGTTTTCCACACCCGATTACGATCCTGGCAGCCTGAATACTGGGAGATAGGTTTTGGATACAGGAGCGATTTTCTGACGAAGGCAGTCTCTGATTTAAATTCTGCTTGCGACATTCAATCCCTCTCGTCATTTTACGTCGGAATAGCATGTTTTCCATACCCGATTACGGTCCTGGAAGCCAGAATACTGGGAGATAGGTTTTGGATACAGGAGCGATTTCTGACGAAGGCAGTCTCTGATTTGAATTCTGCTTGCGGCATTCGATGCCTCTCGTCATTTTACGTCGGAATAGCATGTTTTCCACACGTGATTACGGTCCTGGAGGCCAGAATACTGGGAGATAGGTTTGGGCTCTAACAGCGATTTTCAGACGAAGGAAGGCTCTGATTTGAATTCTGCTTGCGGCATTCAATCCCTCTTGTCATTTTACGTCGGAATAGCATGTTTTCCACACCCGATTACGATCCTGGCAGCCTGAATACTGGAAGATAGCTTTTGGCTATAACAGCGGTTTGCTGACGAAGGAAGGCTCTGATTTGAATTCTGCTTGCGGCATTCAATCCCTCTTGTCATTTTACGTCGGAATAGCATGTTTTCCACACCCGATTACGATCCTGTCAGCCTGAATACAGGAAGATAGCTTTTGGCTATAACAGCGGTTTGCTGACGAAGGAAGGCTCTGATTTGAATTCTGCTTGCGGCATTCGATTCCTCTCGTCATTTTACGTCCGAATAGCATGTTTTCCACACCCGATTACGATCCTGGCAGCCTGAATACTGGGAGATAGGTTTTGGATACAGGAGCGATTTTCTGACGAAGGCAGTCTCTGATTTAAATTCTGCTTGCGACATTCAATCCCTCTCGTCATTTTACGTCGGAATAGCATGTTTTCCATACCCGATTACGGTCCTGGAAGCCAGAATACTGGGAGATAGGTTTTGGATACAGGAGCGATTTCTGACGAAGGCAGTCTCTGATTTGAATTCTGCTTGCGGCATTCGATGCCTCTCGTCATTTTACGTCGGAATAGCATGTTTTCCACACGTGATTACGGTCCTGGAGGCCAGAATACTGGGAGATAGGTTTGGGCTCTAACAGCGATTTTCAGACGAAGGAAGGCTCTGATTTGAATTCTGCTTGCGGCATTCAATCCCTCTTGTCATTTTACGTCGGAATAGCATGTTTTCCACACCCGATTACGATCCTGGCAGCCTGAATACTGGAAGATAGCTTTTGGCTATAACAGCGGATTTCTGACGAAGGAAGGCTCTGATTTGAATTCTGCTTGCGACATTCAATCCCTCTCGTCATTTTACGTCGGAATAGCATGTTTTCCATACCCGATTACGATCCTGATAGCCTGAATACTGGAAGATAGCTTTTGGCTATAACAGCGGTTTGCTGACGAAGGAAGGCTCTGATTTGAATTCTGCTTGCGGCATTCAATCCCTCTTGTCATTTTACGTCGGAATAGCATGTTTTCCACACCCGATTACGATCCTGGGAGCCAGATTACTGCAAGACAGGTTTTGGCTGTAATAGCGATTTTTTGACGAAGGAAGTCTCTGATTTGAATTCTGCTTGCGGCATTCGATTCCTCTCGTCATTTTACGTCCGAATAGCATGTTTTCCACACCCGATTACGATCCTGGCAGCCTGAATACTGGAAGATAGCTTTTGGCTATAACAGCGGATTTCTGACGAAGGAAGGCTCTGATTTGAATTCTGCTTGCGACATTCAATCCCTCTCGTCATTTGACGTCGGAATAGCATGTATTTCCATACCCGATTACGGTCCTGGAAGCCAGAATACTGGGAGATAGGTTTTGGATACAGGAACGATTTTCTGACGAAGGAAGGCTCTGATTTAAATTCTGCTTGCGACATTCAATCCCTCTCGTCATTTTACGTCGGAATAGCATGTTTTCCATACCCGATTACGGTCCTGGAAGCCAGAATACTGGGAGATAGGTTTTGGATACAGGAGCGATTTCTGACGAAGGCAGTCTCTGATTTGAATTCTGCTTGTGGCATTCGATTCCTCTCGTCATTTTACGTCGGAATAGCATGTTTTCCACACCCGATTACGATCCTGGCAGCCTGAATACTGGAAGATAGCTTTTGGCTATAACAGCGGTTTGCTGACGAAGGAAGGCTCTGATTTGAATTCTGCTTGCGGCATTCGATTCCTCTCGTCATTTTACGTCGGAATAGCATGTTTTCCACACCCGATTACGATCCTGGCAGCCTGAATACTGGAAGATAGCTTTTGGCTATAACAGCGATTTTCTGACGAAGGAAGGCTCTGATTTGAATTCTGCTTGCGACATTCGATTCCTCTCGTCATTTTACGTCGGAATAGGATGTTTTCCACACCCGATTACGGTCCTCGAAGCCAGAATACTGGGAGATAGGTTTTGGATACAGGAGCGATTTCTGACGAAGGCAGTCTCTGATTTGAATTCTGCTTGTGGCATTCGATTCCTCTCGTCATTTTACGTCGGAATAGCATGTTTTCCACACCCGATTACAATCCTGGCAGCCTGAATACTGGAAGATAGCTTTTGGCTATAACAGCGGTTTTCTGACGAAAGAAGGCACTGATTTGAATTCTGCTTGCGACATTCAATCCCTCTCGCCATTTTACGTCGGAGCAGCATGTTTTCCACACCCGATTACGGTCCTCGAAGCCTGAATACTGGGAGATAGGTTTTGGCTATAACAGCGATTTTCTGACGAAGGCAGTCTCTGTTTTGAATTCTGCTTCCGGCATTCGATTCCTCTCGTCATCTTACGTCCGAATAGCATGTTTACCACACCCGATTACGGTCCTCGAAGCCAGAATACTGGGAGATAGGTTTTGGCTACAACAGCGACTTTATGACGAAGGGAGGCTCTGATTTGAATTCTGCTTGCGACATTCGATTCCTCTCGTCATTTTACGTCGGAATAGGATGTTTTCCACACCCGATTACGGTCCTCGAAGCCAGAATACTGGAAGATAGGTTTTGGCTATAACAGCGGTTTGCTGACGAAAGAAGGCTCTGATTTGAATTCTGTTTGCGACATTCAATCCCTCTCGCCATTTTACGTCGGAGCAGCATGTTTTCCACACCCGATTACGGTCCTCGAAGCCAGAATACTGGGAGATAGGTTTTGGCTACAACAGCGACTTTATGACAAAGGGAGGCTCTGATTTGAATTCTGCTTGCGGCATTCGAATCCTCTCGCCATTTTACGTCGGAATAGCATGTTTTCCACACCCGATTACGATCCTGGCAGCCTGAATACTGGAAGATAGCTTTTGGCTATAACAGCGGTTTTCTGACGAAGGAAGGCTCTGATTTGAATTCTGCTTGCGACATTCAATCCCTCTCGCCATTTTACGTCGGAGCAGCATGTTTTCCACACCCGATTTCGGTCCTCGAAGCCTGAACACTGGTAGATAGGTTTTGGCTATAACAGCGATTTTCTGACGAAGGCAGTCTCTGATTTGAATTCTGCTTCCGGCATTCGATTCCTCTAGTCATCTTACGTCCGAATAGCATGTTTTCCACACCCGATTACGATCCTGTCAGCCTGAATAATGGAAGATAGCTTTTGGCTATAACAGCGGTTTTCTGACGAAAGAAGGCTCTGATTTGAATTCTGCTTGCGACATTCAATCACTCTCGTCATTTTACGTCGGAATAGCATGTTTTCCATACCCAATTACGATCCTGATAGCCAGAATACTGGGAGAAAGGTTTTGGCTCTAACAGTGATTTTCAGACGAAGGAAGGCTCTGATTTGAATTCTGCTTGCGACATTCGATTCCTTTCGTCATTTTACGTCGGAATAGGATGTTTTCCACACCCGATTACGGTCCTCGAAGCCAGAATACTGGGAGATAGGTTTTGGCTACAACAGCGACTTTATGACGAAGGGAGGCTCTGATTTGAATTCTGCTTGCGACATTCGATTCCTCTCGTCATTTTACGTCGGAATAGGATGTTTTCCACACCCGATTACGGTCCTCGAAGCCAGAATACTGGGAGATAGGTTTTGGATACAGGAGCGATTTCTGACGAAGGCAGTCTCTGATTTGAATTCTGCTTGTGGCATTCGATTCCTCTCGTCATTTTACGTCGGAATAGCATGTTTTCCACACCCGATTACGATCCTGGCAGCCTGAATACTGGAAGATAGCTTTTGGCTATAACAGCGGTTTGCTGACGAAGGAAGGCTCTGATTTGAATTCTGCTTGCGGCATTCGATTCCTCTCGTCATTTTACGTCGGAATAGCATGTTTTCCACACCCGATTACGATCCTGGCAGCCTGAATACTGGAAGATAGCTTTTGGCTATAACAGCGATTTTCTGACGAAGGAAGGCTCTGATTTGAATTCTGCTTGCGACATTCGATTCCTCTCGTCATTTTACGTCGGAATAGGATGTTTTCCACACCCGATTACGGTCCTCGAAGCCAGAATACTGGGAGATAGGTTTTGGATACAGGAGCGATTTCTGACGAAGGCAGTCTCTGATTTGAATTCTGCTTGTGGCATTCGATTCCTCTCGTCATTTTACGTCGGAATAGCATGTTTTCCACACCCGATTACGATCCTGGCAGCCTGAATACTGGAAGATAGCTTTTGGCTATAACAGCGGTTTTCTGACGAAAGAAGGCTCTGATTTGAATTCTGCTTGCGACATTCAATCCCTCTCGCCATTTTACGTCGGAGCAGCATGTTTTCCACACCCGATTACGGTCCTCGAAGCCTGAATACTGGGAGATAGGTTTTGGCTATAACAGCGATTTTCTGACGAAGGCAGTCTCTGTTTTGAATTCTGCTTCCGGCATTCGATTCCTCTCGTCATCTTACGTCCGAATAGCATGTTTTCCACACCCGATTACGGTCCTCGAAGCCAGAATACTGGGAGATAGGTTTTGGCTACAACAGCGACTTTATGACGAAGGGAGGCTCTGATTTGAATTCTGCTTGCGACATTCGATTCCTCTCGTCATTTTACGTCGGAATAGGATGTTTTCCACACCCGATTACGGTCCTCGAAGCCAGAATACTGGAAGATAGGTTTTGGCTATAACAGCGGTTTGCTGACGAAAGAAGGCTCTGATTTGAATTCTGTTTGCGACATTCAATCCCTCTCGCCATTTTACGTCGGAGCAGCATGTTTTCCACACCCGATTACGGTCCTCGAAGCCTGAATACTGGAAGATAGCTTTTGGCTATAACAGCGGTTTTCTGACGAAAGAAGGCTCTGATTTGAATTCTGCTTGCGACATTCAATCCCTCTCGCCATTTTACGTCGGAGCAGCATGTTTTCCACACCCGATTACGGTCCTCGAAGCCTGAATACTGGGAGATAGGTTTTGGCTATAACAGCGATTTTCTGACGAAGGCAGTCTCTGTTTTGAATTCTGCTTCCGGCATTCGATTCCTCTCGTCATCTTACGTCCGAATAGCATGTTTTCCACACCCGATTACGGTCCTCGAAGCCAGAATACTGGGAGATAGGTTTTGGCTACAACAGCGACTTTATGACGAAGGGAGGCTCTGATTTGAATTCTGCTTGCGACATTCGATTCCTCTCGTCATTTTACGTCGGAATAGGATGTTTTCCACACCCGATTACGGTCCTCGAAGCCAGAATACTGGAAGATAGGTTTTGGCTATAACAGCGGTTTGCTGACGAAAGAAGGCTCTGATTTGAATTCTGTTTGCGACATTCAATCCCTCTCGCCATTTTACGTCGGAGCAGCATGTTTTCCACACCCGATTACGGTCCTCGAAGCCAGAATACTGGGAGATAGGTTTTGGCTACAACAGCGACTTTATGACAAAGGGAGGCTCTGATTTGAATTCTGCTTGCGGCATTCGAATCCTCTCGCCATTTTACGTCGGAATAGCATGTTTTCCACACCCGATTACGATCCTGGCAGCCTGAATACTGGAAGATAGCTTTTGGCTATAACAGCGGTTTTCTGACGAAGGAAGGCTCTGATTTGAATTCTGCTTGCGACATTCAATCCCTCTCGCCATTTTACGTCGGAGTAGCATGTTTTCCACACCCGATTACGGTCCTCGAAGCCTGAACACTGGTAGATAGGTTTTGGCTATAACAGCGATTTTCTGACGAAGGCAGTCTCTGATTTGAATTCTGCTTCCGGCATTCGATTCCTCTCGTCATCTTACGTCCGAATAGCATGTTTTCCACACCCGATTACGATCCTGTCAGCCTGAATAATGGAAGATAGCTTTTGGCTATAACAGCGGTTTTCTGACGAAAGAAGGCTCTGATTTGAATTCTGCTTGCGACATTCGATTCCTCTCGTCATTTTACGTCGGAATAGCATGTTTTCCACACCCGATTACGGTCCTCGAAGCCAGAATACTGGGAGATAGGTTTTGGATACAGGAGCGATTTCTGACGAAGGCAGTCTCTGATTTGAATTCTGCTTGTGGCATTCGATTCCTCTCGTCATTTTACGTCGGAATAGCATGTTTTCCACACCCGATTACGATCCTGGCAGCCTGAATACTGGAAGATAGCTTTTGGCTATAACAGCGGTTTTCTGACGAAAGAAGGCTCTGATTTGAATTCTGCTTGCGACATTCAATCCCTCTCGCCATTTTACGTCGGAGTAGCATGTTTTCCACACCCGATTACGGTCCTCGAAGCCAGAATACTGGGAGATAGGTTTTGGCTATAACAGCGATTTTCTGACGAAGGCAGTCTCTGTTTTGAATTCTGCTTCCGGCATTCGATTCCTCTCGTCATCTTACGTCCGAATAGCATGTTTTCCACACCCGATTACGGTCCTCGAAGCCAGAATACTGGGAGATAGGTTTTGGCTACAACAGCGACTTTATGACGAAGGGAGGCTCTGATTTGAATTCTGCTTGCGACATTCGATTCCTCTCGTCATTTTACGTCGGAATAGGATGTTTTCCACACCCGATTACGGTCCTCCAAGCCAGAATACTGGAAGATAGGTTTTGGCTATAACAGCGGTTTGCTGACGAAAGAAGGCTCTGATTTGAATTCTGTTTGCGACATTCAATCCCTCTCGCCATTTTACGTCGGAGCAGCATGTTTTCCACACCCGATTACGGTCCTCGAAGCCAGAATACTGGGAGATAGGTTTTGGCTACAACAGCGACTTTATGACAAAGGGAGGCTCTGATTTGAATTCTGCTTGCGACATTCAATCACTCTCGTCATTTTACGTCGGAATAGCATGTTTTCCATACCCAATTACGATCCTGATAGCCAGAATACTGGGAGAAAGGTTTTGGCTCTAACAGTGATTTTCAGACGAAGGAAGGCTCTGATTTGAATTCTGCTTGCGACATTCGATTCCTTTCGTCATTTTACGTCGGAATAGGATGTTTTCCACACCCGATTACGGTCCTCGAAGCCAGAATACTGGGAGATAGGTTTGGGCTCTAACAGCGATTTTCAGACGAAGGAAGGCTCTGATTTGAATTCTGCTTCCGGAATTCGAATCCTCTCGCCATTTTACGTCGGAATAGCATGTTTTCCACACCCGATTACGATCCTGGCAGCCTGAATACTGGAAGATAGCTTTTGGCTATAACAGCGGATTTCTGACGAAGGAAGGCTCTGATTTGAATTCTGCTTGCGGCATTCGATGCCTCTCGTCATTTTACGTCGGAATAGCACGGTTTCCACACGTGATTACGGTCCTGGAGGCCAGAATACTGGGAGATAGGTTTTGGCTCTAACAGCGATTTTCAGACGAAGGAAGGCTCTGATTTGAATTCTGCTTGCGACATTCAATCCCTCTCGCCATTTTACGTCGGAATAGCATGTTTTCCACACCCGATTACGATCCTGGCAGCCTGAATACTGGAAGATATCTTTTGGCTATAACAGCGGATTTCTGACGAAGGAAGGCTCTGATTTGAATTCTGCTTGCGGCATTCGATGCCTCTCGTCATTTTACGTCGGAATAGCACGGTTTCCACACGTGATTACGGTCCTGGAGGCCAGAATACTGGGAGATAGGTTTTGGCTCTAACAGCGATTTTCAGACGAAGGAAGGCTCTGATTTGAATTCTGCTTGCGACATTCAATCCCTCTCGCCATTTTACGTCGGAATAGCATGTTTTCCACACCCGATTACGATCCTGGCAGCCTGAATACTGGAATATAGCTTTTGGCTATAACAGCGGTTTACTGACGAAGGGAGGCTCTGATTTGAATTCTGCTTGCGACATTCGATTCCTCTCGTCATTTTACGTCGGAATAGGATGTTTTCCACACCCGATTACGGTCCTCGAAGCCAGAATACTGGGAGATAGGTTTTGGATACAGGAGCGATTTCTGACGAAGGCAGTCTCTGATTTGAATTCTGCTTGTGGCATTCGATTCCTCTCGTCATTTTACGTCGGAATAGCATGTTTTCCACACCCGATTACGATCCTGGCAGCCTGAATACTGGAAGATAGCTTTTGGCTATAACAGCGGTTTTCTGACGAAAGAAGGCTCTGATTTGAATTCTGCTTGCGACATTCAATCCCTCTCGCCATTTTACGTCGGAGCAGCATGTTTTCCACACCCGATTACGGTCCTCGAAGCCTGAATACTGGGAGATAGGTTTTGGCTATAACAGCGATTTTCTGACGAAGGCAGTCTCTGTTTTGAATTCTGCTTCCGGCATTCGATTCCTCTCGTCATCTTACGTCGGAATAGCATGTATTTCCATACCCGATTACGGTCCTGGAAGCCAGAATACTGGAAGTTAGCTTTTGACTATAACAGCGGTTTTCTGACGAAGGAAGGATCTGATTTGAATTCTGCTTGCGGCATTCGATTCCTTTCGTCATTTTACGTCCGAATAGTATGTTTTCCACACCCGATTACGATCCTGGCAGCCTGAATACTGGAAGATAGCTTTTGGCTATAACAGCGGTTTTCTGACGAAGGAAGGATCTGATTTGAATTCTGCTTGCGGCATTCGATTCCTTTCGTCATTTTACGTCCGAATAGTATGTTTTCCACACCCGATTACGATCCTGGCAGCCTGAATACTGGAAGATAGCTTTTGGCTATAACAGCGGATTTCTGACGAAGGAAGGCTCTGATTTGAATTCTGCTTGCGGCATTCGATGCCTCTCGTCATTTTACGTCGGAATAGCACGGTTTCCACACGTGATTACGGTCCTGGAGGCCAGAATACTGGGAGATAGGTTTTGGCTCTAACAGCGATTTTCAGACGAAGGAAGGCTCTGATTTGAATTCTGCTTGCGACATTCAATCCCTCTCGCCATTTTACGTCGGAATAGCATGTTTTCCACACCCGATTACGATCCTGGCAGCCTGAATACTGGAAGATAGCTTTTGGCTATAACAGCGGATTTCTGACGAAGGAAGGCTCTGATTTGAATTCTGCTTGCGGCATTCGATGCCTCTCGTCATTTTACGTCGGAATAGCACGGTTTCCACACGTGATTACGGTCCTGGAGGCCAGAATACTGGGAGATAGGTTTTGGCTCTAACAGCGATTTTCAGACGAAGGAAGGCTCTGATTTGAATTCTGCTTGCGACATTCGATCCCTCTCGCCATTTTACTTCGGAATAGCATGTTTTCCACACCCGATTACGATCCTGGCAGCCTGAATACTGGAAGATAGGTTTTGGCTATAACAGCGGTTTGCTGACGAAGGAAGGCTCTGATTTGAATTCTGCTTGCGGCATTCGAATCCTCTCGCCATTTTACGTCGGAATAGCATGTTTTCCACACCCGATTACGATCCTGGCAGCCTGAATACTGGAAGATAGCTTTTGGCTATAACAGCGGTTTACTGACGAAGGGAGGCTCTGATTTGAATTCTGCTTGCGACATTCGATTCCTCTCGTCATTTTACGTCGGAATAGGATGTTTTCCACACCCGATTACGGTCCTCGAAGCCAGAATACTGGGAGATAGGTTTTGGATACAGGAGCGATTTCTGACGAAGGCAGTCTCTGATTTGAATTCTGCTTGTGGCATTCGATTCCTCTCGTCATTTTACGTCGGAATAGCATGTTTTCCACACCCGATTACGATCCTGGCAGCCTGAATACTGGAAGATAGCTTTTGGCTATAACAGCGGTTTTCTGACGAAAGAAGGCTCTGATTTGAATTCTGCTTGCGACATTCAATCCCTCTCGCCATTTTACGTCGGAGTAGCATGTTTTCCACACCCGATTACGGTCCTCGAAGCCAGAATACTGGGAGATAGGTTTTGGCTATAACAGCGATTTTCTGACGAAGGCAGTCTCTGATTTGAATTCTGCTTCCGGCATTCGATTCCTCTCGTCATCTTACGTCCGAATAGCATGTTTTCCACACCCGATTACGATCCTGTCAGCCTGAATAATGGAAGATAGCTTTTGGCTATAACAGCGGTTTTCTGACGAAAGAAGGCTCTGATTTGAATTCTGCTTGCGACATTCAATCACTCTCGTCAATTTACGTCGGAATAGCATGTTTTCCATACCCAATTACGATCCTGATAGCCAGAATACTGGGAGAAAGGTTTTGGCTCTAACAGTGATTTTCAGACGAAGGAAGGCTCTGATTTGAATTCTGCTTGCGACATTCGATTCCTTTCGTCATTTTACGTCGGAATAGGATGTTTTCCACACCCGATTACGGTCCTCGAAGCCAGAATACTGGGAGATAGGTTTTGGCTACAACAGCGACTTTATGACGAAGGGAGGCTCTGATTTGAATTCTGCTTGCGACATTCGATTCCTTTCGTCATTTTACGTCGGAATAGGATGTTTTCCACACCCGATTACGGTCCTCGAAGCCAGAATACTGGGAGATAGGTTTTGGATACAGGAGCGATTTCTGACGAAGGCAGTCTCTGATTTGAATTCTGCTTGTGGCATTCGATTCCTCTCGTCATTTTACGTCGGAATAGCATGTTTTCCACACCCGATTACGATCCTGGCAGCCTGAATACTGGAAGATAGCTTTTGGCTATAACAGCGGTTTTCTGACGAAAGAAGGCTCTGATTTGAATTCTGCTTGCGACATTCAATCCCTCTCGCCATTTTACGTCGGAGCAGCATGTTTTCCACACCCGATTACGGTCCTCGAAGCCTGAATACTGGGAGATAGGTTTTGGCTATAACAGCGATTTTCTGACGAAGGCAGTCTCTGTTTTGAATTCTGCTTCCGGCATTCGATTCCTCTCGTCATCTTACGTCCGAATAGCATGTTTTCCACACCCGATTACGATCCTGTCAGCCTGAATAATGGAAGATAGCTTTTGGCTATAACAGCGGTTTTCTGACGAAAGAAGGCTCTGATTTGAATTCTGCTTGCGACATTCAATCACTCTCGTCAATTTACGTCGGAATAGCATGTTTTCCATACCCAATTACGATCCTGATAGCCAGAATACTGGGAGAAAGGTTTTGGCTCTAACAGTGATTTTCAGACGAAGGAAGGCTCTGATTTGAATTCTGCTTGCGACATTCGATTCCTTTCGTCATTTTACGTCGGAATAGGATGTTTTCCACACCCGATTACGGTCCTCGAAGCCAGAATACTGGGAGATAGGTTTTGGCTACAACAGCGACTTTATGACGAAGGAAGGCTCTGATTTGAATTCTGCTTGCGACATTCGATTCCTCTCGTCATTTTACGTCGGAATAGGATGTTTTCCACACCCGATTACGGTCCTCGAAGCCAGAATACTGGGAGATAGGTTTTGGATACAGGAGCGATTTCTGACGAAGGCAGTCTCTGATTTGAATTCTGCTTGTGGCATTCGATTCCTCTCGTCATTTTACGTCGGAATAGCATGTTTTCCACACACGATTACGATCCTGGCAGCCTGAATACTGGAAGATAGCTTTTGGCTATAACAGCGGTTTTCTGACGAAGGAAGGCTCTGATTTAAATTCTGCTTGCGACATTCGATTCCTCTCGTCATTTTACGTCGGAATAGGATGTTTTCCACACCCGATTACGGTCCTCGAAGCCAGAATACTGGGAGATAGGTTTTGGATACAGGAGCGATATCTGACGAAGGCAGTCTCTGATTTGAATTCTGCTTGTGGCATTCGATTCCTCTCGTCATTTTACGTCGGAATAGCATGTTTTCCACACCCGATTACGATCCTGGCAGCCTGAATACTGGAAGATAGCTTTTGGCTATAACAGCGGTTTTCTGACGAAGGAAGGCTCTGATTTGAATTCTGCTTGCGACATTCAATCCCTCTCGCCATTTTACGTCGGAGTAGCATGTTTTCCACACCCGATTACGGTCCTCGAAGCCTGAACACTGGTAGATAGGTTTTGGCTATAACAGCGATTTTCTGACGAAGGCAGTCTCTGATTTGAATTCTGCTTCCGGCATTCGATTCCTCTCGTCATCTTACGTCCGAATAGCATGTTTTCCACACCCGATTACGATCCTGTCAGCCTGAATAATGGAAGATAGCTTTTGGCTATAACAGCGGTTTTCTGACGAAAGAAGGCTCTGATTTGAATTCTGCTTGCGACATTCAATCACTCTCGTCATTTTACGTCGGAATAGCATGTGTTCCATACCCAATTACGATCCTGATAGCCAGAATACTGGGAGAAAGGTTTTGGCTCTAACAGTGATTTTCAGACGAAGGCAGTCTCTGATTTGAATTCTGCTTGTGGCATTCGATTCCTCTCGTCATTTTACGTCGGAATAGCATGTTTTCCACACCCGATTACGATCCTGTCAGCCTGAATAATGGAAGATAGCTTTTGGCTATAACAGCGGTTTTCTGACGAAAGAAGGCTCTGATTTGAATTCTGCTTGCGACATTCGATTCCTTTCGTCATTTTACGTCGGAATAGGATGTTTTCCACACCCGATTACGGTCCTGGAAGCCAGAATACTGGGAGATAGGTTTTGGCTACAACAGCGACTTTATGACGAAGGGAGGCTCTGATTTGAATTCTGCTTGCGACATTCGATTCCTCTCGTCATTTTACGTCGGAATAGGATGTTTTCCACACCCGATTACGGTCCTCGAAGCCAGAATACTGGGAGATAGGTTTTGGATACAGGAGCGATTTCTGACGAAGGCAGTCTCTGATTTGAATTCTGCTTGTGGCATTCGATTCCTCTCGTCATTTTACGTCGGAATAGCATGTTTTCCACACCCGATTACGATCCTGGCAGCCTGAATACTGGGAGATAGGTTTTGGCTCTAACAGTGATTTTCAGACGAAGGAAGGCTCTGATTTGAATTCTGCTTGCGACATTCGATTCCTTTCGTCATTTTACGTCGGAATAGGATGTTTTCCACACCCGATTACGGTCCTCGAAGCCAGAATACTGGGAGATAGGTTTTGGATACAGGAGCGATTTCTGACGAAGGCAGTCTCTGATTTGAATTCTGCTTGCGACATTCAATCACTCTCGTCATTTTACGTCGGAATAGCATGTTTTCCATACCCAATTACGATCCTGATAGCCACAATACTGGGAGAAAGGTTTTGGCTCTAACAGTGATTTACAGACGAAGGAAGGCTCTGATTTGAATTCTGCTTGCGACATTCGATTCCTTTCGTCATTTTACGTCGGAATAGGATGTTTTCCACACCCGATTACGGTCCTGGAAGCCAGAATACTGGGAGATAGGTTTTGGCTACAACAGCGACTTTATGACGAAGGAAGGCTCTGATTTGAATTCTGCTTGCGACATTCGATTCCTCTCGTCATTTTACGTCGGAATAGCATGTTTTCCACACCCGATTACGATCCTGGCAGCCTGAATACTGGAAGATAGCTTTTAGCTATAACAGCGGTTTTCTGACGAAAGAAGGCTCTGATTTGAATTCTGCTTGCGACATTCAATCCCTCTCGCCATTTTACGTCGGAGCAGCATGTTTTCCACACCCGATTACGGTCCTCGAAGCCTGAACACTGGTAGATAGGTTTTGGCTATAACAGCGGTTTGCTGACGAAGGGAGGCTCTGATTTGAATTCTGCTTCCGGCATTCGATTCCTCTCGTCATCTTACGTCCGAATAGCATGTTTTCCACACCCGATTACGATCCTGTCAGCCTGAATAATGGAAGATAGCTTTTGGCTATAACAGCGGTTTTCTGACGAAAGAAGGCTCTGATTTGAATTCTGCTTGCGACATTCGATTCCTTTCGTCATTTTACGTCGGAATAGGATGTTTTCCACACCCGATTACGGTCCTCGAAGCCAGAATACTGGGAGATAGGTTTTGGATACAGGAGCGATTTCTGACGAAGGCAGTCTCTGATTTGAATTCTGCTTGTGGCATTCGATTCCTCTCGTCATTTTACGTCGGAATAGCATGTTTTCCACACCCGATTACGATCCTGGCAGCCTGAATACTGGAAGATAGCTTTTAGCTATAACAGCGGTTTTCTGACGAAAGAAGGCTCTGATTTGAATTCTGCTTGCGGCATTCAATCCCTCTCGCCATTTTACGTCGGAGCAGCATGTTTTCCACACCCGATTACGGTCCTCGAAGCCTGAACACTGGTAGATAGGTTTTGGCTATAACAGCGATTTTCTGACGAAGGCAGTCTCTGATTTGAATTCTGCTTCCGGCATTCGATTCCTCTCGTCATCTTACGTCCGAATAGCATGTTTTCCACACCCGATTACGATCCTGTCAGCCTGAATAATGGAAGATAGCTTTTGGCTATAACAGCGGTTTTCTGACGAAAGAAGGCTCTGATTTGAATTCTGCTTGCGACATTCAATCACTCTCGTCATTTTACGTCGGAATAGCATGTTTTCCATACCCGATTACGATCCTGATAGCCAGAATACTGGGAGATAGGTTTTGGCTCTAACAGTGATTTTCAGACGAAGGAAGGCTCTGATTTGAATTCTGCTTGCGACATTCGATTCCTCTCGTCATTTTACGTCGGAATAGGATGTTTTCCACACCCGATTACGGTCCTCGAAGCCAGAATACTGGGAGATAGGTTTTGGATACAGGAGCGATTTCTGACGAAGGCAGTCTCTGATTTGAATTCTGCTTGTGGCATTCGATTCCTCTCGTCATTTTACGTCGGAATAGCATGTTTTCCACACCCGATTACGGTCCTCGAAGCCTGAACACTGGTAGATAGGTTTTGGCTATAACAGCGATTTTCTGACGAAGGCAGTCTCTGATTTGAATTCTGCTTGCGGCATTCGATTCCTCTCGTCATTTTACGTCGGAATAGCATGTTTTCCACACCCGATTACGGTCCTCGAAGCCAGAATACTGGGAGATAGGTTTTGGATACAGGAGCGATTTCTGACGAAGGCAGTCTCTGATTTGAATTCTGCTTGCGGCATTCGATGCCTCTCGTCATTTTACGTCGGAATAGCATGTTTTCCACACGTGCTTACGGTCCTGGAGGCCAGAATACTGGGAGATAGGTTTGGGCTCTAACAGCGATTTTCAGACGAAGGAAGGCTCTGATTTGAATTCTGCTTGCGGCATTCAATCCCTCTTGTCATTTTACGTCGGAATAGCATGTTTTCCACACCCGATTACGATCCTGGCAGCCTGAATACTGGAAGATAGCTTTTGGCTATAACAGCGGATTTCTGACGAAGGAAGGCTCTGATTTGAATTCTGCTTGCGACATTCAATCCCTCTCGTCATTTTACGTCGGAATAGCATGTTTTCCATACCCGATTACGATCCTGATAGCCTGAATACTGGAAGATAGCTTTTGGCTATAACAGCGGTTTGCTGACGAAGGAAGGCTCTGATTTGAATTCTGCTTGCGGCATTCAATCCCTCTTGTCATTTTACGTCGGAATAGCATGTTTTCCACACCCGATTACGATCCTGGGAGCCAGATTACTGCAAGACAGGTTTTGGCTGTAATAGCGATTTTTTGACGAAGGAAGTCTCTGATTTGAATTCTGCTTGCGGCATTCGATTCCTCTCGTCATTTTACGTCCGAATAGCATGTTTTCCACACCCGATTACGATCCTGGCAGCCTGAATACTGGAAGATAGCTTTTGGCTATAACAGCGGATTTCTGACGAAGGAAGGCTCTGATTTGAATTCTGCTTGCGACATTCAATCCCTCTCGTCATTTGACGTCGGAATAGCATGTATTTCCATACCCGATTACGGTCCTGGAAGCCAGAATACTGGGAGATAGGTTTTGGATACAGGAACGATTTTCTGACGAAGGAAGGCTCTGATTTAAATTCTGCTTGCGACATTCAATCCCTCTCGTCATTTTACGTCGGAATAGCATGTTTTCCATACCCGATTACGGTCCTGGAAGCCAGAATACTGGGAGATAGGTTTTGGATACAGGAGCGATTTCTGACGAAGGCAGTCTCTGATTTGAATTCTGCTTGTGGCATTCGATTCCTCTCGTCATTTTACGTCGGAATAGCATGTTTTCCACACCCGATTACGATCCTGGCAGCCTGAATACTGGAAGATAGCTTTTGGCTATAACAGCGGTTTGCTGACGAAGGAAGGCTCTGATTTGAATTCTGCTTGCGGCATTCGATTCCTCTCGTCATTTTACGTCCGAATAGCATGTTTTCCACACCCGATTACGATCCTGGCAGCCTGAATACTGGGAGATAGGTTTTGGATACAGGAGCGATTTTCTGACGAAGGCAGTCTCTGATTTAAATTCTGCTTGCGACATTCAATCCCTCTCGTCATTTTACGTCGGAATAGCATGTTTTCCATACCCGATTACGGTCCTGGAAGCCAGAATACTGGGAGATAGGTTTTGGATACAGGAGCGATTTCTGACGAAGGCAGTCTCTGATTTGAATTCTGCTTGCGGCATTCGATGCCTCTCGTCATTTTACGTCGGAATAGCATGTTTTCCACACGTGCTTACGGTCCTGGAGGCCAGAATACTGGGAGATAGGTTTGGGCTCTAACAGCGATTTTCAGACGAAGGAAGGCTCTGATTTGAATTCTGCTTGCGGCATTCAATCCCTCTTGTCATTTTACGTCGGAATAGCATGTTTTCCACACCCGATTACGATCCTGGCAGCCTGAATACTGGAAGATAGCTTTTGGCTATAACAGCGGTTTTCTGACGAAAGAAGGCTCTGATTTGAATTCTGCTTGCGACATTCAATCCCTCTCGCCATTTTACGTCGGAGCAGCATGTTTTCCACACCCGATTACGGTCCTCGAAGCCTGAATACTGGGAGATAGGTTTTGGCTATAACAGCGATTTTCTGACGAAGGCAGTCTCTGTTTTGAATTCTGCTTCCGGCATTCGATTCCTCTCGTCATCTTACGTCCGAATAGCATGTTTTCCACACCCGATTACGATCCTGTCAGCCTGAATAATGGAAGATAGCTTTTGGCTATAACAGCGGTTTTCTGACGAAAGAAGGCTCTGATTTGAATTCTGCTTGCGACATTCAATCACTCTCGTCAATTTACGTCGGAATAGCATGTTTTCCATACCCAATTACGATCCTGATAGCCAGAATACTGGGAGAAAGGTTTTGGCTCTAACAGTGATTTTCAGACGAAGGAAGGCTCTGATTTGAATTCTGCTTGCGACATTCGATTCCTTTCGTCATTTTACGTCGGAATAGGATGTTTTCCACACCCGATTACGGTCCTCGAAGCCAGAATACTGGGAGATAGGTTTTGGCTACAACAGCGACTTTATGACGAAGGGAGGCTCTGATTTGAATTCTGCTTGCGACATTCGATTCCTCTCGTCATTTTACGTCGGAATAGGATGTTTTCCACACCCGATTACGGTCCTCGAAGCCAGAATACTGGGAGATAGGTTTTGGATACAGGAGCGATTTCTGACGAAGGCAGTCTCTGATTTGAATTCTGCTTGTGGCATTCGATTCCTCTCGTCATTTTACGTCGGAATAGCATGTTTTCCACACACGATTACGATCCTGGCAGCCTGAATACTGGAAGATAGCTTTTGGCTATAACAGCGGTTTTCTGACGAAGGAAGGCTCTGATTTAAATTCTGCTTGCGACATTCGATTCCTCTCGTCATTTTACGTCGGAATAGGATGTTTTCCACACCCGATTACGGTCCTCGAAGCCAGAATACTGGGAGATAGGTTTTGGATACAGGAGCGATTTCTGACGAAGGCAGTCTCTGATTTGAATTCTGCTTGTGGCATTCGATTCCTCTCGTCATTTTACGTCGGAATAGCATGTTTTCCACACCCGATTACGATCCTGGCAGCCTGAATACTGGAAGATAGCTTTTGGCTATAACAGCGGTTTTCTGACGAAGGAAGGCTCTGATTTGAATTCTGCTTGCGACATTCAATCCCTCTCGCCATTTTACGTCGGAATAGCATGTTTTCCACACCCGATTACGGTCCTCGAAGCCTGAACACTGGTAGATAGGTTTTGGCTATAACAGCGATTTTCTGACGAAGGCAGTCTCTGATTTGAATTCTGCTTCCGGCATTCGATTCCTCTCGTCATCTTACGTCCGAATAGCATGTTTTCCACACCCGATTACGATCCTGTCAGCCTGAATAATGGAAGATAGCTTTTGGCTATAACAGCGGTTTTCTGACGAAAGAAGGCTCTGATTTGAATTCTGCTTGCGACATTCAATCACTCTCGTCATTTTACGTCGGAATAGCATGTGTTCCATACCCAATTACGATCCTGATAGCCAGAATACTGGGAGAAAGGTTTTGGCTCTAACAGTGATTTTCAGACGAAGGCAGTCTCTGATTTGAATTCTGCTTGTGGCATTCGATTCCTCTCGTCATTTTACGTCGGAATAGCATGTTTTCCACACCCGATTACGATCCTGTCAGCCTGAATACTGGAAGATAGCTTTTGGCTATAACAGCGGTTTTCTGACGAAAGAAGGCTCTGATTTGAATTCTGCTTGCGACATTCGATTCCTCTCGTCATTTTACGTCGGAATAGGATGTTTTCCACACCCGATTACGGTCCTGGAAGCCAGAATACTGGGAGATAGGTTTTGGCTACAACAGCGACTTTATGACGAAGGGAGGCTCTGATTTGAATTCTGCTTGCGACATTCGATTCCTCTCGTCATTTTACGTCGGAATAGGATGTTTTCCACACCCGATTACGGTCCTCGAAGCCAGAATACTGGGAGATAGGTTTTGGATACAGGAGCGATTTCTGACGAAGGCAGTCTCTGATTTGAATTCTGCTTGTGGCATTCGATTCCTCTCGTCATTTTACGTCGGAATAGCATGTTTTCCACACCCGATTACGATCCTGGCAGCCTGAATACTGGGAGATAGGTTTTGGCTCTAACAGTGATTTTCAGACGAAGGAAGGCTCTGATTTGAATTCTGCTTGCGACATTCGATTCCTTTCGTCATTTTACGTCGGAATAGGATGTTTTCCACACCCGATTACGGTCCTCGAAGCCAGAATACTGGGAGATAGGTTTTGGATACAGGAGCGATTTCTGACGAAGGCAGTCTCTGATTTGAATTCTGCTTGCGACATTCAATCCCTCTCGTCATTTTACGTCGGAATAGCATGTTTTCCATACCCAATTACGATCCTGATAGCCACAATACTGGGAGAAAGGTTTTGGCTCTAACAGTGATTTACAGACGAAGGAAGGCTCTGATTTGAATTCTGCTTGCGACATTCGATTCCTTTCGTCATTTTACGTCGGAATAGCATGTTTTCCACACCCGATTACGGTCCTGGAAGCCAGAATACTGGGAGATAGGTTTTGGCTACAACAGCGACTTTATGACGAAGGGAGGCTCTGATTTGAATTCTGCTTGCGACATTCGATTCCTCTCGTCATTTTACGTCGGAATAGGATGTTTTCCACACCCGATTACGATCCTGGCAGCCTGAATACTGGAAGATAGCTTTTAGCTATAACAGCGGTTTTCTGACGAAAGAAGGCTCTGATTTGAATTCTGCTTGCGACATTCAATCCCTCTCGCCATTTTACGTCGGAGCAGCATGTTTTCCACACCCGATTACGGTCCTCGAAGCCTGAACACTGGTAGATAGGTTTTGGCTATAACAGCGATTTTCTGACGAAGGCAGTCTCTGATTTGAATTCTGCTTCCGGCATTCGATTCCTCTCGTCATCTTACGTCCGAATAGCATGTTTTCCACACCCGATTACGATCCTGTCAGCCTGAATAATGGAAGATAGCTTTTGGCTATAACAGCGGTTTTCTGACGAAAGAAGGCTCTGATTTGAATTCTGCTTGCGACATTCGATTCCTTTCGTCATTTTACGTCGGAATAGGATGTTTTCCACACCCGATTACGGTCCTCGAAGCCAGAATACTGGAAGATAGCTTTTAGCTATAACAGCGGTTTTCTGACGAAAGAAGGCTCTGATTTGAATTCTGCTTGCGACATTCGATTCCTCTCGTCATTTTACGTCGGAATAGGATGTTTTCCACACCCGATTACGGTCCTCGAAGCCAGAATACTGGGAGATAGGTTTTGGATACAGGAGCGATTTCTGACGAAGGCAGTCTCTGATTTGAATTCTGCTTGTGGCATTCGATTCCTCTCGTCATTTTACGTCGGAATAGCATGTTTTCCACACCCGATTACGATCCTGGCAGCCTGAATACTGGAAGATAGCTTTTAGCTATAACAGCGGTTTTCTGACGAAAGAAGGCTCTGATTTGAATTCTGCTTGCGGCATTCAATCCCTCTCGCCATTTTACGTCGGAGCAGCATGTTTTCCACACCCGATTACGGTCCTCGAAGCCTGAACACTGGGAGATAGGTTTTGGCTATAACAGCGATTTTCTGACGAAGGCAGTCTCTGATTTGAATTCTGCTTCCGGCATTCGATTCCTCTCGTCATCTTACGTCCGAATAGCATGTTTTCCACACCCGATTACGATCCTGTCAGCCTGAATAATGGAAGATAGCTTTTGGCTATAACAGCGGTTTTCTGACGAAAGAAGGCTCTGATTTGAATTCTGCTTGCGACATTCAATCACTCTCGTCATTTTACGTCGGAATAGCATGTTTTCCATACCCAATTACGATCCTGATAGCCAGAATACTGGGAGATAGGTTTTGGCTCTAACAGTGATTTTCAGACGAAGGAAGGCTCTGATTTGAATTCTGCTTGCGACATTCGATTCCTCTCGTCATTTTACGTCGGAATAGGATGTTTTCCACACCCGATTACGGTCCTCGAAGCCAGAATACTGGGAGATAGGTTTTGGATACAGGAGCGATTTCTGACGAAGGCAGTCTCTGATTTGAATTCTGCTTGTGGCATTCGATTCCTCTCGTCATTTTACGTCGGAATAGCATGTTTTCCACACCCGATTACGGTCCTCGAAGCCTGAACACTGGAAGATAGGTTTTGGCTATAACAGCGATTTTCTGACGAAGGCAGTCTCTGATTTGAATTCTGCTTGCGGCATTCGATTCCTCTCGTCATTTTACGTCGGAATAGGATGTTTTCCACACCCGATTACGGTCCTCGAAGCCAGAATACTGGGAGATAGGTTTTGGATACAGGAGCGATTTCTGACGAAGGCAGTCTCTGATTTGAATTCTGCTTGCGGCATTCGATGCCTCTCGTCATTTTACGTCGGAATAGCATGTTTTCCATACCCGATTACGATCCTGGCAGCCTGAATACTGGAAGATAGCTTTTGGCTATAACAGCGGTTTGCTGACGAAGGAAGGCTCTGATTTGAATTCTGCTTGCGGCATTCAATCCCTCTTGTCATTTTACGTCGGAATAGCATGTTTTCCACACCCGATTACGATCCTGGGAGCCAGATTACTGCAAGACAGGTTTTGGCTGTAATAGCGATTTTTTGACGAAGGAAGTCTCTGATTTGAATTCTGCTTGCGGCATTCGATTCCTCTCGTCATTTTACGTCCGAATAGCATGTTTTCCACACCCGATTACGATCCTGGCAGCCTGAATACTGGAAGATAGCTTTTGGCTATAACAGCGGATTTCTGACGAAGGAAGGCTCTGATTTGAATTCTGCTTGCGACATTCAATCCCTCTCGTCATTTGACGTCGGAATAGCATGTATTTCCATACCCGATTACGGTCCTGGAAGCCAGAATACTGGGAGATAGGTTTTGGATACAGGAACGATTTTCTGACGAAGGAAGGCTCTGATTTAAATTCTGCTTGCGACATTCAATCCCTCTCGTCATTTTACGTCGGAATAGCATGTTTTCCATACCCGATTACGGTCCTGGAAGCCAGAATACTGGGAGATAGGTTTTGGATACAGGAGCGATTTCTGACGAAGGCAGTCTCTGATTTGAATTCTGCTTGTGGCATTCGATTCCTCTCGTCATTTTACGTCGGAATAGCATGTTTTCCACACCCGATTACGATCCTGGCAGCCTGAATACTGGAAGATAGCTTTTGGCTATAACAGCGGTTTGCTGACGAAGGAAGGCTCTGATTTGAATTCTGCTTGCGGCATTCGATTCCTCTCGTCATTTTACGTCCGAATAGCATGTTTTCCACACCCGATTACGATCCTGGCAGCCTGAATACTGGGAGATAGGTTTTGGATACAGGAGCGATTTTCTGACGAAGGCAGTCTCTGATTTAAATTCTGCTTGCGACATTCAATCCCTCTCGTCATTTTACGTCGGAATAGCATGTTTTCCATACCCGATTACGGTCCTGGAAGCCAGAATACTGGGAGATAGGTTTTGGATACAGGAGCGATTTCTGACGAAGGCAGTCTCTGATTTGAATTCTGCTTGCGGCATTCGATGCCTCTCGTCATTTTACGTCGGAATAGCATGTTTTCCACACGTGATTACGGTCCTGGAGGCCAGAATACTGGGAGATAGGTTTGGGCTCTAACAGCGATTTTCAGACGAAGGAAGGCTCTGATTTGAATTCTGCTTGCGGCATTCAATCCCTCTTGTCATTTTACGTCGGAATAGCATGTTTTCCACACCCGATTACGATCCTGGCAGCCTGAATACTGGAAGATAGCTTTTGGCTATAACAGCGGTTTGCTGACGAAGGAAGGCTCTGATTTGAATTCTGCTTGCGGCATTCAATCCCTCTTGTCATTTTACGTCGGAATAGCATGTTTTCCACACCCGATTACGATCCTGTCAGCCTGAATACAGGAAGATAGCTTTTGGCTATAACAGCGGTTTGCTGACGAAGGAAGGCTCTGATTTGAATTCTGCTTGCGGCATTCGATTCCTCTCGTCATTTTACGTCCGAATAGCATGTTTTCCACACCCGATTACGATCCTGGCAGCCTGAATACTGGGAGATAGGTTTTGGATACAGGAACGATTTTCTGACGAAGGAAGGCTCTGATTTAAATTCTGCTTGCGACATTCAATCCCTCTCGTCATTTTACGTCGGAATAGCATGTTTTCCATACCCGATTACGGTCCTGGAAGCCAGAATACTGGGAGATAGGTTTTGGATACAGGAGCGATTTCTGACGAAGGCAGTCTCTGATTTGAATTCTGCTTGTGGCATTCGATTCCTCTCGTCATTTTACGTCGGAATAGCATGTTTTCCACACCCGATTACGATCCTGGCAGCCTGAATACTGGAAGATAGCTTTTGGCTATAACAGCGGTTTGCTGACGAAGGAAGGCTCTGATTTGAATTCTGCTTGCGGCATTCAATCCCTCTTGTCATTTTACGTCGGAATAGCATGTTTTCCACACCCGATTACGATCCTGTCAGCCTGAATACAGGAAGATAGCTTTTGGCTATAACAGCGGTTTGCTGACGAAGGAAGGCTCTGATTTGAATTCTGCTTGCGGCATTCGATTCCTCTCGTCATTTTACGTCCGAATAGCATGTTTTCCACACCCGATTACGATCCTGGCAGCCTGAATACTGGGAGATAGGTTTTGGATACAGGAGCGATTTTCTGACGAAGGCAGTCTCTGATTTAAATTCTGCTTGCGACATTCAATCCCTCTCGTCATTTTACGTCGGAATAGCATGTTTTCCATACCCGATTACGGTCCTGGAAGCCAGAATACTGGGAGATAGGTTTTGGATACAGGAGCGATTTCTGACGAAGGCAGTCTCTGATTTGAATTCTGCTTGCGGCATTCGATGCCTCTCGTCATTTTACGTCGGAATAGCATGTTTTCCACACGTGATTACGGTCCTGGAGGCCAGAATACTGGGAGATAGGTTTGGGCTCTAACAGCGATTTTCAGACGAAGGAAGGCTCTGATTTGAATTCTGCTTGCGGCATTCAATCCCTCTTGTCATTTTACGTCGGAATAGCATGTTTTCCACACCCGATTACGATCCTGGCAGCCTGAATACTGGAAGATAGCTTTTGGCTATAACAGCGGATTTCTGACGAAGGAAGGCTCTGATTTGAATTCTGCTTGCGACATTCAATCCCTCTCGTCATTTTACGTCGGAATAGCATGTTTTCCATACCCGATTACGATCCTGATAGCCTGAATACTGGAAGATAGCTTTTGGCTATAACAGCGGTTTGCTGACGAAGGAAGGCTCTGATTTGAATTCTGCTTGCGGCATTCAATCCCTCTTGTCATTTTACGTCGGAATAGCATGTTTTCCACACCCGATTACGATCCTGGGAGCCAGATTACTGCAAGACAGGTTTTGGCTGTAATAGCGATTTTTTGACGAAGGATGTCTCTGATTTGAATTCTGCTTGCGGCATTCGATTCCTCTCGTCATTTTACGTCCGAATAGCATGTTTTCCACACCCGATTACGATCCTGGCAGCCTGAATACTGGAAGATAGCTTTTGGCTATAACAGCGGATTTCTGACGAAGGAAGGCTCTGATTTGAATTCTGCTTGCGACATTCAATCCCTCTCGTCATTTGACGTCGGAATAGCATGTATTTCCATACCCGATTACGGTCCTGGAAGCCAGAATACTGGGAGATAGGTTTTGGATACAGGAACGATTTTCTGACGAAGGAAGGCTCTGATTTAAATTCTGCTTGCGACATTCAATCCCTCTCGTCATTTTACGTCGGAATAGCATGTTTTTCATACCCGATTACGGTCCTGGAAGCCAGAATACTGGGAGATAGGTTTTGGATACAGGAGCGATTTCTGACGAAGGCAGTCTCTGATTTGAATTCTGCTTGTGGCATTCGATTCCTCTCGTCATTTTACGTCGGAATAGCATGTTTTCCACACCCGATTACGATCCTGGCAGCCTGAATACTGGAAGATAGCTTTTGGCTATAACAGCGGTTTGCTGACGAAGGAAGGCTCTGATTTGAATTCTGCTTGCGGCATTCGATTCCTCTCGTCATTTTACGTCGGAATAGCATGTTTTCCACACCCGATTACGATCCTGGCAGCCTGAATACTGGAAGATAGCTTTTGGCTATAACAGCGGTTTGCTGACGAAGGAAGGCTCTGATTTGAATTCTGCTTGCGGCATTCGATTCCTCTCGTCATTTTACGTCCGAATAGCATGTTTTCCACACCCGATTACGATCCTGGCAGCCTGAATACTGGGAGATAGGTTTTGGATACAGGAACGATTTTCTGACGAAGGAAGGCTCTGATTTAAATTCTGCTTGCGACATTCAATCCCTCTCGTCATTTTACGTCGGAATAGCATGTTTTCCATACCCGATTACGGTCCTGGAAGCCAGAATACTGGGAGATAGGTTTTGGATACAGGAGCGATTTCTGACGAAGGCAGTCTCTGATTTGAATTCTGCTTGTGGCATTCGATTCCTCTCGTCATTTTACGTCGGAATAGCATGTTTTCCACACCCGATTACGATCCTGGCAGCCTGAATACTGGAAGATAGCTTTTGGCTATAACAGCGGTTTGCTGACGAAGGAAGGCTCTGATTTGAATTCTGCTTGCGGCATTCGATTCCTCTCGTCATTTTACGTCCGAATAGCATGTTTTCCACACCCGATTACGATCCTGGCAGCCTGAATACTGGGAGATAGGTTTTGGATACAGGAGCGATTTTCTGACGAAGGCAGTCTCTGATTTAAATTCTGCTTGCGACATTCAATCCCTCTCGTCATTTTACGTCGGAATAGCATGTTTTCCATACCCGATTACGGTCCTGGAAGCCAGAATACTGGGAGATAGGTTTTGGATACAGGAGCGATTTCTGACGAAGGCAGTCTCTGATTTGAATTCTGCTTGCGGCATTCGATGCCTCTCGTCATTTTACGTCGGAATAGCATGTTTTCCACACGTGATTACGGTCCTGGAGGCCAGAATACTGGGAGATAGGTTTGGGCTCTAACAGCGATTTTCAGACGAAGGAAGGCTCTGATTTGAATTCTGCTTGCGGCATTCAATCCCTCTTGTCATTTTACGTCGGAATAGCATGTTTTCCACACCCGATTACGATCCTGGCAGCCTGAATACTGGAAGATAGCTTTTGGCTATAACAGCGGTTTGCTGACGAAGGAAGGCTCTGATTTGAATTCTGCTTGCGGCATTCAATCCCTCTTGTCATTTTACGTCGGAATAGCATGTTTTCCACACCCGATTACGATCCTGTCAGCCTGAATACAGGAAGATAGCTTTTGGCTATAACAGCGGTTTGCTGACGAAGGAAGGCTCTGATTTGAATTCTGCTTGCGGCATTCGATTCCTCTCGTCATTTTACGTCCGAATAGCATGTTTTCCACACCCGATTACGATCCTGGCAGCCTGAATACTGGGAGATAGGTTTTGGATACAGGAGCGATTTTCTGACGAAGGCAGTCTCTGATTTAAATTCTGCTTGCGACATTCAATCCCTCTCGTCATTTTACGTCGGAATAGCATGTTTTCCATACCCGATTACGGTCCTGGAAGCCAGAATACTGGGAGATAGGTTTTGGATACAGGAGCGATTTCTGACGAAGGCAGTCTCTGATTTGAATTCTGCTTGCGGCATTCGATGCCTCTCGTCATTTTACGTCGGAATAGCATGTTTTCCACACGTGATTACGGTCCTGGAGGCCAGAATACTGGGAGATAGGTTTGGGCTCTAACAGCGATTTTCAGACGAAGGAAGGCTCTGATTTGAATTCTGCTTGCGGCATTCAATCCCTCTTGTCATTTTACGTCGGAATAGCATGTTTTCCACACCCGATTACGATCCTGGCAGCCTGAATACTGGAAGATAGCTTTTGGCTATAACAGCGGATTTCTGACGAAGGAAGGCTCTGATTTGAATTCTGCTTGCGACATTCAATCCCTCTCGTCATTTTACGTCGGAATAGCATGTTTTCCATACCCGATTACGATCCTGATAGCCTGAATACTGGAAGATAGCTTTTGGCTATAACAGCGGTTTGCTGACGAAGGAAGGCTCTGATTTGAATTCTGCTTGCGGCATTCAATCCCTCTCGCCATTTTACGTCGGAATAGCATGTTTTCCACACCCGATTACGATCCTGGGAGCCAGATTACTGCAAGACAGGTTTTGGCTGTAATAGCGATTTTTTGACGAAGGATGTCTCTGATTTGAATTCTGCTTGCGGCATTCGATTCCTCTCGTCATTTTACGTCCGAATAGCATGTTTTCCACACCCGATTACGATCCTGGCAGCCTGAATACTGGAAGATAGCTTTTGGCTATAACAGCGGATTTCTGACGAAGGAAGGCTCTGATTTGAATTCTGCTTGCGACATTCAATCCCTCTCGTCATTTGACGTCGGAATAGCATGTATTTCCATACCCGATTACGGTCCTGGAAGCCAGAATACTGGGAGATAGGTTTTGGATACAGGAACGATTTTCTGACGAAGGAAGGCTCTGATTTAAATTCTGCTTGCGACATTCAATCCCTCTCGTCATTTTACGTCGGAATAGCATGTTTTCCATACCCGATTACGGTCCTGGAAGCCAGAATACTGGGAGATAGGTTTTGGATACAGGAGCGATTTCTGACGAAGGCAGTCTCTGATTTGAATTCTGCTTGTGGCATTCGATTCCTCTCGTCATTTTACGTCGGAATAGCATGTTTTCCACACCCGATTACGATCCTGGCAGCCTGAATACTGGAAGATAGCTTTTGGCTATAACAGCGGTTTGCTGACGAAGGAAGGCTCTGATTTGAATTCTGCTTGCGGCATTCGATTCCTCTCGTCATTTTACGTCGGAATAGCATGTTTTCCACACCCGATTACGATCCTGGCAGCCTGAATACTGGAAGATAGCTTTTGGCTATAACAGCGGTTTGCTGACGAAGGAAGGCTCTGATTTGAATTCTGCTTGCGGCATTCGATTCCTCTCGTCATTTTACGTCCGAATAGCATGTTTTCCACACCCGATTACGATCCTGGCAGCCTGAATACTGGGAGATAGGTTTTGGATACAGGAACGATTTTCTGACGAAGGAAGGCTCTGATTTAAATTCTGCTTGCGACATTCAATCCCTCTCGTCATTTTACGTCGGAATAGCATGTTTTCCATACCCGATTACGGTCCTGGAAGCCAGAATACTGGGAGATAGGTTTTGGATACAGGAGCGATTTCTGACGAAGGCAGTCTCTGATTTGAATTCTGCTTGTGGCATTCGATTCCTCTCGTCATTTTACGTCGGAATAGCATGTTTTCCACACCCGATTACGATCCTGGCAGCCTGAATACTGGAAGATAGCTTTTGGCTATAACAGCGGTTTGCTGACGAAGGAAGGCTCTGATTTGAATTCTGCTTGCGGCATTCAATCCCTCTTGTCATTTTACGTCGGAATAGCATGTTTTCCACACCCGATTACGATCCTGGCAGCCTGAATACAGGAAGATAGCTTTTGGCTATAACAGCGGTTTGCTGACGAAGGAAGGCTCTGATTTGAATTCTGCTTGCGGCATTCGATTCCTCTCGTCATTTTACGTCCGAATAGCATGTTTTCCACACCCGATTACGATCCTGGCAGCCTGAATACTGGGAGATAGGTTTTGGATACAGGAGCGATTTTCTGACGAAGGCAGTCTCTGATTTAAATTCTGCTTGCGACATTCAATCCCTCTCGTCATTTTACGTCGGAATAGCATGTTTTCCATACCCGATTACGGTCCTGGAAGCCAGAATACTGGGAGATAGGTTTTGGATACAGGAGCGATTTCTGACGAAGGCAGTCTCTGATTTGAATTCTGCTTGCGGCATTCGATGCCTCTCGTCATTTTACGTCGGAATAGCATGTTTTCCACACGTGATTACGGTCCTGGAGGCCAGAATACTGGGAGATAGGTTTGGGCTCTAACAGCGATTTTCAGACGAAGGAAGGCTCTGATTTGAATTCTGCTTGCGGCATTCAATCCCTCTTGTCATTTTACGTCGGAATAGCATGTTTTCCACACCCGATTACGATCCTGGCAGCCTGAATACTGGAAGATAGCTTTTGGCTATAACAGCGGATTTCTGACGAAGGAAGGCTCTGATTTGAATTCTGCTTGCGACATTCAATCCCTCTCGTCATTTTACGTCGGAATAGCATGTTTTCCATACCCGATTACGATCCTGATAGCCTGAATACTGGAAGATAGCTTTTGGCTATAACAGCGGTTTGCTGACGAAGGAAGGCTCTGATTTGAATTCTGCTTGCGGCATTCAATCCCTCTTGTCATTTTACGTCGGAATAGCATGTTTTCCACACCCGATTACGATCCTGGGAGCCAGATTACTGCAAGACAGGTTTTGGCTGTAATAGCGATTTTTTGACGAAGGATGTCTCTGATTTGAATTCTGCTTGCGGCATTCGATTCCTCTCGTCATTTTACGTCCGAATAGCATGTTTTCCACACCCGATTACGATCCTGGCAGCCTGAATACTGGAAGATAGCTTTTGGCTATAACAGCGGATTTCTGACGAAGGAAGGCTCTGATTTGAATTCTGCTTGCGACATTCAATCCCTCTCGTCATTTGACGTCGGAATAGCATGTATTTCCATACCCGATTACGGTCCTGGAAGCCAGAATACTGGGAGATAGGTTTTGGATACAGGAACGATTTTCTGACGAAGGAAGGCTCTGATTTAAATTCTGCTTGCGACATTCAATCCCTCTCGTCATTTTACGTCGGAATAGCATGTTTTTCATACCCGATTACGGTCCTGGAAGCCAGAATACTGGGAGATAGGTTTTGGATACAGGAGCGATTTCTGACGAAGGCAGTCTCTGATTTGAATTCTGCTTGTGGCATTCGATTCCTCTCGTCATTTTACGTCGGAATAGCATGTTTTCCACACCCGATTACGATCCTGGCAGCCTGAATACTGGAAGATAGCTTTTGGCTATAACAGCGGTTTGCTGACGAAGGAAGGCTCTGATTTGAATTCTGCTTGCGGCATTCGATTCCTCTCGTCATTTTACGTCGGAATAGCATGTTTTCCACACCCGATTACGATCCTGGCAGCCTGAATACTGGAAGATAGCTTTTGGCTATAACAGCGGTTTGCTGACGAAGGAAGGCTCTGATTTGAATTCTGCTTGCGGCATTCGATTCCTCTCGTCATTTTACGTCCGAATAGCATGTTTTCCACACCCGATTACGATCCTGGCAGCCTGAATACTGGGAGATAGGTTTTGGATACAGGAACGATTTTCTGACGAAGGAAGGCTCTGATTTAAATTCTGCTTGCGACATTCAATCCCTCTCGTCATTTTACGTCGGAATAGCATGTTTTCCATACCCGATTACGGTCCTGGAAGCCAGAATACTGGGAGATAGGTTTTGGATACAGGAGCGATTTCTGACGAAGGCAGTCTCTGATTTGAATTCTGCTTGCGGCATTCGATTCCTCTCGTCATTTTACGTCGGAATAGCATGTTTTCCACACCCGATTACGATCCTGGCAGCCTGAATACTGGAAGATAGCTTTTGGCTATAACAGCGGTTTGCTGACGAAGGAAGGCTCTGATTTGAATTCTGCTTGCGGCATTCAATCCCTCTCGTCATTTTACGTCGGAATAGCATGTTTTCCACACCCGATTACGATCCTGTCAGCCTGAATACAGGAAGATAGCTTTTGGCTATAACAGCGGTTTGCTGACGAAGGAAGGCTCTGATTTGAATTCTGCTTGCGGCATTCGATTCCTCTCGTCATTTTACGTCCGAATAGCATGTTTTCCACACCCGATTACGATCCTGGCAGCCTGAATACTGGGAGATAGGTTTTGGATACAGGAGCGATTTTCTGACGAAGGCAGTCTCTGATTTAAATTCTGCTTGCGACATTCAATCCCTCTCGTCATTTTACGTCGGAATAGCATGTTTTCCATACCCGATTACGGTCCTGGAAGCCAGAATACTGGGAGATAGGTTTTGGATACAGGAGCGATTTCTGACGAAGGCAGTCTCTGATTTGAATTCTGCTTGCGGCATTCGATGCCTCTCGTCATTTTACGTCGGAATAGCATGTTTTCCACACGTGATTACGGTCCTGGAGGCCAGAATACTGGGAGATAGGTTTGGGCTCTAACAGCGATTTTCAGACGAAGGAAGGCTCTGATTTGAATTCTGCTTGCGGCATTCAATCCCTCTTGTCATTTTACGTCGGAATAGCATGTTTTCCACACCCGATTACGATCCTGGCAGCCTGAATACTGGAAGATAGCTTTTGGCTATAACAGCGGATTTCTGACGAAGGAAGGCTCTGATTTGAATTCTGCTTGCGACATTCAATCCCTCTCGTCATTTTACGTCGGAATAGCATGTTTTCCATACCCGATTACGATCCTGATAGCCTGAATACTGGAAGATAGCTTTTGGCTATAACAGCGGTTTGCTGACGAAGGAAGGCTCTGATTTGAATTCTGCTTGCGGCATTCAATCCCTCTTGTCATTTTACGTCGGAATAGCATGTTTTCCACACCCGATTACGATCCTGGGAGCCAGATTACTGCAAGACAGGTTTTGGCTGTAATAGCGATTTTTTGACGAAGGATGTCTCTGATTTGAATTCTGCTTGCGGCATTCGATTCCTCTCGTCATTTTACGTCCGAATAGCATGTTTTCCACACCCGATTACGATCCTGGCAGCCTGAATACTGGAAGATAGCTTTTGGCTATAACAGCGGATTTCTGACGAAGGAAGGCTCTGATTTGAATTCTGCTTGCGACATTCAATCCCTCTCGTCATTTGACGTCGGAATAGCATGTATTTCCATACCCGATTACGGTCCTGGAAGCCAGAATACTGGGAGATAGGTTTTGGATACAGGAACGATTTTCTGACGAAGGAAGGCTCTGATTTAAATTCTGCTTGCGACATTCAATCCCTCTCGTCATTTTACGTCGGAATAGCATGTTTTCCATACCCGATTACGGTCCTGGAAGCCAGAATACTGGGAGATAGGTTTTGGATACAGGAGCGATTTCTGACGAAGGCAGTCTCTGATTTGAATTCTGCTTGTGGCATTCGATTCCTCTCGTCATTTTACGTCGGAATAGCATGTTTTCCACACCCGATTACGATCCTGGCAGCCTGAATACTGGAAGATAGCTTTTGGCTATAACAGCGGTTTGCTGACGAAGGAAGGCTCTGATTTGAATTCTGCTTGCGGCATTCGATTCCTCTCGTCATTTTACGTCGGAATAGCATGTTTTCCACACCCGATTACGATCCTGGCAGCCTGAATACTGGAAGATAGCTTTTGGCTATAACAGCGGTTTGCTGACGAAGGAAGGCTCTGATTTGAATTCTGCTTGCGGCATTCGATTCCTCTCGTCATTTTACGTCCGAATAGCATGTTTTCCACACCCGATTACGATCCTGGCAGCCTGAATACTGGGAGATAGGTTTTGGATACAGGAACGATTTTCTGACGAAGGAAGGCTCTGATTTAAATTCTGCTTGCGACATTCAATCCCTCTCGTCATTTTACGTCGGAATAGCATGTTTTCCATACCCGATTACGGTCCTGGAAGCCAGAATACTGGGAGATAGGTTTTGGATACAGGAGCGATTTCTGACGAAGGCAGTCTCTGATTTGAATTCTGCTTGTGGCATTCGATTCCTCTCGTCATTTTACGTCGGAATAGCATGTTTTCCACACCCGATTACGATCCTGGCAGCCTGAATACTGGAAGATAGCTTTTGGCTATAACAGCGGTTTGCTGACGAAGGAAGGCTCTGATTTGAATTCTGCTTGCGGCATTCAATCCCTCTCGTCATTTTACGTCGGAATAGCATGTTTTCCACACCCGATTACGATCCTGTCAGCCTGAATACTGGAAGATAGCTTTTGGCTATAACAGCGGTTTTCTGACGAAGGAAGGCTCTGATTTGAATTCTGCTTGCGGCATTCGATTCCTCTCGTCATTTTACGTCCGAATAGCATGTTTTCCACACCCGATTACGATCCTGGCAGCCTGAATACTGGGAGATAGGTTTTGGATACAGGAGCGATTTTCTGACGAAGGCAGTCTCTGATTTAAATTCTGCTTGCGACATTCAATCCCTCTCGTCATTTTACGTCGGAATAGCATGTTTTCCATACCCGATTACGGTCCTGGAAGCCAGAATACTGGGAGATAGGTTTTGGATACAGGAGCGATTTCTGACGAAGGCAGTCTCTGATTTGAATTCTGCTTGCGGCATTCGATGCCTCTCGTCATTTTACGTCGGAATAGCATGTTTTCCACACGTGATTACGGTCCTGGAGGCCAGAATACTGGGAGATAGGTTTGGGCTCTAACAGCGATTTTCAGACGAAGGAAGGCTCTGATTTGAATTCTGCTTGCGGCATTCAATCCCTCTTGTCATTTTACGTCGGAATAGCATGTTTTCCACACCCGATTACGATCCTGGCAGCCTGAATACTGGAAGATAGCTTTTGGCTATAACAGCGGATTTCTGACGAAGGAAGGCTCTGATTTGAATTCTGCTTGCGACATTCAATCCCTCTCGTCATTTTACGTCGGAATAGCATGTTTTCCATACCCGATTACGATCCTGATAGCCTGAATACTGGAAGATAGCTTTTGGCTATAACAGCGGTTTGCTGACGAAGGAAGGCTCTGATTTGAATTCTGCTTGCGGCATTCAATCCCTCTTGTCATTTTACGTCGGAATAGCATGTTTTCCACACCCGATTACGATCCTGGGAGCCAGATTACTGCAAGACAGGTTTTGGCTGTAATAGCGATTTTTTGACGAAGGAAGTCTCTGATTTGAATTCTGCTTGCGGCATTCGATTCCTCTCGTCATTTTACGTCCGAATAGCATGTTTTCCACACCCGATTACGATCCTGGCAGCCTGAATACTGGAAGATAGCTTTTGGCTATAACAGCGGATTTCTGACGAAGGAAGGCTCTGATTTGAATTCTGCTTGCGACATTCAATCCCTCTCGTCATTTGACGTCGGAATAGCATGTATTTCCATACCCGATTACGGTCCTGGAAGCCAGAATACTGGGAGATAGGTTTTGGATACAGGAACGATTTTCTGACGAAGGAAGGCTCTGATTTAAATTCTGCTTGCGACATTCAATCCCTCTCGTCATTTTACGTCGGAATAGCATGTTTTTCATACCCGATTACGGTCCTGGAAGCCAGAATACTGGGAGATAGGTTTTGGATACAGGAGCGATTTCTGACGAAGGCAGTCTCTGATTTGAATTCTGCTTGTGGCATTCGATTCCTCTCGTCATTTTACGTCGGAATAGCATGTTTTCCACACCCGATTACGATCCTGGCAGCCTGAATACTGGAAGATAGCTTTTGGCTATAACAGCGGTTTGCTGACGAAGGAAGGCTCTGATTTGAATTCTGCTTGCGGCATTCGATTCCTCTCGTCATTTTACGTCGGAATAGCATGTTTTCCACACCCGATTACGATCCTGGCAGCCTGAATACTGGAAGATAGCTTTTGGCTATAACAGCGGTTTGCTGACGAAGGAAGGCTCTGATTTGAATTCTGCTTGCGGCATTCGATTCCTCTCGTCATTTTACGTCCGAATAGCATGTTTTCCACACCCGATTACGATCCTGGCAGCCTGAATACTGGGAGATAGGTTTTGGATACAGGAACGATTTTCTGACGAAGGAAGGCTCTGATTTAAATTCTGCTTGCGACATTCAATCCCTCTCGTCATTTTACGTCGGAATAGCATGTTTTCCATACCCGATTACGGTCCTGGAAGCCAGAATACTGGGAGATAGGTTTTGGATACAGGAGCGATTTCTGACGAAGGCAGTCTCTGATTTGAATTCTGCTTGTGGCATTCGATTCCTCTCGTCATTTTACGTCGGAATAGCATGTTTTCCACACCCGATTACGATCCTGGGAGCCAGATTACTGCAAGAGAGGTTTTGGCTGTAATAGCGATTTTTTGACGAAGGATGTCTCTGATTTGAATTCTGCTTGCGGCATTCGATTCTTCTCGTCATTTTACGTCCGAATAGCATGTTTTCCACACCCGATTACGATCCTGGCAGCCTGAATACTGGAAGATAGCTTTTGGCTATAACAGCGGATTTCTGACGAAGGAAGGCTCTGATTTGAATTCTGCTTGCGACATTCAATCCCTCTCGTCATTTGACGTCGGAATAGCATGTATTTCCATACCCGATTACGGTCCTGGAAGCCAGAATACTGGGAGATAGGTTTTGGATACAGGAACGATTTTCTGACGAAGGAAGGCTCTGATTTAAATTCTGCTTGCGACATTCAATCCCTCTCGTCATTTTACGTCGGAATAGCATGTTTTTCATACCCGATTACGGTCCTGGAAGCCAGAATACTGGGAGATAGGTTTTGGATACAGGAGCGATTTCTGACGAAGGCAGTCTCTGATTTGAATTCTGCTTGTGGCATTCGATTCCTCTCGTCATTTTACGTCGGAATAGCATGTTTTCCACACCCGATTACGATCCTGGCAGCCTGAATACTGGAAGATAGCTTTTGGCTATAACAGCGGTTTGCTGACGAAGGAAGGCTCTGATTTGAATTCTGCTTGCGGCATTCGATTCCTCTCGTCATTTTACGTCGGAATAGCATGTTTTCCACACCCGATTACGATCCTGGCAGCCTGAATACTGGAAGATAGCTTTTGGCTATAACAGCGGTTTGCTGACGAAGGAAGGCTCTGATTTGAATTCTGCTTGCGGCATTCGATTCCTCTCGTCATTTTACGTCCGAATAGCATGTTTTCCACACCCGATTACGATCCTGGCAGCCTGAATACTGGGAGATAGGTTTTGGATACAGGAACGATTTTCTGACGAAGGAAGGCTCTGATTTAAATTCTGCTTGCGACATTCAATCCCTCTCGTCATTTTACGTCGGAATAGCATGTTTTCCATACCCGATTACGGTCCTGGAAGCCAGAATACTGGGAGATAGGTTTTGGATACAGGAGCGATTTCTGACGAAGGCAGTCTCTGATTTGAATTCTGCTTGTGGCATTCGATTCCTCTCGTCATTTTACGTCGGAATAGCATGTTTTCCACACCCGATTACGATCCTGGCAGCCTGAATACTGGAAGATAGCTTTTGGCTATAACAGCGGTTTGCTGACGAAGGAAGGCTCTGATTTGAATTCTGCTTGCGGCATTCGATTCCTCTCGTCATTTTACGTCCGAATAGCATGTTTTCCACACCCGATTACGATCCTGGCAGCCTGAATACTGGGAGATAGGTTTTGGATACAGGAGCGATTTTCTGACGAAGGCAGTCTCTGATTTAAATTCTGCTTGCGACATTCAATCCCTCTCGTCATTTTACGTCGGAATAGCATGTTTTCCATACCCGATTACGGTCCTGGAAGCCAGAATACTGGGAGATAGGTTTTGGATACAGGAGCGATTTCTGACGAAGGCAGTCTCTGATTTGAATTCTGCTTGCGGCATTCGATGCCTCTCGTCATTTTACGTCGGAATAGCATGTTTTCCACACGTGATTACGGTCCTGGAGGCCAGAATACTGGGAGATAGGTTTGGGCTCTAACAGCGATTTTCAGACGAAGGAAGGCTCTGATTTGAATTCTGCTTGCGGCATTCAATCCCTCTTGTCATTTTACGTCGGAATAGCATGTTTTCCACACCCGATTACGATCCTGGCAGCCTGAATACTGGAAGATAGCTTTTGGCTATAACAGCGGTTTGCTGACGAAGGAAGGCTCTGATTTGAATTCTGCTTGCGGCATTCAATCCCTCTTGTCATTTTACGTCGGAATAGCATGTTTTCCACACCCGATTACGATCCTGTCAGCCTGAATACAGGAAGATAGCTTTTGGCTATAACAGCGGTTTGCTGACGAAGGAAGGCTCTGATTTGAATTCTGCTTGCGGCATTCGATTCCTCTCGTCATTTTACGTCCGAATAGCATGTTTTCCACACCCGATTACGATCCTGGCAGCCTGAATACTGGGAGATAGGTTTTGGATACAGGAGCGATTTTCTGACGAAGGCAGTCTCTGATTTAAATTCTGCTTGCGACATTCAATCCCTCTCGTCATTTTACGTCGGAATAGCATGTTTTCCATACCCGATTACGGTCCTGGAAGCCAGAATACTGGGAGATAGGTTTTGGATACAGGAGCGATTTCTGACGAAGGCAGTCTCTGATTTGAATTCTGCTTGCGGCATTCGATGCCTCTCGTCATTTTACGTCGGAATAGCATGTTTTCCACACGTGATTACGGTCCTGGAGGCCAGAATACTGGGAGATAGGTTTGGGCTCTAACAGCGATTTTCAGACGAAGGAAGGCTCTGATTTGAATTCTGCTTGCGGCATTCAATCCCTCTTGTCATTTTACGTCGGAATAGCATGTTTTCCACACCCGATTACGATCCTGGCAGCCTGAATACTGGAAGATAGCTTTTGGCTATAACAGCGGATTTCTGACGAAGGAAGGCTCTGATTTGAATTCTGCTTGCGACATTCAATCCCTCTCGTCATTTGACGTCGGAATAGCATGTTTTCCATACCCGATTACGATCCTGATAGCCTGAATACTGGAAGATAGCTTTTGGCTATAACAGCGGTTTGCTGACGAAGGAAGGCTCTGATTTGAATTCTGCTTGCGGCATTCAATCCCTCTCGCCATTTTACGTCGGAATAGCATGTTTTCCACACCCGATTACGATCCTGGGAGCCAGATTACTGCAAGACAGGTTTTGGCTGTAATAGCGATTTTTTGACGAAGGATGTCTCTGATTTGAATTCTGCTTGCGGCATTCGATTCCTCTCGTCATTTTACGTCCGAATAGCATGTTTTCCACACCCGATTACGATCCTGGCAGCCTGAATACTGGAAGATAGCTTTTGGCTATAACAGCGGATTTCTGACGAAGGAAGGCTCTGATTTGAATTCTGCTTGCGACATTCAATCCCTCTCGTCATTTGACGTCGGAATAGCATGTATTTCCATACCCGATTACGGTCCTGGAAGCCAGAATACTGGGAGATAGGTTTTGGATACAGGAACGATTTTCTGACGAAGGAAGGCTCTGATTTAAATTCTGCTTGCGACATTCAATCCCTCTCGTCATTTTACGTCGGAATAGCATGTTTTCCATACCCGATTACGGTCCTGGAAGCCAGAATACTGGGAGATAGGTTTTGGATACAGGAGCGATTTCTGACGAAGGCAGTCTCTGATTTGAATTCTGCTTGTGGCATTCGATTCCTCTCGTCATTTTACGTCGGAATAGCATGTTTTCCACACCCGATTACGATCCTGGCAGCCTGAATACTGGAAGATAGCTTTTGGCTATAACAGCGGTTTGCTGACGAAGGAAGGCTCTGATTTGAATTCTGCTTGCGGCATTCGATTCCTCTCGTCATTTTACGTCGGAATAGCATGTTTTCCACACCCGATTACGATCCTGGCAGCCTGAATACTGGAAGATAGCTTTTGGCTATAACAGCGGTTTGCTGACGAAGGAAGGCTCTGATTTGAATTCTGCTTGCGGCATTCGATTCCTCTCGTCATTTTACGTCCGAATAGCATGTTTTCCACACCCGATTACGATCCTGGCAGCCTGAATACTGGGAGATAGGTTTTGGATACAGGAACGATTTTCTGACGAAGGAAGGCTCTGATTTAAATTCTGCTTGCGACATTCAATCCCTCTCGTCATTTTACGTCGGAATAGCATGTTTTCCATACCCGATTACGGTCCTGGAAGCCAGAATACTGGGAGATAGGTTTTGGATACAGGAGCGATTTCTGACGAAGGCAGTCTCTGATTTGAATTCTGCTTGTGGCATTCGATTCCTCTCGTCATTTTACGTCGGAATAGCATGTTTTCCACACCCGATTACGATCCTGGCAGCCTGAATACTGGAAGATAGCTTTTGGCTATAACAGCGGTTTGCTGACGAAGGAAGGCTCTGATTTGAATTCTGCTTGCGGCATTCGATTCCTCTCGTCATTTTACGTCCGAATAGCATGTTTTCCACACCCGATTACGATCCTGGCAGCCTGAATACTGGGAGATAGGTTTTGGATACAGGAGCGATTTTCTGACGAAGGCAGTCTCTGATTTAAATTCTGCTTGCGACATTCAATCCCTCTCGTCATTTTACGTCGGAATAGCATGTTTTCCATACCCGATTACGGTCCTGGAAGCCAGAATACTGGGAGATAGGTTTTGGATACAGGAGCGATTTCTGACGAAGGCAGTCTCTGATTTGAATTCTGCTTGCGGCATTCGATGCCTCTCGTCATTTTACGTCGGAATAGCATGTTTTCCACACGTGCTTACGGTCCTGGAGGCCAGAATACTGGGAGATAGGTTTGGGCTCTAACAGCGATTTTCAGACGAAGGAAGGCTCTGATTTGAATTCTGCTTGCGGCATTCAATCCCTCTTGTCATTTTACGTCGGAATAGCATGTTTTCCACACCCGATTACGATCCTGGCAGCCTGAATACTGGAAGATAGCTTTTGGCTATAACAGCGGATTTCTGACGAAGGAAGGCTCTGATTTGAATTCTGCTTGCGACATTCAATCCCTCTCGTCATTTGACGTCGGAATAGCATGTTTTCCATACCCGATTACGATCCTGGCAGCCTGAATACTGGAAGATAGCTTTTGGCTATAACAGCGGATTTCTGACGAAGGAAGGCTCTGATTTGAATTCTGCTTGCGACATTCAATCCCTCTCGTCATTTGACGTCGGAATAGCATGTATTTCCATACCCGATTACGGTCCTGGAAGCCAGAATACTGGGAGATAGGTTTTGGATACAGGAACGATTTTCTGACGAAGGAAGGCTCTGATTTAAATTCTGCTTGCGACATTCAATCCCTCTCGTCATTTTACGTCGGAATAGCATGTTTTCCATACCCGATTACGGTCCTGGAAGCCAGAATACTGGGAGATAGGTTTTGGATACAGGAGCGATTTCTGACGAAGGCAGTCTCTGATTTGAATTCTGCTTGTGGCATTCGATTCCTCTCGTCATTTTACGTCGGAATAGCATGTTTTCCACACCCGATTACGATCCTGGCAGCCTGAATACTGGAAGATAGCTTTTGGCTATAACAGCGGTTTGCTGACGAAGGAAGGCTCTGATTTGAATTCTGCTTGCGGCATTCGATTCCTCTCGTCATTTTACGTCGGAATAGCATGTTTTCCACACCCGATTACGATCCTGGCAGCCTGAATACTGGAAGATAGCTTTTGGCTATAACAGCGAATTTCTGACGAAGGAAGGCTCTGATTTGAATTCTGCTTGCGACATTCGATTCCTCTCGTCATTTTACGTCGGAATAGGATGTTTTCCACACCCGATTACGGTCCTCGAAGCCAGAATACTGGGAGATAGGTTTTGGATACAGGAGCGATTTCTGACGAAGGCAGTCTCTGATTTGAATTCTGCTTGTGGCATTCGATTCCTCTCGTCATTTTACGTCGGAATAGCATGTTTTCCACACCCGATTACGATCCTGGCAGCCTGAATACTGGAAGATAGCTTTTGGCTATAACAGCGGTTTTCTGACGAAAGAAGGCTCTGATTTGAATTCTGCTTGCGACATTCAATCCCTCTCGCCATTTTACGTCGGAGTAGCATGTTTTCCACACCCGATTACGGTCCTCGAAGCCAGAATACTGGGAGATAGGTTTTGGCTATAACAGCGATTTTCTGACGAAGGCAGTCTCTGTTTTGAATTCTGCTTCCGGCATTCGATTCCTCTCGTCATCTTACGTCCGAATAGCATGTTTACCACACCCGATTACGGTCCTCGAAGCCAGAATACTGGGAGATAGGTTTTGGCTACAACAGCGACTTTATGACGAAGGGAGGCTCTGATTTGAATTCTGCTTGCGACATTCGATTCCTCTCGTCATTTTACGTCGGAATAGGATGTTTTCCACACCCGATTACGGTCCTCGAAGCCAGAATACTGGAAGATAGGTTTTGGCTATAACAGCGGTTTGCTGACGAAAGAAGGCTCTGATTTGAATTCTGTTTGCGACATTCAATCCCTCTCGCCATTTTACGTCGGAGCAGCATGTTTTCCACACCCGATTACGGTCCTCGAAGCCAGAATACTGGGAGATAGGTTTTGGCTACAACAGCGACTTTATGACAAAGGGAGGCTCTGATTTGAATTCTGCTTGCGGCATTCGAATCCTCTCGCCATTTTACGTCGGAATAGCATGTTTTCCACACCCGATTACGATCCTGGCAGCCTGAATACTGGAAGATAGCTTTTGGCTATAACAGCGGTTTTCTGACGAAGGAAGGCTCTGATTTGAATTCTGCTTGCGACATTCAATCCCTCTCGCCATTTTACGTCGGAGCAGCATGTTTTCCACACCCGATTTCGGTCCTCGAAGCCTGAACACTGGTAGATAGGTTTTGGCTATAACAGCGATTTTCTGACGAAGGCAGTCTCTGATTTGAATTCTGCTTCCGGCATTCGATTCCTCTAGTCATCTTACGTCCGAATAGCATGTTTTCCACACCCGATTACGATCCTGTCAGCCTGAATAATGGAAGATAGCTTTTGGCTATAACAGCGGTTTTCTGACGAAAGAAGGCTCTGATTTGAATTCTGCTTGCGACATTCAATCACTCTCGTCATTTTACGTCGGAATAGCATGTTTTCCATACCCAATTACGATCCTGATAGCCAGAATACTGGGAGAAAGGTTTTGGCTCTAACAGTGATTTTCAGACGAAGGAAGGCTCTGATTTGAATTCTGCTTGCGACATTCGATTCCTTTCGTCATTTTACGTCGGAATAGGATGTTTTCCACACCCGATTACGGTCCTCGAAGCCAGAATACTGGGAGATAGGTTTTGGCTACAACAGCGACTTTATGACGAAGGGAGGCTCTGATTTGAATTCTGCTTGCGACATCCGATTCCTCTCGTCATTTTACGTCGGAATAGGATGTTTTCCACACCCGATTACGGTCCTCGAAGCCAGAATACTGGGAGATAGGTTTTGGATACAGGAGCGATTTCTGACGAAGGCAGTCTCTGATTTGAATTCTGCTTGTGGCATTCGATTCCTCTCGTCATTTTACGTCGGAATAGCATGTTTTCCACACCCGATTACGATCCTGGCAGCCTGAATACTGGAAGATAGCTTTTGGCTATAACAGCGGTTTGCTGACGAAGGAAGGCTCTGATTTGAATTCTGCTTGCGGCATTCGATTCCTCTCGTCATTTTACGTCGGAATAGCATGTTTTCCACACCCGATTACGATCCTGGCAGCCTGAATACTGGAAGATAGCTTTTGGCTATAACAGCGATTTTCTGACGAAGGAAGGCTCTGATTTGAATTCTGCTTGCGACATTCGATTCCTCTCGTCATTTTACGTCGGAATAGGATGTTTTCCACACCCGATTACGGTCCTCGAAGCCAGAATACTGGGAGATAGGTTTTGGATACAGGAGCGATTTCTGACGAAGGCAGTCTCTGATTTGAATTCTGCTTGTGGCATTCGATTCCTCTCGTCATTTTACGTCGGAATAGCATGTTTTCCACACCCGATTACGATCCTGGCAGCCTGAATACTGGAAGATAGCTTTTGGCTATAACAGCGGTTTTCTGACGAAAGAAGGCTCTGATTTGAATTCTGCTTGCGACATTCAATCCCTCTCGCCATTTTACGTCGGAGTAGCATGTTTTCCACACCCGATTACGGTCCTCGAAGCCAGAATACTGGGAGATAGGTTTTGGCTATAACAGCGATTTTCTGACGAAGGCAGTCTCTGTTTTGAATTCTGCTTCCGGCATTCGATTCCTCTCGTCATCTTACGTCCGAATAGCATGTTTTCCACACCCGATTACGGTCCTCGAAGCCAGAATACTGGGAGATAGGTTTTGGCTACAACAGCGACTTTATGACGAAGGTAGGCTCTGATTTGAATTCTGCTTGCGACATTCGATTCCTCTCGTCATTTTACGTCGGAGTAGCATGTTTTCCACACCCGATTACGGTCCTCGAAGCCAGAATACTGGAAGATAGGTTTTGGCTATAACAGCGGTTTTCTGACGAAAGAAGGCTCTGATTTGAATTCTGTTTGCGACATTCAATCCCTCTCGCCATTTTACGTCGGAGTAGCATGTTTTCCACACCCGATTACGGTCCTCGAAGCCAGAATACTGGGAGATAGGTTTTGGCTACAACAGCGACTTTATGACGAAGGGAGGCTCTGATTTGAATTCTGCTTGCGGCATTCGAATCCTCTCGCCATTTTACGTCGGAATAGCATGTTTTCCACACCCGATTACGATCCTGGCAGCCTGAATACTGGAAGATAGCTTTTGGCTATAACAGCGGTTTTCTGACGAAGGAAGGCTCTGATTTGAATTCTGCTTGCGACATTCAATCCCTCTCGCCATTTTACGTCGGAGTAGCATGTTTTCCACACCCGATTACGGTCCTCGAAGCCTGAACACTGGTAGATAGGTTTTGGCTATAACAGCGATTTTCTGACGAAGGCAGTCTCTGATTTGAATTCTGCTTCCGGCATTCGATTCCTCTAGTCATCTTACGTCCGAATAGCATGTTTTCCACACCCGATTACGATCCTGTCAGCCTGAATAATGGAAGATAGCTTTTGGCTATAACAGCGGTTTTCTGACGAAAGAAGGCTCTGATTTGAATTCTGCTTGCGACATTCGATTCCTCTCGTCATTTTACGTCGGAATAGGATGTTTTCCACACCCGATTACGGTCCTCGAAGCCAGAATACTGGGAGATAGGTTTTGGATACAGGAGCGATTTCTGACGAAGGCAGTCTCTGATTTGAATTCTGCTTGTGGCATTCGATTCCTCTCGTCATTTTACGTCGGAATAGCATGTTTTCCACACCCGATTACGATCCTGGCAGCCTGAATACTGGAAGATAGCTTTTGGCTATAACAGCGGTTTTCTGACGAAAGAAGGCTCTGATTTGAATTCTGCTTGCGACATTCAATCCCTCTCGCCATTTTACGTCGGAGCAGCATGTTTTCCACACCCGATTACGGTCCTCGAAGCCTGAATACTGGGAGATAGGTTTTGGCTATAACAGCGATTTTCTGACGAAGGCAGTCTCTGTTTTGAATTCTGCTTCCGGCATTCGATTCCTCTCGTCATCTTACGTCCGAATAGCATGTTTTCCACACCCGATTACGATCCTGGCAGCCTGAATACTGGAAGATAGCTTTTGGCTATAACAGCGGTTTTCTGACGAAAGAAGGCTCTGATTTGAATTCTGCTTGCGACATTCAATCCCTCTCGCCATTTTACGTCGGAGTAGCATGTTTTCCACACCCGATTACGGTCCTCGAAGCCAGAATACTGGGAGATAGGTTTTGGCTACAACAGCGACTTTATGACAAAGGGAGGCTCTGATTTGAATTCTGCTTGCGACATTCAATCACTCTCGTCATTTTACGTCGGAATAGCATGTTTTCCATACCCAATTACGATCCTGATAGCCAGAATACTGGGAGAAAGGTTTTGGCTCTAACAGTGATTTTCAGACGAAGGAAGGCTCTGATTTGAATTCTGCTTGCGACATTCGATTCCTTTCGTCATTTTACGTCGGAATAGCATGTTTTCCACACCCGATTACGATCCTGGCAGCCTGAATACTGGAAGATAGCTTTTGGCTATAACAGCGGTTTTCTGACGAAAGAAGGCTCTGATTTGAATTCTGCTTGCGACATTCAATCCCTCTCGCCATTTTACGTCGGAGCAGCATGTTTTCCACACCCGATTACGGTCCTCGAAGCCTGAACACTGGTAGATAGGTTTTGGCTATAACAGCGATTTTCTGACGAAGGCAGTCTCTGATTTGAATTCTGCTTCCGGCATTCGATTCCTCTAGTCATCTTACGTCCGAATAGCATGTTTTCCACACCCGATTACGATCCTGTCAGCCTGAATAATGGAAGATAGCTTTTGGCTATAACAGCGGTTTTCTGACGAAAGAAGGCTCTGATTTGAATTCTGCTTGCGACATTCGATTCCTCTCGTCATTTTACGTCGGAATAGGATGTTTTCCACACCCGATTACGGTCCTCGAAGCCAGAATACTGGGAGATAGGTTTTGGATACAGGAGCGATTTCTGACGAAGGCAGTCTCTGATTTGAATTCTGCTTGTGGCATTCGATTCCTCTCGTCATTTTACGTCGGAATAGCATGTTTTCCACACCCGATTACGATCCTGGCAGCCTGAATACTGGAAGATAGCTTTTGGCTATAACAGCGGTTTTCTGACGAAAGAAGGCTCTGATTTGAATTCTGCTTCCGGCATTCGATTCCTCTAGTCATCTTACGTCCGAATAGCATGTTTTCCACACCCGATTACGATCCTGTCAGCCTGAATAATGGAAGATAGCTTTTGGCTATAACAGCGGTTTTCTGACGAAAGAAGGCTCTGATTTGAATTCTGCTTGCGACATTCGATTCCTCTCGTCATTTTACGTCGGAATAGCATGTTTTCCACACCCGATTACGATCCTGGCAGCCTGAATACTGGAAGATAGCTTTTGGCTATAACAGCGGTTTTCTGACGAAAGAAGGCTCTGATTTGAATTCTGCTTGCGACATTCAATCCCTCTCGCCATTTTACGTCGGAGTAGCATGTTTTCCACACCCGATTACGGTCCTCGAAGCCTGAACACTGGTAGATAGGTTTTGGCTATAACAGCGATTTTCTGACGAAGGCAGTCTCTGATTTGAATTCTGCTTCCGGCATTCGATTCCTCTAGTCATCTTACGTCCGAATAGCATGTTTTCCACACCCGATTACGATCCTGTCAGCCTGAATAATGGAAGATAGCTTTTGGCTATAACAGCGGTTTTCTGACGAAAGAAGGCTCTGATTTGAATTCTGCTTGCGACATTCAATCCCTCTCGCCATTTTACGTCGGAGCAGCATGTTTTCCACACCCGATTACGGTCCTCGAAGCCTGAACACTGGTAGATAGGTTTTGGCTATAACAGCGATTTTCTGACGAAGGCAGTCTCTGATTTGAATTCTGCTTCCGGCATTCGATTCCTCTCGTCATCTTACGTCCGAATAGCATGTTTTCCACACCCGATTACGATCCTGTCAGCCTGAATAATGGAAGATAGCTTTTGGCTATAACAGCGGTTTTCTGACGAAAGAAGGCTCTGATTTGAATTCTGCTTGCGACATTCGATTCCTCTCGTCATTTTACGTCGGAATAGCATGTTTTCCACACCCGATTACGATCCTGGCAGCCTGAATACTGGAAGATAGCTTTTGGCTATAACAGCGGTTTTCTGACGAAAGAAGGCTCTGATTTGAATTCTGCTTGCGACATTCAATCCCTCTCGCCATTTTACGTCGGAGTAGCATGTTTTCCACACCCGATTACGGTCCTCGAAGCCAGAATACTGGGAGATAGGTTTTGGCTATAACAGCGATTTTCTGACGAAGGCAGTCTCTGATTTGAATTCTGCTTCCGGCATTCGATTCCTCTAGTCATCTTACGTCCGAATAGCATGTTTTCCACACCCGATTACGATCCTGTCAGCCTGAATAATGGAAGATAGCTTTTGGCTATAACAGCGGTTTTCTGACGAAAGAAGGCTCTGATTTGAATTCTGCTTGCGACATTCGATTCCTCTCGTCATTTTACGTCGGAATAGGATGTTTTCCACACCCGATTACGGTCCTCGAAGCCAGAATACTGGGAGATAGGTTTTGGATACAGGAGCGATTTCTGACGAAGGCAGTCTCTGATTTGAATTCTGCTTGTGGCATTCGATTCCTCTCGTCATTTTACGTCGGAATAGCATGTTTTCCACACCCGATTACGATCCTGGCAGCCTGAATACTGGAAGATAGCTTTTGGCTATAACAGCGGTTTTCTGACGAAAGAAGGCTCTGATTTGAATTCTGCTTGCGACATTCAATCCCTCTCGCCATTTTACGTCGGAGCAGCATGTTTTCCACACCCGATTACGGTCCTCGAAGCCTGAATACTGGGAGATAGGTTTTGGCTATAACAGCGATTTTCTGACGAAGGGAGGCTCTGATTTGAATTCTGCTTGCGACATTCGATTCCTCTCGTCATTTTACGTCGGAATAGGATGTTTTCCACACCCGATTACGGTCCTCCAAGCCAGAATACTGGAAGATAGGTTTTGGCTATAACAGCGGTTTGCTGACGAAAGAAGGCTCTGATTTGAATTCTGTTTGCGACATTCAATCCCTCTCGCCATTTTACGTCGGAGCAGCATGTTTTCCACACCCGATTACGGTCCTCGAAGCCAGAATACTGGGAGATAGGTTTTGGCTACAACAGCGACTTTATGACAAAGGGAGGCTCTGATTTGAATTCTGCTTGCGACATTCAATCACTCTCGTCATTTTACGTCGGAATAGCATGTTTTCCATACCCAATTACGATCCTGATAGCCAGAATACTGGGAGAAAGGTTTTGGCTCTAACAGTGATTTTCAGACGAAGGAAGGCTCTGATTTGAATTCTGCTTGCGACATTCGATTCCTTTCGTCATTTTACGTCGGAATAGGATGTTTTCCACACCCGATTACGGTCCTCGAAGCCAGAATACTGGGAGATAGGTTTGGGCTCTAACAGCGATTTTCAGACGAAGGAAGGCTCTGATTTGAATTCTGCTTCCGGAATTCGAATCCTCTCGCCATTTTACGTCGGAATAGCATGTTTTCCACACCCGATTACGATCCTGGCAGCCTGAATACTGGAAGATAGCTTTTGGCTATAACAGCGGTTTGCTGACGAAGGAAGGCTCTGATTTGAATTCTGCTTGCGGCATTCGATTCCTCTCGTCATTTTACGTCGGAATAGCATGTTTTCCATACCCGATTACGGTCCTGGAAGCCAGAATACTGGGAGATAGGTTTTGGATACAGGAGCGATTTTCTGACGAAGGCAGCCTCTGATTTAAATTCTGCTTGCGACATTCAATCCCTCTCGTCATTTTACGTCGGAATAGCATGTTTTCCACACCCGATTACGATCCTGGCAGCCTGAATACTGGGAGATAGGTTTTGGATACAGGAGCGATTTTCTGACGAAGGCAGTCTCTGATTTAAATTCTGCTTGCGACATTCAATCCCTCTCGTCATTTTACGTCGGAATAGCATGTTTTCCATACCCGATTACGGTCCTGGAAGCCAGAATACTGGGAGATAGGTTTTGGATACAGGAGCGATTTCTGACGAAGGCAGTCTCTGATTTGAATTCTGCTTGCGGCATTCGATGCCTCTCGTCATTTTACGTCGGAATAGCATGTTTTCCACACGTGCGTACGGTCCTGGAGGCCAGAATACTGGGAGATAGGTTTGGGCTCTAACAGCGATTTTCAGACGAAGGAAGGCTCTGATTTGAATTCTGCTTCCGGAATTCGAATCCTCTCGCCATTTTACGTCGGAATAGCATGTTTTCCACACCCGATTACGATCCTGGCAGCCTGAATACTGGAAGATAGCTTTTGGCTATAACAGCGGTTTGCTGACGAAGGAAGGCTCTGATTTGAATTCTGCTTGCGGCATTCGATTCCTCTCGTCATTTTACGTCGGAATAGCATGTTTTCCACACCCGATTACGATCCTGGCAGCCTGAATACTGGAAGATAGGTTTTGGATACAGGAGCGATTTCTGACGAAGGCAGTCTCTGATTTGAATTCTGCTTGCGGCATTCGATGCCTCTCGTCATTTTACGTCGGAATAGCATGTTTTCCACACGTGCTTACGGTCCTGGAGGCCAGAATACTGGGAGATAGGTTTGGGCTCTAACAGCGATTTTCAGACGAAGGAAGGCTATGATTTGAATTCTGCTTCCGGAATTCGAATCCTCTCGCCATTTTACGTCGGAATAGCATGTTTTCCACACCCGATTACGATCCTGGCAGCCTGAATACTGGAAGATAGCTTTTGGCTATAACAGCGGATTTCTGATGAAGGAAGGCTCTGATTTGAATTCTGCTTGCGACATTCAATCCCTCTCGTCATTTGACGTCGGAATAGCATGTATTTCCACACCCGATTACGGTCCTCGAAGCCAGAATACTGGGAGATAGGTTTTGGCTACAACAGCGACTTTATGACGAAGGGAGGCTCTGATTTGAATTCTGCTTGCGACATTCGATTCCTTTCGTCATCTTACGTCCGTATAGCATGTTTTCCACACCCGATTACGATCCTGTCAGCCTGAATACAGGAAGATAGCTTTTGGCTATAACAGCGGTTTGCTGACGAAGGAAGGCTCTGATTTGAATTCTGCTTGCGGCATTCGATTCCTCTCGTCATTTTACGTCGGAATAGCATGTTTTCCACACCCGATTACGATCCTGGGAGCCAGATTACTGCAAGACAGGTTTTGGCTGTAATAGCGATTTTTTGACGAAGGAAGTCTCTGATTAGAATTCTGCTTGCGGCATTCGATTCCGCTCGTCATTTTACGTCCGAATAGCATGTTTTCCACACCCGATTACGATCCTGGCAGCCTGAATACTGGGAGATAGGTTTTGGATACAGGAGCGATTTTCTGACGAAGGCAGTCTCTGATTTGAATTCTGCTTGCGGCATTCGATGCCTCTCGTCATTTTACGTCGGAATAGCATGTTTTCCACACGTGCTTACGGTCCTGGAGGCCAGAATACTGGGAGATAGGTTTGGGCTCTAACAGCGATTTTCAGACGAAGGAAGGCTCTGATTTGAATTCTGCTTCCGGAATTCGAATCCTCTCGCCATTTTACGTCGGAATAGCATGTTTTCCACACCCGATTACGATCCTGGCAGCCTGAATACTGGAAGATAGGTTTTGGATACAGGAGCGATTTCTGACGAAGGCAGTCTCTGATTTGAATTCTGCTTGCGGCATTCGATGCCTCTCGTCATTTTACGTCGGAATAGCATGTTTTCCACACGTGCTTACGGTCCTGGAGGCCAGAATACTGGGAGATAGGTTTGGGCTCTAACAGCGATTTTCAGACGAAGGAAGGCTATGATTTGAATTCTTCTTCCGGAATTCGAATCCTCTCGCCATTTTACGTCGGAATAGCATGTTTTCCACACCCGATTACGATCCTGGCAGCCTGAATACTGGAAGATAGCTTTTGGCTATAACAGCGGATTTCTGATGAAGGAAGGCTCTGATTTGAATTCTGCTTGCGACATTCAATCCCTCTCGTCATTTGACGTCGGAATAGCATGTATTTCCACACCCGATTACGGTCCTCGAAGCCAGAATACTGGGAGATAGGTTTTGGCTACAACAGCGACTTTATGACGAAGGGAGGCTCTGATTTGAATTCTGCTTGCGACATTCGATTCCTTTCGTCATCTTACGTCCGTATAGCATGTTTTCCACACCCGATTACGATCCTGTCAGCCTGAATACAGGAAGATAGCTTTTGGCTATAACAGCGGTTTGCTGACGAAGGAAGGCTCTGATTTGAATTCTGCTTGCGGCATTCGATTCCTCTCGTCATTTTACGTCGGAATAGCATGTTTTCCACACCCGATTACGATCCTGGGAGCCAGATTACTGCAAGACAGGTTTTGGCTGTAATAGCGATTTTTTGACGAAGGAAGTCTCTGATTTGAATTCTGCTTGCGGCATTCGATGCCTCTCGTGATTTTACGTCGGAATAGCATGTTTTCCACACGTGCTTACGGTCCTGGAGGCCAGAATACTGGGAGATAGGTTTGGGCTCTAACAGCGATTTTCAGACGAAGGAAGGCTCTGATTTGAATTCTGCTTCCGGAATTCGAATCCTCTCGCCATTTTACGTCGGAATAGCATGTTTTCCACACCCGATTACGATCCTGGCAGCCTGAATACTGGAAGATAGCTTTTGGCTATAACAGCGGTTTGCTGACGAAGGAAGGCTCTGATTTGAATTCTGCTTGCGGCATTCGATTCCTCTTGTCATTTTACGTCGGAATAGCATGTTTTCCACACCCGATTACGATCCTGGCAGCCTGAATACTGGAAGATAGCTTTTGGCTATAACAGCGGATTTCTGACGAAGGAAGGCTCTGATTTGAATTCTGCTTGCGACATTCAATCCCTCTCGTCATTTGACGTCGGAATAGCATGTATTTCCACACCCGATTACGGTCCTCGAAGCCAGAATACTGGGAGATAGGTTTTGGCTACAACAGCGACTTTATGACGAAGGGAGGCTCTGATTTGAATTCTGCTTGCGACATTCGATTCCGTTCGTCATCTTACGTCCGAATAGCATGTTTTCCACACCCGATTACGATCCTGTCAGCCTGAATACAGGAAGATAGCTTTTGGCTATAACAGCGGTTTGCTGACGAAGGAAGGCTCTGATTTGAATTCTGCTTGCGGCATTCGATTCCTCTCGTCATTTTACGTCGGAATAGCATGTTTTCCACACCCGATTACGATCCTGGCAGCCTGAATACTGGAAGATAGCTTTTGGCTATAACAGCGGATTTCTGACGAAGGAAGGGTCTGATTTGAATTCTGCTTGCGGCATTCGATGCCTCTCGTCATTTTACGTCGGAATAGCACGGTTTCCACACGTGATTACGGTCCTGGAGGCCAGAATACTGGGAGATAGCTTTTGGCTATAACAGCGGTTTTCTGACGAAGGAAGGCTCTGATTTAAATTCTGCTTGCGACATTCAATCCCTCTCGCCATTTTACGTCGGAATAGCATGTTTTCCATACCCGATTACGGTCCTGGAAGCCAGAATACTGGGAGATAGGTTTTGGATACAGGAGCGATTTCTGACGAAGGCAGTCTCTGATTTGAATTCTGCTTGCGGCATTCGATGCCTCTCGTCATTTTACGTCGGAATAGCATGTTTTCCACACCCGATTACGATCCTGGCAGCCTGAATACTGGAAGATAGCTTTTGGCTATAACAGCGGTTTGCTGACGAAGGAAGGCTCTGATTTGAATTCTGCTTGCGGCATTCGATTCCTCTCGTCATTTTACGTCGGAATAGCATGTTTTCCACACCCGATTACGATCCTGGCAGCCTGAATACTGGAAGATAGCTTTTGGCTATAACAGCGGATTTCTGACGAAGGAAGGCTCTGATTTGAATTCTGCTTGCGACATTCAATCCCTCTCGTCATTTGACGTCGGAATAGCATGTATTTCCACACCCGATTACGGTCCTCGAAGCCAGAATACTGGGAGATAGGTTTTGGCTACAACAGCGACTTTATGACGAAGGGAGGCTCTGATTTGAATTCTGCTTGCGACATTCGATTCCTTTCGTCATCTTACGTCCGAATAGCATGTTTTCCACACCCGATTACGATCCTGTCAGCCTGAATACAGGAAGATAGCTTTTGGCTATAACAGCGGTTTGCTGACGAAGGAAGGCTCTGATTTGAATTCTGCTTGCGACATTCAATCCCTCTCGTCATTTTACGTCGGAATAGCATGTTTTCCATACCCGATTACGGTCCTGGAAGCCAGAATACTGGGAGATAGGTTTTGGATACAGGAGCGATTTTCTGACGAAGGCAGTCTCTGATTTAAATTCTGCTTGCGACATTCAATCCCTCTCGTCATTTTACGTCGGAATAGCATGTTTTCCATACCCGATTACGGTCCTGGAAGCCAGAATACTGGGAGATAGGTTTTGGATACAGGAGCGATTTCTGACGAAGGCAGTCTCTGATTTGAATTGTGCTTGTGGCATTCGATTCCTCTCGTCATTTTACGTCGGAATAGCATGTTTTCCACACCCGATTACGATCCTGGCAGCCTGAATACTGGAAGATAGCTTTTGGCTATAACAGCGGATTTCTGACGAAGGAAGGCTCTGATTTGAATTCTGCTTGCGGCATTCGATGCCTCTCGTCATTTTACGTCGGAATAGCACGGTTTCCACACGTGATTACGGTCCTGGAGGCCAGAATACTGGGAGATAGCTTTTGGCTATAACAGCGGTTTTCTGACGAAGGAAGGCTCTGATTTAAATTCTGCTTTCGACATTCAATCCCTCTCGCCATTTTACGTCGGAATAGCATGTTTTCCATACCCGATTACGGTCCTGGAAGCCAGAATACTGGGAGATAGGTTTTGGATACAGGAGCGATTTCTGACGAAGGCAGTCTCTGATTTGAATTCTGCTTGCGGCATTCGATGCCTCTCGTCATTTTACGTCGGAATAGCATGTTTTCCACACGTGCTTACGGTCCTGGAGGCCAGAATACTGGGAGATAGGTTTGGGCTCTAACAGCGATTTTCAGACGAAGGAAGGCTCTGATTTGAATTCTGCTTGCGACATTCGATTCCTTTAGTCATTTCACTTCGGATACACTTCTGTTTAACAACAGAGTACGATTCTGGCAGTTAGAATGCTGGAAGATAGGTTTTTCGTTATAACTGCGATTTCCTGCCGAACGGAGGCTCGGATTTGAATTTTGCTTGCGGCATTCGATTCCTCTATTCATTTCACTTCGGATACACTTCTGTTCAACAACAGAGTACGATTGTGGCAGTTAGAATGCTGGAAGATATGTTTTTCGTTATAACTGCGATTTCCTGCCGAACGGAGGCTCGGATTTGAAATCTCCTTGCGACATTCGATTCCTCTATTCATTTCACTTCGGATACACTTCTGTTTAACAACAGAGTACGATTCTGGCAGTTCGAATGCTGGAAGATAGGTTTTTCGTTATAACTGCGATTTCCTGCCGAACGGAGGCTCGGATTTGAATTTTGCTTGCGGCATTCGATTCCTCTATTCATTTCACTTCGGATACACTTCTGTTCAACAACAGAGTACGATTGTGGCAGTTAGAATGCTGCAAGATAGGTTTTTCGTTATAACTGCGATTTCCTGCCGAACGGAGGCTCTGATTTGAATTTTGCTTGCGGCATTCGATTCCTCTATTCATTTCACTTCGGATACACTTCTGTTTAACAACAGAGTACGATTGTGGCAGTTAGAATGCTGGAAGATATGTTTTTCGTTATAACTGCGATTTCCTGCCGAACGGAGGCTCGGATTTGAAATCTCCTTGCGGCATTCGATTCCTTTAGTCATTTCACTTCGGATACACTTCTGTTTAACAACAGAGTACGATTCTGGCAGTTCGAATGCTGGAAGATAGGTTTTTCGTTATAACTGCGATTTCCTGCCGAACGGAGGCTCGGATTTGAAATCTGCTTGCGACATTCGATTCCTTTAGTCATTTCACTTCGGATACACTTCTGTTTAACAACAGAGTACGATTGTGGCAGTTAGAATGCTGGAAGACAGGTTTTTCGCGATAACTGCGATTTTCTGCCGAACGGAGGCTCGGATTTGAATTTTGATTGCGGCATTCGATTCCTCTATTCAATTCACTTCGGATACACTTCTGTTCAACAACAGAGTACGATTGTGGCAGTTAGAATGCTGGAAGACATGTTTTTCGTTATAACTGCGATTTTCTGCCGAACGGAGGCTCGAATTTGAATTTTGCTTGCGTCATTCGATTCCTCTATTCATTTCACTTCGGATACACTTCTGTTCAACAACAGAGTACGATTGTGGCAGTTAGAATGCTGGAAGATATGTTTTTCGTTATAACTGCGATTTCCTGCCGAACGGAGGCTCGGATTTGAATTTTGCTTGCGACATTCGATTCCTCTATTCATTTCACTCCGGATACACTTCTGTTTCATAACAGAGTACGATTGTGGCAGTTAGAATGCTGGAAGATAGGTTTTTCGTTATAACTGTGATTTCCTGCCGAACGGAGGCTCGGATTTGATATCTGCTTGCGACATTCGATTCCTTTAGTCATTTCACTTCGGATACACTTCTGTTTAACAACAGAGTACGATTCTGGCAGTTAGAATGCTGGAAGATATGTTTTTCGTTATAACTGCGATTTCCTGCCGAACGGAGGCTCGGATTTGAAATCTGCTTGCGACATTCGATTCCTTTAGTCATTTCACTTCGGATACACTTCTGTTTAACAACAGAGTACGATTGTGGCAGTTAGAATGCTGGAAGACAGGTTTTTCGCGATAACTGCGATTTTCTGCCGAACGGAGGCTCGGATTTGAATTTTGATTGCGGCATTCGATTCCTCTATTGAATTCACTTCGGATACACTTCTGTTCAACAACAGAGTACGATTGTGGCAGTTAGAATGCTGGAAGACATGTTTTTCGTTATAACTGCGATTTTCTGCCGAACGGAGGCTCGAATTTGAATTTTGCTTGCGTCATTCGATTCCTCTATTCATTTCACTTCGGATACACTTCTGTTCAACAACAGAGTACGATTGTGGCAGTTAGAATGCTGGAAGATATGTTTTTCGTTATAACTGCGATTTCCTGCCGAACGGAGGCTCGGATTTGAATTTTGCTTGCGACATTCGATTCCTCTATTCATTTCACTCCGGATATACTTCTGTTTCATAACAGAGTACGATTGTGGCAGTTAGAATGCTGGAAGATAGGTTTTTCGTTATAACTGTGATTTCCTGCCGAACGGAGGCTCGGATTTGATATCTGCTTGCGACATTCGATTCCTTTAGTCATTTCACTTCGGATACACTTCTGTTTAACAACAGAGTACGATTCTGGCAGTTAGAATGCTGGAAGATATGTTTTTCGTTATAACTGCGATTTCCTGCCGAACGGAGGCTCGGATTTGAAATCCGCTTGCGACATTCGATTCCTTTAGTCATTTCACTTCGGATACACTTCTGTTTAACAACAGAGTACGATTCTGGCAGTTAGAATGCTCGAAGACAGGTTTCTCGCTATAACTGCGATTTCCTGCCGAACGGAGGCACGGATTTGAATTTTGCTTGCGGCATTCGATTCCTCTATTCATTTCACTTCGGATACACTTCTGTTCAACAACAGAGTACGATTGTGGCAGTTAGAATGCTGCAAGATGAGTTTTTCGTTATAACTGCGATTTCCTGCCGAACGGAGGTTCGGATTTGAAATCTGCTTGCGACATTCGATTCCTCTATTCATTTCACTTCGGATACACTTCTGTTTAACAAACAGAGTACGATTGTGGCAGTTAGAATGCTGCAAGATAGGTTTTTCGTTATAACTGCGATTTCCTGTCGAACGGAGGCTCTGATTTGAATTTTGCATGCGGCATTCGATTCCTCTATTCATTTCACTTCGGGTACACTTCTGTTTAACAACAGAGTACGATTCTGGCAGTTAGAATGCTGGAAGATAGGTTTTTCGTTATAACAGCGATATTCTGCCGAACGGAGGCTCGGATTTGAATTTTGCTTGCGGCATTCGATTCCTCTATTCATTTCACTTCGGATACACTTCTGTTCAACAACAGAGTACGATTGTGGCAGTTAGAATGCTGGAAGATATGTTTTTCGTTATAACTGCGATTTCCTGCCGAACGGAGGCTCGGATTTGAAATCTGCTTGCGACATTCGATTCCTCTAGTCATTTCACTTCGGATACACTTCTGTTTAACAACAGAGTACGATTCTGGCAGTTAGAATGCTCGAAGACAGGTTTTTCGTTATAACAGCGATTTCCTGGCGGACGGAGGCTCGGAGTTGATATCTGCTTGCGGCATTCGATTCCTCTAGTCATTTCACTTCGGATACACTTCTGTTTAACAAACAGAGTACGATTGTGGCAGTTAGAATGCTGCAAGATAGGTTTTTCGTTATAACTGCGATTTCCTGTCGAACGGAGGCTCTGATTTGAATTTTGCATGCGGCATTCGATTCCTCTATTCATTTCACTTCGGATACACTTCTGTTTAACAACAGAGTACAATTCTGGCACTTAGAATGCTGGAAGATAGGTTTTTCGCTATAACTGCGATTTCCTGGCGAACGGAGGCTCGGATTTGAAATCTGCTTGCGACATTCGATTCCTCTAGTCATTTCACTTCGGATACACTTCTGTTTAACAACAGAGTACGATTGTGGCAGTTAGAATGCTGGAAGATATGTTTTTCGTTATAACTGCGATTTCCTGCCGAACGGAGGCTCGGATTTGAAATCTCCTTGCGACATTCGATTCCTCTATTCATTTCACTTCGGATACACTTCTGTTTAACAACAGAATACGATTCTGGCAGTTCGAATGCTGGAAGATAGGTTTTTCGTTATAACTGCGATTTCCTGCCGAACGGAGGCTCGGATTTGAATTTTGCTTGCGGCATTCGATTCCTCTATTCATTTCACTTCGGATACACTTCTGTTCAACAACAGAGTACGATTGTGGCAGTTAGAATGCTGGAAGATATGTTTTTCGTTATAACTGCGATTTCCTGCCGAACGGAGGCTCGGATTTGAAATCTGCTTGCGACATTCGATTCCTCTAGTCATTTCACTTCGGATACACTTCTGTTTAACAACAGAGTACGATTCTGGCAGTTAGAATGCTCGAAGACAGGTTTTTCGTTATAACAGCGATTTCCTGGCGGACGGAGGCTCGGAGTTGATATCTGCTTGCGGCATTCGATTCCTCTAGTCATTTCACTTCGGATACACTTCTGTTCAACAACAAGGTACGATTGTGGCAGTTAGAATGCTGGAAGATATGTTTTTCGTTATAACTGCGATTTCCTGCCGAACGGAGGCTCGGATTTGAAATCCGCTTGCGACATTCGATTCCTTTAGTCATTTCACTTTGGATACACTTCTGTTTAACAACAGAGTACGATTGTGGCAGTTAGAATGCTGCAAGATGAGTTTTTCGTTATAACTGCGATTTCCTGCCGAACGGAGGCTCGGATTTGAAATCTCCTTGCGACATTCGATTCCTCTATTCATTTCACTTCGGATACACTTCTGTTTAACAACAGAGTACGATTCTGGCAGTTCGAATGCTGGAAGATAGGTTTTTCGTTATAACTGCGATTTCCTGCCGAACGGAGGCTCGGATTTGAATTTTGCTTGCGGCATTCGATTCCTCTATTCATTTCACTTCGGATACACTTCTGTTCAACAACAGAGTACGATTGTGGCAGTTAGAATGCTGCAAGATAGGTTTTTCGTTATAACTGCGATTTCCTGCCGAACGGAGGCTCTGATTTGAATTTTGCTTGCGGCATTCGATTCCTCTATTCATTTCACTTCGGATACACTTCTGTTTAACAACAGAGTACGATTGTGGCAGTTAGAATGCTGGAAGATATGTTTTTCGTTATAACTGCGATTTCCTGCCGAACGGAGGCTCGGATTTGAAATCTCCTTGCGGCATTCGATTCCTTTAGTCATTTCACTTCGGATACACTTCTGTTTAACAACAGAGTACGATTCTGGCAGTTCGAATGCTGGAAGATAGGTTTTTCGTTATAACTGCGATTTCCTGCCGAACGGAGGCTCGGATTTGAAATCTGCTTGCGACATTCGATTCCTTTAGTCATTTCACTTCGGATACACTTCTGTTTAACAACAGAGTACGATTGTGGCAGTTAGAATGCTGGAAGACAGTTTTTTCGCGATAACTGCGATTTTCTGCCGAACGGAGGCTCGGATTTGAATTTTGATTGCGGCATTCGATTCCTCTATTCAATTCACTTCGGATACACTTCTGTTCAACAACAGAGTACGATTGTGGCAGTTAGAATGCTGGAAGACATGTTTTTCGTTATAACTGCGATTTTCTGCCGAACGGAGGCTCGAATTTGAATTTTGCTTGCGTCATTCGATTCCTCTATTCATTTCACTTCGGATACACTTCTGTTCAACAACAGAGTACGATTGTGGCAGTTAGAATGCTGGAAGATATGTTTTTCGTTATAACTGCGATTTCCTGCCGAACGGAGGCTCGGATTTGAATTTTGCTTGCGACATTCGATTCCTCTATTCATTTCACTCCGGATACACTTCTGTTTCATAACAGAGTACGATTGTGGCAGTTAGAATGCTGGAAGATAGGTTTTTCGTTATAACTGTGATTTCCTGCCGAACGGAGGCTCGGATTTGATATCTGCTTGCGACATTCGATTCCTTTAGTCATTTCACTTCGGATACACTTCTGTTTAACAACAGAGTACGATTCTGGCAGTTAGAATGCTGGAAGATATGTTTTTCGTTATAACTGCGATTTCCTGCCGAACGGAGGCTCGGATTTGAAATCCGCTTGCGACATTCGATTCCTTTAGTCATTTCACTTCGGATACACTTCTGTTTAACAACAGAGTACGATTCTGGCAGTTAGAATGCTCGAAGACAGGTTTCTCGCTATAACTACGATTTCCTGCCGAACGGAGGCACGGATTTGAATTTTGCTTGCGGCATTCGATTCCTCTATTCATTTCACTTCGGATACACTTCTGTTCAACAACAGAGTACGATTGTGGCAGTTAGAATGCTGCAAGATGAGTTTTTCGTTATAACTGCGATTTCCTGCCGAACGGAGGTTCGGATTTGAAATCTGCTTGCGACATTCGATTCCTCTATTCATTTCACTTCGGATACACTTCTGTTTAACAAACAGAGTACGATTGTGGCAGTTAGAATGCTGCAAGATAGGTTTTTCGTTATAACTGCGATTTCCTGTCGAACGGAGGCTCTGATTTGAATTTTGCATGCGGCATTCGATTCCTCTATTCATTTCACTTCGGGTACACTTCTGTTTAACAACAGAGTACGATTCTGGCAGTTAGAATGCTGGAAGATAGGTTTTTCGTTATAACAGCGATATTCTGCCGAACGGAGGCTCGGATTTGAATTTTGCTTGCGGCATTCGATTCCTCTATTCATTTCACTTCGGATACACTTCTGTTCAACAACAGAGTACGATTGTGGCAGTTAGAATGCTGGAAGATATGTTTTTCGTTATAACTGCGATTTCCTGCCGAACGGAGGCTCGGATTTGAAATCTGCTTGCGACATTCGATTCCTCTAGTCATTTCACTTCGGATACACTTCTGTTTAACAACAGAGTACGATTCTGGCAGTTAGAATGCTCGAAGACAGGTTTTTCGTTATAACAGCGATTTCCTGGCGGACGGAGGCTCGGAGTTGATATCTGCTTGCGGCATTCGATTCCTCTAGTCATTTCACTTCGGATACACTTCTGTTTAACAAACAGAGTACGATTGTGGCAGTTAGAATGCTGCAAGATAGGTTTTTCGTTATAACTGCGATTTCCTGTCGAACGGAGGCTCTGATTTGAATTTTGCATGCGGCATTCGATTCCTCTATTCATTTCACTTCGGATACACTTCTGTTTAACAACAGAGTACAATTCTGGCACTTAGAATGCTGGAAGATAGGTTTTTCGCTATAACTGCGATTTCCTGGCGAACGGAGGCTCGGATTTGAAATCTGCTTGCGACATTCGATTCCTCTAGTCATTTCACTTCGGATACACTTCTGTTTAACAACAGAGTACGATTGTGGCAGTTAGAATGCTGGAAGATATGTTTTTCGTTATAACTGCGATTTCCTGCCGAACGGAGGCTCGGATTTGAAATCTCCTTGCGACATTCGATTCCTCTATTCATTTCACTTCGGATACACTTCTGTTTAACAACAGAATACGATTCTGGCAGTTCGAATGCTGGAAGATAGGTTTTTCGTTATAACTGCGATTTCCTGCCGAACGGAGGCTCGGATTTGAATTTTGCTTGCGGCATTCGATTCCTCTATTCATTTCACTTCGGATACACTTCTGTTCAACAACAGAGTACGATTGTGGCAGTTAGAATGCTGGAAGATATGTTTTTCGTTATAACTGCGATTTCCTGCCGAACGGAGGCTCGGATTTGAAATCTGCTTGCGACATTCGATTCCTCTAGTCATTTCACTTCGGATACACTTCTGTTTAACAACAGAGTACGATTCTGGCAGTTAGAATGCTCGAAGACAGGTTTTTCGTTATAACAGCGATTTCCTGGCGGACGGAGGCTCGGAGTTGATATCTGCTTGCGGCATTCGATTCCTCTAGTCATTTCACTTCGGATACACTTCTGTTCAACAACAAGGTACGATTGTGGCAGTTAGAATGCTGGAAGATATGTTTTTCGTTATAACTGCGATTTCCTGCCGAACGGAGGCTCGGATTTGAAATCCGCTTGCGACATTCGATTCCTTTAGTCATTTCACTTTGGATACACTTCTGTTTAACAACAGAGTACGATTGTGGCAGTTAGAATGCTGCAAGATGAGTTTTTCGTTATAACTGCGATTTCCTGCCGAACGGAGGCTCTGATTTGAATTTTGCTTGCGGCATTCGATTCCTCTATTCATTTCACTTCGGATACACTTCTGTTTAACAACAGAGTACGATTGTGGCAGTTAGAATGCTGGAAGATATGTTTTTCGTTATAACTGCGATTTCCTGCCGAACGGAGGCTCGGATTTGAAATCTCCTTGCGACATTCGATTCCTCTATTCATTTCACTTCGGATACACTTCTGTTTAACAACAGAATACGATTCTGGCAGTTCGAATGCTGGAAGATAGGTTTTTCGTTATAACTGCGATTTCCTGCCGAACGGAGGCTCGGATTTGAAATCCGCTTGCGACATTCGATTCCTTTAGTCATTTCACTTCGGATACACTTCTGTTTAACAACAGAGTACGATTCTGGCAGTTAGAATGCTCGAAGACAGGTTTCTCGCTATAACTGCGATTTCCTGCCGAACGGAGGCACGGATTTGAATTTTGCTTGCGGCATTCGATTCCTCTATTCATTTCACTTCGGATACACTTCTGTTCAACAACAGAGTACGATTGTGGCAGTTAGAATGCTGCAAGATGAGTTTTTCGTTATAACTGCGATTTCCTGCCGAACGGAGGTTCGGATTTGAAATCTGCTTGCGACATTCGATTCCTCTATTCATTTCACTTCGGATACACTTCTGTTTAACAAACAGAGTACGATTGTGGCAGTTAGAATGCTGGAAGATAGGTTTTTCGTTATAACAGCGATATTCTGCCGAACGGAGGCTCGGATTTGAATTTTGCTTGCGGCATTCGATTCCTCTATTCATTTCACTTCGGATACACTTCTGTTCAACAACAGAGTACGATTGTGGCAGTTAGAATGCTGGAAGATATGTTTTTCGTTATAACTGCGATTTCCTGCCGAACGGAGGCTCGGATTTGAAATCTGCTTGCGACATTCGATTCCTCTAGTCATTTCACTTCGGATACACTTCTGTTTAACAACAGAGTACGATTCTGGCAGTTAGAATGCTCGAAGACAGGTTTTTCGTTATAACAGCGATTTCCTGGCGGACGGAGGCTCGGAGTTGATATCTGCTTGCGGCATTCGATTCCTCTAGTCATTTCACTTCGGATACACTTCTGTTTAACAAACAGAGTACGATTGTGGCAGTTAGAATGCTGCAAGATAGGTTTTTCGTTATAACTGCGATTTCCTGTCGAACGGAGGCTCTGATTTGAATTTTGCATGCGGCATTCGATTCCTCTATTCATTTCACTTCGGATACACTTCTGTTTAACAACAGAGTACAATTCTGGCACTTAGAATGCTGGAAGATAGGTTTTTCGCTATAACTGCGATTTCCTGGCGAACGGAGGCTCGGATTTGAAATCTGCTTGCGACATTCGATTCCTCTAGTCATTTCACTTCGGATACACTTCTGTTTAACAACAGAGTACGATTGTGGCAGTTAGAATGCTGGAAGATATGTTTTTCGTTATAACTGCGATTTCCTGCCGAACGGAGGCTCGGATTTGAAATCTCCTTGCGACATTCGATTCCTCTATTCATTTCACTTCGGATACACTTCTGTTTAACAACAGAATACGATTCTGGCAGTTCGAATGCTGGAAGATAGGTTTTTCGTTATAACTGCGATTTCCTGCCGAACGGAGGCTCGGATTTGAATTTTGCTTGCGGCATTCGATTCCTCTATTCATTTCACTTCGGATACACTTCTGTTCAACAACAGAGTACGATTGTGGCAGTTAGAATGCTGGAAGATATGTTTTTCGTTATAACTGCGATTTCCTGCCGAACGGAGGCTCGGATTTGAAATCTGCTTGCGACATTCGATTCCTCTAGTCATTTCACTTCGGATACACTTCTGTTTAACAACAGAGTACGATTCTGGCAGTTAGAATGCTCGAAGACAGGTTTTTCGTTATAACAGCGATTTCCTGGCGGACGGAGGCTCGGAGTTGATATCTGCTTGCGGCATTCGATTCCTCTAGTCATTTCACTTCGGATACACTTCTGTTCAACAACAAGGTACGATTGTGGCAGTTAGAATGCTGGAAGATATGTTTTTCGTTATAACTGCGATTTCCTGCCGAACGGAGGCTCGGATTTGAAATCCGCTTGCGACATTCGATTCCTTTAGTCATTTCACTTTGGATACACTTCTGTTTAACAACAGAGTACGATTGTGGCAGTTAGAATGCTGCAAGATGAGTTTTTCGTTATAACTGCGATTTCCTGCCGAACGGAGGCTCTGATTTGAATTTTGCTTGCGGCATTCGATTCCTCTATTCATTTCACTTCGGATACACTTCTGTTTAACAACAGAGTACGATTGTGGCAGTTAGAATGCTGGAAGATATGTTTTTCGTTATAACTGCGATTTCCTGCCGAACGGAGGCTCGGATTTGAAATCTCCTTGCGACATTCGATTCCTCTATTCATTTCACTTCGGATACACTTCTGTTTAACAACAGAATACGATTCTGGCAGTTCGAATGCTGGAAGATAGGTTTTTCGTTATAACTGCGATTTCCTGCCGAACGGAGGCTCGGATTTGAAATCTGCTTGCGACATTCGATTCCTCTATTCATTTCACTTCGGATACACTTCTGTTTAACAACAGAGTACGATTCTGGCAGTTAGAATGCTGGAAGATAGGTTTCTCGTTATAACAGCGACTTCCTGCCGAACGGAGGCTCGGATTTGAAATCTGCTTGCGACATTCGATTCCTCTATTCATTTCACTTCGGATACACTTCTGTTTAACAAGAGAATACGATTCTGGCAGTTCGAATGCTGGAAGATTGGTTTTTCGTTATAACTGCGATTTCCTGCCGAACGGAGGCTCGGATTTGAATTTTGCTTGCGACATTCGATTCCTCTATTCATTTCACTCCGGATACACTTCTGTTTCATAACAGAGTACGATTGTGGCAGTTAGAATGCTGGAAGATAGGTTTTTCGTTATAACTGCGATTTCCTGCCGAACGGAGGCTCGGATTTGATATCTGCTTGCGACATTCGATTCCTTTAGTCATTTCACTTCGGATACACTTCTGTTTAACAACAGAGTACGATTCTGGCAGTTAGAATGCTGGAAGATATGTTTTTCGTTATAACTGCGATTTCCTGCCGAACGGAGGCTCGGATTTGAAATCCGCTTGCGACATTCGATTCCTTTAGTCATTTCACTTCGGATACACTTCTGTTTAACAACAGAGTACGATTCTGGCAGTTAGAATGCTCGAAGACAGGTTTCTCGCTATAACTGCGATTTCCTGCCGAACGGAGGCACGGATTTGAATTTTGCTTGCGGCATTCGATTCCTCTATTCATTTCACTTCGGATACACTTCTGTTCAACAACAGAGTACGATTGTGGCAGTTAGAATGCTGCAAGATGAGTTTTTCGTTATAACTGCGATTTCCTGCCGAACGGAGGTTCGGATTTGAAATCTGCTTGCGACATTCGATTCCTCTATTCATTTCACTTCGGATACACTTCTGTTTAACAAACAGAGTACGATTGTGGCAGTTAGAATGCTGCAAGATAGGTTTTTCGTTATAACTGCGATTTCCTGTCGAACGGAGGCTCTGATTTGAATTTTGCTTGCGGCATTCGATTCCTCTATTCATTTCACTTCGGGTACACTTCTGTTTAACAACAGAGTACGATTCTGGCAGTTAGAATGCTGGAAGATAGGTTTTTCGTTATAACAGCGATATTCTGCCGAACGGAGGCTCGGATTTGAATTTTGCTTGCGGCATTCGATTCCTCTATTCATTTCACTTCGGATACACTTCTGATCAACAACAGAGTACGATTGTGGCAGTTAGAATGCTGGAAGATATGTTTTTCGTTATAACTGCGATTTCCTGCCGAACGGAGGCTCGGATTTGAAATCTGCTTGCGACATTCGATTCCTCTAGTCATTTCACTTCGGATACACTTCTGTTTAACAACAGAGTACGATTCTGGCAGTTAGAATGCTCGAAGACAGGTTTTTCGTTATAACAGCGATTTCCTGGCGGACGGAGGCTCGGAGTTGATATCTGCTTGCGGCATTCGATTCCTCTAGTCATTTCACTTCGGATACACTTCTGTTTAACAAACAGAGTACGATTGTGGCAGTTAGAATGCTGCAAGATAGGTTTTTCGTTATAACTGCGATTTCCTGTCGAACGGAGGCTCTGATTTGAATTTTGCATGCGGCATTCGATTCCTCTATTCATTTCACTTCGGATACACTTCTGTTTAACAACAGAGTACAATTCTGGCACTTAGAATGCTGGAAGATAGGTTTTTCGCTATAACTGCGATTTCCTGGCGAACGGAGGCTCGGATTTGAAATCTGCTTGCGACATTCGATTCCTCTAGTCATTTCACTTCGGATACGCTTCTGTTTAACAACAGAGTACGATTCTGGCAGTTAGAATGCTCGAAGACAGGTTTTTCGTTATAAGAGCGATTTCCTGGCGGACGGAGGCTCGGAGTTGAAATCCGCTTGCGACATTCGATTCCTTTAGTCATTTCACTTCGGATACACTTCTGTTTAACAACAGAGTACGATTGTGGCAGTTAGAATGCTGGAAGATATGTTTTTCGTTATAACTGCGATTTCCTGCCGAACGGAGGCTCGGATTTGAAATCCGCTTGCGACATTCGATTCCTTTAGTCATTTCACTTCGGATACACTTCTGTTTAACAACAGAGTACGATTCTGGCAGTTAGAATGCTCGAAGACAGGTTTCTCGCTATAACTGCGATTTCCTGCCGAACGGAGGCACGGATTTGAATTTTGCTTGCGGCATTCGATTCCTCTATTCATTTCACTTCGGATACACTTCTGTTCAACAACAGAGTACGATTGTGGCAGTTAGAATGCTGCAAGATGAGTTTTTCGTTATAACTGCGATTTCCTGCCGAACGGAGGCTCTGATTTGAATTTTGCTTGCGGCATTCGATTCCTCTATTCATTTCACTTCGGATACACTTCTGTTTAACAACAGAGTACGATTGTGGCAGTTAGAATGCTGGAAGATATGTTTTTCGTTATAACTGCGATTTCCTGCCGAACGGAGGCTCGGATTTGAAATCTCCTTGCGACATTCGATTCCTCTATTCATTTCACTTCGGATACACTTCTGTTTAACAAGAGAATACGATTCTGGCAGTTCGAATGCTGGAAGATAGGTTTTTCGTTATAACTGCGATTTCCTGCCGAACGGAGGCTCGGATTTGAAATCTGCTTGCGACATTCGATTCCTCTATTCATTTCACTTCGGATACACTTCTGTTTAACAACAGAGTACGATTGTGGCAGTTAGAATGCTGCAAGATAGGTTTTTCGTTATAACTGCGATTTCCTGCCGAACGGAGGCTCGGATTTGAAATCTGCTTGCGACATTCGATTCCTTTAGTCATTTCACTTCGGATACACTTCTGTTTAACAAGAGAATACGATTCTGGCAGTTCGAATGCTGGAAGATAGGTTTTTCATTATAACTGCGATTTCCTGCCGAACGGAGGCTCGGATTTGAATTTTGCTTGCGACATTCGATTCCTCTATTCATTTCACTCCGGATACACTTCTGTTTCATAACAGAGTACGATTGTGGCAGTTAGAATGCTGGAAGATAGGTTTTTCGTTATAACTGCGATTTCCTGCCGAACGGAGGCTCGGATTTGATATCTGCTTGCGACATTCGATTCCTTTAGTCATTTCACTTCGGATACACTTCTGTTTAACAACAGAGTACGATTCTGGCAGTTAGAATGCTGGAAGATATGTTTTTCGTTATAACTGCGATTTCCTGCCGAACGGAGGCTCGGATTTGAAATCCGCTTGCGACATTCGATTCCTTTAGTCATTTCACTTCGGATACACTTCTGTTTAACAACAGAGTACGATTCTGGCAGTTAGAATGCTCGAAGACAGGTTTCTCGCTATAACTGCGATTTCCTGCCGAACGGAGGCACGGATTTGAATTTTGCTTGCGGCATTCGATTCCTCTATTCATTTCACTTCGGATACACTTCTGTTCAACAACAGAGTACGATTGTGGCAGTTAGAATGCTGCAAGATGAGTTTTTCGTTATAACTGCGATTTCCTGCCGAACGGAGGTTCGGATTTGAAATCTGCTTGCGACATTCGATTCCTCTATTCATTTCACTTCGGATACACTTCTGTTTAACAAACAGAGTACGATTGTGGCAGTTAGAATGCTGCAAGATAGGTTTTTCGTTATAACTGCGATTTCCTGTCGAACGGAGGCTCTGATTTGAATTTTGCATGCGGCATTCGATTCCTCTATTCATTTCACTTCGGGTACACTTCTGTTTAACAACAGAGTACGATTCTGGCAGTTAGAATGCTGGAAGATAGGTTTTTCGTTATAACAGCGATATTCTGCCGAACGGAGGCTCGGATTTGAATTTTGCTTGCGGCATTCGATTCCTCTATTCATTTCACTTCGGATACACTTCTGATCAACAACAGAGTACGATTGTGGCAGTTAGAATGCTGGAAGATATGTTTTTCGTTATAACTGCGATTTCCTGCCGAACGGAGGCTCGGATTTGAAATCTGCTTGCGACATTCGATTCCTCTAGTCATTTCACTTCGGATACACTTCTGTTTAACAACAGAGTACGATTCTGGCAGTTAGAATGCTCGAAGACAGGTTTTTCGTTATAACAGCGATTTCCTGGCGGACGGAGGCTCGGAGTTGATATCTGCTTGCGGCATTCGATTCTTCTAGTCATTTCACTTCGGATACACTTCTGTTTAACAAACAGAGTACGATTGTGGCAGTTAGAATGCTGCAAGATAGGTTTTTCGTTATAACTGCGATTTCCTGTCGAACGGAGGCTCTGATTTGAATTTTGCATGCGGCATTCGATTCCTCTATTCATTTCACTTCGGATACACTTCTGTTTAACAACAGAGTACAATTCTGGCACTTAGAATGCTGGAAGATAGGTTTTTCGCTATAACTGCGATTTCCTGGCGAACGGAGGCTCGGATTTGAAATCTGCTTGCGACATTCGATTCCTCTAGTCATTTCACTTCGGATACGCTTCTGTTTAACAACAGAGTACGATTCTGGCAGTTAGAATGCTCGAAGACAGGTTTTTCGTTATAAGAGCGATTTCCTGGCGGACGGAGGCTCGGAGTTGAAATCCGCTTGCGACATTCGATTCCTTTAGTCATTTCACTTCGGATACACTTCTGTTTAACAACAGAGTACGATTGTGGCAGTTAGAATGCTGGAAGATATGTTTTTCGTTATAACTGCGATTTCCTGCCGAACGGAGGCTCGGATTTGAAATCCGCTTGCGACATTCGATTCCTTTAGTCATTTCACTTCGGATACACTTCTGTTTAACAACAGAGTACGATTCTGGCAGTTAGAATGCTCGAAGACAGGTTTCTCGCTATAACTGCGATTTCCTGCCGAACGGAGGCACGGATTTGAATTTTGCTTGCGGCATTCGATTCCTCTATTCATTTCACTTCGGATACACTTCTGTTCAACAACAGAGTACGATTGTGGCAGTTAGAATGCTGCAAGATGAGTTTTTCGTTATAACTGCGATTTCCTGCCGAACGGAGGCTCTGATTTGAATTTTGCTTGCGGCATTCGATTCCTCTATTCATTTCACTTCGGATACACTTCTGTTTAACAACAGAGTACGATTGTGGCAGTTAGAATGCTGGAAGATATGTTTTTCGTTATAACTGCGATTTCCTGCCGAACGGAGGCTCGGATTTGAAATCTCCTTGCGACATTCGATTCCTCTATTCATTTCACTTCGGATACACTTCTGTTTAACAAGAGAATACGATTCTGGCAGTTCGAATGCTGGAAGATAGGTTTTTCGTTATAACTGCGATTTCCTGCCGAACGGAGGCTCGGATTTGAAATCTGCTTGCGACATTCGATTCCTCTATTCATTTCACTTCGGATACACTTCTGTTTAACAACAGAGTACGATTGTGGCAGTTAGAATGCTGCAAGATAGGTTTTTCGTTATAACTGCGATTTCCTGCCGAACGGAGGCTCGGATTTGAAATCTGCTTGCGACATTCGATTCCTTTAGTCATTTCACTTCGGATACACTTCTGTTTAACAAGAGAATACGATTCTGGCAGTTCGAATGCTGGAAGATAGGTTTTTCATTATAACTGCGATTTCCTGCCGAACGGAGGCTCGGATTTGAATTTTGCTTGCGACATTCGATTCCTCTATTCATTTCACTCCGGATACACTTCTGTTTCATAACAGAGTACGATTGTGGCAGTTAGAATGCTGGAAGATAGGTTTTTCGTTATAACTGCGATTTCCTGCCGAACGGAGGCTCGGATTTGATATCTGCTTGCGACATTCGATTCCTTTAGTCATTTCACTTCGGATACACTTCTGTTTAACAACAGAGTACGATTCTGGCAGTTAGAATGCTGGAAGATATGTTTTTCGTTATAACTGCGATTTCCTGCCGAACGGAGGCTCGGATTTGAAATCCGCTTGCGACATTCGATTCCTTTAGTCATTTCACTTCGGATACACTTCTGTTTAACAACAGAGTACGATTCTGGCAGTTAGAATGCTCGAAGACAGGTTTCTCGCTATAACTGCGATTTCCTGCCGAACGGAGGCACGGATTTGAATTTTGCTTGCGGCATTCGATTCCTCTATTCATTTCACTTCGGATACACTTCTGTTCAACAACAGAGTACGATTGTGGCAGTTAGAATGCTGCAAGATGAGTTTTTCGTTATAACTGCGATTTCCTGCCGAACGGAGGTTCGGATTTGAAATCTGCTTGCGACATTCGATTCCTCTATTCATTTCACTTCGGATACACTTCTGTTTAACAAACAGAGTACGATTGTGGCAGTTAGAATGCTGCAAGATAGGTTTTTCGTTATAACTGCGATTTCCTGTCGAACGGAGGCTCTGATTTGAATTTTGCATGCGGCATTCGATTCCTCTATTCATTTCACTTCGGGTACACTTCTGTTTAACAACAGAGTACGATTCTGGCAGTTAGAATGCTGGAAGATAGGTTTTTCGTTATAACAGCGATATTCTGCCGAACGGAGGCTCGGATTTGAATTTTGCTTGCGGCATTCGATTCCTCTATTCATTTCACTTCGGATACACTTCTGATCAACAACAGAGTACGATTGTGGCAGTTAGAATGCTGGAAGATATGTTTTTCGTTATAACTGCGATTTCCTGCCGAACGGAGGCTCGGATTTGAAATCTGCTTGCGACATTCGATTCCTCTAGTCATTTCACTTCGGATACACTTCTGTTTAACAACAGAGTACGATTCTGGCAGTTAGAATGCTCGAAGACAGGTTTTTCGTTATAACAGCGATTTCCTGGCGGACGGAGGCTCGGAGTTGATATCTGCTTGCGGCATTCGATTCTTCTAGTCATTTCACTTCGGATACACTTCTGTTTAACAAACAGAGTACGATTGTGGCAGTTAGAATGCTGCAAGATAGGTTTTTCGTTATAACTGCGATTTCCTGTCGAACGGAGGCTCTGATTTGAATTTTGCATGCGGCATTCGATTCCTCTATTCATTTCACTTCGGATACACTTCTGTTTAACAACAGAGTACAATTCTGGCACTTAGAATGCTGGAAGATAGGTTTTTCGCTATAACTGCGATTTCCTGGCGAACGGAGGCTCGGATTTGAAATCTGCTTGCGACATTCGATTCCTCTAGTCATTTCACTTCGGATACGCTTCTGTTTAACAACAGAGTACGATTCTGGCAGTTAGAATGCTCGAAGACAGGTTTTTCGTTATAAGAGCGATTTCCTGGCGGACGGAGGCTCGGAGTTGAAATCCGCTTGCGACATTCGATTCCTTTAGTCATTTCACTTCGGATACACTTCTGTTTAACAACAGAGTACGATTGTGGCAGTTAGAATGCTGGAAGATATGTTTTTCGTTATAACTGCGATTTCCTGCCGAACGGAGGCTCGGATTTGAAATCCGCTTGCGACATTCGATTCCTTTAGTCATTTCACTTCGGATACACTTCTGTTTAACAACAGAGTACGATTCTGGCAGTTAGAATGCTCGAAGACAGGTTTCTCGCTATAACTGCGATTTCCTGCCGAACGGAGGCACGGATTTGAATTTTGCTTGCGGCATTCGATTCCTCTATTCATTTCACTTCGGATACACTTCTGTTCAACAACAGAGTACGATTGTGGCAGTTAGAATGCTGCAAGATGAGTTTTTCGTTATAACTGCGATTTCCTGCCGAACGGAGGCTCTGATTTGAATTTTGCTTGCGGCATTCGATTCCTCTATTCATTTCACTTCGGATACACTTCTGTTTAACAACAGAGTACGATTGTGGCAGTTAGAATGCTGGAAGATATGTTTTTCGTTATAACTGCGATTTCCTGCCGAACGGAGGCTCGGATTTGAAATCTCCTTGCGACATTCGATTCCTCTATTCATTTCACTTCGGATACACTTCTGTTTAACAAGAGAATACGATTCTGGCAGTTCGAATGCTGGAAGATAGGTTTTTCGTTATAACTGCGATTTCCTGCCGAACGGAGGCTCGGATTTGAAATCTGCTTGCGACATTCGATTCCTCTATTCATTTCACTTCGGATACACTTCTGTTTAACAACAGAGTACGATTGTGGCAGTTAGAATGCTGCAAGATAGGTTTTTCGTTATAACTGCGATTTCCTGCCGAACGGAGGCTCGGATTTGAAATCTGCTTGCGACATTCGATTCCTTTAGTCATTTCACTTCGGATACACTTCTGTTTAACAAGAGAATACGATTCTGGCAGTTCGAATGCTGGAAGATAGGTTTTTCGTTATAACTGCGATTTCCTGCCGAACGGAGGCTCGGATTTGAAATCTGCTTGCGACATTCGATTCCTCTATTCATTTCACTTCGGATACACTTCTGTTTAACAACAGAGTACGATTGTGGCAGTTAGAATGCTGCAAGATAGGTTTTTCGTTATAACTGCGATTTCCTGCCGAACGGAGGCTCGGATTTGAAATCTGCTTGCGACATTCGATTCCTTTAGTCATTTCACTTCGGATACACTTCTGTTTAACAACAGAGTACGATTCTGGCAGTTAGAATGCTGGAAGATAGGTTTTTCGTTATAACAGCGATATTCTGCCGAACGGAGGCTCGGATTTGAATTTTGCTTGCGACATTCGATTCCTCTATTCATTTCACTCCGGATACACTTCTGTTTCATAACAGAGTACGATTGTGGCAGTTAGAATGCTGGAAGATAGGTTTTTCGTTATAACTGCGATTTCCTGCCGAACGGAGGCTCGGATTTGATATCTGCTTGCGACATTCGATTCCTTTAGTCATTTCACTTCGGATACACTTCTGTTTAACAACAGAGTACGATTCTGGCAGTTAGAATGCTGGAAGATAGGTTTTTCGTTATAACTGCGATTTCCTGCCGAACGGAGGCTCGGATTTGAATTTTGCTTGCGGCATTCGATTCCTCTATTCATTTCACTTCGGATACACTTCTGTTCAACAACAGAGTACGATTCTGGCAGTTCGAATGCTGGAAGATAGGTTTTTCGTTATAACTGCGATTTCCTGCCGAACGGAGGCTCGGATTTGAAATCTGCTTGCGACATTCGATTCCCTTAGTCATTTCACTTCGGATACACTTCTGTTTAACAACAGAGTACGATTGTGGCAGTTAGAATGCTGGAAGACAGGTTTTTCGCTATAACTGCGATTTCCTGCCGAACGGAGGCTCGGATTTGAATTTTGCTTGCGGCATTCGATTCCTCTATTCATTTCACTTCGGATACACTTCTGTTCAACAACAGAGTACGATTCTGGCAGTTCGAATGCTGGAAGATAGGTTTTTCGTTATAACTGCGATTTCCTGCCGAACGGAGGCTCGGATTTGAAATCTGCTTGCGACATTCGATTCCCTTAGTCATTTCACTTCGGATACACTTCTGTTTAACAACAGAGTACGATTGTGGCAGTTAGAATGCTGGAAGACAGGTTTTTCGCTATAACTGCGATTTTCTGCCGAACGGAGGCTCGGATTTGAATTTTGCTTGCGGCATTCGATTCCTCTATTCATTTCACTTCGGATACACTTCTGTTCAACAACAGAGTACGATTGTGGCAGTTAGAATGCTGCAAGATAGGTTTTTCGTTATAACTGCTATTTCCTGCCGAACGGAGGCTCGGATTTGAAATCTGCTTGCGACATTCGATTCCGTTAGTCATTTCACTTCGGATACACTTCTGTTTAACAACAGAGTACGATTCTGGCAGTTAGAATGCTGGAAGATAGGTTTTTCGTTATAACTGCGATTTCCTGCCGAACGGAGGCTCGGATTTGAATTTTGCTTGCGGCATTCGATTCCTCTATTCATTTCACTTCGGATACACTTCTGTTCAACAACAGAGTACGATTCTGGCAGTTCGAATGCTGGAAGATAGGTTTTTCGTTATAACTGCGATTTCCTGCCGAACGGAGGCTCGGATTTGAAATCTGCTTGCGACATTCGATTCCTTTAGTCATTTCACTTCGGATACACTTCTGTTTAACAACAGAGTACGATTGTGGCAGTTAGAATGCTGGAAGACATGTTTTTCGCTATAACTGCGATTTTCTGCCGAACGGAGGCTCGGATTTGAATTTTGCTTGCGGCATTCGATTCCTCTATTCATTTCACTTCGGATACACTTCTGTTCAACAACAGAGTACGATTGTGGCAGTTAGAATGCTGCAAGATAGGTTTTTCGTTATAACTGCTATTTCCTGCCGAACGGAGGCTCGGATTTGAAATCTGCTTGCGACATTCGATTCCGTTAGTCATTTCACTTCGGATACACTTCTGTTTAACAACAGAGTACGATTCTGGCAGTTAGAATGCTGGAAGATAGGTTTTTCGTTATAACTGCGATTTCCTGCCGAACGGAGGCTCGGATTTGAAATCTCCTTGCGACATTCGATTCCTCTATTCATTTCACTTCGGATACACTTCTGTTTAACAACAGAGTACGATTCTGGCAGTTCGAATGCTGGAAGATAGGTTTTTCGTTATAACTGCGATTTCCTGCCGAACGGAGGCTCGGATTTGAAATCTGCTTGCGACATTCGATTCCTCTATTCATTTCACTTCGGATACACTTCTGTTTAACAACAGAGTACGATTCTGGCAGTTAGAATGCTGGAAGATATGTTTTTCGTTATAACTGCGATTTTCTGCCGAACGGAGGCTCGGATTTGAAATCTGCTTGCGACATTCGATTCCTCTATTCATTTCACTTCGGATACACTTCTGTTTAACAAACAGAGTACGATTGTGGCAGTTAGAATGCTGCAAGATAGGTTTTTCGTTATAACTGCGATTTCCTGTCGAACGGAGGCTCTGATTTGAAATCTCCTTGCGACATTCGATTCCTCTATTCATTTCACTTCGGATACACTTCTGTTTAACAACAGAGTACGATTCTGGCAGTTCGAATGCTGGAAGATAGGTTTTTCGTTATAACTGCGATTTCCTGCCGAACGGAGGCTCGGATTTGAAATCTGCTTGCGACATTCGATTCCTCTATTCATTTCACTTCGGATACACTTCTGTTTAACAACAGAGTACGATTCTGGCAGTTAGAATGCTGGAAGATATGTTTTTCGTTATAACTGCGATTTCCTGTCGAACGGAGGCTCTGATTTGAATTTTGCATGCGGCATTCGATTCCTCTATTCATTTCACTTCGGATACACTTCTGTTTAACAACAGAGTACGATTCTGGCAGTTAGAATGCTGGAAGATAGGTTTTTCGTTATAACAGCGATATTCTGCCGAACGGAGGCTCGGATTTGAATTTTGCTTGCGGCATTCGATTCCTCTATTCATTTCACTTCGGATACACTTCTGTTCAACAACAGAGTACGATTGTGGCAGTTAGAATGCTGGAAGATATGTTTTTCGTTATAACTGCGATTTCCTGCCGAACGGAGGCTCTGATTTGAATTTTGCATGCGGCATTCGATTCCTCTATTCATTTCACTTCGGATACACTTCTGTTTAACAACAGAGTACGATTCTGGCAGTTAGAATGCTGGAAGATAGGTTTTTCGTTATAACAGCGATATTCTGCCGAACGGAGGCTCGGATTTGAAATCCGCTTGCGACATTCGATTCCTTTAGTCATTTCACTTCGGATACACTTCTGTTCAACAACAGAGTACGATTGTGGCAGTTAGAATGCTGGAAGATAGGTTTTTCGTTATAACTGCGATTTCCTGCCGAACGGAGGCTCGGATTTGAAATCTGCTTGCGACATTCGATTCCTTTAGTCATTACACTTCGGATACACTTCTGTTCAACAACAGAGTACGTCTGTGGCAGTTAGCATGCTGCAAGATAGGTTTTTCGTTATAACTGCGATTTCCTGCCGAACGGAGGCTCGGATTTGAAATCCGCTTGCGACATTCGATTCCTTTAGTCATTTCACTTCGGATACACTTCTGTTCAACAACAGAGTACGATTGTGGCAGTTAGAATGCTGCAAGATAGGTTTTTCGTTATAACTGCGATTTCCTGTCGAACGGAGGCTCTGATTTGAATTTTGCATGCGGCATTCGATTCCTCTATTCATTTCACTTCGGATACACTTCTGTTTAACAACAGAGTACGATTCTGGCAGTTAGAATGCTGGAAGATAGGTTTTTCGTTATAACAGCGATATTCTGCCGAACGGAGGCTCGGATTTGAAATCTGCTTGCGACATTCGATTCCTTTAGGCATTACACTTCGGATACACTTCTGTTCAACAACAGAGTACGTCTGTGGCAGTTAGCATGCTGCAAGATAGGTTTTTCGTTATAACTGCGATTTCCTGCCGAACGGAGGCTCGGATTTGAAATCCGCTTGCGACATTCGATTCCTTTAGTCATTTCACTTCGGATACACTTCTGTTCAACAACAGAGTACGATTGTGGCAGTTAGAATGCTGCAAGATAGGTTTTTCGTTATAACTGCGATTTCCTGTCGAACGGAGGCTCTGATTTGAATTTTGCATGCGGCATTCGATTCCTCTATTCATTTCACTTCGGATACACTTCTGTTCAACAACAGAGTACGATTCTGGCAGTTCGAATGCTGGAAGATAGGTTTTTCGTTATAACTGCGATTTCCTGCCGAACGGAGGCTCGGATTTGAAATCTGCTTGCGACATTCGATTCCCTTAGTCATTTCACTTCGGATACACTTCTGTTTAACAACAGAGTACGATTCTGGCAGTTAGAATGCTGGAAGATATGTTTTTCGTTATAACTGCGATTTTCTGCCGAACGGAGGCTCGGATTTGAAATCTGCTTGCGACATTCGATTCCTCTATTCATTTCACTTCGGATACACTTCTGTTTAACAAACAGAGTACGATTGTGGCAGTTAGAATGCTGCAAGATAGGTTTTTCGTTATAACTGCGATTTCCTGTCGAACGGAGGCTCTGATTTGAAATCTCCTTGCGACATTCGATTCCTCTATTCATTTCACTTCGGATACACTTCTGTTTAACAACAGAGTACGATTCTGGCAGTTCGAATGCTGGAAGATAGGTTTTTCGTTATAACTGCGATTTCCTGCCGAACGGAGGCTCGGATTTGAAATCTGCTTGCGACATTCGATTCCTCTATTCATTTCACTTCGGATACACTTCTGTTTAACAACAGAGTACGATTCTGGCAGTTAGAATGCTGGAAGATATGTTTTTCGTTATAACTGCGATTTCCTGTCGAACGGAGGCTCTGATTTGAATTTTGCATGCGGCATTCGATTCCTCTATTCATTTCACTTCGGATACACTTCTGTTTAACAACAGAGTACGATTCTGGCAGTTAGAATGCTGGAAGATAGGTTTTTCGTTATAACAGCGATATTCTGCCGAACGGAGGCTCGGATTTGAATTTTGCTTGCGGCATTCGATTCCTCTATTCATTTCACTTCGGATACACTTCTGTTCAACAACAGAGTACGATTGTGGCAGTTAGAATGCTGGAAGATATGTTTTTCGTTATAACTGCGATTTCCTGCCGAACGGAGGCTCTGATTTGAATTTTGCATGCGGCATTCGATTCCTCTATTCATTTCACTTCGGATACACTTCTGTTTAACAACAGAGTACGATTCTGGCAGTTAGAATGCTGGAAGATAGGTTTTTCGTTATAACAGCGATATTCTGCCGAACGGAGGCTCGGATTTGAAATCCGCTTGCGACATTCGATTCCTTTAGTCATTTCACTTCGGATACACTTCTGTTCAACAACAGAGTACGATTGTGGCAGTTAGAATGCTGGAAGATATGTTTTTCGTTATAACTGCGATTTCCTGCCGAACGGAGGCTCGGATTTGAAATCTGCTTGCGACATTCGATTCCTTTAGTCATTACACTTCGGATACACTTCTGTTCAACAACAGAGTACGATTGTGGCAGTTAGAATGCTGCAAGATAGGTTTTTCGTTATAACTGCGATTTCCTGTCGAACGGAGGCTCTGATTTGAATTTTGCATGCGGCATTCGATTCCTCTATTCATTTCACTTCGGATACACTTCTGTTCAACAACAGAGTACGATTCTGGCAGTTCGAATGCTGGAAGATAGGTTTTTCGTTATAACTGCGATTTCCTGCCGAACGGAGGCTCGGATTTGAAATCTGCTTGCGACATTCGATTCCCTTAGTCATTTCACTTCGGATACACTTCTGTTTAACAACAGAGTACGATTGTGGCAGTTAGAATGCTGGAAGACAGGTTTTTCGCTATAACTGCGATTTTCTGCCGAACGGAGGCTCGGATTTGAATTTTGCTTGCGGCATTCGATTCCTCTATTCATTTCACTTCGGATACACTTCTGTTCAACAACAGAGTACGATTGTGGCAGTTAGAATGCTGCAAGATAGGTTTTTCGTTATAACTGCTATTTCCTGCCGAACGGAGGCTCGGATTTGAAATCTGCTTGCGACATTCGATTCCGTTAGTCATTTCACTTCGGATACACTTCTGTTTAACAACAGAGTACGATTCTGGCAGTTAGAATGCTGGAAGATAGGTTTTTCGTTATAACTGCGATTTCCTGCCGAACGGAGGCTCGGATTTGATATCTCCTTGCGACATTCGATTCCTCTATTCATTTCACTTCGGATACACTTCTGTTTAACAACAGAGTACGATTCTGGCAGTTCGAATGCTGGAAGATAGGTTTTTCGTTATAACTGCGATTTCCTGCCGAACGGAGGCTCGGATTTGAAATCTGCTTGCGACATTCGATTCCTCTATTCATTTCACTTCGGATACACTTCTGTTTAACAACAGAGTACGATTCTGGCAGTTAGAATGCTGGAAGATATGTTTTTCGTTATAACTGCGATTTTCTGCCGAACGGAGGCTCTGATTTGAATTTTGCATGCGGCATTCGATTCCTCTATTCATTTCACTTCGGATACACTTCTGTTTAACAACAGAGTACGATTCTGGCAGTTAGAATGCTGGAAGATAGGTTTTTCGTTATAACAGCGATATTCTGCCGAACGGAGGCTCGGATTTGAATTTTGCTTGCGGCATTCGATTCCTCTATTCATTTCACTTCGGATACACTTCTGTTCAACAACAGAGTACGATTGTGGCAGTTAGAATGCTGGAAGATATGTTTTTCGTTATAACTGCGATTTCCTGCCGAACGGAGGCTCTGATTTGAATTTTGCATGCGGCATTCGATTCCTCTATTCATTTCACTTCGGATACACTTCTGTTTAACAACAGAGTACGATTCTGGCAGTTAGAATGCTGGAAGATAGGTTTTTCGTTATAACAGCGATATTCTGCCGAACGGAGGCTCGGATTTGAAATCCGCTTGCGACATTCGATTCCTTTAGTCATTTCACTTCGGATACACTTCTGTTCAACAACAGAGTACGATTGTGGCAGTTAGAATGCTGGAAGATATGTTTTTCGTTATAACTGCGATTTCCTGCCGAACGGAGGCTCGGATTTGAAATCTGCTTGCGACATTCGATTCCTTTAGTCATTACACTTCGGATACACTTCTGTTCAACAACAGAGTACGTCTGTGGCAGTTAGCATGCTGCAAGATAGGTTTTTCGTTATAACTGCGATTTCCTGCCGAACGGAGGCTCGGATTTGATATCTGCTTGCGACATTCGATTCCTTTAGTCATTTCACTTCGGATACACTTCTGTTCAACAACAGAGTACGATTGTGGCAGTTAGAATGCTGCAAGATAGGTTTTTCGTTATAACTGCGATTTCCTGTCGAACGGAGGCTCTGATTTGAATTTTGCATGCGGCATTCGATTCCTCTATTCATTTCACTTCGGATACACTTCTGTTTAACAACAGAGTACGATTCTGGCAGTTAGAATGCTGGAAGATAGGTTTTTCGTTATAACAGCGATATTCTGCCGAACGGAGGCTCGGATTTGAAATCTGCTTGCGACATTCGATTCCTTTAGGCATTACACTTCGGATACACTTCTGTTCAACAACAGAGTACGTCTGTGGCAGTTAGCATGCTGCAAGATAGGTTTTTCGTTATAACTGCGATTTCCTGCCGAACGGAGGCTCGGATTTGAAATCCGCTTGCGACATTCGATTCCTTTAGTCATTTCACTTCGGATACACTTCTGTTCAACAACAGAGTACGATTGTGGCAGTTAGAATGCTGCAAGATAGGTTTTTCGTTATAACTGCGATTTCCTGTCGAACGGAGGCTCTGATTTGAATTTTGCATGCGGCATTCGATTCCTCTATTCATTTCACTTCGGATACACTTCTGTTCAACAACAGAGTACGATTCTGGCAGTTCGAATGCTGGAAGATAGGTTTTTCGTTATAACTGCGATTTTCTGCCGAACGGAGGCTCGGATTTGAAATCTGCTTGCGACATTCGATTCCTCTATTCATTTCACTTCGGATACACTTCTGTTTAACAAACAGAGTACGATTGTGGCAGTTAGAATGCTGCAAGATAGGTTTTTCGTTATAACTGCGATTTCCTGTCGAACGGAGGCTCTGATTTGAAATCTCCTTGCGACATTCGATTCCTCTATTCATTTCACTTCGGATACACTTCTGTTTAACAACAGAGTACGATTCTGGCAGTTCGAATGCTGGAAGATAGGTTTTTCGTTATAACTGCGATTTCCTGCCGAACGGAGGCTCGGATTTGAAATCTGCTTGCGACATTCGATTCCTCTATTCATTTCACTTCGGATACACTTCTGTTTAACAACAGAGTACGATTCTGGCAGTTAGAATGCTGGAAGATAGGTTTTTCGTTATAACTGCGATTTCCTGTCGAACGGAGGCTCTGATTTGAATTTTGCATGCGGCATTCGATTCCTCTATTCATTTCACTTCGGATACACTTCTGTTCAACAACAGAGTACGATTCTGGCAGTTCGAATGCTGGAAGATAGGTTTTTCGTTATAACTGCGATTTCCTGCCGAACGGAGGCTCGGATTTGAAATCTGCTTGCGACATTCGATTCCCTTAGTCATTTCACTTCGGATACACTTCTGTTTAACAACAGAGTACGATTGTGGCAGTTAGAATGCTGGAAGACAGGTTTTTCGCTATAACTGCGATTTTCTGCCGAACGGAGGCTCGGATTTGAATTTTGCTTGCGGCATTCGATTCCTCTATTCATTTCACTTCGGATACACTTCTGTTCAACAACAGAGTACGATTGTGGCAGTTAGAATGCTGCAAGATAGGTTTTTCGTTATAACTGCTATTTCCTGCCGAACGGAGGCTCGGATTTGAAATCTGCTTGCGACATTCGATTCCGTTAGTCATTTCACTTCGGATACACTTCTGTTTAACAACAGAGTACGATTCTGGCAGTTAGAATGCTGGAAGATAGGTTTTTCGTTATAACTGCGATTTCCTGCCGAACGGAGGCTCGGATTTGAAATCTGCTTGCGACATTCGATTCCTCTATTCATTTCACTTCGGATACACTTCTGTTTAACAACAGAGTACGATTCTGGCAGTTAGAATGCTGGAAGATATGTTTTTCGTTATAACTGCGATTTTCTGCCGAACGGAGGCTCGGATTTGAAATCTGCTTGCGACATTCGATTCCTCTATTCATTTTACTTCGGATACACTTCTGTTTAACAAACAGAGTACGATTGTGGCAGTTAGAATGCTGCAAGATAGGTTTTTCGTTATAACTGCGATTTCCTGCCGAACGGAGGCTCGGATTTGAAATCTGCTTGCGACATTCGATTCCTCTATTCATTTCACTTCGGATACACTTCTGTTTAACAACAGAGTACGATTCTGGCAGTTAGAATGCTGGAAGATATGTTTTTCGTTATAACTGCGATTTCCTGTCGAACGGAGGCTCTGATTTGAATTTTGCATGCGGCATTCGATTCCTCTATTCATTTCACTTCGGATACACTTCTGTTTAACAACAGAGTACGATTCTGGCAGTTAGAATGCTGGAAGATAGGTTTTTCGTTATAACAGCGATATTCTGCCGAACGGAGGCTCGGATTTGAATTTTGCTTGCGGCATTCGATTCCTCTATTCATTTCACTTCGGATACACTTCTGTTCAACAACAGAGTACGATTGTGGCAGTTAGAATGCTGGAAGATATGTTTTTCGTTATAACTGCGATTTCCTGCCGAACGGAGGCTCTGATTTGAATTTTGCATGCGGCATTCGATTCCTCTATTCATTTCACTTCGGATACACTTCTGTTTAACAACAGAGTACGATTCTGGCAGTTAGAATGCTGGAAGATAGGTTTTTCGTTATAACAGCGATATTCTGCCGAACGGAGGCTCGGATTTGAATTTTGCTTGCGGCATTCGATTCCTCTATTCATTTCACTTCGGATACACTTCTGTTCAACAACAGAGTACGATTGTGGCAGTTAGAATGCTGGAAGATATGTTTTTCGTTATAACTGCGATTTCCTGCCGAACGGAGGCTCTGATTTGAATTTTGCATGCGGCATTCGATTCCTCTATTCATTTCACTTCGGATACACTTCTGTTAAACAACAGAGTACGATTCTGGCAGTTAGAATGCTGGAAGATAGGTTTTTCGTTATAACAGCGATATTCTGCCGAACGGAGGCTCGGATTTGAAATCCGCTTGCGACATTCGATTCCTTTAGTCATTTCACTTCGGATACACTTCTGTTCAACAACAGAGTACGATTGTGGCAGTTAGAATGCTGGAAGATATGTTTTTCGTTATAACTGCGATTTCCTGCCGAACGGAGGCTCGGATTTGAAATCTGCTTGCGACATTCGATTCCTTTAGTCATTACACTTCGGATACACTTCTGTTCAACAACAGAGTACGTCTGTGGCAGTTAGCATGCTGCAAGATAGGTTTTTCGTTATAACTGCGATTTCCTGCCGAACGGAGGCTCGGATTTGAAATCTGCTTGCGACATTCGATTCCTTTAGTCATTTCACTTCGGATACACTTCTGTTCAACAACAGAGTACGATTGTGGCAGTTAGAATGCTGCAAGATAGGTTTTTCGTTATAACTGCGATTTCCTGTCGAACGGAGGCTCTGATTTGAATTTTGCATGCGGCATTCGATTCCTCTATTCATTTCACTTCGGATACACTTCTGTTTAACAACAGAGTACGATTCTGGCAGTTCGAATGCTGGAAGATAGGTTTTTCGTTATAACTGCGATTTCCTGCCGAACGGAGGCTCGGATTTGAAATCTGCTTGCGACATTCGATTCCCTTAGTCATTTCACTTCGGATACACTTCTGTTTAACAACAGAGTACGATTGTGGCAGTTAGAATGCTGGAAGACAGGTTTTTCGCTATAACTGCGATTTTCTGCCGAACGGAGGCTCGGATTTGAATTTTGCTTGCGGCATTCGATTCCTCTATTCATTTCACTTCGGATACACTTCTGTTCAACAACAGAGTACGATTGTGGCAGTTAGAATGCTGCAAGATAGGTTTTTCGTTATAACTGCTATTTCCTGCCGAACGGAGGCTCGGATTTGAAATCTGCTTGCGACATTCGATTCCGTTAGTCATTTCACTTCGGATACACTTCTGTTTAACAACAGAGTACGATTCTGGCAGTTAGAATGCTGGAAGATAGGTTTTTCGTTATAACTGCGATTTCCTGCCGAACGGAGGCTCGGATTTGATATCTCCTTGCGACATTCGATTCCTCTATTCATTTCACTTCGGATACACTTCTGTTTAACAACAGAGTACGATTCTGGCAGTTCGAATGCTGGAAGATAGGTTTTTCGTTATAACTGCGATTTCCTGCCGAACGGAGGCTCGGATTTGAAATCTGCTTGCGACATTCGATTCCTCTATTCATTTCACTTCGGATACACTTCTGTTTAACAACAGAGTACGATTCTGGCAGTTAGAATGCTGGAAGATATGTTTTTCGTTATAACTGCGATTTTCTGCCGAACGGAGGCTCGGATTTGAAATCTGCTTGCGACATTCGATTCCTCTATTCATTTTACTTCGGATACACTTCTGTTTAACAAACAGAGTACGATTGTGGCAGTTAGAATGCTGCAAGATAGGTTTTTCGTTATAACTGCGATTTCCTGCCGAACGGAGGCTCGGATTTGAAATCTGCTTGCGACATTCGATTCCTTTAGTCATTACACTTCGGATACACTTCTGTTCAACAACAGAGTACGTCTGTGGCAGTTAGCATGCTGCAAGATAGGTTTTTCGTTATAACTGCGATTTCCTGCCGAACGGAGGCTCGGATTTGAAATCCGCTTGCGACATTCGATTCCTTTAGTCATTTCACTTCGGATACACTTCTGTTCAACAACAGAGTACGATTGTGGCAGTTAGAATGCTGCAAGATAGGTTTTTCGTTATAACTGCGATTTCCTGTCGAACGGAGGCTCTGATTTGAATTTTGCATGCGGCATTCGATTCCTCTATTCATTTCACTTCGGATACACTTCTGTTTAACAACAGAGTACGATTCTGGCAGTTCGAATGCTGGAAGATAGGTTTTTCGTTATAACTGCGATTTCCTGCCGAACGGAGGCTCGGATTTGAAATCTGCTTGCGACATTCGATTCCCTTAGTCATTTCACTTCGGATACACTTCTGTTTAACAACAGAGTACGATTGTGGCAGTTAGAATGCTGGAAGACAGGTTTTTCGCTATAACTGCGATTTTCTGCCGAACGGAGGCTCGGATTTGAATTTTGCTTGCGGCATTCGATTCCTCTATTCATTTCACTTCGGATACACTTCTGTTCAACAACAGAGTACGATTGTGGCAGTTAGAATGCTGCAAGATAGGTTTTTCGTTATAACTGCTATTTCCTGCCGAACGGAGGCTCGGATTTGAAATCTGCTTGCGACATTCGATTCCGTTAGTCATTTCACTTCGGATACACTTCTGTGTAACAACAGAGTACGATTCTGGCAGTTAGAATGCTGGAAGATAGGTTTTTCGTTATAACTGCGATTTCCTGCCGAACGGAGGCTCGGATTTGATATCTCCTTGCGACATTCGATTCCTCTATTCATTTCACTTCGGATACACTTCTGTTTAACAACAGAGTACGATTCTGGCAGTTCGAATGCTGGAAGATAGGTTTTTCGTTATAACTGCGATTTCCTGCCGAACGGAGGCTCGGATTTGAAATCTGCTTGCGACATTCGATTCCTCTATTCATTTCACTTCGGATACACTTCTGTTTAACAACAGAGTACGATTCTGGCAGTTAGAATGCTGGAAGATATGTTTTTCGTTATAACTGCGATTTTCTGCCGAACGGAGGCTCGGATTTGAAATCTGCTTGCGACATTCGATTCCTCTATTCATTTTACTTCGGATACACTTCTGTTTAACAAACAGAGTACGATTGTGGCAGTTAGAATGCTGCAAGATAGGTTTTTCGTTATAACTGCGATTTCCTGCCGAACGGAGGCTCGGATTTGAAATCTGCTTGCGACATTCGATTCCTCTATTCATTTCACTTCGGATACACTTCTGTTTAACAACAGAGTACGATTCTGGCAGTTAGAATGCTGGAAGATATGTTTTTCGTTATAACTGCGATTTCCTGTCGAACGGAGGCTCTGATTTGAATTTTGCATGCGGCATTCGATTCCTCTATTCATTTCACTTCGGATACACTTCTGTTTAACAACAGAGTACGATTCTGGCAGTTAGAATGCTGGAAGATAGGTTTTTCGTTATAACAGCGATATTCTGCCGAACGGAGGCTCGGATTTGAATTTTGCTTGCGGCATTCGATTCCTCTATTCATTTCACTTCGGATACACTTCTGTTCAACAACAGAGTACGATTGTGGCAGTTAGAATGCTGGAAGATATGTTTTTCGTTATAACTGCGATTTCCTGCCGAACGGAGGCTCTGATTTGAATTTTGCATGCGGCATTCGATTCCTCTATTCATTTCACTTCGGATACACTTCTGTTAAACAACAGAGTACGATTCTGGCAGTTAGAATGCTGGAAGATAGGTTTTTCGTTATAACAGCGATATTCTGCCGAACGGAGGCTCGGATTTGAAATCCGCTTGCGACATTCGATTCCTTTAGTCATTTCACTTCGGATACACTTCTGTTCAACAACAGAGTACGATTGTGGCAGTCAGAATGCTGGAAGATATGTTTTTCGTTATAACTGCGATTTCCTGCCGAACGGAGGCTCGGATTTGAAATCTGCTTGCGACATTCGATTCCTTTAGTCATTACACTTCGGATACACTTCTGTTCAACAACAGAGTACGTCTGTGGCAGTTAGCATGCTGCAAGATAGGTTTTTCGTTATAACTGCGATTTCCTGCCGAACGGAGGCTCGGATTTGAAATCCGCTTGCGACATTCGATTCCTTTAGTCATTTCACTTCGGATACACTTCTGTTCAACAACAGAGTACGATTGTGGCAGTTAGAATGCTGCAAGATAGGTTTTTCGTTATAACTGCGATTTCCTGTCGAACGGAGGCTCTGATTTGAATTTTGCATGCGGCATTCGATTCCTCTATTCATTTCACTTCGGATACACTTCTGTTTAACAACAGAGTACGATTCTGGCAGTTCGAATGCTGGAAGATAGGTTTTTCGTTATAACTGCGATTTCCTGCCGAACGGAGGCTCGGATTTGAAATCTGCTTGCGACATTCGATTCCCTTAGTCATTTCACTTCGGATACACTTCTGTTTAACAACAGAGTACGATTGTGGCAGTTAGAATGCTGGAAGACAGGTTTTTCGCTATAACTGCGATTTTCTGCCGAACGGAGGCTCGGATTTGAATTTTGCTTGCGGCATTCGATTCCTCTATTCATTTCACTTCGGATACACTTCTGTTCAACAACAGAGTACGATTGTGGCAGTTAGAATGCTGCAAGATAGGTTTTTCGTTATAACTGCTATTTCCTGCCGAACGGAGGCTCGGATTTGAAATCTGCTTGCGACATTCGATTCCGTTAGTCATTTCACTTCGGATACACTTCTGTTTAACAACAGAGTACGATTCTGGCAGTTAGAATGCTGGAAGATAGGTTTTTCGTTATAACTGCGATTTCCTGCCGAACGGAGGCTCGGATTTGATATCTCCTTGCGACATTCGATTCCTCTATTCATTTCACTTCGGATACACTTCTGTTTAACAACAGAGTACGATTCTGGCAGTTCGAATGCTGGAAGATAGGTTTTTCGTTATAACTGCGATTTCCTGCCGAACGGAGGCTCGGATTTGAAATCTGCTTGCGACATTCGATTCCTCTATTCATTTCACTTCGGATACACTTCTGTTTAACAACAGAGTACGATTCTGGCAGTTAGAATGCTGGAAGATATGTTTTTCGTTATAACTGCGATTTTCTGCCGAACGGAGGCTCGGATTTGAAATCTGCTTGCGACATTCGATTCCTCTATTCATTTTACTTCGGATACACTTCTGTTTAACAAACAGAGTACGATTGTGGCAGTTAGAATGCTGGAAGACAGGTTTTTCGCTATAACTGCGATTTTCTGCCGAACGGAGGCTCGGATTTGAATTTTGCTTGCGGCATTCGATTCCTCTATTCATTTCACTTCGGATACACTTCTGTTCAACAACAGAGTACGATTGTGGCAGTTAGAATGCTGCAAGATAGGTTTTTCGTTATAACTGCTATTTCCTGCCGAACGGAGGCTCGGATTTGAAATCTGCTTGCGACATTCGATTCCGTTAGTCATTTCACTTCGGATACACTTCTGTTTAACAACAGAGTACGATTCTGGCAGTTAGAATGCTGGAAGATAGGTTTTTCGTTATAACTGCGATTTCCTGCCGAACGGAGGCTCGGATTTGAATTTTGCTTGCGGCATTCGATTCCTCTATTCATTTCACTTCGGATACACTTCTGTTCAACAACAGAGTACGATTCTGGCAGTTCGAATGCTGGAAGATAGGTTTTTCGTTATAACTGCGATTTCCTGCCGAACGGAGGCTCGGATTTGAAATCTGCTTGCGACATTCGATTCCTTTAGTCATTTCACTTCGGATACACTTCTGTTTAACAACAGAGTACGATTGTGGCAGTTAGAATGCTGGAAGACAGGTTTTTCGCTATAACTGCGATTTTCTGCCGAACGGAGGCTCGGATATGAATTTTGCTTGCGGCATTCGATTCCTCTATTCATTTCACTTCGGATACACTTCTGTTTAACAAACAGAGTACGATTGTGGCAGTTAGAATGCTGCAAGATAGGTTTTTCGTTATAACTGCGATTTCCTGTCGAACGGAGGCTCTGATTTGAAATCTTCTTGCGACATTCGATTCCTCTATTCATTTCACTTCGGATACACTTCTGTTTAACAACAGAGTACGATTCTGGCAGTTCGAATGCTGGAAGATAGGTTTTTCGTTATAACTGCGATTTCCTGCCGAACGGAGGCTCGGATTTGAAATCTGCTTGCGACATTCGATTCCTCTATTCATTTCACTTCGGATACACTTCTGTTTAACAACAGAGTACGATTCTGGCAGTTAGAATGCTGGAAGATAGGTTTTTCGTTATAACAGCGATATTCTGCCGAACGGAGGCTCGGATTTGAATTTTGCTTGCGGCATTCGATTCCTCTATTCATTTCACTTCGGATACACTTCTGTTCAACAACAGAGTACGATTGTGGCAGTTAGAATGCTGGAAGATATGTTTTTCGTTATAACTGCGATTTCCTGCCGAACGGAGGCTCTGATTTGAATTTTGCATGCGGCATTCGATTCCTCTATTCATTTCACTTCGGATACACTTCTGTTTAACAACAGAGTACGATTCTGGCAGTTAGAATGCTGGAAGATAGGTTTTTCGTTATAACAGCGATATTCTGCCGAACGGAGGCTCGGATTTGAAATCCGCTTGCGACATTCGATTCCTTTAGTCATTTCACTTCGGATACACTTCTGTTCAACAACAGAGTACGATTGTGGCAGTTAGAATGCTGGAAGATATGTTTTTCGTTATAACTGCGATTTCCTGCCGAACGGAGGCTCGGATTTGAAATCTGCTTGCGACATTCGATTCCTTTAGTCATTACACTTCGGATACACTTCTGTTCAACAACAGAGTACGTCTGTGGCAGTTAGCATGCTGCAAGATAGGTTTTTCGTTATAACTGCGATTTCCTGCCGAACGGAGGCTCGGATTTGAAATCCGCTTGCGACATTCGATTCCTTTAGTCATTTCACTTCGGATACACTTCTGTTCAACAACAGAGTACGATTGTGGCAGTTAGAATGCTGCAAGATAGGTTTTTCGTTATAACTGCGATTTCCTGTCGAACGGAGGCTCTGATTTGAATTTTGCATGCGGCATTCGATTCCTCTATTCATTTCACTTCGGATACACTTCTGTTTAACAACAGAGTACGATTCTGGCAGTTAGAATGCTGGAAGATAGGTTTTTCGTTATAACAATGATATTCTGCCGAACGGAGGCTCGGATTTGAAATCTGCTTGCGACATTCGATTCCTCTATTCATTTCACTTCGGATACACTTCTGTTTAACAACAGAGTACGATTCTGGCAGTTAGAATGCTGGAAGATAGGTTTCTCGTTATAACAGCGACTTCCTACCGAACGGAGGCTCGGATTTGAAATCTGCTTGCGACATTTGATTCCTCTATTCATTTCACTTCGGATACACTTCTGTTGAACAACAGAATACGATTCTGGCAGTTCGAATGCTGGAAGATAGGTTTTTCGTTATAACTGCGATTTCCTGCCGAACGGAGGCTCGGATTTGAAATCTGCTTGCGACATTCGATTCCTCTAGTCATTTCACTTCGGATACGCTTCTGTTTAACAACAGAGTACGATTCTGGCAGTTAGAATGCTCGAAGACAGGTTTTTCGTTATAAGAGCGATTTCCTGGCGGACGGAGGCTCGGAGTTGATATCTGCTTGCGGCATTCGATTCCTCTAGTCATTTCACTTCGGATACACTTCTGTTCAACAACAGAGTACGATTGTGGCAGTTAGAATGCTGGAAGATATGTTTTTCGTTATAACTGCGATTTCCTGCCGAACGGAGGCTCGGATTTGAAATCCGCTTGCGACATTCGATTCCTTTAGTCATTTCACTTCGGATACACTTCTGTTTAACAACAGAGTACGATTCTGGCAGATAGAATGCTGGAAGATAGGTTTTTCGTTATAAGAGCGGTTTCCTGGCGGACGGAGGCTCGGAGTTGATATCTGCTTGCGGCATTCGATTCCTCTAGTCATTTCACTTCGGATACACTTCTGTTCAACAACAGAGTACAATTCTAGGATTTAGAATGCTGGAAGATAGGTTTTTCGTTATAACAGCGATTTCCTGGCGAACGGAGGTTCGGAGTTGAGATCTGCTTGCGGCATTCAATTCCTCTAGTCATTTCACTTCGGATACACTTCTGTTTAACAACAGAGTACAATTCTGGCACTTAGAATGCTGGAAGATAGGTTTTTCGCTATAACTGCGATTTCCTGGCGAACGGAGGCTCGGATTTGAAATCTGCTTGCGACATTCGATTCCTCTAGTCATTTCACTTCGGATACACTTCTGTTTAACAACAGAGTACGATTCTGGCAGTTAGAATGCTGGAAGATAGGTTTTTCGTTATAACTGCGATTTCCAGCGGAACGGAGGCTCGGATTTGAATTTTGCTTGCGGCATTCGATTTCTCTATTCATTTCACTTCGGATACACTTCTGTTTCATAACAGAGTACGATTGTGGCAGTTAGAATGCTGGAAGATATGTTTTTCGTTATAACTGCGATTTCCTGCCGAACGGAGGCTCGGATTTGAAATCTGCTTGCGACATTCGATTCCTTTAGTCATTTCACTTCGGATACACTTCTGTTTAACAACAGAGTACGATTGTGGCAGTTAGAATGCTGGAAGACAGGTTTTTCGCTATAACTGCGATTTCCTGCCGAACGGAGGCTCAGATTTGAAATCTGCTTGCGACATTCGATTCCTCTAGTCATTTCACTTCGGATACACTTCTGTTTCATAACAGAGTACGATTGTGGCAGTTAGAATGCTGGAAGATATGTTTTTCGTTATAACTGCGATTTCCTGCCGAACGGAGGCTCGGATTTGAAATCTGCTTGCGACATTCGATTCCTTTAGTCATTTCACTTCGGATACACTTCTGTTTAACAACAGAGTACGATTGTGGCAGTTAGAATGCTGGAAGACAGGTTTTTCGCTATAACTGCGATTTCCTGCCGAACGGAGGCTCAGATTTGAAATCTGCTTGCGACATTCGATTCCTCTAGTCATTTCACTTCGGATACACTTCTGTTTAACAACAGAGTACGATTCTGGCAGTTAGAATGCTCGAAGACAGGTTTTTCGCTATAACTGCGATTTCCTGCCGAACGGAGGCTTGGATTTGAAATCTGCTTGCGACATTCGATTCCTCTAGTCATTTCACTTCGGATACACTTCTGTTTAACAACAGAGTACGATTCTGGCAGTTAGAATGCTGGAAGATATGTTTTTCGTTATAACTGCGATTTCCTGCCGAACGGAGGCTCGGATTTGAAATCTCCTTGCGACATTCGATTCCTCTATTCATTTCACTTCGGATACACTTCTGTTTAACAACAGAGTACGATTCTGGCAGTTCGAATGCTGGAAGATAGGTTTTTCGTTATAACTGCGATTTCCTGCCGAACGGAGGCTCGGATTTGAAATCTGCTTGCGACATTCGATTCCGTTAGTCATTTCACTTCGGATACACTTCTGTTTAACAACAGAGTACGATTCTGGCAGTTAGAATGCTGTAAGATAGGTTTTTCGTTATAACTGCGATTTCCTGCCGAACGGAGGCTCGGATTTGAATTTTGCTTGCGGCATTCGATTCCTCTATTCATTTCACTTCGGATACACTTCTGTTCAACAACAGAGTACGATTCTGGCAGTTCGAATGCTGGAAGATAGGTTTTTCGTTATAACTGCGATTTCCTGCCGAACGGAGGCTCGGATTTGAAATCTGCTTGCGACATTCGATTCCTTTAGTCATTTCACTTCGGATACACTTCTGTTTAACAACAGAGTACGATTGTGGCAGTTAGAATGCTGGAAGACAGGTTTTTCGCTATAACTGCGATTTTCTGCCGAACGGAGGCTCGGATTTGAATTTTGCTTGCGGCATTCGATTCCTCTATTCATTTCACTTCGGATACACTTCTGTTCAACAACAGAGTACGATTGTGGCAGTTAGAATGCTGCAAGATAGGTTTTTCGTTATAACTGCGATTTCCTGCCGAACGGAGGCTCGGATTTGAAATCTCCTTGCGACATTCGATTCCTCTATTCATTTCACTTCGGATACACTTCTGTTTAACAACAGAGTACGATTCTGGCAGTTCGAATGCTGGAAGATAGGTTTTTCGTTATAACTGCGATTTCCTGCCGAACGGAGGCTCGGATTTGAAATCTGCTTGCGACATTCGATTCCTCTATTCATTTCACTTCGGATACACTTCTGTTTAACAACAGAGTACGATTCTGGCAGTTAGAATGCTGGAAGATATGTTTTTCGTTATAACTGCGATTTTCTGCCGAACGGAGGCTCGGATTTGAAATCTGCTTGCGACATTCGATTCCTCTATTCATTTCACTTCGGATACACTTCTGTTTAACAAACAGAGTACGATTGTGGCAGTTAGAATGCTGCAAGATAGGTTTTTCGTTATAACTGCGATTTCCTGTCGAACGGAGGCTCTGATTTGAAATCTTCTTGCGACATTCGATTCCTCTATTCATTTCACTTCGGATACACTTCTGTTTAACAACAGAGTACGATTCTGGCAGTTCGAATGCTGGAAGATAGGTTTTTCGTTATAACTGCGATTTCCTGCCGAACGGAGGCTCGGATTTGAAATCTGCTTGCGACATTCGATTCCTCTATTCATTTCACTTCGGATACACTTCTGTTTAACAACAGAGTACGATTCTGGCAGTTAGAATGCTGGTAGATATGTTTTTCGTTATAACTGCGATTTCCTGTCGAACGGAGGCTCTGATTTGAATTTTGCATGCGGCATTCGATTCCTCTATTCATTTCACTTCGGATACACTTCTGTTTAACAACAGAGTACGATTCTGGCAGTTAGAATGCTGGAAGATAGGTTTTTCGTTATAACAGCGATATTCTGCCGAACGGAGGCTCGGATTTGAATTTTGCTTGCGGCATTCGATTCCTCTATTCATTTCACTTCGGATACACTTCTGTTCAACAACAGAGTACGATTGTGGCAGTTAGAATGCTGGAAGATATGTTTTTCGTTATAACTGCGATTTCCTGCCGAACGGAGGCTCTGATTTGAATTTTGCATGCGGCATTCGATTCCTCTATTCATTTCACTTCGGATACACTTCTGTTTAACAACAGAGTACGATTCTGGCAGTTAGAATGCTGGAAGATAGGTTTTTCGTTATAACAGCGATATTCTGCCGAACGGAGGCTCGGATTTGAAATCCGCTTGCGACATTCGATTCCTTTAGTCATTTCACTTCGGATACACTTCTGTTCAACAACAGAGTACGATTGTGGCAGTTAGAATGCTGGAAGATATGTTTTTCGTTATAACTGCGATTTCCTGCCGAACGGAGGCTCGGATTTGAAATCTGCTTGCGACATTCGATTCCTTTAGTCATTACACTTCGGATACACTTCTGTTCAACAACAGAGTACGTCTGTGGCAGTTAGCATGCTGCAAGATAGGTTTTTCGTTATAACTGCGATTTCCTGCCGAACGGAGGCTCGGATTTGAAATCCGCTTGCGACATTCGATTCCTTTAGTCATTTCACTTCGGATACACTTCTGTTCAACAACAGAGTACGATTGTGGCAGTTAGAATGCTGCAAGATAGGTTTTTCGTTATAACTGCGATTTCCTGTCGAACGGAGGCTCTGATTTGAATTTTGCATGCGGCATTCGATTCCTCTATTCATTTCACTTCGGATACACTTCTGTTTAACAACAGAGTACGATTCTGGCAGTTAGAATGCTGGAAGATAGGTTTTTCGTTATAACAGCGATATTCTGCCGAACGGAGGCTCGGATTTGAAATCTGCTTGCGACATTCGATTCCTTTAGGCATTACACTTCGGATACACTTCTGTTCAACAACAGAGTACGTCTGTGGCAGTTAGCATGCTGCAAGATAGGTTTTTCGTTATAACTGCGATTTCCTGCCGAACGGAGGCTCGGATTTGAAATCCGCTTGCGACATTCGATTCCTTTAGTCATTTCACTTCGGATACACTTCTGTTCAACAACAGAGTACGATTGTGGCAGTTAGAATGCTGCAAGATAGGTTTTTCGTTATAACTGCGATTTCCTGTCGAACGGAGGCTCTGATTTGAATTTTGCATGCGGCATTCGATTCCTCTATTCATTTCACTTCGGATACACTTCTGTTTAACAACAGAGTACAATTCTGGCACTTAGAATGCTGGAAGATAGGTTTTTCGCTATAACTGCGATTTCCTGGCGAACGGAGGCTCGGATTTGAAATCTGCTTGCGACATTCGATTCCGTTAGTCATTTCACTTCGGATACACTTCTGTTTAACAACAGAGTACGATTCTGGCAGTTCGAATGCTGGAAGATAGGTTTTTCGTTATAACTGCGATTTCCTGCCGAACGGAGGCTCGGATTTGAAATCTGCTTGCGACATTCGATTCCTCTAGTCATTTCACTTCGGATACGCTTCTGTTTAACAACAGAGTACGATTCTGGCAGTTAGAATGCTCGAAGACAGGTTTTTCGTTATAAGAGCGATTTCCTGGCGGACGGAGGCTCGGAGTTGATATCTGCTTGCGGCATTCGATTCCTCTAGTCATTTCACTTCGGATACACTTCTGTTCAACAACAGAGTACGATTGTGGCAGTTAGAATGCTGGAAGATATGTTTTTCGTTATAACTGCGATTTCCTGCCGAACGGAGGCTCGGATTTGAAATCCGCTTGCGACATTCGATTCCTTTAGTCATTTCACTTCGGATACACTTCTGTTTAACAACAGAGTACGATTCTGGCAGATAGAATGCTGGAAGATAGGTTTTTCGTTATAAGAGCGGTTTCCTGGCGGACGGAGGCTCGGAGTTGATATCTGCTTGCGGCATTCGATTCCTCTAGTCATTTCACTTCGGATACACTTCTGTTCAACAACAGAGTACAATTCTAGGATTTAGAATGCTGGAAGATAGGTTTTTCGTTATAACAGCGATTTCCTGGCGAACGGAGGTTCGGAGTTGAGATCTGCTTGCGGCATTCAATTCCTCTAGTCATTTCACTTCGGATACACTTCTGTTTAACAACAGAGTACAATTCTGGCACTTAGAATGCTGGAAGATAGGTTTTTCGCTATAACTGCGATTTCCTGGCGAACGGAGGCTCGGATTTGAAATCTGCTTGCGACATTCGATTCCTCTAGTCATTTCACTTCGGATACACTTCTGTTTAACAACAGAGTACGATTCTGGCAGTTAGAATGCTGGAAGATAGGTTTTTCGTTATAACTGCGATTTCCAGCGGAACGGAGGCTCGGATTTGAATTTTGCTTGCGGCATTCGATTTCTCTATTCATTTCACTTCGGATACACTTCTGTTTCATAACAGAGTACGATTGTGGCAGTTAGAATGCTGGAAGATATGTTTTTCGTTATAACTGCGATTTCCTGCCGAACGGAGGCTCGGATTTGAAATCTGCTTGCGACATTCGATTCCTTTAGTCATTTCACTTCGGATACACTTCTGTTTAACAACAGAGTGCGATTGTGGCAGTTAGAATGCTGGAAGACAGGTTTTTCGCTATAACTGCGATTTCCTGCCGAACGGAGGCTCAGATTTGAAATCTGCTTGCGACATTCGATTCCTCTAGTCATTTCACTTCGGATACACTTCTGTTTAACAACAGAGTACGATTCTGGCAGTTAGAATGCTCGAAGACAGGTTTTTCGCTATAACTGCGATTTCCTGCCGAACGGAGGCTCGGATTTGAAATCTGCTTGCGACATTCGATTCCTCTAGTCATTTCACTTCGGATACACTTCTGTTTAACAACAGAGTACGATTCTGGCAGTTAGAATGCTGGAAGATATGTTTTTCGTTATAACTGCGATTTCCTGCCGAACGGAGGCTCGGATTTGAAATCTCCTTGCGACATTCGATTCCTCTATTCATTTCACTTCGGATACACTTCTGTTTAACAACAGAGTACGATTCTGGCAGTTCGAATGCTGGAAGATAGGTTTTTCGTTATAACTGCGATTTCCTGCCGAACGGAGGCTCGGATTTGAAATCTGCTTGCGACATTCGATTCCGTTAGTCATTTCACTTCGGATACACTTCTGTTTAACAACAGAGTACGATTCTGGCAGTTAGAATGCTGTAAGATAGGTTTTTCGTTATAACTGCGATTTCCTGCCGAACGGAGGCTCGGATTTGAATTTTGCTTGCGGCATTCGATTCCTCTATTCATTTCACTTCGGATACACTTCTGTTCAACAACAGAGTACGATTCTGGCAGTTCGAATGCTGGAAGATAGGTTTTTCGTTATAACTGCGATTTCCTGCCGAACGGAGGCTCGGATTTGAAATCTGCTTGCGACATTCGATTCCTTTAGTCATTTCACTTCGGATACACTTCTGTTTAACAACAGAGTACGATTGTGGCAGTTAGAATGCTGGAAGACAGGTTTTTCGCTATAACTGCGATTTTCTGCCGAACGGAGGCTCGGATTTGAATTTTGCTTGCGGCATTCGATTCCTCTATTCATTTCACTTCGGATACACTTCTGTTCAACAACAGAGTACGATTGTGGCAGTTAGAATGCTGCAAGATAGGTTTTTCGTTATAACTGCTATTTCCTGCCGAACGGAGGCTCGGATTTGAAATCTGCTTGCGACATTCGATTCCGTTAGTCATTTCACTTCGGATACACTTCTGTTTAACAACAGAGTACGATTCTGGCAGTTAGAATGCTGGAAGATAGGTTTTTCGTTATAACTGCGATTTCCTGCCGAACGGAGGCTCGGATTTGAAATCTCCTTGCGACATTCGATTCCTCTATTCATTTCACTTCGGATACACTTCTGTTTAACAACAGAGTACGATTCTGGCAGTTCGAATGCTGGAAGATAGGTTTTTCGTTATAACTGCGATTTCCTGCCGAACGGAGGCTCGGATTTGAAATCTGCTTGCGACATTCGATTCCTCTATTCATTTCACTTCGGATACACTTCTGTTTAACAACAGAGTACGATTCTGGCAGTTAGAATGCTGGAAGATATGTTTTTCGTTATAACTGCGATTTTCTGCCGAACGGAGGCTCGGATTTGAAATCTGCTTGCGACATTCGATTCCTCTATTCATTTCACTTCGGATACACTTCTGTTTAACAAACAGAGTACGATTGTGGCAGTTAGAATGCTGCAAGATAGGTTTTTCGTTATAACTGCGATTTCCTGTCGAACGGAGGCTCTGATTTGAAATCTTCTTGCGACATTCGATTCCTCTATTCATTTCACTTCGGATACACTTCTGTTTAACAACAGAGTACGATTCTGGCAGTTCGAATGCTGGAAGATAGGTTTTTCGTTATAACTGCGATTTCCTGCCGAACGGAGGCTCGGATTTGAAATCTGCTTGCGACATTCGATTCCTCTATTCATTTCACTTCGGATACACTTCTGTTTAACAACAGAGTACGATTCTGGCAGTTAGAATGCTGGAAGATATGTTTTTCGTTATAACTGCGATTTCCTGTCGAACGGAGGCTCTGATTTGAATTTTGCATGCGGCATTCGATTCCTCTATTCATTTCACTTCGGATACACTTCTGTTTAACAACAGAGTACGATTCTGGCAGTTAGAATGCTGGAAGATAGGTTTTTCGTTATAACAGCGATATTCTGCCGAACGGAGGCTCGGATTTGAATTTTGCTTGCGGCATTCGATTCCTCTATTCATTTCACTTCGGATACACTTCTGTTCAACAACAGAGTACGATTGTGGCAGTTAGAATGCTGGAAGATATGTTTTTCGTTATAACTGCGATTTCCTGCCGAACGGAGGCTCTGATTTGAATTTTGCATGCGGCATTCGATTCCTCTATTCATTTCACTTCGGATACACTTCTGTTTAACAACAGAGTACGATTCTGGCAGTTAGAATGCTGGAAGATAGGTTTTTCGTTATAACAGCGATATTCTGCCGAACGGAGGCTCGGATTTGAAATCCGCTTGCGACATTCGATTCCTTTAGTCATTTCACTTCGGATACACTTCTGTTCAACAACAGAGTACGATTGTGGCAGTTAGAATGCTGGAAGATATGTTTTTCGTTATAACTGCGATTTCCTGCCGAACGGAGGCTCGGATTTGAAATCTGCTTGCGACATTCGATTCCTTTAGTCATTACACTTCGGATACACTTCTGTTCAACAACAGAGTACGTCTGTGGCAGTTAGCATGCTGCAAGATAGGTTTTTCGTTATAACTGCGATTTCCTGCCGAACGGAGGCTCGGATTTGAAATCCGCTTGCGACATTCGATTCCTTTAGTCATTTCACTTCGGATACACTTCTGTTCAACAACAGAGTACGATTGTGGCAGTTAGAATGCTGCAAGATAGGTTTTTCGTTATAACTGCGATTTCCTGTCGAACGGAGGCTCTGATTTGAATTTTGCATGCGGCATTCGATTCCTCTATTCATTTCACTTCGGATACACTTCTGTTTAACAACAGAGTACGATTCTGGCAGTTAGAATGCTGGAAGATAGGTTTTTCGTTATAACAGCGATATTCTGCCGAACGGAGGCTCGGATTTGAAATCTGCTTGCGACATTCGATTCCTTTAGTCATTACACTTCGGATACACTTCTGTTCAACAACAGAGTACGTCTGTGGCAGTTAGCATGCTGCAAGATAGGTTTTTCGTTATAACTGCGATTTCCTGCCGAACGGAGGCTCGGATTTGAAATCCGCTTGCGACATTCGATTCCTTTAGTCATTTCACTTCGGATACACTTCTGTTCAACAACAGAGTACGATTGTGGCAGTTAGAATGCTGCAAGATAGGTTTTTCGTTATAACTGCGATTTCCTGTCGAACGGAGGCTCTGATTTGAATTTTGCATGCGGCATTCGATTCCTCTATTCATTTCACTTCGGATACACTTCTGTTTAACAACAGAGTACAATTCTGGCACTTAGAATGCTGGAAGATAGGTTTTTCGCTATAACTGCGATTTCCTGGCGAACGGAGGCTCGGATTTGAAATCTGCTTGCGACATTCGATTCCGTTAGTCATTTCACTTCGGATACACTTCTGTTTAACAACAGAGTACGATTCTGGCAGTTCGAATGCTGGAAGATAGGTTTTTCGTTATAACTGCGATTTCCTGCCGAACGGAGGCTCGGATTTGAAATCTGCTTGCGACATTCGATTCCTCTATTCATTTCACTTCGGATACACTTCTGTTTAACAACAGAGTACGATTCTGGCAGTTAGAATGCTGGAAGATATGTTTTTCGTTATAACTGCGATTTTCTGCCGAACGGAGGCTCGGATTTGAAATCTGCTTGCGACATTCGATTCCTCTATTCATTTCACTTCGGATACACTTCTGTTTAACAAACAGAGTACGATTGTGGCAGTTAGAATGCTGCAAGATAGGTTTTTCGTTATAACTGCGATTTCCTGTCGAACGGAGGCTCTGATTTGAATTTTGCATGCGGCATTCGATTCGTCTAGTCATTTCACTTCGGATACACTTCTGTTTAACAACAGAGTACGATTCTGGCAGTTAGAATGCTGGAAGATAGGTTTTTCGTTATAACAGCGATATTCTGCCGAACGGAGGCTCGGATTTGAATTTTGCTTGCGGCATTCGATTCCTCTATTCATTTCACTTCGGATACACTTCTGTTCAACAACAGAGTACGATTGTGGCAGTTAGAATGCTGGAAGATATGTTTTTCGTTATAACTGCGATTTCCTGCCGAACGGAGGCTCGGATTTGAAATCTGCTTGCGACATTCGATTCCTTTAGTCATTACACTTCGGATACACTTCTGTTCAACAACAGAGTACGTCTGTGGCAGTTAGCATGCTGCAAGATAGGTTTTTCGTTATAACTGCGATTTCCTGCCGAACGGAGGCTCGGATTTGAAATCCGCTTGCGACATTCGATTCCTTTAGTCATTTCACTTCGGATACACTTCTGTTCAACAACAGAGTACGATTGTGGCAGTTAGAATGCTGCAAGATAGGTTTTTCGTTATAACTGCGATTTCCTGTCGAACGGAGGCTCTGATTTGAATTTTGCATGCGGCATTCGATTCCTCTATTCATTTCACTTCGGATACACTTCTGTTTAACAACAGAGTACGATTCTGGCAGTTAGAATGCTGGAAGATAGGTTTTTCGTTATAACAGCGATATTCTGCCGAACGGAGGCTCGGATTTGAAATCTGCTTGCGACATTCGATTCCTTTAGGCATTACACTTCGGATACACTTCTGTTCAACAACAGAGTACGTCTGTGGCAGTTAGCATGCTGCAAGATAGGTTTTTCGTTATAACTGCGATTTCCTGCCGAACGGAGGCTCGGATTTGAAATCCGCTTGCGACATTCGATTCCTTTAGTCATTTCACTTCGGATACACTTCTGTTCAACAACAGAGTACGATTGTGGCAGTTAGAATGCTGCAAGATAGGTTTTTCGTTATAACTGCGATTTCCTGTCGAACGGAGGCTCTGATTTGAATTTTGCATGCGGCATTCGATTTCTCTATTCATTTCACTTCGGATACACTTCTGTTTAACAGCAGAGTACAATTCTGGCACTTAGAATGCTGGAAGATAGGTTTTTCGCTATAACTGCGATTTCCTGGCGAACGGAGGCTCGGATTTGAAATCTGCTTGCGACATTCGATTCCGTTAGTCATTTCACTTCGGATACACTTCTGTTTAACAACAGAGTACGATTCTGGCAGTTCGAATGCTGGAAGATAGGTTTTTCGTTATAACTGCGATTTCCTGCCGAACGGAGGCTCGGATTTGAAATCTGCTTGCGACATTCGATTCCTCTATTCATTTCACTTCGGATACACTTCTGTTTAACAACAGAGTACGATTCTGGCAGTTAGAATGCTGGAAGATATGTTTTTCGTTATAACTGCGATTTTCTGCCGAACGGAGGCTCGGATTTGAAATCTGCTTGCGACATTCGATTCCTCTATTCATTTCACTTCGGATACACTTCTGTTTAACAAACAGAGTACGATTGTGGCAGTTAGAATGCTGCAAGATAGGTTTTTCGTTATAACTGCGATTTCCTGTCGAACGGAGGCTCTGATTTGAATTTTGCATGCGGCATTCGATTCGTCTAGTCATTTCACTTCGGATACACTTCTGTTTAACAACAGAGTACGATTCTGGCAGTTAGAATGCTGGAAGATAGGTTTTTCGTTATAACAGCGATATTCTGCCGAACGGAGGCTCGGATTTGAATTTTGCTTGCGGCATTCGATTCCTCTATTCATTTCACTTCGGATACACTTCTGTTCAACAACAGAGTACGATTGTGGCAGTTAGAATGCTGGAAGATATGTTTTTCGTTATAACTGCGATTTCCTGCCGAACGGAGGCTCGGATTTGAAATCCGCTTGCGACATTCGATTCCTTTAGTCATTTCACTTCGGATACACTTCTGTTCAACAACAGAGTACGATTCTGGCAGTTAGAATGCTGGAAGATAGGTTTTTCGTTATAACTGCGATTTCCTGTCGAACGGAGGCTCTGATTTGAATTTTGCTTGCGGCATTCGATTTCTCTATTCATTTCACTTCGGATACACTTCTGTTTCATAACAGAGTACGATTCTGGCACTTAGAATGCTGGAAGATAGGTTTTTCGCTATAACTGCGATTTCCTGGCGAACGGAGGCTCGGATTTGAAATCTGCTTGCGACATTCGATTCCGTTAGTCATTTCACTTCGGATACACTTCTGTTTAACAACAGAGTACGATTCTGGCAGTTCGAATGCTGGAAGATAGGTTTTTCGTTATAACTGCGATTTCCTGCCGAACGGAGGCTCGGATTTGAAATCTGCTTGCGACATTCGATTCCTCTATTCATTTCACTTCGGATACACTTCTGTTTAACAACAGAGTACGATTCTGGCAGTTAGAATGCTGGAAGATATGTTTTTCGTTATAACTGCGATTTTCTGCCGAACGGAGGCTCGGATTTGAAATCTGCTTGCGACATTCGATTCCTCTATTCATTTCACTTCGGATACACTTCTGTTTAACAAACAGAGTACGATTGTGGCAGTTAGAATGCTGCAAGATAGGTTTTTCGTTATAACTGCGATTTCCTGTCGAACGGAGGCTCTGATTTGAATTTTGCATGCGGCATTCGATTCGTCTAGTCATTTCACTTCGGATACACTTCTGTTTAACAACAGAGTACGATTCTGGCAGTTAGAATGCTGGAAGATAGGTTTTTCGTTATAACAGCGATATTCTGCCGAACGGAGGCTCGGATTTGAATTTTGCTTGCGGCATTCGATTCCTCTATTCATTTCACTTCGGATACACTTCTGTTCAACAACAGAGTACGATTGTGGCAGTTAGAATGCTGGAAGATATGTTTTTCGTTATAACTGCGATTTCCTGCCGAACGGAGGCTCGGATTTGAAATCCGCTTGCGACATTCGATTCCTTTAGTCATTTCACTTCGGATACACTTCTGTTCAACAACAGAGTACGATTCTGGCAGTTAGAATGCTGGAAGATAGGTTTTTCGTTATAACTGCGATTTCCTGTCGAACGGAGGCTCTGATTTGAATTTTGCTTGCGGCATTCGATTTCTCTATTCATTTCACTTCGGATACACTTCTGTTTCATAACAGAGTACGATTGTGGCAGTTAGAATGCTGGAAGATATGTTTTTCGTTATAACTGCGATTTCCTGCCGAACGGAGGCTCGGATTTGAAATCTGCTTGCGACATTCGATTCCTTTAGTCATTTCACTTCGGATACACTTCTGTTCAACAACAGAGTACAATTCTAGGATTTAGAATGCTGGAAGATAGGTTTTTCGTTATAACAGCGATTTCCTGCCGAACGTAGGCTCGGATTTGAAATCTGCTTGCGACATTCGATTCCTCTATTCATTTCACTTCGGATACACTTCTGTTTAACAACAGAGTACGATTCTGGCAGATAGAATGCTGGAACATAGGTTTTTCGTTATAACTGCGATTTCCTGCCGAACGGAGGCTCGGATTTGAAATCTGCTTGCGACATTCGATTCCTCTAGTCATTTCACTTCGGATACACTTCTGTTCAACAACAGAGTACGATTATGGCAGTTAGAATGCTGGAAGACAGGTTTTTCGCTATAACTGCGATTTCCTGCCGAACGGAGGCTCGGATTTGAAATCTGCTTGCGACATTCGATTCCTCTAGTCATTTCACTTCGGATACACTTCTGTTTAACAACAGAGTACGATTCTGGCAGTTAGAATGCTGGAAGACAGGTTTTTCGCTATAACTGCGATTTCCTGCCGAACGGAGGCTCGGATTTGAAATCCGCTTGCGACATTCGATTCCTTTAGTCATTTCACTTCGGATACACTTCTGTTTAACAACAGAGTACGATTATGGCAGTTAGAATGCTGGAAGACAGGTTTTTCGCTATAACTGCGATTTCCTGCCGAACGGAGGCTCGGATTTGAAATCTGCTTGCGACATTCGATTCCTCTAGTCATTTCACTTCGGATACACTTCTGTTCAACAACAGAGTACGATTGTGGCAGTTAGAATGCTGGAAGATATGTTTTTCGTTATAACTGCGATTTGCTGCCGAACGGAGGCTCGGATTTGAAATCTGCTTGCGGCATTCGATTCCTCTAGTCATTTCACTTCGGATACACTTCTGTTTAACAACAGAGTACAATTCTGGCACTTAAAATACTGGAAGATAGGTTTTTCGCTATAACTGCGATTTCCTGCCGAACTGAGGCTCGGATTTGAAATCTGCTTGCGACATTCGATTCCTCTAGTCATTTCAGTTCGGATACACTTCTGTTCAACAACAGAGTACGATTGTGGCAGTTCGAATGCTGGAAGATAGGTTTTTCGTTATAACTGCGATTTCCTGCCGAACGGAGGCTCGGATTTGAAATCTGCTTGCGACATTCGATTCCTCTATTCATTTCACTTCGGATACACTTCTGTTTAACAACAGAGTACGATTCTGGCAGTTAGAATGCTGGAAGATAGGTTTCTCGTTATAACAGCGACTTCCTACCGAACGGAGGCTCGGATTTGAAATCTGCTTGCGACATTTGATTCCTCTATTCATTTCACTTCGGATACACTTCTGTTGAACAACAGAATACGATTCTGGCAGTTCGAATGCTGGAAGATAGGTTTTTCGTTATAACTGCGATTTCCTGCCGAACGGAGGCTCGGATTTGAAATCTGCTTGCGACATTCGATTCCTCTAGTCATTTCACTTCGGATACACTTCTGTTCAACAACAGAGTACGATTGTGGCAGTTAGAATGCTGGAAGATATGTTTTTCGTTATAACTGCGATTTGCTGCCGAACGGAGGCTCGGATTTGAAATCTGCTTGCGGCATTCGATTCCTCTAGTCATTTCACTTCGGATACACTTCTGTTTAACAACAGAGTACAATTCTGGCACTTAAAATACTGGAAGATAGGTTTTTCGCTATAACTGCGATTTCCTGCCGAACGGAGGCTCGGATTTGAAATCTGCTTGCGACATTCGATTCCTCTAGTCATTTCAGTTCGGATACACTTCTGTTCAACAACAGAGTACGATTGTGGCAGTTCGAATGCTGGAAGATAGGTTTTTCGTTATAACTGCGATTTCCTGCCGAACGGAGGCTCGGATTTGAAATCTGCTTGCGACATTCGATTCCTCTATTCATTTCACTTCGGATACACTTCTGTTTAACAACAGAGTACGATTCTGGCAGTTAGAATGCTCGAAGACAGGTTTTTCGTTATAAGAGCGATTTCCTGGCGGACGGAGGCTCGGAGTTGATATCTGCTTGCGGCATTCGATTCCTCTAGTCATTTCACTTCGGATACACTTCTGTTCAACAACAGAGTACGATTGTGGCAGTTAGAATGCTGGAAGATATGTTTTTCGTTATAACTGCGATTTCCTGCCGAACGGAGGCTCGGATTTGAAATCCGCTTGCGACATTCGATTCCTTTAGTCATTTCACTTCGGATACTCTTCTGTTTAACAACAGAGTACGATTCTGGCAGATAGAATGCTGGAAGATAGGTTTTTCGTTATAAGAGCGGTTTCCTGGCGGACGGAGGCTCGGAGTTGATATCTGCTTGCGGCATTCGATTCCTCTAGTCATTTCACTTCGGATACACTTCTGTTCAACAACAGAGTACAATTCTAGGATTTAGAATGCTGGAAGATAGGTTTTTCGTTATAACAGCGATTTCCTGGCGAACGGAGGTTCGGAGTTGAGATCTGCTTGCGGCATTCAATTCCTCTAGTCATTTCACTTCGGATACACTTCTGTTTAACAACAGAGTACAATTCTGGCACTTAGAATGCTGGAAGATAGGTTTTTCGCTATAACTGCGATTTCCTGGCGAACGGAGGCTCGGATTTGAAATCTGCTTGCGACATTCGATTCCTCTAGTCATTTCACTTCGGATACACTTCTGTTTAACAACAGAGTACGATTCTGGCAGTTAGAATGCTGGAAGATAGGTTTTTCGTTATAACTGCGATTTCCAGCGGAACGGAGGCTCGGATTTGAATTTTGCTTGCGGCATTCGATTTCTCTATTCATTTCACTTCGGATACACTTCTGTTTCATAACAGAGTACGATTGTGGCAGTTAGAATGCTGGAAGATATGTTTTTCGTTATAACTGCGATTTCCTGCCGAACGGAGGCTCGGATTTGAAATCTGCTTGCGACATTCGATTCCTTTAGTCATTTCACTTCGGATACACTTCTGTTTAACAACAGAGTACGATTGTGGCAGTTAGAATGCTGGAAGACAGGTTTTTCGCTATAACTGCGATTTCCTGCCGAACGGAGGCTCAGATTTGAAATCTGCTTGCGGCATTCAATTCCTCTAGTCATTTCACTTCGGATACACTTCTGTTTAACAACAGAGTACGATTCTGGCAGTTAGAATGCTCGAAGACAGGTTTTTCGCTATAACTGCGATTTCCTGCCGAACGGAGGCTCGGATTTGAAATCTGCTTGCGACATTCGATTCCTCTAGTCATTTCACTTCGGATACACTTCTGTTTAACAACAGAGTACGATTCTGGCAGTTAGAATGCTGGAAGATAGGTTTTTCGTTATAACTGCGATTTCCTGTCGAACGGAGGCTCTGATTTGAATTTTGCTTGCGGCATTCGATTTCTCTATTCATTTCACTTCGGATACACTTCTGTTTCATAACAGAGTACGATTGTGGCAGTTAGAATGCTGGAAGATATGTTTTTCGTTATAACTGCGATTTCCTGCCGAACGGAGGCTCGGATTTGAAATCTGCTTGCGACATTCGATTCCTTTAGTCATTTCACTTCGGATACACTTCTGTTCAACAACAGAGTACAATTCTAGGATTTAGAATGCTGGAAGATAGGTTTTTCGTTATAACAGCGATTTCCTGCCGAACGTAGGCTCGGATTTGAAATCTGCTTGCGACATTCGATTCCTCTATTCATTTCACTTCGGATACACTTCTGTTTAACAACAGAGTACGATTCTGGCAGATAGAATGCTGGAACATAGGTTTTTCGTTATAACTGCGATTTCCTGCCGAACGGAGGCTCGGATTTGAAATCTGCTTGCGACATTCGATTCCTCTAGTCATTTCACTTCGGATACACTTCTGTTCAACAACAGAGTACGATTATGGCAGTTAGAATGCTGGAAGACAGGTTTTTCGCTATAACTGCGATTTCCTGCCGAACGGAGGCTCGGATTTGAAATCTGCTTGCGACATTCGATTCCTCTAGTCATTTCACTTCGGATACACTTCTGTTTAACAACAGAGTACGATTCTGGCAGTTAGAATGCTGGAAGACAGGTTTTTCGCTATAACTGCGATTTCCTGCCGAACGGAGGCTCGGATTTGAAATCCGCTTGCGACATTCGATTCCTTTAGTCATTTCACTTCGGATACACTTCTGTTTAACAACAGAGTACGATTATGGCAGTTAGAATGCTGGAAGACAGGTTTTTCGCTATAACTGCGATTTCCTGCCGAACGGAGGCTCGGATTTGAAATCTGCTTGCGACATTCGATTCCTCTAGTCATTTCACTTCGGATACACTTCTGTTCAACAACAGAGTACGATTGTGGCAGTTAGAATGCTGGAAGATATGTTTTTCGTTATAACTGCGATTTGCTGCCGAACGGAGGCTCGGATTTGAAATCTGCTTGCGGCATTCGATTCCTCTAGTCATTTCACTTCGGATACACTTCTGTTTAACAACAGAGTACAATTCTGGCACTTAAAATACTGGAAGATAGGTTTTTCGCTATAACTGCGATTTCCTGCCGAACTGAGGCTCGGATTTGAAATCTGCTTGCGACATTCGATTCCTCTAGTCATTTCAGTTCGGATACACTTCTGTTCAACAACAGAGTACGATTGTGGCAGTTCGAATGCTGGAAGATAGGTTTTTCGTTATAACTGCGATTTCCTGCCGAACGGAGGCTCGGATTTGAAATCTGCTTGCGACATTCGATTCCTCTATTCATTTCACTTCGGATACACTTCTGTTTAACAACAGAGTACGATTCTGGCAGTTAGAATGCTGGAAGATAGGTTTCTCGTTATAACAGCGACTTCCTACCGAACGGAGGCTCGGATTTGAAATCTGCTTGCGACATTTGATTCCTCTATTCATTTCACTTCGGATACACTTCTGTTGAACAACAGAATACGATTCTGGCAGTTCGAATGCTGGAAGATAGGTTTTTCGTTATAACTGCGATTTCCTGCCGAACGGAGGCTCGGATTTGAAATCTGCTTGCGACATTCGATTCCTCTAGTCATTTCACTTCGGATACACTTCTGTTCAACAACAGAGTACGATTGTGGCAGTTAGAATGCTGGAAGATATGTTTTTCGTTATAACTGCGATTTGCTGCCGAACGGAGGCTCGGATTTGAAATCTGCTTGCGGCATTCGATTCCTCTAGTCATTTCACTTCGGATACACTTCTGTTTAACAACAGAGTACAATTCTGGCACTTAAAATACTGGAAGATAGGTTTTTCGCTATAACTGCGATTTCCTGCCGAACGGAGGCTCGGATTTGAAATCTGCTTGCGACATTCGATTCCTCTAGTCATTTCAGTTCGGATACACTTCTGTTCAACAACAGAGTACGATTGTGGCAGTTCGAATGCTGGAAGATAGGTTTTTCGTTATAACTGCGATTTCCTGCCGAACGGAGGCTCGGATTTGAAATCTGCTTGCGACATTCGATTCCTCTATTCATTTCACTTCGGATACACTTCTGTTTAACAACAGAGTACGATTCTGGCAGTTAGAATGCTCGAAGACAGGTTTTTCGTTATAAGAGCGATTTCCTGGCGGACGGAGGCTCGGAGTTGATATCTGCTTGCGGCATTCGATTCCTCTAGTCATTTCACTTCGGATACACTTCTGTTCAACAACAGAGTACGATTGTGGCAGTTAGAATGCTGGAAGATATGTTTTTCGTTATAACTGCGATTTCCTGCCGAACGGAGGCTCGGATTTGAAATCCGCTTGCGACATTCGATTCCTTTAGTCATTTCACTTCGGATACTCTTCTGTTTAACAACAGAGTACGATTCTGGCAGATAGAATGCTGGAAGATAGGTTTTTCGTTATAAGAGCGGTTTCCTGGCGGACGGAGGCTCGGAGTTGATATCTGCTTGCGGCATTCGATTCCTCTAGTCATTTCACTTCGGATACACTTCTGTTCAACAACAGAGTACAATTCTAGGATTTAGAATGCTGGAAGATAGGTTTTTCGTTATAACAGCGATTTCCTGGCGAACGGAGGTTCGGAGTTGAGATCTGCTTGCGGCATTCAATTCCTCTAGTCATTTCACTTCGGATACACTTCTGTTTAACAACAGAGTACAATTCTGGCACTTAGAATGCTGGAAGATAGGTTTTTCGCTATAACTGCGATTTCCTGGCGAACGGAGGCTCGGATTTGAAATCTGCTTGCGACATTCGATTCCTCTAGTCATTTCACTTCGGATACACTTCTGTTTAACAACAGAGTACGATTCTGGCAGTTAGAATGCTGGAAGATAGGTTTTTCGTTATAACTGCGATTTCCAGCGGAACGGAGGCTCGGATTTGAATTTTGCTTGCGGCATTCGATTTCTCTATTCATTTCACTTCGGATACACTTCTGTTTCATAACAGAGTACGATTGTGGCAGTTAGAATGCTGGAAGATATGTTTTTCGTTATAACTGCGATTTCCTGCCGAACGGAGGCTCGGATTTGAAATCTGCTTGCGACATTCGATTCCTTTAGTCATTTCACTTCGGATACACTTCTGTTTAACAACAGAGTACGATTGTGGCAGTTAGAATGCTGGAAGACAGGTTTTTCGCTATAACTGCGATTTCCTGCCGAACGGAGGCTCAGATTTGAAATCTGCTTGCGGCATTCAATTCCTCTAGTCATTTCACTTCGGATACACTTCTGTTTAACAACAGAGTACGATTCTGGCAGTTAGAATGCTCGAAGACAGGTTTTTCGCTATAACTGCGATTTCCTGCCGAACGGAGGCTCGGATTTGAAATCTGCTTGCGACATTCGATTCCTCTAGTCATTTCACTTCGGATACACTTCTGTTTAACAACAGAGTACGATTCTGGCAGTTAGAATGCTGGAAGATATGTTTTTCGTTATAACTGCGATTTCCTGCCGAACGGAGGCTCGGATTTGAAATCTGCTCGCGACATTCGATTCCTTTAGTCATTTCACTTCGGATACACTTCTGTTTAACAACAGAGTACGATTGTGGCAGTTAGAATGCTGGAAGACAGGTTTTTCGCGATAACTGCGATTTTCTGCCGAACGGAGGCTCGGATTTGAATTTTGCTTGCGGCAGTCGATTCCTCTATTCATTTCACTTCGGATACACTTCTGTTCAACAACAGAGTACGATTGTGGCAGTTAGAATGCTGGAAGACAGGTTTTTCGCTATAACTGCGATTTTCTGCCGAACGGAGGCTCGAATTTGAATTTTGCTTGCGGCATTCGATTCCTCTATTCATTTCACTTCGGATACACTTCTGTTTAACAACAGAGTACGATTGTGGCAGTTAGAATGCTGGAAGATAGGTTTTTCGGTATAACTGCGATTTCCTGCCGAACGGAGGCTCGGATTTGAAATCTGCTTGCGACATTCAATTCCTCTATTCATTTCACTTCGGATACACTTCTGTTTAACAACAGAGTACGATTCTGGCAGTTAGAATGCTGGAAGATATGTTTTTCGTTATAACTGCGATTTTCTGCCGAACGGAGGCTCGGATTTGAAATCTGCTTGCGACATTCGATTCCTCTAGTCATTTCACTTCGGATACACTTCTGTTTCATAGCAGAGTACGATTGTGGCAGTTAGAATGCTGGAAGATAGGTTTTTCGTTATAACTGCGATTTCCTGCCGAACGGAAGCTCGGATTTGAAATCTGCTTGCGACATTCGATTCCTCTAGTCATTTCACTTCGGATACACTTCTGTTCAACAACAGAGTACAATTCTAGGATTTAGAATGCTGGAAGATAGGTTTTTCGTTATAACAGCGATTTCCTGGCGAACGGAGGCTCGGATTTGAAATCTGCTTGCGGCATTCGATTCCTCTAGTCATTTCACTTCGGATACACTTCTGTTTCATAGCAGAGTACGATTGTGGCAGTTAGAATGCTGGAAGATATGTTTTTCGTTATAACTGCGATTTCCTGCCGAACGGAGGCTCGGATTTGAAATCTGCTCGCGACATTCGATTCCTTTAGTCATTTCACTTCGGATACACTTCTGTTTAACAACAGAGTACGATTGTGGCAGTTAGAATGCTGGAAGACAGGTTTTTCGCGATAACTGCGATTTTCTGCCGAACGGAGGCTCGGATTTGAATTTTGCTTGCGGCAGTCGATTCCTCTATTCATTTCACTTCGGATACACTTCTGTTCAACAACAGAGTACGATTGTGGCAGTTAGAATGCTGGAAGACAGGTTTTTCGCTATAACTGCGATTTTCTGCCGAACGGAGGCTCGAATTTGAATTTTGCTTGCGGCATTCGATTCCTCTATTCATTTCACTTCGGATACACTTCTGTTTAACAACAGAGTACGATTGTGGCAGTTAGAATGCTGGAAGATAGGTTTTTCGGTATAACTGCGATTTCCTGCCGAACGGAGGCTCGGATTTGAAATCTGCTTGCGACATTCAATTCCTCTATTCATTTCACTTCGGATACACTTCTGTTTAACAACAGAGTACGATTCTGGCAGTTAGAATGCTGGAAGATATGTTTTTCGTTATAACTGCGATTTTCTGCCGAACGGAGGCTCGGATTTGAAATCTGCTTGCGACATTCGATTCCTCTAGTCATTTCACTTCGGATACACTTCTGTTTCATAGCAGAGTACGATTGTGGCAGTTAGAATGCTGGAAGATAGGTTTTTCGTTATAACTGCGATTTCCTGCCGAACGGAAGCTCGGATTTGAAATCTGCTTGCGACATTCGATTCCTCTAGTCATTTCACTTCGGATACACTTCTGTTCAACAACAGAGTACAATTCTAGGATTTAGAATGCTGGAAGATAGGTTTTTCGTTATAACAGCGATTTCCTGGCGAACGGAGGCTCGGATTTGAAATCTGCTTGCGGCATTCGATTCCTCTAGTCATTTCACTTCGGATACACTTCTGTTTCATAGCAGAGTACGATTGTGGCAGTTAGAATGCTGGAAGATAGGTTTTTCGTTATAACTGCGATTTCCAGCCGAACGGAGGCTCGGATTTGAATTTTGCTTGCGGCATTCGATTCCTCTATTCATTTCACTTCGGATACACTTCTGTTTCATAGCAGAGTACGATTGTGGCAGTTAGAATGCTGGAAGATAGGTTTTTCGTTATAACAGCGATTTCCTGGCGAACGGAGGCTCGGATTTGAAATCTGCTTGCGGCATTCGATTCCTCTAGTCATTTCACTTCGGATACACTTCTGTTTAACAACAGAGTACGATTGTGGCAGTTAGAATGCTGGAAGACAGGTTTTTCGCTATAACTGCGATTTCCTGCCGAACGGAGGCTCGGATTTGAAATCTGCTTGCGACATTCGATTCCTCTAGTCATTTCACTTCGGATACACTTCTGTTTCATAACAGAGTACAATTCTGGCACTTAGAATGCTGGAAGATAGGTTTTTCGCTATAACTGCGATTTTCTGCCGAACGGAGGCTCGGATTTGAATTTTGATTGCGGCATTCGATTCCTCTATTCATTTCACTTCGGATACACTTCTGTTCAACAACAGAGTACGATTGTGGCAGTTAGAATGCTGGAAGATATGTTTTTCGTTATAACTGCGATTTTCTGCCGAACGGAGGCTCGAATTTGAATTTTGCTTGCGGCATTCGATTCCTCTATTCATTTCACTTCGGATACACTTCTGTTTAACAACAGAGTACGATTCTGGCAGTTCGAATGCTGGAAGATAGGTTTTTCGTTATAACTGCGATTTCCTGCCGAACGGAGGCTCGGATTTGAAATCTGCTTGCGACATTCGATTCCTCTATTCATTTCACTTCGGATACACTTCTGTTTAACAACAGAGTACGATTCTGGCAGTTAGAATGCTCGAAGACAGGTTTTTCGTTATAACTGCGATTTCCTGCCGAACGGAGGCTCGGATTTGAAATCTGCTTGCGACATTCAATTCCTCTAGTCATTTCACTTCGGATACACTTCTGTTTCATAGCAGAGTACGATTGTGGCAGTTAGAATGCTGGAAGATAGGTTTTTCGTTATAACTGCGATTTCCTGCCGAACGGAAGCTCGGATTTGAAATCTGCTTGCGACATTCGATTCCTCTAGTCATTTCACTTCGGATACACTTCTGTTCAACAACAGAGTACAATTCTAGGATTTAGAATGCTGGAAGATAGGTTTTTCGTTATAACAGCGATTTCCTGGCGAACGGAGGCTCGGATTTGAAATCTGCTTGCGGCATTCGATTCCTCTAGTCATTTCACTTCGGATACACTTCTGTTTCATAGCAGAGTACGATTGTGGCAGTTAGAATGCTGGAAGATAGGTTTTTCGTTATAACTGCGATTTCCAGCCGAACGGAGGCTCGGATTTGAATTTTGCTTGCGGCATTCGATTCCTCTATTTATTTCACTTCGGATACACTTCTGTTTCATAGCAGAGTACGATTGTGGCAGTTAGAATGCTGGAAGATAGGTTTTTCGTTATAACAGCGATTTCCTGGCGAACGGAGGCTCGGATTTGAAATCTGCTTGCGGCATTCGATTCCTCTAGTCATTTCACTTCGGATACACTTCTGTTTAACAACAGAGTACGATTGTGGCAGTTAGAATGCTGGAAGACAGGTTTTTCGCTATAACTGCGATTTCCTGCCGAACGGAGGCTCGGATTTGAAATCTGCTTGCGACATTCGATTCCTCTAGTCATTTCACTTCGGATACACTTCTGTTTCATAACAGAGTACAATTCTGGCACTTAGAATGCTGGAAGATAGGTTTTTCGCTATAACTGCGATTTTCTGCCGAACGGAGGCTCGGATTTGAATTTTGATTGCGGCATTCGATTCCTCTATTCATTTCACTTCGGATACACTTCTGTTCAACAACAGAGTACGATTGTGGCAGTTAGAATGCTGGAAGATATGTTTTTCGTTATAACTGCGATTTTCTGCCGAACGGAGGCTCGAATTTGAATTTTGCTTGCGGCATTCTATTCCTCTATTCATTTCACTTCGGATACACTTCTGTTTAACAACAGAGTACGATTCTGGCAGTTCGAATGCTGGAAGATAGGTTTTTCGTTATAACTGCGATTTCCTGCCGAACGGAGGCTCGGATTTGAAATCTGCTTGCGACATTCGATTCCTCTATTCATTTCACTTCGGATACACTTCTGTTTAACAACAGAGTACGATTCTGGCAGTTAGAATGCTCGAAGACAGGTTTTTCGTTATAACTGCGATTTCCTGCCGAACGGAAGCTTGGATTTGAAATCTGCTTGCGACATTCAATTCCTCTATTCATTTCACTTCGGATACACTTCTGTTTAACAACAGAGTACGATTCTGGCAGTTAGAATGCTGGAAGATATGTTTTTCGTTATAACTGCGATTTTCTGCCGAACGGAGGCTCGGATTTGAAATCTGCTTGCGACATTCGATTCCTCTATTCATTTCACTTCGGATACACTTCTGTTTAACAAACAGAGTACGATTGTGGCAGTTAGAATGCTGCAAGATAGGTTTTTCGTTATAACTGCGATTTCCTGTCGAACGGAGGCTCTGATTTGAATTTTGCATGCGGCATTCGATTCCTCTATTCATTTCACTTCGGATACACTTCTGTTCAACAACAGAGTACGATTGTGGCAGTTAGAATGCTGGAAGATATGTTTTTCGTTATAACTGCGATTTTCTGCCGAACGGAGGCTCGAATTTGAATTTTGCTTGCGGCATTCGATTCCTCTATTCATTTCACTTCGGATACACTTCTGTTTAACAACAGAGTACGATTCTGGCAGTTCGAATGCTGGAAGATAGGTTTTTCGTTATAACTGCGATTTCCTGCCGAACGGAGGCTCGGATTTGAAATCTGCTTGCGACATTCGATTCCTCTATTCATTTCACTTCGGATACACTTCTGTTTAACAACAGAGTACGATTGTGGCAGTTAGAATGCTGGAAGATAGGTTTTTCGTTATAACTGCGATTTCCTGCCGAACGGAGGCTCGGATTTGAAATCTGCTTGCGACATTCAATTCCTCTATTCATTTCACTTCGGATACACTTCTGTTTAACAACAGAGTACGATTCTGGCAGTTAGAATGCTCGAAGACAGGTTTTTCGCTATAACTGCGATTTGCTGCCGAACGGAGGCTCGGATTTGAAATCTGCTTGCGGCATTCAATTCCTCTAGTCATTTCACTTCGGATACACTTCTGTTTAACAACAGAGTACGATTCTGGCAGTTAGAATGCTCGAAGACAGGTTTTTCGCTATAACTGCGATTTGCTGCCGAACGGAGGCTCGGATTTGAAATCTGCTTGCGGCATTCAATTCCTCTAGTCATTTCACTTCGGATACACTTCTGTTTAACAACAGAGTACAATTCTGGCACTTAGAATGCTGGAAGATAGGTTTTTCGCTATAACTGCGATTTCCTGCCGAACGGAGGCTCGGATTTGAAATCTGCTTGCGACATTCGATTCCTCTAGTCATTTCACTTCGGATACACTTCTGTTTCATAACAGAGTACAATTCTGGCACTTAGAATGCTGGAAGATAGGTTTTTCGCTATAACTGGGATTTCCTGCCGAACGGAGGCTCGGATTTGAAATCTGCTTGCGACATTCGATTCCTCTAGTCATTTCACTTCGGATACACTTCTGTTTAACAACAGAGTACAATTCTGGCACTTAAAATACTGGAAGATAGGTTTTTCGCTATAACTGCGATTTCCTGCCGAACGGAGGCTCGGATTTGAAATCTGCTTGCGACATTCGATTCCTCTAGTCATTTCACTTCGGATACACTTCTGTTCAACAACAGAGTACGATTGTGGCAGTTAGAATGCTGGAAGATATGTTTTTCGTTATAACTGCGATTTCCTGCCGAGCGGAGGCTCGGATTTGAAATCTCCTTGCGACATTCGATTCCTCTAGTCATTTCACTTCGGATACACTTCTGTTCAACAACAGAGTACGATTGTGGCAGTTAGAATGCTGGAAGATAGGTTTTTCGTTATAACTGCGATTTCCTGCCGAACGGAGGCTCGGATTTGAAATCTGCTTGCGACATTCGATTCCTCTAGTCATTTCACTTCGGATACACTTCTGTTCAACAACAGAGTACAATTCTAGGATTTAGAATGCTGGAAGATAGGTTTTTCGTTATAACAGCGATTTCCTGGCGAACGGAGTTTCGGAGTTGAGATCTGCTTGCGGCATTCAATTCCTCTAGTCATTTCACTTCGGATACACTTCTGTTTAACAACAGAGTACAATTCTGGCACTTAGAATGCTGTAAGATAGGTTTTTCGCTATAACTGCGATTTCCTGGCGAACGGAGGCTCGGATTTGAAATCTGCTTGCGACATTCGATTCCTCTAGTCATTTCACTTCGGATACACTTCTGTTCAACAACAGAGTACGATTCTAGGATTTAGAATGCTGGAAGATAGGTTTTTCGTTATAACTGCGATTTCCTGCCGAACGGAGGCTCGGATTTGAAATCTGCTTGCGACATTCGATTCCTCTAGTCATTTCACTTCGGATACACTTCTGTTCAACAACAGAGTACGATTGTGGCAGTTAGAATGCTGGAAGACAGGTTTTTCGCTATAACTGCGATTTCCTGCCGAACGGAGGCTCGGATTTGAAATCTGCTTGCGACATTCGATTCCTCTAGTCATTTCACTACGGATACACTTCTGTTTAACAACAGAGTACGATTCTGGCAGTTAGAATGCTCGAAGACAGGTTTTTCGCTATAACTGCGATTTCCTGCCGAACGGAGGCTCGGATTTGAAATCTGCTTGCGACATTCGATTCCTCTAGTCATTTCACTTCGGATACACTTCTGTTTCATAACAGAGTACAATTCTGGCACTTAGAATGCTGGAAGATAGGTTTTTCGCTATAACTGCGATTTCCTGCCGAACGGAGGCTCTGATTTGAAATCTGCTTGCGACATTCGATTCCTCTAGTCATTTCACTTCGGATACACTTCTGTTCAACAACAGAGTACGATTGTGGCAGTTAGAATGCTGGAAGATATGTTTTTCGTTATAACTGCGATTTCCTGCCGAACGGAGGCTCGGATTTGAAATCTGCTTGCGACATTCGATTCCTCTAGTCATTTCACTTCGGATACACTTCTGTTCAACAACAGAGTACGATTGTGGCAGTTAGAATGCTGGAAGATATGTTTTTCGTTATAACTGCGATTTCCTGCCGAACGGAGGCTCGGATTTGAAATCTCCTTGCGACATTCGATTCCTCTATTCATTTCACTTCGGATACACTTCTGTTTAACAACAGAGTACGATTCTGGCAGTTAGAATGCTGGAAGATAGGTTTTTCCTTATAACTGCGATTTCCAGCCGAACGGAGGCTCGGATTTGAATTTTGCTTGCGGCATTCGATTCCTCTATTCATTTCACTTCGGATACACTTCTGTTTCATAGCAGAGTACGATTGTGGCAGTTAGAATGCTGGAAGATAGGTTTTTCGTTATAACTGCGATTTCCAGCCGAACGGAGGCTCGGATTTGAATTTTGGTTGCGGCATTCGATTCCTCTATTCATTTCACTTCGGATACACTTCTGTTTCATAGCAGAGTACGATTGTGGCAGTTAGAATGCTGGAAGATAGGTTTTTCGTTATAACAGCGATTTCCTGGCGAACGGAGGCTCGGATTTGAAATCTGCTTGCGGCATTCGATTCCTCTAGTCATTTCACTTCGGATACACTTCTGTTTAACAACAGAGTACGATTGTGGCAGTTAGAATGCTCGAAGACAGGTTTTTCGCTATAACTGCGATTTGCTGCCGAACGGAGGCTCGGATTTGAAATCTGCTTGCGGCATTCAATTCCTCTAGTCATTTCACTTCGGATACACTTCTGTTTAACAACAGAGTACAATTCTGGCACTTAGAATGCTGGAAGATAGGTTTTTCGCTATAACTGCGATTTCCTGCCGAACGGAGGCTCGGATTTGAAATCTGCTTGCGACATTCGATTCCTCTAGTCATTTCACTTCGGATACACTTCTGTTTCATAACAGAGTACAATTCTGGCACTTAGAATGCTGGAAGATAGGTTTTTCGCTATAACTGCGATTTCCTGCCGAACGGAGGCTCGGATTTGAAATCTGCTTGCGACATTCGATTCCTCTAGTCATTTCACTTCGGATACACTTCTGTTCAACAACAGAGTACGATTGTGGCAGTTAGAATGCTGGAAGACAGGTTTTTCGCTATAACTGCGATTTCCTGCCGAACGGAGGCTCGGATTTGAAATCTGATTGCGACATTCGATTCCTCTAGTCATTTCACTTCGGATACACTTCTGTTCAACAACAGAGTACGATTGTGGCAGTTAGAATGCTGGAAGATATGTTTTTCGTTATAACTGCGATTTCCTGCCGAACGGAGGCTCGGATTTGAAATCCGCTTGCGACATTCGATTCCTTTAGTCATTTCACTTCGGATACACTTCTGTTTAACAACAGAGTACGATTATGGCAGTTAGAATGCTGGAAGACAGGTTTTTCGCTATAACTGCGATTTCCTGCCGAACGGAGGCTCGGATTTGAAATCTGATTGCGACATTCGATTCCTCTAGTCATTTCACTTCGGATACACTTCTGTTCAACAACAGAGTACGATTGTGGCACTTAAAATACTGGAAGATATGTTTTTCGTTATAACTGCGATTTCCTGCCGAACGGAGGCTCGGATTTGAAATCTGCTTGCGACATTCGATTCCTCTAGTCATTTCACTTCGGATACACTTCTGTTCAACAACAGAGTACAATTCTAGGATTTAGAATGCTGGAAGATAGGTTTTTCGTTATAACAGCGATTTCCTGGCGAACGGAGGCTCGGATTTGAAATCTGCTTGCGACATTCGATTCCTCTAGTCATTTCACTTCGGATACACTTCTGTTCAACAACAGAGTACGATTCTAGGATTTAGAATGCTGGAAGATAGGTTTTTCGTTATAACAGCGATTTCCTGGCGAACGGAGGCTCGGATTTGAAATCTGCTTGCGACATTCGATTCCTCTAGTCATTTCACTTCGGATACACTTCTGTTCAACAACAGAGTACGATTGTGGCAGTTAGAATGCTGGAAGACAGGTTTTTCGCTATAACTGCGATTTCCTGCCGAACGGAGGCTCGGATTTGAAATCTGATTGCGACATTCGATTCCTCTAGTCATTTCACTTCGGATACACTTCTGTTCAACAACAGAGTACGATTGTGGCAGTTAGAATGCTGGAAGATATGTTTTTCGTTATAACTGCGATTTCCTGCCGAACGGAGGCTCGGATTTGAAATCTGCTTGCGACATTCGATTCCTTTAGTCATTTCACTTCGGATACACTTCTGTTTAACAACAGAGTACGATTATGGCAGTTAGAATGCTGGAAGACAGGTTTTTCGCTATAACTGCGATTTCCTGCCGAACGGAGGCTCGGATTTGAAATCTGCTTGCGACATTCGATTCCTCTAGTCATTTCACTTCGGATACACTTCTGTTTAACAACAGAGTACGATTCTGGCAGTTAGAATGCTCGAAGACAGGTTTTTCGCTATAACTGCGATTTCCTGCCGAACGGAGGCTCGGATTTGAAATCTGCTTGCGACATTCGATTCCTCTAGTCATTTCACTTCGGATACACTTCTGTTTAACAACAGAGTACGATTCTGGCAGTTAGAATGCTGGAAGATAGGTTTTTCGTTATAACTGCGACTTCCAGCCGAACGGAGGCTCGGATTTGAATTTTGCTTGCGGCATTCGATTCCTCTATTCATTTCACTTCGGATACACTTCTGTTCAACAACAGAGTACGATTGTGGCAGTTAGAATGCTGGAAGACAGGTTTTTCGCTATAACTGCGATTTCCTGCCGAACGGAGGCTCGGATTTGAAATCTGCTTCCGACATTCGATTCCTCTAGTCATTTCACTTCGGATACACTTCTGTTCAACAACAGAGTACGATTGTGGCAGTTAGAATGCTGGAAGATATGTTTTTCGTTATAACTGCGATTTCCTGCCGAACGGAGGCTCGGATTTGAAATTCGCTTGCGACATTCGATTCCTTTAGTCATTTCACTTCGGATACACTTCTGTTTAACAACAGAGTACGATTGTGGCAGTTAGAATGCTGGAAGACAGGTTTTTCGCTATAACTGCGATTTCCTGCCGAACGGAGGCTCGGATTTGAAATCCGCTTGCGACATTCGATTCCTTTAGTCATTTCACTTCGGATACACTTCTGTTTAACAACAGAGTACGATTATGGCAGTTAGAATGCTGGAAGACAGGTTTTTCGCTATAACTGCGATTTCCTGCCGAACGGAGGCTCGGATTTGAAATCTGCTTGCGACATTCGATTCCTCTAGTCATTTCACTTCGGATACACTTCTGTTCAACAACAGAGTACGATTGTGGCAGTTAGAATGCTGGAAGATATGTTTTTCGTTATAACTGCGATTTCCTGCCGAACGGAGGCTCGGATTTGAAATCTGCTTGCGACATTCGATTCCTCTAGTCATTTCACTTCGGATACACTTCTGTTCAACAACAGAGTACGATTGTGGCAGTTAGAATGCTGGAAGATATGTTTTTCGTTATAACTGCGATTTCCTGCCGAACGGAGGCTCGGATTTGAAATCTCCTTGCGACATTCGATTCCTCTATTCATTTCACTTCGGATACACTTCTGTTTAACAACAGAGTACGATTCTGGCAGTTAGAATGCTGGAAGATAGGTTTTTCCTTATAACTGCGATTTCCAGCCGAACGGAGGCTCGGATTTGAATTTTGCTTGCGGCATTCGATTCCTCTATTCATTTCACTTCGGATACACTTCTGTTTCATAGCAGAGTACGATTGTGGCAGTTAGAATGCTGGAAGATAGGTTTTTCGTTATAACTGCGATTTCCAGCCGAACGGAGGCTCGGATTTGAATTTTGGTTGCGGCATTCGATTCCTCTATTCATTTCACTTCGGATACACTTCTGTTTCATAGCAGAGTACGATTGTGGCAGTTAGAATGCTGGAAGATAGGTTTTTCGTTATAACAGCGATTTCCTGGCGAACGGAGGCTCGGATTTGAAATCTGCTTGCGGCATTCGATTCCTCTAGTCATTTCACTTCGGATACACTTCTGTTTAACAACAGAGTACGATTGTGGCAGTTAGAATGCTCGAAGACAGGTTTTTCGCTATAACTGCGATTTGCTGCCGAACGGAGGCTCGGATTTGAAATCTGCTTGCGGCATTCAATTCCTCTAGTCATTTCACTTCGGATACACTTCTGTTTAACAACAGAGTACAATTCTGGCACTTAGAATGCTGGAAGATAGGTTTTTCGCTATAACTGCGATTTCCTGCCGAACGGAGGCTCGGATTTGAAATCTGCTTGCGACATTCGATTCCTCTAGTCATTTCACTTCGGATACACTTCTGTTTCATAACAGAGTACAATTCTGGCACTTAGAATGCTGGAAGATAGGTTTTTCGCTATAACTGCGATTTCCTGCCGAACGGAGGCTCGGATTTGAAATCTGCTTGCGACATTCGATTCCTCTAGTCATTTCACTTCGGATACACTTCTGTTTAACAACAGAGTACAATTCTGGCACTTAAAATACTGGAAGATAGGTTTTTCGCTATAACTGCGATTTCCTGCCGAACGGAGGCTCGGATTTGAAATCTGCTTGCGACATTCGATTCCTCTAGTCATTTCACTTCGGATACACTTCTGTTCAACAACAGAGTACGATTGTGGCAGTTAGAATGCTGGAAGATATGTTTTTCGTTATAACTGCGATTTCCTGCCGAGCGGAGGCTCGGATTTGAAATCTCCTTGCGACATTCGATTCCTCTAGTCATTTCACTTCGGATACACTTCTGTTCAACAACAGAGTACGATTGTGGCAGTTAGAATGCTGGAAGATATGTTTTTCGTTATAACTGCGATTTCCTGCCGAACGGAGGCTCGGATTTGAAATCTGCTTGCGACATTCGATTCCTCTAGTCATTTCACTTCGGATACACTTCTGTTCAACAACAGAGTACAATTCTAGGATTTAGAATGCTGGAAGATAGGTTTTTCGTTATAACAGCGATTTCCTGGCGAACGGAGGCTCGGATTTGAAATCTGCTTGCGACATTCGATTCCTCTAGTCATTTCACTTCGGATACACTTCTGTTCAACAACAGAGTACGATTCTAGGATTTAGAATGCTGGAAGATAGGTTTTTCGTTATAACAGCGATTTCCTGGCGAACGGAGGCTCGGATTTGAAATCTGCTTGCGACATTCGATTCCTCTAGTCATTTCACTTCGGATACACTTCTGTTCAACAACAGAGTACGATTGTGGCAGTTAGAATGCTGGAAGACAGGTTTTTCGCTATAACTGCGATTTCCTGCCGAACGGAGGCTCGGATTTGAAATCTGATTGCGACATTCGATTCCTCTAGTCATTTCACTTCGGATACACTTCTGTTCAACAACAGAGTACGATTGTGGCAGTTAGAATGCTGGAAGATATGTTTTTCGTTATAACTGCGATTTCCTGCCGAACGGAGGCTCGGATTTGAAATCCGCTTGCGACATTCGATTCCTTTAGTCATTTCACTTCGGATACACTTCTGTTTAACAACAGAGTACGATTATGGCAGTTAGAATGCTGGAAGACAGGTTTTTCGCTATAACTGCGATTTCCTGCCGAACGGAGGCTCGGATTTGAAATCTGATTGCGACATTCGATTCCTCTAGTCATTTCACTTCGGATACACTTCTGTTCAACAACAGAGTACGATTGTGGCACTTAAAATACTGGAAGATATGTTTTTCGTTATAACTGCGATTTCCTGCCGAACGGAGGCTCGGATTTGAAATCTGCTTGCGACATTCGATTCCTCTAGTCATTTCACTTCGGATACACTTCTGTTCAACAACAGAGTACAATTCTAGGATTTAGAATGCTGGAAGATAGGTTTTTCGTTATAACAGCGATTTCCTGGCGAACGGAGGCTCGGATTTGAAATCTGCTTGCGACATTCGATTCCTCTAGTCATTTCACTTCGGATACACTTCTGTTCAACAACAGAGTACGATTCTAGGATTTAGAATGCTGGAAGATAGGTTTTTCGTTATAACAGCGATTTCCTGGCGAACGGAGGCTCGGATTTGAAATCTGCTTGCGACATTCGATTCCTCTAGTCATTTCACTTCGGATACACTTCTGTTCAACAACAGAGTACGATTGTGGCAGTTAGAATGCTGGAAGACAGGTTTTTCGCTATAACTGCGATTTCCTGCCGAACGGAGGCTCGGATTTGAAATCTGATTGCGACATTCGATTCCTCTAGTCATTTCACTTCGGATACACTTCTGTTCAACAACAGAGTACGATTGTGGCAGTTAGAATGCTGGAAGATATGTTTTTCGTTATAACTGCGATTTCCTGCCGAACGGAGGCTCGGATTTGAAATCCGCTTGCGACATTCGATTCCTTTAGTCATTTCACTTCGGATACACTTCTGTTTAACAACAGAGTACGATTATGGCAGTTAGAATGCTGGAAGACAGGTTTTTCGCTATAACTGCGATTTCCTGCCGAACGGAGGCTCGGATTTGAAATCTGCTTGCGACATTCGATTCCTCTAGTCATTTCACTTCGGATACACTTCTGTTTAACAACAGAGTACGATTCTGGCAGTTAGAATGCTCGAAGACAGGTTTTTCGCTATAACTGCGATTTCCTGCCGAACGGAGGCTCGGATTTGAAATCTGCTTGCGACATTCGATTCCTCTAGTCATTTCACTTCGGATACACTTCTGTTTAACAACAGAGTACGATTCTGGCAGTTAGAATGCTGGAAGATAGGTTTTTCGTTATAACTGCGACTTCCAGCCGAACGGAGGCTCGGATTTGAATTTTGCTTGCGGCATTCGATTCCTCTATTCATTTCACTTCGGATACACTTCTGTTCAACAACAGAGTACGATTGTGGCAGTTAGAATGCTGGAAGACAGGTTTTTCGCTATAACTGCGATTTCCTGCCGAACGGAGGCTCGGATTTGAAATCTGCTTCCGACATTCGATTCCTCTAGTCATTTCACTTCGGATACACTTCTGTTCAACAACAGAGTACGATTGTGGCAGTTAGAATGCTGGAAGATATGTTTTTCGTTATAACTGCGATTTCCTGCCGAACGGAGGCTCGGATTTGAAATTCGCTTGCGACATTCGATTCCTTTAGTCATTTCACTTCGGATACACTTCTGTTTAACAACAGAGTACGATTGTGGCAGTTAGAATGCTGGAAGACAGGTTTTTCGCTATAACTGCGATTTCCTGCCGAACGGAGGCTCGGATTTGAAATCCGCTTGCGACATTCGATTCCTTTAGTCATTTCACTTCGGATACACTTCTGTTTAACAACAGAGTACGATTATGGCAGTTAGAATGCTGGAAGACAGGTTTTTCGCTATAACTGCGATTTCCTGCCGAACGGAGGCTCGGATTTGAAATCTGCTTGCGACATTCGATTCCTCTAGTCATTTCACTTCGGATACACTTCTGTTTAACAACAGAGTACGATTCTGGCAGTTAGAATGCTCGAAGACAGGTTTTTCGTTATAACTGCGATTTCCTGCCGAACGGAGGCTCGGATTTGAAATCTGCTTGCGACATTCGATTCCTCTAGTCATTTCACTTCGGATACACTTCTGTTTAACAACAGAGTACGATTGTGGCAGTTAGAATGCTGGAAGACAGGTTTTTCGCTATAACTGCGATTTCCTGCCGAACGGAGGCTCGGATTTGAAATCTGCTTGCGACATTCGATTCCTCTAGTCATTTCACTTCGGATACACTTCTGTTTAACAACAGAGTACGATTCTGGCAGTTAGAATGCTCGAAGACAGGTTTTTCGCTATAACTGCGATTTCCTGCCGAACGGAGGCTCGGATTTGAAATCTGCTTGCGACATTCGATTCCTCTAGTCATTTCACTTCGGATACACTTCTGTTCAACAACAGAGTACGATTGTGGCAGTTAGAATGCTGGAAGACAGGTTTTTCGCTATAACTGCGATTTCCAGCCGAACGGAGGCTCGGATTTGAAATCTGCTTGCGACATTCGATTCCTCTAGTCATTTCACTTCGGATACACTTCTGTTTAACAACAGAGTACGATTCTGGCAGTTAGAATGCTCGAAGACAGGTTCTTCGCTATAACTGCGATTTCCTGCCGAACGGAGGCTCGGATTTGAAATCTGCTTGCGACATTCGATTCCTCTAGTCATTTCACTTCGGATACACTTCTGTTTAACAACAGAGTACGATTCTGGCAGTTAGAATGCTGGAAGATAGGTTTTTCGTTATAACTGCGACTTCCAGCCGAACGGAGGCTCGGATTTGAATTTTGCTTGCGGCATTCGATTCCTCTATTCATTTCACTTCGGATACACTTCTGTTTAACAACAGAGTACGATTATGGCAGTTAGAATGCTGGAAGACAGGTTTTTCGCTATAACTGCGATTTCCTGCCGAACGGAGGCTCGGATTTGAAATCTGCTTCCGACATTCGATTCCTCTAGTCATTTCACTACGGATACACTTCTGTTTAACAACAGAGTACGATTCTGGCAGTTAGAATGCTCGAAGACAGGTTTTTCGCTATAACTGCGATTTGCTGTCGAACGGAGGCTCGGATTTGAAATCTGCTTGCGGCATTCAATTCCTCTAGTCATTTCACTTCGGATACACTTCTGTTTAACAACAGAGTACGATTCTGGCAGTTAGAATGCTCGAAGACAGGTTTTTCGCTATAACTGCGATTTGCTGCCGAACGGAGGCTCGGATTTGAAATCTGCTTGCGGCATTCAATTCCTCTAGTCATTTCACTTCGGATACACTTCTGTTTAACAACAGAGTACAATTCTGGCACTTAGAATGCTGGAAGATAGGTTTTTCGCTATAACTGCGATTTCCTGCCGAACGGAGGCTCGGATTTGAAATCTGCTTGCGACATTCGATTCCTCTAGTCATTTCACTTCGGATACACTTCTGTTTCATAACAGAGTACAATTCTGGCACTTAGAATGCTGGAAGATAGGTTTTTCGCTATAACTGGGATTTCCTGCCGAACGGAGGCTCGGATTTGAAATCTGCTTGCGACATTCGATTCCTCTAGTCATTTCACTTCGGATACACTTCTGTTTAACAACAGAGTACAATTCTGGCACTTAAAATACTGGAAGATAGGTTTTTCGCTATAACTGCGATTTCCTGCCGAACGGAGGCTCGGATTTGAAATCTGCTTGCGACATTCGATTCCTCTAGTCATTTCACTTCGGATACACTTCTGTTCAACAACAGAGTACGATTGTGGCAGTTAGAATGCTGGAAGATATGTTTTTCGTTATAACTGCGATTTCCTGCCGAGCGGAGGCTCGGATTTGAAATCTCCTTGCGACATTCGATTCCTCTAGTCATTTCACTTCGGATACACTTCTGTTCAACAACAGAGTACAATTCTAGGATTTAGAATGCTGGAAGATAGGTTTTTCGTTATAACAGCGATTTCCTGGCGAACGGAGGTTCGGAGTTGAGATCTGCTTGCGGCATTCAATTCCTCTAGTCATTTCACTTCGGATACACTTCTGTTTAACAACAGAGTACAATTCTGGCACTTAGAATGCTGTAAGATAGGTTTTTCGCTATAACTGCGATTTCCTGGCGAACGGAGGCTCGGATTTGAAATCTGCTTGCGACATTCGATTCCTCTAGTCATTTCACTTCGGATACACTTCTGTTCAACAACAGAGTACGATTCTAGGATTTAGAATGCTGGAAGATAGGTTTTTCGTTATAACTGCGATTTCCTGCCGAACGGAGGCTCGGATTTGAAATCTGCTTGCGACATTCGATTCCTCTAGTCATTTCACTTCGGATACACTTCTGTTCAACAACAGAGTACGATTGTGGCAGTTAGAATGCTGGAAGACAGGTTTTTCGCTATAACTGCGATTTCCTGCCGAACGGAGGCTCGGATTTGAAATCTGCTTGCGACATTCGATTCCTCTAGTCATTTCACTACGGATACACTTCTGTTTAACAACAGAGTACGATTCTGGCAGTTAGAATGCTCGAAGACAGGTTTTTCGCTATAACTGCGATTTGCTGCCGAACGGAGGCTCGGATTTGAAATCTGCTTGCGGCATTCAATTCCTCTAGTCATTTCACTTCGGATACACTTCTGTTTAACAACAAAGTACAATTCTGGCACTTAGAATGCTGGAAGATAGGTTTTTCGCTATAACTGCGATTTCCTGCCGAACGGAGGCTCGGATTTGAAATCTGCTTGCGACATTCGTTTCCTCTAGTCATTTCACTTCGGATACACTTCTGTTCAACAACAGAGTACGATTGTGGCAGTTAGAATGCTGGAAGATATGTTTTTCGTTATAACTGCGATTTCCTGCCGAACGGAGGCTCGGATTTGAAATCTCCTTGCGACATTCGATTCCTCTATTCATTTCACTTCGGATACACTTCTGTTTAACAACAGAGTACGATTCTGGCAGTTAGAATGCTGGAAGATAGGTTTTTCGTTATAACTGCGATTTCCAGCCGAACGGAGGCTCGGATTTGAATTTTGCTTGCGGCATTCGATTCCTCTATTCATTTCACTTCGGATACACTTCTGTTTCATAGCAGAGTACGATTGTGGCAGTTAGAATGCTGGAAGATAGGTTTTTCGTTATAACTGCGATTTCCAGCCGAACGGAGGCTCGGATTTGAATTTTGCTTGCGGCATTCGATTCCTCTATTCATTTCACTTCGGATACACTTCTGTTTCATAGCAGAGTACGATTGTGGCAGTTAGAATGCTGGAAGATAGGTTTTTCGTTCTAACAGCGATTTCCTGGCGAACGGAGGCTCGGATTTGAAATCTGCTTGCGGCATTCGATTCCTCTAGTCATTTCACTTCGGATACACTTCTGTTTAACAACAGAGTACGATTGTGGCAGTTAGAATGCTGGAAGACAGGTTTTTCGCTATAACTGCGATTTCCTGCCGAACGGAGGCTCGGATTTGAAATCTGCTTGCGACATTCGATTCCTCTAGTCATTTCACTTCGGATACACTTCTGTTCAACAACAGAGTACGATTGTGGCAGTTAGAATGCTGGAAGATATGTTTTTCGTTATAACTGCGATTTCCTGCCGAGCGGAGGCTCGGATTTGAAATCTCCTTGCGACATTCGATTCCTCTAGTCATTTCACTTCGGATACACTTCTGTTCAACAACAGAGTACGATTGTGGCAGTTAGAATGCTGGAAGATATGTTTTTCGTTATAACTGCGATTTCCTGCCGAACGGAGGCTCGGATTTGAAATCTGCTTGCGACATTCGATTCCTCTAGTCATTTCACTTCGGATACACTTCTGTTCAACAACAGAGTACAATTCTAGGATTTAGAATGCTGGAAGATAGGTTTTTCGTTATAACAGCGATTTCCTGGCGAACGGAGGCTCGGATTTGAAATCTGCTTGCGACATTCGATTCCTCTAGTCATTTCACTTCGGATACACTTCTGTTCAACAACAGAGTACGATTCTAGGATTTAGAATGCTGGAAGATAGGTTTTTCGTTATAACAGCGATTTCCTGGCGAACGGAGGCTCGGATTTGAAATCTGCTTGCGACATTCGATTCCTCTAGTCATTTCACTTCGGATACACTTCTGTTCAACAACAGAGTACGATTGTGGCAGTTAGAATGCTGGAAGACAGGTTTTTCGCTATAACTGCGATTTCCTGCCGAACGGAGGCTCGGATTTGAAATCTGATTGCGACATTCGATTCCTCTAGTCATTTCACTTCGGATACACTTCTGTTCAACAACAGAGTACGATTGTGGCAGTTAGAATGCTGGAAGATATGTTTTTCGTTATAACTGCGATTTCCTGCCGAACGGAGGCTCGGATTTGAAATCCGCTTGCGACATTCGATTCCTTTAGTCATTTCACTTCGGATACACTTCTGTTTAACAACAGAGTACGATTATGGCAGTTAGAATGCTGGAAGACAGGTTTTTCGCTATAACTGCGATTTCCTGCCGAACGGAGGCTCGGATTTGAAATCTGCTTGCGACATTCGATTCCTCTAGTCATTTCACTTCGGATACACTTCTGTTTAACAACAGAGTACGATTCTGGCAGTTAGAATGCTCGAAGACAGGTTTTTCGCTATAACTGCGATTTCCTGCCGAACGGAGGCTCGGATTTGAAATCTGCTTGCGACATTCGATTCCTCTAGTCATTTCACTTCGGATACACTTCTGTTTAACAACAGAGTACGATTCTGGCAGTTAGAATGCTGGAAGATAGGTTTTTCGTTATAACTGCGACTTCCAGCCGAACGGAGGCTCGGATTTGAATTTTGCTTGCGGCATTCGATTCCTCTATTCATTTCACTTCGGATACACTTCTGTTCAACAACAGAGTACGATTGTGGCAGTTAGAATGCTGGAAGACAGGTTTTTCGCTATAACTGCGATTTCCTGCCGAACGGAGGCTCGGATTTGAAATCTGCTTCCGACATTCGATTCCTCTAGTCATTTCACTTCGGATACACTTCTGTTCAACAACAGAGTACGATTGTGGCAGTTAGAATGCTGGAAGATATGTTTTTCGTTATAACTGCGATTTCCTGCCGAACGGAGGCTCGGATTTGAAATTCGCTTGCGACATTCGATTCCTTTAGTCATTTCACTTCGGATACACTTCTGTTTAACAACAGAGTACGATTGTGGCAGTTAGAATGCTGGAAGACAGGTTTTTCGCTATAACTGCGATTTCCTGCCGAACGGAGGCTCGGATTTGAAATCCGCTTGCGACATTCGATTCCTTTAGTCATTTCACTTCGGATACACTTCTGTTTAACAACAGAGTACGATTATGGCAGTTAGAATGCTGGAAGACAGGTTTTTCGCTATAACTGCGATTTCCTGCCGAACGGAGGCTCGGATTTGAAATCTGCTTGCGACATTCGATTCCTCTAGTCATTTCACTTCGGATACACTTCTGTTTAACAACAGAGTACGATTCTGGCAGTTAGAATGCTCGAAGACAGGTTTTTCGTTATAACTGCGATTTCCTGCCGAACGGAGGCTCGGATTTGAAATCTGCTTGCGACATTCGATTCCTCTAGTCATTTCACTTCGGATACACTTCTGTTTAACAACAGAGTACGATTGTGGCAGTTAGAATGCTGGAAGACAGGTTTTTCGCTATAACTGCGATTTCCTGCCGAACGGAGGCTCGGATTTGAAATCTGCTTGCGACATTCGATTCCTCTAGTCATTTCACTTCGGATACACTTCTGTTTAACAACAGAGTACGATTCTGGCAGTTAGAATGCTCGAAGACAGGTTTTTCGCTATAACTGCGATTTCCTGCCGAACGGAGGCTCGGATTTGAAATCTGCTTGCGACATTCGATTCCTCTAGTCATTTCACTTCGGATACACTTCTGTTTAACAACAGAGTACGATTGTGGCAGTTAGAATGCTGGAAGACAGGTTTTTCGCTATAACTGCGATTTCCAGCCGAACGGAGGCTCGGATTTGAAATCTGCTTGCGACATTCGATTCCTCTAGTCATTTCACTTCGGATACACTTCTGTTTAACAACAGAGTACGATTCTGGCAGTTAGAATGCTCGAAGACAGGTTCTTCGCTATAACTGCGATTTCCTGCCGAACGGAGGCTCGGATTTGAAATCTGCTTGCGACATTCGATTCCTCTAGTCATTTCACTTCGGATACACTTCTGTTTAACAACAGAGTACGATTCTGGCAGTTAGAATGCTGGAAGATAGGTTTTTCGTTATAACTGCGACTTCCAGCCGAACGGAGGCTCGGATTTGAATTTTGCTTGCGGCATTCGATTCCTCTATTCATTTCACTTCGGATACACTTCTGTTTAACAACAGAGTACGATTATGGCAGTTAGAATGCTGGAAGACAGGTTTTTCGCTATAACTGCGATTTCCTGCCGAACGGAGGCTCGGATTTGAAATCTGCTTGCGACATTCGATTCCTCTAGTCATTTCACTACGGATACACTTCTGTTTAACAACAGAGTACGATTCTGGCAGTTAGAATGCTCGAAGACAGGTTTTTCGCTATAACTGCGATTTGCTGTCGAACGGAGGCTCGGATTTGAAATCTGCTTGCGGCATTCAATTCCTCTAGTCATTTCACTTCGGATACACTTCTGTTTAACAACAGAGTACGATTCTGGCAGTTAGAATGCTCGAAGACAGGTTTTTCGCTATAACTGCGATTTGCTGCCGAACGGAGGCTCGGATTTGAAATCTGCTTGCGGCATTCAATTCCTCTAGTCATTTCACTTCGGATACACTTCTGTTTAACAACAGAGTACAATTCTGGCACTTAGAATGCTGGAAGATAGGTTTTTCGCTATAACTGGGATTTCCTGCCGAACGGAGGCTCGGATTTGAAATCTGCTTGCGACATTCGATTCCTCTAGTCATTTCACTTCGGATACACTTCTGTTTAACAACAGAGTACAATTCTGGCACTTAAAATACTGGAAGATAGGTTTTTCGCTATAACTGCGATTTCCTGCCGAACGGAGGCTCGGATTTGAAATCTGCTTGCGACATTCGATTCCTCTAGTCATTTCACTTCGGATACACTTCTGTTCAACAACAGAGTACGATTGTGGCAGTTAGAATGCTGGAAGATATGTTTTTCGTTATAACTGCGATTTCCTGCCGAGCGGAGGCTCGGATTTGAAATCTCCTTGCGACATTCGATTCCTCTAGTCATTTCACTTCGGATACACTTCTGTTCAACAACAGAGTACGATTGTGGCAGTTAGAATGCTGGAAGATAGGTTTTTCGTTATAACTGCGATTTCCTGCCGAACGGAGGCTCGGATTTGAAATCAGCTTGCGACATTCGATTCCTCTAGTCATTTCACTTCGGATACACTTCTGTTCAACAACAGAGTACAATTCTAGGATTTAGAATGCTGGAAGATAGGTTTTTCGTTATAACAGCGATTTCCTGGCGAACGGAGGTTCGGAGTTGAGATCTGCTTGCGGCATTCAATTCCTCTAGTCATTTCACTTCGGATACACTTCTGTTTAACAACAGAGTACAATTCTGGCACTTAGAATGCTGTAAGATAGGTTTTTCGCTATAACTGCGATTTCCTGGCGAACGGAGGCTCGGATTTGAAATCTGCTTGCGACATTCGATTCCTCTAGTCATTTCACTTCGGATACACTTCTGTTCAACAACAGAGTACGATTCTAGGATTTAGAATGCTGGAAGATAGGTTTTTCGTTATAACTGCGATTTCCTGCCGAACGGAGGCTCGGATTTGAAATCTGCTTGCGACATTCGATTCCTCTAGTCATTTCACTTCGGATACACTTCTGTTCAACAACAGAGTACGATTGTGGCAGTTAGAATGCTGGAAGACAGGTTTTTCGCTATAACTGCGATTTCCTGCCGAACGGAGGCTCGGATTTGAAATCTGCTTGCGACATTCGATTCCTCTAGTCATTTCACTACGGATACACTTCTGTTTAACAACAGAGTACGATTCTGGCAGTTAGAATGCTCGAAGACAGGTTTTTCGCTATAACTGCGATTTGCTGCCGAACGGAGGCTCGGATTTGAAATCTGCTTGCGGCATTCAATTCCTCTAGTCATTTCACTTCGGATACACTTCTGTTTAACAACAGAGTACAATTCTGGCACTTAGAATGCTGGAAGATAGGTTTTTCGCTATAACTGCGATTTCCTGCCGAACGGAGGCTCGGATTTGAAATCTGCTTGCGACATTCGATTCCTCTAGTCATTTCACTTCGGATACACTTCTGTTCAACAACAGAGTACGATTGTGGCAGTTAGAATGCTGGAAGATATGTTTTTCGTTATAACTGCGATTTCCTGCCGAACGGAGGCTCGGATTTGAAATCTCCTTGCGACATTCGATTCCTCTATTCATTTCACTTCGGATACACTTCTGTTTAACAACAGAGTACGATTCTGGCAGTTAGAATGCTGGAAGATAGGTTTTTCGTTATAACTGCGATTTCCAGCCGAACGGAGGCTCGGATTTGAATTTTGCTTGCGGCATTCGATTCCTCTATTCATTTCACTTCGGATACACTTCTGTTTCATAGCAGAGTACGATTGTGGCAGTTAGAATGCTGGAAGATAGGTTTTTCGTTATAACTGCGATTTCCAGCCGAACGGAGGCTCGGATTTGAATTTTGCTTGCGGCATTCGATTCCTCTATTCATTTCACTTCGGATACACTTCTGTTTCATAGCAGAGTACGATTGTGGCAGTTAGAATGCTGGAAGATAGGTTTTTCGTTCTAACAGCGATTTCCTGGCGAACGGAGGCTCGGATTTGAAATCTGCTTGCGACATTCGATTCCTCTAGTCATTTCACTTCGGATACACTTCTGTTCAACAACAGAGTACGATTGTGGCAGTTAGAATGCTGGAAGATATGTTTTTCGTTATAACTGCGATTTCCTGCCGAGCGGAGGCTCGGATTTGAAATCTCCTTGCGACATTCGATTCCTCTAGTCATTTCACTTCGGATACACTTCTGTTCAACAACAGAGTACGATTGTGGCAGTTAGAATGCTGGAAGATATGTTTTTCGTTATAACTGCGATTTCCTGCCGAACGGAGGCTCGGATTTGAAATCTGCTTGCGACATTCGATTCCTCTAGTCATTTCACTTCGGATACACTTCTGTTCAACAACAGAGTACAATTCTAGGATTTAGAATGCTGGAAGATAGGTTTTTCGTTATAACAGCGATTTCCTGGCGAACGGAGGCTCGGATTTGAAATCTGCTTGCGACATTCGATTCCTCTAGTCATTTCACTTCGGATACACTTCTGTTCAACAACAGAGTACGATTCTAGGATTTAGAATGCTGGAAGATAGGTTTTTCGTTATAACAGCGATTTCCTGGCGAACGGAGGCTCGGATTTGAAATCTGCTTGCGACATTCGATTCCTCTAGTCATTTCACTTCGGATACACTTCTGTTCAACAACAGAGTACGATTGTGGCAGTTAGAATGCTGGAAGACAGGTTTTTCGCTATAACTGCGATTTCCTGCCGAACGGAGGCTCGGATTTGAAATCTGATTGCGACATTCGATTCCTCTAGTCATTTCACTTCGGATACACTTCTGTTCAACAACAGAGTACGATTGTGGCAGTTAGAATGCTGGAAGATATGTTTTTCGTTATAACTGCGATTTCCTGCCGAACGGAGGCTCGGATTTGAAATCCGCTTGCGACATTCGATTCCTTTAGTCATTTCACTTCGGATACACTTCTGTTTAACAACAGAGTACGATTATGGCAGTTAGAATGCTGGAAGACAGGTTTTTCGCTATAACTGCGATTTCCTGCCGAACGGAGGCTCGGATTTGAAATCTGCTTGCGACATTCGATTCCTCTAGTCATTTCACTTCGGATACACTTCTGTTTAACAACAGAGTACGATTCTGGCAGTTAGAATGCTCGAAGACAGGTTTTTCGCTATAACTGCGATTTCCTGCCGAACGGAGGCTCGGATTTGAAATCTGCTTGCGACATTCGATTCCTCTAGTCATTTCACTTCGGATACACTTCTGTTTAACAACAGAGTACGATTCTGGCAGTTAGAATGCTGGAAGATAGGTTTTTCGTTATAACTGCGACTTCCAGCCGAACGGAGGCTCGGATTTGAATTTTGCTTGCGGCATTCGATTCCTCTATTCATTTCACTTCGGATACACTTCTGTTCAACAACAGAGTACGATTGTGGCAGTTAGAATGCTGGAAGACAGGTTTTTCGCTATAACTGCGATTTCCTGCCGAACGGAGGCTCGGATTTGAAATCTGCTTCCGACATTCGATTCCTCTAGTCATTTCACTTCGGATACACTTCTGTTCAACAACAGAGTACGATTGTGGCAGTTAGAATGCTGGAAGATATGTTTTTCGTTATAACTGCGATTTCCTGCCGAACGGAGGCTCGGATTTGAAATTCGCTTGCGACATTCGATTCCTTTAGTCATTTCACTTCGGATACACTTCTGTTTAACAACAGAGTACGATTGTGGCAGTTAGAATGCTGGAAGACAGGTTTTTCGCTATAACTGCGATTTCCTGCCGAACGGAGGCTCGGATTTGAAATCCGCTTGCGACATTCGATTCCTTTAGTCATTTCACTTCGGATACACTTCTGTTTAACAACAGAGTACGATTATGGCAGTTAGAATGCTGGAAGACAGGTTTTTCGCTATAACTGCGATTTCCTGCCGAACGGAGGCTCGGATTTGAAATCTGCTTGCGACATTCGATTCCTCTAGTCATTTCACTTCGGATACACTTCTGTTTAACAACAGAGTACGATTCTGGCAGTTAGAATGCTCGAAGACAGGTTTTTCGTTATAACTGCGATTTCCTGCCGAACGGAGGCTCGGATTTGAAATCTGCTTGCGACATTCGATTCCTCTAGTCATTTCACTTCGGATACACTTCTGTTTAACAACAGAGTACGATTGTGGCAGTTAGAATGCTGGAAGACAGGTTTTTCGCTATAACTGCGATTTCCTGCCGAACGGAGGCTCGGATTTGAAATCTGCTTGCGACATTCGATTCCTCTAGTCATTTCACTTCGGATACACTTCTGTTTAACAACAGAGTACGATTCTGGCAGTTAGAATGCTCGAAGACAGGTTTTTCGCTATAACTGCGATTTCCTGCCGAACGGAGGCTCGGATTTGAAATCTGCTTGCGACATTCGATTCCTCTAGTCATTTCACTTCGGATACACTTCTGTTCAACAACAGAGTACGATTGTGGCAGTTAGAATGCTGGAAGACAGGTTTTTCGCTATAACTGCGATTTCCAGCCGAACGGAGGCTCGGATTTGAAATCTGCTTGCGACATTCGATTCCTCTAGTCATTTCACTTCGGATACACTTCTGTTTAACAACAGAGTACGATTCTGGCAGTTAGAATGCTCGAAGACAGGTTCTTCGCTATAACTGCGATTTCCTGCCGAACGGAGGCTCGGATTTGAAATCTGCTTGCGACATTCGATTCCTCTAGTCATTTCACTTCGGATACACTTCTGTTTAACAACAGAGTACGATTCTGGCAGTTAGAATGCTGGAAGATAGGTTTTTCGTTATAACTGCGACTTCCAGCCGAACGGAGGCTCGGATTTGAATTTTGCTTGCGGCATTCGATTCCTCTATTCATTTCACTTCGGATACACTTCTGTTTAACAACAGAGTACGATTATGGCAGTTAGAATGCTGGAAGACAGGTTTTTCGCTATAACTGCGATTTCCTGCCGAACGGAGGCTCGGATTTGAAATCTGCTTGCGACATTCGATTCCTCTAGTCATTTCACTACGGATACACTTCTGTTTAACAACAGAGTACGATTCTGGCAGTTAGAATGCTCGAAGACAGGTTTTTCGCTATAACTGCGATTTGCTGTCGAACGGAGGCTCGGATTTGAAATCTGCTTGCGGCATTCAATTCCTCTAGTCATTTCACTTCGGATACACTTCTGTTTAACAACAGAGTACGATTCTGGCAGTTAGAATGCTCGAAGACAGGTTTTTCGCTATAACTGCGATTTGCTGCCGAACGGAGGCTCGGATTTGAAATCTGCTTGCGGCATTCAATTCCTCTAGTCATTTCACTTCGGATACACTTCTGTTTAACAACAGAGTACAATTCTGGCACTTAGAATGCTGGAAGATAGGTTTTTCGCTATAACTGCGATTTCCTGCCGAACGGAGGCTCGGATTTGAAATCTGCTTGCGACATTCGATTCCTCTAGTCATTTCACTTCGGATACACTTCTGTTTCATAACAGAGTACAATTCTGGCACTTAGAATGCTGGAAGATAGGTTTTTCGCTATAACTGGGATTTCCTGCCGAACGGAGGCTCGGATTTGAAATCTGCTTGCGACATTCGATTCCTCTAGTCATTTCACTTCGGATACACTTCTGTTTAACAACAGAGTACAATTCTGGCACTTAAAATACTGGAAGATAGGTTTTTCGCTATAACTGCGATTTCCTGCCGAACGGAGGCTCGGATTTGAAATCTGCTTGCGACATTCGATTCCTCTAGTCATTTCACTTCGGATACACTTCTGTTCAACAACAGAGTACGATTGTGGCAGTTAGAATGCTGGAAGATATGTTTTTCGTTATAACTGCGATTTCCTGCCGAGCGGAGGCTCGGATTTGAAATCTCCTTGCGACATTCGATTCCTCTAGTCATTTCACTTCGGATACACTTCTGTTCAACAACAGAGTACGATTGTGGCAGTTAGAATGCTGGAAGATAGGTTTTTCGTTATAACTGCGATTTCCTGCCGAACGGAGGCTCGGATTTGAAATCAGCTTGCGACATTCGATTCCTCTAGTCATTTCACTTCGGATACACTTCTGTTCAACAACAGAGTACAATTCTAGGATTTAGAATGCTGGAAGATAGGTTTTTCGTTATAACAGCGATTTCCTGGCGAACGGAGGTTCGGAGTTGAGATCTGCTTGCGGCATTCAATTCCTCTAGTCATTTCACTTCGGATACACTTCTGTTTAACAACAGAGTACAATTCTGGCACTTAGAATGCTGTAAGATAGGTTTTTCGCTATAACTGCGATTTCCTGGCGAACGGAGGCTCGGATTTGAAATCTGCTTGCGACATTCGATTCCTCTAGTCATTTCACTTCGGATACACTTCTGTTCAACAACAGAGTACGATTCTAGGATTTAGAATGCTGGAAGATAGGTTTTTCGTTATAACTGCGATTTCCTGCCGAACGGAGGCTCGGATTTGAAATCTGCTTGCGACATTCGATTCCTCTAGTCATTTCACTTCGGATACACTTCTGTTCAACAACAGAGTACGATTGTGGCAGTTAGAATGCTGGAAGACAGGTTTTTCGCTATAACTGCGATTTCCTGCCGAACGGAGGCTCGGATTTGAAATCTGCTTGCGACATTCGATTCCTCTAGTCATTTCACTACGGATACACTTCTGTTTAACAACAGAGTACGATTCTGGCAGTTAGAATGCTCGAAGACAGGTTTTTCGCTATAACTGCGATTTGCTGCCGAACGGAGGCTCGGATTTGAAATCTGCTTGCGGCATTCGATTCCTCTAGTCATTTCACTTCGGATACACTTCTGTTTAACAACAGAGTACAATTCTGGCACTTAGAATGCTGGAAGATAGGTTTTTCGCTATAACTGCGATTTCCTGCCGAACGGAGGCTCGGATTTGAAATCTGCTTGCGACATTCGATTCCTCTAGTCATTTCACTTCGGATACACTTCTGTTCAACAACAGAGTACGATTGTGGCAGTTAGAATGCTGGAAGATATGTTTTTCGTTATAACTGCGATTTCCTGCCGAACGGAGGCTCGGATTTGAAATCTCCTTGCGACATTCGATTCCTCTATTCATTTCACTTCGGATACACTTCTGTTTAACAACAGAGTACGATTCTGGCAGTTAGAATGCTGGAAGATAGGTTTTTCGTTATAACTGCGATTTCCAGCCGAACGGAGGCTCGGATTTGAATTTTGCTTGCGGCATTCGATTCCTCTATTCATTTCACTTCGGATACACTTCTGTTTCATAGCAGAGTACGATTGTGGCAGTTAGAATGCTGGAAGATAGGTTTTTCGTTATAACTGCGATTTCCAGCCGAACGGAGGCTCGGATTTGAATTTTGCTTGCGGCATTCGATTCCTCTATTCATTTCACTTCGGATACACTTCTGTTTCATAGCAGAGTACGATTGTGGCAGTTAGAATGCTGGAAGATAGGTTTTTCGTTCTAACAGCGATTTCCTGGCGAACGGAGGCTCGGATTTGAAATCTGCTTGCGGCATTCGATTCCTCTAGTCATTTCACTTCGGATACACTTCTGTTTAACAACAGAGTACGATTGTGGCAGTTAGAATGCTGGAAGACAGGTTTTTCGCTATAACTGCGATTTCCTGCCGAACGGAGGCTCGGATTTGAAATCTGCTTGCGACATTCGATTCCTCTAGTCATTTCACTTCGGATACACTTCTGTTTCATAACAGAGTACAATTCTGGCACTTAGAATGCTGGAAGATAGGTTTTTCGCTATAACTGCGATTTCCTGCCGAACGGAGGCTCGGATTTGAAATCTGCTTGCGACATTCGATTCCTCTAGTCATTTCACTTCGGATACACTTCTGTTCAACAACAGAGTACGATTGTGGCAGTTAGAATGCTGGAAGATATGTTTTTCGTTATAACTGCGATTTCCTGCCGAACGGAGGCTCGGATTTGAAATCTGCTTGCGACATTCGATTCCTCTAGTCATTTCACTTCGGATACACTTCTGTTCAACAACAGAGTACGATTGTGGCAGTTAGAATGCTGGAAGATATGTTTTTCGTTATAACTGCGATTTCCTGCCGAACGGAGGCTCGGATTTGAAATCTCCTTGCGACATTCGATTCCTCTATTCATTTCACTTCGGATACACTTCTGTTTAACAACAGAGTACGATTCTGGCAGTTAGAATGCTGGAAGATAGGTTTTTCGTTATAACTGCGATTTCCAGCCGAACGGAGGCTCGGATTTGAATTTTGCTTGCGGCATTCGATTCCTCTATTCATTTCACTTCGGATACACTTCTGTTTCATAGCAGAGTACGATTGTGGCAGTTAGAATGCTGGAAGATAGGTTTTTCGTTATAACTGCGATTTCCAGCCGAACGGAGGCTCGGATTTGAATTTTGCTTGCGGCATTCGATTCCTCTAGTCATTTCACTTCGGATACACTTCTGTTTCATAGCAGAGTACGATTGTGGCAGTTAGAATGCTGGAAGATAGGTTTTTCGTTATAACAGCGATTTCCTGGCGAACGGAGGCTCGGATTTGAAATCTGCTTGCGGCATTCGATTCCTCTAGTCATTTCACTTCGGATACACTTCTGTTTAACAACAGAGTACGATTGTGGCAGTTAGAATGCTGGAAGACAGGTTTTTCGCTATAACTGCGATTTCCTGCCGAACGGAGGCTCGGATTTGAAATCTGCTTGCGACATTCGATTCCTCTAGTCATTTCACTTCGGATACACTTCTGTTTCATAACAGAGTACAATTCTGGCACTTAGAATGCTGGAAGATAGGTTTTTCGCTATAACTGCGATTTCCTGCCGAACGGAGGCTCGGATTTGAAATCTGCTTGCGACATTCGATTCCTCTAGTCATTTCACTTCGGATACACTTCTGTTCAACAACAGAGTACGATTGTGGCAGTTAGAATGCTGGAAGATATGTTTTTCGTTATAACTGCGATTTCCTGCCGAACGGAGGCTCGGATTTGAAATCTGCTTGCGACATTCGATTCCTCTAGTCATTTCACTTCGGATACACTTCTGTTCAACAACAGAGTACGATTGTGGCAGTTAGAATGCTGGAAGATATGTTTTTCGTTATAACTGCGATTTCCTGCCGAACGGAGGCTCGGATTTGAAATCTCCTTGCGACATTCGATTCCTCTATTCATTTCACTTCGGATACACTTCTGTTTAACAACAGAGTACGATTCTGGCAGTTAGAATGCTGGAAGATAGGTTTTTCGTTATAACTGCGATTTCCAGCCGAACGGAGGCTCGGATTTGAATTTTGCTTGCGGCATTCGATTCCTCTATTCATTTCACTTCGGATACACTTCTGTTTCATAGCAGAGTACGATTGTGGCAGTTAGAATGCTGGAAGATAGGTTTTTCGTTATAACTGCGATTTCCAGCCGAACGGAGGCTCGGATTTGAATTTTGGTTGCGGCATTCGATTCCTCTATTCATTTCACTTCGGATACACTTCTGTTTCATAGCAGAGTACGATTGTGGCAGTTAGAATGCTGGAAGATAGGTTTTTCGTTATAACAGCGATTTCCTGGCGAACGGAGGCTCGGATTTGAAATCTGCTTGCGGCATTCAATTCCTCTAGTCATTTCACTTCGGATACACTTCTGTTTAACAACAGAGTACAATTCTGGCACTTAGAATGCTGGAAGATAGGTTTTTCGCTATAACTGCGATTTCCTGCCGAACGGAGGCTCGGATTTGAAATCTGCTTGCGACATTCGATTCCTCTAGTCATTTCACTTCGGATACACTTCTGTTTCATAACAGAGTACAATTCTGGCACTTAGAATGCTGGAAGATAGGTTTTTCGCTATAACTGCGATTTCCTGCCGAACGGAGGCTCGGATTTGAAATCTGCTTGCGACATTCGATTCCTCTAGTCATTTCACTTCGGATACACTTCTGTTTAACAACAGAGTACAATTCTGGCACTTAAAATACTGGAAGATAGGTTTTTCGCTATAACTGCGATTTCCTGCCGAACGGAGGCTCGGATTTGAAATCTGCTTGCGACATTCGATTCCTCTAGTCATTTCACTTCGGATACACTTCTGTTCAACAACAGAGTACGATTGTGGCAGTTATAATGCTGGAAGATATGTTTTTCGTTATAACTGCGATTTCCTGCCGAGCGGAGGCTCGGATTTGAAATCTCCTTGCGACATTCGATTCCTCTAGTCATTTCACTTCGGATACACTTCTGTTCAACAACAGAGTACGATTGTGGCAGTTAGAATGCTGGAAGATATGTTTTTCGTTATAACTGCGATTTCCTGCCGAACGGAGGCTCGGATTTGAAATCTGCTTGCGACATTCGATTCCTCTAGTCATTTCACTTCGGATACACTTCTGTTCAACAACAGAGTACAATTCTAGGATTTAGAATGCTGGAAGATAGGTTTTTCGTTATAACAGCGATTTCCTGGCGAACGGAGGTTCGGAGTTGAGATCTGCTTGCGGCATTCAATTCCTCTAGTCATTTCACTTCGGATACACTTCTGTTTAACAACAGAGTACAATTCTGGCACTTAGAATGCTGTAAGATAGGTTTTTCGCTATAACTGCGATTTCCTGGCGAACGGAGGCTCGGATTTGAAATCTGCTTGCGACATTCGATTCCTCTAGTCATTTCACTTCGGATACACTTCTGTTCAACAACAGAGTACGATTGTGGCAGTTAGAATGCTGGAAGATATGTTTTTCGTTATAACTGCGATTTCCTGCCGAGCGGAGGCTCGGATTTGAAATCTCCTTGCGACATTCGATTCCTCTAGTCATTTCACTTCGGATACACTTCTGTTCAACAACAGAGTACGATTGTGGCAGTTAGAATGCTGGAAGATATGTTTTTCGTTATAACTGCGATTTCCTGCCGAACGGAGGCTCGGATTTGAAATCTGCTTGCGACATTCGATTCCTCTAGTCATTTCACTTCGGATACACTTCTGTTCAACAACAGAGTACAATTCTAGGATTTAGAATGCTGGAAGATAGGTTTTTCGTTATAACAGCGATTTCCTGGCGAACGGAGGTTCGGAGTTGAGATCTGCTTGCGGCATTCAATTCCTCTAGTCATTTCACTTCGGATACACTTCTGTTTAACAACAGAGTACAATTCTGGCACTTAGAATGCTGGAAGATAGGTTTTTCGCTATAACTGCGATTTCCTGCCGAACGGAGGCTCGGATTTGAAATCTGCTTGCGACATTCGATTCCTCTAGTCATTTCACTTCGGATACACTTCTGTTTCATAACAGAGTACAATTCTGGCACTTAGAATGCTGGAAGATAGGTTTTTCGCTATAACTGCGATTTCCTGCCGAACGGAGGCTCGGATTTGAAATCTGCTTGCGACATTCGATTCCTCTAGTCATTTCACTTCGGATACACTTCTGTTTAACAACAGAGTACAATTCTGGCACTTAAAATACTGGAAGATAGGTTTTTCGCTATAACTGCGATTTCCTGCCGAACGGAGGCTCGGATTTGAAATCTGCTTGCGACATTCGATTCCTCTAGTCATTTCACTTCGGATACACTTCTGTTCAACAACAGAGTACGATTGTGGCAGTTATAATGCTGGAAGATATGTTTTTCGTTATAACTGCGATTTCCTGCCGAGCGGAGGCTCGGATTTGAAATCTCCTTGCGACATTCGATTCCTCTAGTCATTTCACTTCGGATACACTTCTGTTCAACAACAGAGTACGATTGTGGCAGTTAGAATGCTGGAAGATATGTTTTTCGTTATAACTGCGATTTCCTGCCGAACGGAGGCTCGGATTTGAAATCTGCTTGCGACATTCGATTCCTCTAGTCATTTCACTTCGGATACACTTCTGTTCAACAACAGAGTACAATTCTAGGATTTAGAATGCTGGAAGATAGGTTTTTCGTTATAACAGCGATTTCCTGGCGAACGGAGGTTCGGAGTTGAGATCTGCTTGCGGCATTCAATTCCTCTAGTCATTTCACTTCGGATACACTTCTGTTTAACAACAGAGTACAATTCTGGCACTTAGAATGCTGTAAGATAGGTTTTTCGCTATAACTGCGATTTCCTGGCGAACGGAGGCTCGGATTTGAAATCTGCTTGCGACATTCGATTCCTCTAGTCATTTCACTTCGGATACACTTCTGTTCAACAACAGAGTACGATTGTGGCAGTTAGAATGCTGGAAGATATGTTTTTCGTTATAACTGCGATTTCCTGCCGAGCGGAGGCTCGGATTTGAAATCTCCTTGCGACATTCGATTCCTCTAGTCATTTCACTTCGGATACACTTCTGTTCAACAACAGAGTACGATTGTGGCAGTTAGAATGCTGGAAGATATGTTTTTCGTTATAACTGCGATTTCCTGCCGAACGGAGGCTCGGATTTGAAATCTGCTTGCGACATTCGATTCCTCTAGTCATTTCACTTCGGATACACTTCTGTTCAACAACAGAGTACAATTCTAGGATTTAGAATGCTGGAAGATAGGTTTTTCGTTATAACAGCGATTTCCTGGCGAACGGAGGTTCGGAGTTGAGATCTGCTTGCGGCATTCAATTCCTCTAGTCATTTCACTTCGGATACACTTCTGTTTAACAACAGAGTACAATTCTGGCACTTAGAATGCTGTAAGATAGGTTTTTCGCTATAACTGCGATTTCCTGGCGAACGGAGGCTCGGATTTGAAATCTGCTTGCGACATTCGATTCCTCTAGTCATTTCACTTCGGATACACTTCTGTTCAACAACAGAGTACGATTCTAGGAGTTAGAATGCTGGAAGATAGGTTTTTCGTTATAACTGCGATTTCCTGGCGAACGGAGGCTCGGATTTGAAATCTGCTTGCGACATTCGATTCCTCTAGTCATTTCACTTCGGATACACTTCTGTTCAACAACAGAGTACGATTGTGGCAGTTAGAATGCTGGAAGACAGGTTTTTCGCTATAACTGCGATTTCCTGCCGAACGGAGGCTCGGATTTGAAATCTGCTTGCGACATTCGATTCCTCTAGTCATTTCACTTCGGATACACTTCTGTTCAACAACAGAGTACGATTGTGGCAGTTAGAATGCTGGAAGATATGTTTTTCGTTATAACTGCGATTTCCTGCCGAACGGAGGCTCGGATTTGAAATCCGCTTGCGACATTCGATTCCTTTAGTCATTTCACTTCGGATACACTTCTGTTTAACAACAGAGTACGATTATGGCAGTTAGAATGCTGGAAGACAGGTTTTTCGCTATAACTGCGATTTCCTGCCGAACGGAGGCTCGGATTTGAAATCTGCTTGCGACATTCGATTCCTCTAGTCATTTCACTTCGGATACACTTCTGTTTAACAACAGAGTACGATTCTGGCAGTTAGAATGCTCGAAGACAGGTTTTTCGCTATAACTGCGATTTCCTGCCGAACGGAGGCTCGGATTTGAAATCTGCTTGCGACATTCGATTCCTCTAGTCATTTCACTTCGGATACACTTCTGTTTAACAACAGAGTACGATTCTGGCAGTTAGAATGCTGGAAGATAGGTTTTTCGTTATAACTGCGACTTCCAGCCGAACGGAGGCTCGGATTTGAATTTTGCTTGCGGCATTCGATTCCTCTATTCATTTCACTTCGGATACACTTCTGTTCAACAACAGAGTACAATTCTAGGATTTAGAATGCTGGAAGATAGGTTTTTCGTTATAACAGCGATTTCCTGGCGAACGGAGGTTCGGAGTTGAGATCTGCTTGCGGCATTCAATTCCTCTAGTCATTTCACTTCGGATACACTTCTGTTTAACAACAGAGTACAATTCTGGCACTTAGAATGCTGGAAGATAGGTTTTTCGCTATAACTGCGATTTCCTGCCGAACGGAGGCTCGGATTTGAAATCTGCTTGCGACATTCGATTCCTCTAGTCATTTCACTTCGGATACACTTCTGTTTCATAACAGAGTACAATTCTGGCACTTAGAATGCTGGAAGATAGGTTTTTCGCTATAACTGCGATTTCCTGCCGAACGGAGGCTCGGATTTGAAATCTGCTTGCGACATTCGATTCCTCTAGTCATTTCACTTCGGATACACTTCTGTTTAACAACAGAGTACAATTCTGGCACTTAAAATACTGGAAGATAGGTTTTTCGCTATAACTGCGATTTCCTGCCGAACGGAGGCTCGGATTTGAAATCTGCTTGCGACATTCGATTCCTCTAGTCATTTCACTTCGGATACACTTCTGTTCAACAACAGAGTACGATTGTGGCAGTTATAATGCTGGAAGATATGTTTTTCGTTATAACTGCGATTTCCTGCCGAGCGGAGGCTCGGATTTGAAATCTCCTTGCGACATTCGATTCCTCTAGTCATTTCACTTCGGATACACTTCTGTTCAACAACAGAGTACGATTGTGGCAGTTAGAATGCTGGAAGATATGTTTTTCGTTATAACTGCGATTTCCTGCCGAACGGAGGCTCGGATTTGAAATCTGCTTGCGACATTCGATTCCTCTAGTCATTTCACTTCGGATACACTTCTGTTCAACAACAGAGTACAATTCTAGGATTTAGAATGCTGGAAGATAGGTTTTTCGTTATAACAGCGATTTCCTGGCGAACGGAGGTTCGGAGTTGAGATCTGCTTGCGGCATTCAATTCCTCTAGTCATTTCACTTCGGATACACTTCTGTTTAACAACAGAGTACAATTCTGGCACTTAGAATGCTGTAAGATAGGTTTTTCGCTATAACTGCGATTTCCTGGCGAACGGAGGCTCGGATTTGAAATCTGCTTGCGACATTCGATTCCTCTAGTCATTTCACTTCGGATACACTTCTGTTCAACAACAGAGTACGATTGTGGCAGTTAGAATGCTGGAAGATATGTTTTTCGTTATAACTGCGATTTCCTGCCGAGCGGAGGCTCGGATTTGAAATCTCCTTGCGACATTCGATTCCTCTAGTCATTTCACTTCGGATACACTTCTGTTCAACAACAGAGTACGATTGTGGCAGTTAGAATGCTGGAAGATATGTTTTTCGTTATAACTGCGATTTCCTGCCGAACGGAGGCTCGGATTTGAAATCTGCTTGCGACATTCGATTCCTCTAGTCATTTCACTTCGGATACACTTCTGTTCAACAACAGAGTACAATTCTAGGATTTAGAATGCTGGAAGATAGGTTTTTCGTTATAACAGCGATTTCCTGGCGAACGGAGGTTCGGAGTTGAGATCTGCTTGCGGCATTCAATTCCTCTAGTCATTTCACTTCGGATACACTTCTGTTTAACAACAGAGTACAATTCTGGCACTTAGAATGCTGTAAGATAGGTTTTTCGCTATAACTGCGATTTCCTGGCGAACGGAGGCTCGGATTTGAAATCTGCTTGCGACATTCGATTCCTCTAGTCATTTCACTTCGGATACACTTCTGTTCAACAACAGAGTACGATTCTAGGATTTAGAATGCTGGAAGATAGGTTTTTCGTTATAACAGCGATTTCCTGGCGAACGGAGGCTCGGATTTGAAATCTGCTTGCGACATTCGATTCCTCTAGTCATTTCACTTCGGATACACTTCTGTTCAACAACAGAGTACGATTGTGGCAGTTAGAATGCTGGAAGACAGGTTTTTCGCTATAACTGCGATTTCCTGCCGAACGGAGGCTCGGATTTGAAATCTGCTTGCGACATTCGATTCCTCTAGTCATTTCACTTCGGATACACTTCTGTTCAACAACAGAGTACGATTCTAGGATTTAGAATGCTGGAAGATAGGTTTTTCGTTATAACAGCGATTTCCTGGCGAACGGAGGCTCGGATTTGAAATCTGCTTGCGACATTCGATTCCTCTAGTCATTTCACTTCGGATACACTTCTGTTCAACAACAGAGTACGATTGTGGCAGTTAGAATGCTGGAAGACAGGTTTTTCGCTATAACTGCGATTTCCTGCCGAACGGAGGCTCGGATTTGAAATCTGCTTGCGACATTCGATTCCTCTAGTCATTTCACTTCGGATACACTTCTGTTCAACAACAGAGTACGATTGTGGCAGTTAGAATGCTGGAAGATATGTTTTTCGTTATAACTGCGATTTCCTGCCGAACGGAGGCTCGGATTTGAAATCCGCTTGCGACATTCGATTCCTTTAGTCATTTCACTTCGGATACACTTCTGTTTAACAACAGAGTACGATTATGGCAGTTAGAATGCTGGAAGACAGGTTTTTCGCTATAACTGCGATTTCCTGCCGAACGGAGGCTCGGATTTGAAATCTGCTTGCGACATTCGATTCCTCTAGTCATTTCACTTCGGATACACTTCTGTTTAACAACAGAGTACGATTCTGGCAGTTAGAATGCTCGAAGACAGGTTTTTCGCTATAACTGCGATTTCCTGCCGAACGGAGGCTCGGATTTGAAATCTGCTTGCGACATTCGATTCCTCTAGTCATTTCACTTCGGATACACTTCTGTTTAACAACAGAGTACGATTCTGGCAGTTAGAATGCTGGAAGATAGGTTTTTCGTTATAACTGCGACTTCCAGCCGAACGGAGGCTCGGATTTGAATTTTGCTTGCGGCATTCGATTCCTCTATTCATTTCACTTCGGATACACTTCTGTTCAACAACAGAGTACGATTGTGGCAGTTAGAATGCTGGAAGACAGGTTTTTCGCTATAACTGCGATTCCCTGCCGAACGGAGGCTCGGATTTGAAATCTGCTTCCGACATTCGATTCCTCTAGTCATTTCACTTCGGATACACTTCTGTTCAACAACAGAGTACGATTGTGGCAGTTAGAATGCTGGAAGATATGTTTTTCGTTATAACTGCGATTTCCTGCCGAACGGAGGCTCGGATTTGAAATTCGCTTGCGACATTCGATTCCTTTAGTCATTTCACTTCGGATACACTTCTGTTTAACAACAGAGTACGATTGTGGCAGTTAGAATGCTGGAAGACAGGTTTTTCGCTATAACTGCGATTTCCTGCCGAACGGAGGCTCGGATTTGAAATCCGCTTGCGACATTCGATTCCTTTAGTCATTTCACTTCGGATACACTTCTGTTTAACAACAGAGTACGATTATGGCAGTTAGAATGCTGGAAGACAGGTTTTTCGCTATAACTGCGATTTCCTGCCGAACGGAGGCTCGGATTTGAAATCTGCTTGCGACATTCGATTCCTCTAGTCATTTCACTTCGGATACACTTCTGTTTAACAACAGAGTACGATTCTGGCAGTTAGAATGCTCGAAGACAGGTTTTTCGTTATAACTGCGATTTCCTGCCGAACGGAGGCTCGGATTTGAAATCTGCTTGCGACATTCGATTCCTCTAGTCATTTCACTTCGGATACACTTCTGTTTAACAACAGAGTACGATTGTGGCAGTTAGAATGCTGGAAGACAGGTTTTTCGCTATAACTGCGATTTCCTGCCGAACGGAGGCTCGGATTTGAAATCTGCTTGCGACATTCGATTCCTCTAGTCATTTCACTTCGGATACACTTCTGTTTAACAACAGAGTACGATTCTGGCAGTTAGAATGCTCGAAGACAGGTTTTTCGCTATAACTGCGATTTCCTGCCGAACGGAGGCTCGGATTTGAAATCTGCTTGCGACATTCGATTCCTCTAGTCATTTCACTTCGGATACACTTCTGTTCAACAACAGAGTACGATTGTGGCAGTTAGAATGCTGGAAGATATGTTTTTCGTTATAACTGCGATTTCCTGCCGAACGGAGGCTCGGATTTGAAATCCGCTTGCGACATTCGATTCCTTTAGTCATTTCACTTCGGATACACTTCTGTTTAACAACAGAGTACGATTCTGGCAGTTAAAATGCTCGAAGACAGGTTTTTCGCTATAACTGCGATTTGCTGCCGAACGGAGGCTCGGATTTGAAATCTGCTTGCGGCATTCAATTCCTCTAGTCATTTCACTTCGGATACACTTCTGTTTAACAACAGAGTACAATTCTGGCACTTAGAATGCTGGAAGATAGGTTTTTCGCTATAACTGCGATTTCCTGCCGAACGGAGGCTCGGATTTGAAATCTGCTTGCGACATTCGATTCCTCTAGTCATTTCACTTCGGATACACTTCTGTTTAACAACAGAGTACGATTCTGGCAGTTAAAATGCCCGAAGACAGGTTTTTCGCTATAACTGCGATTTGCTGCCGAACGGAGGCTCGGATTTGAAATCTGCTTGCGGCATTCAATTCCTCTAGTCATTTCACTTCGGATACACTTCTGTTCAACAACAGAGTACGATTGTGGCAGTTAGAATGCTGGAAGATATGTTTTTCGTTATAACTGCGATTTCCTGCCGAACGGAGGCTCGGATTTGAAATCTGCTTGCGACATTCGATTCCTCTAGTCATTTCACTTCGGATACACTTCTGTTTAACAACAGAGTACGATTATGGCAGTTAGAATGCTGGAAGACAGGTTTTTCGCTATAACTGCGATTTCCTGCCGAACGGAGGCTCGGATTTGAAATCTGCTTGCGACATTCGATTCCTCTAGTCATTTCACTACGGATACACTTCTGTTTAACAACAGAGTACGATTATGGCAGTTAGAATGCTGGAAGACAGGTTTTTCGCTATAACTGCGATTTCCTGCCGAACGGAGGCTCGGATTTGAAATCTGCTTGCGACATTCGATTCCTCTAGTCATTTCACTACGGATACACTTCTGTTTAACAACAGAGTACGATTCTGGCAGTTAGAATGCTCGAAGACAGGTTTTTCGCTATAACTGCGATTTGCTGCCGAACGGAGGCTCGGATTTGAAATCTGCTTGCGGCATTCAATTCCTCTAGTCATTTCACTTCGGATACACTTCTGTTTAACAACAGAGTACAATTCTGGCACTTAGAATGCTGGAAGATAGGTTTTTCGCTATAACTGCGATTTCCTGCCGAACGGAGGCTCGGATTTGAAATCTGCTTGCGACATTCGATTCCTCTAGTCATTTCACTTCGGATACACTTCTGTTTCATAACAGAGTACAATTCTGGCACTTAGAATGCTGGAAGATAGGTTTTTCGCTATAACTGGGATTTCCTGCCGAACGGAGGCTCGGATTTGAAATCTGCTTGCGACATTCGATTCCTCTAGTCATTTCACTTCGGATACACTTCTGTTTAACAACAGAGTACAATTCTGGCACTTAAAATACTGGAAGATAGGTTTTTCGCTATAACTGCGATTTCCTGCCGAACGGAGGCTCGGATTTGAAATCTGCTTGCGACATTCGATTCCTCTAGTCATTTCACTTCGGATACACTTCTGTTCAACAACAGAGTACGATTGTGGCAGTTAGAATGCTGGAAGATATGTTTTTCGTTATAACTGCGATTTCCTGCCGAGCGGAGGCTCGGATTTGAAATCTCCTTGCGACATTCGATTCCTCTAGTCATTTCACTTCGGATACACTTCTGTTCAACAACAGAGTACGATTGTGGCAGTTAGAATGCTGGAAGATAGGTTTTTCGTTATAACTGCGATTTCCTGCCGAACGGAGGCTCGGATTTGAAATCTGCTTGCGACATTCGATTCCTCTAGTCATTTCACTTCGGATACACTTCTGTTCAACAACAGAGTACAATTCTAGGATTTAGAATGCTGGAAGATAGGTTTTTCGTTATAACAGCGATTTCCTGGCGAACGGAGGTTCGGAGTTGAGATCTGCTTGCGGCATTCAATTCCTCTAGTCATTTCACTTCGGATACACTTCTGTTTAACAACAGAGTACAATTCTGGCACTTAGAATGCTGTAAGATAGGTTTTTCGCTATAACTGCGATTTCCTGGCGAACGGAGGCTCGGATTTGAAATCTGCTTGCGACATTCGATTCCTCTAGTCATTTCACTTCGGATACACTTCTGTTCAACAACAGAGTACGATTCTAGGATTTAGAATGCTGGAAGATAGGTTTTTCGTTATAACTGCGATTTCCTGCCGAACGGAGGCTCGGATTTGAAATCTGCTTGCGACATTCGATTCCTGTAGTCATTTCACTTCGGATACACTTCTGTTCAACAACAGAGTACGATTGTGGCAGTTAGAATGCTGGAAGACAGGTTTTTCGCTATAACTGCGATTTCCTGCCGAACGGAGGCTCGGATTTGAAATCTGCTTGCGACATTCGATTCCTCTAGTCATTTCACTACGGATACACTTCTGTTTAACAACAGAGTACGATTCTGGCAGTTAGAATGCTGGAAGATATGTTTTTCGCTATAACTGCGATTTGCTGCCGAACGGAGGCTCGGATTTGAAATCTGCTTGCGGCATTCAATTCCTCTAGTCATTTCACTTCGGATACACTTCTGTTTAACAACAGAGTACAATTCTGGCACTTAGAATGCTGGAAGATAGGTTTTTCGCTATAACTGCGATTTCCTGCCGAACGGAGGCTCGGATTTGAAATCTGCTTGCGACATTCGATTCCTCTAGTCATTTCATTTCGGATACACTTCTGTTTCATACCAGAGTACGATTGTGGCAGTTAGAATGCTGGAAGATAGGTTTTTCGTTATAACAGCGATTTCCTGGCGAACGGAGGCTCGGATTTGAAATCTGCTTGCGGCATTCGATTCCTCTAGTCATTTCACTTCGGATACACTTCTGTTTAACAACAGAGTACGATTGTGGCAGTTAGAATGCTGGAAGACAGGTTTTTCGCTATAACTGCGATTTCCTGCCGAACGGAGGCTCGGATTTGAAATCTGCTTGCGACATTCGATTCCTCTAGTCATTTCACTTCGGATACACTTCTGTTTCATAACAGAGTACAATTCTGGCACTTAGAATGCTGGAAGATAGGTTTTTCGCTATAACTGCGATTTCCTGCCGAACGGAGGCTCGGATTTGAAATCTGCTTGCGACATTCGATTCCTCTAGTCATTTCACTTCGGATACACTTCTGTTCAACAACAGAGTACGATTGTGGCAGTTAGAATGCTGGAAGATATGTTTTTCGTTATAACTGCGATTTCCTGCCGAACGGAGGCTCGGATTTGAAATCTGCTTGCGACATTCGATTCCTCTAGTCATTTCACTTCGGATACACTTCTGTTCAACAACAGAGTACGATTGTGGCAGTTAGAATTTTGGAAGATATGTTTTTCGTTATAACTGCGATTTCCTGCCGAACGGAGGCTCGGATTTGAAATCTCCTTGCGACATTCGATTCCTCTATTCATTTCACTTCGGATACACTTCTGTTTAACAACAGAGTACGATTCTGGCAGTTAGAATGCTGGAAGATAGGTTTTTCGTTATAACTGCGATTTCCAGCCGAACGGAGGCTCGGATTTGAATTTTGCTTGCGACATTCGATTCCTCTAGTCATTTCACTTCGGATACACTTCTGTTCAACAACAGAGTACGATTGTGGCAGTTAGAATGCTGGAAGATATGTTTTTCGTTATAACTGCGATTTCCTGCCGAGCGGAGGCTCGGATTTGAAATCTCCTTGCGACATTCGATTCCTCTAGTCATTTCACTTCGGATACACTTCTGTTCAACAACAGAGTACGATTGTGGCAGTTAGAATGCTGGAAGATAGGTTTTTCGTTATAACTGCGATTTCCTGCCGAACGGAGGCTCGGATTTGAAATCTGCTTGCGACATTCGATTCCTCTAGTCATTTCACTTCGGATACACTTCTGTTCAACAACAGAGTACAATTCTAGGATTTAGAATGCTGGAAGATAGGTTTTTCGTTATAACAGCGATTTCCTGGCGAACGGAGGTTCGGAGTTGAGATCTGCTTGCGGCATTCAATTCCTCTAGTCATTTCACTTCGGATACACTTCTGTTTAACAACAGAGTACAATTCTGGCACTTAGAATGCTGTAAGATAGGTTTTTCGCTATAACTGCGATTTCCTGGCGAACGGAGGCTCGGATTTGAAATCTGCTTGCGACATTCGATTCCTCTAGTCATTTCACTTCGGATACACTTCTGTTCAACAACAGAGTACGATTCTAGGATTTAGAATGCTGGAAGATAGGTTTTTCGTTATAACTGCGATTTCCTGCCGAACGGAGGCTCGGATTTGAAATCTGCTTGCGACATTCGATTCCTGTAGTCATTTCACTTCGGATACACTTCTGTTCAACAACAGAGTACGATTGTGGCAGTTAGAATGCTGGAAGACAGGTTTTTCGCTATAACTGCGATTTCCTGCCGAACGGAGGCTCGGATTTGAAATCTGCTTGCGACATTCGATTCCTCTAGTCATTTCACTACGGATACACTTCTGTTTAACAACAGAGTACGATTCTGGCAGTTAGAATGCTGGAAGATATGTTTTTCGCTATAACTGCGATTTGCTGCCGAACGGAGGCTCGGATTTGAAATCTGCTTGCGGCATTCAATTCCTCTAGTCATTTCACTTCGGATACACTTCTGTTTAACAACAGAGTACAATTCTGGCACTTAGAATGCTGGAAGATAGGTTTTTCGCTATAACTGCGATTTCCTGCCGAACGGAGGCTCGGATTTGAAATCTGCTTGCGACATTCGATTCCTCTAGTCATTTCATTTCGGATACACTTCTGTTTCATACCAGAGTACGATTGTGGCAGTTAGAATGCTGGAAGATAGGTTTTTCGTTATAACAGCGATTTCCTGGCGAACGGAGGCTCGGATTTGAAATCTGCTTGCGGCATTCGATTCCTCTAGTCATTTCACTTCGGATACACTTCTGTTTAACAACAGAGTACGATTGTGGCAGTTAGAATGCTGGAAGACAGGTTTTTCGCTATAACTGCGATTTCCTGCCGAACGGAGGCTCGGATTTGAAATCTGCTTGCGACATTCGATTCCTCTAGTCATTTCACTTCGGATACACTTCTGTTTCATAACAGAGTACAATTCTGGCACTTAGAATGCTGGAAGATAGGTTTTTCGCTATAACTGCGATTTCCTGCCGAACGGAGGCTCGGATTTGAAATCTGCTTGCGACATTCGATTCCTCTAGTCATTTCACTTCGGATACACTTCTGTTCAACAACAGAGTACGATTGTGGCAGTTAGAATGCTGGAAGATATGTTTTTCGTTATAACTGCGATTTCCTGCCGAACGGAGGCTCGGATTTGAAATCTGCTTGCGACATTCGATTCCTCTAGTCATTTCACTTCGGATACACTTCTGTTCAACAACAGAGTACGATTGTGGCAGTTAGAATTTTGGAAGATATGTTTTTCGTTATAACTGCGATTTCCTGCCGAACGGAGGCTCGGATTTGAAATCTCCTTGCGACATTCGATTCCTCTATTCATTTCACTTCGGATACACTTCTGTTTAACAACAGAGTACGATTCTGGCAGTTAGAATGCTGGAAGATAGGTTTTTCGTTATAACTGCGATTTCCAGCCGAACGGAGGCTCGGATTTGAATTTTGCTTGCGGCATTCGATTCCTCTATTCATTTCACTTCGGATACACTTCTGTTTCATAGCAGAGTACGATTGTGGCAGTTAGAATGCTGGAAGATAGGTTTTTCGTTATAACTGCGATTTCCAGCCGAACGGAGGCTCGGATTTGAATTTTGGTTGCGGCATTCGATTCCTCTATTCATTTCACTTCGGATACACTTCTGTTTCATAGCAGAGTACGATTGTGGCAGTTAGAATGCTGGAAGATAGGTTTTTCGTTATAACAGCGATTTCCTGGCGAACGGAGGCTCGGATTTGAAATCTGCTTGCGACATTCGATTCCTCTAGTCATTTCACTTCGGATACACTTCTGTTTCATAACAGAGTACAATTCTGGCACTTAGAATGCTGGAAGATAGGTTTTTCGCTATAACTGCGATTTCCTGCCGAACGGAGGCTCGGATTTGAAATCTGCTTGCGACATTCGATTCCTGTAGTCATTTCACTTCGGATACACTTCTGTTCAACAACAGAGTACGATTGTGGCAGTTAGAATGCTGGAAGACAGGTTTTTCGCTATAACTGCGATTTCCTGCCGAACGGAGGCTCGGATTTGAAATCTGCTTGCGACATTCGATTCCTCTAGTCATTTCACTACGGATACACTTCTGTTTAACAACAGAGTACGATTCTGGCAGTTAGAATGCTGGAAGATATGTTTTTCGCTATAACTGCGATTTGCTGCCGAACGGAGGCTCGGATTTGAAATCTGCTTGCGGCATTCAATTCCTCTAGTCATTTCACTTCGGATACACTTCTGTTTAACAACAGAGTACAATTCTGGCACTTAGAATGCTGGAAGATAGGTTTTTCGCTATAACTGCGATTTCCTGCCGAACGGAGGCTCGGATTTGAAATCTGCTTGCGACATTCGATTCCTCTAGTCATTTCATTTCGGATACACTTCTGTTTCATACCAGAGTACGATTGTGGCAGTTAGAATGCTGGAAGATAGGTTTTTCGTTATAACAGCGATTTCCTGGCGAACGGAGGCTCGGATTTGAAATCTGCTTGCGGCATTCGATTCCTCTAGTCATTTCACTTCGGATACACTTCTGTTTAACAACAGAGTACGATTGTGGCAGTTAGAATGCTGGAAGACAGGTTTTTCGCTATAACTGCGATTTCCTGCCGAACGGAGGCTCGGATTTGAAATCTGCTTGCGACATTCGATTCCTCTAGTCATTTCACTTCGGATACACTTCTGTTTCATAACAGAGTACAATTCTGGCACTTAGAATGCTGGAAGATAGGTTTTTCGCTATAACTGCGATTTCCTGCCGAACGGAGGCTCGGATTTGAAATCTGCTTGCGACATTCGATTCCTCTAGTCATTTCACTTCGGATACACTTCTGTTCAACAACAGAGTACGATTGTGGCAGTTAGAATGCTGGAAGATATGTTTTTCGTTATAACTGCGATTTCCTGCCGAACGGAGGCTCGGATTTGAAATCTGCTTGCGACATTCGATTCCTCTAGTCATTTCACTTCGGATACACTTCTGTTCAACAACAGAGTACGATTGTGGCAGTTAGAATTTTGGAAGATATGTTTTTCGTTATAACTGCGATTTCCTGCCGAACGGAGGCTCGGATTTGAAATCTCCTTGCGACATTCGATTCCTCTATTCATTTCACTTCGGATACACTTCTGTTTAACAACAGAGTACGATTCTGGCAGTTAGAATGCTGGAAGATAGGTTTTTCGTTATAACTGCGATTTCCAGCCGAACGGAGGCTCGGATTTGAATTTTGCTTGCGACATTCGATTCCTCTAGTCATTTCACTTCGGATACACTTCTGTTCAACAACAGAGTACGATTGTGGCAGTTAGAATGCTGGAAGATATGTTTTTCGTTATAACTGCGATTTCCTGCCGAGCGGAGGCTCGGATTTGAAATCTCCTTGCGACATTCGATTCCTCTAGTCATTTCACTTCGGATACACTTCTGTTCAACAACAGAGTACGATTGTGGCAGTTAGAATGCTGGAAGATAGGTTTTTCGTTATAACTGCGATTTCCTGCCGAACGGAGGCTCGGATTTGAAATCTGCTTGCGACATTCGATTCCTCTAGTCATTTCACTTCGGATACACTTCTGTTCAACAACAGAGTACAATTCTAGGATTTAGAATGCTGGAAGATAGGTTTTTCGTTATAACAGCGATTTCCTGGCGAACGGAGGTTCGGAGTTGAGATCTGCTTGCGGCATTCAATTCCTCTAGTCATTTCACTTCGGATACACTTCTGTTTAACAACAGAGTACAATTCTGGCACTTAGAATGCTGTAAGATAGGTTTTTCGCTATAACTGCGATTTCCTGGCGAACGGAGGCTCGGATTTGAAATCTGCTTGCGACATTCGATTCCTCTAGTCATTTCACTTCGGATACACTTCTGTTCAACAACAGAGTACGATTCTAGGATTTAGAATGCTGGAAGATAGGTTTTTCGTTATAACTGCGATTTCCTGCCGAACGGAGGCTCGGATTTGAAATCTGCTTGCGACATTCGATTCCTGTAGTCATTTCACTTCGGATACACTTCTGTTCAACAACAGAGTACGATTGTGGCAGTTAGAATGCTGGAAGACAGGTTTTTCGCTATAACTGCGATTTCCTGCCGAACGGAGGCTCGGATTTGAAATCTGCTTGCGACATTCGATTCCTCTAGTCATTTCACTACGGATACACTTCTGTTTAACAACAGAGTACGATTCTGGCAGTTAGAATGCTGGAAGATATGTTTTTCGCTATAACTGCGATTTGCTGCCGAACGGAGGCTCGGATTTGAAATCTGCTTGCGGCATTCAATTCCTCTAGTCATTTCACTTCGGATACACTTCTGTTTAACAACAGAGTACGATTCTGGCACTTAGAATGCTGGAAGATAGGTTTTTCGCTATAACTGCGATTTCCTGCCGAACGGAGGCTCGGATTTGAAATCTGCTTGCGACATTCGATTCCTCTAGTCATTTCATTTCGGATACACTTCTGTTTCATACCAGAGTACGATTGTGGCAGTTAGAATGCTGGAAGATAGGTTTTTCGTTATAACAGCGATTTCCTGGCGAACGGAGGCTCGGATTTGAAATCTGCTTGCGGCATTCGATTCCTCTAGTCATTTCACTTCGGATACACTTCTGTTTAACAACAGAGTACGATTGTGGCAGTTAGAATGCTGGAAGACAGGTTTTTCGCTATAACTGCGATTTCCTGCCGAACGGAGGCTCGGATTTGAAATCTGCTTGCGACATTCGATTCCTCTAGTCATTTCACTTCGGATACACTTCTGTTTCATAACAGAGTACAATTCTGGCACTTAGAATGCTGGAAGATAGGTTTTTCGCTATAACTGCGATTTCCTGCCGAACGGAGGCTCGGATTTGAAATCTGCTTGCGACATTCGATTCCTCTAGTCATTTCACTTCGGATACACTTCTGTTCAACAACAGAGTACGATTGTGGCAGTTAGAATGCTGGAAGATATGTTTTTCGTTATAACTGCGATTTCCTGCCGAACGGAGGCTCGGATTTGAAATCTGCTTGCGACATTCGATTCCTCTAGTCATTTCACTTCGGATACACTTCTGTTCAACAACAGAGTACGATTGTGGCAGTTAGAATTTTGGAAGATATGTTTTTCGTTATAACTGCGATTTCCTGCCGAACGGAGGCTCGGATTTGAAATCTCCTTGCGACATTCGATTCCTCTATTCATTTCACTTCGGATACACTTCTGTTTAACAACAGAGTACGATTCTGGCAGTTAGAATGCTGGAAGATAGGTTTTTCGTTATAACTGCGATTTCCAGCCGAACGGAGGCTCGGATTTGAATTTTGCTTGCGGCATTCGATTCCTCTATTCATTTCACTTCGGATACACTTCTGTTTCATAGCAGAGTACGATTGTGGCAGTTAGAATGCTGGAAGATAGGTTTTTCGTTATAACTGCGATTTCCAGCCGAACGGAGGCTCGGATTTGAATTTTGGTTGCGGCATTCGATTCCTCTATTCATTTCACTTCGGATACACTTCTGTTTCATAGCAGAGTACGATTGTGGCAGTTAGAATGCTGGAAGATAGGTTTTTCGTTATAACAGCGATTTCCTGGCGAACGGAGGCTCGGATTTGAAATCTGCTTGCGACATTCGATTCCTCTAGTCATTTCACTTCGGATACACTTCTGTTTCATAACAGAGTACAATTCTGGCACTTAGAATGCTGGAAGATAGGTTTTTCGCTATAACTGCGATTTCCTGCCGAACGGAGGCTCGGATTTGAAATCTGCTTGCGACATTCGATTCCTCTAGTCATTTCACTTCGGATACACTTCTGTTTAACAACAGAGTACAATTCTGGCACTTAAAATACTGGAAGATAGGTTTTTCGCTATAACTGCGATTTCCTGCCGAACGGAGGCTCGGATTTGAAATCTGCTTGCGACATTTGATTCCTCTAGTCATTTCACTTCGGATACACTTCTGTTCAACAACAGAGTACGATTGTGGCAGTTAGAATGCTGGAAGATATGTTTTTCGTTATAACTGCGATTTCCTGCCGAGCGGAGGCTCGGATTTGAAATCTCCTTGCGACATTCGATTCCTCTAGTCATTTCACTTCGGATACACTTCTGTTCAACAACAGAGTACGATTGTGGCAGTTAGAATGCTGGAAGATATGTTTTTCGTTATAACTGCGATTTCCTGCCGAACGGAGGCTCGGATTTGAAATCTGCTTGCGACATTCGATTCCTCTAGTCATTTCACTTCGGATACACTTCTGTTCAACAACAGAGTACAATTCTAGGATTTAGAATGCTGGAAGATAGGTTTTTCGTTATAACAGCGATTTCCTGGCGAACGGAGGTTCGGAGTTGAGATCTGCTTGCGGCATTCAATTCCTCTAGTCATTTCACTTCGGATACACTTCTGTTTAACAACAGAGTACAATTCTGGCACTTAGAATGCTGTAAGATAGGTTTTTCGCTATAACTGCGATTTCCTGGCGAACGGAGGCTCGGATTTGAAATCTGCTTGCGACATTCGATTCCTCTAGTCATTTCACTTCGGATACACTTCTGTTCAACAACAGAGTACGATTCTAGGATTTAGAATGCTGGAAGATAGGTTTTTCGTTATAACAGCGATTTCCTGGCGAACGGAGGCTCGGATTTGAAATCTGCTTGCGACATTCGATTCCTCTAGTCATTTCACTTCGGATACACTTCTGTTCAACAACAGAGTACGATTGTGGCAGTTAGAATGCTGGAAGACAGGTTTTTCGCTATAACTGCGATTTCCTGCCGAACGGAGGCTCGGATTTGAAATCTGCTTGCGACATTCGATTCCTCTAGTCATTTCACTACGGATACACTTCTGTTTAACAACAGAGTACGTTTCTGGCAGTTAGAATGCTCGAAGACAGGTTTTTCGCTATAACTGCGATTTGCTGCCGAACGGAGGCTCGGATTTGAAATCTGCTTGCGGCATTCAATTCCTCTAGTCATTTCACTTCGGATACACTTCTGTTTAACAACAGAGTACAATTCTGGCACTTAGAATGCTGGAAGATAGGTTTTTCGCTATAACTGCGATTTCCTGCCGAACGGAGGCTCGGATTTGAAATCTGCTTGCGACATTCGATTCCTCTAGTCATTTCACTTCGGATACACTTCTGTTCAACAACAGAGTACGATTGTGGCAGTTAGAATGCTGGAAGATATGTTTTTCGTTATAACTGCGATTTCCTGCCGAACGGAGGCTCGGATTTGAAATCTCCTTGCGACATTCGATTCCTCTATTCATTTCACTTCGGATACACTTCTGTTTAACAACAGAGTACGATTCTGGCAGTTAGAATGCTGGTAGATAGGTTTTTCGTTATAACTGCGATTTCCAGCCGAACGGAGGCTCGGATTTGAATTTTGCTTGCGGCATTCGATTCCTCTATTCATTTCACTTCGGATACACTTCTGTTTCATAGCAGAGTACGATTGTGGCAGTTAGAATGCTGGAAGATAGGTTTTTCGTTATAACTGCGATTTCCAGCCGAACGGAGGCTCGGATTTGAATTTTGGTTGCGGCATTCGATTCCTCTAGTCATTTCACTTCGGATACACTTCTGTTTCATAACAGAGTACAATTCTGGCACTTAGAATGCTGGAAGATAGGTTTTTCGCTATAACTGCGATTTCCTGCCGAACGGAGGCTCGGATTTGAAATCTGCTTGCGACATTCGATTCCTCTAGTCATTTCACTTCGGATACACTTCTGTTCAACAACAGAGTACGATTGTGGCAGTTAGAATGCTGGAAGATATGTTTTTCGTTATAACTGCGATTTCCTGCCGAACGGAGGCTCGGATTTGAAATCTGCTTGCGACATTCGATTCCTCTAGTCATTTCACTTCGGATACACTTCTGTTCAACAACAGAGTACGATTGTGGCAGTTAGAATGCTGGAAGATATGTTTTTCGTTATAACTGCGATTTCCTGCCGAACGGAGGCTCGGATTTGAAATCACCTTGCGACATTCGATTCCTCTATTCATTTCACTTCGGATACACTTCTGTTTAACAACAGAGTACGATTGTGGCAGTTAGAATGCTGGAAGATAGGTTTTTCGTTATAACTGCGATTTCCAGCCGAACGGAGGCTCGGATTTGAATTTTGGTTGCGGCATTCGATTCCTCTAGTCATTTCACTTCGGATACACTTCTGTTCAACAACAGAGTACGATTCTAGGATTTAGAATGCTGTAAGATAGGTTTTTCGCTATAACTGCGATTTCCTGGCGAACGGAGGCTCGGATTTGAAATCTGCTTGCGACATTCGATTCCTCTAGTCATTTCACTTCGGATACACTTCTGTTCAACAACAGAGTACGATTCTAGGATTTAGAATGCTGGAAGATAGGTTTTTCGTTATAACTGCGATTTCCTGCCGAACGGAGGCTCGGATTTGAAATCTGCTTGCGACATTCGATTCCTCTAGTCATTTCACTTCGGATACACTTCTGTTCAACAACAGAGTACGATTGTGGCAGTTAGAATGCTGGAAGACAGGTTTTTCGCTATAACTGCGATTTCCTGCCGAACGGAGGCTCGGATTTGAAATCTGCTTGCGACATTCGATTCCTCTAGTCATTTCACTACGGATACACTTCTGTTTAACAACAGAGTACGATTCTGGCAGTTAGAATGCTCGAAGACAGGTTTTTCGCTATAACTGCGATTTGCTGCCGAACGGAGGCTCGGATTTGAAATCTGCTTGCGGCATTCAATTCCTCTAGTCATTTCACTTCGGATACACTTCTGTTTAACAACAGAGTACGATTCTGGCAGTTAGAATGCTCGAAGACAGGTTTTTCGCTATAACTGCGATTTGCTGCCGAACGGAGGCTCGGATTTGAAATCTGCTTGCGGCATTCAATTCCTCTAGTCATTTCACTTCGGATACACTTCTGTTTAACAACAGAGTACAATTCTGGCACTTAGAATGCTGGAAGATAGGTTTTTCGCTATAACTGCGATTTCCTGCCGAACGGAGGCTCGGATTTGAAATCTGCTTGCGACATTCGATTCCTCTAGTCATTTCACTTCGGATACACTTCTGTTTCATAACAGAGTACAATTCTGGCACTTAGAATGCTGGAAGATAGGTTTTTCGCTATAACTGGGATTTCCTGCCGAACGGAGGCTCGGATTTGAAATCTGCTTGCGACATTCGATTCCTCTAGTCATTTCACTTCGGATACACTTCTGTTTAACAACAGAGTACAATTCTGGCACTTAAAATACTGGAAGATAGGTTTTTCGCTATAACTGCGATTTCCTGCCGAACGGAGGCTCGGATTTGAAATCTGCTTGCGACATTCGATTCCTCTAGTCATTTCACTTCGGATACACTTCTGTTCAACAACAGAGTACGATTGTGGCAGTTAGAATGCTGGAAGATATGTTTTTCGTTATAACTGCGATTTCCTGCCGAGCGGAGGCTCGGATTTGAAATCTCCTTGCGACATTCGATTCCTCTAGTCATTTCACTTCGGATACACTTCTGTTCAACAACAGAGTACGATTGTGGCAGTTAGAATGCTGGAAGATAGGTTTTTCGATATAACTGCGATTTCCTGCCGAACGGAGGCTCGGATTTGAAATCTGCTTGCGACATTCGATTCCTCTAGTCATTTCACTTCGGATACACTTCTGTTCAACAACAGAGTACAATTCTAGGATTTAGAATGCTGGAAGATAGGTTTTTCGTTATAACAGCGATTTCCTGGCGAACGGAGGTTCGGAGTTGAGATCTGCTTGCGGCATTCAATTCCTCTAGTCATTTCACTTCGGATACACTTCTGTTTAACAACAGAGTACAATTCTGGCACTTAGAATGCTGTAAGATAGGTTTTTCGCTATAACTGCGATTTCCTGGCGAACGGAGGCTCGGATTTGAAATCTGCTTGCGACATTCGATTCCTCTAGTCATTTCACTTCGGATACACTTCTGTTCAACAACAGAGTACGATTGTGGCAGTTAGAATGCTGGAAGATATGTTTTTCGTTATAACTGCGATTTCCTGCCGAACGGAGGCTCGGATTTGAAATCTGCTTGCGACATTCGATTCCTCTAGTCATTTCACTTCGGATACACTTCTGTTCAACAACAGAGTACGATTGTGGCAGTTAGAATGCTGGAAGATATGTTTTTCGTTATAACTGCGATTTCCTGCCGAACGGAGGCTCGGATTTGAAATCTCCTTGCGACATTCGATTCCTCTATTCATTTCACTTCGGATACACTTCTGTTTAACAACAGAGTACGATTCTGGCAGTTAGAATGCTGGAAGATAGGTTTTTCGTTATAACTGCGATTTCCAGCCGAACGGAGGCTCGGATTTGAATTTTGCTTGCGGCATTCGATTCCTCTATTCATTTCACTTCGGATACACTTCTGTTTCGTAGCAGAGTACGATTGTGGCAGTTAGAATGCTGGAAGATAGGTTTTTCGTTATAACTGCGATTTCCAGCCGAACGGAGGCTCGGATTTGAATTTTGGTTGCGGCATTCGATTCCTCTATTCATTTCACTTCGGATACACTTCTGTTTCATAGCAGAGTACGATTGTGGCAGTTAGAATGCTGGAAGATAGGTTTTTCGTTATAACAGCGATTTCCTGGCGAACGGAGGCTCGGATTTGAAATCTGCTTGCGGCATTCGATTCCTCTAGTCATTTCACTTCGGATACACTTCTGTTTAACAACAGAGTACGATTGTGGCAGTTAGAATGCTCGAAGACAGGTTTTTCGCTATAACTGCGATTTGCTGCCGAACGGAGGCTCGGATTTGAAATCTGCTTGCGGCATTCAATTCCTCTAGTCATTTCACTTCGGATACACTTCTGTTTAACAACAGAGTACAATTCTGGCACTTAGAATGCTGGAAGATAGGTTTTTCGCTATAACTGCGATTTCCTGCCGAACGGAGGCTCGGATTTGAAATCTGCTTGCGACATTCGATTCCTCTAGTCATTTCACTTCGGATACACTTCTGTTTCATAACAGAGTACAATTCTGGCACTTAGAATGCTGGAAGATAGGTTTTTCGCTATAACTGCGATTTCCTGCCGAACGGAGGCTCGGATTTGAAATCTGCTTGCGACATTCGATTCCTCTAGTCATTTCACTTCGGATACACTTCTGTTTAACAACAGAGTACAATTCTGGCACTTAAAATACTGGAAGATAGGTTTTTCGCTATAACTGCGATTTCCTGCCGAACGGAGGCTCGGATTTGAAATCTGCTTGCGACATTCGATTCCTCTAGTCATTTCACTTCGGATACACTTCTGTTCAACAACAGAGTACGATTGTGGCAGTTAGAATGCTGGAAGATATGTTTTTCGTTATAACTGCGATTTCCTGCCGAGCGGAGGCTCGGATTTGAAATCTCCTTGCGACATTCGATTCCTCTAGTCATTTCACTTCGGATACACTTCTGTTCAACAACAGAGTACGATTGTGGCAGTTAGAATGCTGGAAGATATGTTTTTCGTTATAACTGCGATTTCCTGCCGAACGGAGGCTCGGATTTGAAATCTGCTTGCGACATTCGATTCCTCTAGTCATTTCACTTCGGATACACTTCTGTTCAACAACAGAGTACAATTCTAGGATTTAGAATGCTGGAAGATAGGTTTTTCGTTATAAAAGCGATTTCCTGGCGAACGGAGGTTCGGAGTTGAGATCTGCTTGCGGCATTCAATTCCTCTAGTCATTTCACTTCGGATACACTTCTGTTTAACAACAGAGTACAATTCTGGCACTTAGAATGCTGTAAGATAGGTTTTTCGCTATAACTGCGATTTCCTGGCGAACGGAGGCTCGGATTTGAAATCTGCTTGCGACATTCGATTCCTCTAGTCATTTCACTTCGGATACACTTCTGTTCAACAACAGAGTACGATTCTAGGATTTAGAATGCTGGAAGATAGGTTTTTCGTTATAACAGCGATTTCCTGGCGAACGGAGGCTCGGATTTGAAATCTGCTTGCGACATTCGATTCCTCTAGTCATTTCACTTCGGATACACTTCTGTTCAACAACAGAGTACGATTGTGGCAGTTAGAATGCTGGAAGACAGGTTTTTCGCTATAACTGCGATTTCCTGCCGAACGGAGGCTCGGATTTGAAATCTGCTTGCGACATTCGATTCCTCTAGTCATTTCACTACGGATACACTTCTGTTTAACAACAGAGTACGATTCTGGCAGTTAGAATGCTCGAAGACAGGTTTTTCGCTATAACTGCGATTTGCTGCCGAACGGAGGCTCGGATTTGAAATCTGCTTGCGGCATTCAATTCCTCTAGTCATTTCACTTCGGATACACTTCTGTTTAACAACAGAGTACAATTCTGGCACTTAGAATGCTGGAAGATAGGTTTTTCGCTATAACTGCGATTTCCTGCCGAACGGAGGCTCGGATTTGAAATCTGCTTGCGACATTCGATTCCTCTAGTCATTTCACTTCGGATACACTTCTGTTCAACAACAGAGTACGATTGTGGCAGTTAGAATGCTGGAAGATATGTTTTTCGTTATAACTGCGATTTCCTGCCGAACGGAGGCTCGGATTTGAAATCTGCTTGCGACATTCGATTCCTCTAGTCATTTCACTTCGGATACACTTCTGTTCAACAACAGAGTACGATTGTGGCAGTTAGAATGCTGGAAGACAGGTTTTTCGCTATAACTGCGATTTCCTGCCGAACGGAGGCTCGGATTTGAAATCTGCTTGCGACATTCGATTCCTCTAGTCATTTCACTACGGATACACTTCTGTTTAACAACAGAGTACGATTCTGGCAGTTAGAATGCTGGTAGATAGGTTTTTCGTTATAACTGCGATTTCCAGCCGAACGGAGGCTCGGATTTGAATTTTGCTTGCGGCATTCGATTCCTCTATTCATTTCACTTCGGATACACTTCTGTTTCATAGCAGAGTACGATTGTGGCAGTTAGAATGCTGGAAGATAGGTTTTTCGTTATAACTGCGATTTCCAGCCGAACGGAGGCTCGGATTTGAATTTTGCTTGCGACATTCGATTCCTCTAGTCATTTCACTTCGGATACACTTCTGTTCAACAACAGAGTACGATTCTAGGATTTAGAATGCTGGAAGATAGGTTTTTCGTTATAACAGCGATTTCCTGGCGAACGGAGGCTCGGATTTGAAATCTGCTTGCGACATTCGATTCCTCTAGTCATTTCACTTCGGATACACTTCTGTTCAACAACAGAGTACGATTGTGGCAGTTAGAATGCTGGAAGACAGGTTTTTCGCTATAACTGCGATTTCCTGCCGAACGGAGGCTCGGATTTGAAATCTGCTTGCGACATTCGATTCCTCTAGTCATTTCACTACGAATACACTTCTGTTTAACAACAGAGTACGATTCTGGCAGTTAGAATGCTCGAAGACAGGTTTTTCGCTATAACTGCGATTTGCTGCCGAACGGAGGCTCGGATTTGAAATCTGCTTGCGGCATTCAATTCCTCTAGTCATTTCACTTCGGATACACTTCTGTTTAACAACAGAGTACAATTCTGGCACTTAGAATGCTGGAAGATAGGTTTTTCGCTATAACTGCGATTTCCTGCCGAACGGAGGCTCGGATTTGAAATCTGCTTGCGACATTCGATTCCTCTAGTCATTTCACTTCGGATACACTTCTGTTCAACAACAGAGTACGATTGTGGCAGTTAGAATGCTGGAAGATATGTTTTTCGTTATAACTGCGATTTCCTGCCGAACGGAGGCTCGGATTTGAAATCTCCTTGCGACATTCGATTCCTCTATTCATTTCACTTCGGATACACTTCTGTTTAACAACAGAGTACGATTCTGGCAGTTAGAATGCTGGTAGATAGGTTTTTCGTTATAACTGCGATTTCCAGCCGAACGGAGGCTCGGATTTGAATTTTGCTTGCGGCATTCGATTCCTCTATTCATTTCACTTCGGATACACTTCTGTTTCATAGCAGAGTACGATTGTGGCAGTTAGAATGCTGGAAGATAGGTTTTTCGTTATAACTGCGATTTCCAGCCGAACGGAGGCTCGGATTTGAATTTTGCTTGCGGCATTCGATTCCTCTATTCATTTCACTTCGGATACACTTCTGTTTCATAGCAGAGTACGATTGTGGCAGTTAGAATGCTGGAAGATAGGTTTTTCGTTATAACAGCGATTTCCTGGCGAACGGAGGCTCGGATTTGAAATCTGCTTGCGGCATTCGATTCCTCTAGTCATTTCACTTCGGATACACTTCTGTTTAACAACAGAGTACGATTGTGGCAGTTAGAATGCTGGAAGACAGGTTTTTCGCTATAACTGCGATTTCCTGCCGAACGGAGGCTCGGATTTGAAATCTGCTTGCGACATTCGATTCCTCTAGTCATTTCACTTCGGATACACTTCTGTTTCATAACAGAGTACAATTCTGGCACTTAGAATGCTGGAAGATAGGTTTTTCGCTATAACTGCGATTTCCTGCCGAACGGAGGCTCGGATTCGAAATCTGCTTGCGACATTCGATTCCTCTAGTCATTTCACTTCGGATACACTTCTGTTCAACAACAGAGTACGATTGTGGCAGTTAGAATGCTGGAAGATATGTTTTTCGTTATAACTGCGATTTCCTGCCGAACGGAGGCTCGGATTTGAAATCTGCTTGCGACATTCGATTCCTCTATTCATTTCACTTCGGATACACTTCTGTTTCATAGCAGAGTACGATTGTGGCAGTTAGAATGCTGGAAGATAGGTTTTTCGTTATAACTGCGATTTCCAGCCGAACGGAGGCTCGGATTTGAATTTTGCTTGCGGCATTCGATTCCTCTAGTCATTTCACTTCGGATACACTTCTGTTCAACAACAGAGTACGATTCTAGGATTTAGAATGCTGGAAGATAGGTTTTTCGTTATAACAGCGATTTCCTGGCGAACGGAGGCTCGGATTTGAAATCTGCTTGCGACATTCGATTCCTCTAGTCATTTCACTTCGGATACACTTCTGTTCAACAACAGAGTACGATTGTGGCAGTTAGAATGCTGGAAGACAGGTTTTTCGCTATAACTGCGATTTCCTGCCGAACGGAGGCTCGGATTTGAAATCTGCTTGCGACATTCGATTCCTCTAGTCATTTCACTACGAATACACTTCTGTTTAACAACAGAGTACGATTCTGGCAGTTAGAATGCTCGAAGACAGGTTTTTCGCTATAACTGCGATTTGCTGCCGAACGGAGGCTCGGATTTGAAATCTGCTTGCGGCATTCAATTCCTCTAGTCATTTCACTTCGGATACACTTCTGTTTAACAACAGAGTACAATTCTGGCACTTAGAATGCTGGAAGATAGGTTTTTCGCTATAACTGCGATTTCCTGCCGAACGGAGGCTCGGATTTGAAATCTGCTTGCGACATTCGATTCCTCTAGTCATTTCACTTCGGATACACTTCTGTTCAACAACAGAGTACGATTGTGGCAGTTAGAATGCTGGAAGATATGTTTTTCGTTATAACTGCGATTTCCTGCCGAACGGAGGCTCGGATTTGAAATCTCCTTGCGACATTCGATTCCTCTATTCATTTCACTTCGGATACACTTCTGTTTAACAACAGAGTACGATTCTGGCAGTTAGAATGCTGGTAGATAGGTTTTTCGTTATAACTGCGATTTCCAGCCGAACGGAGGCTCGGATTTGAATTTTGCTTGCGGCATTCGATTCCTCTATTCATTTCACTTCGGATACACTTCTGTTTCATAGCAGAGTACGATTGTGGCAGTTAGAATGCTGGAAGATAGGTTTTTCGTTATAACTGCGATTTCCAGCCGAACGGAGGCTCGGATTTGAATTTTGCTTGCGGCATTCGATTCCTCTATTCATTTCACTTCGGATACACTTCTGTTTCATAGCAGAGTACGATTGTGGCAGTTAGAATGCTGGAAGATAGGTTTTTCGTTATAACAGCGATTTCCTGGCGAACGGAGGCTCGGATTTGAAATCTGCTTGCGGCATTCGATTCCTCTAGTCATTTCACTTCGGATACACTTCTGTTTAACAACAGAGTACGATTGTGGCAGTTAGAATGCTGGAAGACAGGTTTTTCGCTATAACTGCGATTTCCTGCCGAACGGAGGCTCGGATTTGAAATCTGCTTGCGACATTCGATTCCTCTAGTCATTTCACTTCGGATACACTTCTGTTTCATAACAGAGTACAATTCTGGCACTTAGAATGCTGGAAGATAGGTTTTTCGCTATAACTGCGATTTCCTGCCGAACGGAGGCTCGGATTCGAAATCTGCTTGCGACATTCGATTCCTCTAGTCATTTCACTTCGGATACACTTCTGTTCAACAACAGAGTACGATTGTGGCAGTTAGAATGCTGGAAGATATGTTTTTCGTTATAACTGCGATTTCCTGCCGAACGGAGGCTCGGATTTGAAATCTGCTTGCGACATTCGATTCCTCTAGTCATTTCACTTCGGATACACTTCTGTTCAACAACAGAGTACGATTGTGGCAGTTAGAATGCTGGAAGATATGTTTTTCGTTATAACTGCGATTTCCTGCCGAACGGAGGCTCGGATTTGAAATCACCTTGCGACATTCGATTCCTCTATTCATTTCACTTCGGATACACTTCTGTTTAACAACAGAGTACGATTCTGGCAGTTAGAATGCTGGAAGATAGGTTTTTCGTTATAACTGCGATTTCCAGCCGAACGGAGGCTCGGATTTGAATTTTGCTTGCGGCATTCGATTCCTCTATTCATTTCACTTCGGATACACTTCTGTTTCATAGCAGAGTACGATTGTGGCAGTTAGAATGCTGGAAGATAGGTTTTTCGTTATAACTGCGATTTCCAGCCGAACGGAGGCTCGGATTTGAATTTTGGTTGCGGCATTCGATTCCTCTAGTCATTTCACTTCGGATACACTTCTGTTCAACAACAGAGTACGATTCTAGGATTTAGAATGCTGTAAGATAGGTTTTTCGCTATAACTGCGATTTCCTGGCGAACGGAGGTTCGGATTTGAAATCTGCTTGCGACATTCGATTCCTCTAGTCATTTCACTTCGGATACACTTCTGTTCAACAACAGAGTACGATTCTAGGATTTAGAATGCTGGAAGATAGGTTTTTCGTTATAACTGCGATTTCCTGCCGAACGGAGGCTCGGATTTGAAATCTGCTTGCGACATTCGATTCCTCTAGTCATTTCACTTCGGATACACTTCTGTTCAACAACAGAGTACGATTGTGGCAGTTAGAATGCTGGAAGACAGGTTTTTCGCTATAACTGCGATTTCCTGCCGAACGGAGGCTCGGATTTGAAATCTGCTTGCGACATTCGATTCCTCTAGTAATTTCACTACGGATACACTTCTGTTTAACAACAGAGTACGATTCTGGCATTTAGAATGCTCGAAGACAGGTTTTTCGCTATAACTGCGATTTGCTGCCGAACGGAGGCTCGGATTTGAAATCTGCTTGCGGCATTCAATTCCTCTAGTCATTTCACTTCGGATACACTTCTGTTTAACAACAGAGTACAATTCTGGCACTTAGAATGCTGGAAGATAGGTTTTTCGCTATAACTGCGATTTCCTGCCGAACGGAGGCTCGGATTTGAAATCTGCTTGCGACATTCGATTCCTCTAGTCATTTCACTTCGGATACACTTCTGTTCAACAACAGAGTACGATTGTGGCAGTTAGAATGCTGGAAGATATGTTTTTCGTTATAACTGCGATTTCCTGCCGAACGGAGGCTCGGATTTGAAATCTCCTTGCGACATTCGATTCCTCTATTCATTTCACTTCGGATACACTTCTGTTTAACAACAGAGTACGATTCTGGCAGTTAGAATGCTGGAAGATAGGTTTTTCGTTATAACTGCGATTTCCAGCCGAACGGAGGCTCGGATTTGAATTTTGCTTGCGGCATTCGATTCCTCTATTCATTTCACTTCGGATACACTTCTGTTTCATAGCAGAGTACGATTGTGGCAGTTAGAATGCTGGAAGATAGGTTTTTCGTTATAACTGCGATTTCCAGCCGAACGGAGGCTCGGATTTGAATTTTGCTTGCGGCATTCGATTCCTCTATTCATTTCACTTCGGATACACTTCTGTTTCATAGCAGAGTACGATTGTGGCAGTTAGAATGCTGGAAGATAGGTTTTTCGTTATAACAGCGATTTCCTGGCGAACGGAGGCTCGGATTTGAAATCTGCTTGCGGCATTCGATTCCTCTAGTCATTTCACTTCGGATACACTTCTGTTTAACAACAGAGTACGATTGTGGCAGTTAGAATGCTGGAAGACAGGTTTTTCGCTATAACTGCGATTTCCTGCCGAACGGAGGCTCGGATTTGAAATCTGCTTGCGACATTCGATTCCTCTAGTCATTTCACTTCGGATACACTTCTGTTTCATAACAGAGTACAATTCTGGCACTTAGAATGCTGGAAGATAGGTTTTTCGCTATAACTGCGATTTGCTGCCGAACGGAGGCTCGGATTTGAAATCTGCTTGCGACATTCGATTCCTCTAGTCATTTCACTTCGGATACACTTCTGTTCAACAACAGAGTACGATTGTGGCAGTTAGAATGCTGGAAGATATGTTTTTCGTTATAACTGCGATTTCCTGCCGAACGGAGGCTCGGATTTGAAATCTGCTTGCGACATTCGATTCCTCTAGTCATTTCACTTCGGATACACTTCTGTTCAACAACAGAGTACAATTCTAGGATTTAGAATGCTGGAAGATAGGTTTTTCGTTATAACAGCGATTTCCTGGCGAATGGAGGTTCGGAGTTGAGATCTGCTTGCGGCATTCAATTCCTCTAGTCATTTCACTTCGGATACACTTCTGTTTAACAACAGAGTACAATTCTGGCACTTAGAATGCTGTAAGATAGGTTTTTCGCTATAACTGCGATTTCCTGGCGAACGGAGGCTCGGATTTGAAATCTGCTTGCGACATTCGATTCCTCTAGTCATTTCACTTCGGATACACTTCTGTTCAACAACAGAGTACGATTGTGGCAGTTAGAATGCTGGAAGACAGGTTTTTCGCTATAACTGCGATTTCCTGCCGAACGGAGGCTCGGATTTGAAATCTGCTTGCGACATTCGATTCCTCTAGTCATTTCACTACGGATACACTTCTGTTTAACAACAGAGTACGATTCTGGCAGTTAGAATGCTCGAAGACAGGTTTTTCGCTATAACTGCGATTTGCTGCCGAACGGAGGCTCGGATTTGAAATCTGCTTGCGGCATTCAATTCCTCTAGTCATTTCACTTCGGATACACTTCTGTTTAACAACAGAGTACGATTCTGGCAGTTAGAATGCTGGAAGATATGTTTTTCGTTATAACTGCGATTTCCTGCCGAACGGAGGCTCGGATTTGAAATCTCCTTGCGACATTCGATTCCTCTATTCATTTCACTTCGGATACACTTCTGTTTCATAGCAGAGTACGATTGTGGCAGTTAGAATGCTGGAAGATAGGTTTTTCGCTATAACTGCGATTTGCTGCCGAACGGAGGCTCGGATTTGAAATCTGCTTGCGGCATTCAATTCCTCTAGTCATTTCACTTCGGATACACTTCTGTTTAACAACAGAGTACAATTCTGGCACTTAGAATGCTGGAAGATAGGTTTTTCGCTATAACTGCGATTTCCTGCCGAACGGAGGCTCGGATTTGAAATCTGCTTGCGACATTCGATTCCTCTAGTCATTTCACTTCGGATACACTTCTGTTCAACAACAGAGTACGATTGTGGCAGTTAGAATGCTGGAAGATATGTTTTTCGTTATAACTGCGATTTCCTGCCGAACGGAGGCTCGGATTTGAAATCTCCTTGCGACATTCGATTCCTCTATTCATTTCGCTTCGGATACACTTCTGTTTAACAACAGAGTACGATTCTGGCAGTTAGAATGCTGGAAGATAGGTTTTTCGTTATAACTGCGATTTCCAGCCGAACGGAGGCTCGGATTTGAATTTTGCTTGCGGCATTCGATTCCTCTATTCATTTCACTTCGGATACACTTCTGTTTCATAGCAGAGTACGATTGTGGCAGTTAGAATGCTGGAAGATAGGTTTTTCGTTATAACTGCGATTTCCAGCCGAACGGAGGCTCGGATTTGAATTTTGCTTGCGGCATTCGATTCCTCTATTCATTTCACTTCGGATACACTTCTGTTTCATAGCAGAGTACGATTGTGGCAGTTAGAATGCTGGAAGATAGGTTTTTCGTTATAACTGCGATTTCCAGCCGAACGGAGGCTCGGATTTGAATTTTGGTTGCGGCATTCGATTCCTCTAGTCATTTCACTTCGGATACACTTCTGTTCAACAACAGAGTACGATTCTAGGATTTAGAATGCTGTAAGATAGGTTTTTCGCTATAACTGCGATTTCCTGGCGAACGGAGGTTCGGATTTGAAATCTGCTTGCGACATTCGATTCCTCTAGTCATTTCACTTCGGATACACTTCTGTTCAACAACAGAGTACGATTCTAGGATTTAGAATGCTGGAAGATAGGTTTTTCGTTATAACTGCGATTTCCTGCCGAACGGAGGCTCGGATTTGAAATCTGCTTGCGACATTCGATTCCTCTAGTCATTTCACTTCGGATACACTTCTGTTCAACAACAGAGTACGATTGTGGCAGTTAGAATGCTGGAAGACAGGTTTTTCGCTATAACTGCGATTTCCTGCCGAACGGAGGCTCGGATTTGAAATCTGCTTGCGACATTCGATTCCTCTAGTAATTTCACTACGGATACACTTCTGTTTAACAACAGAGTACGATTCTGGCAGTTAGAATGCTCGAAGACAGGTTTTTCGCTATAACTGCGATTTGCTGCCGAACGGAGGCTCGGATTTGAAATCTGCTTGCGGCATTCAATTCCTCTAGTCATTTCACTTCGGATACACTTCTGTTTAACAACAGAGTACAATTCTGGCACTTAGAATGCTGGAAGATAGGTTTTTCGCTATAACTGCGATTTCCTGCCGAACGGAGGCTCGGATTTGAAATCTGCTTGCGACATTCGATTCCTCTAGTCATTTCACTTCGGATACACTTCTGTTCAACAACAGAGTACGATTGTGGCAGTTAGAATGCTGGAAGATATGTTTTTCGTTATAACTGCGATTTCCTGCCGAACGGAGGCTCGGATTTGAAATCTCCTTGCGACATTCGATTCCTCTATTCATTTCACTTCGGATACACTTCTGTTTAACAACAGAGTACGATTCTGGCAGTTAGAATGCTGGAAGATAGGTTTTTCGTTATAACTGCGATTTCCAGCCGAACGGAGGCTCGGATTTGAATTTTGCTTGCGGCATTCGATTCCTCTATTCATTTCACTTCGGATACACTTCTGTTTCATAGCAGAGTACGATTGTGGCAGTTAGAATGCTGGAAGATAGGTTTTTCGTTATAACTGCGATTTCCAGCCGAACGGAGGCTCGGATTTGAATTTTGCTTGCGGCATTCGATTCCTCTATTCATTTCACTTCGGATACACTTCTGTTTCATAGCAGAGTACGATTGTGGCAGTTAGAATGCTGGAAGATAGGTTTTTCGTTATAACAGCGATTTCCTGGCGAACGGAGGCTCGGATTTGAAATCTGCTTGCGGCATTCGATTCCTCTAGTCATTTCACTTCGGATACACTTCTGTTTAACAACAGAGTACGATTGTGGCAGTTAGAATGCTGGAAGACAGGTTTTTCGCTATAACTGCGATTTCCTGCCGAACGGAGGCTCGGATTTGAAATCTGCTTGCGACATTCGATTCCTCTAGTCATTTCACTTCGGATACACTTCTGTTTCATAACAGAGTACAATTCTGGCACTTAGAATGCTGGAAGATAGGTTTTTCGCTATAACTGCGATTTGCTGCCGAACGGAGGCTCGGATTTGAAATCTGCTTGCGACATTCGATTCCTCTTGTCATTTCACTTCGGATACACTTCTGTTCAACAACAGAGTACGATTGTGGCAGTTAGAATGCTGGAAGATATGTTTTTCGTTATAACTGCGATTTCCTGCCGAACGGAGGCTCGGATTTGAAATCTGCTTGCGACATTCGATTCCTCTAGTCATTTCACTTCGGATACACTTCTGTTCAACAACAGAGTACGATTGTGGCAGTTAGAATGCTGGAAGATATGTTTTTCGTTATAACTGCGATTTCCTGCCGAGCGGAGGCTCGGATTTGAAATCTCCTTGCGACATTCGATTCCTCTAGTCATTTCACTTCGGATACACTTCTGTTCAACAACAGAGTACGATTGTGGCAGTTAGAATGCTGGAAGATATGTTTTTCGTTATAACTGCGATTTCCTGCCGAACGGAGGCTCGGATTTGAAATCTGCTTGCGACATTCGATTCCTCTAGTCATTTCACTTCGGATACACTTCTGTTCAACAACAGAGTACAATTCTAGGATTTAGAATGCTGGAAGATAGGTTTTTCGTTATAACAGCGATTTCCTGGCGAATGGAGGTTCGGAGTTGAGATCTGCTTGCGGCATTCAATTCCTCTAGTCATTTCACTTCGGATACACTTCTGTTTAACAACAGAGTACAATTCTGGCACTTAGAATGCTGTAAGATAGGTTTTTCGCTATAACTGCGATTTCCTGGCGAACGGAGGCTCGGATTTGAAATCTGCTTGCGACATTCGATTCCTCTAGTCATTTCACTTCGGATACACTTCTGTTCAACAACAGAGTACGATTGTGGCAGTTAGAATGCTGGAAGACAGGTTTTTCGCTATAACTGCGATTTCCTGCCGAACGGAGGCTCGGATTTGAAATCTGCTTGCGACATTCGATTCCTCTAGTCATTTCACTACGGATACACTTCTGTTTAACAACAGAGTACGATTCTGGCAGTTAGAATGCTCGAAGACAGGTTTTTCGCTATAACTGCGATTTGCTGCCGAACGGAGGCTCGGATTTGAAATCTGCTTGCGGCATTCAATTCCTCTAGTCATTTCACTTCGGATACACTTCTGTTTAACAACAGAGTACGATTCTGGCAGTTAGAATGCTGGAAGATATGTTTTTCGTTATAACTGCGATTTCCTGCCGAACGGAGGCTCGGATTTGAAATCTCCTTGCGACATTCGATTCCTCTATTCATTTCACTTCGGATACACTTCTGTTTCATAGCAGAGTACGATTGTGGCAGTTAGAATGCTGGAAGATAGGTTTTTCGCTATAACTGCGATTTGCTGCCGAACGGAGGCTCGGATTTGAAATCTGCTTGCGGCATTCAATTCCTCTAGTCATTTCACTTCGGATACACTTCTGTTTAACAACAGAGTACAATTCTGGCACTTAGAATGCTGGAAGATAGGTTTTTCGCTATAACTGCGATTTCCTGCCGAACGGAGGCTCGGATTTGAAATCTGCTTGCGACATTCGATTCCTCTAGTCATTTCACTTCGGATACACTTCTGTTCAACAACAGAGTACGATTGTGGCAGTTAGAATGCTGGAAGATATGTTTTTCGTTATAACTGCGATTTCCTGCCGAACGGAGGCTCGGATTTGAAATCTCCTTGCGACATTCGATTCCTCTATTCATTTCACTTCGGATACACTTCTGTTTAACAACAGAGTACGATTCTGGCAGTTAGAATGCTGGAAGATAGGTTTTTCGTTATAACTGCGATTTCCAGCCGAACGGAGGCTCGGATTTGAATTTTGCTTGCGGCATTCGATTCCTCTATTCATTTCACTTCGGATACACTTCTGTTTCATAGCAGAGTACGATTGTGGCAGTTAGAATGCTGGAAGATAGGTTTTTCGTTATAACTGCGATTTCCAGCCGAACGGAGGCTCGGATTTGAATTTTGCTTGCGGCATTCGATTCCTCTATTCATTTCACTTCGGATACACTTCTGTTTCATAGCAGAGTACGATTGTGGCAGTTAGAATGCTGGAAGATAGGTTTTTCGTTATAACTGCGATTTCCAGCCGAACGGAGGCTCGGATTTGAATTTTGGTTGCGGCATTCGATTCCTCTAGTCATTTCACTTCGGATACACTTCTGTTCAACAACAGAGTACGATTCTAGGATTTAGAATGCTGTAAGATAGGTTTTTCGCTATAACTGCGATTTCCTGGCGAACGGAGGTTCGGATTTGAAATCTGCTTGCGACATTCGATTCCTCTAGTCATTTCACTTCGGATACACTTCTGTTCAACAACAGAGTACGATTCTAGGATTTAGAATGCTGGAAGATAGGTTTTTCGTTATAACTGCGATTTCCTGCCGAACGGAGGCTCGGATTTGAAATCTGCTTGCGACATTCGATTCCTCTAGTCATTTCACTTCGGATACACTTCTGTTCAACAACAGAGTACGATTGTGGCAGTTAGAATGCTGGAAGACAGGTTTTTCGCTATAACTGCGATTTCCTGCCGAACGGAGGCTCGGATTTGAAATCTGCTTGCGACATTCGATTCCTCTAGTAATTTCACTACGGATACACTTCTGTTTAACAACAGAGTACGATTCTGGCAGTTAGAATGCTCGAAGACAGGTTTTTCGCTATAACTGCGATTTGCTGCCGAACGGAGGCTCGGATTTGAAATCTGCTTGCGGCATTCAATTCCTCTAGTCATTTCACTTCGGATACACTTCTGTTTAACAACAGAGTACAATTCTGGCACTTAGAATGCTGGAAGATAGGTTTTTCGCTATAACTGCGATTTCCTGCCGAACGGAGGCTCGGATTTGAAATCTGCTTGCGACATTCGATTCCTCTAGTCATTTCACTTCGGATACACTTCTGTTTAACAACAGAGTACGATTGTGGCAGTTAGAATGCTGGAAGATATGTTTTTCGTTATAACTGCGATTTCCTGCCGAACGGAGGCTCGGATTTGAAATCTCCTTGCGACATTCGATTCCTCTATTCATTTCACTTCGGATACACTTCTGTTTAACAACAGAGTACGATTCTGGCAGTTAGAATGCTGGAAGATAGGTTTTTCGTTATAACTGCGATTTCCAGCCGAACGGAGGCTCGGATTTGAATTTTGCTTGCGGCATTCGATTCCTCTATTCATTTCACTTCGGATACACTTCTGTTTCATAGCAGAGTACGATTGTGGCAGTTAGAATGCTGGAAGATAGGTTTTTCGTTATAACTGCGATTTCCAGCCGAACGGAGGCTCGGATTTGAATTTTGCTTGCGGCATTCGATTCCTCTATTCATTTCACTTCGGATACACTTCTGTTTCATAGCAGAGTACGATTGTGGCAGTTAGAATGCTGGAAGATAGGTTTTTCGTTATAACAGCGATTTCCTGGCGAACGGAGGCTCGGATTTGAAATCTGCTTGCGGCATTCGATTCCTCTAGTCATTTCACTTCGGATACACTTCTGTTTAACAACAGAGTACGATTGTGGCAGTTAGAATGCTGGAAGACAGGTTTTTCGCTATAACTGCGATTTCCTGCCGAACGGAGGCTCGGATTTGAAATCTGCTTGCGACATTCGATTCCTCTAGTCATTTCACTTCGGATACACTTCTGTTTCATAACAGAGTACAATTCTGGCACTTAGAATGCTGGAAGATAGGATTTTCGCTATAACTGCGATTTGCTGCCGAACGGAGGCTCGGATTTGAAATCTGCTTGCGACATTCGATTCCTCTTGTCATTTCACTTCGGATACACTTCTGTTCAACAACAGAGTACGATTGTGGCAGTTAGAATGCTGGAAGATATGTTTTTCGTTATAACTGCGATTTCCTGCCGAACGGAGGCTCGGATTTGAAATCTGCTTGCGACATTCGATTCCTCTAGTCATTTCACTTCGGATACACTTCTGTTCAACAACAGAGTACGATTGTGGCAGTTAGAATGCTGGAAGATATGTTTTTCGTTATAACTGCGATTTCCTGCCGAGCGGAGGCTCGGATTTGAAATCTCCTTGCGACATTCGATTCCTCTAGTCATTTCACTTCGGATACACTTCTGTTCAACAACAGAGTACGATTGTGGCAGTTAGAATGCTGGAAGATATGTTTTTCGTTATAACTGCGATTTCCTGCCGAACGGAGGCTCGGATTTGAAATCTGCTTGCGACATTCGATTCCTCTAGTCATTTCACTTCGGATACACTTCTGTTCAACAACAGAGTACAATTCTAGGATTTAGAATGCTGGAAGATAGGTTTTTCGTTATAACAGCGATTTCCTGGCGAATGGAGGTTCGGAGTTGAGATCTGCTTGCGGCATTCAATTCCTCTAGTCATTTCACTTCGGATACACTTCTGTTTAACAACAGAGTACAATTCTGGCACTTAGAATGCTGTAAGATAGGTTTTTCGCTATAACTGCGATTTCCTGGCGAACGGAGGCTCGGATTTGAAATCTGCTTGCGACATTCGATTCCTCTAGTCATTTCACTTCGGATACACTTCTGTTCAACAACAGAGTACGATTGTGGCAGTTAGAATGCTGGAAGACAGGTTTTTCGCTATAACTGCGATTTCCTGCCGAACGGAGGCTCGGATTTGAAATCTGCTTGCGACATTCGATTCCTCTAGTCATTTCACTACGGATACACTTCTGTTTAACAACAGAGTACGATTCTGGCAGTTAGAATGCTCGAAGACAGGTTTTTCGCTATAACTGCGATTTGCTGCCGAACGGAGGCTCGGATTTGAAATCTGCTTGCGGCATTCAATTCCTCTAGTCATTTCACTTCGGATACACTTCTGTTTAACAACAGAGTACGATTCTGGCAGTTAGAATGCTGGAAGATATGTTTTTCGTTATAACTGCGATTTCCTGCCGAACGGAGGCTCGGATTTGAAATCTCCTTGCGACATTCGATTCCTCTATTCATTTCACTTCGGATACACTTCTGTTTCATAGCAGAGTACGATTGTGGCAGTTAGAATGCTGGAAGATAGGTTTTTCGCTATAACTGCGATTTGCTGCCGAACGGAGGCTCGGATTTGAAATCTGCTTGCGGCATTCAATTCCTCTAGTCATTTCACTTCGGATACACTTCTGTTTAACAACAGAGTACAATTCTGGCACTTAGAATGCTGGAAGATAGGTTTTTCGCTATAACTGCGATTTCCTGCCGAACGGAGGCTCGGATTTGAAATCTGCTTGCGACATTCGATTCCTCTAGTCATTTCACTTCGGATACACTTCTGTTCAACAACAGAGTACGATTGTGGCAGTTAGAATGCTGGAAGATATGTTTTTCGTTATAACTGCGATTTCCTGCCGAACGGAGGCTCGGATTTGAAATCTCCTTGCGACATTCGATTCCTCTATTCATTTCACTTCGGATACACTTCTGTTTAACAACAGAGTACGATTCTGGCAGTTAGAATGCTGGAAGATAGGTTTTTCGTTATAACTGCGATTTCCAGCCGAACGGAGGCTCGGATTTGAATTTTGCTTGCGGCATTCGATTCCTCTATTCATTTCACTTCGGATACACTTCTGTTTCATAGCAGAGTACGATTGTGGCAGTTAGAATGCTGGAAGATAGGTTTTTCGTTATAACTGCGATTTCCAGCCGAACGGAGGCTCGGATTTGAATTTTGCTTGCGGCATTCGATTCCTCTATTCATTTCACTTCGGATACACTTCTGTTTCATAGCAGAGTACGATTGTGGCAGTTAGAATGCTGGAAGATAGGTTTTTCGTTATAACAGCGATTTCCTGGCGAACGGAGGCTCGGATTTGAAATCTGCTTGCGGCATTCGATTCCTCTAGTCATTTCACTTCGGATACACTTCTGTTTAACAACAGAGTACGATTGTGGCAGTTAGAATGCTGGAAGACAGGTTTTTCGCTATAACTGCGATTTCCTGCCGAACGGAGGCTCGGATTTGAAATCTGCTTGCGACATTCGATTCCTCTAGTCATTTCACTTCGGATACACTTCTGTTTCATAACAGAGTACAATTCTGGCACTTAGAATGCTGGAAGATAGGTTTTTCGCTATAACTGCGATTTCCTGCCGAACGGAGGCTCGGATTTGAAATCTGCTTGCGACATTCGATTCCTCTAGTCATTTCACTTCGGATACACTTCTGTTCAACAACAGAGTACGATTGTGGCAGTTAGAATGCTGGAAGATATGTTTTTCGTTTTAACTGCGATTTCCTGCCGAACGGAGGCTCGGATTTGAAATCTGCTTGTGACATTCGATTCCTCTAGTCATTTCACTTCGGATACACTTCTGTTTAACAACAGAGTACAATTCTGGCACTTAAAATACTGGAAGATAGGTTTTTCGCTATAACTGCGATTTCCTGCCGAACGGAGGCTCGGATTTGAAATCTGCTTGCGACATTCGATTCCTCTAGTCATTTCACTTCGGATACACTTCTGTTTAACAACAGAGTACAATTCTGGCACTTAAAATACTGGAAGATAGGTTTTTCGCTATAACTGCGATTTCCTGCCGAACGGAGGCTCGGATTTGAAATCTGCTTGCGACATTCGATTCCTCTAGTCATTTCACTTCGGATACACTTCTGTTCAACAACAGAGTACGATTGTGGCAGTTAGAATGCTGGAAGATATGTTTTTCGTTATAACTGCGATTTCCTGCCGAGCGGAGGCTCGGATTTGAAATCTCCTTGCGACATTCGATTCCTCTAGTCATTTCACTTCGGATACACTTCTGTTCAACAACAGAGTACGATTGTGGCAGTTAGAATGCTGGAAGATATGTTTTTCGTTATAACTGCGATTTCCTGCCGAACGGAGGCTCGGATTTGAAATCTGCTTGCGACATTCGATTCCTCTAGTCATTTCACTTCGGATACACTTCTGTTCAACAACAGAGTACAATTCTAGGATTTAGAATGCTGGAAGATAGGTTTTTCGTTATAACAGCGATTTCCTGGCGAACGGAGGTTCGGAGTTGAGATCTGCTTGCGGCATTCAATTCCTCTAGTCATTTCACTTCGGATACACTTCTGTTTAACAACAGAGTACAATTCTGGCACTTAGAATGCTGTAAGATAGGTTTTTCGCTATAACTGCGATTTCCTGGCGAACGGAGGCTCGGATTTGAAATCTGCTTGCGACATTCGATTCCTCTAGTCATTTCACTTCGGATACACTTCTGTTCAACAACAGAGTACGATTCTAGGATTTAGAATGCTGGAAGATAGGTTTTTCGTTATAACAGCGATTTCCTGGCGAACGGAGGCTCGGATTTGAAATCTGCTTGCGACATTCGATTCCTCTAGTCATTTCACTTCGGATACACTTCTGTTCAACAACAGAGTACGATTGTGGCAGTTAGAATGCTGGAAGACAGGTTTTTCGCTATAACTGCGATTTCCTGCCGAACGGAGGCTCGGATTTGAAATCTGCTTGCGACATTCGATTCCTCTAGTCATTTCACTACGGATACACTTCTGTTTAACAACAGAGTACGATTCTGGCAGTTAGAATGCTCGAAGACAGGTTTTTCGCTATAACTGCGATTTGCTGCCGAACGGAGGCTCGGATTTGAAATCTGCTTGCGGCATTCAATTCCTCTAGTCATTTCACTTCGGATACACTTCTGTTTAACAACAGAGTACAATTCTGGCACTTAGAATGCTGGAAGATAGGTTTTTCGCTATAACTGCGATTTCCTGCCGAACGGAGGCTCGGATTTGAAATCTGCTTGCGACATTCGATTCCTCTAGTCATTTCACTTCGGATACACTTCTGTTCAACAACAGAGTACGATTGTGGCAGTTAGAATGCTGGAAGATAGGTTTTTCGCTATAACTGCGATTTCCAGCCGAACGGAGGCTCGGATTTGAATTTTGCTTGCGGCATTCGATTCCTCTATTCATTTCACTTCGGATACACTTCTGTTTCATAGCGGAGTACGATTGTGGCAGTTAGAATGCTGGAAGATAGGTTTTTCGTTATAACTGCGATTTCCAGCCGAACGGAGGCTCGGATTTGAATTTTGCTTGCGGCATTCGATTCCTCTATTCATTTCACTTCGGATACACTTCTGTTTCATAGCAGAGTACGATTGTGGCAGTTAGAATGCTGGAAGATAGGTTTTTCGTTATAACAGCGATTTCCTGGCGAACGGAGGCTCGGATTTGAAATCTGCTTGCGGCATTCGATTCCTCTAGTCATTTCACTTCGGATACACTTCTGTTTAACAACAGAGTACGATTGTGGCAGTTAGAATGCTGGAAGACAGGTTTTTCGCTATAACTGCGATTTCCTGCCGAACGGAGGCTCGGATTTGAAATCTGCTTGCGACATTCGATTCCTCTAGTCATTTCACTTCGGATACACTTCTGTTTCATAACAGAGTACAATTCTGGCACTTAGAATGCTGGAAGATAGGTTTTTCGCTATAACTGCGATTTCCTGCCGAACGGAGGCTCGGATTTGAAATCTGCTTGCGACATTCGATTCCTCTAGTCATTTCACTTCGGATACACTTCTGTTCAACAACAGAGTACGATTGTGGCAGTTAGAATGCTGGAAGATATGTTTTTCGTTATAACTGCGATTTCCTGCCGAACGGAGGCTCGGATTTGAAATCTGCTTGCGACATTCGATTCCTCTAGTCATTTCACTTCGGATACACTTCTGTTTAACAACAGAGTACAATTCTGGCACTTAAAATACTGGAAGATAGGTTTTTCGCTATAACTGCGATTTCCTGCCGAACGGAGGCTCGGATTTGAAATCTGCTTGCGACATTCGATTCCTCTAGTCATTTCACTTCGGATACACTTCTGTTTAACAACAGAGTACAATTCTGGCACTTAAAATACTGGAAGATAGGTTTTTCGCTATAACTGCGATTTCCTGCCGAACGGAGGCTCGGATTTGAAATCTGCTTGCGACATTCGATTCCTCTAGTCATTTCACTTCGGATACACTTCTGTTCAACAACAGAGTACGATTGTGGCAGTTAGAATGCTGGAAGATATGTTTTTCGTTATAACTGCGATTTCCTGCCGAACGGAGGCTCGGATTTGAAATCTGCTTGCGACATTCGATTCCTCTAGTCATTTCACTTCGGATACACTTCTGTTCAACAACAGAGTACAATTCTAGGATTTAGAATGCTGGAAGATAGGTTTTTCGTTATAACAGCGATTTCCTGGCGAACGGAGGTTCGGAGTTGAGATCTGCTTGCGGCATTCAATTCCTCTAGTCATTTCACTTCGGATACACTTCTGTTTAACAACAGAGTACAATTCTGGCACTTAGAATGCTGTAAGATAGGTTTTTCGCTATAACTGCGATTTCCTGGCGAACGGAGGCTCGGATTTGAAATCTGCTTGCGACATTCGATTCCTCTAGTCATTTCACTTCGGATACACTTCTGTTTCATAACAGAGTACAATTCTGGCACTTAGAATGCTGGAAGATAGGTTTTTCGCTATAACTGCGATTTCCTGCCGAACGGAGGCTCGGATTTGAAATCTGCTTGCGACATTCGATTCCTCTAGTCATTTCACTTCGGATACACTTCTGTTCAACAACAGAGTACGATTGTGGCAGTTAGAATGCTGGAAGATATGTTTTTCGTTATAACTGCGATTTCCTGCCGAACGGAGGCTCGGATTTGAAATCTGCTTGCGACATTCGATTCCTCTAGTCATTTCACTTCGGATACACTTCTGTTTAACAACAGAGTACAATTCTGGCACTTAAAATACTGGAAGATAGGTTTTTCGCTATAACTGCGATTTCCTGCCGAACGGAGGCTCGGATTTGAAATCTGCTTGCGACATTCGATTCCTCTAGTCATTTCACTTCGGATACACTTCTGTTTAACAACAGAGTACAATTCTGGCACTTAAAATACTGGAAGATAGGTTTTTCGCTATAACTGCGATTTCCTGCCGAACGGAGGCTCGGATTTGAAATCTGCTTGCGACATTCGATTCCTCTAGTCATTTCACTTCGGATACACTTCTGTTCAACAACAGAGTACGATTGTGGCAGTTAGAATGCTGGAAGATATGTTTTTCGTTATAACTGCGATTTCCTGCCGAACGGAGGCTCGGATTTGAAATCTGCTTGCGACATTCGATTCCTCTAGTCATTTCACTTCGGATACACTTCTGTTCAACAACAGAGTACAATTCTAGGATTTAGAATGCTGGAAGATAGGTTTTTCGTTATAACAGCGATTTCCTGGCGAACGGAGGTTCGGAGTTGAGATCTGCTTGCGGCATTCAATTCCTCTAGTCATTTCACTTCGGATACACTTCTGTTTAACAACAGAGTACAATTCTGGCACTTAGAATGCTGTAAGATAGGTTTTTCGCTATAACTGCGATTTCCTGGCGAACGGAGGCTCGGATTTGAAATCTGCTTGCGACATTCGATTCCTCTAGTCATTTCACTTCGGATACACTTCTGTTTCATAACAGAGTACAATTCTGGCACTTAGAATGCTGGAAGATAGGTTTTTCGCTATAACTGCGATTTCCTGCCGAACGGAGGCTCGGATTTGAAATCTCCTTGCGACATTCGATTCCTCTATTCATTTCACTTCGGATACACTTCTGTTTAACAACAGAGTACGATTCTGGCAGTTAGAATGCTGGAAGATAGGTTTTTCGTTATAACTGCGATTTCCAGCCGAACGGAGGCTCGGATTTGAATTTTGCTTGCGGCATTCGATTCCTCTATTCATTTCACTTCGGATACACTTCTGTTTCATAGCAGAGTACGATTGTGGCAGTTAGAATGCTGGAAGATAGGTTTTTCGTTATAACTGCGATTTCCAGCCGAACGGAGGCTCGGATTTGAAATCTGCTTGCGACATTCGATTCCTCTAGTCATTTCACTTCGGATACACTTCTGTTCAACAACAGAGTACGATTGTGGCAGTTAGAATGCTGGAAGACAGGTTTTTCGCTATAACTGCGATTTCCTGCCGAACGGAGGCTCGGATTTGAAATCTGCTTGCGACATTCGATTCCTCTAGTCATTTCACTACGGATACACTTCTGTTTAACAACAGAGTACGATTCTGGCAGTTAGAATGCTCGAAGACAGGTTTTTCGCTATAACTGCGATTTGCTGCCGAACGGAGGCTCGGATTTGAAATCTGCTTGCGGCATTCAATTCCTCTAGTCATTTCACTTCGGATACACTTCTGTTTAACAACAGAGTACAATTCTGGCACTTAGAATGCTGGAAGATAGGTTTTTCGCTATAACTGCGATTTCCTGCCGAACGGAGGCTCGGATTTGAAATCTGCTTGCGACATTCGATTCCTCTAGTCATTTCACTTCGGATACACTTCTGTTCAACAACAGAGTACGATTGTGGCAGTTAGAATGCTGGAAGATATGTTTTTCGTTATAACTGCGATTTCCTGCCGAACGGAGGCTCGGATTTGAAATCTCCTTGCGACATTCGATTCCTCTATTCATTTCACTTCGGATACACTTCTGTTTAACAACAGAGTACGATTCTGGCAGTTAGAATGCTGGAAGATAGGTTTTTCGTTATAACTGCGATTTCCAGCCGAACGGAGGCTCGGATTTGAATTTTGCTTGCGGCATTCGATTCCTCTATTCATTTCACTTCGGATACACTTCTGTTTCATAGCAGAGTACGATTGTGGCAGTTAGAATGCTGGAAGATAGGTTTTTCGTTATAACTGCGATTTCCTGCCGAACGGAGGCTCGGATTTGAATTTTGCTTGCGGCATTCGATTCCTCTATTCATTTCACTTCGGATACACTTCTGTTTCATAGCAGAGTACGATTGTGGCAGTTAGAATGCTGGAAGATAGGTTTTTCGTTATAACTGCGATTTCCTGGCGAACGGAGGCTCGGATTTGAAATCTGCTTGCGGCATTCGATTCCTCTAGTCATTTCACTTCGGATACACTTCTGTTTAACAACAGAGTACGATTGTGGCAGTTAGAATGCTGGAAGACAGGTTTTTCGCTATAACTGCGATTTCCTGCCGAACGGAGGCTCGGATTTGAAATCTGCTTGCGACATTCGATTCCTCTAGTCATTTCACTTCGGATACACTTCTGTTTCATAACAGAGTACAATTCTGGCACTTAGAATGCTGGAAGATAGGTTTTTCGCTATAACTGCGATTTCCTGCCGAACGGAGGCTCGGATTTGAAATCTGCTTGCGACATTCGATTCCTCTAGTCATTTCACTTCGGATACACTTCTGTTCAACAACAGAGTACGATTGTGGCAGTTAGAATGCTGGAAGATAGGTTTTTCGTTATAACTGCGATTTCCTGCCGAACGGAGGCTCGGATTTGAAATCTCCTTGCGACATTCGATTCCTCTATTCATTTCACTTCGGATACACTTCTGTTTAACAACAGAGTACGATTCTGGCAGTTAGAATGCTGGAAGATAGGTTTTTCGTTATAACTGCGATTTCCAGCCGAACGGAGGCTCGGATTTGAATTTTGCTTGCGGCATTCGATTCCTCTATTCATTTCACTTCGGATACACTTCTGTTTCATAGCAGAGTACGATTGTGGCAGTTAGAATGCTGGAAGATAGGTTTTTCGTTATAACTGCGATTTCCAGCCGAACGGAGGCTCGGATTTGAATTTTGCTTGCGGCATTCGATTCCTCTATTCATTTCACTTCGGATACACTTCTGTTTCATAGCAGAGTACGATTGTGGCAGTTAGAATGCTGGAAGATAGGTTTTTCGTTATAACAGCGATTTCCTGGCGAACGGAGGCTCGGATTTGAAATCTGCTTGCGGCATTCGATTCCTCTAGTCATTTCACTTCGGATACACTTCTGTTTAACAACAGAGTACGATTGTGGCAGTTAGAATGCTGGAAGACAGGTTTTTCGCTATAACTGCGATTTCCTGCCGAACGGAGGCTCGGATTTGAAATCTGCTTGCGACATTCGATTCCTCTAGTCATTTCACTTCGGATACACTTCTGTTTCATAACAGAGTACAATTCTGGCACTTAGAATGCTGGAAGATAGGTTTTTCGCTATAACTGCGATTTCCTGCCGAACGGAGGCTCGGATTTGAAATCTGCTTGCGACATTCGATTCCTCTAGTCATTTCACTTCGGATACACTTCTGTTCAACAACAGAGTACGATTGTGGCAGTTAGAATGCTGGAAGATATGTTTTTCGTTATAACTGCGATTTCCTGCCGAACGGAGGCTCGGATTTGAAATCTGCTTGCGACATTCGATTCCTCTAGTCATTTCACTTCGGATACACTTCTGTTCAACAACAGAGTACGATTGTGGCAGTTAGAATGCTGGAAGATATGTTTTTCGTTATAACTGCGATTTCCTGCCGAACGGAGGCTCGGATTTGAAATCTCCTTGCGACATTCGATTCCTCTATTCATTTCACTTCGGATACACTTCTGTTTAACAACAGAGTACGATTCTGGCAGTTAGAATGCTGGAAGATAGGTTTTTCGTTATAACTGCGATTTCCAGCCGAACGGAGGCTCGGATTTGAATTTTGCTTGCGGCATTCGATTCCTCTATTCATTTCACTTCGGATACACTTCTGTTTCATAGCAGAGTACGATTGTGGCAGTTAGAATGCTGGAAGATAGGTTTTTCGTTATAACTGCGATTTCCAGCCGAACGGAGGCTCGGATTTGAATTTTGCTTGCGGCATTCGATTCCTCTATTCATTTCACTTCGGATACACTTCTGTTTCATAGCAGAGTACGATTGTGGCAGTTAGAATGCTGGAAGATAGGTTTTTCGTTATAACAGCGATTTCCTGGCGAACGGAGGCTCGGATTTGAAATCTGCTTGCGGCATTCGATTCCTCTAGTCATTTCACTTCGGATACACTTCTGTTTAACAACAGAGTACGATTCTGGCAGTTAGAATGCTGGAAGATAGGTTTTTCGTTATAACTGCGATTTCCAGCCGAACGGAGGCTCGGATTTGAATTTTGCTTGCGGCATTCGATTCCTCTATTCATTTCACTTCGGATACACTTCTGTTTCATAGCAGAGTACGATTGTGGCAGTTAGAATGCTGGAAGATAGGTTTTTCGTTATAACAGCGATTTCCTGGCGAACGGAGGCTCGGATTTGAAATCTGCTTGCGGCATTCGATTCCTCTAGTCATTTCACTTCGGATACACTTCTGTTTAACAACAGAGTACGATTGTGGCAGTTAGAATGCTGGAAGACAGGTTTTTCGCTATAACTGCGATTTCCTGCCGAACGGAGGCTCGGATTTGAAATCTGCTTGCGACATTCGATTCCTCTAGTCATTTCACTTCGGATACACTTCTGTTTCATAACAGAGTACAATTCTGGCACTTAGAATGCTGGAAGATAGGTTTTTCGCTATAACTGCGATTTCCTGCCGAACGGAGGCTCGGATTTGAAATCTGCTTGCGACATTCGATTCCTCTAGTCATTTCACTTCGGATACACTTCTGTTCAACAACAGAGTACGATTGTGGCAGTTAGAATGCTGGAAGATATGTTTTTCGTTATAACTGCGATTTCCTGCCGAACGGAGGCTCGGATTTGAAATCTCCTTGCGACATTCGATTCCTCTATTCATTTCACTTCGGATACACTTCTGTTTAACAACAGAGTACGATTCTGGCAGTTAGAATGCTGGAAGATAGGTTTTTCGTTATAACTGCGATTTCCAGCCGAACGGAGGCTCGGATTTGAATTTTGCTTGCGGCATTCGATTCCTCTATTCATTTCACTTCGGATACACTTCTGTTTCATAGCAGAGTACGATTGTGGCAGTTAGAATGCTGGAAGATAGGTTTTTCGTTATAACTGCGATTTCCAGCCGAACGGAGGCTCGGATTTGAATTTTGCTTGCGGCATTCGATTCCTCTATTCATTTCACTTCGGATACACTTCTGTTTCATAGTAGAGTACGATTGTGGCAGTTAGAATGCTGGAAGATAGGTTTTTCGTTATAACAGCGATTTCCTGGCGAACGGAGGCTCGGATTTGAAATCTGCTTGCGGCATTCGATTCCTCTAGTCATTTCACTTCGGATACACTTCTGTTTAACAACAGAGTACGATTGTGGCAGTTAGAATGCTGGAAGACAGGTTTTTCGCTATAACTGCGATTTCCTGCCGAACGGAGGCTCGGATTTGAAATCTGCTTGCGACATTCGATTCCTCTAGTCATTTCACTTCGGATACACTTCTGTTTCATAACAGAGTACAATTCTGGCACTTAGAATGCTGGAAGATAGGTTTTTCGCTATAACTGCGATTTCCTGCCGAACGGAGGCTCGGATTTGAAATCTGCTTGCGACATTCGATTCCTCTAGTCATTTCACTTCGGATACACTTCTGTTCAACAACAGAGTACGATTGTGGCAGTTAGAATGCTGGAAGATATGTTTTTCGTTATAACTGCGATTTCCTGCCGAACGGAGGCTCGGATTTGAAATCTGCTTGCGACATTCGATTCCTCTAGTCATTTCACTTCGGATACACTTCTGTTCAACAACAGAGTACGATTGTGGCAGTTAGAATGCTGGAAGATATGTTTTTCGTTATAACTGCGATTTCCTGCCGAACGGAGGCTCGGATTTGAAATCTCCTTGCGACATTCGATTCCTCTATTCATTTCACTTCGGATACACTTCTGTTTAACAACAGAGTACGATTCTGGCAGTTAGAATGCTGGAAGATAGGTTTTTCGTTATAACTGCGATTTCCAGCCGAACGGAGGCTCGGATTTGAATTTTGCTTGCGGCATTCGATTCCTCTATTCATTTCACTTCGGATACACTTCTGTTTCATAGCAGAGTACGATTGTGGCAGTTAGAATGCTGGAAGATAGGTTTTTCGTTATAACTGCGATTTCCAGCCGAACGGAGGCTCGGATTTGAATTTTGCTTGCGGCATTCAATTCCTCTAGTCATTTCACTTCGGATACACTTCTGTTCAACAACAGAGTATGATTGTGGCAGTTAGAATGCTGGAAGATATGTTTTTCGTTATAACTGCGATTTCCTGCCGAGCGGAGGCTCGGATTTGAAATCTCCTTGCGACATTCGATTCCTCTAGTCATTTCACTTCGGATACACTTCTGTTTCATAGCAGAGTACGATTGTGGCAGTTAGAATGCTGGAAGATAGGTTTTTCGTTATAACAGCGATTTCCTGGCGAACGGAGGCTCGGATTTGAAATCTGCTTGCGGCATTCGATTCCTCTAGTCATTTCACTTCGGATACACTTCTGTTTAACAACAGAGTACGATTCTGGCAGTTAGAATGCTGGAAGATAGGTTTTTCGTTATAACTGCGATTTCCAGCCGAACGGAGGCTCGGATTTGAATTTTGCTTGCGGCATTCGATTCCTCTATTCATTTCACTTCGGATACACTTCTGTTTCATAGCAGAGTACGATTGTGGCAGTTAGAATGCTGGAAGATAGGTTTTTCGTTATAACAGCGATTTCCTGGCGAACGGAGGCTCGGATTTGAAATCTGCTTGCGGCATTCGATTCCTCTAGTCATTTCACTTCGGATACACTTCTGTTTAACAACAGAGTACGATTGTGGCAGTTAGAATGCTGGAAGACAGGTTTTTCGCTATAACTGCGATTTCCTGCCGAACGGAGGCTCGGATTTGAAATCTGCTTGCGACATTCGATTCCTCTAGTCATTTCACTTCGGATACACTTCTGTTTCATAACAGAGTACAATTCTGGCACTTAGAATGCTGGAAGATAGGTTTTTCGCTATAACTGCGATTTCCTGCCGAACGGAGGCTCGGATTTGAAATCTGCTTGCGACATTCGATTCCTCTAGTCATTTCACTTCGGATACACTTCTGTTCAACAACAGAGTACGATTGTGGCAGTTAGAATGCTGGAAGATATGTTTTTCGTTATAACTGCGATTTCCTGCCGAACGGAGGCTCGGATTTGAAATCTGCTTGCGACATTCGATTCCTCTAGTCATTTCACTTCGGATACACTTCTGTTCAACAACAGAGTACGATTGTGGCAGTTAGAATGCTGGAAGATATGTTTTTCGTTATAACTGCGATTTCCTGCCGAACGGAGGCTCGGATTTGAAATCTCCTTGCGACATTCGATTCCTCTATTCATTTCACTTCGGATACACTTCTGTTTAACAACAGAGTACGATTCTGGCAGTTAGAATGCTGGAAGATAGGTTTTTCGTTATAACTGCGATTTCCAGCCGAACGGAGGCTCGGATTTGAATTTTGCTTGCGGCATTCGATTCCTCTATTCATTTCACTTCGGATACACTTCTGTTTCATAGCAGAGTACGATTGTGGCAGTTAGAATGCTGGAAGATAGGTTTTTCGTTATAACTGCGATTTCCTGCCGAACGGAGGCTCGGATTTGAATTTTGCTTGCGGCATTCGATTCCTCTATTCATTTCACTTCGGATACACTTCTGTTTCATAGCAGAGTACGATTGTGGCAGTTAGAATGCTGGAAGATAGGTTTTTCGTTATAACAGCGATTTCCTGGCGAACGGAGGCTCGGATTTGAAATCTGCTTGCGGCATTCGATTCCTCTAGTCATTTCACTTCGGATACACTTCTGTTTAACAACAGAGTACGATTCTGGCAGTTAGAATGCTGGAAGATAGGTTTTTCGTTATAACTGCGATTTCCAGCCGAACGGAGGCTCGGATTTGAATTTTGCTTGCGGCATTCGATTCCTCTATTCATTTCACTTCGGATACACTTCTGTTTCATAGCAGAGTACGATTGTGGCAGTTAGAATGCTGGAAGATAGGTTTTTCGTTATAACTGCGATTTCCAGCCGAACGGAGGCTCGGATTTGAATTTTGCTTGCGGCATTCGATTCCTCTATTCATTTCACTTCGGATACACTTCTGTTTCATAGCAGAGTACGATTGTGGCAGTTAGAATGCTGGAAGATAGGTTTTTCGTTATAACTGCGATTTCCTGCCGAACGGAGGCTCGGATTTGAAATCTGCTTGCGGCATTCGATTCCTCTAGTCATTTCACTTCGGATACACTTCTGTTTAACAACAGAGTACGATTGTGGCAGTTAGAATGCTGGAAGACAGGTTTTTCGCTATAACTGCGATTTCCTGCCGAACGGAGGCTCGGATTTGAAATCTGCTTGCGACATTCGATTCCTCTAGTCATTTCACTTCGGATACACTTCTGTTTCATAACAGAGTACAATTCTGGCACTTAGAATGCTGGAAGATAGGTTTTTCGCTATAACTGCGATTTCCTGCCGAACGGAGGCTCGGATTTGAAATCTGCTTGCAACATTCGATTCCTCTAGTCATTTCACTTCGGATACACTTCTGTTCAACAACAGAGTACGATTGTGGCAGTTAGAATGCTGGAAGATATGTTTTTCGTTATAACTGCGATTTCCTGCCGAACGGAGGCTCGGATTTGAAATCTGCTTGCGACATTCGATTCCTCTAGTCATTTCACTTCGGATACACTTCTGTTCAACAACAGAGTACGATTGTGGCAGTTAGAATGCTGGAAGATATGTTTTTCGTTATAACTGCGATTTCCTGCCGAACGGAGGCTCGGATTTGAAATCTCCTTGCGACATTCGATTCCTCTATTCATTTCACTTCGGATACACTTCTGTTTAACAACAGAGTACGATTCTGGCAGTTAGAATGCTGGAAGATATGTTTTTCGTTATAACTGCGATTTCCAGCCGAACGGAGGCTCGGATTTGAATTTTGCTTGCGGCATTCGATTCCTCTATTCATTTCACTTCGGATACACTTCTGTTTCATAGCAGAGTACGATTGTGGCAGTTAGAATGCTGGAAGATAGGTTTTTCGTTATAACTGCGATTTCCAGCCGAACGGAGGCTCGGATTTGAATTTTGCTTGCGGCATTCGATTCCTCTATTCATTTCACTTCGGATACACTTCTGTTTCATAGCAGAGTACGATTGTGGCAGTTAGAATGCTGGAAGATATGTTTTTCGTTATAACTGCGATTTCCTGCCGAACGGAGGCTCGGATTTGAAATCTCCTTGCGACATTCGATTCCTCTATTCATTTCACTTCGGATACACTTCTGTTTAACAACAGAGTACGATTCTGGCAGTTAGAATGCTGGAAGATAGGTTTTTCGTTATAACTGCGATTTCCAGCCGAACGGAGGCTCGGATTTGAATTTTGCTTGCGGCATTCGATTCCTCTATTCATTTCACTTCGGATACACTTCTGTTTCATAGCAGAGTACGATTGTGGCAGTTAGAATGCTGGAAGATAGGTTTTTCGTTATAACAGCGATTTCCTGGCGAACGGAGGCTCGGATTTGAAATCTGCTTGCGGCATTCGATTCCTCTAGTCATTTCACTTCGGATACACTTCTGTTTAACAACAGAGTACGATTGTGGCAGTTAGAATGCTGGAAGACAGGTTTTTCGCTATAACTGCGATTTCCTGCCGAACGGAGGCTCGGATTTGAAATCTGCTTGCGACATTCGATTCCTCTAGTCATTTCACTTCGGATACACTTCTGTTTCATAACAGAGTACAATTCTGGCACTTAGAATGCTGGAAGATAGGTTTTTCGCTATAACTGCGATTTCCTGCCGAACGGAGGCTCGGATTTGAAATCTGCTTGCAACATTCGATTCCTCTAGTCATTTCACTTCGGATACACTTCTGTTCAACAACAGAGTACGATTGTGGCAGTTAGAATGCTGGAAGATATGTTTTTCGTTATAACTGCGATTTCCTGCCGAACGGAGGCTCGGATTTGAAATCTGCTTGCGACATTCGATTCCTCTAGTCATTTCACTTCGGATACACTTCTGTTCAACAACAGAGTACGATTGTGGCAGTTAGAATGCTGGAAGATATGTTTTTCGTTATAACTGCGATTTCCTGCCGAACGGAGGCTCGGATTTGAAATCTCCTTGCGACATTCGATTCCTCTATTCATTTCACTTCGGATACACTTCTGTTTAACAACAGAGTACGATTCTGGCAGTTAGAATGCTGGAAGATAGGTTTTTCGTTATAACTGCGATTTCCAGCCGAACGGAGGCTCGGATTTGAATTTTGCTTGCGGCATTCGATTCCTCTATTCATTTCACTTCGGATACACTTCTGTTTCATAGCAGAGTACGATTGTGGCAGTTAGAATGCTGGAAGATAGGTTTTTCGTTATAACTGCGATTTCCAGCCGAACGGAGGCTCGGATTTGAATTTTGCTTGCGGCATTCGATTCCTCTATTCATTTCACTTCGGATACACTTCTGTTTCATAGCAGAGTACGATTGTGGCAGTTAGAATGCTGGAAGATAGGTTTTTCGTTATAACAGCGATTTCCTGGCGAACGGAGGCTCGGATTTGAAATCTGCTTGCGGCATTCGATTCCTCTAGTCATTTCACTTCGGATACACTTCTGTTTAACAACAGAGTACGATTGTGGCAGTTAGAATGCTGGAAGACAGGTTTTTCGCTATAACTGCGATTTCCTGCCGAACGGAGGCTCGGATTTGAAATCTGCTTGCGACATTCGATTCCTCTAGTCATTTCACTTCGGATACACTTCTGTTTCATAACAGAGTACAATTCTGGCACTTAGAATGCTGGAAGATAGGTTTTTCGCTATAACTGCGATTTCCTGCCGAACGGAGGCTCGGATTTGAAATCTGCTTGCAACATTCGATTCCTCTAGTCATTTCACTTCGGATACACTTCTGTTCAACAACAGAGTACGATTGTGGCAGTTAGAATGCTGGAAGATATGTTTTTCGTTATAACTGCGATTTCCTGCCGAACGGAGGCTCGGATTTGAAATCTGCTTGCGACATTCGATTCCTCTAGTCATTTCACTTCGGATACACTTCTGTTCAACAACAGAGTACGATTGTGGCAGTTAGAATGCTGGAAGATATGTTTTTCGTTATAACTGCGATTTCCTGCCGAACGGAGGCTCGGATTTGAAATCTCCTTGCGACATTCGATTCCTCTATTCATTTCACTTCGGATACACTTCTGTTTAACAACAGAGTACGATTCTGGCAGTTAGAATGCTGGAAGATAGGTTTTTCGTTATAACTGCGATTTCCAGCCGAACGGAGGCTCGGATTTGAATTTTGCTTGCGGCATTCGATTCCTCTATTCATTTCACTTCGGATACACTTCTGTTTCATAGCAGAGTACGATTGTGGCAGTTAGAATGCTGGAAGATAGGTTTTTCGTTATAACTGCGATTTCCAGCCGAACGGAGGCTCGGATTTGAATTTTGCTTGCGGCATTCGATTCCTCTATTCATTTCACTTCGGATACACTTCTGTTTCATAGCAGAGTACGATTGTGGCAGTTAGAATGCTGGAAGATATGTTTTTCGTTATAACTGCGATTTCCTGCCGAACGGAGGCTCGGATTTGAAATCTCCTTGCGACATTCGATTCCTCTATTCATTTCACTTCGGATACACTTCTGTTTAACAACAGAGTACGATTCTGGCAGTTAGAATGCTGGAAGATAGGTTTTTCGTTATAACTGCGATTTCCAGCCGAACGGAGGCTCGGATTTGAATTTTGCTTGCGGCATTCGATTCCTCTATTCATTTCACTTCGGATACACTTCTGTTTCATAGCAGAGTACGATTGTGGCAGTTAGAATGCTGGAAGATAGGTTTTTCGTTATAACTGCGATTTCCAGCCGAACGGAGGCTCGGATTTGAATTTTGCTTGCGGCATTCGATTCCTCTATTCATTTCACTTCGGATACACTTCTGTTTCATAGCAGAGTACGATTGTGGCAGTTAGAATGCTGGAAGATAGGTTTTTCGTTATAACAGCGATTTCCTGGCGAACGGAGGCTCGGATTTGAAATCTGCTTGCGGCATTCGATTCCTCTAGTCATTTCACTTCGGATACACTTCTGTTTAACAACAGAGTACGATTGTGGCAGTTAGAATGCTGGAAGACAGGTTTTTCGCTATAACTGCGATTTCCTGCCGAACGGAGGCTCGGATTTGAAATCTGCTTGCGACATTCGATTCCTCTAGTCATTTCACTTCGGATACACTTCTGTTTCATAACAGAGTACAATTCTGGCACTTAGAATGCTGGAAGATAGGTTTTTCGCTATAACTGCGATTTCCTGCCGAACGGAGGCTCGGATTTGAAATCTGCTTGCGACATTCGATTCCTCTAGTCATTTCACTTCGGATACACTTCTGTTCAACAACAGAGTACGATTGTGGCAGTTAGAATGCTGGAAGATATGTTTTTCGTTATAACTGCGATTTCCTGCCGAACGGAGGCTCGGATTTGAAATCTGCTTGCGACATTCGATTCCTCTAGTCATTTCACTTCGGATACACTTCTGTTCAACAACAGAGTACGATTGTGGCAGTTAGAATGCTGGAAGATATGTTTTTCGTTATAACTGCGATTTCCTGCCGAACGGAGGCTCGGATTTGAAATCTCCTTGCGACATTCGATTCCTCTATTCATTTCACTTCGGATACACTTCTGTTTAACAACAGAGTACGATTCTGGCAGTTAGAATGCTGGAAGATAGGTTTTTCGTTATAACTGCGATTTCCAGCCGAACGGAGGCTCGGATTTGAATTTTGGTTGCGGCATTCGATTCCTCTATTCATTTCACTTCGGATACACTTCTGTTTCATAGCAGAGTACGATTGTGGCAGTTAGAATGCTGGAAGATAGGTTTTTCGTTATAACTGCGATTTCCAGCCGAACGGAGGCTCGGATTTGAATTTTGCTTGCGGCATTCGATTCCTCTATTCATTTCACTTCGGATACACTTCTGTTTCATAGCAGAGTACGATTGTGGCAGTTAGAATGCTGGAAGATAGGTTTTTCGTTATAACAGCGATTTCCTGGCGAACGGAGGCTCGGATTTGAAATCTGCTTGCGGCATTCGATTCCTCTAGTCATTTCACTTCGGATACACTTCTGTTTAACAACAGAGTACAATTCTGGCACTTAAAATACTGGAAGATAGGTTTTTCGCTATAACTGCGATTTCCTGCCGAACGGAGGCTCGGATTTGAAATCTGCTTGCGACATTCGATTCCTCTAGTCATTTCACTTCGGATACACTTCTGTTCAACAACAGAGTACGATTGTGGCAGTTAGAATGCTGGAAGATATGTTTTTCGTTATAACTGCGATTTCCTGCCGAGCGGAGGCTCGGATTTGAAATCTCCTTGCGACATTCGATTCCTCTAGTCATTTCACTTCGGATACACTTCTGTTCAACAACAGAGTACGATTGTGGCAGTTAGAATGCTGGAAGATAGGTTTTTCGTTATAACTGCGATTTCCTGCCGAACGGAGGCTCGGATTTGAAATCTGCATGCGACATTCGATTCCTCTAGTCATTTCACTTCGGATACACTTCTGTTCAACAACAGAGTACAATTATAGGATTTAGAATGCTGGAAGATAGGTTTTTCGTTATAACAGCGATTTCCTGGCGAACGGAGGCTCGGATTTGAAATCTGCTTGCGGCATTCGATTCCTCTAGTCATTTCACTTCGGATACACTTCTGTTTAACAACAGAGTACGATTGTGGCAGTTAGAATGCTGGAAGACAGGTTTTTCGCTATAACTGCGATTTCCTGCCGAACGGAGGCTCGGATTTGAAATCTGCTTGCGACATTCGATTCCTCTAGTCATTTCACTTCGGATACACTTCTGTTTCATAACAGAGTACAATTCTGGCACTTAGAATGCTGGAAGATAGGTTTTTCGCTATAACTGCGATTTCCTGCCGAACGGAGGCTCGGATTTGAAATCTGCTTGCGACATTCGATTCCTCTAGTCATTTCACTTCGGATACACTTCTGTTCAACAACAGAGTACGATTGTGGCAGTTAGAATGCTGGAAGATATGTTTTTCGTTATAACTGCGATTTCCTGCCGAACGGAGGCTCGGATTTGAAATCTGCTTGCGACATTCGATTCCTCTAGTCATTTCACTTCGGATACACTTCTGTTCAACAACAGAGTACGATTCTGGCAGTTAGAATGCTGGAAGATATGTTTTTCGTTATAACTGCGATTTCCTGCCGAACGGAGGCTCGGATTTGAAATCTCCTTGCGACATTCGATTCCTCTATTCATTTCACTTCGGATACACTTCTGTTTAACAACAGAGTACGATTCTGGCAGTTAGAATGCTGGAAGATAGGTTTTTCGTTATAACTGCGATTTCCAGCCGAACGGAGGCTCGGATTTGAATTTTGGTTGCGGCATTCGATTCCTCTATTCATTTCACTTCGGATACACTTCTGTTTCATAGCAGAGTACGATTGTGGCAGTTAGAATGCTGGAAGATAGGTTTTTCGTTATAACTGCGATTTCCAGCCGAACGGAGGCTCGGATTTGAATTTTGCTTGCGGCATTCGATTCCTCTATTCATTTCACTTCGGATACACTTCTGTTTCATAGCAGAGTACGATTGTGGCAGTTAGAATGCTGGAAGATAGGTTTTTCGTTATAACAGCGATTTCCTGGCGAACGGAGGCTCGGATTTGAAATCTGCTTGCGGCATTCGATTCCTCTAGTCATTTCACTTCGGATACACTTCTGTTTAACAACAGAGTACAATTCTGGCACTTAAAATACTGGAAGATAGGTTTTTCGCTATAACTGCGATTTCCTGCCGAACGGAGGCTCGGATTTGAAATCTGCTTGCGACATTCGATTCCTCTAGTCATTTCACTTCGGATACACTTCTGTTCAACAACAGAGTACGATTCTAGGATTTAGAATGCTGGAAGATAAGTTTTTCGTTATAACAGCGATTTCCTGGCGAACGGAGGCTCGGATTTGAAATCTGCTTGCGACATTCGATTCCTCTAGTCATTTCACTTCGGATACACTTCTGTTCAACAACAGAGTACGATTGTGGCAGTTAGAATGCTGGAAGACAGGTTTTTCGCTATAACTGCGATTTCCTGCCGAACGGAGGCTCGGATTTGAAATCTGCTTGCGACATTCGATTCCTCTAGTCATTTCACTACGGATACACTTCTGTTTAACAACAGAGTACGATTCTGGCAGTTAGAATGCTCGAAGACAGGTTTTTCGCTATAACTGCGATTTGCTGCCGAACGGAGGCTCGGATTTGAAATCTGCTTGCGGCATTCAATTCCTCTAGTCATTTCACTTCGGATACACTTCTGTTTAACAACAGAGTACAATTCTAGGATTTAGAATGCTGGAAGATAAGTTTTTCGTTATAACAGCGATTTCCTGGCGAACGGAGGCTCGGATTTGAAATCTGCTTGCGACATTCGATTCCTCTAGTCATTTCACTTCGGATACACTTCTGTTTAACAACAGAGTACAATTCTGGCACTTAAAATACTGGAAGATAGGTTTTTCGCTATAACTGCGATTTCCTGCAGAACGGAGGCTCGGATTTGAAATCTGCTTGCGACATTCGATTCCTCTAGTCATTTCACTTCGGATACACTTCTGTTCAACAACAGAGTACAATTCTAGGATTTAGAATGCTGGAAGATAGGTTTTTCGTTATAACAGCGATTTCCTGGCGAACGGAGGTTCGGAGTTGAGATCTGCTTGCGGCATTCAATTCCTCTAGTCATTTCACTTCGGATACACTTCTGTTTAACAACAGAGTACAATTCTGGCACTTAGAATGCTGTAAGATAGGTTTTTCGCTATAACTGCGATTTCCTGGCGAACGGAGGCTCGGATTTGAAATCTGCTTGCGACATTCGATTCCTCTAGTCATTTCACTTCGGATACACTTCTGTTCAACAACAGAGTACGATTCTAGGATTTAGAATGCTGGAAGATAGGTTTTTCGTTATAACAGCGATTTCCTGGCGAACGGAGGCTCGGATTTGAAATCTGCTTGCGACATTCGATTCCTCTAGTCATTTCACTTCGGATACACTTCTGTTCAACAACAGAGTACGATTGTGGCAGTTAGAATGCTGGAAGACAGGTTTTTCGCTATAACTGCGATTTCCTGCCGAACGGAGGCTCGGATTTGAAATCTGCTTGCGACATTCGATTCCTCTAGTCATTTCACTACGGATACACTTCTGTTCAACAACAGAGTACGATTCTGGCAGTTAGAATGCTCGAAGACAGGTTTTTCGCTATAACTGCGATTTGCTGCCGAACGGAGGCTCGGATTTGAAATCTGCTTGCGGCATTCAATTCCTCTAGTCATTTCACTTCGGATACACTTCTGTTCAACAACAGAGTATGATTGTGGCAGTTAGAATGCTGGAAGATATGTTTTTCGTTATAACTGCGATTTCCTGCCGAGCGGAGGCTCGGATTTGAAATCTCCTTGCGACATTCGATTCCTCTAGTCATTTCACTTCGGATACACTTCTGTTCAACAACAGAGTACGATTGTGGCAGTTAGAATGCTGGAAGATAGGTTTTTCGTTATAACTGCGATTTCCTGCCGAACGGAGGCTCGGATTTGAAATCTGCTTGCGACATTCGATTCCTCTAGTCATTTCACTTCGGATACACTTCTGTTCAACAACAGAGTACAATTCTAGGATTTAGAATGCTGGAAGATAGGTTTTTCGTTATAACAGCGATTTCCTGGCGAACGGAGGCTCGGATTTGAAATCTGCTTGCGACATTCGATTCCTCTAGTCATTTCACTTCGGATACACTTCTGTTCAACAACAGAGTACGATTGTGGCAGTTAGAATGCTGGAAGACAGGTTTTTCGCTATAACTGCGATTTCCTGCCGAACGGAGGCTCGGATTTGAAATCTGCTTGCGACATTCGATTCCTCTAGTCATTTCACTACGGATACACTTCTGTTTAACAACAGAGTACGATTCTGGCAGTTAGAATGCTCGAAGACAGGTTTTTCGCTATAACTGCGATTTGCTGCCGAACGGAGGCTCGGATTTGAAATCTGCTTGCGGCATTCAATTCCTCTAGTCATTTCACTTCGGATACACTTCTGTTCAACAACAGAGTATGATTGTGGCAGTTAGAATGCTGGAAGATATGTTTTTCGTTATAACTGCGATTTCCTGCCGAGCGGAGGCTCGGATTTGAAATCTCCTTGCGACATTCGATTCCTCTAGTCATTTCACTTCGGATACACTTCTGTTCAACAACAGAGTACGATTGTGGCAGTTAGAATGCTGGAAGATAGGTTTTTCGTTATAACTGCGATTTCCTGCCGAACGGAGGCTCGGATTTGAAATCTGCTTGCGACATTCGATTCCTCTAGTCATTTCACTTCGGATACACTTCTGTTCAACAACAGAGTACAATTCTAGGATTTAGAATGCTGGAAGATAGGTTTTTCGTTATAACAGCGATTTCCTGGCGAACGGAGGTTCGGAGTTGAGATCTGCTTGCGGCATTCAATTCCTCTAGTCATTTCACTTCGGATACACTTCTGTTTAACAACAGAGTACGATTGTGGCAGTTAGAATGCTGGAAGACAGGTTTTTCGCTATAACTGCGATTTCCTGCCGAACGGAGGCTCGGATTTGAAATCTGCTTGCGACATTCGATTCCTCTAGTCATTTCACTTCGGATACACTTCTGTTCAACAACAGAGTACGATTCTAGGATTTAGAATGCTGGAAGATAAGTTTTTCGTTATAACAGCGATTTCCTGGCGAACGGAGGCTCGGATTTGAAATCTGCTTGCGACATTCGATTCCTCTAGTCATTTCACTTCGGATACACTTCTGTTCAACAACAGAGTACGATTGTGGCAGTTAGAATGCTGGAAGACAGGTTTTTCGCTATAACTGCGATTTCCTGCCGAACGGAGGCTCGGATTTGAAATCTGCTTGCGACATTCGATTCCTCTAGTCATTTCACTACGGATACACTTCTGTTTAACAACAGAGTACGATTCTGGCAGTTAGAATGCTCGAAGACAGGTTTTTCGCTATAACTGCGATTTGCTGCCGAACGGAGGCTCGGATTTGAAATCTGCATGCGACATTCGATTCCTCTAGTCATTTCACTTCGGATACACTTCTGTTCAACAACAGAGTACAATTCTAGGATTTAGAATGCTGGAAGATAGGTTTTTCGTTATAACAGCGATTTCCTGGCGAACGGAGGTTCGGAGTTGAGATCTGCTTGCGGCATTCAATTCCTCTAGTCATTTCACTTCGGATACACTTCTGTTTAACAACAGAGTACAATTCTGGCACTTAGAATGCTGTAAGATAGGTTTTTCGCTATAACTGCGATTTCCTGGCGAACGGAGGCTCGGATTTGAAATCTGCTTGCGACATTCGATTCCTCTAGTCATTTCACTTCGGATACACTTCTGTTCAACAACAGAGTACGATTCTAGGATTTAGAATGCTGGAAGATAAGTTTTTCGTTATAACAGCGATTTCCTGGCGAACGGAGGCTCGGATTTGAAATCTGCTTGCGACATTCGATTCCTCTAGTCATTTCACTTCGGATACACTTCTGTTCAACAACAGAGTACGATTGTGGCAGTTAGAATGCTGGAAGACAGGTTTTTCGCTATAACTGCGATTTCCTGCCGAACGGAGGCTCGGATTTGAAATCTGCTTGCGACATTCGATTCCTCTAGTCATTTCACTACGGATACACTTCTGTTTAACAACAGAGTACGATTCTGGCAGTTAGAATGCTCGAAGACAGGTTTTTCGCTATAACTGCGATTTGCTGCCGAACGGAGGCTCGGATTTGAAATCTGCTTGCGGCATTCAATTCCTCTAGTCATTTCACTTCGGATACACTTCTGTTTAACAACAGAGTACAATTCTAGGATTTAGAATGCTGGAAGATAAGTTTTTCGTTATAACAGCGATTTCCTGGCGAACGGAGGCTCGGATTTGAAATCTGCTTGCGACATTCGATTCCTCTAGTCATTTCACTTCGGATACACTTCTGTTTCATAGCAGAGTACGATTGTGGCAGTTAGAATGCTGGAAGATAGGTTTTTCGTTATAACAGCGATTTCCTGGCGAACGGAGGCTCGGATTTGAAATCTGCTTGCGGCATTCGATTCCTCTAGTCATTTCACTTCGGATACACTTCTGTTTAACAACAGAGTACGATTGTGGCAGTTAGAATGCTGGAAGACAGGTTTTTCGCTATAACTGCGATTTCCTGCCGAACGGAGGCTCGGATTTGAAATCTGCTTGCGACATTCGATTCCTCTAGTCATTTCACTTCGGATACACTTCTGTTCAACAACAGAGTACGATTGTGGCAGTTAGAATGCTGGAAGATATGTTTTTCGTTATAACTGCGATTTCCTGCCGAGCGGAGGCTCGGATTTGAAATCTCCTTGCGACATTCGATTCCTCTAGTCATTTCACTTCGGATACACTTCTATTCAACAACAGAGTACGATTGTGGCAGTTAGAATGCTGGAAGATAGGTTTTTCGTTATAACTGCGATTTCCTGCCGAACGGAGGCTCGGATTTGAAAACTGCTTGCGACATTCGATTCCTCTAGTCATTTCACTTCGGATACACTTCTGTTTCATAACAGAGTACAATTCTGGCACTTAGAATGCTGGAAGATAGGTTTTTCGCTATAACTGCGATTTCCTGCCGAACGGAGGCTCGGATTTGAAATCTGCTTGCGACATTCGATTCCTCTAGTCATTTCACTTCGGATACACTTCTGTTCAACAACAGAGTACGATTGTGGCAGTTAGAATGCTGGAAGATATGTTTTTCGTTATAACTGCGATTTCCTGCCGAACGGAGGCTCGGATTTGAATTTTGCTTGCGGCATTCGATTCCTCTATTCATTTCACTTCGGATACACTTCTGTTTCATAGCAGAGTACGATTGTGGCAGTTAGAATGCTGGAAGATAGGTTTTTCGTTATAACTGCGATTTCCTGCCGAACGGAAGCTCGGATTTGAAATCTGCTTGCGACATTCGATTCCTCTAGTCATTTCACTTCGGATACACTTCTGTTCAACAACAGAGTACAATTCTAGGATTTAGAATGCTGGAAGATAGGTTTTTCGTTATAACAGCGATTTCCTGGCGAACGGAGGCTCGGATTTGAAATCTGCTTGCGGCATTCGATTCCTCTAGTCATTTCACTTCGGATACACTTCTGTTTAACAACAGAGTACAATTCTGGCACTTAAAATACTGGAAGATAGGTTTTTCGCTATAACTGCGATTTCCTGCAGAACGGAGGCTCGGATTTGAAATCTGCTTGCGACATTCGATTCCTCTAGTCATTTCACTTCGGATACACTTCTGTTCAACAACAGAGTACAATTCTAGGATTTAGAATGCTGGAAGATAGGTTTTTCGTTATAACAGCGATTTCCTGGCGAACGGAGGTTCGGAGTTGAGATCTGCTTGCGGCATTCAATTCCTCTAGTCATTTCACTTCGGATACACTTCTGTTTAACAACAGAGTACAATTCTGGCACTTAGAATGCTGTAAGATAGGTTTTTCGCTATAACTGCGATTTCCTGGCGAACGGAGGCTCGGATTTGAAATCTGCTTGCGACATTCGATTCCTCTAGTCATTTCACTTCGGATACACTTCTGTTCAACAACAGAGTACGATTCTAGGATTTAGAATGCTGGAAGATAGGTTTTTCGTTATAACAGCGATTTCCTGGCGAACGGAGGCTCGGATTTGAAATCTGCTTGCGACATTCGATTCCTCTAGTCATTTCACTTCGGATACACTTCTGTTCAACAACAGAGTACGATTGTGGCAGTTAGAATGCTGGAAGACAGGTTTTTCGCTATAACTGCGATTTCCTGCCGAACGGAGGCTCGGATTTGAAATCTGCTTGCGACATTCGATTCCTCTAGTCATTTCACTACGGATACACTTCTGTTTAACAACAGAGTACGATTCTGGCAGTTAGAATGCTCGAAGACAGGTTTTTCGCTATAACTGCGATTTGCTGCCGAACGGAGGCTCGGATTTGAAATCTGCTTGCGGCATTCAATTCCTCTAGTCATTTCACTTCGGATACACTTCTGTTCAACAACAGAGTATGATTGTGGCAGTTAGAATGCTGGAAGATATGTTTTTCGTTATAACTGCGATTTCCTGCCGAGCGGAGGCTCGGATTTGAAATCTCCTTGCGACATTCGATTCCTCTAGTCATTTCACTTCGGATACACTTCTGTTCAACAACAGAGTACGATTGTGGCAGTTAGAATGCTGGAAGATAGGTTTTTCGTTATAACTGCGATTTCCTGCCGAACGGAGGCTCGGATTTGAAATCTGCTTGCGACATTCGATTCCTCTAGTCATTTCACTTCGGATACACTTCTGTTCAACAACAGAGTACGATTGTGGCAGTTAGAATGCTGGAAGATATGTTTTTCGTTATAACTGCGATTTCCTGCCGAACGGAGGCTCGGATTTGAAATCTCCTTGCGACATTCGATTCCTCTATTCATTTCACTTCGGATACACTTCTGTTTAACAACAGAGTACGATTCTGGCAGTTAGAATGCTGGAAGATAGGTTTTTCGTTATAACTGCGATTTCCAGCCGAACGGAGGCTCGGATTTGAATTTTGGTTGCGGCATTCGATTCCTCTATTCATTTCACTTCGGATACACTTCTGTTTCATAGCAGAGTACGATTGTGGCAGTTAGAATGCTGGAAGATAGGTTTTTCGTTATAACTGCGATTTCCAGCCGAACGGAGGCTCGGATTTGAATTTTGCTTGCGGCATTCGATTCCTCTATTCATTTCACTTCGGATACACTTCTGTTTCATAGCAGAGTACGATTGTGGCAGTTAGAATGCTGGAAGATAGGTTTTTCGTTATAACAGCGATTTCCTGGCGAACGGAGGCTCGGATTTGAAATCTGCTTGCGGCATTCGATTCCTCTAGTCATTTCACTTCGGATACACTTCTGTTTAACAACAGAGTACGATTGTGGCAGTTAGAATGCTGGAAGACAGGTTTTTCGCTATAACTGCGATTTCCTGCCGAACGGAGGCTCGGATTTGAAATCTGCTTGCGACATTCGATTCCTCTAGTCATTTCACTTCGGATACACTTCTGTTTAACAACAGAGTACAATTCTGGCACTTAAAATACTGGAAGATAGGTTTTTCGCTATAACTGCGATTTCCTGCCGAACGGAGGCTCGGATTTGAAATCTGCTTGCGACATTCGATTCCTCTAGTCATTTCACTTCGGATACACTTCTGTTCAACAACAGAGTACGATTGTGGCAGTTAGAATGCTGGAAGATATGTTTTTCGTTATAACTGCGATTTCCTGCCGAGCGGAGGCTCGGATTTGAAATCTCCTTGCGACATTCGATTCCTCTAGTCATTTCACTTCGGATACACTTCTGTTCAACAACAGAGTACGATTGTGGCAGTTAGAATGCTGGAAGATAGGTTTTTCGTTATAACTGCGATTTCCTGCCGAACGGAGGCTCGGATTTGAAATCTGCTTGCGACATTCGATTCCTCTAGTCATTTCACTTCGGATACACTTCTGTTCAACAACAGAGTACAATTCTAGGATTTAGAATGCTGGAAGATAGGTTTTTCGTTATAACAGCGATTTCCTGGCGAACGGAGGTTCGGAGTTGAGATCTGCTTGCGGCATTCAATTCCTCTAGTCATTTCACTTCGGATACACTTCTGTTTAACAACAGAGTACAATTCTGGCACTTAGAATGCTGTAAGATAGGTTTTTCGCTATAACTGCGATTTCCTGGCGAACGGAGGCTCGGATTTGAAATCTGCTTGCGACATTCGATTCCTCTAGTCATTTCACTTCGGATACACTTCTGTTCAACAACAGAGTACGATTCTAGGATTTAGAATGCTGGAAGATAAGTTTTTCGTTATAACTGCGATTTCCTGGCGAACGGAGGCTCGGATTTGAAATCTGCTTGCGACATTCGATTCCTCTAGTCATTTCACTTCGGATACACTTCTGTTCAACAACAGAGTACGATTGTGGCAGTTAGAATGCTGGAAGATATGTTTTTCGTTATAACTGCGATTTCCTGCCGAGCGGAGGCTCGGATTTGAAATCTCCTTGCGACATTCGATTCCTCTAGTCATTTCACTTCGGATACACTTCTGTTCAACAACAGAGTACGATTGTGGCAGTTAGAATGCTGGAAGATAGGTTTTTCGTTATAACTGCGATTTCCTGCCGAACGGAGGCTCGGATTTGAAATCTGCTTGCGACATTCGATTCCTCTAGTCATTTCACTTCGGATACACTTCTGTTCAACAACAGAGTACAATTCTAGGATTTAGAATGCTGGAAGATAGGTTTTTCGTTATAACAGCGATTTCCTGGCGAACGGAGGTTCGGAGTTGAGATCTGCTTGCGGCATTCAATTCCTCTAGTCATTTCACTTCGGATACACTTCTGTTTAACAACAGAGTACAATTCTGGCACTTAGAATGCTGTAAGATAGGTTTTTCGCTATAACTGCGATTTCCTGGCGAACGGAGGCTCGGATTTGAAATCTGCTTGCGACATTCGATTCCTCTAGTCATTTCACTTCGGATACACTTCTGTTTAACAACAGAGTACAATTCTGGCACTTAAAATACTGGAAGATAGGTTTTTCGCTATAACTGCGATTTCCTGCAGAACGGAGGCTCGGATTTGAAATCTGCTTGCGACATTCGATTCCTCTAGTCATTTCACTTCGGATACACTTCTGTTCAACAACAGAGTACAATTCTAGGATTTAGAATGCTGGAAGATAGGTTTTTCGTTATAACAGCGATTTCCTGGCGAACGGAGGTTCGGAGTTGAGATCTGCTTGCGGCATTCAATTCCTCTAGTCATTTCACTTCGGATACACTTCTGTTTAACAACAGAGTACAATTCTGGCACTTAGAATGCTGTAAGATAGGTTTTTCGCTATAACTGCGATTTCCTGGCGAACGGAGGCTCGGATTTGAAATCTGCTTGCGACATTAGATTCCTCTAGTCATTTCACTTCGGATACACTTCTGTTCAACAACAGAGTACGATTCTAGGATTTAGAATGCTGGAAGATAGGTTTTTCGTTATAACAGCGATTTCCTGGCGAACGGAGGCTCGGATTTGAAATCTGCTTGCGACATTCGATTCCTCTAGTCATTTCACTTCGGATACACTTCTGTTCAACAACAGAGTACGATTGTGGCAGTTAGAATGCTGGAAGACAGGTTTTTCGCTATAACTGCGATTTCCTGCCGAACGGAGGCTCGGATTTGAAATCTGCTTGCGACATTCGATTCCTCTAGTCATTTCACTACGGATACACTTCTGTTTAACAACAGAGTACGATTCTGGCAGTTAGAATGCTCGAAGACAGGTTTTTCGCTATAACTGCGATTTGCTGCCGAACGGAGGCTCGGATTTGAAATCTGCTTGCGGCATTCAATTCCTCTAGTCATTTCACTTCGGATACACTTCTGTTCAACAACAGAGTATGATTGTGGCAGTTAGAATGCTGGAAGATATGTTTTTCGTTATAACTGCGATTTCCTGCCGAGCGGAGGCTCGGATTTGAAATCTCCTTGCGACATTCGATTCCTCTAGTCATTTCACTTCGGATACACTTCTGTTCAACAACAGAGTACGATTGTGGCAGTTAGAATGCTGGAAGATAGGTTTTTCGTTATAACTGCGATTTCCTGCCGAACGGAGGCTCGGATTTGAAATCTGCTTGCGACATTCGATTCCTCTAGTCATTTCACTTCGGATACACTTCTGTTCAACAACAGAGTACGATTGTGGCAGTTAGAATGCTGGAAGATATGTTTTTCGTTATAACTGCGATTTCCTGCCGAACGGAGGCTCGGATTTGAAATCTCCTTGCGACATTCGATTCCTCTATTCATTTCACTTCGGATACACTTCTGTTTAACAACAGAGTACGATTCTGGCAGTTAGAATGCTGGAAGATAGGTTTTTCGTTATAACTGCGATTTCCAGCCGAACGGAGGCTCGGATTTGAATTTTGGTTGCGGCATTCGATTCCTCTATTCATTTCACTTCGGATACACTTCTGTTTCATAGCAGAGTACGATTGTGGCAGTTAGAATGCTGGAAGATAGGTTTTTCGTTATAACTGCGATTTCCAGCCGAACGGAGGCTCGGATTTGAATTTTGCTTGCGGCATTCGATTCCTCTATTCATTTCACTTCGGATACACTTCTGTTTCATAGCAGAGTACGATTGTGGCAGTTAGAATGCTGGAAGATAGGTTTTTCGTTATAACAGCGATTTCCTGGCGAACGGAGGCTCGGATTTGAAATCTGCTTGCGACGTTCGATTCCTCTAGTCATTTCACTTCGGATACACTTCTGTTCAACAACAGAGTACGATTCTAGGATTTAGAATGCTGGAAGATAAGTTTTTCGTTATAACAGCGATTTCCTGGCGAACGGAGGCTCGGATTTGAAATCTGCTTGCGACATTCGATTCCTCTAGTCATTTCACTTCGGATACACTTCTGTTCAACAACAGAGTACGATTGTGGCAGTTAGAATGCTGGAAGATATGTTTTTCGTTATAACTGCGATTTCCTGCCGAGCGGAGGCTCGGATTTGAAATCTCCTTGCGACATTCGATTCCTCTAGTCATTTCACTTCGGATACACTTCTGTTCAACAACAGAGTACGATTGTGGCAGTTAGAATGCTGGAAGATAGGTTTTTCGTTATAACTGCGATTTCCTGCCGAACGGAGGCTCGGATTTGAAATCTGCTTGCGACATTCGATTCCTCTAGTCATTTCACTTCGGATACACTTCTGTTCAACAACAGAGTACAATTCTAGGATTTAGAATGCTGGAAGATAGGTTTTTCGTTATAACAGCGATTTCCTGGCGAACGGAGGTTCGGAGTTGAGATCTGCTTGCGGCATTCAATTCCTCTAGTCATTTCACTTCGGATACACTTCTGTTTAACAACAGAGTACAATTCTGGCACTTAGAATGCTGTAAGATAGGTTTTTCGCTATAACTGCGATTTCCTGGCGAACGGAGGCTCGGATTTGAAATCTGCTTGCGACATTCGATTCCTCTAGTCATTTCACTTCGGATACACTTCTGTTCAACAACAGAGTACGATTCTAGGATTTAGAATGCTGGAAGATAAGTTTTTCGTTATAACAGCGATTTCCTGGCGAACGGAGGCTCGGATTTGAAATCTGCTTGCGACATTCGATTCCTCTAGTCATTTCACTTCGGATACACTTCTGTTCAACAACAGAGTACGATTGTGGCAGTTAGAATGCTGGAAGACAGGTTTTTCGCTATAACTGCGATTTCCTGCCGAACGGAGGCTCGGATTTGAAATCTGCTTGCGACATTCGATTCCTCTAGTCATTTCACTTCGGATACACTTCTGTTCAACAACAGAGTACGATTGTGGCAGTTAGAATGCTGGAAGATATGTTTTTCGTTATAACTGCGATTTCCTGCCGAGCGGAGGCTCGGATTTGAAATCTCCTTGCGACATTCGATTCCTCTAGTCATTTCACTTCGGATGCACTTCTGTTCAACAACAGAGTACGATTCTGGCAGTTAGAATGCTGGAAGATAGGTTTTTCGTTATAACTGCGATTTCCAGCCGAACGGAGGCTCGGATTTGAATTTTGCTTGCGGCATTCGATTCCTCTATTCATTTCACTTCGGATACACTTCTGTTTCATAGCAGAGTACGATTGTGGCAGTTAGAATGCTGGAAGATAGGTTTTTCGTTATAACAGCGATTTCCTGGCGAACGGAGGCTCGGATTTGAAATCTGCTTGCGACGTTCGATTCCTCTAGTCATTTCACTTCGGATACACTTCTGTTCAACAACAGAGTACGATTCTAGGATTTAGAATGCTGGAAGATAAGTTTTTCGTTATAACAGCGATTTCCTGGCGAACGGAGGCTCGGATTTGAAATCTGCTTGCGACATTCGATTCCTCTAGTCATTTCACTTCGGATACACTTCTGTTCAACAACAGAGTACGATTGTGGCAGTTAGAATGCTGGAAGATATGTTTTTCGTTATAACTGCGATTTCCTGCCGAGCGGAGGCTCGGATTTGAAATCTCCTTGCGACATTCGATTCCTCTAGTCATTTCACTTCGGATACACTTCTGTTCAACAACAGAGTACGATTGTGGCAGTTAGAATGCTGGAAGATAGGTTTTTCGTTATAACTGCGATTTCCTGCCGAACGGAGGCTCGGATTTGAAATCTGCTTGCGACATTCGATTCCTCTAGTCATTTCACTTCGGATACACTTCTGTTCAACAACAGAGTACAATTCTAGGATTTAGAATGCTGGAAGATAGGTTTTTCGTTATAACAGCGATTTCCTGGCGAACGGAGGTTCGGAGTTGAGATCTGCTTGCGGCATTCAATTCCTCTAGTCATTTCACTTCGGATACACTTCTGTTTAACAACAGAGTACAATTCTGGCACTTAGAATGCTGTAAGATAGGTTTTTCGCTATAACTGCGATTTCCTGGCGAACGGAGGCTCGGATTTGAAATCTGCTTGCGACATTCGATTCCTCTAGTCATTTCACTTCGGATACACTTCTGTTCAACAACAGAGTACGATTCTAGGATTTAGAATGCTGGAAGATAAGTTTTTCGTTATAACAGCGATTTCCTGGCGAACGGAGGCTCGGATTTGAAATCTGCTTGCGACATTCGATTCCTCTAGTCATTTCACTTCGGATACACTTCTGTTCAACAACAGAGTACGATTGTGGCAGTTAGAATGCTGGAAGACAGGTTTTTCGCTATAACTGCGATTTCCTGCCGAACGGAGGCTCGGATTTGAAATCTGCTTGCGACATTCGATTCCTCTAGTCATTTCACTTCGGATACACTTCTGTTCAACAACAGAGTACGATTGTGGCAGTTAGAATGCTGGAAGATATGTTTTTCGTTATAACTGCGATTTCCTGCCGAGCGGAGGCTCGGATTTGAAATCTCCTTGCGACATTCGATTCCTCTAGTCATTTCACTTCGGATGCACTTCTGTTCAACAACAGAGTACGATTCTGGCAGTTAGAATGCTGGAAGATAGGTTTTTCGTTATAACTGCGATTTCCAGCCGAACGGAGGCTCGGATTTGAATTTTGGTTGCGGCATTCGATTCCTCTATTCATTTCACTTCGGATACACTTCTGTTTCATAGCAGAGTACGATTGTGGCAGTTAGAATGCTGGAAGATAGGTTTTTCGTTATAACTGCGATTTCCAGCCGAACGGAGGCTCGGATTTGAATTTTGCTTGCGGCATTCGATTCCTCTATTCATTTCACTTCGGATACACTTCTGTTTCATAGCAGAGTACGATTGTGGCAGTTAGAATGCTGGAAGATAGGTTTTTCGTTATAACAGCGATTTCCTGGCGAACGGAGGCTCGGATTTGAAATCTGCTTGCGACATTCGATTCCTCTAGTCATTTCACTTCGGATACACTTCTGTTCAACAACAGAGTACGATTGTGGCAGTTAGAATGCTGGAAGACAGGTTTTTCGCTATAACTGCGATTTCCTGCCGAACGGAGGCTCGGATTTGAAATCTGCTTGCGACATTCGATTCCTCTAGTCATTTCACTACGGATACACTTCTGTTTAACAACAGAGTACGATTCTGGCAGTTAGAATGCTCGAAGACAGGTTTTTCGCTATAACTGCGATTTGCTGCCGAACGGAGGCTCGGATTTGAAATCTGCTTGCGACATTCGATTCCTCTAGTCATTTCACTTCGGATACACTTCTGTTCAACAACAGAGTACGATTGTGGCAGTTAGAATGCTGGAAGATATGTTTTTCGTTATAACTGCGATTTCCTGCCGAACGGAGGCTCGGATTTGAAATCTCCTTGCGACATTCGATTCCTCTATTCATTTCACTTCGGATACACTTCTGTTCAACAACAGAGTACAATTCTAGGATTTAGAATGCTGGAAGATAGGTTTTTCGTTATAACAGCGATTTCCTGGCGAACGGAGGCTCGGATTTGAAATCTGCTTGCGGCATTCGATTCCTCTAGTCATTTCACTTCGGATACACTTCTGTTTCATAGCAGAGTACGATTGTGGCAGTTAGAATGCTGGAAGATAGGTTTTTCGTTATAACAGCGATTTCCTGGCGAACGGAGGCTCGGATTTGAAATCTGCTTGCGACATTCGATTCCTCTAGTCATTTCACTTCGGATACACTTCTGTTTCATAGCAGAGTACGATTGTGGCAGTTAGAATGCTGGAAGATATGTTTTTCGTTATAACTGCGATTTCCTGCCGAACGGAGGCTCGGATTTGAAATCTCCTTGCGACATTCGATTCCTCTATTCATTTCACTTCGGATACACTTCTGTTTAACAACAGAGTACGATTCTGGCAGTTAGAATGCTGGAAGATAGGTTTTTCGTTATAACTGCGATTTCCAGCCGAACGGAGGCTCGGATTTGAATTTTGGTTGCGACATTCGATTCCTCTAGTCATTTCACTTCGGATACACTTCTGTTCAACAACAGAGTACGATTCTAGGATTTAGAATGCTGGAAGATAGGTTTTTCGTTATAACAGCGATTTCCTGGCGAACGGAGGCTCGGATTTGAAATCTGCTTGCGACATTCGATTCCTCTAGTCATTTCACTTCGGATACACTTCTGTTCAACAACAGAGTACGATTGTGGCAGTTAGAATGCTGGAAGACAGGTTTTTCGCTATAACTGCGATTTCCTGCCGAACGGAGGCTCGGATTTGAAATCTGCTTGCGACATTCGATTCCTCTAGTCATTTCACTACGGATACACTTCTGTTTAACAACAGAGTACGATTCTGGCAGTTAGAATGCTGGAAGACAGGTTTTTCGTTATAACTGCGATTTCCTGCCGAACGGAGGCTCGGATTTGAAATCTGCTTGCGGCATTCAATTCCTCTAGTCATTTCACTTCGGATACACTTCTGTTCAACAACAGAGTATGATTGTGGCAGTTAGAATGCTGGAAGATATGTTTTTCGTTATAACTGCGATTTCCTGCCGAGCGGAGGCTCGGATTTGAAATCTCCTTGCGACATTCGATTCCTCTAGTCATTTCACTTCGGATACACTTCTGTTCAACAACAGAGTACGATTGTGGCAGTTAGAATGCTGGAAGATAGGTTTTTCGTTATAACTGCGATTTCCTGCCGAACGGAGGCTCGGATTTGAAATCTGCTTGCGACATTCGATTCCTCTAGTCATTTCACTTCGGATACACTTCTGTTCAACAACAGAGTACGATTGTGGCAGTTAGAATGCTGGAAGATATGTTTTTCGTTATAACTGCGATTTCCTGCCGAACGGAGGCTCGGATTTGAAATCTGCTTGCGACATTCGATTCCTCTATTCATTTCACTTCGGATACACTTCTGTTTAACAACAGAGTACGATTCTGGCAGTTAGAATGCTGGAAGATAGGTTTTTCGTTATAACTGCGATTTCCAGCCGAACGGAGGCTCGGATTTGAATTTTGGTTGCGGCATTCGATTCCTCTATTCATTTCACTTCGGATACACTTCTGTTTCATAGCAGAGTACGATTGTGGCAGTTAGAATGCTGGAAGATAGGTTTTTCGTTATAACTGCGATTTCCAGCCGAACGGAGGCTCGGATTTGAATTTTGCTTGCGGCATTCGATTCCTCTATTCATTTCACTTCGGATACACTTCTGTTTCATAGCAGAGTACGATTGTGGCAGTTAGAATGCTGGAAGATAGGTTTTTCGTTATAACAGCGATTTCCTGCCGAACGGAGGCTCGGATTTGAAATCTGCTTGCGGCATTCGATTCCTCTAGTCATTTCACTTCGGATACACTTCTGTTTAACAACAGAGTACGATTGTGGCAGTTAGAATGCTGGAAGACAGGTTTTTCGCTATAACTGCGATTTCCTGCCGAACGGAGGCTCGGATTTGAAATCTGCTTGCGACATTCGATTCCTCTAGTCATTTCACTTCGGATACACTTCTGTTTAACAACAGAGTACAATTCTGGCACTTAAAATACTGGAAGATAGGTTTTTCGCTATAACTGCGATTTCCTGCCGAACGGAGGCTCGGATTTGAAATCTGCTTGCGACATTCGATTCCTCTAGTCATTTCACTTCGGATACACTTCTGTTCAACAACAGAGTACGATTGTGGCAGTTAGAATGCTGGAAGATATGTTTTTCGTTATAACTGCGATTTCCTGCCGAGCGGAGGCTCGGATTTGAAATCTCCTTGCGACATTCGATTCCTCTAGTCATTTCACTTCGGATACACTTCTGTTCAACAACAGAGTACGATTGTGGCAGTTAGAATGCTGGAAGATAGGTTTTTCGTTATAACTGCGATTTCCTGCCGAACGGAGGCTCGGATTTGAAATCTGCTTGCGACATTCGATTCCTCTAGTCATTTCACTTCGGATACACTTCTGTTCAACAACAGAGTACAATTCTAGGATTTAGAATGCTGGAAGATAGGTTTTTCGTTATAACAGCGATTTCCTGGCGAACGGAGGTTCGGAGTTGAGATCTGCTTGCGGCATTCAATTCCTCTAGTCATTTCACTTCGGATACACTTCTGTTTAACAACAGAGTACAATTCTGGCACTTAGAATGCTGTAAGATAGGTTTTTCGCTATAACTGCGATTTCCTGGCGAACGGAGGCTCGGATTTGAAATCTGCTTGCGACATTCGATTCCTCTAGTCATTTCACTTCGGATACACTTCTGTTCAACAACAGAGTACGATTCTAGGATTTAGAATGCTGGAAGATAAGTTTTTCGTTATAACAGCGATTTCCTGGCGAACGGAGGCTCGGATTTGAAATCTGCTTGCGACATTCGATTCCTCTAGTCATTTCACTTCGGATACACTTCTGTTCAACAACAGAGTACGATTGTGGCAGTTAGAATGCTGGAAGATAGGTTTTTCGTTATAACTGCGATTTCCTGCCGAGCGGAGGCTCGGATTTGAAATCTGCTTGCGACATTCGATTCCTCTAGTCATTTCACTTCGGATACACTTCTGTTCAACAACAGAGTACGATTGTGGCAGTTAGAATGCTGGAAGATAGGTTTTTCGTTATAACTGCGATTTCCTGCCGAACGGAGGCTCGGATTTGAAATCTGCTTGCGACATTCGATTCCTCTAGTCATTTCACTTCGGATACACTTCTGTTCAACAACAGAGTACAATTCTAGGATTTAGAATGCTGGAAGATAGGTTTTTCGTTATAACAGCGATTTCCTGGCGAACGGAGGTTCGGAGTTGAGATCTGCTTGCGGCATTCAATTCCTCTAGTCATTTCACTTCGGATACACTTCTGTTTAACAACAGAGTACAATTCTGGCACTTAGAATGCTGTAAGATAGGTTTTTCGCTATAACTGCGATTTCCTGGCGAACGGAGGCTCGGATTTGAAATCTGCTTGCGACATTCGATTCCTCTAGTCATTTCACTTCGGATACACTTCTGTTCAACAACAGAGTACGATTCTAGGATTTAGAATGCTGGAAGATAAGTTTTTCGTTATAACAGCGATTTCCTGGCGAACGGAGGCTCGGATTTGAAATCTGCTTGCGACATTCGATTCCTCTAGTCATTTCACTTCGGATACACTTCTGTTCAACAACAGAGTACGATTGTGGCAGTTAGAATGCTGGAAGACAGGTTTTTCGCTATAACTGCGATTTCCTGCCGAACGGAGGCTCGGATTTGAAATCTGCTTGCGACATTCGATTCCTCTAGTCATTTCACTACGGATACACTTCTGTTTAACAACAGAGTACGATTCTGGCAGTTAGAATGCTCGAAGACAGGTTTTTCGCTATAACTGCGATTTGCTGCCGAACGGAGGCTCGGATTTGAAATCTGCTTGCGACATTCGATTCCTCTAGTCATTTCACTTCGGATACACTTCTGTTCAACAACAGAGTACGATTGTGGCAGTTAGAATGCTGGAAGATAGGTTTTTCGTTATAACTGCGATTTCCTGCCGAACGGAGGCTCGGATTTGAAATCTCCTTGCGACATTCGATTCCTCTATTCATTTCACTTCGGATACACTTCTGTTCAACAACAGAGTACAATTCTAGGATTTAGAATGCTGGAAGATAGGTTTTTCGTTATAACAGCGATTTCCTGGCGAACGGAGGCTCGGATTTGAAATCTGCTTGCGGCATTCGATTCCTCTAGTCATTTCACTTCGGATACACTTCTGTTTCATAGCAGAGTACGATTGTGGCAGTTAGAATGCTGGAAGATAGGTTTTTCGTTATAACAGCGATTTCCTGGCGAACGGAGGCTCGGATTTGAAATCTGCTTGCGACATTCGATTCCTCTAGTCATTTCACTTCGGATACACTTCTGTTTCATAGCAGAGTACGATTGTGGCAGTTAGAATGCTGGAAGATATGTTTTTCGTTATAACTGCGATTTCCTGCCGAACGGAGGCTCGGATTTGAAATCTCCTTGCGACATTCGATTCCTCTATTCATTTCACTTCGGATACACTTCTGTTTAACAACAGAGTACGATTCTGGCAGTTAGAATGCTGGAAGATAGGTTTTTCGTTATAACTGCGATTTCCAGCCGAACGGAGGCTCGGATTTGAATTTTGGTTGCGGCATTCGATTCCTCTATTCATTTCACTTCGGATACACTTCTGTTTCATAGCAGAGTACGATTGTGGCAGTTAGAATGCTGGAAGATAGGTTTTTCGTTATAACTGCGATTTCCAGCCGAACGGAGGCTCGGATTTGAATTTTGCTTGCGGCATTCGATTCCTCTATTCATTTCACTTCGGATACACTTCTGTTTCATAGCAGAGTACGATTGTGGCAGTTAGAATGCTGGAAGATAGGTTTTTCGTTATAACTGCGATTTCCTGCCGAACGGAGGCTCGGATTTGAAATCTGCTTGCGGCATTCGATTCCTCTAGTCATTTCACTTCGGATACACTTCTGTTTAACAACAGAGTACGATTGTGGCAGTTAGAATGCTGGAAGACAGGTTTTTCGCTATAACTGCGATTTCCTGCCGAACGGAGGCTCGGATTTGAAATCTGCTTGCGACATTCGATTCCTCTAGTCATTTCACTTCGGATACACTTCTGTTTAACAACAGAGTACAATTCTGGCACTTAAAATACTGGAAGATAGGTTTTTCGCTATAACTGCGATTTCCTGCCGAACGGAGGCTCGGATTTGAAATCTGCTTGCGACATTCGATTCCTCTAGTCATTTCACTTCGGATACACTTCTGTTCAACAACAGAGTACGATTGTGGCAGTTAGAATGCTGGAAGATATGTTTTTCGTTATAACTGCGATTTCCTGCCGAGCGGAGGCTCGGATTTGAAATCTCCTTGCGACATTCGATTCCTCTAGTCATTTCACTTCGGATGCACTTCTGTTCAACAACAGAGTACAATTCTAGGATTTAGAATGCTGGAAGATAGGTTTTTCGTTATAACAGCGATTTCCTGGCGAACGGAGGTTCGGAGTTGAGATCTGCTTGCGGCATTCAATTCCTCTAGTCATTTCACTTCGGATACACTTCTGTTTAACAACAGAGTACAATTCTGGCACTTAGAATGCTGTAAGATAGGTTTTTCGCTATAACTGCGATTTCCTGGCGAACGGAGGCTCGGATTTGAAATCTGCTTGCGACATTCGATTCCTCTAGTCATTTCACTTCGGATACACTTCTGTTCAACAACAGAGTACGATTCTAGGATTTAGAATGCTGGAAGATAGGTTTTTCGTTATAACAGCGATTTCCTGGCGAACGGAGGCTCGGATTTGAAATCTGCTTGCGACATTCGATTCCTCTAGTCATTTCACTTCGGATACACTTCTGTTCAACAACAGAGTACGATTCTAGGATTTAGAATGCTGGAAGATAAGTTTTTCGTTATAACAGCGATTTCCTGGCGAACGGAGGCTCGGATTTGAAATCTGCTTGCGACATTCGATTCCTCTAGTCATTTCACTTCGGATACACTTCTGTTCAACAACAGAGTACGATTGTGGCAGTTAGAATGCTGGAAGATATGTTTTTCGTTATAACTGCGATTTCCTGCCGAGCGGAGGCTCGGATTTGAAATCTCCTTGCGACATTCGATTCCTCTAGTCATTTCACTTCGGATACACTTCTGTTCAACAACAGAGTACGATTGTGGCAGTTAGAATGCTGGAAGATAGGTTTTTCGTTATAACTGCGATTTCCTGCCGAACGGAGGCTCGGATTTGAAATCTGCTTGCGACATTCGATTCCTCTAGTCATTTCACTTCGGATACACTTCTGTTCAACAACAGAGTACAATTCTAGGATTTAGAATGCTGGAAGATAGGTTTTTCGTTATAACAGCGATTTCCTGGCGAACGGAGGTTCGGAGTTGAGATCTGCTTGCGGCATTCAATTCCTCTAGTCATTTCACTTCGGATACACTTCTGTTTAACAACAGAGTACAATTCTGGCACTTAGAATGCTGTAAGATAGGTTTTTCGCTATAACTGCGATTTCCTGGCGAACGGAGGCTCGGATTTGAAATCTGCTTGCGACATTCGATTCCTCTAGTCATTTCACTTCGGATACACTTCTGTTCAACAACAGAGTACGATTCTAGGATTTAGAATGCTGGAAGATAAGTTTTTCGTTATAACAGCGATTTCCTGGCGAACGGAGGCTCGGATTTGAAATCTGCTTGCGGCATTCGATTCCTCTAGTCATTTCACTTCGGATACACTTCTGTTCAACAACAGAGTACGATTGTGGCAGTTAGAATGCTGGAAGACAGGTTTTTCGCTATAACTGCGATTTCCTGCCGAACGGAGGCTCGGATTTGAAATCTGCTTGCGACATTCGATTCCTCTAGTCATTTCACTACGGATACACTTCTGTTTAACAACAGAGTACGATTCTGGCAGTTAGAATGCTCGAAGACAGGTTTTTCGCTATAACTGCGATTTGCTGCCGAACGGAGGCTCGGATTTGAAATCTGCTTGCGACATTCGATTCCTCTAGTCATTTCACTTCGGATACACTTCTGTTCAACAACAGAGTACGATTGTGGCAGTTAGAATGCTGGAAGATATGTTTTTCGTTATAACTGCGATTTCCTGCCGAACGGAGGCTCGGATTTGAAATCTCCTTGCGACATTCGATTCCTCTATTCATTTCACTTCGGATACACTTCTGTTCAACAACAGAGTACAATTCTAGGATTTAGAATGCTGGAAGATAGGTTTTTCGTTATAACAGCGATTTCCTGGCGAACGGAGGCTCGGATTTGAAATCTGCTTGCGGCATTCGATTCCTCTAGTCATTTCACTTCGGATACACTTCTGTTTCATAGCAGAGTACGATTGTGGCAGTTAGAATGCTGGAAGATAGGTTTTTCGTTATAACAGCGATTTCCTGGCGAACGGAGGCTCGGATTTGAAATCTGCTTGCGGCATTCGATTCCTCTAGTCATTTCACTTCGGATACACTTCTGTTTAACAACAGAGTACGATTGTGGCAGTTAGAATGCTGGAAGACAGGTTTTTCGCTATAACTGCGATTTCCTGCCGAACGGAGGCTCGGATTTGAAATCTGCTTGCGACATTCGATTCCTCTAGTCATTTCACTTCGGATACACTTCTGTTCAACAACAGAGTACAATTCTAGGATTTAGAATGCTGGAAGATAGGTTTTTCGTTATAACAGCGATTTCCTGGCGAACGGAGGTTCGGAGTTGAGATCTGCTTGCGGCATTCAATTCCTCTAGTCATTTCACTTCGGATACACTTCTGTTTAACAACAGAGTACAATTCTGGCACTTAGAATGCTGTAAGATAGGTTTTTCGCTATAACTGCGATTTCCTGGCGAACGGAGGCTCGGATTTGAAATCTGCTTGCGACATTCGATTCCTCTAGTCATTTCACTTCGGATACACTTCTGTTCAACAACAGAGTACGATTCTAGGATTTAGAATGCTGGAAGATAGGTTTTTCGTTATAACAGCGATTTCCTGGCGAACGGAGGCTCGGATTTGAAATCTGCTTGCGACATTCGATTCCTCTAGTCATTTCACTTCGGATACACTTCTGTTCAACAACAGAGTACGATTCTAGGATTTAGAATGCTGGAAGATAAGTTTTTCGTTATAACAGCGATTTCCTGGCGAACGGAGGCTCGGATTTGAAATCTGCTTGCGACATTCGATTCCTCTAGTCATTTCACTTCGGATACACTTCTGTTTAACAACAGAGTACGATTGTGGCAGTTAGAATGCTGGAAGATATGTTTTTCGTTATAACTGCGATTTCCTGCCGAGCGGAGGCTCGGATTTGAAATCTCCTTGCGACATTCGATTCCTCTAGTCATTTCACTTCGGATACACTTCTGTTCAACAACAGAGTACGATTGTGGCAGTTAGAATGCTGGAAGATAGGTTTTTCGTTATAACTGCGATTTCCTGCCGAACGGAGGCTCGGATTTGAAATCTGCTTGCGACATTCGATTCCTCTAGTCATTTCACTTCGGATACACTTCTGTTCAACAACAGAGTACAATTCTAGGATTTAGAATGCTGGAAGATAGGTTTTTCGTTATAACAGCGATTTCCTGGCGAACGGAGGTTCGGAGTTGAAATCTGCTTGCGGCATTCAATTCCTCTAGTCATTTCACTTCGGATACACTTCTGTTTAACAACAGAGTACAATTCTGGCACTTAGAATGCTGTAAGATAGGTTTTTCGCTATAACTGCGATTTCCTGGCGAACGGAGGCTCGGATTTGAAATCTGCTTGCGACATTCGATTCCTCTAGTCATTTCACTTCGGATACACTTCTGTTCAACAACAGAGTACGATTCTAGGATTTAGAATGCTGGAAGATAAGTTTTTCGTTATAACAGCGATTTCCTGGCGAACGGAGGCTCGGATTTGAAATCTGCTTGCGACATTCGATTCCTCTAGTCATTTCACTTCGGATACACTTCTGTTCAACAACAGAGTACGATTGTGGCAGTTAGAATGCTGGAAGACAGGTTTTTCGCTATAACTGCGATTTCCTGCCGAACGGAGGCTCGGATTTGAAATCTGCTTGCGACATTCGATTCCTCTAGTCATTTCACTACGGATACACTTCTGTTTAACAACAGAGTACGATTCTGGCAGTTAGAATGCTCGAAGACAGGTTTTTCGCTATAACTGCGATTTGCTGCCGAACGGAGGCTCGGATTTGAAATCTGCTTGCGACATTCGATTCCTCTAGTCATTTCACTTCGGATACACTTCTGTTCAACAACAGAGTACGATTGTGGCAGTTAGAATGCTGGAAGATATGTTTTTCGTTATAACTGCGATTTCCTGCCGAACGGAGGCTCGGATTTGAAATCTCCTTGCGACATTCGATTCCTCTATTCATTTCACTTCGGATACACTTCTGTTCAACAACAGAGTACAATTCTAGGATTTAGAATGCTGGAAGATAGGTTTTTCGTTATAACAGCGATTTCCTGGCGAACGGAGGCTCGGATTTGAAATCTGCTTGCGGCATTCGATTCCTCTAGTCATTTCACTTCGGATACACTTCTGTTTCATAGCAGAGTACGATTGTGGCAGTTAGAATGCTGGAAGATAGGTTTTTCGTTATAACAGCGATTTCCTGGCGAACGGAGGCTCGGATTTGAAATCTGCTTGCGGCATTCGATTCCTCTAGTCATTTCACTTCGGATACACTTCTGTTTAACAACAGAGTACGATTGTGGCAGTTAGAATGCTGGAAGACAGGTTTTTCGCTATAACTGCGATTTCCTGCCGAACGGAGGCTCGGATTTGAAATCTGCTTGCGACATTCGATTCCTCTAGTCATTTCACTTCGGATACACTTCTGTTCAACAACAGAGTACAATTCTAGGATTTAGAATGCTGGAAGATAGGTTTTTCGTTATAACAGCGATTTCCTGGCGAACGAAGGTTCGGAGTTGAGATCTGCTTGCGGCATTCAATTCCTCTAGTCATTTCACTTCGGATACACTTCTGTTTAACAACAGAGTACGATTGTGGCAGTTAGAATGCTGGAAGACAGGTTTTTCGCTATAACTGCGATTTCCTGCCGAACGGAGGATCGGATTTGAAATCTGCTTGCGACATTCGATTCCTCTAGTCATTTCACTTCGGATACACTTCTGTTTCATAACAGAGTACAATTCTGGCACTTAGAATGCTGGAAGATAGGTTTTTCGCTATAACTGCGATTTCCTGGCGAACGGAGGCTCGGATTTGAAATCTGCTTGCGACATTCGATTCCTCTAGTCATTTCACTTCGGATACACTTCTGTTCAACAACAGAGTACGATTCTAGGATTTAGAATGCTGGAAGATAGGTTTTTCGTTATAACAGCGATTTCCTGGCGAACGGAGGCTCGGATTTGAAATCTGCTTGCGACATTCGATTCCTCTAGTCATTTCACTTCGGATACACTTCTGTTCAACAACAGAGTACGATTGTGGCAGTTAGAATGCTGGAAGACAGGTTTTTCGCTATAACTGCGATTTCCTGCCGAACGGAGGCTCGGATTTGAAATCTGCTTGCGACATTCGATTCCTCTAGTCATTTCACTACGGATACACTTCTGTTTAACAACAGAGTACGATTCTGGCAGTTAGAATGCTCGAAGACAGGTTTTTCGCTATAACTGCGATTTGCTGCCGAACGGAGGCTCGGATTTGAAATCTGCTTGCGGCATTCAATTCCTCTAGTCATTTCACTTCGGATACACTTCTGTTCAACAACAGAGTATGATTGTGGCAGTTAGAATGCTGGAAGATATGTTTTTCGTTATAACTGCGATTTCCTGCCGAGCGGAGGCTCGGATTTGAAATCTCCTTGCGACATTCGATTCCTCTAGTCATTTCACTTCGGATACACTTCTGTTCAACAACAGAGTACGATTGTGGCAGTTAGAATGCTGGAAGATAGGTTTTTCGTTATAACTGCGATTTCCTGCCGAACGGAGGCTCGGATTTGAAATCTGCTTGCGACATTCGATTCCTCTAGTCATTTCACTTCGGATACACTTCTGTTCAACAACAGAGTACGATTGTGGCAGTTAGAATGCTGGAAGATATGTTTTTCGTTATAACTGCGATTTCCTGCCGAACGGAGGCTCGGATTTGAAATCTCCTTGCGACATTCGATTCCTCTATTCATTTCACTTCGGATACACTTCTGTTTAACAACAGAGTACGATTCTGGCAGTTAGAATGCTGGAAGATAGGTTTTTCGTTATAACTGCGATTTCCAGCCGAACGGAGGCTCGGATTTGAATTTTGGTTGCGGCATTCGATTCCTCTATTCATTTCACTTCGGATACACTTCTGTTTCATAGCAGAGTACGATTGTGGCAGTTAGAATGCTGGAAGATAGGTTTTTCGTTATAACTGCGATTTCCAGCCGAACGGAGGCTCGGATTTGAATTTTGCTTGCGGCATTCGATTCCTCTATTCATTTCACTTCGGATACACTTCTGTTTCATAGCAGAGTACGATTGTGGCAGTTAGAATGCTGGAAGATAGGTTTTTCGTTATAACAGCGATTTCCTGGCGAACGGAGGCTCGGATTTGAAATCTGCTTGCGACATTCGATTCCTCTAGTCATTTCACTTCGGATACACTTCTGTTCAACAACAGAGTACGATTCTAGGATTTAGAATGCTGGAAGATAAGTTTTTCGTTATAACAGCGATTTCCTGGCGAACGGAGGCTCGGATTTGAAATCTGCTTGCGACATTCGATTCCTCTAGTCATTTCACTTCGGATACACTTCTGTTCAACAACAGAGTACGATTGTGGCAGTTAGAATGCTGGAAGATATGTTTTTCGTTATAACTGCGATTTCCTGCCGAGCGGAGGCTCGGATTTGAAATCTCCTTGCGACATTCGATTCCTCTAGTCATTTCACTTCGGATACACTTCTGTTCAACAACAGAGTACGATTGTGGCAGTTAGAATGCTGGAAGATAGGTTTTTCGTTATAACTGCGATTTCCTGCCGAACGGAGGCTCGGATTTGAAATCTGCTTGCGACATTCGATTCCTCTAGTCATTTCACTTCGGATACACTTCTGTTCAACAACAGAGTACAATTCTAGGATTTAGAATGCTGGAAGATAGGTTTTTCGTTATAACAGCGATTTCCTGGCGAACGGAGGTTCGGAGTTGAGATCTGCTTGCGGCATTCAATTCCTCTAGTCATTTCACTTCGGATACACTTCTGTTTAACAACAGAGTACAATTCTGGCACTTAGAATGCTGTAAGATAGGTTTTTCGCTATAACTGCGATTTCCTGGCGAACGGAGGCTCGGATTTGAAATCTGCTTGCGACATTCGATTCCTCTAGTCATTTCACTTCGGATACACTTCTGTTCAACAACAGAGTACGATTCTAGGATTTAGAATGCTGGAAGATAAGTTTTTCGTTATAACAGCGATTTCCTGGCGAACGGAGGCTCGGATTTGAAATCTGCTTGCGACATTCGATTCCTCTAGTCATTTCACTTCGGATACACTTCTGTTCAACAACAGAGTACGATTGTGGCAGTTAGAATGCTGGAAGACAGGTTTTTCGCTATAACTGCGATTTCCTGCCGAACGGAGGCTCGGATTTGAAATCTGCTTGCGACATTCGATTCCTCTAGTCATTTCACTACGGATACACTTCTGTTTAACAACAGAGTACGATTCTGGCAGTTAGAATGCTCGAAGACAGGTTTTTCGCTATAACTGCGATTTGCTGCCGAACGGAGGCTCGGATTTGAAATCTGCTTGCGACATTCGATTCCTCTAGTCATTTCACTTCGGATACACTTCTGTTCAACAACAGAGTACGATTGTGGCAGTTAGAATGCTGGAAGATATGTTTTTCGTTATAACTGCGATTTCCTGCCGAACGGAGGCTCGGATTTGAAATCTCCTTGCGACATTCGATTCCTCTATTCATTTCACTTCGGATACACTTCTGTTCAACAACAGAGTACAATTCTAGGATTTAGAATGCTGGAAGATAGGTTTTTCGTTATAACAGCGATTTCCTGGCGAACGGAGGCTCGGATTTGAAATCTGCTTGCGGCATTCGATTCCTCTAGTCATTTCACTTCGGATACACTTCTGTTTCATAGCAGAGTACGATTCTGGCAGTTAGAATGCTCGAAGACAGGTTTTTCGCTATAACTGCGATTTGCTGCCGAACGGAGGCTCGGATTTGAAATCTGCTTGCGGCATTCAATTCCTCTAGTCATTTCACTTCGGATACACTTCTGTTCAACAACAGAGTATGATTGTGGCAGTTAGAATGCTGGAAGATATGTTTTTCGTTATAACTGCGATTTCCTGCCGAGCGGAGGCTCGGATTTGAAATCTCCTTGCGACATTCGATTCCTCTAGTCATTTCACTTCGGATACACTTCTGTTCAACAACAGAGTACGATTGTGGCAGTTAGAATGCTGGAAGATAGGTTTTTCGTTATAACTGCGATTTCCTGCCGAACGGAGGCTCGGATTTGAAATCTGCTTGCGACATTCGATTCCTCTAGTCATTTCACTTCGGATACACTTCTGTTCAACAACAGAGTACGATTGTGGCAGTTAGAATGCTGGAAGATATGTTTTTCGTTATAACTGCGATTTCCTGCCGAACGGAGGCTCGGATTTGAAATCTCCTTGCGACATTCGATTCCTCTATTCATTTCACTTCGGATACACTTCTGTTTAACAACAGAGTACGATTCTGGCAGTTAGAATGCTGGAAGATAGGTTTTTCGTTATAACTGCGATTTCCAGCCGAACGGAGGCTCGGATTTGAATTTTGGTTGCGGCATTCGATTCCTCTATTCATTTCACTTCGGATACACTTCTGTTTCATAGCAGAGTACGATTGTGGCAGTTAGAATGCTGGAAGATAGGTTTTTCGTTATAACTGCGATTTCCAGCCGAACGGAGGCTCGGATTTGAATTTTGCTTGCGGCATTCGATTCCTCTATTCATTTCACTTCGGATACACTTCTGTTTCATAGCAGAGTACGATTGTGGCAGTTAGAATGCTGGAAGATAGGTTTTTCGTTATAACAGCGATTTCCTGGCGAACGGAGGCTCGGATTTGAAATCTGCTTGCGACATTCGATTCCTCTAGTCATTTCACTTCGGATACACTTCTGTTCAACAACAGAGTACGATTCTAGGATTTAGAATGCTGGAAGATAAGTTTTTCGTTATAACAGCGATTTCCTGGCGAACGGAGGCTCGGATTTGAAATCTGCTTGCGACATTCGATTCCTCTAGTCATTTCACTTCGGATACACTTCTGTTCAACAACAGAGTACGATTGTGGCAGTTAGAATGCTGGAAGATATGTTTTTCGTTATAACTGCGATTTCCTGCCGAGCGGAGGCTCGGATTTGAAATCTCCTTGCGACATTCGATTCCTCTAGTCATTTCACTTCGGATACACTTCTGTTCAACAACAGAGTACGATTGTGGCAGTTAGAATGCTGGAAGATAGGTTTTTCGTTATAACTGCGATTTCCTGCCGAACGGAGGCTCGGATTTGAAATCTGCTTGCGACATTCGATTCCTCTAGTCATTTCACTTCGGATACACTTCTGTTCAACAACAGAGTACAATTCTAGGATTTAGAATGCTGGAAGATAGGTTTTTCGTTATAACAGCGATTTCCTGGCGAACGGAGGTTCGGAGTTGAGATCTGCTTGCGGCATTCAATTCCTCTAGTCATTTCACTTCGGATACACTTCTGTTTAACAACAGAGTACAATTCTGGCACTTAGAATGCTGGAAGATAGGTTTTTCGCTATAACTGCGATTTCCTGGCGAACGGAGGCTCGGATTTGAAATCTGCTTGCGACATTCGATTCCTCTAGTCATTTCACTTCGGATACACTTCTGTTCAACAACAGAGTACGATTCTAGGATTTAGAATGCTGGAAGATAAGTTTTTCGTTATAACAGCGATTTCCTGGCGAACGGAGGCTCGGATTTGAAATCTGCTTGCGACATTCGATTCCTCTAGTCATTTCACTTCGGATACACTTCTGTTCAACAACAGAGTACGATTGTGGCAGTTAGAATGCTGGAAGACAGGTTTTTCGCTATAACTGCGATTTCCTGCCGAACGGAGGCTCGGATTTGAAATCTGCTTGCGACATTCGATTCCTCTAGTCATTTCACTACGGATACACTTCTGTTTAACAACAGAGTACGATTCTGGCAGTTAGAATGCTCGAAGACAGGTTTTTCGCTATAACTGCGATTTCCTGCCGAACGGAGGCTCGGATTTGAAATCTGCTTGCGACATTCGATTCCTCTAGTCATTTCACTTCGGATACACTTCTGTTCAACAACAGAGTACGATTGTGGCAGTTAGAATGCTGGAAGATATGTTTTTCGTTATAACTGCGATTTCCTGCCGAACGGAGGCTCGGATTTGAAATCTCCTTGCGACATTCGATTCCTCTATTCATTTCACTTCGGATACACTTCTGTTCAACAACAGAGTACAATTCTAGGATTTAGAATGCTGGAAGATAGGTTTTTCGTTATAACAGCGATTTCCTGGCGAACGGAGGCTCGGATTTGAAATCTGCTTGCGGCATTCGATTCCTCTAGTCATTTCACTTCGGATACACTTCTGTTTCATAGCAGAGTACGATTGTGGCAGTTAGAATGCTGGAAGATAGGTTTTTCGTTATAACAGCGATTTCCTGGCGAACGGAGGCTCGGATTTGAAATCTGCTTGCGACATTCGATTCCTCTAGTCATTTCACTTCGGATACACTTCTGTTTCATAGCAGAGTACGATTGTGGCAGTTAGAATGCTGGAAGATATGTTTTTCGTTATAACTGCGATTTCCTGCCGAACGGAGGCTCGGATTTGAAATCTCCTTGCGACATTCGATTCCTCTATTCATTTCACTTCGGATACACTTCTGTTTAACAACAGAGTACGATTCTGGCAGTTAGAATGCTGGAAGATAGGTTTTTCGTTATAACTGCGATTTCCAGCCGAACGGAGGCTCGGATTTGAATTTTGGTTGCGACATTCGATTCCTCTAGTCATTTCACTTCGGATACACTTCTGTTCAACAACAGAGTACGATTCTAGGATTTAGAATGCTGGAAGATAGGTTTTTCGTTATAACAGCGATTTCCTGGCGAACGGAGGCTCGGATTTGAAATCTGCTTGCGACATTCGATTCCTCTAGTCATTTCACTTCGGATACACTTCTGTTCAACAACAGAGTACGATTGTGGCAGTTAGAATGCTGGAAGACAGGTTTTTCGCTATAACTGCGATTTCCTGCCGAACGGAGGCTCGGATTTGAAATCTGCTTGCGACATTCGATTCCTCTAGTCATTTCACTACGGATACACTTCTGTTTAACAACAGAGTACGATTCTGGCAGTTAGAATGCTCGAAGACAGGTTTTTCGCTATAACTGCGATTTGCTGCCGAACGGAGGCTCGGATTTGAAATCTGCTTGCGGCATTCAATTCCTCTAGTCATTTCACTTCGGATACACTTCTGTTCAACAACAGAGTATGATTGTGGCAGTTAGAATGCTGGAAGATATGTTTTTCGTTATAACTGCGATTTCCTGCCGAGCGGAGGCTCGGATTTGAAATCTCCTTGCGACATTCGATTCCTCTAGTCATTTCACTTCGGATACACTTCTGTTCAACAACAGAGTACGATTGTGGCAGTTAGAATGCTGGAAGATAGGTTTTTCGTTATAACTGCGATTTCCTGCCGAACGGAGGCTCGGATTTGAAATCTGCTTGCGACATTCGATTCCTCTAGTCATTTCACTTCGGATACACTTCTGTTCAACAACAGAGTACGATTGTGGCAGTTAGAATGCTGGAAGATATGTTTTTCGTTATAACTGCGATTTCCTGCCGAACGGAGGCTCGGATTTGAAATCTCCTTGCGACATTCGATTCCTCTATTCATTTCACTTCGGATACACTTCTGTTTAACAACAGAGTACGATTCTGGCAGTTAGAATGCTGGAAGATAGGTTTTTCGTTATAACTGCGATTTCCTGCCGAACGGAGGCTCGGATTTGAATTTTGGTTGCGGCATTCGATTCCTCTATTCATTTCACTTCGGATACACTTCTGTTTCATAGCAGAGTACGATTGTGGCAGTTAGAATGCTGGAAGATAGGTTTTTCGTTATAACTGCGATTTCCAGCCGAACGGAGGCTCGGATTTGAATTTTGCTTGCGGCATTCGATTCCTCTATTCATTTCACTTCGGATACACTTCTGTTTCATAGCAGAGTACGATTGTGGCAGTTAGAATGCTGGAAGATAGGTTTTTCGTTATAACAGCGATTTCCTGGCGAACGGAGGCTCGGATTTGAAATCTGCTTGCGGCATTCGATTCCTCTAGTCATTTCACTTCGGATACACTTCTGTTTAACAACAGAGTACGATTGTGGCAGTTAGAATGCTGGAAGACAGGTTTTTCGCTATAACTGCGATTTCCTGCCGAACGGAGGCTCGGATTTGAAATCTGCTTGCGACATTCGATTCCTCTAGTCATTTCACTTCGGATACACTTCTGTTTAACAACAGAGTACAATTCTGGCACTTAAAATACTGGAAGATAGGTTTTTCGCTATAACTGCGATTTCCTGCCGAACGGAGGCTCGGATTTGAAATCTGCTTGCGACATTCGATTCCTCTAGTCATTTCACTTCGGATACACTTCTGTTCAACAACAGAGTACGATTGTGGCAGTTAGAATGCTGGAAGATATGTTTTTCGTTATAACTGCGATTTCCTGCCGAGCGGAGGCTCGGATTTGAAATCTCCTTGCGACATTCGATTCCTCTAGTCATTTCACTTCGGATACACTTCTGTTCAACAACAGAGTACGATTGTGGCAGTTAGAATGCTGGAAGATAGGTTTTTCGTTATAACTGCGATTTCCTGCCGAACGGAGGCTCGGATTTGAAATCTGCTTGCGACATTCGATTCCTCTAGTCATTTCACTTCGGATACACTTCTGTTCAACAACAGAGTACAATTCTAGGATTTAGAATGCTGGAAGATAGGTTTTTCGTTATAACAGCGATTTCCTGGCGAACGGAGGTTCGGAGTTGAGATCTGCTTGCGGCATTCAATTCCTCTAGTCATTTCACTTCGGATACACTTCTGTTTAACAACAGAGTACAATTCTGGCACTTAGAATGCTGGAAGATAGGTTTTTCGCTATAACTGCGATTTCCTGGCGAACGGAGGCTCGGATTTGAAATCTGCTTGCGACATTCGATTCCTCTAGTCATTTCACTTCGGATACACTTCTGTTCAACAACAGAGTACGATTCTAGGATTTAGAATGCTGGAAGATAAGTTTTTCGTTATAACAGCGATTTCCTGGCGAACGGAGGCTCGGATTTGAAATCTGCTTGCGACATTCGATTCCTCTAGTCATTTCACTTCGGATACACTTCTGTTCAACAACAGAGTACGATTGTGGCAGTTAGAATGCTGGAAGATATGTTTTTCGTTATAACTGCGATTTCCTGCCGAGCGGAGGCTCGGATTTGAAATCTCCTTGCGACATTCGATTCCTCTAGTCATTTCACTTCGGATACACTTCTGTTCAACAACAGAGTACGATTGTGGCAGTTAGAATGCTGGAAGATAGGTTTTTCGTTATAACTGCGATTTCCTGCCGAACGGAGGCTCGGATTTGAAATCTGCTTGCGACATTCGATTCCTCTAGTCATTTCACTTCGGATACACTTCTGTTCAACAACAGAGTACAATTCTAGGATTTAGAATGCTGGAAGATAGGTTTTTCGTTATAACAGCGATTTCCTGGCGAACGGAGGCTCGGAGTTGAGATCTGCTTGCGGCATTCAATTCCTCTAGTCATTTCACTTCGGATACACTTCTGTTTAACAACAGAGTACAATTCTGGCACTTAGAATGCTGTAAGATAGGTTTTTCGCTATAACTGCGATTTCCTGGCGAACGGAGGCTCGGATTTGAAATCTGCTTGCGACATTCGATTCCTCTAGTCATTTCACTTCGGATACACTTCTGTTCAACAACAGAGTACGATTCTAGGATTTAGAATGCTGGAAGATAAGTTTTTCGTTATAACAGCGATTTCCTGGCGAACGGAGGCTCGGATTTGAAATCTGCTTGCGACATTCGATTCCTCTAGTCATTTCACTTCGGATACACTTCTGTTCAACAACAGAGTACGATTGTGGCAGTTAGAATGCTGGAAGACAGGTTTTTCGCTATAACTGCGATTTCCTGCCGAACGGAGGCTCGGATTTGAAATCTGCTTGCGACATTCGATTCCTCTAGTCATTTCACTACGGATACACTTCTGTTTAACAACAGAGTACGATTCTGGCAGTTAGAATGCTCGAAGACAGGTTTTTCGCTATAACTGCGATTTGCTGCCGAACGGAGGCTCGGATTTGAAATCTGCTTGCGACATTCGATTCCTCTAGTCATTTCACTTCGGATACACTTCTGTTCAACAACAGAGTACGATTGTGGCAGTTAGAATGCTGGAAGATATGTTTTTCGTTATAACTGCGATTTCCTGCCGAACGGAGGCTCGGATTTGAAATCTCCTTGCGACATTAGATTCCTCTATTCATTTCACTTCGGATACACTTCTGTTCAACAACAGAGTACAATTCTAGGATTTAGAATGCTGGAAGATAGGTTTTTCGTTATAACAGCGATTTCCTGGCGAACGGAGGCTCGGATTTGAAATCTGCTTGCGGCATTCGATTCCTCTAGTCATTTCACTTCGGATACACTTCTGTTTCATAGCAGAGTACGATTGTGGCAGTTAGAATGCTGGAAGATAGGTTTTTCGTTATAACAGCGATTTCCTGGCGAACGGAGGCTCGGATTTGAAATCTGCTTGCGACATTCGATTCCTCTAGTCATTTCACTTCGGATACACTTCTGTTTCATAGCAGAGTACGATTGTGGCAGTTAGAATGCTGGAAGATATGTTTTTCGTTATAACTGCGATTTCCTGCCGAACGGAGGCTCGGATTTGAAATCTCCTTGCGACATTCGATTCCTCTATTCATTTCACTTCGGATACACTTCTGTTTAACAACAGAGTACGATTCTGGCAGTTAGAATGCTGGAAGATAGGTTTTTCGTTATAACTGCGATTTCCAGCCGAACGGAGGCTCGGATTTGAATTTTGGTTGCGGCATTCGATTCCTCTATTCATTTCACTTCGGATACACTTCTGTTTCATAGCAGAGTACGATTGTGGCAGTTAGAATGCTGGAAGATAGGTTTTTCGTTATAACTGCGATTTCCAGCCGAACGGAGGCTCGGATTTGAATTTTGCTTGCGGCATTCGATTCCTCTATTCATTTCACTTCGGATACACTTCTGTTTCATAGCAGAGTACGATTGTGGCAGTTAGAATGCTGGAAGATAGGTTTTTCGTTATAACAGCGATTTCCTGGCGAACGGAGGCTCGGATTTGAAATCTGCTTGCGGCATTCGATTCCTCTAGTCATTTCACTTCGGATACACTTCTGTTTAACAACAGAGTACGATTGTGGCAGTTAGAATGCTGGAAGACAGGTTTTTCGCTATAACTGCGATTTCCTGCCGAACGGAGGCTCGGATTTGAAATCTGCTTGCGACATTCGATTCCTCTAGTCATTTCACTTCGGATACACTTCTGTTTAACAACAGAGTACAATTCTGGCACTTAAAATACTGGAAGATAGGTTTTTCGCTATAACTGCGATTTCCTGCCGAACGGAGGCTCGGATTTGAAATCTGCTTGCGACATTCGATTCCTCTAGTCATTTCACTTCGGATACACTTCTGTTCAACAACAGAGTACGATTGTGGCAGTTAGAATGCTGGAAGATATGTTTTTCGTTATAACTGCGATTTCCTGCCGAGCGGAGGCTCGGATTTGAAATCTCCTTGCGACATTCGATTCCTCTAGTCATTTCACTTCGGATGCACTTCTGTTCAACAACAGAGTACAATTCTAGGATTTAGAATGCTGGAAGATAGGTTTTTCGTTATAACAGCGATTTCCTGGCGAACGGAGGTTCGGAGTTGAGATCTGCTTGCGGCATTCAATTCCTCTAGTCATTTCACTTCGGATACACTTCTGTTTAACAACAGAGTACAATTCTGGCACTTAGAATGCTGTAAGATAGGTTTTTCGCTATAACTGCGATTTCCTGGCGAACGGAGGCTCGGATTTGAAATCTGCTTGCGACATTCGATTCCTCTAGTCATTTCACTTCGGATACACTTCTGTTCAACAACAGAGTACGATTCTAGGATTTAGAATGCTGGAAGATAGGTTTTTCGTTATAACAGCGATTTCCTGGCGAACGGAGGCTCGGATTTGAAATCTGCTTGCGACATTCGATTCCTCTAGTCATTTCACTTCGGATACACTTCTGTTCAACAACAGAGTACGATTCTAGGATTTAGAATGCTGGAAGATAAGTTTTTCGTTATAACAGCGATTTCCTGGCGAACGGAGGCTCGGATTTGAAATCTGCTTGCGACATTCGATTCCTCTAGTCATTTCACTTCGGATACACTTCTGTTCAACAACAGAGTACGATTGTGGCAGTTAGAATGCTGGAAGATATGTTTTTCGTTATAACTGCGATTTCCTGCCGAGCGGAGGCTCGGATTTGAAATCTCCTTGCGACATTCGATTCCTCTAGTCATTTCACTTCGGATACACTTCTGTTCAACAACAGAGTACGATTGTGGCAGTTAGAATGCTGGAAGATAGGTTTTTCGTTATAACTGCGATTTCCTGCCGAACGGAGGCTCGGATTTGAAATCTGCTTGCGACATTCGATTCCTCTAGTCATTTCACTTCGGATACACTTCTGTTCAACAACAGAGTACAATTCTAGGATTTAGAATGCTGGAAGATAGGTTTTTCGTTATAACAGCGATTTCCTGGCGAACGGAGGTTCGGAGTTGAGATCTGCTTGCGGCATTCAATTCCTCTAGTCATTTCACTTCGGATACACTTCTGTTTAACAACAGAGTACAATTCTGGCACTTAGAATGCTGTAAGATAGGTTTTTCGCTATAACTGCGATTTCCTGGCGAACGGAGGCTCGGATTTGAAATCTGCTTGCGACATTCGATTCCTCTAGTCATTTCACTTCGGATACACTTCTGTTCAACAACAGAGTACGATTCTAGGATTTAGAATGCTGGAAGATAAGTTTTTCGTTATAACAGCGATTTCCTGGCGAACGGAGGCTCGGATTTGAAATCTGCTTGCGACATTCGATTCCTCTAGTCATTTCACTTCGGATACACTTCTGTTCAACAACAGAGTACGATTGTGGCAGTTAGAATGCTGGAAGACAGGTTTTTCGCTATAACTGCGATTTCCTGCCGAACGGAGGCTCGGATTTGAAATCTGCTTGCGACATTCGATTCCTCTAGTCATTTCACTACGGATACACTTCTGTTTAACAACAGAGTACGATTCTGGCAGTTAGAATGCTCGAAGACAGGTTTTTCGCTATAACTGCGATTTGCTGCCGAACGGAGGCTCGGATTTGAAATCTGCTTGCGACATTCGATTCCTCTAGTCATTTCACTTCGGATACACTTCTGTTCAACAACAGAGTACGATTGTGGCAGTTAGAATGCTGGAAGATATGTTTTTCGTTATAACTGCGATTTCCTGCCGAACGGAGGCTCGGATTTGAAATCTCCTTGCGACATTCGATTCCTCTATTCATTTCACTTCGGATACACTTCTGTTCAACAACAGAGTACAATTCTAGGATTTAGAATGCTGGAAGATAGGTTTTTCGTTATAACAGCGATTTCCTGGCGAACGGAGGCTCGGATTTGAAATCTGCTTGCGGCATTCGATTCCTCTAGTCATTTCACTTCGGATACACTTCTGTTTCATAGCAGAGTACGATTGTGGCAGTTAGAATGCTGGAAGATAGGTTTTTCGTTATAACAGCGATTTCCTGGCGAACGGAGGCTCGGATTTGAAATCTGCTTGCGGCATTCGATTCCTCTAGTCATTTCACTTCGGATACACTTCTGTTTAACAACAGAGTACGATTGTGGCAGTTAGAATGCTGGAAGACAGGTTTTTCGCTATAACTGCGATTTCCTGCCGAACGGAGGCTCGGATTTGAAATCTGCTTGCGACATTCGATTCCTCTAGTCATTTCACTTCGGATACACTTCTGTTCAACAACAGAGTACAATTCTAGGATTTAGAATGCTGGAAGATAGGTTTTTCGTTATAACAGCGATTTCCTGGCGAACGAAGGTTCGGAGTTGAGATCTGCTTGCGGCATTCAATTCCTCTAGTCATTTCACTTCGGATACACTTCTGTTTAACAACAGAGTACGATTGTGGCAGTTAGAATGCTGGAAGACAGGTTTTTCGCTATAACTGCGATTTCCTGCCGAACGGAGGATCGGATTTGAAATCTGCTTGCGACATTCGATTCCTCTAGTCATTTCACTTCGGATACACTTCTGTTTCATAACAGAGTACAATTCTGGCACTTAGAATGCTGGAAGATAGGTTTTTCGCTATAACTGCGATTTCCTGCCGAACGGAGGCTCGGATTTGAAATCTGCTTGCGACATTCGATTCCTCTAGTCATTTCACTTCGGATACACTTCTGTTTCATAGCAGAGTACGATTGTGGCAGTTAGAATGCTGGAAGATAGGTTTTTCGTTATAACTGCGATTTCCTGCCGAACGGAAGCTCGCATTTGAAATCTGCTTGCGACATTCGATTCCTCTAGTCATTTCACTTCGGATACACTTCTGTTCAACAACAGAGTACAATTCTAGGATTTAGAATGCTGGAAGATAGGTTTTTCGTTATAACAGCGATTTCCTGGCGAACGGAGGCTCGGATTTGAAATCTTCTTGCGGCATTCGATTCCTCTAGTCATTTCACTTCGGATACACTTCTGTTTAACAACAGAGTACAATTCTGGCACTTAAAATACTGGAAGATAGGTTTTTCGCTATAACTGCGATTTCCTGCCGAACGGAGGCTCGGATTTGAAATCTGCTTGCGACATTCGATTCCTCTAGTCATTTCACTTCGGATACACTTCTGTTCAACAACAGAGTACAATTCTAGGATTTAGAATGCTGGAAGATAGGTTTTTCGTTATAACAGCGATTTCCTGGCGAACGGAGGTTCGGAGTTGAGATCTGCTTGCGGCATTCAATTCCTCTAGTCATTTCACTTCGGATACACTTCTGTTCAACAACAGAGTACGATTGTGGCAGTTAGAATGCTGGAAGACAGGTTTTTCGCTATAACTGCGATTTCCTGCCGAACGGAGGCTCGGATTTGAAATCTGCTTGCGACATTCGATTCCTCTAGTCATTTCACTACGGATACACTTCTGTTTAACAACAGAGTACGATTCTGGCAGTTAGAATGCTCGAAGACAGGTTTTTCGCTATAACTGCGATTTGCTGCCGAACGGAGGCTCGGATTTGAAATCTGCTTGCGGCATTCAATTCCTCTAGTCATTTCACTTCGGATACACTTCTGTTTAACAACAGAGTACAATTCTGGCACTTAGAATGCTGGAAGATAGGTTTTTCGCTATAACTGCGATTTCCTGCCGAACGGAGGCTCGGATTTGAAATCTGCTTGCGACATTCGATTCCTCTAGTCATTTCACTTCGGATACACTTCTGTTCAACAACAGAGTACGATTGTGGCAGTTAGAATGCTGGAAGATATGTTTTTCGTTATAACTGCGATTTCCTGCCGAACGGAGGCTCGGATTTGAAATCTCCTTGCGACATTCGATTCCTCTATTCATTTCACTTCGGATACACTTCTGTTCAACAACAGAGTACAATTCTAGGATTTAGAATGCTGGAAGATAGGTTTTTCGTTATAACAGCGATTTCCTGGCGAACGGAGGCTCGGATTTGAAATCTGCTTGCGGCATTCGATTCCTCTAGTCATTTCACTTCGGATACACTTCTGTTCAACAACAGAGTACGATTGTGGCAGTTAGAATGCTGGAAGATATGTTTTTCGTTATAACTGCGATTTCCTGCCGAGCGGAGGCTCGGATTTGAAATCTCCTTGCGACATTCGATTCCTCTAGTCATTTCACTTCGGATACACTTCTGTTCAACAACAGAGTACGATTGTGGCAGTTAGAATGCTGGAAGATAGGTTTTTCGTTATAACTGCGATTTCCTGCCGAACGGAGGCTCGGATTTGAAATCTGCTTGCGACATTCGATTCCTCTAGTCATTTCACTTCGGATACACTTCTGTTCAACAACAGAGTACGATTGTGGCAGTTAGAATGCTGGAAGACAGGTTTTTCGCTATAACTGCGATTTCCTGCCGAACGGAGGCTCGGATTTGAAATCTGCTTGCGACATTCGATTCCTCTAGTCATTTCACTTCGGATACACTTCTGTTCAACAACAGAGTACAATTCTGGCACTTAGAATGCTGGAAGATAGGTTTTTCGCTATAACTGCGATTTCCTGCCGAACGGAGGCTCGGATTTGAAATCTGCTTGCGACATTCGATTCCTCTAGTCATTTCACTTCGGATACACTTCTGTTCAACAACAGAGTACGATTGTGGCAGTTAGAATGCTGGAAGATATGTTTTTCGTTATAACTGCGATTTCCTGCCGAACGGAGGCTCGGATTTGAAATCTCCTTGCGACATTCGATTCCTCTATTCATTTCACTTCGGATACACTTCTGTTCAACAACAGAGTACGATTGTGGCAGTTAGAATGCTGGAAGATATGTTTTTCGTTATAACTGCGATTTCCTGCCGAACGGAGGCTCGGATTTGAAATCTGCTTGCGGCATTCGATTCCTCTAGTCATTTCACTTCGGATACACTTCTGTTTCATAGCAGAGTACGATTGTGGCAGTTAGAATGCTGGAAGATATGTTTTTCGTTATAACTGCGATTTCCTGCCGAGCGGAGGCTCGGATTTGAAATCTCCTTGCGACATTCGATTCCTCTAGTCATTTCACTTCGGATACACTTCTGTTCAACAACAGAGTACGATTGTGGCAGTTAGAATGCTGGAAGATAGGTTTTTCGTTATAACTGCGATTTCCTGCCGAACGGAGGCTCGGATTTGAAATCTGCTTGCGACATTCGATTCCTCTAGTCATTTCACTTCGGATACACTTCTGTTCAACAACAGAGTACAATTCTAGGATTTAGAATGCTGGAAGATAGGTTTTTCGTTATAACAGCGATTTCCTGGCGAACGGAGGTTCGGAGTTGAGATCTGCTTGCGGCATTCAATTCCTCTAGTCATTTCACTTCGGATACACTTCTGTTTAACAACAGAGTACAATTCTGGCACTTAGAATGCTGTAAGATAGGTTTTTCGCTATAACTGCGATTTCCTGGCGAACGGAGGCTCGGATTTGAAATCTGCTTGCGACATTCGATTCCTCTAGTCATTTCACTTCGGATACACTTCTGTTCAACAACAGAGTACGATTCTAGGATTTAGAATGCTGGAAGATAAGTTTTTCGTTATAACAGCGATTTCCTGGCGAACGGAGGCTCGGATTTGAAATCTGCTTGCGACATTCGATTCCTCTAGTCATTTCACTTCGGATACACTTCTGTTCAACAACAGAGTACGATTGTGGCAGTTAGAATGCTGGAAGACAGGTTTTTCGCTATAACTGCGATTTCCTGCCGAACGGAGGCTCGGATTTGAAATCTGCTTGCGACATTCGATTCCTCTAGTCATTTCACTACGGATACACTTCTGTTTAACAACAGAGTACGATTCTGGCAGTTAGAATGCTCGAAGACAGGTTTTTCGCTATAACTGCGATTTGCTGCCGAACGGAGGCTCGGATTTGAAATCTGCTTGCGACATTCGATTCCTCTAGTCATTTCACTTCGGATACACTTCTGTTCAACAACAGAGTACGATTGTGGCAGTTAGAATGCTGGAAGATATGTTTTTCGTTATAACTGCGATTTCCTGCCGAACGGAGGCTCGGATTTGAAATCTCCTTGCGACATTCGATTCCTCTATTCATTTCACTTCGGATACACTTCTGTTCAACAACAGAGTACAATTCTAGGATTTAGAATGCTGGAAGATAGGTTTTTCGTTATAACAGCGATTTCCTGGCGAACGGAGGCTCGGATTTGAAATCTGCTTGCGGCATTCGATTCCTCTAGTCATTTCACTTCGGATACACTTCTGTTTCATAGCAGAGTACGATTGTGGCAGTTAGAATGCTGGAAGATAGGTTTTTCGTTATAACAGCGATTTCCTGGCGAACGGAGGCTCGGATTTGAAATCTGCTTGCGGCATTCGATTCCTCTAGTCATTTCACTTCGGATACACTTCTGTTTAACAACAGAGTACGATTGTGGCAGTTAGAATGCTGGAAGACAGGTTTTTCGCTATAACTGCGATTTCCTGCCGAACGGAGGCTCGGATTTGAAATCTGCTTGCGACATTCGATTCCTCTAGTCATTTCACTTCGGATACACTTCTGTTCAACAACAGAGTACAATTCTAGGATTTAGAATGCTGGAAGATAGGTTTTTCGTTATAACAGCGATTTCCTGGCGAACGGAGGTTCGGAGTTGAGATCTGCTTGCGGCATTCAATTCCTCTAGTCATTTCACTTCGGATACACTTCTGTTTAACAACAGAGTACGATTGTGGCAGTTAGAATGCTGGAAGACATGTTTTTCGCTATAACTGCGATTTCCTGCCGAACGGAGGCTCGGATTTGAAATCTGCTTGCGACATTCGATTCCTCTAGTCATTTCACTTCGGATACACTTCTGTTCAACAACAGAGTACGATTGTGGCAGTTAGAATGCTGGAAGATATGTTTTTCGTTATAACTGCGATTTCCTGCCGAACGGAGGCTCGGATTTGAAATCTGCTTGCGACATTCGATTCCTCTAGTCATTTCACTTCGGATACACTTCTGTTTAACAACAGAGTACGATTCTGGCAGTTAGAATGCTGGAAGATAGGTTTTTCGTTATAACTGCGATTTCCAGCCGAACGGAGGCTCGGATTTGAATTTTGCTTGCGGCATTCGATTCCTCTATTCATTTCACTTCGGATACACTTCTGTTTCATAGCAGAGTACGATTGTGGCAGTTAGAATGCTCGAAGACAGGTTTTTCGCTATAACTGCGATTTCCTGCCGAACGGAGGCTCGGATTTGAAATCTGCTTGCGACATTCGATTCCTCTAGTCATTTCACTTCGGATACACTTCTGTTTAACAACAGAGTACGATTCTGGCAGTTAGAATGCTCGAAGACAGGTTTTTCGCTATAACTGCGATTTCCTGCCGAACGGAGGCTCGGATTTGAAATCTGCTTGCGACATTCGATTCCTCTAGTCATTTCACTTCGGATACACTTCTGTTCAACAACAGAGTACGATTGTGGCAGTTAGAATGCTGGAAGATATGTTTTTCGTTATAACTGCGATTTCCTGCCAAACGGATGCTCGGATTTGAAATCTGCTTGCGACATTCGATTCCTCTAGTCATTTCACTACGGATACACTTCTGTTTAACAACAGAGTACGATTCTGGCAGTTAGAATGTTCGAAGACAGGTTTTTCGCTATAACTGCGATTTGCTGCCGAACGGAGGCTCGGATTTGAAATCTGCTTGCGGCATTCAATTCCTCTAGTCATTTCACTTCGGATACACTTCTGTTTAACAACAGAGTACAATTCTGGCACTTAGAATGCTGGAAGATAGGTTTTTCGCTATAACTGCGATTTCCTGCCGAACGGAGGCTCGGATTTGAAATCTGCTTTCGACATTCGATTCCTCTAGTCATTTCACTTCGGATACACTTCTGTTAAACAACAGAGTACAATTCTGGCACTTAAAATACTGGAAGATAGGTTTTTCGCTATAACTGCGATTTCCTGCCGAACGGAGGCTCGGATTTGAAATCTGCTTGCGACATTCGATTCCTCTAGTCATTTCACTTCGGATACACTTCTGTTCAACAACAGAGTACGATTGTGGCAGTTAGAATGCTGGAAGATATGTTTTTCGTTATAACTGCGATTTCCTGCCGAGCGGAGGCTCGGATTTGAAATCTCCTTGCGACATTCGATTCCTCTAGTCATTTCACTTCGGATACACTTCTGTTCAACAACAGAGTACGATTGTGGCAGTTAGAATGCTGGAAGATAGGTTTTTCGTTATAACTGCGATTTCCTGGCGAACGGAGGCTCGGATTTGAAATCTGCTTGCGACATTCGATTCCTCTAGTCATTTCACTTCGGATACACTTCTGTTCAACAACAGAGTACGATTGTGGCAGTTAGAATGCTGGAAGATAGGTTTTTCGTTATAACTGCGATTTCCTGCCGAACGGAGGCTCGGATTTGAAATCTGCTTTCGACATTCGATTCCTCTAGTCATTTCACTTCGGATACACTTCTGTTTAACAACAGAGTACAATTCTGGCACTTAAAATACTGGAAGATAGGTTTTTCGCTATAACTGCGATTTCCTGCCGAACGGAGGCTCGGATTTGAAATCTGCTTGCGACATTCGATTCCTCTAGTCATTTCACTTCGGATACACTTCTGTTCAACAACAGAGTACGATTGTGGCAGTTAGAATGCTGGAAGATATGTTTTTCGTTATAACTGCGATTTCCTGCCGAGCGGAGGCTCGGATTTGAAATCTCCTTGCGACATTCGATTCCTCTAGTCATTTCACTTCGGATACACTTCTGTTCAACAACAGAGTACGATTGTGGCAGTTAGAATGCTGGAAGATAGGTTTTTCGTTATAACTGCGATTTCCTGGCGAACGGAGGCTCGGATTTGAAATCTGCTTGCGACATTCGATTCCTCTAGTCATTTCACTTCGGATACACTTCTGTTCAACAACAGAGTACGATTGTGGCAGTTAGAATGCTGGAAGATAGGTTTTTCGTTATAACTGCGATTTCCTGCCGAACGGAGGCTCGGATTTGAAATCTGCTTTCGACATTCGATTCCTCTAGTCATTTCACTTCGGATACACTTCTGTTTAACAACAGAGTACAATTCTGGCACTTAAAATACTGGAAGATAGGTTTTTCGCTATAACTGCGATTTCCTGGCGAACGGAGGCTCGGATTTGAAATCTGCTTGCGACATTCGATTCCTCTAGTCATTTCACTTCGGATACACTTCTGTTCAACAACAGAGTACGATTGTGGCAGTTAGAATGCTGGAAGATATGTTTTTCGTTATAACTGCGATTTCCTGCCGAGCGGAGGCTCGGATTTGAAATCTCCTTGCGACATTCGATTCCTCTAGTCATTTCACTTCGGATACACTTCTGTTCAACAACAGAGTACGATTGTGGCAGTTAGAATGCTGGAAGATAGGTTTTTCGTTATAACTGCGATTTCCTGGCAAACGGAGGCTCGGATTTGAAATCTGCTTGCGACATTCGATTCCTCTAGTCATTTCACTTCGGATACACTTCTGTTCAACAACAGAGTACGATTGTGGCAGTTAGAATGCTGGAAGATAGGTTTTTCGTTATAACTGCGATTTCCTGCCGAACGGAGGCTCGGATTTGAAATCTGCTTGCGACATTCGATTCCTCTAGTCATTTCACTTCGGATACACTTCTGTTCAACAACAGAGTACGATTGTGGCAGTTAGAATGCTGGAAGATATGTTTTTCGTTATAACTGCGATTTCCTGCCGAGCGGAGGCTCGGATTTGAAATCTCCTTGCGACATTCGATTCCTCTAGTCATTTCACTTCGGATACACTTCTGTTCAACAACAGAGTACGATTGTGGCAGTTAGAATGCTGGAAGATAGGTTTTTCGTTATAACTGCGATTTCCTGGCGAACGGAGGCTCGGATTTGAAATCTGCTTGCGACATTCGATTCCTCTAGTCATTTCACTTCGGATACACTTCTGTTCAACAACAGAGTACGATTGTGGCAGTTAGAATGCTGGAAGATAGGTTTTTCGCTATAACTGCGATTTCCTGCCGAACGGAGGCTCGGATTTGAAATCTGCTTGCGGCATTCGATTCCTCTAGTCATTTCACTTCGGATACACTTCTGTTTCATAGCAGAGTACGATTGTGGCAGTTAGAATGCTGGAAGATATGTTTTTCGTTATAACTGCGATTTCCTGCCGAGCGGAGGCTCGGATTTGAAATCTCCTTGCGACATTCGATTCCTCTAGTCATTTCACTTCGGATACACTTCTGTTCAACAACAGAGTACGATTGTGGCAGTTAGAATGCTGGAAGATAGGTTTTTCGTTATAACTGCGATTTCCTGCCGAACGGAGGCTCGGATTTGAAATCTGCTTGCGACATTCGATTCCTCTAGTCATTTCACTTCGGATACACTTCTGTTCAACAACAGAGTACAATTCTAGGATTTAGAATGCTGGAAGATAGGTTTTTCGTTATAACAGCGATTTCCTGGCGAACGGAGGTTCGGAGTTGAGATCTGCTTGCGGCATTCAATTCCTCTAGTCATTTCACTTCGGATACACTTCTGTTTAACAACAGAGTACAATTCTGGCACTTAGAATGCTGTAAGATAGGTTTTTCGCTATAACTGCGATTTCCTGGCGAACGGAGGCTCGGATTTGAAATCTGCTTGCGACATTCGATTCCTCTAGTCATTTCACTTCGGATACACTTCTGTTCAACAACAGAGTACGATTCTAGGATTTAGAATGCTGGAAGATAAGTTTTTCGTTATAACAGCGATTTCCTGGCGAACGGAGGCTCGGATTTGAAATCTGCTTGCGACATTCGATTCCTCTAGTCATTTCACTTCGGATACACTTCTGTTCAACAACAGAGTACGATTGTGGCAGTTAGAATGCTGGAAGACAGGTTTTTCGCTATAACTGCGATTTCCTGCCGAACGGAGGCTCGGATTTGAAATCTGCTTGCGACATTCGATTCCTCTAGTCATTTCACTACGGATACACTTCTGTTTAACAACAGAGTACGATTCTGGCAGTTAGAATGCTCGAAGACAGGTTTTTCGCTATAACTGCGATTTGCTGCCGAACGGAGGCTCGGATTTGAAATCTGCTTGCGACATTCGATTCCTCTAGTCATTTCACTTCGGATACACTTCTGTTCAACAACAGAGTACGATTGTGGCAGTTAGAATGCTGGAAGATATGTTTTTCGTTATAACTGCGATTTCCTGCCGAACGGAGGCTCGGATTTGAAATCTCCTTGCGACATTCGATTCCTCTATTCATTTCACTTCGGATACACTTCTGTTCAACAACAGAGTACAATTCTAGGATTTAGAATGCTGGAAGATAGGTTTTTCGTTATAACAGCGATTTCCTGGCGAACGGAGGCTCGGATTTGAAATCTGCTTGCGGCATTCGATTCCTCTAGTCATTTCACTTCGGATACACTTCTGTTTCATAGCAGAGTACGATTGTGGCAGTTAGAATGCTGGAAGATAGGTTTTTCGTTATAACAGCGATTTCCTGGCGAACGGAGGCTCGGATTTGAAATCTGCTTGCGGCATTCGATTCCTCTAGTCATTTCACTTCGGATACACTTCTGTTTAACAACAGAGTACGATTGTGGCAGTTAGAATGCTGGAAGACAGGTTTTTCGCTATAACTGCGATTTCCTGCCGAACGGAGGCTCGGATTTGAAATCTGCTTGCGACATTCGATTCCTCTAGTCATTTCACTTCGGATACACTTCTGTTCAACAACAGAGTACAATTCTAGGATTTAGAATGCTGGAAGATAGGTTTTTCGTTATAACAGCGATTTCCTGGCGAACGGAGGTTCGGAGTTGAGATCTGCTTGCGGCATTCAATTCCTCTAGTCATTTCACTTCGGATACACTTCTGTTTAACAACAGAGTACGATTGTGGCAGTTAGAATGCTGGAAGACATGTTTTTCGCTATAACTGCGATTTCCTGCCGAACGGAGGATCGGATTTGAAATCTGCTTGCGACATTCGATTCCTCTAGTCATTTCACTTCGGATACACTTCTGTTTCATAACAGAGTACAATTCTGGCACTTAGAATGCTGGAAGATAGGTTTTTCGCTATAACTGCGATTTCCTGCCGAACGGAGGCTCGGATTTGAAATCTGCTTGCGACATTCGATTCCTCTAGTCATTTCACTTCGGATACACTTCTGTTCAACAACAGAGTACGATTGTGGCAGTTAGAATGCTGGAAGATATGTTTTTCGTTATAACTGCGATTTCCTGCCGAACGGAGGCTCGGATTTGAAATCTGCTTGCGACATTCGATTCCTCTAGTCATTTCACTTCGGATACACTTCTGTTTAACAACAGAGTACGATTCTGGCAGTTAGAATGCTGGAAGATAGGTTTTTCGTTATAACTGCGATTTCCAGCCGAACGGAGGCTCGGATTTGAATTTTGCTTGCGGCATTCGATTCCTCTATTCATTTCACTTCGGATACACTTCTGTTTCATAGCAGAGTACGATTGTGGCAGTTAGAATGCTCGAAGACAGGTTTTTCGCTATAACTGCGATTTCCTGCCGAACGGAGGCTCGGATTTGAAATCTGCTTGCGACATTCGATTCCTCTAGTCATTTCACTTCGGATACACTTCTGTTTAACAACAGAGTACGATTCTGGCAGTTAGAATGCTCGAAGACAGGTTTTTCGCTATAACTGCGATTTCCTGCCGAACGGAGGCTCGGATTTGAAATCTGCTTGCGACATTCGATTCCTCTAGTCATTTCACTTCGGATACACTTCTGTTCAACAACAGAGTACGATTGTGGCAGTTAGAATGCTGGAAGATATGTTTTTCGTTATAACTGCGATTTCCTGCCAAACGGATGCTCGGATTTGAAATCTGCTTGCGACATTCGATTCCTCTAGTCATTTCACTACGGATACACTTCTGTTTAACAACAGAGTACGATTCTGGCAGTTAGAATGTTCGAAGACAGGTTTTTCGCTATAACTGCGATTTGCTGCCGAACGGAGGCTCGGATTTGAAATCTGCTTGCGGCATTCAATTCCTCTAGTCATTTCACTTCGGATACACTTCTGTTTAACAACAGAGTACAATTCTGGCACTTAGAATGCTGGAAGATAGGTTTTTCGCTATAACTGCGATTTCCTGCCGAACGGAGGCTCGGATTTGAAATCTGCTTTCGACATTCGATTCCTCTAGTCATTTCACTTCGGATACACTTCTGTTAAACAACAGAGTACAATTCTGGCACTTAAAATACTGGAAGATAGGTTTTTCGCTATAACTGCGATTTCCTGCCGAACGGAGGCTCGGATTTGAAATCTGCTTGCGACATTCGATTCCTCTAGTCATTTCACTTCGGATACACTTCTGTTCAACAACAGAGTACGATTGTGGCAGTTAGAATGCTGGAAGATATGTTTTTCGTTATAACTGCGATTTCCTGCCGAGCGGAGGCTCGGATTTGAAATCTCCTTGCGACATTCGATTCCTCTAGTCATTTCACTTCGGATACACTTCTGTTCAACAACAGAGTACGATTGTGGCAGTTAGAATGCTGGAAGATAGGTTTTTCGTTATAACTGCGATTTCCTGGCGAACGGAGGCTCGGATTTGAAATCTGCTTGCGACATTCGATTCCTCTAGTCATTTCACTTCGGATACACTTCTGTTCAACAACAGAGTACGATTGTGGCAGTTAGAATGCTGGAAGATAGGTTTTTCGTTATAACTGCGATTTCCTGCCGAACGGAGGCTCGGATTTGAAATCTGCTTTCGACATTCGATTCCTCTAGTCATTTCACTTCGGATACACTTCTGTTTAACAACAGAGTACAATTCTGGCACTTAAAATACTGGAAGATAGGTTTTTCGCTATAACTGCGATTTCCTGCCGAACGGAGGCTCGGATTTGAAATCTGCTTGCGACATTCGATTCCTCTAGTCATTTCACTTCGGATACACTTCTGTTCAACAACAGAGTACGATTGTGGCAGTTAGAATGCTGGAAGATATGTTTTTCGTTATAACTGCGATTTCCTGCCGAGCGGAGGCTCGGATTTGAAATCTCCTTGCGACATTCGATTCCTCTAGTCATTTCACTTCGGATACACTTCTGTTCAACAACAGAGTACGATTGTGGCAGTTAGAATGCTGGAAGATAGGTTTTTCGTTATAACTGCGATTTCCTGGCGAACGGAGGCTCGGATTTGAAATCTGCTTGCGACATTCGATTCCTCTAGTCATTTCACTTCGGATACACTTCTGTTCAACAACAGAGTACGATTGTGGCAGTTAGAATGCTGGAAGATAGGTTTTTCGTTATAACTGCGATTTCCTGCCGAACGGAGGCTCGGATTTGAAATCTGCTTTCGACATTCGATTCCTCTAGTCATTTCACTTCGGATACACTTCTGTTTAACAACAGAGTACAATTCTGGCACTTAAAATACTGGAAGATAGGTTTTTCGCTATAACTGCGATTTCCTGGCGAACGGAGGCTCGGATTTGAAATCTGCTTGCGACATTCGATTCCTCTAGTCATTTCACTTCGGATACACTTCTGTTCAACAACAGAGTACGATTGTGGCAGTTAGAATGCTGGAAGATATGTTTTTCGTTATAACTGCGATTTCCTGCCGAGCGGAGGCTCGGATTTGAAATCTGCTTGCGACATTCGATTCCTCTAGTCATTTCACTTCGGATACACTTCTGTTCAACAACAGAGTACGATTGTGGCAGTTAGAATGCTGGAAGATAGGTTTTTCGTTATAACTGCGATTTCCTGGCAAACGGAGGCTCGGATTTGAAATCTGCTTGCGACATTCGATTCCTCTAGTCATTTCACTTCGGATACACTTCTGTTCAACAACAGAGTACGATTGTGGCAGTTAGAATGCTGGAAGATAGGTTTTTCGTTATAACTGCGATTTCCTGCCGAACGGAGGCTCGGATTTGAAATCTGCTTGCGACATTCGATTCCTCTAGTCATTTCACTTCGGATACACTTCTGTTCAACAACAGAGTACGATTGTGGCAGTTAGAATGCTGGAAGATATGTTTTTCGTTATAACTGCGATTTCCTGCCGAGCGGAGGCTCGGATTTGAAATCTCCTTGCGACATTCGATTCCTCTAGTCATTTCACTTCGGATACACTTCTGTTCAACAACAGAGTACGATTGTGGCAGTTAGAATGCTGGAAGATAGGTTTTTCGTTATAACTGCGATTTCCTGGCGAACGGAGGCTCGGATTTGAAATCTGCTTGCGACATTCGATTCCTCTAGTCATTTCACTTCGGATACACTTCTGTTCAACAACAGAGTACGATTGTGGCAGTTAGAATGCTGGAAGATAGGTTTTTCGCTATAACTGCGATTTGCTGCCGAACGGAGGCTCGGATTTGAAATCTGCTTGCGACATTCGATTCCTCTAGTCATTTCACTTCGGATACACTTCTGTTCAACAACAGAGTACGATTGTGGCAGTTAGAATGCTGGAAGATATGTTTTTCGTTATAACTGCGATTTCCTGCCGAACGGAGGCTCGGATTTGAAATCTCCTTGCGACATTCGATTCCTCTATTCATTTCACTTCGGATACACTTCTGTTCAACAACAGAGTACAATTCTAGGATTTAGAATGCTGGAAGATAGGTTTTTCGTTATAACAGCGATTTCCTGGCGAACGGAGGCTCGGATTTGAAATCTGCTTGCGGCATTCGATTCCTCTAGTCATTTCACTTCGGATACACTTCTGTTTCATAGCAGAGTACGATTGTGGCAGTTAGAATGCTGGAAGATAGGTTTTTCGTTATAACAGCGATTTCCTGGCGAACGGAGGCTCGGATTTGAAATCTGCTTGCGGCATTCGATTCCTCTAGTCATTTCACTTCGGATACACTTCTGTTTAACAACAGAGTACGATTGTGGCAGTTAGAATGCTGGAAGACAGGTTTTTCGCTATAACTGCGATTTCCTGCCGAACGGAGGCTCGGATTTGAAATCTGCTTGCGACATTCGATTCCTCTAGTCATTTCACTTCGGATACACTTCTGTTCAACAACAGAGTACAATTCTAGGATTTAGAATGCTGGAAGATAGGTTTTTCGTTATAACAGCGATTTCCTGGCGAACGGAGGTTCGGAGTTGAGATCTGCTTGCGGCATTCAATTCCTCTAGTCATTTCACTTCGGATACACTTCTGTTTAACAACAGAGTACGATTGTGGCAGTTAGAATGCTGGAAGACATGTTTTTCGCTATAACTGCGATTTCCTGCCGAACGGAGGATCGGATTTGAAATCTGCTTGCGACATTCGATTCCTCTAGTCATTTCACTTCGGATACACTTCTGTTTCATAACAGAGTACAATTCTGGCACTTAGAATGCTGGAAGATAGGTTTTTCGCTATAACTGCGATTTCCTGCCGAACGGAGGCTCGGATTTGAAATCTGCTTGCGACATTCGATTCCTCTAGTCATTTCACTTCGGATACACTTCTGTTCAACAACAGAGTACGATTGTGGCAGTTAGAATGCTGGAAGATATGTTTTTCGTTATAACTGCGATTTCCTGCCGAACGGAGGCTCGGATTTGAAATCTGCTTGCGACATTCGATTCCTCTAGTCATTTCACTTCGGATACACTTCTGTTTAACAACAGAGTACGATTCTGGCAGTTAGAATGCTGGAAGATAGGTTTTTCGTTATAACTGCGATTTCCAGCCGAACGGAGGCTCGGATTTGAATTTTGCTTGCGGCATTCGATTCCTCTATTCATTTCACTTCGGATACACTTCTGTTTCATAGCAGAGTACGATTGTGGCAGTTAGAATGCTCGAAGACAGGTTTTTCGCTATAACTGCGATTTCCTGCCGAACGGAGGCTCGGATTTGAAATCTGCTTGCGACATTCGATTCCTCTAGTCATTTCACTTCGGATACACTTCTGTTTAACAACAGAGTACGATTCTGGCAGTTAGAATGCTCGAAGACAGGTTTTTCGCTATAACTGCGATTTCCTGCCGAACGGAGGCTCGGATTTGAAATCTGCTTGCGACATTCGATTCCTCTAGTCATTTCACTTCGGATACACTTCTGTTCAACAACAGAGTACGATTGTGGCAGTTAGAATGCTGGAAGATATGTTTTTCGTTATAACTGCGATTTCCTGCCAAACGGATGCTCGGATTTGAAATCTGCTTGCGACATTCGATTCCTCTAGTCATTTCACTACGGATACACTTCTGTTTAACAACAGAGTACGATTCTGGCAGTTAGAATGTTCGAAGACAGGTTTTTCGCTATAACTGCGATTTGCTGCCGAACGGAGGCTCGGATTTGAAATCTGCTTGCGGCATTCAATTCCTCTAGTCATTTCACTTCGGATACACTTCTGTTTAACAACAGAGTACAATTCTGGCACTTAGAATGCTGGAAGATAGGTTTTTCGCTATAACTGCGATTTCCTGCCGAACGGAGGCTCGGATTTGAAATCTGCTTTCGACATTCGATTCCTCTAGTCATTTCACTTCGGATACACTTCTGTTAAACAACAGAGTACAATTCTGGCACTTAAAATACTGGAAGATAGGTTTTTCGCTATAACTGCGATTTCCTGCCGAACGGAGGCTCGGATTTGAAATCTGCTTGCGACATTCGATTCCTCTAGTCATTTCACTTCGGATACACTTCTGTTCAACAACAGAGTACGATTGTGGCAGTTAGAATGCTGGAAGATATGTTTTTCGTTATAACTGCGATTTCCTGCCGAGCGGAGGCTCGGATTTGAAATCTCCTTGCGACATTCGATTCCTCTAGTCATTTCACTTCGGATACACTTCTGTTCAACAACAGAGTACGATTGTGGCAGTTAGAATGCTGGAAGATAGGTTTTTCGTTATAACTGCGATTTCCTGGCGAACGGAGGCTCGGATTTGAAATCTGCTTGCGACATTCGATTCCTCTAGTCATTTCACTTCGGATACACTTCTGTTCAACAACAGAGTACGATTGTGGCAGTTAGAATGCTGGAAGATAGGTTTTTCGTTATAACTGCGATTTCCTGCCGAACGGAGGCTCGGATTTGAAATCTGCTTTCGACATTCGATTCCTCTAGTCATTTCACTTCGGATACACTTCTGTTTAACAACAGAGTACAATTCTGGCACTTAAAATACTGGAAGATAGGTTTTTCGCTATAACTGCGATTTCCTGCCGAACGGAGGCTCGGATTTGAAATCTGCTTGCGACATTCGATTCCTCTAGTCATTTCACTTCGGATACACTTCTGTTCAACAACAGAGTACGATTGTGGCAGTTAGAATGCTGGAAGATATGTTTTTCGTTATAACTGCGATTTCCTGCCGAGCGGAGGCTCGGATTTGAAATCTCCTTGCGACATTCGATTCCTCTAGTCATTTCACTTCGGATACACTTCTGTTCAACAACAGAGTACGATTGTGGCAGTTAGAATGCTGGAAGATAGGTTTTTCGTTATAACTGCGATTTCCTGGCGAACGGAGGCTCGGATTTGAAATCTGCTTGCGACATTCGATTCCTCTAGCCATTTCACTTCGGATACACTTCTGTTCAACAACAGAGTACGATTGTGGCAGTTAGAATGCTGGAAGATAGGTTTTTCGTTATAACTGCGATTTCCTGCCGAACGGAGGCTCGGATTTGAAATCTGCTTTCGACATTCGATTCCTCTAGTCATTTCACTTCGGATACACTTCTGTTTAACAACAGAGTACAATTCTGGCACTTAAAATACTGGAAGATAGGTTTTTCGCTATAACTGCGATTTCCTGGCGAACGGAGGCTCGGATTTGAAATCTGCTTGCGACATTCGATTCCTCTAGTCATTTCACTTCGGATACACTTCTGTTCAACAACAGAGTACGATTGTGGCAGTTAGAATGCTGGAAGATATGTTTTTCGTTATAACTGCGATTTCCTGCCGAGCGGAGGCTCGGATTTGAAATCTCCTTGCGACATTCGATTCCTCTAGTCATTTCACTTCGGATACACTTCTGTTCAACAACAGAGTACGATTGTGGCAGTTAGAATGCTGGAAGATAGGTTTTTCGTTATAACTGCGATTTCCTGGCGAACGGAGGCTCGGATTTGAAATCTGCTTGCGACATTCGATTCCTCTAGTCATTTCACTTCGGATACACTTCTGTTCAACAACAGAGTACGATTGTGGCAGTTAGAATGCTGGAAGATAGGTTTTTCGTTATAACTGCGATTTCCTGCCGAACGGAGGCTCGGATTTGAAATCTGCTTGCGACATTCGATTCCTCTAGTCATTTCACTTCGGATACACTTCTGTTCAACAACAGAGTACAATTCTAGGATTTAGAATGCTGGAAGATAGGTTTTTCGTTATAACAGCGATTTCCTGCCGAACGTAGGCTCGTATTTGAAATCTGCTTGCGACATTCGATTCCTCTAGTCATTTCACTTCGGATACACTTCTGTTCAACAACAGAGTACGATTGTGGCAGTTAGAATGCTGGAAGACAGGTTTTACGCTATAACTGCGATTTCCTGCCGAACGGAGGCTCGGATTTGAAATCTGCTTGCGACATTCGATTCCTCTAGTCATTTCACTACGGATACACTTCTGTTTAACAACAGAGTACGATTCTGGCAGTTAGAATGCTCGAAGACAGGTTTTTCGCTATAACTGCGATTTGCTGCCGAACGGAGGCTCGGATTTGAAATCTGCTTGCGGCATTCAATTCCTCTAGTCATTTCACTTCGGATACACTTCTGTTTAACAACAGAGTACAATTCTGGCACTTAGAATGCTGGAAGATAGGTTTTTCGCTATAACTGCGATTTCCTGGCGAACGGAGGCTCGGATTTGAAATCTGCTTGCGACATTCGATTCCTCTAGTCATTTCACTTCGGATACACTTCTGTTCAACAACAGAGTACGATTGTGGCAGTTAGAATGCTGGAAGACAGGTTTTACGCTATAACTGCGATTTCCTGCCGAACGGAGGCTCGGATTTGAAATCTGCTTGCGACATTCGATTCCTCTAGTCATTTCACTACGGATACACTTCTGTTTAACAACAGAGTACGATTCTGGCAGTTAGAATGCTCGAAGACAGGTTTTTCGCTATAACTGCGATTTGCTGCCGAACGGAGGCTCGGATTTGAAATCTCCTTGCGACATTCGATTCCTCTAGTCATTTCACTTCGGATACACTTCTGTTCAACAACAGAGTACGATTGTGGCAGTTAGAATGCTGGAAGATATGTTTTTCGTTATAACTGCGATTTCCTGCCAAACGGATGCTCGGATTTGAAATCTGCTTGCGACATTCGATTCCTCTAGTCATTTCACTACGGATACACTTCTGTTTAACAACAGAGTACGATTCTGGCAGTTAGAATGTTCGAAGACAGGTTTTTCGCTATAACTGCGATTTGCTGCCGAACGGAGGCTCGGATTTGAAATCTGCTTGCGGCATTCAATTCCTCTAGTCATTTCACTTCGGATACACTTCTGTTTAACAACAGAGTACAATTCTGGCACTTAGAATGCTGGAAGATAGGTTTTTCGCTATAACTGCGATTTCCTGCCGAACGGAGGCTCGGATTTGAAATCTGCTTTCGACATTCGATTCCTCTAGTCATTTCACTTCGGATACACTTCTGTTAAACAACAGAGTACAATTCTGGCACTTAAAATACTGGAAGATAGGTTTTTCGCTATAACTGCGATTTGCTGCCGAACGGAGGCTCGGATTTGAAATCTGCTTGCGACATTCGATTCCTCTAGTCATTTCACTTCGGATACACTTCTGTTCAACAACAGAGTACGATTGTGGCAGTTAGAATGCTGGAAGATATGTTTTTCGTTATAACTGCGATTTCCTGCCGAGCGGAGGCTCGGATTTGAAATCTCCTTGCGACATTCGATTCCTCTAGTCATTTCACTTCGGATACACTTCTGTTCAACAACAGAGTACGATTGTGGCAGTTAGAATGCTGGAAGATAGGTTTTTCGTTATAACTGCGATTTCCTGGCGAACGGAGGCTCGGATTTGAAATCTGCTTGCGACATTCGATTCCTCTAGTCATTTCACTTCGGATACACTTCTGTTCAACAACAGAGTACGATTGTGGCAGTTAGAATGCTGGAAGATAGGTTTTTCGTTATAACTGCGATTTCCTGCCGAACGGAGGCTCGGATTTGAAATCTGCTTGCGACATTCGATTCCTCTAGTCATTTCACTTCGGATACACTTCTGTTCAACAACAGAGTACAATTCTAGGATTTAGAATGCTGGAAGATAGGTTTTACGTTATAACAGCGATTTCCTGCCGAACGTAGGCTCGGATTTGAAATCTGCTTGCGACATTCGATTCCTCTAGTCATTTCACTTCGGATACACTTCTGTTCAACAACAGAGTACGATTGTGGCAGTTAGAATGCTGGAAGACAGGTTTTATGCTATAACTGCGATTTCCTGCCGAACGGAGGCTCGGATTTGAAATCTGCTTGCGACATTCGATTCCTCTAGTCATTTCACTACGGATACACTTCTGTTTAACAACAGAGTACGATTCTGGCAGTTAGAATGCTCGAAGACAGGTTTTTCGCTATAACTGCGATTTGCTGCCGAACGGAGGCTCGGATTTGAAATCTGCTTGCGGCATTCAATTCCTCTAGTCATTTCACTTCGGATACACTTCTGTTTAACAACAGAGTACAATTCTGGCACTTAGAATGCTGGAAGATAGGTTTTTCGCTATAACTGCGATTTCCTGGCGAACGGAGGCTCGGATTTGAAATCTGCTTGCGACATTCGATTCCTCTAGTCATTTCACTTCGGATACACTTCTGTTCAACAACAGAGTACGATTGTGGCAGTTAGAATGCTGGAAGACAGGTTTTACGCTATAACTGCGATTTCCTGCCGAACGGAGGCTCGGATTTGAAATCTGCTTGCGACATTCGATTCCACTAGTCATTTCACTACGGATACACTTCTGTTTAACAACAGAGTACGATTCTGGCAGTTAGAATGCTCGAAGACAGGTTTTTCGCTATAACTGCGATTTGCTGCCGAACGGAGGCTCGGATTTGAAATCTGCTTGCGGCATTCAATTCCTCTAGTCATTTCACTTCGGATACACATCTGTTTAACAACAGAGTACAATTCTGGCACTTAGAATGCTGGAAGATAGGTTTTTCGCTATAACTGCGATTTCCTGCCGAACGGAGGCTCGGATTTGAAATCTGCTTGCGACATTCGATTCCTCTAGTCATTTCACTTCGGATACACTTCTGTTCAACAACAGAGTATGATTGTGGCAGTTAGAATGCTGGAAGATAGGTTTTTCGTTATAACTGCGATTTCCTGCCGAACGGAGGCTCGGATTTGAAATCTCCTTGCGACATTCGATTCCTCTAGTCATTTCACTTCGGATACACTTCTGTTCAACAACAGAGTACAATTCTAGGATTTAGAATGCTGGAAGATAGGTTTTTCGTTATAACAGCGATTTCCTGCCGAACGTAGGCTCGTATTTGAAATCTGCTTGCGACATTCGATTCCTCTAGTCATTTCACTTCGGATACACTTCTGTTCAACAACAGAGTACGATTGTGGCAGTTAGAATGCTGGAAGACAGGTTTTACGCTATAACTGCGATTTCCTGCCGAACGGAGGCTCGGATTTGAAATCTGCTTGCGGCATTCAATTCCTCTAGTCATTTCACTTCGGATACACTTCTGTTTAACAACAGAGTACAATTCTGGCACTTAGAATGCTGGAAGATAGGTTTTTCGCTATAACTGCGATTTCCTGCCGAACGGAGGCTCGGATTTGAAATCTGCTTTCGACATTCGATTCCTCTAGTCATTTCACTTCGGATACACTTCTGTTAAACAACAGAGTACAATTCTGGCACTTAAAATACTGGAAGATAGGTTTTTCGCTATAACTGCGATTTGCTGCCGAACGGAGGCTCGGATTTGAAATCTGCTTGCGACATTCGATTCCTCTAGTCATTTCACTTCGGATACACTTCTGTTCAACAACAGAGTACGATTGTGGCAGTTAGAATGCTGGAAGATATGTTTTTCGTTATAACTGCGATTTCCTGCCGAGCGGAGGCTCGGATTTGAAATCTCCTTGCGACATTCGATTCCTCTAGTCATTTCACTTCGGATACACTTCTGTTCAACAACAGAGTACGATTGTGGCAGTTAGAATGCTGGAAGATAGGTTTTTCGTTATAACTGCGATTTCCTGGCGAACGGAGGCTCGGATTTGAAATCTGCTTGCGACATTCGATTCCTCTAGTCATTTCACTTCGGATACACTTCTGTTCAACAACAGAGTACGATTGTGGCAGTTAGAATGCTGGAAGATAGGTTTTTCGTTATAACTGCGATTTCCTGCCGAACGGAGGCTCGGATTTGAAATCTGCTTGCGACATTCGATTCCTCTAGTCATTTCACTTCGGATACACTTCTGTTCAACAACAGAGTACAATTCTAGGATTTAGAATGCTGGAAGATAGGTTTTACGTTATAACAGCGATTTCCTGCCGAACGTAGGCTCGGATTTGAAATCTGCTTGCGACATTCGATTCCTCTAGTCATTTCACTTCGGATACACTTCTGTTCAACAACAGAGTACGATTGTGGCAGTTAGAATGCTGGAAGACAGGTTTTATGCTATAACTGCGATTTCCTGCCGAACGGAGGCTCGGATTTGAAATCTGCTTGCGACATTCGATTCCTCTAGTCATTTCACTACGGATACACTTCTGTTTAACAACAGAGTACGATTCTGGCAGTTAGAATGCTCGAAGACAGGTTTTTCGCTATAACTGCGATTTGCTGCCGAACGGAGGCTCGGATTTGAAATCTGCTTGCGGCATTCAATTCCTCTAGTCATTTCACTTCGGATACACTTCTGTTTAACAACAGAGTACAATTCTGGCACTTAGAATGCTGGAAGATAGGTTTTTCGCTATAACTGCGATTTCCTGGCGAACGGAGGCTCGGATTTGAAATCTGCTTGCGACATTCGATTCCTCTAGTCATTTCACTTCGGATACACTTCTGTTCAACAACAGAGTACGATTGTGGCAGTTAGAATGCTGGAAGACAGGTTTTACGCTATAACTGCGATTTCCTGCCGAACGGAGGCTCGGATTTGAAATCTGCTTGCGACATTCGATTCCTCTAGTCATTTCACTACGGATACACTTCTGTTTAACAACAGAGTACGATTCTGGCAGTTAGAATGCTCGAAGACAGGTTTTTCGCTATAACTGCGATTTGCTGCCGAACGGAGGCTCGGATTTGAAATCTGCTTGCGGCATTCAATTCCTCTAGTCATTTCACTTCGGATACACATCTGTTTAACAACAGAGTACAATTCTGGCACTTAGAATGCTGGAAGATAGGTTTTTCGCTATAACTGCGATTTCCTGCCGAACGGAGGCTCGGATTTGAAATCTGCTTGCGACATTCGATTCCTCTAGTCATTTCACTTCGGATACACTTCTGTTCAACAACAGAGTATGATTGTGGCAGTTAGAATGCTGGAAGATATGTTTTTCGTTATAACTGCGATTTCCTGCCGAACGGAGGCTCGGATTTGAAATCTCCTTGCGACATTCGATTCCTCTAGTCATTTCACTACGGATACACTTCTGTTTAACAACAGAGTACAATTCTGGCACTTAGAATGCTGGAAGATAGGTTTTTCGCTATAACTGCGATTTCCTGCCGAACGGAGGCTCGGATTTGAAATCTGCTTGCGACATTCGATTCCTCTAGTCATTTCACTTCGGATACACTTCTGTTCAACAACAGAGTATGATTGTGGCAGTTAGAATGCTGGAAGATATGTTTTTCGTTATAACTGCGATTTCCTGCCGAACGGAGGCTCGGATTTGAAATCTCCTTGCGACATTCGATTCCTCTAGTCAATTCACTACGGATACACTTCTGTTTAACAACAGAGTACGATTCTGGCAGTTAGAATGCTCGAAGACAGGTTTTTCGCTATAACTGCGATTTGCTGCCGAACGGAGGCTCGGATTTGAAATCTGCTTGCGGCATTCAATTCCTCTAGTCATTTCACTTCGGATACACTTCTGTTTAACAACAGAGTACAATTCTGGCACTTAGAATGCTGGAAGATAGGTTTTTCGCTATAACTGCGATTTCCTGGCGAACGGAGGCTCGGATTTGAAATCTGCTTGCGACATTCGATTCCTCTAGTCATTTCACTTCGGATACACTTCTGTTCAACAACAGAGTACGATTCTAGGATTTAGAATGCTGGAAGATAGGTTCTTCGTTATAACAGCGATTTCCTGGCGAACGGAGGCTCGGATTTGAAATCTGCTTGCGACATTCGATTCCTCTAGTCATTTCACTTCGGATACACTTCTGTTCAACAACAGAGTACGATTGTGGCAGTTAGAATGCTGGAAGACAGGTTTTTCGCTATAACTGCGATTTCCTGCCGAACGGAGGCTCGGATTTGAAATCTGCTTGCGACATTCGATTCCTCTAGTCATTTCACTACGGATACACTTCTGTTTAACAACAGAGTACGATTCTGGCAGTTAGAATGCTCGAAGACATGTTTTTCGCTATAACTGCGATTTGCTGCCGAACGGTGGCTCGGATTTGAAATCTGCTTGCGGCATTCAATTCCTCTAGTCATTTCACTTCGGATACACTTCTGTTTAACAACAGAGTACAATTCTGGCACTTAGAATGCTGGAAGATAGGTTTTTCGCTATAACTGCGATTTCCTGCCGAACGGAGGCTCGGATTTGAAATCTGCTTGCGACATTCGATTCCTCTAGTCATTTCACTTCGGATACACTTCTGTTCAACAACAGAGTATGATTGTGGCAGTTAGAATGCTGGAAGATATGTTTTTCGTTATAACTGCGATTTCCTGCCGAACGGAAGCTCGGATTTGAAATCTGCTTGCGACATTCGATTCCTCTAGTCATTTCACTTCGGATACACTTCTGTTTAACAACAGAGTACAATTCTGGCACTTAAAATACTGGAAGATAGGTTTTTCGCTATAACTGCGATTTCCTGCCGAACGGAGGCTCGGATTTGAAATCTGCTTGCGACATTCGATTCCTCTAGTCATTTCACTTCGGATACACTTCTGTTCAACAACAGAGTACGGTTGTGGCAGTTAGAATGCTGGAAGATATGTTTTTCGTTATAACTGCGATTTCCTGCCGAGCGGAGGCTCGGATTTGAAATCTCCTTGCGACATTCGATTCCTCTAGTCATTTCACTTCGGATACACTTCTGTTCAACAACAGAGTACGATTGTGGCAGTTAGAATGCTGGAAGATAGGTTTTTCGTTATAACTGCGATTTCCTGCCGAACGGAGGCTCGGATTTGAAATCTGCTTGCGACATTCGATTCCTCTAGTCATTTCACTTCGGATACACTTCTGTTCAACAACAGAGTACAATTCTAGGATTTAGAATGCTGGAAGATAGGTTTTTCGTTATAACAGCGATTTCCTGGCGAACGGAGGTTCGGAGTTGAGATCTGCTTGCGGCATTCAATTCCTCTAGTCATTTCACTTCGGATACACTTCTGTTTAACAACAGAGTACAATTCTGGCACTTAGAATGCTGTAAGATAGGTTTTTCGCTATAACTGCGATTTCCTGGCGAACGGAGGCTCGGATTTGAAATCTGCTTGCGACATTCGATTCCTCTAGTCATTTCACTTCGGATACACTTCTGTTCAACAACAGAGTACGATTCTAGGATTTAGAATGCTGGAAGATAGGTTTTTCGTTATAACAGCGATTTCCTGGCGAACGGAGGCTCGGATTTGAAATCTGCTTGCGACATTCGATTCCTCTAGTCATTTCACTTCGGATACACTTCTGTTCAACAACAGAGTACGATTGTGGCAGTTAGAATGCTGGAAGACAGGTTTATCGCTATAACTGCGATTTCCTGCCGAACGGAGGCTCGGATTTGAAATCTGCTTGCGACATTCGATTCCTCTAGTCATTTCACTACGGATACACTTCTGTTTAACAACAGAGTACGATTCTGGCAGTTAGAATGCTCGAAGACAGGTTTTTCGCTATAACTGCGATTTGCTGCCGAACGGAGGCTCGGATTTGAAATCTGCTTGCGGCATTCAATTCCTCTAGTCATTTCACTTCGGATACACTTCTGTTTAACAACAGAGTACAATTCTGGCACTTAGAATGCTGGAAGATAGGTTTTTCGCTATAACTGCGATTTCCTGCCGAACGGAGGCTCGGATTTGAAATCTGCTTGCGACATTCGATTCCTCTAGTCATTTCACTTCGGATACACTTCTGTTCAACAACAGAGTACGATTGTGGCAGTTAGAATGCTGGAAGATAGGTTTTTCGTTATAACTGCGATTTCCAGCCGAACGGAGGCTCGGATTTGAATTTTGCTTGCGGCATTCGATTCCTCTATTCATTTCACTTCGGATACACTTCTGTTTCATAGCAGAGTACGATTGTGGCAGTTAGAATGCTGGAAGATAGGTTTTTCGTTATAACAGCGATTTCCTGGCGAACGGAGGCTCGGATTTGAAATCTGCTTGCGACATTCGATTCCTCTAGTCATTTCACTTCGGATACACTTCTGTTTCATAACAGAGTACAATTCTGGCACTTAGAATGCTGGAAGATAGGTTTTTCGCTATAACTGCGATTTCCTGCCGAACGGAGGCTCGGATTTGAAATCTGCTTGCGACATTCGATTCCTCTAGTCATTTCACTTCGGATACACTTCTGTTCAACAACAGAGTACGATTGTGGCAGTTAGAATGCTGGAAGATATGTTTTTCGTTATAACTGCGATTTCCTGCCGAACGGAGGCTCGGATTTGAAATCTGCTTTCGACATTCGATTCCTCTAGTCATTTCACTTCGGATACACTTCTGTTAAACAACAGAGTACAATTCTGGCACTTAAAATACTGGAAGATAGGTTTTTCGCTATAACTGCGATTTCCTGCCGAACGGAGGCTCGGATTTGAAATATGCTTGCGACATTCGATTCCTCTAGTCATTTCACTTCGGATACACTTCTGTTCAACAACAGAGTACGATTGTGGCAGTTAGAATGCTGGAAGATATGTTTTTCGTTATAACTGCGATTTCCTGCCGAGCGGAGGCTCGGATTTGAAATCTCCTTGCGACATTCGATTCCTCTAGTCATTTCACTTCGGATACACTTCTGTTCAACAACAGAGTACGATTGTGGCAGTTAGAATGCTGGAAGATAGGTTTTTCGTTATAACTGCGATTTCCTGGCGAACGGAGGCTCGGATTTGAAATCTGCTTGCGACATTCGATTCCTCTAGTCATTTCACTTCGGATACACTTCTGTTCAACAACAGAGTACGATTGTGGCAGTTAGAATGCTGGAAGATAGGTTTTTCGTTATAACTGCGATTTCCTGCCGAACGGAGGCTCGGATTTGAAATCTGCTTGCGACATTCGATTCCTCTAGTCATTTCACTTCGGATACACTTCTGTTCAACAACAGAGTACAATTCTAGGATTTAGAATGCTGGAAGATAGGTTTTTCGTTATAACAGCGATTTCCTGCCGAACGTAGGCTCGGATTTGAAATCTGCTTGCGACATTCGATTCCTCTAGTCATTTCACTTCGGATACACTTCTGTTCAACAACAGAGTACGATTGTGGCAGTTAGAATGCTGGAAGACAGGTTTTATGCTATAACTGCGATTTCCTGCCGAACGGAGGCTCGGATTTGAAATCTGCTTGCGACATTCGATTCCTCTAGTCATTTCACTACGGATACACTTCTGTTTAACAACAGAGTACGATTCTGGCAGTTAGAATGCTCGAAGACAGGTTTTTCGCTATAACTGCGATTTGCTGCCGAACGGAGGCTCGGATTTGAAATCTGCTTGCGGCATTCAATTCCTCTAGTCATTTCACTTCGGATACACTTCTGTTTAACAACAGAGTACAATTCTGGCACTTAGAATGCTGGAAGATAGGTTTTTCGCTATAACTGCGATTTCCTGGCGAACGGAGGCTCGGATTTGAAATCTGCTTGCGACATTCGATTCCTCTAGTCATTTCACTTCGGATACACTTCTGTTCAACAACAGAGTACGATTGTGGCAGTTAGAATGCTGGAAGACAGGTTTTACGCTATAACTGCGATTTCCTGCCGAACGGAGGCTCGGATTTGAAATCTGCTTGCGACATTCGATTCCTCTAGTCATTTCACTACGGATACACTTCTGTTTAACAACAGAGTACGATTCTGGCAGTTAGAATGCTCGAAGACAGGTTTTTCGCTATAACTGCGATTTGCTGCCGAACGGAGGCTCGGATTTGAAATCTGCTTGCGGCATTCAATTCCTCTAGTCATTTCACTTCGGATACACTTCTGTTCAACAACAGAGTACAATTCTAGGATTTAGAATGCTGGAAGATAGGTTTTTCGTTATAACAGCGATTTCCTGGCGAACGGAGGTTCGGAGTTGAGATCTGCTTGCGGCATTCAATTCCTCTAGTCATTTCACTTCGGATACACTTCTGTTCAACAACAGAGTACGATTCTAGGATTTAGAATGCTGGAAGATAGGTTTTTCGTTATAACAGCGATTTCCTGGCGAACGGAGGCTCGGATTTGAAATCTGCTTGCGACATTCGATTCCTCTAGTCATTTCACTTCGGATACACTTCTGTTCAACAACAGAGTACGATTGTGGCAGTTAGAATGCTGGAAGACAGGTTTTTCGCTATAACTGCGATTTCCTGCCGAACGGAGGCTCGGATTTGAAATCTGCTTGCGACATTCGATTCCTCTAGTCATTTCACTACGGATACACTTCTGTTTAACAACAGAGTACGATTCTGGCAGTTAGAATGCTCGAAGACAGGTTTTTCGCTATAACTGCGATTTGCTGCCGAACGGAGGCTCGGATTTGAAATCTGCTTGCGGCATTCAATTCCTCTAGTCATTTCACTTCGGATACACTTCTGTTTAACAACAGAGTACAATTCTGGCACTTAGAATGCTGGAAGATAGGTTTTTCGCTATAACTGCGATTTCCTGCCGAACGGAGGCTCGGATTTGAAATCTGCTTGCGACATTCGATTCCTCTAGTCATTTCACTTCGGATACACTTCTGTTCAACAACAGAGTATGGTTGTGGCAGTTAGAATGCTGGAAGATATGTTTTTCGTTATAACTGCGATTTCCTGCCGAGCGGAGGCTCGGATTTGAAATCTCCTTGCGACATTCGATTCCTCTAGTCATTTCACTTCGGATACACTTCTGTTCAACAACAGAGTACGATTGTGGCAGTTAGAATGCTGGAAGATAGGTTTTTCGTTATAACTGCGATTTCCTGCCGAACGGAGGCTCGGATTTGAAATCTGCTTGCGACATTCGATTCCTCTAGTCATTTCACTTCGGATACACTTCTGTTTAACAACAGAGTACAATTCTGGCACTTAGAATGCTGGAAGATAGGTTTTTCGCTATAACTGCGATTTCCTGCCGAACGGAGGCTCGGATTTGAAATCTGCTTGCGACATTCGATTCCTCTAGTCATTTCACTTCGGATACACTTCTGTTCAACAACAGAGTACGATTGTGGCAGTTAGAATGCTGGAAGACAGGTTTTTCGCTATAACTGCGATTTCCTGCCGAACGGAGGCTCGGATTTGAAATCTGCTTGCGACATTCGATTCCTCTAGTCATTTCACTACGGATACACTTCTGTTTAACAACAGAGTACGATTCTGGCAGTTAGAATGCTCGAAGACAGGTTTTTCGCTATAACTGCGATTTCCTGCCGAACGGAGGCTCGGATTTGAAATCTGCTTGCGACATTCGATTCCTCTAGTCATTTCACTACGGATACACTTCTGTTTAACAACAGAGTACGATTCTGGCAGTTAGAATGCTCGAAGACATGTTTTTCGCTATAACTGCGATTTGCTGCCGAACGGTGGCTCGGATTTGAAATCTGCTTGCGGCATTCGATTCCTCTAGTCATTTCACTTCGGATACACTTCTGTTCAACAACAGAGTACGGTTGTGGCAGTTAGAATGCTGGAAGATATGTTTTTCGTTATAACTGCGATTTCCTGCCGAGCGGAGGCTCGGATTTGAAATCTCCTTGCGACATTCGATTCCTCTAGTCATTTCACTTCGGATACACTTCTGTTCAACAACAGAGTACGATTGTGGCAGTTAGAATGCTGGAAGATAGGTTTTTCGTTATAACTGCGATTTCCTGCCGAACGGAGGCTCGGATTTGAAATCTGCTTGCGACATTCGATTCCTCTAGTCATTTCACTTCGGATACACTTCTGTTTAACAACAGAGTACAATTCTGGCACTTAGAATGCTGGAAGATAGGTTTTTCGCTATAACTGCGATTTCCTGCCGAACGGAGGCTCGGATTTGAAATCTGCTTGCGACATTCGATTCCTCTAGTCATTTCACTTCGGATACACTTCTGTTCAACAACAGAGTATGATTGTGGCAGTTAGAATGCTGGAAGATATGTTTTTCGTTATAACTGCGATTTCCTGCCGAACGGAAGCTCGGATTTGAAATCTGCTTGCGACATTCGATTCCTCTAGTCATTTCACTTCGGATACACTTCTGTTTAACAACAGAGTACAATTCTGGCACTTAAAATACTGGAAGATAGGTTTTTCGCTATAACTGCGATTTCCTGCCGAACGGAGGCTCGGATTTGAAATCTGCTTGCGACATTCGATTCCTCTAGTCATTTCACTTCGGATACACTTCTGTTCAACAACAGAGTACGGTTGTGGCAGTTAGAATGCTGGAAGATATGTTTTTCGTTATAACTGCGATTTCCTGCCGAACGGAAGCTCGGATTTGAAATCTGCTTGCGACATTCGATTCCTCTAGTCATTTCACTTCGGATACACTTCTGTTTAACAACAGAGTACAATTCTGGCACTTAAAATACTGGAAGATAGGTTTTTCGCTATAACTGCGATTTCCTGCCGAACGGAGGCTCGGATTTGAAATCTGCTTGCGACATTCGATTCCTCTAGTCATTTCACTTCGGATACACTTCTGTTCAACAACAGAGTACGGTTGTGGCAGTTAGAATGCTGGAAGATATGTTTTTCGTTATAACTGCGATTTCCTGCCGAGCGGAGGCTCGGATTTGAAATCTCCTTGCGACATTCGATTCCTCTAGTCATTTCACTTCGGATACACTTCTGTTCAACAACAGAGTACGATTGTGGCAGTTAGAATGCTGGAAGATAGGTTTTTCGTTATAACTGCGATTTCCTGCCGAACGGAGGCTCGGATTTGAAATCTGCTTGCGACATTCGATTCCTCTAGTCATTTCACTTCGGATACACTTCTGTTCAACAACAGAGTACAATTCTAGGATTTAGAATGCTGGAAGATAGGTTTTTCGTTATAACAGCGATTTCCTGGCGAACGGAGGTTCGGAGTTGAGATCTGCTTGCGGCATTCAATTCCTCTAGTCATTTCACTTCGGATACACTTCTGTTCAACAACAGAGTACGATTCTAGGATTTAGAATGCTGGAAGATAGGTTTTTCGTTATAACAGCGATTTCCTGGCGAACGGAGGCTCGGATTTGAAATCTGCTTGCGACATTCGATTCCTCTAGTCATTTCACTTCGGATACACTTCTGTTCAACAACAGAGTACGATTGTGGCAGTTAGAATGCTGGAAGACAGGTTTTTCGCTATAACTGCGATTTCCTGCCGAACGGAGGCTCGGATTTGAAATCTGCTTGCGACATTCGATTCCTCTAGTCATTTCACTACGGATACACTTCTGTTTAACAACAGAGTACGATTCTGGCAGTTAGAATGCTCGAAGACAGGTTTTTCGCTATAACTGCGATTTGCTGCCGAACGGAGGCTCGGATTTGAAATCTGCTTGCGGCATTCAATTCCTCTAGTCATTTCACTTCGGATACACTTCTGTTTAACAACAGAGTACAATTCTGGCACTTAGAATGCTGGAAGATAGGTTTTTCGCTATAACTGCGATTTCCTGCCGAACGGAGGCTCGGATTTGAAATCTGCTTGCGACATTCGATTCCTCTAGTCATTTCACTTCGGATACACTTCTGTTCAACAACAGAGTACAATTCTAGGATTTAGAATGCTGGAAGATAGGTTTTTCGTTATAACAGCGATTTCCTGGCGAACGGAGGTTCGGAGTTGAGATCTGCTTGCGGCATTCAATTCCTCTAGTCATTTCACTTCGGATACACTTCTGTTTAACAACAGAGTACAATTCTGGCACTTAGAATGCTGTAAGATAGGTTTTTCGCTATAACTGCGATTTCCTGCCGAACGGAGGCTCGGATTTGAAATCTGCTTGCGACATTCGATTCCTCTAGTCATTTCACTTCGGATACACTTCTGTTCAACAACAGAGTACGATTCTAGGATTTAGAATGCTGGAAGATAGGTTTTTCGTTATAACAGCGATTTCCTGGCGAACGGAGGCTCGGATTTGAAATCTGCTTGCGACATTCGATTCCTCTAGTCATTTCACTTCGGATACACTTCTGTTCAACAACAGAGTACGATTGTGGCAGTTAGAATGCTGGAAGACAGGTTTTTCGCTATAACTGCGATTTCCTGCCGAACGGAGGCTCGGATTTGAAATCTGCTTGCGACATTCGATTCCTCTAGTCATTTCACTACGGATACACTTCTGTTTAACAACAGAGTACGATTCTGGCAGTTAGAATGCTCGAAGACAGGTTTTTCGCTATAACTGCGATTTGCTGCCGAACGGAGGCTCGGATTTGAAATCTGCTTGCGGCATTCAATTCCTCTAGTCATTTCACTTCGGATACACTTCTGTTTAACAACAGAGTACAATTCTGGCACTTAGAATGCTGGAAGATAGGTTTTTCGCTATAACTGCGATTTCCTGCCGAACGGAGGCTCGGATTTGAAATCTGCTTGCGACATTCGATTCCTCTAGTCATTTCACTTCGGATACACTTCTGTTCAACAACAGAGTATGGTTGTGGCAGTTAGAATGCTGGAAGATATGTTTTTCGTTATAACTGCGATTTCCTGCCGAACGGAGGCTCGGATTTGAAATCTCCTTGCGACATTCGATTCCTCTAGTCATTTCACTACGGATACACTTCTGTTTAACAACAGAGTACAATTCTGGCACTTAGAATGCTGGAAGATAGGTTTTTCGCTATAACTGCGATTTCCTGCCGAACGGAGGCTCGGATTTGAAATCTGCTTGCGACATTCGATTCCTCTAGTCATTTCACTTCGGATACACTTCTGTTCAACAACAGAGTATGATTGTGGCAGTTAGAATGCTGGAAGATATGTTTTTCGTTATAACTGCGATTTCCTGCCGAACGGAGGCTCGGATTTGAAATCTGCTTGCGGCATTCAATTCCTCTAGTCATTTCACTTCGGATACACTTCTGTTTAACAACAGAGTACAATTCTGGCACTTAGAATGCTGGAAGATAGGTTTTTCGCTATAACTGCGATTTCCTGGCGAACGGAGGCTCGGATTTGAAATCTGCTTGCGACATTCGATTCCTCTAGTCATTTCACTTCGGATACACTTCTGTTCAACAACAGAGTACGATTCTAGGATTTAGAATGCTGGAAGATAGGTTCTTCGTTATAACAGCGATTTCCTGGCGAACGGAGGCTCGGATTTGAAATCTGCTTGCGACATTCGATTCCTCTAGTCATTTCACTTCGGATACACTTCTGTTCAACAACAGAGTACGATTGTGGCAGTTAGAATGCTGGAAGACAGGTTTTTCGCTATAACTGCGATTTCCTGCCGAACGGAGGCTCGGATTTGAAATCTGCTTGCGACATTCGATTCCTCTAGTCATTTCACTACGGATACACTTCTGTTTAACAACAGAGTACGATTCTGGCAGTTAGAATGCTCGAAGACATGTTTTTCGCTATAACTGCGATTTGCTGCCGAACGGTGGCTCGGATTTGAAATCTGCTTGCGGCATTCGATTCCTCTAGTCATTTCACTTCGGATACACTTCTGTTCAACAACAGAGTACGGTTGTGGCAGTTAGAATGCTGGAAGATATGTTTTTCGTTATAACTGCGATTTCCTGCCGAGCGGAGGCTCGGATTTGAAATCTCCTTGCGACATTCGATTCCTCTAGTCATTTCACTTCGGATACACTTCTGTTCAACAACAGAGTACGATTGTGGCAGTTAGAATGCTGGAAGATAGGTTTTTCGTTATAACTGCGATTTCCTGCCGAACGGAGGCTCGGATTTGAAATCTGCTTGCGACATTCGATTCCTCTAGTCATTTCACTTCGGATACACTTCTGTTTAACAACAGAGTACAATTCTGGCACTTAGAATGCTGGAAGATAGGTTTTTCGCTATAACTGCGATTTCCTGCCGAACGGAGGCTCGGATTTGAAATCTGCTTGCGACATTCGATTCCTCTAGTCATTTCACTTCGGATACACTTCTGTTCAACAACAGAGTATGATTGTGGCAGTTAGAATGCTGGAAGATATGTTTTTCGTTATAACTGCGATTTCCTGCCGAACGGAAGCTCGGATTTGAAATCTGCTTGCGACATTCGATTCCTCTAGTCATTTCACTTCGGATACACTTCTGTTTAACAACAGAGTACAATTCTGGCACTTAAAATACTGGAAGATAGGTTTTTCGCTATAACTGCTATTTCCTGCCAACGGAGGCTCGGATTTGAATTCTGCTTGCGACATTCGATTCCTCTAGTCATTTCACTTCGGATACACTTCTGTTCAACAACAGAGTACGGTTGTGGCAGTTAGAATGCTGGAAGATATGTTTTTCGTTATAACTGCGATTTCCTGCCGAGCGGAGGCTCGGATTTGAAATCTCCTTGCGACATTCGATTCCTCTAGTCATTTCACTTCGGATACACTTCTGTTCAACAACAGAGTACGATTGTGGCAGTTAGAATGCTGGAAGATAGGTTTTTCGTTATAACTGCGATTTCCTGCCGAACGGAGGCTCGGATTTGAAATCTGCTTGCGACATTCGATTCCTCTAGTCATTTCACTTCGGATACACTTCTGTTCAACAACAGAGTACAATTCTAGGATTTAGAATGCTGGAAGATAGGTTTTTCGTTATAACAGCGATTTCCTGGCGAACGGAGGTTCGGAGTTGAGATCTGCTTGCGGCATTCAATTCCTCTAGTCATTTCACTTCGGATACACTTCTGTTCAACAACAGAGTACGATTGTGGCAGTTAGAATGCTGGAAGACAGGTTTTTCGCTATAACTGCGATTTCCTGCCGAACGGAGGCTCGGATTTGAAATCTGCTTGCGACATTCGATTCCTCTAGTCATTTCACTACGGATACACTTCTGTTTAACAACAGAGTACGATTCTGGCAGTTAGAATGCTCGAAGACAGGTTTTTCGCTATAACTGCGATTTGCTGCCGAACGGAGGCTCGGATTTGAAATCTGCTTGCGGCATTCAATTCCTCTAGTCATTTCACTTCGGATACACTTCTGTTTAACAACAGAGTACAATTCTGGCACTTAGAATGCTGGAAGATAGGTTTTTCGCTATAACTGCGATTTCCTGCCGAACGGAGGCTCGGATTTGAAATCTGCTTGCGACATTCGATTCCTCTAGTCATTTCACTTCGGATACACTTCTGTTCAACAACAGAGTACGATTGTGGCAGTTAGAATGCTGGAAGATAGGTTTTTCGTTATAACAGCGATTTCCTGGCGAACGGAGGCTCGGATTTGAAATCTGCTTGCGACATTCGATTCCTCTAGTCATTTCACTTCGGATACACTTCTGTTTCATAACAGAGTACAATTCTGGCACTTAGAATGCTGGAAGATAGGTTTTTCGCTATAACTGCGATTTCCTGCCGAACGGAGGCTCGGATTTGAAATCTGCTTGCGACATTCGATTCCTCTAGTCATTTCACTTCGGATACACTTCTGTTCAACAACAGAGTACGATTGTGGCAGTTAGAATGCTGGAAGATATGTTTTTCGTTATAACTGCGATTTCCTGCCGAACGGAGGCTCGGATTTGAAATCTGCTTGCGACATTCGATTCCTCTAGTCATTTCACTTCGGATACACTTCTGTTTAACAACAGAGTACGATTCTGGCAGTTAGAATGCTGGAAGATATGTTTTTCGTTATAACTGCGATTTCCTGCCGAACGGAGGCTCGGATTTGAAATCTCCTTGCGACATTCGATTCCTCTAGTCATTTCACTTCGGATACACTTCTGTTTCATAGCAGAGTACGATTGTGGCAGTTAGAATGCTGGAAGATAGGTTTTTCGTTATAACTGCGATTTCCAGCCGAACGGAGGCTCGGATTTGAATTTTGCTTGCGGCATTCGATTCCTCTATTCATTTCACTTCGGATACACTTCTGTTTCATAGCAGAGTACGATTGTGGCAGTTAGAATGCTGGAAGATAGGTTTTTCGTTATAACTGCGATTTCCTGCCGAACGGAGGCTCGGATTTGAAATCTGCTTGCGACATTCGATTCCTCTAGTCATTTCACTTCGGATACACTTCTGTTCAACAACAGAGTACAATTCTAGGATTTAGAATGCTGGAAGATAGGTTTTTCGTTATAACAGCGATTTCCTGGCGAACGGAGGCTCGGATTTGAAATCTGCTTGCGGCATTCGATTCCTCTAGTCATTTCACTTCGGATACACTTCTGTTTAACAACAGAGTACGATTGTGGCAGTTAGAATGCTGGAAGACAGGTTTTTCGCTATAACTGCGATTTCCTGCCGAACGGAGGCTCGGATTTGAAATCTGCTTGCGACATTCGATTCCTCTAGTCATTTCACTTCGGATACACTTCTGTTCAACAACAGAGTACGATTCTAGGATTTAGAATGCTGGAAGATAGGTTTTTCGCTATAACTGCGATTTCCTGCCGAACGGAGGCTCGGATTTGAAATCTGCTTGCGACATTCGATTCCTCTAGTCATTTCACTTCGGATACACTTCTGTTCAACAACAGAGTACGATTGTGGCAGTTAGAATGCTGGAAGACAGGTTTTTCGCTATAACTGCGATTTCCTGCCGAACGGAGGCTCGGATTTGAAATCTGCTTGCGACATTCGATTCCTCTAGTCATTTCACTACGGATACACTTCTGTTTAACAACAGAGTACGATTCTGGCAGTTAGAATGCTCGAAGACAGGTTTTTCGCTATAACTGCGATTTGCTGCCGAACGGAGGCTCGGATTTGAAATCTGCTTGCGGCATTCGATTCCTCTAGTCATTTCACTTCGGATACACTTCTGTTCAACAACAGAGTACGATTGTGGCAGTTAGAATGCTGGAAGATATGTTTTTCGTTATAACTGCGATTTCCTGCCGAACGGAGGCTCGGATTTGAAATCCGCTTGCGACATTCGATTCCTTTAGTCATTTCACTTCGGATACACTTCTGTTTAACAACAGAGTACGATTGTGGCAGTTAGAATGCTGGAAGACAGGTTTTTCGCTATAACTGCGATTTCCTGCCGAACGGAGGCTCGGATTTGAAATCCGCTTGCGACATTCGATTCCTTTAGTCATTTCACTTCGGATACACTTCTGTTTAACAACAGAGTACAATTCTGGCACTTAGAATGCTGGAAGATAGGTTTTTCGCTATAACTGCGATTTCCTGCCGAACGGAGGCTCGGATTTGAAATCTGCTTGCGGCATTCAATTCCTCTAGTCATTTCACTTCGGATACACTTCTGTTTAACAACAGAGTACAATTCTGGCACTTAGAATGCTGGAAGATAGGTTTTTCGCTATAACTGCGATTTCCTGCCGAACGGAGGCTCGGATTTGAAATCTGCTTGCGACATTCGATTCCTCTAGTCATTTCACTTCGGATACACTTCTGTTCAACAACAGAGTACGATTGTGGCAGTTAGAATGCTGGAAGATATGTTTTTCGTTATAACTGCGATTTCCTGCCGAACGGAGGCTCGGATTTGAAATCTCCTTGCGACATTCGATTCCTCTATTCATTTCACTTCGGATACACTTCTGTTCAACAACAGAGTACAATTCTAGGATTTAGAATGCTGGAAGATAGGTTTTTCGTTATAACAGCGATTTCCTGGCGAACGGAGGTTCGGAGTTGAGATCTGCTTGCGGCATTCGATTCCTCTAGTCATTTCACTTCGGATACACTTCTGTTTCATAGCAGAGTACGATTGTGGCAGTTAGAATGCTGGAAGATAGGTTTTTCGTCATAACTGCGATTTCCTGCCGAACGGAAGCTCGGATTTGAAATCTGCTTGCGACATTCGATTCCTCTAGTCATTTCACTTCGGATACACTTCTGTTCAACAACAGAGTACAATTCTAGGATTTAGAATGCTGGAAGATAGGTTTTTCGTTATAACAGCGATTTCCTGGCGAACGGAGGCTCGGATTTGAAATCTGCTTGCGGCATTCGATTCCTCTAGTCATTTCACTTCGGATACACTTCTGTTTAACAACAGAGTACGATTGTGGCAGTTAGAATGCTGGAAGACAGGTTTTTCGCTATAACTGCGATTTCCTGCCGAACGGAGGCTCGGATTTGAAATCTGCTTGCGACATTCGATTCCTCTAGTCATTTCACTTCGGATACACTTCTGTTCAACAACAGAGTACAATTCTAGGATTTAGAATGCTGGAAGATAGGTTTTTCGTTATAACAGCGATTTCCTGCCGAGCGGAGGCTCGGATTTGAAATCTCCTTGCGACATTCGATTCCTCTAGTCATTTCACTTCGGATACACTTCTGTTCAACAACAGAGTACGATTGTGGCAGTTAGAATGCTGGAAGATAGGTTTTTCGTTATAACTGCGATTTCCTGCCGAACGGAGGCTCGGATTTGAAATCTGCTTGCGACATTCGATTCCTCTAGTCATTTCACTTCGGATACACTTCTGTTTAACAACAGAGTACAATTCTGGCACTTAGAATGCTGGAAGATAGGTTTTTCGCTATAACTGCGATTTCCTGCCGAACGGAGGCTCGGATTTGAAATCTGCTTGCGACATTCGATTCCTCTAGTCATTTCACTTCGGATACACTTCTGTTCAACAACAGAGTACGATTGTGGCAGTTAGAATGCTGGAAGACAGGTTTTTCGCTATAACTGCGATTTCCTGCCGAACGGAGGCTCGGATTTGAAATCTGCTTGCGACATTCGATTCCTCTAGTCATTTCACTACGGATACACTTCTGTTTAACAACAGAGTACGATTCTGGCAGTTAGAATGCTCGAAGACAGGTTTTTCGCTATAACTGCGATTTCCTGCCGAACGGAGGCTCGGATTTGAAATCTGCTTGCGACATTCGATTCCTCTAGTCATTTCACTACGGATACACTTCTGTTTAACAACAGAGTACGATTCTGGCAGTTAGAATGCTCGAAGACATGTTTTTCGCTATAACTGCGATTTGCTGCCGAACGGTGGCTCGGATTTGAAATCTGCTTGCGGCATTCGATTCCTCTAGTCATTTCACTTCGGATACACTTCTGTTCAACAACAGAGTACGGTTGTGGCAGTTAGAATGCTGGAAGATATGTTTTTCGTTATAACTGCGATTTCCTGCCGAGCGGAGGCTCGGATTTGAAATCTCCTTGCGACATTCGATTCCTCTAGTCATTTCACTTCGGATACACTTCTGTTCAACAACAGAGTACGATTGTGGCAGTTAGAATGCTGGAAGATAGGTTTTTCGTTATAACTGCGATTTCCTGCCGAACGGAGGCTCGGATTTGAAATCTGCTTGCGACATTCGATTCCTCTAGTCATTTCACTTCGGATACACTTCTGTTTAACAACAGAGTACAATTCTGGCACTTAGAATGCTGGAAGATAGGTTTTTCGCTATAACTGCGATTTCCTGCCGAACGGAGGCTCGGATTTGAAATCTGCTTGCGACATTCGATTCCTCTAGTCATTTCACTTCGGATACACTTCTGTTCAACAACAGAGTATGATTGTGGCAGTTAGAATGCTGGAAGATATGTTTTTCGTTATAACTGCGATTTCCTGCCGAACGGAAGCTCGGATTTGAAATCTGCTTGCGACATTCGATTCCTCTAGTCATTTCACTTCGGATACACTTCTGTTTAACAACAGAGTACAATTCTGGCACTTAAAATACTGGAAGATAGGTTTTTCGCTATAACTGCGATTTCCTGCCGAACGGAGGCTCGGATTTGAAATCTGCTTGCGACATTCGATTCCTCTAGTCATTTCACTTCGGATACACTTCTGTTCAACAACAGAGTACGGTTGTGGCAGTTAGAATGCTGGAAGATATGTTTTTCGTTATAACTGCGATTTCCTGCCGAACGGAAGCTCGGATTTGAAATCTGCTTGCGACATTCGATTCCTCTAGTCATTTCACTTCGGATACACTTCTGTTTAACAACAGAGTACAATTCTGGCACTTAAAATACTGGAAGATAGGTTTTTCGCTATAACTGCGATTTCCTGCCGAACGGAGGCTCGGATTTGAAATCTGCTTGCGACATTCGATTCCTCTAGTCATTTCACTTCGGATACACTTCTGTTCAACAACAGAGTACGGTTGTGGCAGTTAGAATGCTGGAAGATATGTTTTTCGTTATAACTGCGATTTCCTGCCGAGCGGAGGCTCGGATTTGAAATCTCCTTGCGACATTCGATTCCTCTAGTCATTTCACTTCGGATACACTTCTGTTCAACAACAGAGTACGATTGTGGCAGTTAGAATGCTGGAAGATAGGTTTTTCGTTATAACTGCGATTTCCTGCCGAACGGAGGCTCGGATTTGAAATCTGCTTGCGACATTCGATTCCTCTAGTCATTTCACTTCGGATACACTTCTGTTCAACAACAGAGTACAATTCTAGGATTTAGAATGCTGGAAGATAGGTTTTTCGTTATAACAGCGATTTCCTGGCGAACGGAGGTTCGGAGTTGAGATCTGCTTGCGGCATTCAATTCCTCTAGTCATTTCACTTCGGATACACTTCTGTTCAACAACAGAGTACGATTCTAGGATTTAGAATGCTGGAAGATAGGTTTTTCGTTATAACAGCGATTTCCTGGCGAACGGAGGCTCGGATTTGAAATCTGCTTGCGACATTCGATTCCTCTAGTCATTTCACTTCGGATACACTTCTGTTCAACAACAGAGTACGATTGTGGCAGTTAGAATGCTGGAAGACAGGTTTTTCGCTATAACTGCGATTTCCTGCCGAACGGAGGCTCGGATTTGAAATCTGCTTGCGACATTCGATTCCTCTAGTCATTTCACTACGGATACACTTCTGTTTAACAACAGAGTACGATTCTGGCAGTTAGAATGCTCGAAGACAGGTTTTTCGCTATAACTGCGATTTGCTGCCGAACGGAGGCTCGGATTTGAAATCTGCTTGCGGCATTCAATTCCTCTAGTCATTTCACTTCGGATACACTTCTGTTTAACAACAGAGTACAATTCTGGCACTTAGAATGCTGGAAGATAGGTTTTTCGCTATAACTGCGATTTCCTGCCGAACGGAGGCTCGGATTTGAAATCTGCTTGCGACATTCGATTCCTCTAGTCATTTCACTTCGGATACACTTCTGTTCAACAACAGAGTACAATTCTAGGATTTAGAATGCTGGAAGATAGGTTTTTCGTTATAACAGCGATTTCCTGGCGAACGGAGGTTCGGAGTTGAGATCTGCTTGCGGCATTCAATTCCTCTAGTCATTTCACTTCGGATACACTTCTGTTTAACAACAGAGTACAATTCTGGCACTTAGAATGCTGTAAGATAGGTTTTTCGCTATAACTGCGATTTCCTGGCGAACGGAGGCTCGGATTTGAAATCTGCTTGCGACATTCGATTCCTCTAGTCATTTCACTTCGGATACACTTCTGTTCAACAACAGAGTACGATTCTAGGATTTAGAATGCTGGAAGATAGGTTTTTCGTTATAACAGCGATTTCCTGCCGAACGGAGGCTCGGATTTGAAATCTGCTTGCGACATTCGATTCCTCTAGTCATTTCACTTCGGATACACTTCTGTTCAACAACAGAGTACGATTGTGGCAGTTAGAATGCTGGAAGACAGGTTTTTCGCTATAACTGCGATTTCCTGCCGAACGGAGGCTCGGATTTGAAATCTGCTTGCGACATTCGATTCCTCTAGTCATTTCACTACGGATACACTTCTGTTTAACAACAGAGTACGATTCTGGCAGTTAGAATGCTCGAAGACAGGTTTTTCGCTATAACTGCGATTTGCTGCCGAACGGAGGCTCGGATTTGAAATCTGCTTGCGGCATTCAATTCCTCTAGTCATTTCACTTCGGATACACTTCTGTTTAACAACAGAGTACAATTCTGGCACTTAGAATGCTGGAAGATAGGTTTTTCGCTATAACTGCGATTTCCTGCCGAACGGAGGCTCGGATTTGAAATCTGCTTGCGACATTCGATTCCTCTAGTCATTTCACTTCGGATACACTTCTGTTCAACAACAGAGTATGGTTGTGGCAGTTAGAATGCTGGAAGATATGTTTTTCGTTATAACTGCGATTTCCTGCCGAACGGAGGCTCGGATTTGAAATCTCCTTGCGACATTCGATTCCTCTAGTCATTTCACTACGGATACACTTCTGTTTAACAACAGAGTACAATTCTGGCACTTAGAATGCTGGAAGATAGGTTTTTCGCTATAACTGCGATTTCCTGCCGAACGGAGGCTCGGATTTGAAATCTGCTTGCGACATTCGATTCCTCTAGTCATTTCACTTCGGATACACTTCTGTTCAACAACAGAGTATGATTGTGGCAGTTAGAATGCTGGAAGATATGTTTTTCGTTATAACTGCGATTTCCTGCCGAACGGAGGCTCGGATTTGAAATCTGCTTGCGGCATTCAATTCCTCTAGTCATTTCACTTCGGATACACTTCTGTTTAACAACAGAGTACAATTCTGGCACTTAGAATGCTGGAAGATAGGTTTTTCGCTATAACTGCGATTTCCTGGCGAACGGAGGCTCGGATTTGAAATCTGCTTGCGACATTCGATTCCTCTAGTCATTTCACTTCGGATACACTTCTGTTCAACAACAGAGTACGATTCTAGGATTTAGAATGCTGGAAGATAGGTTCTTCGTTATAACAGCGATTTCCTGGCGAACGGAGGCTCGGATTTGAAATCTGCTTGCGACATTCGATTCCTCTAGTCATTTCACTTCGGATACACTTCTGTTCAACAACAGAGTACGATTGTGGCAGTTAGAATGCTGGAAGACAGGTTTTTCGCTATAACTGCGATTTCCTGCCGAACGGAGGCTCGGATTTGAAATCTGCTTGCGACATTCGATTCCTCTAGTCATTTCACTACGGATACACTTCTGTTTAACAACAGAGTACGATTCTGGCAGTTAGAATGCTCGAAGACATGTTTTTCGCTATAACTGCGATTTGCTGCCGAACGGTGGCTCGGATTTGAAATCTGCTTGCGGCATTCGATTCCTCTAGTCATTTCACTTCGGATACACTTCTGTTCAACAACAGAGTACGGTTGTGGCAGTTAGAATGCTGGAAGATATGTTTTTCGTTATAACTGCGATTTCCTGCCGAGCGGAGGCTCGGATTTGAAATCTCCTTGCGACATTCGATTCCTCTAGTCATTTCACTTCGGATACACTTCTGTTCAACAACAGAGTACGATTGTGGCAGTTAGAATGCTGGAAGATAGGTTTTTCGTTATAACTGCGATTTCCTGCCGAACGGAGGCTCGGATTTGAAATCTGCTTGCGACATTCGATTCCTCTAGTCATTTCACTTCGGATACACTTCTGTTTAACAACAGAGTACAATTCTGGCACTTAGAATGCTGGAAGATAGGTTTTTCGCTATAACTGCGATTTCCTGCCGAACGGAGGCTCGGATTTGAAATCTGCTTGCGACATTCGATTCCTCTAGTCATTTCACTTCGGATACACTTCTGTTCAACAACAGAGTATGATTGTGGCAGTTAGAATGCTGGAAGATATGTTTTTCGTTATAACTGCGATTTCCTGCCGAACGGAAGCTCGGATTTGAAATCTGCTTGCGACATTCGATTCCTCTAGTCATTTCACTTCGGATACACTTCTGTTTAACAACAGAGTACAATTCTGGCACTTAAAATACTGGAAGATAGGTTTTTCGCTATAACTGCGATTTCCTGCCGAACGGAGGCTCGGATTTGAAATCTGCTTGCGACATTCGATTCCTCTAGTCATTTCACTTCGGATACACTTCTGTTCAACAACAGAGTACGGTTGTGGCAGTTAGAATGCTGGAAGATATGTTTTTCGTTATAACTGCGATTTCCTGCCGAGCGGAGGCTCGGATTTGAAATCTCCTTGCGACATTCGATTCCTCTAGTCATTTCACTTCGGATACACTTCTGTTCAACAACAGAGTACGATTGTGGCAGTTAGAATGCTGGAAGATAGGTTTTTCGTTATAACTGCGATTTCCTGCCGAACGGAGGCTCGGATTTGAAATCTGCTTGCGACATTCGATTCCTCTAGTCATTTCACTTCGGATACACTTCTGTTCAACAACAGAGTACAATTCTAGGATTTAGAATGCTGGAAGATAGGTTTTTCGTTATAACAGCGATTTCCTGGCGAACGGAGGTTCGGAGTTGAGATCTGCTTGCGGCATTCAATTCCTCTAGTCATTTCACTTCGGATACACTTCTGTTCAACAACAGAGTACGATTGTGGCAGTTAGAATGCTGGAAGACAGGTTTTTCGCTATAACTGCGATTTCCTGCCGAACGGAGGCTCGGATTTGAAATCTGCTTGCGACATTCGATTCCTCTAGTCATTTCACTACGGATACACTTCTGTTTAACAACAGAGTACGATTCTGGCAGTTAGAATGCTCGAAGACAGGTTTTTCGCTATAACTGCGATTTGCTGCCGAACGGAGGCTCGGATTTGAAATCTGCTTGCGGCATTCAATTCCTCTAGTCATTTCACTTCGGATACACTTCTGTTTAACAACAGAGTACAATTCTGGCACTTAGAATGCTGGAAGATAGGTTTTTCGCTATAACTGCGATTTCCTGCCGAACGGAGGCTCGGATTTGAAATCTGCTTGCGACATTCGATTCCTCTAGTCATTTCACTTCGGATACACTTCTGTTCAACAACAGAGTACGATTGTGGCAGTTAGAATGCTGGAAGATAGGTTTTTCGTTATAACAGCGATTTCCTGGCGAACGGAGGCTCGGATTTGAAATCTGCTTGCGACATTCGATTCCTCTAGTCATTTCACTTCGGATACACTTCTGTTTCATAACAGAGTACAATTCTGGCACTTAGAATGCTGGAAGATAGGTTTTTCGCTATAACTGCGATTTCCTGCCGAACGGAGGCTCGGATTTGAAATCTGCTTGCGACATTCGATTCCTCTAGTCATTTCACTTCGGATACACTTCTGTTCAACAACAGAGTACGATTGTGGCAGTTAGAATGCTGGAAGATATGTTTTTCGTTATAACTGCGATTTCCTGCCGAACGGAGGCTCGGATTTGAAATCTGCTTGCGACATTCGATTCCTCTAGTCATTTCACTTCGGATACACTTCTGTTTAACAACAGAGTACGATTCTGGCAGTTAGAATGCTGGAAGATATGTTTTTCGTTATAACTGCGATTTCCTGCCGAACGGAGGCTCGGATTTGAAATCTCCTTGCGACATTCGATTCCTCTAGTCATTTCACTTCGGATACACTTCTGTTTCATAGCAGAGTACGATTGTGGCAGTTAGAATGCTGGAAGATAGGTTTTTCGTTATAACTGCGATTTCCAGCCGAACGGAGGCTCGGATTTGAATTTTGCTTGCGGCATTCGATTCCTCTATTCATTTCACTTCGGATACACTTCTGTTTCATAGCAGAGTACGATTGTGGCAGTTAGAATGCTGGAAGATAGGTTTTTCGTTATAACTGCGATTTCCTGCCGAACGGAAGCTCGGATTTGAAATCTGCTTGCGACATTCGATTCCTCTAGTCATTTCACTTCGGATACACTTCTGTTCAACAACAGAGTACAATTCTAGGATTTAGAATGCTGGAAGATAGGTTTTTCGTTATAACAGCGATTTCCTGGCGAACGGAGGCTCGGATTTGAAATCTGCTTGCGGCATTCGATTCCTCTAGTCATTTCACTTCGGATACACTTCTGTTTAACAACAGAGTACGATTGTGGCAGTTAGAATGCTGGAAGACAGGTTTTTCGCTATAACTGCGATTTCCTGCCGAACGGAGGCTCGGATTTGAAATCTGCTTGCGACATTCGATTCCTCTAGTCATTTCACTTCGGATACACTTCTGTTCAACAACAGAGTACGATTCTAGGATTTAGAATGCTGGAAGATAGGTTTTTCGCTATAACTGCGATTTCCTGCCGAACGGAGGCTCGGATTTGAAATCTGCTTGCGACATTCGATTCCTCTAGTCATTTCACTTCGGATACACTTCTGTTCAACAACAGAGTACGATTGTGGCAGTTAGAATGCTGGAAGACAGGTTTTTCGCTATAACTGCGATTTCCTGCCGAACGGAGGCTCGGATTTGAAATCTGCTTGCGACATTCGATTCCTCTAGTCATTTCACTACGGATACACTTCTGTTTAACAACAGAGTACGATTCTGGCAGTTAGAATGCTCGAAGACAGGTTTTTCGCTATAACTGCGATTTGCTGCCGAACGGAGGCTCGGATTTGAAATCTGCTTGCGGCATTCGATTCCTCTAGTCATTTCACTTCGGATACACTTCTGTTCAACAACAGAGTACGATTGTGGCAGTTAGAATGCTGGAAGATATGTTTTTCGTTATAACTGCGATTTCCTGCCGAACGGAGGCTCGGATTTGAAATCCGCTTGCGACATTCGATTCCTTTAGTCATTTCACTTCGGATACACTTCTGTTTAACAACAGAGTACGATTGTGGCAGTTAGAATGCTGGAAGACAGGTTTTTCGCTATAACTGCGATTTCCTGCCGAACGGAGGCTCGGATTTGAAATCCGCTTGCGACATTCGATTCCTTTAGTCATTTCACTTCGGATACACTTCTGTTTAACAACAGAGTACAATTCTGGCACTTAGAATGCTGGAAGATAGGTTTTTCGCTATAACTGCGATTTCCTGCCGAACGGAGGCTCGGATTTGAAATCTGCTTGCGGCATTCAATTCCTCTAGTCATTTCACTTCGGATACACTTCTGTTTAACAACAGAGTACAATTCTGGCACTTAGAATGCTGGAAGATAGGTTTTTCGCTATAACTGCGATTTCCTGCCGAACGGAGGCTCGGATTTGAAATCTGCTTGCGACATTCGATTCCTCTAGTCATTTCACTTCGGATACACTTCTGTTCAACAACAGAGTACGATTGTGGCAGTTAGAATGCTGGAAGATATGTTTTTCGTTATAACTGCGATTTCCTGCCGAACGGAGGCTCGGATTTGAAATCTCCTTGCGACATTCGATTCCTCTATTCATTTCACTTCGGATACACTTCTGTTCAACAACAGAGTACAATTCTAGGATTTAGAATGCTGGAAGATAGGTTTTTCGTTATAACAGCGATTTCCTGGCGAACGGAGGTTCGGAGTTGAGATCTGCTTGCGGCATTCGATTCCTCTAGTCATTTCACTTCGGATACACTTCTGTTTCATAGCAGAGTACGATTGTGGCAGTTAGAATGCTGGAAGATAGGTTTTTCGTCATAACTGCGATTTCCTGCCGAACGGAAGCTCGGATTTGAAATCTGCTTGCGACATTCGATTCCTCTAGTCATTTCACTTCGGATACACTTCTGTTCAACAACAGAGTACAATTCTAGGATTTAGAATGCTGGAAGATAGGTTTTTCGTTATAACAGCGATTTCCTGGCGAACGGAGGCTCGGATTTGAAATCTGCTTGCGGCATTCGATTCCTCTAGTCATTTCACTTCGGATACACTTCTGTTTAACAACAGAGTACGATTGTGGCAGTTAGAATGCTGGAAGACAGGTTTTTCGCTATAACTGCGATTTCCTGCCGAACGGAGGCTCGGATTTGAAATCTGCTTGCGACATTCGATTCCTCTAGTCATTTCACTTCGGATACACTTCTGTTCAACAACAGAGTACAATTCTAGGATTTAGAATGCTGGAAGATAGGTTTTTCGTTATAACAGCGATTTCCTGGCGAACGGAGGTTCGGAGTTGAGATCTGCTTGCGGCATTCAATTCCTCTAGTCATTTCACTTCGGATACACTTCTGTTTAACAACAGAGTACAATTCTGGCACTTAGAATGCTGTAAGATAGGTTTTTCGCTATAACTGCGATTTCCTGGCGAACGGAGGCTCGGATTTGAAATCTGCTTGCGACATTCGATTCCTCTAGTCATTTCACTTCGGATACACTTCTGTTCAACAACAGAGTACGATTCTAGGATTTAGAATGCTGGAAGATAGGTTTTTCGTTATAACAGCGATTTCCTGGCGAACGGAGGCTCGGATTTGAAATCTGCTTGCGACATTCGATTCCTCTAGTCATTTCACTTCGGATACACTTCTGTTCAACAACAGAGTACGATTGTGGCAGTTAGAATGCTGGAAGACAGGTTTTTCGCTATAACTGCGATTTCCTGCCGAACGGAGGCTCGGATTTGAAATCTGCTTGCGACATTCGATTCCTCTAGTCATTTCACTTCGGATACACTTCTGTTCAACAACAGAGTACGATTGTGGCAGTTAGAATGCTGGAAGACAGGTTTTTCGCTATAACTGCGATTTCCTGCCGAACGGAGGCTCGGATTTGAAATCTGCTTGCGACATTCGATTCCTCTAGTCATTTCACTACGGATACACTTCTGTTTAACAACAGAGTACGATTCTGGCAGTTAGAATGCTCGAAGACAGGTTTTTCGCTATAACTGCGATTTGCTGCCGAACGGAGGCTCGGATTTGAAATCTGCTTGCGGCATTCGATTCCTCTAGTCATTTCACTTCGGATACACTTCTGTTCAACAACAGAGTACGATTGTGGCAGTTAGAATGCTGGAAGATATGTTTTTCGTTATAACTGCGATTTCCTGCCGAAAGGAGGCTCGGATTTGAAATCCGCTTGCGACATTCGATTCCTTTAGTCATTTCACTTCGGATACACTTCTGTTTAACAACAGAGTACGATTGTGGCAGTTAGAATGCTGGAAGACAGGTTTTTCGCTATAACTGCGATTTCCTGCCGAACGGAGGCTCGGATTTGAAATCCGCTTGCGACATTCGATTCCTTTAGTCATTTCACTTCGGATACACTTCTGTTTAACAACAGAGTACAATTCTGGCACTTAGAATGCTGGAAGATAGGTTTTTCGCTATAACTGCGATTTCCTGCCGAACGGAGGCTCGGATTTGAAATCTGCTTGCGGCATTCAATTCCTCTAGTCATTTCACTTCGGATACACTTCTGTTTAACAACAGAGTACAATTCTGGCACTTAGAATGCTGGAAGATAGGTTTTTCGCTATAACTGCGATTTCCTGCCGAACGGAGGCTCGGATTTGAAATCTGCTTGCGACATTCGATTCCTCTAGTCATTTCACTTCGGATACACTTCTGTTCAACAACAAAGTACGATTGTGGCAGTTAGAATGCTGGAAGATATATTTTTCGTTATAACTGCGATTTCCTGCCGAACGGAGGCTCGGATTTGAAATCTCCTTGCGACATTCGATTCCTCTATTCATTTCACTTCGGATACACTTCTGTTCAACAACAGAGTACAATTCTAGGATTTAGAATGCTGGAAGATAGGTTTTTCGTTATAACAGCGATTTCCTGGCGAACGGAGGCTCGGATTTGAAATCTGCTTGCGGCATTCGATTCCTCTAGTCATTTCACTTCGGATACACTTCTGTTTAACAACAGAGTACGATTGTGGCAGTTAGAATGCTGGAAGACAGGTTTTTCGCAATAACTGCGATTTCCTGCCGAACGGAGGCTCGGATTTGAAATCTGCTTGCGACATTCGATTCCTCTAGTCATTTCACTTCGGATACACTTCTGTTTCATAACAGAGTACAATTCTGGCACTTAGAATGCTGGAAGATAGGTTTTTCGTTATAACTGCGATTTCCAGCCGAACGGAGGCTCGGATTTGAATTTTGCTTGCGGCATTCGATTCCTCTATTCATTTCACTTCGGATACACTTCTGTTTAACAACAGAGTACGATTGTGGCAGTTAGAATGCTGGAAGACAGGTTTTTCGCTATAACTGCGATTTCCTGCCGAACGGAGGCTCGGATTTGAAATCCGCTTGCGACATTCGATTCCTTTAGTCATTTCACTTCGGATACACTTCTGTTTAACAACAGAGTACGATTATGGCAGTTAGAATGCTGGAAGACAGGTTTTTCGCTATAACTGCGATTTGCTGCCGAACGGAGGCTCGGATTTGAAATCTGCTTGCGGCATTCAATTCCTCTAGTCATTTCACTTCGGATACACTTCTGTTTAACAACAGAGTACAATTCTGGCACTTAGAATGCTGGAAGATAGGTTTTTCGCTATAACTGCGATTTCCTGCCGAACGGAGGCTCGGATTTGAAATCTGCTTGCGGCATTCAATTCCTCTAGTCATTTCACTTCGGATACACTTCTGTTTAACAACAGAGTACAATTCTGGCACTTAGAATGCTGGAAGATAGGTTTTTCGCTATAACTGCGATTTCCTGCCGAACGGAGGCTCGGATTTGAAATCTGCTTGCGACATTCGATTCCTCTAGTCATTTCACTTCGGATACACTTCTGTTCAACAACAGAGTACGATTGTGGCAGTTAGAATGCTGGAAGATATGTTTTTCGTTATAACTGCGATTTCCTGCCGAACGGAGGCTCGGATTTGAAATCTCCTTGCGACATTCGATTCCTCTATTCATTTCACTTCGGATACACTTCTGTTCAACAACAGAGTACAATTCTAGGATTTAGAATGCTGGAAGATAGGTTTTTCGTTATAACAGCGATTTCCTGGCGAACGGAGGCTCGGATTTGAAATCTGCTTGCGGCATTCGATTCCTCTAGTCATTTCACTTCGGATACAATTCTGTTTAACAACAGAGTACGATTGTGGCAGTTAGAATGCTGGAAGACAGGTTTTTCGCTATAACTGCGATTTCCTGCCGAACGGAGGCTCGGATTTGAAATCTGCTTGCGACATTCGATTCCTCTAGTCATTTCACTTCGGATACACTTCTGTTTCATAACAGAGTACAATTCTGGCACTTAGAATGCTGGAAGATAGGTTTTTCGCTATAACTGCGATTTCCTGCCGAACGGAGGCTCGGATTTGAAATCTGCTTGCGACATTCGATTCCTCTAGTCATTTCACTTCGGATACACTTCTGTTCAACAACAGAGTACGATTGTGGCAGTTAGAATGCTGGAAGATATGTTTTTCGTTATAACTGCGATTTCCTGCCGAACGGAGGCTCGGATTTGAAATCTGCTTGCGACATTCGATTCCTCTAGTCATTTCACTTCGGATACACTTCTGTTTAACAACAGAGTACGATTCTGGCAGTTAGAATGCTGGAAGATAGGTTTTTCGTTATAACTGCGATTTCCAGCCGAACGGAGGCTCGGATTTGAATTTTGCTTGCGGCATTCGATTCCTCTATTCATTTCACTTCGGATACACTTCTGTTTAACAACAGAGTACGATTGTGGCAGTTAGAATGCTGGAAGACAGGTTTTTCGCTATAACTGCGATTTCCTGCCGAACGGAGGCTCGGATTTGAAATCCGCTTGCGACATTCGATTCCTTTAGTCATTTCACTTCGGATACACTTCTGTTTAACAACAGAGTACGATTATGGCAGTTAGAATGCTGGAAGACAGGTTTTTCGCTATAACTGCGATTTGCTGCCGAACGGAGGCTCGGATTTGAAATCTGCTTGCGGCATTCAATTCCTCTAGTCATTTCACTTCGGATACACTTCTGTTTAACAACAGAGTACAATTCTGGCACTTAGAATGCTGGAAGATAGGTTTTTCGCTATAACTGCGATTTCCTGCCGAACGGAGGCTCGGATTTGAAATCTGCTTGCGACATTCGATTCCTCTAGTCATTTCACTTCGGATACACTTCTGTTCAACAAAAGAGTACGATTGTGGCAGTTAGAATGCTGGAAGATATGTTTTTCGTTATAACTGCGATTTCCTGCCGAACGGAGGCTCGGATTTGAAATCTCCTTGCGACATTCGATTCCTCTATTCATTTCACTTCGGATACACTTCTGTTCAACAACAGAGTACAATTCTAGGATTTAGAATGCTGGAAGATAGGTTTTTCGTTATAACAGCGATTTCCTGGCGAACGGAGGCTCGGATTTGAAATCTGCTTGCGGCATTCGATTCCTCTAGTCATTTCACTTCGCATACAATTCTGTTTAACAACAGAGTACGATTGTGGCAGTTAGAATGCTGGAAGACAGGTTTTTCGCTATAACTGCGATTTCCTGCCGAACGGAGGCTCGGATTTGAAATCTGCTTGCGACATTCGATTCCTCTAGTCATTTCACTTCGGATACACTTCTGTTTCATAACAGAGTACAATTCTGGCACTTAGAATGCTGGAAGATAGGTTTTTCGCTATAACTGCGATTTCCTGCCGAACGGAGGCTCGGATTTGAAATCTGCTTGCGACATTCGATTCCTCTAGTCATTTCACTTCGGATACACTTCTGTTCAACAACAGAGTACGATTGTGGCAGTTAGAATGCTGGAAGATATGTTTTTCGTTATAACTGCGATTTCCTGCCGAACGGAGGCTCGGATTTGAAATCTGCTTGCGACATTCGATTCCTCTAGTCATTTCACTTCGGATACACTTCTGTTTAACAACAGAGTACGATTCTGGCAGTTAGAATGCTGGAAGATAGGTTTTTCGTTATAACTGCGATTTCCAGCCGAACGGAGGCTCGGATTTGAATTTTGCTTGCGGCATTCGATTCCTCTATTCTTTCACTTCGGATACACTTCTGTTTAACAACAGAGTACGATTGTGGCAGTTAGAATGCTGGAAGACAGGTTTTTCGCTATAACTGCGATTTCCTGCCGAACGGAGGCTCGGATTTGAAATCTGCTTGCGACATTCGATTCCTCTAGTCATTTCACTTCGGATACACTTCTGTTTAACAACAGAGTACGATTCTGGCAGTTAGAATGCTCGAAGACAGGTTTTTCGCTATAACTGCGATTTCCTGCCGAACGGAGGCTCGGATTTGAAATCTGCTTGCGACATTCGATTCCTCTAGTCATTTCACTTCGGATACACTTCTGTTCAACAACAGAGTACAATTCTAGGATTTAGAATGCTGGAAGATAGGTTTTTCGTTATAACAGCGATTTCCTGGCGAACGGAGGTTCGGAGTTGAGATCTGCTTGCGGCATTCAATTCCTCTAGTCATTTCACTTCGGATACACTTCTGTTTAACAACAGAGTACAATTCTGGCACTTAGAATGCTGTAAGATAGGTTTTTCGCTATAACTGCGATTTCCTGGCGAACGGAGGCTCGGATTTGAAATCTGCTTGCGACATTCGATTCCTCTAGTCATTTCACTTCGGATACACTTCTGTTCAACAACAGAGTACGATTCTAGGATTTAGAATGCTGGAAGATAGGTTTTTCGTTATAACAGCGATTTCCTGGCGAACGGAGGCTCGGATTTGAAATCTGCTTGCGACATTCGATTCCTCTAGTCATTTCACTTCGGATACACTTCTGTTCAACAACAGAGTACGATTGTGGCAGTTAGAATGCTGGAAGACAGGTTTTTCGCTATAACTGCGATTTCCTGCCGAACGGAGGCTCGGATTTGAAATCTGCTTGCGACATTCGATTCCTCTAGTCATTTCACTACGGATACACTTCTGTTTAACAACAGAGTACGATTCTGGCAGTTAGAATGCTCGAAGACAGGTTTTTCGCTATAACTGCGATTTGCTGCCGAACGGAGGCTCGGATTTGAAATCTGCTTGCGGCATTCAATTCCTCTAGTCATTTCACTTCGGATACACTTCTGTTCAACAACAGAGTACGATTCTGGCAGTTAGAATGCTCGAAGACAGGTTTTTCGCTATAACTGCGATTTCCTGCCGAACGGAGGCTCGGATTTGAAATCTGCTTGCGACATTCGATTCCTCTAGTCATTTCACTTCGGATACACTTCTGTTCAACAACAGAGTACAATTCTAGGATTTAGAATGCTGGAAGATAGGTTTTTCGTTATAACAGCGATTTCCTGCCGAACGTAGGCTCGGATTTGAAATCTGCTTGCGACATTCGATTCCTCTATTCATTTCACTTCGGATACACTTCTGTTTAACAACAGAGTACGATTCTGGCAGATAGAATGCTGGAAGATAGGTTTTTCGTTATAACAGCGATTTCCTGGCGAACGGAGGCTCGGATTTGAAATCTGCTTGCGACATTCGATTCCTCTAGTCATTTCACTTCGGATACACTTCTGTTCAACAACAGAGTACAATTCTAGGATTTAGAATGCTGGAAGATAGGTTTTTCGTTATAACAGCGATTTCCTGGCGAACGGAGGCTCGGATTTGAAATCTGCTTGCGGCATTCGATTCCTCTAGTCATTTCACTTCGGATACACTTCTGTTTAACAACAGAGTACGATTGTGGCAGTTAGAATGCTGGAAGACAGGTTTTTCGCTATAACTGCGATTTCCTGCCGAACGGAGGCTCGGATTTGAAATCTGCTTGCGACATTCGATTCCTCTAGTCATTTCACTTCGGATACACTTCTGTTCAACAACAGAGTACGATTGTGGCAGTTAGAATGCTGGAAGATATGTTTTTCGTTATAACTGCGATTTCCTGCCGAGCGGAGGCTCGGATTTGAAATCTCCTTGCGACATTCGATTCCTCTAGTCATTTCACTTCGGATACACTTCTGTTCAACAACAGAGTACGATTGTGGCAGTTAGAATGCTGGAAGATAGGTTTTTCGTTATAACTGCGATTTCCTGGCGAACGGAGGCTCGGATTTGAAATCTGCTTGCGACATTCGATTCCTCTAGTCATTTCTCTTCGGATACACTTCTGTTCAACAACAGAGTACGATTCTAGGATTTAGAATGCTGGAAGATAGGTTTTTCGTTATAACAGCGATTTCTTGGCGGACAGAGGCTCGGAGTTGATATCTGCTTGCGGCATTCGATTCCTCTAGTCATTTCACGTCGGATACACTTCTGTTTAACAACAGAGTACGATTGTGGCAGTTAGAATGCTGGAAGACAGGTTTTTCGCTATAACTGCGATTTCCTGCCGAACGGAGGCTCGGATTTGAAATCTGCTTGCGACATTCGATTCCTCTAGTCATTTCACTTCGGATACACTTCTGTTTAACAACAGAGTACGATTCTGGCAGTTAGAATGCTCGAAGACAGGTTTTTCGCTATAACTGTGATTTCCTGCCGAACGGAGGCTCGGATTTGAAATCTGCTTGCGACATTCGATTCCTCTAGTCATTTCACTTCGGATACACTTCTGTTTAACAACAGAGTACGATTCTAGGATTTAGAATGCTGGAAGATAGGTTTTTCGTTATAACAGCGATTTCCTGGCGAACGGAGGCTCGGATTTGAAATCTGCTTGCGACATTCGATTCCTCTAGTCATTTCACTTCGGATACACTTCTGTTCAACAACAGAGTACGATTGTGGCAGTTAGAATGCTGGAAGATATGTTTTTCGTTATAACTGCGATTTCCTGCCGAACGGAGGCTCGGATTTGAAATCTCCTTGCGACATTCGATTCCTCTATTCATTTCACTTCGGATACACTTCTGTTTAACAACAGAGTACGATTCTGGCAGTTAGAATGCTGGAAGATAGGTTTTTCGTTATAACTGCGATTTCCAGCCGAACGGAGGCTCGGATTTGAATTTTGCTTGCGGCATTCGATTCCTCTATTCATTTCACTTCGGATACACTTCTGTTTCATAGCAGAGTACGATTGTGGCAGTTAGAATGCTGGAAGATAGGTTTTTCGTTATAACTGCGATTTCCAGCCGAACGGAGGCTCGGATTTGAATTTTGCTTGCGGCATTCGATTCCTCTATTCATTTCACTTCGGATACACTTCTGTTTCATAGCAGTGTACGATTGTGGCAGTTAGAATGCTGGAAGATAGGTTTTTCGTTATAACTGCGATTTCCTGCCGAACGGAAGCTCGGATTTGAAATCTGCTTGCGACATTCGATTCCTCTAGTCATTTCACTTCGGATACACTTCTGTTTAACAACAGAGTACGATTATGGCAGTTAGAATGCTGGAAGATAGGTTTTTCGTTATAACTGCGATTTCCAGCCGAACGGAGGCTCGGATTTGAATTTTGCTTGCGGCATTCGATTCCTCTATTCATTTCACTTCGGATACACTTCTGTTTCATAGCAGAGTACGATTGTGGCAGTTAGAATGCTGGAAGATAGGTTTTTCGTTATAACTGCGATTTCCATCCGAACGGAGGCTCGGATTTGAATTTTGCTTGCGGCATTCGATTCCTCTATTCATTTCACTTCGGATACACTTCTGTTTCATAGCAGAGTACGATTGTGGCAGTTAGAATGCTGGAAGATAGGTTTTTCGTTATAACTGCGATTTCCTGCCGAACGGAAGCTCGGATTTGAAATCTGCTTGCGACATTCGATTCCTCTAGTCATTTCACTTCGGATACACTTCTGTTCAACAACAGAGTACAATTCTAGGATTTAGAATGCTGGAAGATAGGTTTTTCGTTATAACAGCGATTTCCTGGCGAACGGAGGCTCGGATTTGAAATCTGCTTGCGGCATTCGATTCCTCTAGTCATTTCACTTCGGATACACTTCTGTTTAACAACAGAGTACGATTGTGGCAGTTAGAATGCTGGAAGATAGGTTTTTCGTTATAACTGCGATTTCCAGCCGAACGGAGGCTCGGATTTGAATTTTGCTTGCGGCATTCGATTCCTCTATTCATTTCACTTCGGATACACTTCTGTTTCATAGCAGAGTACGATTGTGGCAGTTAGAATGCTGGAAGATAGGTTTTTCGTTATAACTGCGATTTCCTGCCGAACGGAGGCTCGGATTTGAAATCTGCTTGCGACATTCGATTCCTCTAGTCATTTCACTTCGGATACACTTCTGTTCAACAACAGAGTACGATTCTAGGATTTAGAATGCTGGAAGACAGGTTTTTCGCTATAACTGCGATTTCCTGCCGAACGGAGGCTCGGATTTGAAATCTGCTTGCGACATTCGATTCCTCTAGTCATTTCACTACGGATACACTTCTGTTTAACAACAGAGTACGATTCTGGCAGTTAGAATGCTCGAAGACAGGTTTTTCGCTATAAATGCGATTTCCTGCCGAACGGAGGCTCGGATTTGAAATCCGCTTGCGACATTCGATTCCTTTAGTCATTTCACTTCGGATACACTTCTGTTTAACAACAGAGTACGATTCTAGGATTTAGAATGCTGGAAGATAGGTTTTTCGTTATAACAGCGATTTCCTGGCGAACGGAGGCTCGGATTTGAAATCTGCTTGCGACATTCGATTCCTCTAGTCATTTCACTTCGGATACACTTCTGTTCAACAACAGAGTACGATTGTGGCAGTTAGAATGCTGGAAGATATGTTTTTCGTTATAACTGCGATTTCCTGCCGAACGGAGGCTCGGATTTGAAATCTCCTTGCGACATTCGATTCCTCTATTCATTTCACTTCGGATACACTTCTGTTTAACAACAGAGTACGATTCTGGCAGTTAGAATGCTGGAAGATAGGTTTTTCGTTATAACTGCGATTTCCAGCCGAACGGAGGCTCGGATTTGAATTTTGCTTGCGGCATTCGATTCCTCTATTCATTTCACTTCGGATACACTTCTGTTTCATAGCAGAGTACGATTGTGGCAGTTAGAATGCTGGAAGATAGGTTTTTCGTTATAACTGCGATTTCCAGCCGAACGGAGGCTCGGATTTGAATTTTGCTTGCGGCATTCGATTCCTCTATTCATTTCACTTCGGATACACTTCTGTTTCATAGCAGAGTACGATTGTGGCAGTTAGAATGCTGGAAGATAGGTTTTTCGTTATAACTGCGATTTCCTGCCGAACGGAAGCTCGGATTTGAAATCTGCTTGCGACATTCGATTCCTCTAGTCATTTCACTTCGGATACACTTCTGTTTAACAACAGAGTACGATTCTGGCAGTTAGAATGCTGGAAGATAGGTTTTTCGTTATAACTGCGATTTCCAGCCGAACGGAGGCTCGGATTTGAATTTTGCTTGCGGCATTCGATTCCTCTATTCATTTCACTTCGGATACACTTCTGTTTCATAGCAGAGTACGATTGTGGCAGTTAGAATGCTGGAAGATAGGTTTTTCGTTATAACTGCGATTTCCTGCCGAACGGAGGCTCGGATTTGAATTTTGCTTGCGGCATTCGATTCCTCTATTCATTTCACTTCGGATACACTTCTGTTTCATAGCAGAGTACGATTGTGGCAGTTAGAATGCTGGAAGATAGGTTTTTCGTTATAACTGCGATTTCCTGCCGAACGGAGGCTCGGATTTGAAATCTGCTTGCGACATTCGATTCCTCTAGTCATTTCACTTCGGATACACTTCTGTTCAACAACAGAGTACAATTCTAGGATTTAGAATGCTGGAAGATAGGTTTTTCGTTATAACAGCGATTTCCTGGCGAACGGAGGCTCGGATTTGAAATCTGCTTGCGGCATTCGATTCCTCTAGTCATTTCACTTCGGATACACTTCTGTTTAACAACAGAGTACGATTGTGGCAGTTAGAATGCTGGAAGATAGGTTTTTCGTTATAACTGCGATTTCCAGCCGAACGGAGGCTCGGATTTGAATTTTGCTTGCGGCATTCGATTCCTCTATTCATTTCACTTCGGATACACTTCTGTTTCATAGCAGAGTACGATTGTGGCAGTTAGAATGCTGGAAGATAGGTTTTTCGTTATAACTGCGATTTCCAGCCGAACGGAGGCTCGGATTTGAATTTTGCTTGCGGCATTCGATTCCTCTATTCATTTCACTTCGGATACACTTCTGTTTCATAGCAGAGTACGATTGTGGCAGTTAGAATGCTGGAAGATAGGTTTTTCGTTATAACTGCGATTTCCTGCCGAACGGAAGCTCGGATTTGAAATCTGCTTGCGACATTCGATTCCTCTAGTCATTTCACTTCGGATACACTTCTGTTCAACAACAGAGTACAATTCTAGGATTTAGAATGCTGGAAGATAGGTTTTTCGTTATAACAGCGATTTCCTGGCGAACGGAGGCTCGGATTTGAAATCTGCTTGCGGCATTCGATTCCTCTAGTCATTTCACTTCGGATACACTTCTGTTTAACAACAGAGTACGATTGTGGCAGTTAGAATGCTGGAAGATAGGTTTTTCGTTATAACTGCGATTTCCTGCCGAACGGAGGCTCGGATTTGATATCTGCTTGCGACATTCGATTCCTTTAGTCATTTCACTTCGGATACACTTCTGTTTAACAACGGAGTACGATTGTGGCAGTTAGAATGCTGGAAGACAGGTTTTTCGCTATAACTGCGATTTTCTGCCGAACAGAGGCTCGGATTTGAATTTTGCTTGCGGCATTCGATTCCTCTATTCATTTCACTTCGGATACACTTCTGTTCAACAACAGAGTACTATTGTGGCAGTTAGAATGCTGGAAGATATGTTTTTCGTTATAACTGCGATTTTCTGCCGAACGGAGGCTCGAATTTGAATTTTGCTTGCGGCATTCGATTCCTCTATTCATTTCACTTCGGATACACTTCTGTTCAACAACAGAGTACGATTGTGGCAGTTAGAATGCTGCAAGATAAGTTTTTCGTTATAACTGCGATTTCCTGCCGAACGGAGGCTCGGATTTGAATTTTGCTTGCGGCATTCGATTTCTCTATTCATTTCACTTCGGATACACTTCTGTTTAACAACACAGTACGATTCTGGCAGTTAGAATGCTGGAAGATAGGTTTTTCGTTATAACAGCGACTTCCTGCCGAACGGAGGCTCGGATTTGAAATCTGCTTGCGACATTCGATTCCTCTATTCATTTCACTTCGGATACACTTCTGTTCAACAACAGAGTACGATTGTGGCAGTTAGAATGCTGGAAGATATGTTTTTCGTTATAACTGCGATTTCCTGCCGAACGGAGGCTCGGATTTGAAATCTCCTTGCGACATTCGATTCCTCTATTCATTTCACTTCGGATACACTTCTGTTCAACAACAGAGTACAATTCTAGGATTTAGAATGCTGGAAGATAGGTTTTTCGTTATAACAGCGATTTCCTGGCGAACGGAGGCTCGGATTTGAAATCTGCTTGCGGCATTCGATTCCTCTAGTCATTTCACTTCGCATACAATTCTGTTTAACAACAGAGTACGATTGTGGCAGTTAGAATGCTGGAAGACAGGTTTTTCGCTATAACTGCGATTTCCTGCCGAACGGAGGCTCGGATTTGAAATCTGCTTGCGACATTCGATTCCTCTAGTCATTTCACTTCGGATACACTTCTGTTTAACAACAGAGTACGATTCTGGCAGTTAGAATGCTCGAAGACAGGTTTTTCGCTATAACTGTGATTTCCTGCCGAACGGAGGCTCGGATTTGAAATCTGCTTGCGACATTCGATTCCTCTAGTCATTTCACTTCGGATACACTTCTGTTCAACAACAGAGTACGATTCTGGCAGATAGAATGCTGGAAGATAGGTTTTTCGTTATAACTGCGATTTCCTGCCGAACGGAGGCTCGGATTTGAAATCTGCTTGCGACATTCGATTCCTCTAGTCATTTCACTTCGGATACACTTCTGTTCAACAACAGAGTACGATTCTAGGATTTAGAATGCTGGAAGACAGGTTTTTCGCTATAACTGCGATTTCCTGCCGAACGGAGGCTCGGATTTGAAATCTGCTTGCGACATTCGATTCCTCTAGTCATTTCACTACGGATACACTTCTGTTTAACAACAGAGTACGATTCTGGCAGTTAGAATGCTCGAAGACAGGTTTTTCGCTATAAATGCGATTTCCTGCCGAACGGAGGCTCGGATTTGAAATCCGCTTGCGACATTCGATTCCTTTAGTCATTTCACTTCGGATACACTTCTGTTTAACAACAGAGTACGATTCTAGGATTTAGAATGCTGGAAGATAGGTTTTTCGTTATAACAGCGATTTCCTGGCGAACGGAGGCTCGGATTTGAAATCTGCTTGCGGCATTCGATTCCTCTAGTCATTTCACTTCGGATACACTTCTGTTTAACAACAGAGTACGATTGTGGCAGTTAGAATGCTGGAAGATAGGTTTTTCGTTATAACTGCGATTTCCAGCCGAACGGAGGCTCGGATTTGAATTTTGCTTGCGGCATTCGATTCCTCTATTCATTTCACTTCGGATACACTTCTGTTTCATAGCAGAGTACGATTGTGGCAGTTAGAATGCTGGAAGATAGGTTTTTCGTTATAACTGCGATTTCCTGCCGAACGGAAGCTCGGATTTGAAATCTGCTTGCGACATTCGATTCCTCTAGTCATTTCACTTCGGATACACTTCTGTTTAACAACAGAGTACGATTCTGGCAGTTAGAATGCTGGAAGATAGGTTTTTCGTTATAACTGCGATTTCCAGCCGAACGGAGGCTCGGATTTGAATTTTGCTTGCGGCATTCGATTCCTCTATTCATTTCACTTCGGATACACTTCTGTTTCATAGCAGAGTACGATTGTGGCAGTTAGAATGCTGGAAGATAGGTTTTTCGTTATAACTGCGATTTCCAGCCGAACGGAGGCTCGGATTTGAATTTTGCTTGCGGCATTCGATTCCTCTATTCATTTCACTTCGGATACACTTCTGTTCAACAACAGAGTACAATTCTAGGATTTAGAATGCTGGAAGATAGGTTTTTCGTTATAACAGCGATTTCCTGGCGAACGGAGGCTCGGATTTGAATTTTGCTTGCGGCATTCGATTCCTCTATTCATTTCACTTCGGATACACTTCTGTTTCATAGCAGAGTACGATTGTGGCAGTTAGAATGCTGGAAGATAGGTTTTTCGTTATAACTGCGATTTCCTGCCGAACGGAAGCTCGGATTTGAAATCTGCTTGCGACATTCGATTCCTCTAGTCATTTCACTTCGGATACACTTCTGTTTAACAACAGAGTACGATTCTGGCAGTTAGAATGCTGGAAGATAGGTTTTTCGTTATAACTGCGATTTCCAGCCGAACGGAGGCTCGGATTTGAATTTTGCTTGCGGCATTCGATTCCTCTATTCATTTCACTTCGGATACACTTCTGTTTCATAGCAGAGTACGATTGTGGCAGTTAGAATGCTGGAAGATAGGTTTTTCGTTATAACTGCGATTTCCAGCCGAACGGAGGCTCGGATTTGAATTTTGCTTGCGGCATTCGATTCCTCTATTCATTTCACTTCGGATACACTTCTGTTCAACAACAGAGTACAATTCTAGGATTTAGAATGCTGGAAGATAGGTTTTTCGTTATAACAGCGATTTCCTGGCGAACGGAGGCTCGGATTTGAAATCTGCTTGCGGCATTCGATTCCTCTAGTCATTTCACTTCGGATACACTTCTGTTTAACAACAGAGTACGATTGTGGCAGTTAGAATGCTGGAAGACAGGTTTTTCGCTATAAATGCGATTTCCTGCCGAACGGAGGCTCGGATTTGAAATCCGCTTGCGACATTCGATTCCTTTAGTCATTTCACTTCGGATACACTTCTGTTTAACAACAGAGTACGATTGTGGCAGTTAGAATGCTGGAAGATATGTTTTTCGTTATAACTGCGATTTCCTGTCGAACGGAGGCTCGGATTTGAAATCTGCTTGCGACACTCGATTCCTTTAGTCATTTCACTTCGGATACACTTCTGTTTAACAACAGAATACGATTCTGGCAGTTAGAATGCTGGAAGATAGGTTTTTCGTTATAACAGCGATATTCTGCCGAACGGAGGCTCGGATTTGAATTTTGCTTGCGGCATTCGATTCCTCTATTCATTTCACTCCGGATACACTTCTGTTTCATAACAGAGTACGATTGTGGCAGTTAGAATGCTGGAAGATAGGTTTTTCGTTATAACTGCGATTTCCTGCCGAACGGAGGCTCGGATTTGATATCTGCTTGCGACATTCGATTCCTTTAGTCATTTCACTTCGGATACACTTCTGTTTAACAACGGAGTACGATTGTGGCAGTTAGAATGCTGGAAGACAGGTTTTTCGCTATAACTGCGATTTTCTGCCGAACAGAGGCTCGGATTTGAATTTTGCTTGCGGCATTCGATTCCTCTATTCATTTCACTTCGGATACACTTCTGTTCAACAACAGAGTACTATTGTGGCAGTTAGAATGCTGGAAGATATGTTTTTCGTTATAACTGCGATTTTCTGCCGAACGGAGGCTCGAATTTGAATTTTGCTTGCGGCATTCGATTCCTCTATTCATTTCACTTCGGATACACTTCTGTTCAACAACAGAGTACGATTGTGGCAGTTAGAATGCTGCAAGATAAGTTTTTCGTTATAACTGCGATTTCCTGCCGAACGGAGGCTCGGATTTGAATTTTGCTTGCGGCATTCGATTTCTCTATTCATTTCACTTCGGATACACTTCTGTTTAACAACACAGTACGATTCTGGCAGTTAGAATGCTGGAAGATAGGTTTTTCGTTATAACAGCGACTTCCTGCCGAACGGAGGCTCGGATTTGAAATCTGCTTGCGACATTCGATTCCTCTATTCATTTCACTTCGGATACACTTCTGTTCAACAACAGAGTACGATTGTGGCAGTTAGAATGCTGGAAGATATGTTTTTCGTTATAACTGCGATTTCCTGCCGAACGGAGGCTCGGATTTGAAATCTCCTTGCGACATTCGATTCCTCTATTCATTTCACTTCGGATACACTTCTGTTCAACAACAGAGTACAATTCTAGGATTTAGAATGCTGGAAGATAGGTTTTTCGTTATAACAGCGATTTCCTGGCGAACGGAGGCTCGGATTTGAAATCTGCTTGCGGCATTCGATTCCTCTAGTCATTTCACTTCGCATACAATTCTGTTTAACAACAGAGTACGATTGTGGCAGTTAGAATGCTGGAAGACAGGTTTTTCGCTATAACTGCGATTTCCTGCCGAACGGAGGCTCGGATTTGAAATCTGCTTGCGACATTCGATTCCTCTAGTCATTTCACTTCGGATACACTTCTGTTTAACAACAGAGTACGATTCTGGCAGTTAGAATGCTCGAAGACAGGTTTTTCGCTATAACTGTGATTTCCTGCCGAACGGAGGCTCGGATTTGAAATCTGCTTGCGACATTCGATTCCTCTAGTCATTTCACTTCGGATACACTTCTGTTCAACAACAGAGTACGATTCTGGCAGATAGAATGCTGGAAGATAGGTTTTTCGTTATAACTGCGATTTCCTGCCGAACGGAGGCTCGGATTTGAAATCCGCTTGCGACATTCGATTCCTCTAGTCATTTCACTTCGGATACACTTCTGTTCAACAACAGAGTACGATTCTAGGATTTAGAATGCTGGAAGACAGGTTTTTCGCTATAACTGCGATTTCCTGCCGAACGGAGGCTCGGATTTGAAATCTGCTTGCGACATTCGATTCCTCTAGTCATTTCACTACGGATACACTTCTGTTTAACAACAGAGTACGATTCTGGCAGTTAGAATGCTCGAAGACAGGTTTTTCGCTATAAATGCGATTTCCTGCCGAACGGAGGCTCGGATTTGAAATCCGCTTGCGACATTCGATTCCTTTAGTCATTTCACTTCGGATACACTTCTGTTTAACAACAGAGTACGATTCTAGGATTTAGAATGCTGGAAGATAGGTTTTTCGTTATAACAGCGATTTCCTGGCGAACGGAGGCTCGGATTTGAAATCTGCTTGCGACATTCGATTCCTCTAGTCATTTCACTTCGGATACACTTCTGTTCAACAACAGAGTACGATTGTGGCAGTTAGAATGCTGGAAGATATGTTTTTCGTTATAACTGCGATTTCCTGCCGAACGGAGGCTCGGATTTGAAATCTCCTTGCGACATTCGATTCCTCTATTCATTTCACTTCGGATACACTTCTGTTTAACAACAGAGTACGATTCTGGCAGTTAGAATGCTGGAAGATAGGTTTTTCGTTATAACTGCGATTTCCAGCCGAACGGAGGCTCGGATTTGAATTTTGCTTGCGGCATTCGATTCCTCTATTCATTTCACTTCGGATACACTTCTGTTTCATAGCAGAGTACGATTGTGGCAGTTAGAATGCTGGAAGATAGGTTTTTCGTTATAACTGCGATTTCCAGCCGAACGGAGGCTCGGATTTGAATTTTGCTTGCGGCATTCGATTCCTCTATTCATTTCACTTCGGATACACTTCTGTTTCATAGCAGAGTACGATTGTGGCAGTTAGAATGCTGGAAGATAGGTTTTTCGTTATAACTGCGATTTCCTGCCGAACGGAAGCTCGGATTTGAAATCTGCTTGCGACATTCGATTCCTCTAGTCATTTCACTTCGGATACACTTCTGTTTAACAACATAGTACGATTCTGGCAGTTAGAATGCTGGAAGATAGGTTTTTCGTTATAACTGCGATTTCCAGCCGAACGGAGGCTCGGATTTGAATTTTGCTTGCGGCATTCGATTCCTCTATTCATTTCACTTCGGATACACTTCTGTTTCATAGCAGAGTACGATTGTGGCAGTTAGAATGCTGGAAGATAGGTTTTTCGTTATAACTGCGATTTCCAGCCGAACGGAGGCTCGGATTTGAATTTTGCTTGCGGCATTCGATTCCTCTATTCATTTCACTTCGGATACACTTCTGTTTCATAGCAGAGTACGATTGTGGCAGTTAGAATGCTGGAAGATAGGTTTTTCGTTATAACTGCGATTTCCTGCCGAACGGAAGCTCGGATTTGAAATCTGCTTGCGACATTCGATTCCTCTAGTCATTTCACTTCGGATACACTTCTGTTCAACAACAGAGTACAATTCTAGGATTTAGAATGCTGGAAGATAGGTTTTTCGTTATAACAGCGATTTCCTGGCGAACGGAGGCTCGGATTTGAAATCTGCTTGCGGCATTCGATTCCTCTAGTCATTTCACTTCGGATACACTTCTGTTTAACAACAGAGTACGATTGTGGCAGTTAGAATGCTGGAAGATAGGTTTTTCGTTATAACTGCGATTTCCAGCCGAACGGAGGCTCGGATTTGAATTTTGCTTGCGGCATTCGATTCCTCTATTCATTTCACTTCGGATACACTTCTGTTTCATAGCAGAGTACGATTGTGGCAGTTAGAATGCTGGAAGATAGGTTTTTCGTTATAACTGCGATTTCCAGCCGAACGGAGGCTCGGATTTGAATTTTGCTTGCGGCATTCGATTCCTCTATTCATTTCACTTCGGATACACTTCTGTTTCATAGCAGAGTACGATTGTGGCAGTTAGAATGCTGGAAGATAGGTTTTTCGTTATAACTGCGATTTCCTGCCGAACGGAAGCTCGGATTTGAAATCTGCTTGCGACATTCGATTCCTCTAGTCATTTCACTTCGGATACACTTCTGTTCAACAACAGAGTACAATTCTAGGATTTAGAATGCTGGAAGATAGGTTTTTCGTTATAACAGCGATTTCCTGGCGAACGGAGGCTCGGATTTGAAATCTGCTTGCGGCATTCGATTCCTCTAGTCATTTCACTTCGGATACACTTCTGTTTAACAACAGAGTACGATTGTGGCAGTTAGAATGCTGGAAGATAGGTTTTTCGTTATAACTGCGATTTCCTGCCGAACGGAGGCTCGGATTTGATATCTGCTTGCGACATTCGATTCCTTTAGTCATTTCACTTCGGATACACTTCTGTTTAACAACGGAGTACGATTGTGGCAGTTAGAATGCTGGAAGACAGGTTTTTCGCTATAACTGCGATTTTCTGCCGAACAGAGGCTCGGATTTGAATTTTGCTTGCGGCATTCGATTCCTCTATTCATTTCACTTCGGATACACTTCTGTTCAACAACAGAGTACTATTGTGGCAGTTAGAATGCTGGAAGATATGTTTTTCGTTATAACTGCGATTTTCTGCCGAACGGAGGCTCGAATTTGAATTTTGCTTGCGGCATTCGATTCCTCTATTCATTTCACTTCGGATACACTTCTGTTCAACAACAGAGTACGATTGTGGCAGTTAGAATGCTGCAAGATAAGTTTTTCGTTATAACTGCGATTTCCTGCCGAACGGAGGCTCGGATTTGAATTTTGCTTGCGGCATTCGATTTCTCTATTCATTTCACTTCGGATACACTTCTGTTTAACAACACAGTACGATTCTGGCAGTTAGAATGCTGGAAGATAGGTTTTTCGTTATAACAGCGACTTCCTGCCGAACGGAGGCTCGGATTTGAAATCTGCTTGCGACATTCGATTCCTCTATTCATTTCACTTCGGATACACTTCTGTTCAACAACAGAGTACGATTGTGGCAGTTAGAATGCTGGAAGATATGTTTTTCGTTATAACTGCGATTTCCTGCCGAACGGAGGCTCGGATTTGAAATCTCCTTGCGACATTCGATTCCTCTATTCATTTCACTTCGGATACACTTCTGTTCAACAACAGAGTACAATTCTAGGATTTAGAATGCTGGAAGATAGGTTTTTCGTTATAACAGCGATTTCCTGGCGAACGGAGGCTCGGATTTGAAATCTGCTTGCGGCATTCGATTCCTCTAGTCATTTCACTTCGCATACAATTCTGTTTAACAACAGAGTACGATTGTGGCAGTTAGAATGCTGGAAGACAGGTTTTTCGCTATAACTGCGATTTCCTGCCGAACGGAGGCTCGGATTTGAAATCTGCTTGCGACATTCGATTCCTCTAGTCATTTCACTTCGGATACACTTCTGTTTAACAACAGAGTACGATTCTGGCAGTTAGAATGCTCGAAGACAGGTTTTTCGCTATAACTGTGATTTCCTGCCGAACGGAGGCTCGGATTTGAAATCTGCTTGCGACATTCGATTCCTCTAGTCATTTCACTTCGGATACACTTCTGTTCAACAACAGAGTACGATTCTGGCAGATAGAATGCTGGAAGATAGGTTTTTCGTTATAACTGCGATTTCCTGCCGAACGGAGGCTCGGATTTGAAATCTGCTTGCGACATTCGATTCCTCTAGTCATTTCACTTCGGATACACTTCTGTTCAACAACAGAGTACGATTCTAGGATTTAGAATGCTGGAAGACAGGTTTTTCGCTATAACTGCGATTTCCTGCCGAACGGAGGCTCGGATTTGAAATCTGCTTGCGACATTCGATTCCTCTAGTCATTTCACTACGGATACACTTCTGTTTAACAACAGAGTACGATTCTGGCAGTTAGAATGCTCGAAGACAGGTTTTTCGCTATAAATGCGATTTCCTGCCGAACGGAGGCTCGGATTTGAAATCCGCTTGCGACATTCGATTCCTTTAGTCATTTCACTTCGGATACACTTCTGTTTAACAACAGAGTACGATTCTAGGATTTAGAATGCTGGAAGATAGGTTTTTCGTTATAACAGCGATTTCCTGGCGAACGGAGGCTCGGATTTGAAATCTGCTTGCGACATTCGATTCCTCTAGTCATTTCACTTCGGATACACTTCTGTTCAACAACAGAGTACGATTGTGGCAGTTAGAATGCTGGAAGATATGTTTTTCGTTATAACTGCGATTTCCTGCCGAACGGAGGCTCGGATTTGAAATCTCCTTGCGACATTCGATTCCTCTATTCATTTCACTTCGGATACACTTCTGTTTAACAACAGAGTACGATTCTGGCAGTTAGAATGCTGGAAGATAGGTTTTTCGTTATAACTGCGATTTCCTGCCGAACGGAGGCTCGGATTTGAATTTTGCTTGCGGCATTCGATTCCTCTATTCATTTCACTTCGGATACACTTCTGTTTCATAGCAGAGTACGATTGTGGCAGTTAGAATGCTGGAAGATAGGTTTTTCGTTATAACTGCGATTTCCAGCCGAACGGAGGCTCGGATTTGAATTTTGCTTGCGGCATTCGATTCCTCTATTCATTTCACTTCGGATACACTTCTGTTTCATAGCAGAGTACGATTGTGGCAGTTAGAATGCTGGAAGATAGGTTTTTCGTTATAACTGCGATTTCCTGCCGAACGGAAGCTCGGATTTGAAATCTGCTTGCGACATTCGATTCCTCTAGTCATTTCACTTCGGATACACTTCTGTTTAACAACAGAGTACGATTCTGGCAGTTAGAATGCTGGAAGATAGGTTTTTCGTTATAACTGCGATTTCCAGCCGAACGGAGGCTCGGATTTGAATTTTGCTTGCGGCATTCGATTCCTCTATTCATTTCACTTCGGATACACTTCTGTTTCATAGCAGAGTACGATTGTGGCAGTTAGAATGCTGGAAGATAGGTTTTTCGTTATAACTGCGATTTCCAGCCGAACGGAGGCTCGGATTTGAATTTTGCTTGCGGCATTCGATTCCTCTATTCATTTCACTTCGGATACACTTCTGTTTCATAGCAGAGTACGATTGTGGCAGTTAGAATGCTGGAAGATAGGTTTTTCGTTATAACTGCGATTTCCTGCCGAACGGAAGCTCGGATTTGAAATCTGCTTGCGACATTCGATTCCTCTAGTCATTTCACTTCGGATACACTTCTGTTCAACAACAGAGTACAATTCTAGGATTTAGAATGCTGGAAGATAGGTTTTTCGTTATAACAGCGATTTCCTGGCGAACGGAGGCTCGGATTTGAAATCTGCTTGCGGCATTCGATTCCTCTAGTCATTTCACTTCGGATACACTTCTGTTTAACAACAGAGTACGATTGTGGCAGTTAGAATGCTGGAAGATAGGTTTTTCGTTATAACTGCGATTTCCAGCCGAACGGAGGCTCGGATTTGAATTTTGCTTGCGGCATTCGATTCCTCTATTCATTTCACTTCGGATACACTTCTGTTCAACAACAGAGTACGATTGTGGCAGTTAGAATGCTGCAAGATAAGTTTTTCGTTATAACTGCGATTTCCTGCCGAACGGAGGCTCTGATTTGAATTTTGCTTGCGGCATTCGATTTCTCTATTCATTTCACTTCGGATACACTTCTGTTTAACAACACAGTACGATTCTGGCAGTTAGAATGCTGGAAGATAGGTTTTTCGTTATAACAGCGACTTCCTGCCGAACGGAGGCTCGGATTTGAAATCTGCTTGCGACATTCGATTCCTCTATTCATTTCACTTCGAATACACTTCTGTTTAACAAACAGAGTACGATTGTGGCAGTTAGAATGCTGCAAGATAGGTTTTTCGTTATAACTGCGATTTCCTGTCGAACGGAGGCTCTGATTTGAATTTTGCTTGCGGCATTCGATTCCTCTATTCATTTCACTTCGGATACACTTCTGTTTAACAACAGAGTACGATTGTGGCAGTTAGAATGCTGGAAGATATGTTTTTCGTTATAACTGCGATTTCCTGCCGAACGGAGGCTCTGATTTGAATTTTGCTTGCGGCATTCGATTCCTCTATTCATTTCACTTCGGATACACTTCTGTTTAACAACAGAGTACGATTGTGGCAGTTAGAATGCTGGAAGATATGTTTTTCGTTATAACTGCGATTTCCTGCCGAACGGAGGCTCTGATTTGAATTTTGCTTGCGGCATTCGATTCCTCTATTCATTTTACTTCGGATACACTTCTGTTTAACAACAGAGTACGATTCTGGCAGTTAGAATGCTGGAAGATAGGTTTTTCGTTATAACAGCGATTTCCTGCCGAACGGAGGCTCGGATTTGAAATCTGCTTGCGACATTCGATTCCTTTAGTCATTTCACTTCGGATACACTTCTGTTTAACAACAGAGTACGATTCTGGCAGTTAGAATGCTGGAAGATAGGTTTTTCGTTATAACAGCGATTTCCTGCCGAACGGAGGCTCGGATTTGAAATCTGCTTGCGACATTCGATTCCTTTAGTCATTTCACTTCGGATACACTTCTGTTTAACAACAGAGTACGATTGTGGCAGTTAGAATGCTGGAAGACAGGTTTTTCGCTATAACTGCGATTTTCTGCCGAACGGAGGCTCGGATTTGAATTTTGATTGCGGCATTCGATTCCTCTATTCATTTCACTTCGGATACACTTCTGTTCAACAACAGAGTACGATTGTGGCAGTTAGAATGCTGGAAGATATGTTTTTCGTTATAACTGCGATTTTCTGCCGAACGGAGGCTCGGATTTGAATTTTGATTGCGGCATTCGATTCCTCTATTCATTTCACTTCGGATACACTTCTGTTCAACAACAGAGTACGATTGTGGCAGTTAGAATGCTGGAAGATATGTTTTTCGTTATAACTGCGATTTTCTGCCGAAGGGAGGCTCGGATTTGAAATCTGCTTGCGACATTCGATTCCTCTATTCATTTCACTTCGGATACACTTCTGTTCAACAACAGAGTACGATTGTGGCAGTTAGAATGCTGGAAGATATGTTTTTCGTTATAACTGCGATTTCCTGCCGAACGGAGGCTCTGATTTGAATTTTGCTCGCGGCATTCGATTCCTCTATTCATTTCACTTCGGATACACTTCTGTTTAACAACAGAGTACGATTGTGGCAGTTAGAATGCTGGAAGATATGTTTTTCGTTATAACAGCGATATTCTGCCGAACGGAGGCTCGGATTTGAATTTTGCTTGCGGCATTCGATTCCTCTAATCATTTCACTTCGGATACACTTCTGTTCAACAACAGAGTACGATTGTGGCAGTTAGAATGCTGGAAGATAGGTTTTTCGTTATAACAGCGATTTCCTGCCGAACGGAGGCTCTGATTTGAATTTTGCTTGCGGCATTCGATTCCTCTATTCATTTCACTTCGAATACACTTCTGTTTAACAACAGAGTACGATTGTGGCAGTTAGAATGCTGGAAGATATGTTTTTCGTTATAACTGCGATTTCCTGCCGAACGGAGGCTCTGATTTGAATTTTGCTTGCGGCATTCGATTCCTCTATTCATTTCACTTCGGATACACTTCTGTTTAACAACAGAGTACGATTGTGGCAGTTAGAATGCTGGAAGATATGTTTTTCGTTATAACTGCGATTTCCTGCCGAACGGAGGCTCTGATTTGAATTTTGCTTGCGGCATTCGATTCCTCTATTCATTTTACTTCGGATACACTTCTGTTTAACAACAGAGTACGATTCTGGCAGTTAGAATGCTGGAAGATAGGTTTTTCGTTATAACAGCGATTTCCTGCCGAACGGAGGCTCGGATTTGAAATCTGCTTGCGACATTCGATTCCTTTAGTCATTTCACTTCGGATACACTTCTGTTTAACAACAGAGTACGATTCTGGCAGTTAGAATGCTGGAAGATAGGTTTTTCGTTATAACAGCGATATTCTGCCGAACGGAGGCTCGGATTTGAATTTTGCTTGCGGCATTCGATTCCTCTATTCATTTCACTCCGGATACACTTCTGTTTCATAACAGAGTACGATTGTGGCAGTTAGAATGCTGGAAGATATGTTTTTCGTTATAACTGCGATTTCCTGCCGAACGGAGGCTCTGATTTGAATTTTGCTTGCGGCATTCGATTCCTCTATTCATTTCACTTCGGATACACTTCTGTTTAACAACAGAGTACGATTCTGGCAGTTCGAATGCTGGAAGATAGGTTTTTCGTTATAACAGCGATTTCCTGCCGAACGGAGGCTCGGATTTGAAATCTGCTTGCGACATTCGATTCCTTTAGTTATTTCACTTCGGATACACTTCTGTTTAACAACAGAGTACGATTCTGGCAGTTAGAATGCTGGAAGATAGGTTTTTCGTTATAACAGCGATATTCTGCCGAACGGAGGCTCGGATTTGAATTTTGCTTGCGGCATTCGATTCCTCTATTCATTTCACTCCGGATACACTTCTGTTTCATAACAGAGTACGATTGTGGCAGTTAGAATGCTGGAAGATAGGTTTTTCGTTATAACTGCGATTTCCTGCCGAACGGAGGCTCGGATTTGATATCTGCTTGCGACATTCGATTCCTTTAGCCATTTCACTTCGGATACACTTCTGTTTAACAACAGAGTACGATTGTGGCAGTTAGAATGCTGGAAGACAGGTTTTTCGCTATAACTGCGATTTTCTGCCGAACAGAGGCTCTGATTTGAATTTTGCTTGCGGCATTCGATTCGTCTATTCATTTCACTTCGGATACACTTCTGTTTAACAACAGAGTACGATTGTGGCAGTTAGAATGCTGGAAGATAGGTTTTTCGTTATAACAGCGATATTCTGCCGAACGGAGGCTCGGATTTGAATTTTGCTTGCGGCATTCGATTCCTCTAATCATTTCACTTCGGATACACTTCTGTTCAACAACAGAGTACGATTGTGGCAGTTAGAATGCTGGAAGATATGTTTTTCGCTATAACTGCGATTTTCTGCCGAACGGAGGCTCGGATTTGAATTTTGATTGCGGCATTCGATTCCTCTATTCATTTCACTTCGGATACACTTCTGTTCAACAACAGAGTACGATTGTGGCAGTTAGAATGCTGGAAGATATGTTTTTCGTTATAACTGCGATTTTCTGCCGAACGGAGGCTCGGATTTGAATTTTGATTGCGGCATTCGATTCCTCTATTCATTTCACTTCGGATACACTTCTGTTCAACAACAGAGTACGATTGTGGCAGTTAGAATGCTGGAAGATATGTTTTTCGTTATAACTGCGATTTCCTGCCGAACGGAGGCTCTGATTTGAATTTTGCTCGCGGCATTCGATTCCTCTATTCATTTTACTTCGGATACACTTCTGTTTAACAACAGAGTACGATTCTGGCAGTTAGAATGCTGGAAGATAGGTTTTTCGTTATAACAGCGATTTCCTGCCGAACGGAGGCTCGGATTTGAAATCTGCTTGCGACATTCGATTCCTTTAGTCATTTCACTTCGGATACACTTCTGTTTAACAACAGAGTACGATTCTGGCAGTTAGAATGCTGGAAGATAGGTTTTTCGTTATAACAGCGATATTCTGCCGAACGGAGGCTCGGATTTGAATTTTGCTTGCGGCATTCGATTCCTCTATTCATTTCACTTCGGATACACTTCTGTTTCATAACAGAGTACGATTGTGGCAGTTAGAATGCTGGAAGATATGTTTTTCGTTATAACTGCGATTTCCTGCCGAACGGAGGCTCTGATTTGAATTTTGCTTGCGGCATTCGATTCCTCTATTCATTTCACTTCGGATACACTTCTGTTTAACAACAGAGTACGATTCTGGCAGTTCGAATGCTGGAAGATAGGTTTTTCGTTATAACAGCGATTTCCTGCCGAACGGAGGCTCGGATTTGAAATCTGCTTGCGACATTCGATTCCTTTAGTTATTTCACTTCGGATACACTTCTGTTTAACAACAGAGTACGATTCTGGCAGTTAGAATGCTGGAAGATAGGTTTTTCGTTATAACAGCGATATTCTGCCGAACGGAGGCTCGGATTTGAATTTTGCTTGCGGCATTCGATTCCTCTATTCATTTCACTCCGGATACACTTCTGTTTCATAACAGAGTACGATTGTGGCAGTTAGAATGCTGGAAGATAGGTTTTTCGTTATAACTGCGATTTCCTGCCGAACGGAGGCTCGGATTTGATATCTGCTTGCGACATTCGATTCCTTTAGCCATTTCACTTCGGATACACTTCTGTTTAACAACAGAGTACGATTGTGGCAGTTAGAATGCTGGAAGACAGGTTTTTCGCTATAACTGCGATTTTCTGCCGAACAGAGGCTCTGATTTGAATTTTGCTTGCGGCATTCGATTCGTCTATTCATTTCACTTCGGATACACTTCTGTTTAACAACAGAGTACGATTGTGGCAGTTAGAATGCTGGAAGATAGGTTTTTCGTTATAACAGCGATATTCTGCCGAACGGAGGCTCGGATTTGAATTTTGCTTGCGGCATTCGATTCCTCTAATCATTTCACTTCGGATACACTTCTGTTCAACAACAGAGTACGATTGTGGCAGTTAGAATGCTGGAAGATATGTTTTTCGCTATAACTGCGATTTTCTGCCGAACGGAGGCTCGGATTTGAATTTTGATTGCGGCATTCGATTCCTCTATTCATTTCACTTCGGATACACTTCTGTTCAACAACAGAGTACGATTGTGGCAGTTAGAATGCTGGAAGATATGTTTTTCGTTATAACTGCGATTTTCTGCCGAACGGAGGCTCGGATTTGAATTTTGATTGCGGCATTCGATTCCTCTATTCATTTCACTTCGGATACACTTCTGTTCAACAACAGAGTACGATTGTGGCAGTTAGAATGCTGGAAGATATGTTTTTCGTTATAACTGCGATTTTCTGCCGAAGGGAGGCTCGGATTTGAAATCTGCTTGCGACATTCGATTCCTCTATTCATTTCACTTCGGATACACTTCTGTTCAACAACAGAGTACGATTGTGGCAGTTAGAATGCTGGAAGATATGTTTTTCGTTATAACTGCGATTTCCTGCCGAACGGAGGCTCTGATTTGAATTTTGCTCGCGGCATTCGATTCCTCTATTCATTTCACTTCGGATACACTTCTGTTTAACAACAGAGTACGATTCTGGCAGTTAGAATGCTGGAAGACAGGTTTTTCGCTATAACTGCGATTTTCTGCCGAACAGAGGCTCTGATTTGAATTTTGCTTGCGGCATTCGATTCCTCTAATCATTTCACTTCGGATACACTTCTGTTCAACAACAGAGTACGATTGTGGCAGTTAGAATGCTGGAAGATAGGTTTTTCGTTATAACAGCGATTTCCTGCCGAACGGAGGCTCTGATTTGAATTTTGCTTGCGGCATTCGATTCCTCTATTCATTTCACTTCGAATACACTTCTGTTTAACAACAGAGTACGATTGTGGCAGTTAGAATGCTGGAAGATATGTTTTTCGTTATAACTGCGATTTCCTGCCGAACGGAGGCTCTGATTTGAATTTTGCTTGCGGCATTCGATTCCTCTATTCATTTCACTTCGGATACACTTCTGTTTAACAACAGAGTACGATTGTGGCAGTTAGAATGCTGGAAGATATGTTTTTCGTTATAACTGCGATTTCCTGCCGAACGGAGGCTCTGATTTGAATTTTGCTTGCGGCATTCGATTCCTCTATTCATTTTACTTCGGATACACTTCTGTTTAACAACAGAGTACGATTCTGGCAGTTCGAATGCTGGAAGATAGGTTTTTCGTTATAACTGCGATTTCCTGCCGAACGGAGGCTCGGATTTGAAATCTGCTTGCGACATTCGATTCCTTTAGTCATTTCACTTCGGATACACTTCTGTTTAACAACAGAGTACGATTGTGACAGTTAGAATGCTGGATGACAGGTTTTTCGCTATAACTGCGATTTTCTGCCGAACGGAGGCTCGGATTTGAATTTTGCATGCGGCATTCGATTCGTCTATTCATTTCACTTCGGATACACTTCTGTTCAACAACAGAGTACGATTGTGGCAGTTAGAATGCTGGAAGATATGTTTTTCGCTATAACTGCGATTTTCTGCCGAACGGAGGCTCGGATTTGAATTTTGATTGCGGCATTCGATTCCTCTATTCATTTCACTTCGGATACACTTCTGTTCAACAACAGAGTACGATTGTGGCAGTTAGAATGCTGGAAGATATGTTTTTCGTTATAACTGCGATTTTCTGCCGAACGGAGGCTCGGATTTGAATTTTGATTGCGGCATTCGATTCCTCTATTCATTTCACTTCGGATACACTTCTGTTCAACAACAGAGTACGATTGTGGCAGTTAGAATGCTGGAAGATATGTTTTTCGTTATAACTGCGATTTCCTGCCGAACGGAGGCTCTGATTTGAATTTTGCTCGCGGCATTCGATTCCTCTATTCATTTTACTTCGGATACACTTCTGTTTAACAACAGAGTACGATTCTGGCAGTTAGAATGCTGGAAGATAGGTTTTTCGTTATAACAGCGATTTCCTGCCGAACGGAGGCTCGGATTTGAAATCTGCTTGCGACATTCGATTCCTTTAGTCATTTCACTTCGGATACACTTCTGTTCAACAACAGAGTACGATTGTGGCAGTTAGAATGCTGGAAGATATGTTTTTCGTTATAACTGCGATTTTCTGCCGAACGGAGGCTCGGATTTGAATTTTGATTGCGGCATTCGATTCCTCTATTCATTTCACTTCGGATACACTTCTGTTCAACAACAGAGTACGATTGTGGCAGTTAGAATGCTGGAAGATATGTTTTTCGTTATAACTGCGATTTCCTGCCGAACGGAGGCTCTGATTTGAATTTTGCTCGCGGCATTCGATTCCTCTATTCATTTTACTTCGGATACACTTCTGTTTAACAACAGAGTACGATTCTGGCAGTTAGAATGCTGGAAGATAGGTTTTTCGTTATAACAGCGATTTCCTGCCGAACGGAGGCTCGGATTTGAAATCTGCTTGCGACATTCGATTCCTTTAGTCATTTCACTTCGGATACACTTCTGTTTAACAACAGAGTACGATTCTGGCAGTTAGAATGCTGGAAGATAGGTTTTTCGTTATAACAGCGATATTCTGCCGAACGGAGGCTCGGATTTGAATTTTGCTTGCGGCATTCGATTCCTCTATTCATTTCACTCCGGATACACTTCTGTTTCATAACAGAGTACGATTGTGGCAGTTAGAATGCTGGAAGATATGTTTTTCGTTATAACTGCGATTTCCTGCCGAACGGAGGCTCTGATTTGAATTTTGCTTGCGGCATTCGATTCCTCTATTCATTTCACTTCGGATACACTTCTGTTTAACAACAGAGTACGATTCTGGCAGTTCGAATGCTGGAAGATAGGTTTTTCGTTATAACAGCGATTTCCTGCCGAACGGAGGCTCGGATTTGAAATCTGCTTGCGACATTCGATTCCTTTAGCTATTTCACTTCGGATACACTTCTGTTTAACAACAGAGTACGATTCTGGCAGTTAGAATGCTGGAAGATAGGTTTTTCGTTATAACAGCGATATTCTGCCGAACGGAGGCTCGGATTTGAATTTTGCTTGCGGCATTCGATTCCTCTATTCATTTCACTCCGGATACACTTCTGTTTCATAACAGAGTACGATTGTGGCAGTTAGAATGCTGGAAGATAGGTTTTTCGTTATAACTGCGATTTCCTGCCGAACGGAGGCTCGGATTTGATATCTGCTTGCGACATTCGATTCCTTTAGCCATTTCACTTCGGATACACTTCTGTTTAACAACAGAGTACGATTGTGGCAGTTAGAATGCTGGAAGACAGGTTTTTCGCTATAACTGCGATTTTCTGCCGAACAGAGGCTCTGATTTGAATTTTGCTTGCGGCATTCGATTCGTCTATTCATTTCACTTCGGATACACTTCTGTTTAACAACAGAGTACGATTGTGGCAGTTAGAATGCTGGAAGATAGGTTTTTCGTTATAACAGCGATTTTCTGCCGAACGGAGGCTCGGATTTGAATTTTGCTTGCGGCATTCGATTCCTCTAATCATTTCACTTCGGATACACTTCTGTTCAACAACAGAGTACGATTGTGGCAGTTAGAATGCTGGAAGATATGTTTTTCGCTATAACTGCGATTTTCTGCCGAACGGAGGCTCGGATTTGAATTTTGATTGCGGCATTCGATTCCTCTATTCATTTCACTTCGGATACACTTCTGTTCAACAACAGAGTACGATTGTGGCAGTTAGAATGCTGGAAGATATGTTTTTCGTTATAACTGCGATTTTCTGCCGAACGGAGGCTCGGATTTGAATTTTGATTGCGGCATTCGATTCCTCTATTCATTTCACTTCGGATACACTTCTGTTCAACAACAGAGTACGATTGTGGCAGTTAGAATGCTGGAAGATATGTTTTTCGTTATAACTGCGATTTTCTGCCGAAGGGAGGCTCGGATTTGAAATCTGCTTGCGACATTCGATTCCTCTATTCATTTCACTTCGGATACACTTCTGTTCAACAACAGAGTACGATTGTGGCAGTTAGAATGCTGGAAGATATGTTTTTCGTTATAACTGCGATTTCCTGCCGAACGGAGGCTCTGATTTGAATTTTGCTCGCGGCATTCGATTCCTCTATTCATTTCACTTCGGATACACTTCTGTTTAACAACAGAGTACGATTCTGGCAGTTAGAATGCTGGAAGACAGGTTTTTCGCTATAACTGCGATTTTCTGCCGAACAGAGGCTCTGATTTGAATTTTGCTTGCGGCATTCGATTCCTCTAATCATTTCACTTCGGATACACTTCTGTTCAACAACAGAGTACGATTGTGGCAGTTAGAATGCTGGAAGATAGGTTTTTCGTTATAACAGCGATTTCCTGCCGAACGGAGGCTCTGATTTGAATTTTGCTTGCGGCATTCGATTCCTCTATTCATTTCACTTCGAATACACTTCTGTTTAACAACAGAGTACGATTGTGGCAGTTAGAATGCTGGAAGATATGTTTTTCGTTATAACTGCGATTTCCTGCCGAACGGAGGCTCTGATTTGAATTTTGCTTGCGGCATTCGATTCCTCTATTCATTTCACTTCGGATACACTTCTGTTTAACAACAGAGTACGATTGTGGCAGTTAGAATGCTGGAAGATATGTTTTTCGTTATAACTGCGATTTCCTGCCGAACGGAGGCTCTGATTTGAATTTTGCTTGCGGCATTCGATTCCTCTATTCATTTTACTTCGGATACACTTCTGTTTAACAACAGAGTACGATTCTGGCAGTTCGAATGCTGGAAGATAGGTTTTTCGTTATAACTGCGATTTCCTGCCGAACGGAGGCTCGGATTTGAAATCTGCTTGCGACATTCGATTCCTTTAGTCATTTCACTTCGGATACACTTCTGTTTAACAACAGAGTACGATTGTGACAGTTAGAATGCTGGATGACAGGTTTTTCGCTATAACTGCGATTTTCTGCCGAACGGAGGCTCGGATTTGAATTTTGCATGCGGCATTCGATTCCTCTATTCATTTCACTTCGGATACACTTCTGTTCAACAACAGAGTACGATTGTGGCAGTTAGAATGCTGGAAGATATGTTTTTCGTTATAACTGCGATTTTCTGCCGAACGGAGGCTCGGATTTGAATTTTGATTGCGGCATTCGATTCCTCTATTCATTTCACTTCGGATGCACTTCTGTTTAACAACAGAGTACGATTGTGGCAGTTAGAATGCTGGAAGACAGGTTTTTCGCTATAACTGCGATTTTCTGCCGAACGGAGGCTCGGATTTGAATTTTGATTGCGGCATTCGATTCCTCTATTCATTTCACTTCGGATACACTTCTGTTCAACAACAGAGTACGATTGTGGCAGTTAGAATGCTGGAAGATATGTTTTTCGTTATAACTGCGATTTTCTGCCGAACGGAGGCTCGGATTTGAATTTTGATTGCGGCATTCGATTCCTCTATTCATTTCACTTCGGATACACTTCTGTTCAACAACAGAGTACGATTGTGGCAGTTAGAATGCTGGAAGATATGTTTTTCGTTATAACTGCGATTTTCTGCCGAAGGGAGGCTCGGATTTGAAATCTGCTTGCGACATTCGATTCCTCTATTCATTTCACTTCGGATACACTTCTGTTCAACAACAGAGTACGATTGTGGCAGTTAGAATGCTGGAAGATATGTTTTTCGTTATAACTGCGATTTCCTGCCGAACGGAGGCTCTGATTTGAATTTTGCTCGCGGCATTCGATTCCTCTATTCATTTCACTTCGGATACACTTCTGTTTAACAACAGAGTACGATTGTGGCAGTTAGAATGCTGGAAGATATGTTTTTCGTTATAACAGCGATATTCTGCCGAACGGAGGCTCGGATTTGAATTTTGCTTGCGGCATTCGATTCCTCTAATCATTTCACTTCGGATACACTTCTGTTCAACAACAGAGTACGATTGTGGCAGTTAGAATGCTGGAAGATATGTTTTTCGTTATAACTGCGATTTTCTGCCGAACGGAGGCTCGGATTTGAATTTTGATTGCGGCATTCGATTCCTCTATTCATTTCACTTCGGATACACTTCTGTTCAACAACAGAGTACGATTGTGGCAGTTAGAATGCTGGAAGATATGTTTTTCGTTATAACTGCGATTTTCTGCCGAAGGGAGGCTCGGATTTGAAATCTGCTTGCGACATTCGATTCCTCTATTCATTTCACTTCGGATACACTTCTGTTCAACAACAGAGTACGATTGTGGCAGTTAGAATGCTGGAAGATATGTTTTTCGTTATAACTGCGATTTCCTGCCGAACGGAGGCTCTGATTTGAATTTTGCTCGCGGCATTCGATTCCTCTATTCATTTCACTTCGGATACACTTCTGTTTAACAACAGAGTACGATTGTGGCAGTTAGAATGCTGGAAGATATGTTTTTCGTTATAACAGCGATATTCTGCCGAACGGAGGCTCGGATTTGAATTTTGCTTGCGGCATTCGATTCCTCTATTCATTTTACTTCGGATACACTTCTGTTTAACAACAGAGTACGATTCTGGCAGTTAGAATGCTGGAAGATAGGTTTTTCGTTATAACAGCGATTTCCTGCCGAACGGAGGCTCGGATTTGAAATCTGCTTGCGACATTCGATTCCTTTAGTCATTTCACTTCGGATACACTTCTGTTTAACAACAGAGTACGATTCTGGCAGTTAGAATGCTGGAAGACAGGTTTTTCGCTATAACTGCGATTTTCTGCCGAACGGAGGCTCGGATTTGAATTTTGCTTGCGGCATTCGATTCCTCTATTCATTTCACTTCGGATACACTTCTGTTCAACAACAGAGTACGATTGTGGCAGTTAGAATGCTGGAAGATATGTTTTTCGTTATAACTGCGATTTTCTGCCGAACGGAGGCTCGGATTTGAATTTTGATTGCGGCATTCGATTCCTCTATTCATTTCACTTCGGATGCACTTCTGTTTAACAACAGAGTACGATTCTGGCAGTTAGAATGCTGGAAGATAGGTTTTTCGTTATAACAGCGATTTCCTGCCGAACGGAGGCTCGGATTTGAAATCTGCTTGCGACATTCGATTCCTCTATTCATTTCACTTCGGATACACTTCTGTTCAACAACAGAGTACGATTGTGGCAGTTAGAATGCTGGAAGATATGTTTTTCGTTATAACTGCGATTTTCTGCCGAAGGGAGGCTCGGATTTGAAATCTGCTTGCGACATTCGATTCCTCTATTCATTTCACTTCGGATACACTTCTGTTCAACAACAGAGTACGATTGTGGCAGTTAGAATGCTGGAAGATATGTTTTTCGTTATAACTGCGATTTCCTGCCGAACGGAGGCTCTGATTTGAATTTTGCTCGCGGCATTCGATTCCTCTATTCATTTCACTTCGGATACACTTCTGTTTAACAACAGAGTACGATTGTGGCAGTTAGAATGCTGGAAGATATGTTTTTCGTTATAACAGCGATATTCTGCCGAACGGAGGCTCGGATTTGAATTTTGCTTGCGGCATTCGATTCCTCTATTCATTTCACTCCGGATACACTTCTGTTTCATAACAGAGTACGATTGTGGCAGTTAGAATGCTGGAAGATATGTTTTTCGTTATAACTGCGATTTCCTGCCGAACGGAGGCTCTGATTTGAATTTTGCTTGCGGCATTCGATTCCTCTATTCATTTCACTTCGGATACACTTCTGTTTAACAACAGAGTACGATTCTGGCAGTTCGAATGCTGGAAGATAGGTTTTTCGTTATAACAGCGATTTCCTGCCGAACGGAGGCTCGGATTTGAAATCTGCTTGCGACATTCGATTCCTTTAGTTATTTCACTTCGGATACACTTCTGTTTAACAACAGAGTACGATTCTGGCAGTTAGAATGCTGGAAGATAGGTTTTTCGTTATAACAGCGATATTCTGCCGAACGGAGGCTCGGATTTGAATTTTGCTTGCGGCATTCGATTCCTCTATTCATTTCACTCCGGATACACTTCTGTTTCATAACAGAGTACGATTGTGGCAGTTAGAATGCTGGAAGATAGGTTTTTCGTTATAACTGCGATTTCCTGCCGAACGGAGGCTCGGATTTGATATCTGCTTGCGACATTCGATTCCTTTAGTCATTTCACTTCGGATACACTTCTGTTTAACAACAGAGTACGATTGTGGCAGTTAGAATGCTGGAAGACAGGTTTTTCGCTATAACTGCGATTTTCTGCCGAACAGAGGCTCTGATTTGAATTTTGCTTGCGGCATTCGATTCGTCTATTCATTTCACTTCGGATACACTTCTGTTTAACAACAGAGTACGATTGTGGCAGTTAGAATGCTGGAAGATAGGTTTTTCGTTATAACAGCGATATTCTGCCGAACGGAGGCTCGGATTTGAATTTTGCTTGCGGCATTCGATTCCTCTAATCATTTCACTTCGGATACACTTCTGTTCAACAACAGAGTACGATTGTGGCAGTTAGAATGCTGGAAGATATGTTTTTCGCTATAACTGCGATTTTCTGCCGAACGGAGGCTCGGATTTGAATTTTGATTGCGGCATTCGATTCCTCTATTCATTTCACTTCGGATACACTTCTGTTCAACAACAGAGTACGATTGTGGCAGTTAGAATGCTGGAAGATATGTTTTTCGTTATAACTGCGATTTTCTGCCGAACGGAGGCTCGGATTTGAATTTTGATTGCGGCATTCGATTCCTCTATTCATTTCACTTCGGATACACTTCTGTTCAACAACAGAGTACGATTGTGGCAGTTAGAATGCTGGAAGATATGTTTTTCGTTATAACAGCGATATTCTGCCGAACGGAGGCTCGGATTTGAATTTTGCTTGCGGCATTCGATTCCTCTAATCATTTCACTTCGGATACACTTCTGTTCAACAACAGAGTACGATTGTGGCAGTTAGAATGCTGGAAGATATGTTTTTCGTTATAACTGCGATTTTCTGCCGAACGGAGGCTCGGATTTGAATTTTGATTGCGGCATTCGATTCCTCTATTCATTTCACTTCGGATACACTTCTGTTCAACAACAGAGTACGATTGTGGCAGTTAGAATGCTGGAAGATATGTTTTTCGTTATAACTGCGATTTTCTGCCGAAGGGAGGCTCGGATTTGAAATCTGCTTGCGACATTCGATTCCTCTATTCATTTCACTTCGGATACACTTCTGTTCAACAACAGAGTACGATTGTGGCAGTTAGAATGCTGGAAGATATGTTTTTCGTTATAACTGCGATTTCCTGCCGAACGGAGGCTCTGATTTGAATTTTGCTCGCGGCATTCGATTCCTCTATTCATTTCACTTCGGATACACTTCTGTTTAACAACAGAGTACGATTGTGGCAGTTAGAATGCTGGAAGATAGGTTTTTCGTTATAACAGCGATTTCCTGCCGAACGGAGGCTCGGATTTGAAATCTGCTTGCGACATTCGATTCCTTTAGTCATTTCACTCCGGATACACTTCTGTTTCATAACAGAGTACGATTGTGGCAGTTAGAATGCTGGAAGATAGGTTTTTCGTTATAACTGCGATTTCCTGCCGAACGGAGGCTCGGATTTGATATCTGCTTGCGACATTCGATTCCTTTAGCCATTTCACTTCGGATACACTTCTGTTTAACAACAGAGTACGATTGTGGCAGTTAGAATGCTGGAAGACAGGTTTTTCGCTATAACTGCGATTTTCTGCCGAACAGAGGCTCTGATTTGAATTTTGCTTGCGGCATTCGATTCGTCTATTCATTTCACTTCGGATACACTTCTGTTTAACAACAGAGTACGATTGTGGCAGTTAGAATGCTGGAAGATAGGTTTTTCGTTATAACAGCGATATTCTGCCGAACGGAGGCTCGGATTTGAATTTTGCTTGCGGCATTCGATTCCTCTAATCATTTCACTTCGGATACACTTCTGTTCAACAACAGAGTACGATTGTGGCAGTTAGAATGCTGGAAGATATGTTTTTCGTTATAACTGCGGTTTCCTGCCGAACGGAGGCTCGGATTTGAAATCTGCTTGCGACATTCGATTCCTTTAGTCATTACACTTCGGATACACTTCTGTTCAACAACAGAGTACGTCTGTGGCAGTTAGCATGCTGCAAGATAGGTTTTTCGTTATAACAGCGATTTCCTGCCGAACGGAGGCTCTGATTTGAATTTTGCTTGCGGCATTCGATTCCTCTATTCATTTCACTTCGAATACACTTCTGTTTAACAACAGAGTACGATTGTGGCAGTTAGAATGCTGGAAGATATGTTTTTCGTTATAACTGCGATTTCCTGCCGAACGGAGGCTCTGATTTGAATTTTGCTTGCGGCATTCGATTCCTCTATTCATTTCACTTCGGATACACTTCTGTTTAACAACAGAGTACGATTGTGGCAGTTAGAATGCTGGAAGATATGTTTTTCGTTATAACTGCGATTTCCTGCCGAACGGAGGCTCTGATTTGAATTTTGCTTGCGGCATTCGATTCCTCTATTCATTTTACTTCGGATACACTTCTGTTTAACAACAGAGTACGATTCTGGCAGTTAGAATGCTGGAAGATAGGTTTTTCGTTATAACAGCGATTTCCTGCCGAACGGAGGCTCGGATTTGAAATCTGCTTGCGACATTCGATTCCTTTAGTCATTTCACTTCGGATACACTTCTGTTTAACAACAGAGTACGATTCTGGCAGTTAGAATGCTGGAAGATAGGTTTTTCGTTATAACAGCGATATTCTGCCGAACGGAGGCTCGGATTTGAATTTTGCTTGCGGCATTCGATTCCTCTATTCATTTCACTCCGGATACACTTCTGTTTCATAACAGAGTACGATTCTGGCAGTTAGAATGCTGGAAGACAGGTTTTTCGCTATAACTGCGATTTTCTGCCGAACAGAGGCTCTGATTTGAATTTTGCTTGCGGCATTCGATTCGTCTATTCATTTCACTTCGGATACACTTCTGTTTAACAACAGAGTACGATTCTGGCAGTTAGAATGCTGGAAGATAGGTTTTTCGTTATAACAGCGATTTCCTGCCGAACGGAGGCTCGGATTTGAAATCTGCTTGCGACATTCGATTCCTTTAGTCATTTCACTTCGGATACACTTCTGTTTAACAACAGAGTACGATTGTGGCAGTTAGAATGCTGGAAGACAGGTTTTTCGCTATAACTGCGATTTTCTGCCGAACGGAGGCTCGGATTTGAATTTTGATTGCGGCATTCGATTCCTCTATTCATTTCACTTCGGATACACTTCTGTTCAACAACAGAGTACGATTGTGGCAGTTAGAATGCTGGAAGATATGTTTTTCGTTATAACTGCGATTTTCTGCCGAACGGAGGCTCGGATTTGAATTTTGATTGCGGCATTCGATTCCTCTATTCATTTCACTTCGGATACACTTCTGTTCAACAACAGAGTACGATTGTGGCAGTTAGAATGCTGGAAGATATGTTTTTCGTTATAACTGCGATTTCCTGCCGAACGGAGGCTCTGATTTGAATTTTGCTCGCGGCATTCGATTCCTCTATTCATTTCACTTCGGATACACTTCTGTTTAACAACAGAGTACGATTGTGGCAGTTAGAATGCTGGAAGATATGTTTTTCGTTATAACAGCGATATTCTGCCGAACGGAGGCTCGGATTTGAATTTTGCTTGCGGCATTCGATTCCTCTATTCATTTTACTTCGGATACACTTCTGTTTAACAACAGAGTACGATTCTGGCAGTTAGAATGCTGGAAGATAGGTTTTTCGTTATAACAGCGATTTCCTGCCGAACGGAGGCTCGGATTTGAAATCTGCTTGCGACATTCGATTCCTTTAGTCATTTCACTTCGGATACACTTCTGTTTAACAACAGAGTACGATTCTGGCAGTTAGAATGCTGGAAGATAGGTTTTTCGTTATAACAGCGATATTCTGCCGAACGGAGGCTCGGATTTGAATTTTGCTTGCGGCATTCGATTCCTCTATTCATTTCACTCCGGATACACTTCTGTTTCATAACAGAGTACGATTGTGGCAGTTAGAATGCTGGAAGATATGTTTTTCGTTATAACTGCGATTTCCTGCCGAACGGAGGCTCTGATTTGAATTTTGCTTGCGGCATTCGATTCCTCTATTCATTTCACTTCGGATACACTTCTGTTTAACAACAGAGTACGATTCTGGCAGTTCGAATGCTGGAAGATAGGTTTTTCGTTATAACTGCGATTTCCTGCCGAACGGAGGCTCGGATTTGAAATCTGCTTGCGACATTCGATTCCTTTAGTCATTTCACTTCGGATACACTTCTGTTTAACAACAGAGTACGATTGTGACAGTTAGAATGCTGGAAGACAGGTTTTTCGCTATAACTGCGATTTTCTGCCGAACGGAGGCTCGGATTTGAATTTTGCTTGCGGCATTCGATTCCTCTATTCATTTCACTTCGGATACACTTCTGTTCAACAACAGAGTACGATTGTGGCAGTTAGAATGCTGGAAGATATGTTTTTCGTTATAACTGCGATTTCCTGCCGAACGGAGGCTCTGATTTGAATTTTGCTTGCGGCATTCGATTCCTCTATTCATTTCACTTCGGATACACTTCTGTTTAACAACAGAGTACGATTCTGGCAGTTCGAATGCTGGAAGATAGGTTTTTCGTTATAACTGCGATTTCCTGCCGAACGGAGGCTCGGATTTGAAATCTGCTTGCGACATTCGATTCCTTTAGTCATTTCACTTCGGATACACTTCTGTTTAACAACAGAGTACGATTCTGGCAGTTAGAATGCTGGAAGATAGGTTTTTCGTTATAACAGCGATTTCCTGCCGAACGGAGGCTCGGATTTGAAATCTGCTTGCGACATTCGATTCCTTTAGTCATTTCACTTCGGATACACTTCTGTTTAACAACAGAGTACGATTCTGGCAGTTAGAATGCTGGAAGATAGGTTTTTCGTTATAACAGCGATATTCTGCCGAACGGAGGCTCGGATTTGAATTTTGCTTGCGGCATTCGATTCCTCTATTCATTTCACTCCGGATACACTTCTGTTTCATAACAGAGTACGATTGTGGCAGTTAGAATGCTGGAAGATAGGTTTTTCGTTATAACTGCGATTTCCTGCCGAACGGAGGCTCGGATTTGATATCTGCTTGCGACATTCGATTCCTTTAGCCATTTCACTTCGGATACACTTCTGTTTAACAACAGAGTACGATTGTGGCAGTTAGAATGCTGGAAGACAGGTTTTTCGCTATAACTGCGATTTTCTGCCGAACAGAGGCTCTGATTTGAATTTTGCTTGCGGCATTCGATTCGTCTATTCATTTCACTTCGGATACACTTCTGTTTAACAACAGAGTACGATTCTGGCAGTTAGAATGCTGGAAGACAGGTTTTTCGCTATAACTGCGATTTTCTGCCGAACGGAGGCTCGGATTTGAATTTTGATTGCGGCATTCGATTCCTCTATTCATTTCACTTCGGATACACTTCTGTTCAACAACAGAGTACGATTGTGGCAGTTAGAATGCTGGAAGATATGTTTTTCGTTATAACTGCGATTTTCTGCCGAACGGAGGCTCGGATTTGAATTTTGATTGCGGCATTCGATTCCTCTATTCATTTCACTTCGGATACACTTCTGTTCAACAACAGAGTACGATTGTGGCAGTTAGAATGCTGGAAGATATGTTTTTCGTTATAACTGCGATTTCCTGCCGAACGGAGGCTCTGATTTGAATTTTGCTTGCGGCATTCGATTCCTCTATTCATTTCACTTCGGATACACTTCTGTTTAACAACAGAGTACGATTCTGGCAGTTCGAATGCTGGAAGATAGGTTTTTCGTTATAACTGCGATTTCCTGCCGAACGGAGGCTCGGATTTGAAATCTGCTTGCGACATTCGATTCCTTTAGTCATTTCACTTCGGATACACTTCTGTTTAACAACAGAGTACGATTGTGACAGTTAGAATGCTGGAAGACAGGTTTTTCGCTATAACTGCGATTTTCTGCCGAACGGAGGCTCGGATTTGAATTTTGCTTGCGGCATTCGATTCCTCTATTCATTTCACTTCGGATACACTTCTGTTCAACAACAGAGTACGATTGTGGCAGTTAGAATGCTGGAAGATATGTTTTTCGTTATAACTGCGATTTCCTGCCGAACGGAGGCTCGGATTTGAAATCTGCTTGCGACATTCGATTCCTTTAGTCATTACACTTCGGATACACTTCTGTTCAACAACAGAGTACGTCTGTGGCAGTTAGCATGCTGCAAGATAGGTTTTTCGTTATAACTGCGATTTCCTGCCGAACGGAGGCTCGGATTTGAATTTTGATTGCGGCATTCGATTCCTCTATTCATTTCACTTCGGATACACTTCTGTTTAACAACAGAGTACGATTGTGGCAGTTAGAATGCTGGAAGATATGTTTTTCGTTATAACTGCGATTTTCTGCCGAACGGAGGCTCGGATTTGAATTTTGATTGCGGCATTCGATTCCTCTATTCATTTCACTTCGGATACACTTCTGTTTAACAACAGAGTACGATTCTGGCAGTTAGAATGCTGGAAGATAGGTTTTTCGTTATAACAGCGATTTCCTGCCGAACGGAGGCTCGGATTTGAAATCTGCTTGCGGCATTCGATTCGTCTATTCATTTCACTTCGGATACACTTCTGTTCAACAACACAGTACGATTGTGGCAGTTAGAATGCTGGAAGATATGTTTTTCGTTATAACTGCGATTTCCTGCCGAACGGAGGCTCGAATTTGAATTTTGCTTGCGGCATTCGATTCCTCTATTCATTTCACTTCGGATACACTTCTGTTTAACAACAGAGTACGATTCTGGCAGTTAGAATGCTGGAAGATAAGTTTTTCGTTATAACTGCGATTTCCTGCCGAACGGAGGCTCTGATTTGAATTTTGCTTGCGGCATTCGATTCGTCTATTCATTTCACTTCGGATACACTTCTGTTCAACAACAGAGTACGATTGTGGCAGTTAGAATGCTGGAAGATATGTTTTCCGTTATAACTGCGATTACCTGCCGAACGGAGGCTCGGATTTGAAATCTCCTTGCGACATTCGATTCCTCTATTCATTTCACTTCGGATACACTTCTGTTTAACAACAGAGTACGATTCTGGCAGTTCGAATGCTGGAAGATAGGTTTTTCGTTATAACAGCGATATTCTGCCGAACGGAGGCTCGGATTTGAATTTTGCTTGCAGCATTCGATTCCTCTATTCATTTCACTTCGGATACACTTCTGTTCAACAACAGAGTACGATTGTGGCAGTTAGAATGCTGGAAGATATGTTTTTCGTTATAACTGCGATTTCCTGCCGAACGGAGGCTCGAATTTGAATTTTGCTTGCGGCATTCGATTCCTCTATTCATTTCACTTCGGATACACTTCTGTTTAACAACAGAGTACGTCTGTGGCAGTTAGCATGCTGCAAGATAGGTTTTTCGTTATAACAGCGATTTCCTGCCGAACGGAGGATCTGATTTGAATTTTGCTTGCGGCATTCGATTCCTCTATTCATTTCACTTCGGATACACTTCTGTTTAACAACAGAGTACGATTCTGGCAGTTCGAATGCTGGAAGATTGGTTTTTCGTTATAACTGCGATTTCCTGCCGAACGGAGGCTCGGATTTGAAATCTGCTTGCGGCATTCGATTCCTCTATTCATTTCACTTCGGATACACTTCTGTTTAACAACAGAGTACGATTCTGGCAGTTAGAATGCTGGAAGATAGGTTTTTCGTTATAACTGCGATTTCCTGCCGAACGGAGGCTCTGATTTGAATTTTGCTTGCGGCATTCGATTCGTCTATTCATTTCACTTCAGATACACTTCTGTTCAACAACAGAGTACGATTGTGGCAGTTAGAATGCTGGAAGATATGTTTTTCGTTATAACTGCGATTACCTGCCGAACGGAGGCTCGGATTTGAAATCTCCTTGCGACATTCGATTCCTCTATTCATTTCACTTCGGATACACTTCTGTTTCATAACAGAGTACGATTGTGGCAGTTAGAATGCTGGAAGATAGGTTTTTCGTTATAACTGCGATTTCCTGCCGAACGGAGGCTCGGATTTGAAATCTGCTTGCGACATTCGATTCCTCTATTCATTTCACTTCGGATACACTTCTGTTTAACAACAGAGTACGATTGTGGCAGTTAGAATGCTGGAAGACAGGTTTTTCGCTATAACTGCGATTTTCTGCCGAACGGAGGCTCGGATTTGAATTTTGATTGCGGCATTCGATTCCTCTATTCATTTCACTTCGGATACACTTCTGTTCAACAACAGAGTACGATTGTGGCAGTTAGAATGCTGGAAGATATGTTTTTCGTTATAACTGCGATTTTCTGCCGAAGGGAGGCTCGGATTTCAAAACTGCTTGCGACATTCGATTCCTCTATTCATTTCACTTCGGATACACTTCTGTTCAACAACAGAGTACGATTGTGGCAGTTAGAATGCTGGAAGACAGGTTTTTCGCTATAACTGCGATTTTCTGCCGAACGGAGGCTCGGATTTGAATTTTGCTTGCGGCATTCGATTCCTCTATTCATTTCACTTCGGATACACTTCTGTTCAACAACAGAGTACGATTGTGGCAGTTAGAATGCTGGAAGATATGTTTTTCGTTATAACTGCGATTTTCTGCCGAACGGAGGCTCGGATTTGAACTCTGCTTGCGACATTCGATTCCTTTAGTCATTTCACTTCGGATACACTTCTGTTCAACAACAGAGTACGATTGTGGCAGTTAGAATGCTGGAAGATATGTTTTTCGTTATAACTGCGATTTTCTGCCGAACGGAGGCTCGGATTTGAAATCTGCTTGCGACATTCGATTCCTCTATTCATTTCACTTCGGATACACTTCTGTTTAACAAACAGAGTACGATTGTGGCAGTTAGAATGCTGCAAGATAGGTTTTTCGTTATAACTGCGATTACCTGCCGAACGGAGGCTCGGATTTGAAATCTCCTTGCGACATTCGATTCCTCTATTCATTTCACTTCGGATACACTTCTGTTTAACAACAGAGTACGATTGTGGCAGTTAGAATGCTGGAAGACAGGTTTTTCGCTATAACTGCGATTTTCTGCCGAACGGAGGCTCGGATTTGAATTTTGATTGCGGCATTCGATTCCTCTATTCATTTCACTTCGGATACACTTCTGTTCAACAACAGAGTACGATTGTGGCAGTTAGAATGCTGGAAGATATGTTTTTCGTTATAACTGCGATTTTCTGCCGAACGGAGGCTCGGATTTGAATTTTGATTGCGGCATTCGATTCCTCTATTCATTTCACTTCGGATACACTTCTGTTCAACAACAGAGTACGATTGTGGCAGTTAGAATGCTGGAAGATATGTTTTTCGTTATAACTGCGATTTTCTGCCGAAGGGAGGCTCGGATTTGAAATCTGCTTGCGACATTCGATTCCTCTATTCATTTCACTTCGGATACACTTCTGTTCAACAACAGAGTACGATTGTGGCAGTTAGAATGCTGGAAGATATGTTTTTCGTTATAACTGCGATTTCCTGCCGAACGGAGGCTCTGATTTGAATTTTGCTTGCGGCATTCGATTCCTCTATTCATTTCACTTCGGATACACTTCTGTTTAACAACAGAGTACGATTCTGGCAGTTCGAATGCTGGAAGATAGGTTTTTCGTTATAACTGCGATTTCCTGCCGAACGGAGGCTCGGATTTGAAATCTGCTTGCGACATTCGATTCCTTTAGTCATTTCACTTCGGATACACTTCTGTTTAACAACAGAGTACGATTGTGGCAGTTAGAATGCTGGAAGACAGGTTTTTCGCTATAACTGCGATTTTCTGCCGAACGGAGGCTCGGATTTGAATTTTGATTGCGGCATTCGATTCCTCTATTCATTTCACTTCGGATACACTTCTGTTCAACAACAGAGTACGATTGTGGCAGTTAGAATGCTGGAAGATATGTTTTTCGTTATAACTGCGATTTTCTGCCGAAGGGAGGCTCGGATTTGAAATCTGCTTGCGACATTCGATTCCTCTATTCATTTCACTTCGGATACACTTCTGTTCAACAACAGAGTACGATTGTGGCAGTTAGAATGCTGGAAGACAGGTTTTTCGCTATAACTGCGATTTTCTGCCGAACGGAGGCTCGGATTTGAATTTTGCTTGCGGCATTCGATTCCTCTATTCATTTCACTTCGGATACACTTCTGTTCAACAACAGAGTACGATTGTGGCAGTTAGAATGCTGGAAGATATGTTTTTCGTTATAACTGCGATTTTCTGCCGAACGGAGGCTCGGATTTGAACTCTGCTTGCGACATTCGATTCCTTTAGTCATTTCACTTCGGATACACTTCTGTTCAACAACAGAGTACGATTGTGGCAGTTAGAATGCTGGAAGATATGTTTTTCGTTATAACTGCGATTTTCTGCCGAACGGAGGCTCGGATTTGAAATCTGCTTGCGACATTCGATTCCTCTATTCATTTCACTTCGGATACACTTCTGTTTAACAAACAGAGTACGATTGTGGCAGTTAGAATGCTGCAAGATAGGTTTTTCGTTATAACTGCGATTACCTGCCGAACGGAGGCTCGGATTTGAAATCTCCTTGCGACATTCGATTCCTCTATTCATTTCACTTCGGATACACTTCTGTTTAACAACAGAGTACGATTCTGGCAGTTCGAATGCTGGAAGATAGGTTTTTCGTTATAACTGCGATTTCCTGCCGAACGGAGGCTCGGATTTGAAATCTGCTTGCGACATTCGATTCCTTTAGTCATTTCACTTCGGATACACTTCTGTTTAACAACAGAGTACGATTGTGGCAGTTAGAATGCTGGAAGACAGGTTTTTCGCTATAACTGCGATTTTCTGCCGAACGGAGGCTCGGATTTGAATTTTGATTGCGGCATTCGATTCCTCTATTCATTTCACTTCCGATACACTTCTGTTCAACAACAGAGTACGATTGTGGCAGTTAGAATGCTGGAAGATATGTTTTTCGTTATAACTGCGATTTTCTGCCGAACGGAGGCTCGGATTTGAATTTTGATTGCGGCATTCGATTCCTCTATTCATTTCACTTCGGATACACTTCTGTTCAACAACAGAGTACGATTGTGGCAGTTAGAATGCTGGAAGATATGTTTTTCGTTATAACTGCGATTTTCTGCCGAAGGGAGGCTCGGATTTCAAAACTGCTTGCGACATTCGATTCCTCTATTCATTTCACTTCGGATACACTTCTGTTCAACAACAGAGTACGATTGTGGCAGTTAGAATGCTGGAAGACAGGTTTTTCGCTATAACTGCGATTTTCTGCCGAACGGAGGCTCGGATTTGAATTTTGCTTGCGGCATTCGATTCCTCTATTCATTTCACTTCGGATACACTTCTGTTCAACAACAGAGTACGATTGTGGCAGTTAGAATGCTGGAAGATATGTTTTTCGTTATAACTGCGATTTTCTGCCGAACGGAGGCTCGGATTTGAACTCTGCTTGCGACATTCGATTCCTTTAGTCATTTCACTTCGGATACACTTCTGTTCAACAACAGAGTACGATTGTGGCAGTTAGAATGCTGGAAGATATGTTTTTCGTTATAACTGCGATTTTCTGCCGAACGGAGGCTCGGATTTGAAATCTGCTTGCGACATTCGATTCCTCTATTCATTTCACTTCGGATACACTTCTGTTTAACAACAGAGTACGATTCTGGCAGTTCGAATGCTGGAAGATAGGTTTTTCGTTATAACTGCGATTTCCTGCCGAACGGAGGCTCGGATTTGAAATCTGCTTGCGACATTCGATTCCTTTAGTCATTTCACTTCGGATACACTTCTGTTTAACAACAGAGTACGATTGTGGCAGTTAGAATGCTGGAAGATATGTTTTTCGTTATAACTGCGATTTTCTGCCGAAGGGAGGCTCGGATTTGAAATCTGCTTGCGACATTCGATTCCTCTATTCATTTCACTTCGGATACACTTCTGTTCAACAACAGAGTACGATTGTGGCAGTTAGAATGCTGGAAGACAGGTTTTTCGCTATAACTGCGATTTTCTGCCGAACGGAGGCTCGGATTTGAATTTTGATTGCGGCATTCGATTCCTCTATTCATTTCACTTCGGATACACTTCTGTTCAACAACAGAGTACGATTGTGGCAGTTAGAATGCTGGAAGATATGTTTTTCGTTATAACTGCGATTTTCTGCCGAAGGGAGGCTCGGATTTGAAATCTGCTTGCGACATTCGATTCCTCTATTCATTTCACTTCGGATACACTTCTGTTCAACAACAGAGTACGATTGTGGCAGTTAGAATGCTGGAAGATATGTTTTTCGTTATAACTGCGATTTTCTGCCGAACGGAGGCTCGGATTTGAAATCTGCTTGCGACATTCGATTCCTCTATTCATTTCACTCCGGATACACTTCTGTTTCATAACAGAGTACGATTGTGGCAGTTAGAATGCTGGAAGATAGGTTTTTCGTTATAACTGCGATTTCCTGCCGAACGGAGGCTCGGATTTGATATCTGCTTGCGACATTCGATTCCTTTAGTCATTTCACTTCGGATACACTTCTGTTTAACAACAGAGTACGATTGTGGCAGTTAGAATGCTGGAAGACAGGTTTTTCGCTATAACTGCGATTTTCTGCCGAACAGAGGCTCGGATTTGAATTTTGCTTGCGGCATTCGATTCCTCTATTCATTTCACTTCGGATACACTTCTGTTCAACAACAGAGTACGATTGTGGCAGTTAGAATGCTGGAAGATATGTTTTTCGTTATAACTGCGATTTTCTGCCGAACGGAGGCTCGAATTTGAATTTTGCTTGCGGCATTCGATTCCTCTATTCATTTCACTTCGGATACACTTCTGTTTCATAACAGAGTACGATTGTGGCAGTTAGAATGCTGGAAGATAGGTTTTTCGTTATAACTGCGATTTCCTGCCGAACGGAGGCTCGGATTTGAAATCTGCTTGCGACATTCGATTCCTTTAGTCATTTCACTTCGGATACACTTCTGTTCAACAACAGAGTACGATTGTGGCAGTTCGAATGCTGGAAGATATGTTTTTCGTTATAACTGCGATTTTCTGCCGAACGGAGGCTCGGATTTGAATTTTGCTTGCGGCATTCGATTCCTCTATTCATTTCACTTCGGATACACTTCTGTTCAACAACAGAGTACGATTGTGGCAGTTAGAATGCTGGAAGATATGTTTTTCGTTATAACTGCGATTTTCTGCCGAACGGAGGCTCGGATTTGAAATCTGCTTGCGACATTCGATTCCTTTAGTCATTTCACTTCGGATACATTTCTGTTTAACAACAGAGTACGATTCTGGCAGTTAGAATGCTGGAAGATAGGTTTTTCGTTATAACAGCGATATTCTGCCGAACGGAGGCTCGGATTTGATATCTGCTTGCGACATTCGATTCCTTTAGTCATTTCACTTCGGATACACTTCTGTTTAACAACAGAGTACGATTGTGGCAGTTAGAATGCTGGAAGATATGTTTTTCGTTATAACTGCGATTTTCTGCCGAACGGAGGCTCGAATTTGAATTTTGCTTGCGGCATTCGATTCCTGTATTCATTTCACTTCGGATACACTTCTGTTTCATAACAGAGTACGATTGTGGCAGTTAGAATGCTGGAAGATATGTTTTTCGTTATAACTGCGATTTTCTGCCGAAGGGAGGCTCGGATTTGAAATCTGCTTGCGACATTCGATTCCTCTATTCATTTCACTTCGGATACACTTCTGTTCAACAACAGAGTACGATTGTGGCAGTTAGAATGCTGGAAGATATGTTTTTCGTTATAACTGCGATTTTCTGCCGAACGGAGGCTCGGATTTGAAATCTGCTTGCGACATTCGATTCCTCTATTCATTTCACTCCGGATACACTTCTGTTTCATAACAGAGTACGATTGTGGCAGTTAGAATGCTGGAAGATAGGTTTTTCGTTATAACTGCGATTTCCTGCCGAACGGAGGCTCGGATTTGATATCTGCTTGCGACATTCGATTCCTTTAGTCATTTCACTTCGGATACACTTCTGTTTAACAACAGAGTACGATTGTGGCAGTTAGAATGCTGGAAGACAGGCTTTTCGCTATAACTGCGATTTTCTGCCGAACGGAGGCTCGGATTTGAATTTTGCTTGCGGCATTCGATTCCTCTATTCATTTCACTTCGGATACACTTCTGTTCAACAACAGAGTACGATTGTGGCAGTTAGAATGCTGGAAGATATGTTTTTCGTTATAACTGCGATTTTCTGCCGAACGGAGGCTCGAATTTGAATTTTGCTTGCGGCATTCGATTCCTCTATTCATTTCACTTCGGATACACTTCTGTTTCATAACAGAGTACGATTGTGGCAGTTAGAATGCTGGAAGATAGGTTTTTCGTTATAACTGCGATTTCCTGCCGAACGGAGGCTCGGATTTGAAATCTGCTTGCGACATTCGATTCCTTTAGTCATTTCACTTCGGATACACTTCTGTTCAACAACAGAGTACGATTGTGGCAGTTCGAATGCTGGAAGATATGTTTTTCGTTATAACTGCGATTTTCTGCCGAACGGAGGCTCGGATTTGAATTTTGCTTGCGGCATTCGATTCCTCTATTCATTTCACTTCGGATACACTTCTGTTCAACAACAGAGTACGATTGTGGCAGTTAGAATGCTGGAAGATATGTTTTTCGTTATAACTGCGATTTTCTGCCGAACGGAGGCTCGGATTTGAAATCTGCTTGCGACATTCGATTCCTTTAGTCATTTCACTTCGGATACACTTCTGTTTAACAACAGAGTACGATTCTGGCAGTTAGAATGCTGGAAGATAGGTTTTTCGTTATAACAGCGATATTCTGCCGAACGGAGGCTCGGATTTGATATCTGCTTGCGACATTCGATTCCTTTAGTCATTTCACTTCGGATACACTTCTGTTTAACAACAGAGTACGATTGTGGCAGTTAGAATGCTGGAAGATATGTTTTTCGTTATAACTGCGATTTTCTGCCGAACGGAGGCTCGAATTTGAATTTTGCTTGCGGCATTCGATTCCTGTATTCATTTCACTTCGGATACACTTCTGTTTCATAACAGAGTACGATTGTGGCAGTTAGAATGCTGGAAGATATGTTTTTCGTTATAACTGCGATTTTCTGCCGAAGGGAGGCTCGGATTTGAAATCTGCTTGCGACATTCGATTCCTCTATTCATTTCACTTCGGATACACTTCTGTTCAACAACAGAGTACGATTGTGGCAGTTAGAATGCTGGAAGATATGTTTTTCGTTATAACTGCGATTTTCTGCCGAACGGAGGCTCGGATTTGAAATCTGCTTGCGACATTCGATTCCTCTATTCATTTCACTCCGGATACACTTCTGTTTCATAACAGAGTACGATTGTGGCAGTTAGAATGCTGGAAGATAGGTTTTTCGTTATAACTGCGATTTCCTGCCGAACGGAGGCTCGGATTTGATATCTGCTTGCGACATTCGATTCCTTTAGTCATTTCACTTCGGATACACTTCTGTTTAACAACAGAGTACGATTGTGGCAGTTAGAATGCTGGAAGACAGGTTTTTCGCTATAACTGCGATTTTCTGCCGAACAGAGGCTCGGATTTGAATTTTGCTTGCGGCATTCGATTCCTCTATTCATTTCACTTCGGATACACTTCTGTTCAACAACAGAGTACGATTGTGGCAGTTAGAATGCTGGAAGATATGTTTTTCGTTATAACTGCGATTTTCTGCCGAACGGAGGCTCGAATTTGAATTTTGCTTGCGGCATTCGATTCCTCTATTCATTTCACTTCGGATACACTTCTGTTTCATAACAGAGTACGATTGTGGCAGTTAGAATGCTGGAAGATAGGTTTTTCGTTATAACTGCGATTTCCTGCCGAACGGAGGCTCGGATTTGATATCTGCTTGCGACATTCGATTCCTTTAGTCATTTCACTTCGGATACACTTCTGTTCAACAACAGAGTACGATTGTGGCAGTTCGAATGCTGGAAGATATGTTTTTCGTTATAACTGCGATTTTCTGCCGAACGGAGGCTCGGATTTGAATTTTGCTTGCGGCATTCGATTCCTCTATTCATTTCACTTCGGATACACTTCTGTTCAACAACAGAGTACGATTGTGGCAGTTAGAATGCTGGAAGATATGTTTTTCGTTATAACTGCGATTTTCTGCCGAACGGAGGCTCGGATTTGAAATCTGCTTGCGACATTCGATTCCTTTAGTCATTTCACTTCGGATACATTTCTGTTTAACAACAGAGTACGATTCTGGCAGTTAGAATGCTGGAAGATAGGTTTTTCGTTATAACAGCGATATTCTGCCGAACGGAGGCTCGGATTTGATATCTGCTTGCGACATTCGATTCCTTTAGTCATTTCACTTCGGATACACTTCTGTTTAACAACAGAGTACGATTGTGGCAGTTAGAATGCTGGAAGATATGTTTTTCGTTATAACTGCGATTTTCTGCCGAACGGAGGCTCGAATTTGAATTTTGCTTGCGGCATTCGATTCCTGTATTCATTTCACTTCGGATACACTTCTGTTTCATAACAGAGTACGATTGTGGCAGTTAGAATGCTGGAAGATAGGTTTTTCTTTATAACTGCGATTTTCTGCCGAACGGAGGCTCGGATTTGAAATCTGCTTGCGACATTCGATTCCTTTAGTCATTTCACTTCGGATACACTTCTGTTTAACAACAGAGTACGATTGTGGCAGTTAGAATGCTGGAAGATATGTTTTTCGTTATAACTGCGATTTCCTGCCGAACGGAGGCTCTGATTTGAATTTTGCTTGCGGCATTCGATTCCTCTATTCATTTCACTTCGGATACACTTCTGTTCAACAACAGAGTACGATTGTGGCAGTTAGAATGCTGGAAGATATGTTTTTCGTTATAACTGCGATTTTCTGCCGAAGGGAGGCTCGGATTTGAAATCTGCTTGCGACATTCGATTCCTCTATGCATTTCACTTCGGATACACTTCTGTTCAACAACAGAGTACGATTGTGGCAGTTAGAATGCTGGAAGACAGGTTTTTCGCTATAACTGCGATTTTCTGCCGAACGGAGGCTCGGATTTGAATTTTGATTGCGGCATTCGATTCCTCTATTCATTTCACTTCGGATACACTTCTGTTCAACAACAGAGTACGATTGTGGCAGTTAGAATGCTGGAAGATATGTTTTTCGTTATAACTGCGATTTTCTGCCGAAGGGAGGCTCGGATTTGAAATCTGCTTGCGACATTCGATTCCTCTATTCATTTCACTTCGGATACACTTCTGTTCAACAACAGAGTACGATTGTGGCAGTTAGAATGCTGGAAGATATGTTTTTCGTTATAACTGCGATTTTCTGCCGAACGGAGGCTCGGATTTGAAATCTGCTTGCGACATTCGATTCCTCTATTCATTTCACTCCGGATACACTTCTGTTTCATAACAGAGTACGATTGTGGCAGTTAGAATGCTGGAAGATAGGTTTTTCGTTATAACTGCGATTTCCTGCCGAACGGAGGCTCGGATTTGATATCTGCTTGCGACATTCGATTCCTTTAGTCATTTCACTTCGGATACACTTCTGTTTAACAACAGAGTACGATTGTGGCAGTTAGAATGCTGGAAGACAGGTTTTTCGCTATAACTGCGATTTTCTGCCGAACAGAGGCTCGGATTTGAATTTTGCTTGCGGCATTCGATTCCTCTATTCATTTCACTTCGGATACACTTCTGTTCAACAACAGAGTACGATTGTGGCAGTTAGAATGCTGGAAGATATGTTTTTCGTTATAACTGCGATTTTCTGCCGAACGGAGGCTCGAATTTGAATTTTGCTTGCGGCATTCGATTCCTCTATTCATTTCACTTCGGATACACTTCTGTTTCATAACAGAGTACGATTGTGGCAGTTAGAATGCTGGAAGATAGGTTTTTCGTTATAACTGCGATTTCCTGCCGAACGGAGGCTCGGATTTGATATCTGCTTGCGACATTCGATTCCTTTAGTCATTTCACTTCGGATACACTTCTGTTTAACAACAGAGTACGATTGTGGCAGTTAGAATGCTGGAAGATATGTTTTTCGTTATAACTGCGATTTTCTGCCGAACGGAGGCTCGAATTTGAATTTTGCTTGCGGCATTCGATTCCTCTATTCATTTCACTTCGGATACACTTCTGTTCAACAACAGAGTACGATTGTGGCAGTTAGAATGCTGGAAGACAGGTTTTTCGCTATAACTGCGATTTTCTGCCGAACAGAGGCTCGGATTTGAATTTTGCTTGCGGCATTCGATTCCTCTATTCATTTCACTTCGGATACACTTCTGTTCAACAACAGAGTACGATTGTGGCAGTTAGAATGCTGGAAGACAGGTTTTTCGCTATAACTGCGATTTTCTGCAGGACGGAGGCTCGGATTTGAATTTTGCTTGCGGCATTCGATTCCTTTAGTCATTTCACTTCGGATACACTTCTGTTCAACAACAGAGTACGATTGTGGCAGTTAGAATGCTGGAAGATATGTTTTTCGTTATAACTGCGATTTTCTGCCGAACGGAGGCTCGGATTTGAAATCTGCTTGCGACATTCGATTCCTCTATTCATTTCACTTCGGATACACTTCTGTTTAACAAACAGAGTACGATTGTGGCAGTTAGAATGCTGCAAGATAGGTTTTTCGTTATAACTGCGATTACCTGCCGAACGGAGGCTCGGATTTGAAATCTCCTTGCGACATTCGATTCCTCTATTCATTTCACTTCGGATACACTTCTGTTTAACAACAGAGTACGATTCTGGCAGTTCGAATGCTGGAAGATAGGTTTTTCGTTATAACTGCGATTTCCTGCCGAACGGAGGCTCGGATTTGAAATCTGCTTGCGACATTCGATTCCTTTAGTCATTTCACTTCGGATACACTTCTGTTTAACAACAGAGTACGATTGTGGCAGTTAGAATGCTGGAAGACAGGTTTTTCGCTATAACTGCGATTTTCTGCCGAACGGAGGCTCGGATTTGAATTTTGATTGCGGCATTCGATTCCTCTATTCATTTCACTTCCGATACACTTCTGTTCAACAACAGAGTACGATTGTGGCAGTTAGAATGCTGGAAGATATGTTTTTCGTTATAACTGCGATTTTCTGCCGAACGGAGGCTCGGATTTGAATTTTGATTGCGGCATTCGATTCCTCTATTCATTTCACTTCGGATACACTTCTGTTCAACAACAGAGTACGATTGTGGCAGTTAGAATGCTGGAAGATATGTTTTTCGTTATAACTGCGATTTTCTGCCGAAGGGAGGCTCGGATTTCAAATCTGCTTGCGACATTCGATTCCTTTAGTCATTTCACTTCGGATACATTTCTGTTTAACAACAGAGTACGATTCTGGCAGTTAGAATGCTGGAAGATAGGTTTTTCGTTATAACAGCGATATTCTGCCGAACGGAGGCTCGGATTTGATATCTGCTTGCGACATTCGATTCCTTTAGTCATTTCACTTCGGATACACTTCTGTTTAACAACAGAGTACGATTGTGGCAGTTAGAATGCTGGAAGATATGTTTTTCGTTATAACTGCGATTTTCTGCCGAACGGAGGCTCGAATTTGAATTTTGCTTGCGGCATTCGATTCCTCTATTCATTTCACTTCGGATACACTTCTGTTTAACAACAGAGTACGATTGTGGCAGTTAGAATGCTGGAAGACAGGTTTTTCGTTATAACTGCGATTTCCTGCCGAACGGAGGCTCGGATTTGATATCTGCTTGCGACATTCGATTCCTTTAGTCATTTCACTTCGGATACACTTCTGTTTAACAACAGAGTACGATTGTGGCAGTTAGAATGCTGGAAGACAGGTTTTTCGCTATAACTGCGATTTTCTGCCGAACGGAGGCTCGGATTTGAATTTTGCTTGCGGCATTCGATTCCTCTATTCATTTCACTTCGGATACACTTCTGTTCAATAACAGAGTACGATTGTGGCAGTTAGAATGCTGGAAGATATGTTTTTCGTTATAACTGCGATTTCCTGCCGAACGGAGGCTCTGATTTGAATTTTGCTTGCGGCATTCGATTCCTCTATTCATTTCACTTCGGATACACTTCTGTTTAACAACAGAGTACGATTCTGGCAGTTCGAATGCTGGAAGATAGGTTTTTCGTTATAACTGCGATTTCCTGCCGAACGGAGGCTCGGATTTGAAATCTGCTTGCGACATTCGATTCCTTTAGTCATTTCACTTCGGATACACTTCTGTTTAACAACAGAGTACGATTGTGACAGTTAGAATGCTGGAAGATATGTTTTTCGTTATAACTGCGATTTTCTGCCGAACGGAGGCTCGGATTTGAAATCTGCTTGCGACATTCGATTCCTCTATTCATTTCACTTCGGATACACTTCTGTTCAACAACAGAGTACGATTGTGGCAGTTAGAATGCTGGAAGATATGTTTTTCGTTATAACTGCGATTTCCTGCCGAACGGAGGCTCGAATTTGAATTTTGCTTGCGGCATTCGATTCCTCTATTCATTTCACTTCGGATACACTTCTGTTTAACAACAGAGTACGTCTGTGGCAGTTAGCATGCTGCAAGATAGGTTTTTCGTTATAACAGCGATTTCCTGCCGAACGGAGGATCTGATTTGAATTTTGCTTGCGGCATTCGATTCCTCTATTCATTTCACTTCGGATACACTTCTGTTTAACAACAGAGTACGATTCTGGCAGTTCGAATGCTGGAAGATAGGTTTTTCGTTATAACTGCGATTTCCTGCCGAACGGAGGCTCGGATTTGAAATCTGCTTGCGGCATTCGATTCCTCTATTCATTTCACTTCGGATACACTTCTGTTTAACAACAGAGTACGATTGTGGCAGTTAGAATGCTGGAAGACAGGTTTTTCGCTATAACTGCGATTTTCTGCCGAACGGAGGCTCGGATTTGAATTTTGATTGCGGCATTCGATTCCTCTATTCATTTCACTTCGGATACACTTCTGTTCAACAACAGAGTACGATTGTGGCAGTTAGAATGCTGGAAGATATGTTTTTCGTTATAACTGCGATTTTCTGCCGAACAGAGGCTCGGATTTGAACTCTGCTTGCGACATTCGATTCCTTTAGTCATTTCACTTCGGATACACTTCTGTTCAACAACAGAGTACGATTGTGGCAGTTAGAATGCTGGAAGATATGTTTTTCGTTATAACTGCGATTTTCTGCCGAACGGAGGCTCGGATTTGAAATCTGCTTGCGACATTCGATTCCTCTATTCATTTCACTTCGGATACACTTCTGTTTAACAAACAGAGTACGATTGTGGCAGTTAGAATGCTGCAAGATAGGTTTTTCGTTATAACTGCGATTACCTGCCGAACGGAGGCTCGGATTTGAAATCTCCTTGCGACATTCGATTCCTCTATTCATTTCACTTCGGATACACTTCTGTTTAACAACAGAGTACGATTCTGGCAGTTCGAATGCTGGAAGATAGGTTTTTCGTTATAACTGCGATTTCCTGCCGAACGGAGGCTCGGATTTGAAATCTGCTTGCGACATTCGATTCCTTTAGTCATTTCACTTCGGATACACTTCTGTTTAACAACAGAGTACGATTGTGGCAGTTAGAATGCTGGAAGACAGGTTTTTCGCTATAACTGCGATTTTCTGCCGAACGGAGGCTCGGATTTGAATTTTGATTGCGGCATTCGATTCCTCTATTCATTTCACTTCGGATACACTTCTGTTCAACAACAGAGTACGATTCTGGCAGTTAGAATGCTGGAAGATAGGTTTTTCGTTATAACTGCGATTTCCTGCCGAACGGAGGCTCTGATTTGAATTTTGCTTGCGGCATTCGATTCGTCTATTCATTTCACTTCAGATACACTTCTGTTCAACAACAGAGTACGATTGTGGCAGTTAGAATGCTGGAAGATAGGTTTTTCGTTATAACTGCGATTTCCTGCCGAACGGAGGCTCGGATTTGAAATCTGCTTGCGACATTCGATTCCTCTATTCATTTCACTTCGGATACACTTCTGTTTAACAACAGAGTACGATTGTGGCAGTTAGAATGCTGGAAGACAGGTTTTTCGCTATAACTGCGATTTTCTGCCGAACGGAGGCTCGGATTTGAATTTTGCTTGCGGCATTCGATTCCTCTATTCATTTCACTTCGGATACACTTCTGTTTAACAACAGAGTACGATTCTGGCAGTTAGAATGCTGGAAGATAGGTTTTTCGTTATAACTGCGATTTCCTGCCGAACGGAGGCTCGAATTTGAATTTTGCTTGCGGCATTCGATTCCTCTATTCCTTTCACTTCGGATACACTTCTGTTTAACAACAGAGTACGATTGTGGCAGTTAGAATGCTGGAAGACAGGTTTTTCGCTATAACTGCGATTTCCTGCCGAACGGAGGCTCGAATTTGAATTTTGCTTGCGGCATTCGATTCCTCTATTCATTTCACTTCGGATACACTTCTGTTCAATAACAGAGTACGATTGTGGCAGTTAGAATGCTGGAAGATATGTTTTTCGTTATAACTGCGATTTCCTGCCGAACGGAGGCTCTGATTTGAATTTTGCTTGCGGCATTCGATTCCTCTATTCATTTCACTTCGGATACACTTCTGTTTAACAACAGAGTACGATTCTGGCAGTTCGAATGCTGGAAGATAGGTTTTTCGTTATAACTGCGATTTCCTGCCGAACGGAGGCTCGGATTTGAAATCTGCTTGCGACATTCGATTCCTTTAGTCATTTCACTTCGGATACACTTCTGTTTAACAACAGAGTACGATTGTGACAGTTAGAATGCTGGAAGATATGTTTTTCGTTATAACTGCGATTTTCTGCCGAACGGAGGCTCGGATTTGAAATCTGCTTGCGACATTCGATTCCTCTATTCATTTCACTTCGGATACACTTCTGTTCAACAACAGAGTACGATTGTGGCAGTTAGAATGCTGGAAGATATGTTTTTCGTTATAACTGCGATTTCCTGCCGAACGGAGGCTCGAATTTGAATTTTGCTTGCGGCATTCGATTCCTCTATTCATTTCACTTCGGATACACTTCTGTTTAACAACAGAGTACGTCTGTGGCAGTTAGCATGCTGCAAGATAGGTTTTTCGTTATAACAGCGATTTCCTGCCGAACGGAGGATCTGATTTGAATTTTGCTTGCGGCATTCGATTCCTCTATTCATTTCACTTCGGATACACTTCTGTTTAACAACAGAGTACGATTCTGGCAGTTCGAATGCTGGAAGATAGGTTTTTCGTTATAACTGCGATTTCCTGCCGAACGGAGGCTCGGATTTGAAATCTGCTTGCGGCATTCGATTCCTCTATTCATTTCACTTCGGATACACTTCTGTTTAACAACAGAGTACGATTGTGGCAGTTAGAATGCTGGAAGACAGGTTTTTCGCTATAACTGCGATTTTCTGCCGAACGGAGGCTCGGATTTGAATTTTGATTGCGGCATTCGATTCCTCTATTCATTTCACTTCGGATACACTTCTGTTCAACAACAGAGTACGATTGTGGCAGTTAGAATGCTGGAAGATATGTTTTTCGTTATAACTGCGATTTTCTGCCGAACAGAGGCTCGGATTTGAACTCTGCTTGCGACATTCGATTCCTTTAGTCATTTCACTTCGGATACACTTCTGTTCAACAACAGAGTACGATTGTGGCAGTTAGAATGCTGGAAGATATGTTTTTCGTTATAACTGCGATTTTCTGCCGAACGGAGGCTCGGATTTGAAATCTGCTTGCGACATTCGATTCCTCTATTCATTTCACTTCGGATACACTTCTGTTTAACAAACAGAGTACGATTGTGGCAGTTAGAATGCTGCAAGATAGGTTTTTCGTTATAACTGCGATTACCTGCCGAACGGAGGCTCGGATTTGAAATCTCCTTGCGACATTCGATTCCTCTATTCATTTCACTTCGGATACACTTCTGTTTAACAACAGAGTACGATTCTGGCAGTTCGAATGCTGGAAGATAGGTTTTTCGTTATAACTGCGATTTCCTGCCGAACGGAGGCTCGGATTTGAAATCTGCTTGCGACATTCGATTCCTTTAGTCATTTCACTTCGGATACACTTCTGTTTAACAACAGAGTACGATTGTGGCAGTTAGAATGCTGGAAGACAGGTTTTTCGCTATAACTGCGATTTTCTGCCGAACGGAGGCTCGGATTTGAATTTTGATTGCGGCATTCGATTCCTCTATTCATTTCACTTCGGATACACTTCTGTTCAACAACAGAGTACGATTCTGGCAGTTAGAATGCTGGAAGATAGGTTTTTCGTTATAACTGCGATTTCCTGCCGAACGGAGGCTCTGATTTGAATTTTGCTTGCGGCATTCGATTCGTCTATTCATTTCACTTCAGATACACTTCTGTTCAACAACAGAGTACGATTGTGGCAGTTAGAATGCTGGAAGATAGGTTTTTCGTTATAACTGCGATTTCCTGCCGAACGGAGGCTCGGATTTGAAATCTGCTTGCGACATTCGATTCCTCTATTCATTTCACTTCGGATACACTTCTGTTTAACAACAGAGTACGATTGTGGCAGTTAGAATGCTGGAAGACAGGTTTTTCGCTATAACTGCGATTTTCTGCCGAACGGAGGCTCGGATTTGAATTTTGCTTGCGGCATTCGATTCCTCTATTCATTTCACTTCGGATACACTTCTGTTTAACAACAGAGTACGATTCTGGCAGTTAGAATGCTGGAAGATAGGTTTTTCGTTATAACTGCGATTTCCTGCCGAACGGAGGCTCGAATTTGAATTTTGCTTGCGGCATTCGATTCCTCTATTCCTTTCACTTCGGATACACTTCTGTTTAACAACAGAGTACGATTGTGGCAGTTAGAATGCTGGAAGACAGGTTTTTCGCTATAACTGCGATTTTCTGCCGAACGGAGGCTCGGATTTGAATTTTGATTGCGGCATTCGATTCCTCTATTCATTTCACTTCGGATACACTTCTGTTCAACAACAGAGTACGATTGTGGCAGTTAGAATGCTGGAAGATATGTTTTTCGTTATAACTGCGATTTTCTGCCGAACGGAGGCTCGGATTTGAACTCTGCTTGCGACATTCGATTCCTTTAGTCATTTCACTTCGGATACACTTCTGTTCAACAACAGAGTACGATTGTGGCAGTTAGAATGCTGGAAGATATGTTTTTCGTTATAACTGCGATTTTCTGCCGAACGGAGGCTCGGATTTGAAATCTGCTTGCGACATTCGATTCCTCTATTCATTTCACTTCGGATACACTTCTGTTTAACAACAGAGTACGATTCTGGCAGTTAGAATGCTGGAAGATAGGTTTTTCGTTATAACTGCGATTTCCTGCCGAACGGAGGCTCGAATTTGAATTTTGCTTGCGGCATTCGATTCCTCTATTCCTTTCACTTCGGATACACTTCTGTTTAACAACAGAGTACGATTGTGGCAGTTAGAATGCTGGAAGACAGGTTTTTCGCTATAACTGCGATTTTCTGCCGAACGGAGGCTCGGATTTGAATTTTGATTGCGGCATTCGATTCCTCTATTCATTTCACTTCGGATACACTTCTGTTCAACAACAGAGTACGATTGTGGCAGTTAGAATGCTGGAAGATATGTTTTTCGTTATAACTGCGATTTTCTGCCGAACGGAGGCTCGGATTTGAACTCTGCTTGCGACATTCGATTCCTTTAGTCATTTCACTTCGGATACACTTCTGTTCAACAACAGAGTACGATTGTGGCAGTTAGAATGCTGGAAGATATGTTTTTCGTTATAACTGCGATTTTCTGCCGAACGGAGGCTCGGATTTGAAATCTGCTTGCGACATTCGATTCCTCTATTCATTTCACTTCGGATACACTTCTGTTTAACAACAGAGTACGATTCTGGCAGTTCGAATGCTGGAAGATAGGTTTTTCGTTATAACTGCGATTTCCTGCCGAACGGAGGCTCGGATTTGAAATCTGCTTGCGACATTCGATTCCTTTAGTCATTTCACTTCGGATACACTTCTGTTTAACAACAGAGTACGATTGTGGCAGTTAGAATGCTGGAAGACAGGTTTTTCGCTATAACTGCGATTTTCTGCCGAACGGAGGCTCGGATTTGAATTTTGATTGCGGCATTCGATTCCTCTATTCATTTCACTTCGGATACACTTCTGTTCAACAACAGAGTACGATTGTGGCAGTTAGAATGCTGGAAGATATGTTTTTCGTTATAACTGCGATTTTCTGCCGAACGGAGGCTCGAATTTGAATTTTGCTTGCGGCATTCGATTCCTCTATTCCTTTCACTTCGGATACACTTCTGTTTAACAACAGAGTACGATTGTGGCAGTTAGAATGCTGGAAGACAGGTTTTTCGCTATAACTGCGATTTTCTGCCGAACGGAGGCTCGGATTTGAATTTTGATTGCGGCATTCGATTCCTCTATTCATTTCACTTCGGATACACTTCTGTTCAACAACAGAGTACGATTGTGGCAGTTAGAATGCTGGAAGATATGTTTTTCGTTATAACTGCGATTTTCTGCCGAACGGAGGCTCGGATTTGAAATTTGCTTGCGACATTCGATTCCTTTAGTCATTTCACTTCGGATACACTTCTGTTTAACAACAGACTACGATTCTGGCAGTTAGAATGCTGGAAGATAGGTTTTTCGTTATAACAGCGATATTCTGCCGAACGGAGGCTCGGATTTGAATTTTGCTTGCGGCATTCGATTCCTCTATTCATTTCACTTCGGATACACTTCTGTTCAACAACAGAGTACGATTGTGGCAGTTAGAATGCTGGAAGATATGTTTTTCGTTATAACTGCGATTTTCTGCCGAACGGAGGCTCGAATTTGAATTTTGCTTGCGGCATTCGATTCCTCTATTCATTTCACTTCGGATACACTTCTGTTTCATAACAGAGTACGATTGTGGCAGTTAGAATGCTGGAAGATAGGTTTTTCGTTATAACTGCGATTTCCTGCCGAACGGAGGCTCGGATTTGATATCTGCTTGCGACATTCGATTCCTTTAGTCATTTCACTTCGGATACACTTCTGTTTAACAACAGAGTACGATTGTGGCAGTTAGAATGCTGGAAGATAGGTTTTTCGTTATAACTGCGATTTTCTGCCGAACGGAGGCTCGGATTTGAAATCTGCTTGCGACATTCGATTCCTCTATTCATTTCACTTCGGATACACTTCTGTTTAACAACAGAGTACGATTGTGGCAGTTAGAATGCTGGAAGACAGGTTTTTCGCTATAACTGCGATTTTCTGCCGAACGGAGGCTCGGATTTGAATTTTGCTTGCGGCATTCGATTCCTCTATTCATTTCACTTCGGATACACTTCTGTTTAACAACAGAGTACGATTGTGGCAGTTAGAATGCTGGAAGACAGGTTTTTCGTTATAACAGCGATTTCCTGCCGAACGGAGGCTCGGATTTGAAATCTGCTTGCGACATTCGATTCCTTTAGTCATTTCACTTCGGATACACTTCTGTTTAACAACAGAGTACGATTCTGGCAGTTAGAATGCTGGAAGATAGGTTTTTCGTTATAACAGCGATATTCTGCCGAACGGAGGCTCGGATTTGAATTTTGCTTGCGGCATTCGATTCCTCTATTCATTTCACTCCGGATACACTTCTGTTTCATAACAGAGTACGATTGTGGCAGTTAGAATGCTGGAAGATAGGTTTTTCGTTATAACTGCGATTTCCTGCCGAACGGAGGCTCGGATTTGATATCTGCTTGCGACATTCGATTCCTTTAGTCATTTCACTTCGGATACACTTCTGTTTAACAACAGAGTACGATTGTGGCAGTTAGAATGCTGGAAGACAGGTTTTTCGCTATAACTGCGATTTTCTGCCGAACGGAGGCTCGGATTTGAAATCTGCTTGCGACATTCGATTCCTCTATTCATTTCACTTCGGATACACTTCTGTTTAACAACAGAGTACGATTGTGGCAGTTAGAATGCTGGAAGACAGGTTTTTCGCTATAACTGCGATTTTCTGCCGAACGGAGGCTCGGATTTGAATTTTGCTTGCGGCATTCGATTCCTCTATTCATTTCACTTCGGATACACTTCTGTTCAACAACAGAGTACGATTCTGGCAGATAGAATGCTGGAAGATAGGTTTTTCGTTATAACTGCGATTTCCTGCCGAACGGAGGCTCGGATTTGAAATCTGCTTGCGGCATTCAATTCCTCTAGTCATTTCACTTCGGATACACTTCTGTTTAACAACAGAGTACAATTCTGGCACTTAGAATGCTGGAAGATATGTTTTTCGCTATAACTGCGATTTCCTGGCGAACGGAGGCTCGGATTTGAAATCTGCTTGCGACATTCGATTCCTCTAGTCATTTCACTTCGGATACACTTCTGTTTAACAACAGAGTACGATTCTGGCAGTTAGAATGCTCGAAGACAGGTTTTTCGTTATAACAGCGATTTCCTGGCGGACGGAGGCTCGGAGTTGAGATCTGCTTGCGGCATTCAATTCCTCTAGTCATTTCACTTCGGATACACTTCTGTTCAACAACAGAGTACGATTGTGGCAGTTAGAATGCTGGAAGACAGGTTTTTCGCTATAACTGCGATTTCCTGCCGAACGGAGGCTTGGATTTGAAATCTGCTTGCGACATTCGATTCCTCTAGTCATTTCACTTCGGATACACTTCTGTTCAACAACAGAGTACGATTCTAGGATTTAGAATGCTGGAAGATAGGTTTTTCGTTATAACAGCGATTTCCTGGCGAACGGAGGTTCGGAGTTGAGATCTGCTTGCGGCATTCAATTCCTCTAGTCATTTCACTTCGGATACACTTCTGTTCAACAACAGAGTACGATTGTGGCAGTTAGAATGCTGGAAGACAGGTTTTTCGCTATAACTGCGATTTCCTGCCGAACGGAGGCTCGGATTTGAAATCTGCTTGCGACATTCGATTCCTCTATTCATTTCACTTCGGATACACTTCTGTTTAACAACAGAGTACTATTCTGGCAGATAGAATGCTGGAAGATAGGTTTTTCGTTATAACTGCGATTTCCTGCCGAACGGAGGCTCGGATTTGAAATCTGCTTGCGGCATTCAATTCCTCTAGTCATTTCACTTCGGATACACTTCTGTTTAACAACAGAGTACAATTCTGGCACTTAGAATGCTGGAAGATAGGTTTTTCGCTATAACTGCGATTTCCTGGCGAACGGAGGCTCGGATTTGAAATCTGCTTGCGACATTCGATTCCTCTAGTCATTTCACTTCGGATACACTTCTGTTTAACAACAGAGTACGATTCTGGCAGTTAGAATGCTGGAAGATAGGTTTTTCGTTATAACAGCGATATTCTGCCGAACGGAGGCTCGGATTTGAATTTTGCTTGCGGCATTCGATTCCTCTATTCATTTCACTCCGGATACACTTCTGTTTCATAACAGAGTACGATTGTGGCAGTTAGAATGCTGGAAGATAGGTTTTTCGTTATAACTGCGATTTCCTGCCGAACGGAGGCTCGGATTTGATATCTGCTTGCGACATTCGATTCCTTTAGTCATTTCACTTCGGATACACTTCTGTTTAACAACAGAGTACGATTGTGGCAGTTAGAATGCTGGAAGACAGGTTTTTCGCTATAACTGCGATTTTCTGCCGAACGGAGGCTCGGATTTGAAATCTGCTTGCGACATTCGATTCCTCTATTCATTTCACTTCGGATACACTTCTGTTTAACAACAGAGTACGATTGTGGCAGTTAGAATGCTGGAAGACAGGTTTTTCGCTATAACTGCGATTTTCTGCCGAACGGAGGCTCGGATTTGAATTTTGCTTGCGGCATTCGATTCCTCTATTCATTTCACTTCGGATACACTTCTGTTCAACAACAGAGTACGATTCTGGCAGATAGAATGCTGGAAGATAGGTTTTTCGTTATAACTGCGATTTCCTGCCGAACGGAGGCTCGGATTTGAAATCTGCTTGCGGCATTCAATTCCTCTAGTCATTTCACTTCGGATACACTTCTGTTTAACAACAGAGTACAATTCTGGCACTTAGAATGCTGGAAGATATGTTTTTCGCTATAACTGCGATTTCCTGGCGAACGGAGGCTCGGATTTGAAATCTGCTTGCGACATTCGATTCCTCTAGTCATTTCACTTCGGATACACTTCTGTTTAACAACAGAGTACGATTCTGGCAGTTAGAATGCTCGAAGACAGGTTTTTCGTTATAACAGCGATTTCCTGGCGGACGGAGGCTCGGAGTTGAGATCTGCTTGCGGCATTCAATTCCTCTAGTCATTTCACTTCGGATACACTTCTGTTCAACAACAGAGTACGATTGTGGCAGTTAGAATGCTGGAAGACAGGTTTTTCGCTATAACTGCGATTTCCTGCCGAACGGAGGCTCGGATTTGAAATCTGCTTGCGACATTCGATTCCTCTAGTCATTTCACTTCGGATACACTTCTGTTCAACAACAGAGTACGATTCTAGGATTTAGAATGCTGGAAGATAGGTTTTTCGTTATAACAGCGATTTCCTGGCGAACGGAGGTTCGGAGTTGAGATCTGCTTGCGGCATTCAATTCCTCTAGTCATTTCACTTCGGATACACTTCTGTTCAACAACAGAGTACGATTGTGGCAGTTAGAATGCTGGAAGACAGGTTTTTCGCTATAACTGCGATTTCCTGCCGAACGGAGGCTCGGATTTGAAATCTGCTTGCGACATTCGATTCCTCTATTCATTTCACTTCGGATACACTTCTGTTTAACAACAGAGTACTATTCTGGCAGATAGAATGCTGGAAGATAGGTTTTTCGTTATAACTGCGATTTCCTGCCGAACGGAGGCTCGGATTTGAAATCTGCTTGCGGCATTCAATTCCTCTAGTCATTTCACTTCGGATACACTTCTGTTTAACAACAGAGTACAATTCTGGCACTTAGAATGCTGGAAGATAGGTTTTTCGCTATAACTGCGATTTCCTGGCGAACGGAGGCTCGGATTTGAAATCTGCTTGCGACATTCGATTCCTCTATTCATTTCACTTCGGATACACTTCTGTTCAACAACAGAGTACGATTGTGGCAGTTAGAATGCTGGAAGATATGTTTTTCGTTATAACTGCGATTTTCTGCCGAACGGGGGCTCGAATTTGAATTTTGCTTGCGGCATTCGATTCCTCTATTCATTTCACTTCGGATACACTTCTGTTTCATAACAGAGTACGATTGTGGCAGTTAGAATGCTGGAAGATAGGTTTTTCGTTATAACTGCGATTTCCTGCCGAACGGAGGCTCGGATTTGATATCTGCTTGCGACATTCGATTCCTTTAGTCATTTCACTTCGGATACACTTCTGTTTAACAACAGAGTACGATTGTGGCAGTTAGAATGCTGGAAGATAGGTTTTTCGTTATAACTGCGATTTTCTGCCGAACGGAGGCTCGGATTTGAAATCTGCTTGCGACATTCGATTCCTCTATTCATTTCACTTCGGATACACTTCTGTTTAACAACAGAGTACGATTGTGGCAGTTAGAATGCTGGAAGACAGGTTTTTCGCTATAACTGCGATTTTCTGCCGAACGGAGGCTCGGATTTGAATTTTGCTTGCGGCATTCGATTCCTCTATTCATTTCACTTCGGATACACTTCTGTTCAACAACAGAGTACGATTGTGGCAGTTAGAATGCTGGAAGACAGGTTTTTCGTTATAACAGCGATTTCCTGCCGAACGGAGGCTCGGATTTGAAATCTGCTTGCGACATTCGATTCCTTTAGTCATTTCACTTCGGATACACTTCTGTTTAACAACAGAGTACGATTCTGGCAGTTAGAATGCTGGAAGATAGGTTTTTCGTTATAACAGCGATATTCTGCCGAACGGAGGCTCGGATTTGAATTTTGCTTGCGGCATTCGATTCCTCTATTCATTTCACTCCGGATACACTTCTGTTTCATAACAGAGTACGATTGTGGCAGTTAGAATGCTGGAAGATAGGTTTTTCGTTATAACTGCGATTTCCTGCCGAACGGAGGCTCGGATTTGAAATCTGCTTGCGACATTCGATTCCTTTAGTCATTTCACTTCGGATACACTTCTGTTTAACAACAGAGTACGATTGTGGCAGTTAGAATGCTGGAAGACAGGTTTTTCGCTATAACTGCGATTTTCTGCCGAACGGAGGCTCGGATTTGAAATCTGCTTGCGACATTCGATTCCTCTATTCATTTCACTTCGGATACACTTCTGTTTAACAACAGAGTACGATTGTGGCAGTTAGAATGCTGGAAGACAGGTTTTTCGCTATAACTGCGATTTTCTGCCGAACGGAGGCTCGGATTTGAATTTTGCTTGCGGCATTCGATTCCTCTATTCATTTCACTTCGGATACACTTCTGTTCAACAACAGAGTACGATTCTGGCAGATAGAATGCTGGAAGATAGGTTTTTCGTTATAACTGCGATTTCCTGCCGAACGGAGGCTCGGATTTGAAATCTGCTTGCGGCATTCAATTCCTCTAGTCATTTCACTTCGGATACACTTCTGTTTAACAACAGAGTACAATTCTGGCACTTAGAATGCTGGAAGATATGTTTTTCGCTATAACTGCGATTTCCTGCCGAACGGAGGCTCGGATTTGAAATCTGCTTGCGACATTCGATTCCTCTAGTCATTTCACTTCGGATACACTTCTGTTTAACAACAGAGTACGATTCTGGCAGTTAGAATGCTCGAAGACAGGTTTTTCGTTATAACAGCGATTTCCTGGCGGACGGAGGCTCGGAGTTGAGATCTGCTTGCGGCATTCAATTCCTCTAGTCATTTCACTTCGGATACACTTCTGTTCAACAACAGAGTACGATTGTGGCAGTTAGAATGCTGGAAGACAGGTTTTTCGCTATAACTGCGATTTCCTGCCGAACGGAGGCTCGGATTTGAAATCTGCTTGCGACATTCGATTCCTCTAGTCATTTCACTTCGGATACACTTCTGTTCAACAACAGAGTACGATTCTAGGATTTAGAATGCTGGAAGATAGGTTTTTCGTTATAACAGCGATTTCCTGGCGAACGGAGGTTCGGAGTTGAGATCTGCTTGCGGCATTCAATTCCTCTAGTCATTTCACTTCGGATACACTTCTGTTCAACAACAGAGTACGATTGTGGCAGTTAGAATGCTGGAAGACAGGTTTTTCGCTATAACTGCGATTTCCTGCCGAACGGAGGCTCGGATTTGAAATCTGCTTGCGACATTCGATTCCTCTATTCATTTCACTTCGGATACACTTCTGTTTAACAACAGAGTACTATTCTGGCAGATAGAATGCTGGAAGATAGGTTTTTCGTTATAACTGCGATTTCCTGCCGAACGGAGGCTCGGATTTGAAATCTGCTTGCGGCATTCAATTCCTCTAGTCATTTCACTTCGGATACACTTCTGTTTAACAACAGAGTACAATTCTGGCACTTAGAATGCTGGAAGATAGGTTTTTCGCTATAACTGCGATTTCCTGGCGAACGGAGGCTCGGATTTGAAATCTGCTTGCGACATTCGATTCCTCTAGTCATTTCACTTCGGATACACTTCTGTTTAACAACAGAGTACGATTCTGGCAGTTAGAATGCTCGAAGAGAGGTTTTTCGTTATAACAGCGATTTCCTGGCGGACGGAGGCTCGGAGTTGATATCTGCTTGCGGCATTCGATTCCTCTAGTCATTTCACTTCGGATACACTTCTGTTCAACAACAGAGTACGATTGTGGCAGTTAGAATGCTGGAAGACAGGTTTTTCGCTATAACTGCGATTTCCTGCCGAACGGAGGCTCGGATTTGAAATCTGCTTGCGACATTCGATTCCTCTAGTCATTTCACTTCGGATACACTTCTGTTCAACAACAGAGTACGATTCTAGGATTTAGAATGCTGGAAGATAGGTTTTTCGTTATAACAGCGATTTCCTGGCGAACGGAGGCTCGGATTTGAAATCGGCTTGCGACATTCGATTCCTCTAGTCATTTCACTTCGGATACACTTCTGTTTAACAACAGAGTACAATTCTGGCACTTAGAATGCTGGACGATAGGTTTTTCGCTATAACTGCGATTTCCTGGCGAACGGAGGCTCGGATTTGAAATCTGCTTGCGGCATTCAATTCCTCTAGTCATTTCACTTCGGATACACTTCTGTTCAACAACAGAGTACGATTGTGGCAGTTAGAATGCTGGAAGACAGGTTTTTCGCTATAACTGCGATTTCCTGCCGAACGGAGGCTCGGATTTGAAATCTGCTTGCGACATTCGATTCCTCTAGTCATTTCACTTCGGATACACTTCTGTTCAACAACAGAGTACGATTCTGGCAGTTAGAATGCTCGAAGACAGGTTTTTCGCTATAACTGCGATTTCCTGCCGAACGGAGGCTCGGATTTGAAATCAGCTTGCGCCATTCGATTCCTTTAGTAATTTCACTTCGGATACACTTCTGTTCAACAACAGAGTACGATTGTGGAAGTTAGAATGCTGGAAGATATGTTTTTCGTTATAACTGCGATTTCCTGCCGAACGGAGGCTCGGATTTGAAATCCGCTTGCGACATTCGATTCCTTTAGTCATTTCACTTCGGATACACTTCTGTTTAACAACAGAGTACGATTGTGGCAGTTAGAATGCTGGAAGACAGGTTTTTCGCTATAACTGCGATTTCCTGCCGAACGGAGGCTCGGATTTGAAATCTGCTTGCGACATTCGATTCCTCTAGTCATTTCACTTCGGATACACTTCTGTTCAACAACAGAGTACGATTCTAGGATTTAGAATGCTGGAAGATAGGTTTTTCGTTATAACAGCGATTTCCTGGCGAACGGAGGTTCGGAGTTGAGATCTGCTTGCGGCATTCAATTCCTCTAGTCATTTCACTTCGGATACACTTCTGTTCAACAACAGAGTACGATTGTGGCAGTTAGAATGCTGGAAGACAGGTTTTTCGCTATAACTGCGATTTCCTGCCGAACGGAGGCTCGGATTTGAAATCTGCTTGCGACATTCGATTCCTCTATTCATTTCACTTCGGATACACTTCTGTTTAACAACAGAGTACGATTCTGGCAGATAGAATGCTGGAAGATAGGTTTTTCGTTATAACTGCGATTTCCTGCCGAACGGAGGCTCGGATTTGAAATCTGCTTTGGGCATTCAATTCCTCTAGTCATTTCACTTCGGATACACTTCTGTTTAACAACAGAGTACGATTGTGGCAGTTAGAATGCTGGAAGACAGGTTTTTCGCTATAACTGCGATTTTGTGCCGAACAGAGGCTCGGATTTGAATTTTGCTTGCGGCATTCGATTCCTCTATTCATTTCACTTCGGATACACTTCTGTTCAACAACAGAGTACGATTGTGGCAGTTAGAATGCTGGAAGATATGTTTTTCGTTATAACTGCGATTTTCTGCCGAACGGAGGCTCGAATTTGAATTTTGCTTGCGGCATTCGATTCCTCTATTCATTTCACTTCGGATACACTTCTGTTTAACAACAGAGTACGATTCTGGCAGTTAGAATGCTGAAAGATAGGTTTTTCGTTATAACAGCGATTTCCTGCCGAACGGAGGCTCGGATTTGAAATCTGCTTGCGACATTCGATTCCTTTAGTCATTTCACTTCGGATACACTTCTGTTTAACAACAGAGTACGATTCTGGCAGTTAGAATGCTGGAAGATAGGTTTTTCGTTATAACAGCGATATTCTGCCGAACGGAGGCTCGGATTTGATATCTGCTTGCGACATTCGATTCCTTTAGTCATTTCACTTCGGATACACTTCTGTTTAACAACAGAGTACGATTGTGGCAGTTAGAATGCTGGAAGATATGTTTTTCGTTATAACTGCGATTTTCTGCCGAACGGAGGCTCGAATTTGAATTTTGCTTGCGGCATTCGATTCCTCTATTCATTTCACTTCGGATACACTTCTGTTTAACAACAGAGTACGATTCTGGCAGATAGAATGCTGGAAGATAGGTTTTTCGTTATAACTGCGATTTCCTGCCGAACGGAGGCTCGGATTTGAAATCTGCTTGCGGCATTCAATTCCTCTAGTCATTTCACTTCGGATACACTTCTGTTTAACAACAGAGTACAATTCTGGCACTTAGAATGCTGGAAGATAGGTTTTTCGCTATAACTGCGATTTCCTGGCGAACGGAGGCTCGGATTTGAAATCTGCTTGCGACATTCGATTCCTCTAGTCATTTCACTTCGGATACACTTCTGTTTAACAACAGAGTACGATTCTGGCAGTTAGAATGCTCGAAGACAGGTTTTTCGTTATAACAGCGATTTCCTGGCGGACGGAGGCTCGGAGTTGATATCTGCTTGCGGCATTCGATTCCTCTAGTCATTTCACTTCGGATACACTTCTGTTCAACAACAGAGTACGATTGTGGCAGTTAGAATGCTGGAAGACAGGTTTTTCGCTATAACTGCGATTTCCTGCCGAATGGAGGCTCGGATTTGAAATCTGCTTGCGACATTCGATTCCTCTAGTCATTTCACTTCGGATACACTTCTGTTCAACAACAGAGTACGATTCTAGGATTTAGAATGCTGGAAGATAGGTTTTTCGTTATAACAGCGATTTCCTGGCGAACGGAGGCTCGGATTTGAAATCGGCTTGCGACATTCGATTCCTCTAGTCATTTCACTTCGGATACACTTCTGTTTAACAACAGAGTACAATTCTGGCACTTAGAATGCTGGACGATAGGTTTTTCGCTATAACTGCGATTTCCTGGCGAACGGAGGCTCGGATTTGAAATCTGCTTGCGGCATTCAATTCCTCTAGTCATTTCACTTCGGATACACTTCTGTTCAACAACAGAGTACGATTGTGGCAGTTAGAATGCTGGAAGACAGGTTTTTCGCTATAACTGCGATTTCCTGCCGAACGGAGGCTCGGATTTGAAATCTGCTTGCGACATTCGATTCCTCTAGTCATTTCACTTCGGATACACTTCTGTTCAACAACAGAGTACGATTCTGGCAGTTAGAATGCTCGAAGACAGGTTTTTCGCTATAACTGCGATTTCCTGCCGAACGGAGGCTCGGATTTGAAATCAGCTTGCGCCATTCGATTCCTTTAGTCATTTCACTTCGGATACACTTCTGTTCAACAACAGAGTACGATTGTGGCAGTTAGAATGCTGGAAGATATGTTTTTCGTTATAACTGCGATTTCCTGCCGAACGGAGGCTCGGATTTGAAATCCGCTTGCGACATTCGATTCCTTTAGTCATTTCACTTCGGATACACTTCTGTTTAACAACAGAGTACGATTGTGGCAGTTAGAATGCTGGAAGACAGGTTTTTCGCTATAACTGCGATTTCCTGCCGAACGGAGGCTCGGATTTGAAATCTGCTTGCGACATTCGATTCCTCTAGTCATTTCACTTCGGATACACTTCTGTTCAACAACAGAGTACGATTCTAGGATTTAGAATGCTGGAAGATAGGTTTTTCGTTATAACAGCGATTTCCTGGCGAACGGAGGTTCGGAGTTGAGATCTGCTTGCGGCATTCAATTCCTCTAGTCATTTCACTTCGGATACACTTCTGTTCAACAACAGAGTACGATTGTGGCAGTTAGAATGCTGGAAGACAGGTTTTTCGCTATAACTGCGATTTCCTGCCGAACGGAGGCTCGGATTTGAAATCTGCTTGCGACATTCGATTCCTCTATTCATTTCACTTCGGATACACTTCTGTTTAACAACAGAGTACGATTCTGGCAGATAGAATGCTGGAAGATAGGTTTTTCGTTATAACTGCGATTTCCTGCCGAACGGAGGCTCGGATTTGAAATCTGCTTGCGGCATTCAATTCCTCTAGTCATTTCACTTCGGATACACTTCTGTTTAACAACAGAGTACAATTCTGGCACTTAGAATGCTGGAAGATAGGTTTTTCGCTATAACTGCGATTTCCTGGCGAACGGAGGCTCGGATTTGAAATCTGCTTGCGACATTCGATTCCTCTAGTCATTTCACTTCGGATACACTTCTGTTTAACAACAGAGTACGATTCTGGCAGTTAGAATGCTCGAAGACAGGTTTTTCGTTATAACAGCGATTTCCTGGCGGACGGAGGCTCGGAGTTGATATCTGCTTGCGGCATTCGATTCCTCTAGTCATTTCACTTCGAATACACTTCTGTTCAACAACAGAGTACGATTGTGGCAGTTAGAATGCTGGAAGACAGGTTTTTCGCTATAACTGCGATTTCCTGCCGAACGGAGGCTCGGATTTGAAATCTGCTTGCGACATTCGATTCCTCTAGTCATTTCACTTCGGATACACTTCTGTTCAACAACAGAGTACGATTCTAGGATTTAGAATGCTGGAAGATAGGTTTTTCGTTATAACAGCGATTTCCTGGTGAACGGAGGCTCGGATTTGAAATCGGCTTGCGACATTCGATTCCTCTAGTCATTTCACTTCGGATACACTTCTGTTTAACAACAGAGTACAATTCTGGCACTTAGAATGCTGGAAGATAGGTTTTTCGCTATAACTGCGATTTCCTGGCGAACGGAGGCTCGGATTTGAAATCTGCTTGCGGCATTCAATTCCTCTAGTCATTTCCCTTCGGATACACTTCTGTTTAACAACAGAGTACAATTCTGGCACTTAGAATGCTGGAAGATAGGTTTTTCGCTATAACTGCGATTTCCTGGCGAACGGAGGCTCGGATTTGAAATCTGCTTGCGACATTCGATTCCTCTAGTCATTTCACTTCGGATACACTTCTGTTCAACAACAGAGTACGATTCTGGCAGTTAGAATGCTCGAAGACAGGTTTTTCGTTATAACAGCGATTTCCTGGCGGACGGAGGCTCGGAGTTGATATCTGCTTGCGGCATTTGATTCCTCTAGTCATTTCACTTCGGATACACTTCTGTTCAACAACAGAGTACGATTCTAGGATTTAGAATGCTGGAAGATAGGTTTTTCGTTATAACAGCGATTTCCTGGCGAACGGAGGTTCGGAGTTGAGATCTGCTTGCGGCATTCAATTCCTCTAGTCATTTCACTTCGGATACACTTCTGTTCAACAACAGAGTACGATTGTGGCAGTTAGAATGCTGGAAGACAGGTTTTTCGCTATAACTGCGATTTCCTGCCGAACGGAGGCTCGGATTTGAAATCTGCTTGCGACATTCGATTCCTCTATTCATTTCACTTCGGATACACTTCTGTTTAACAACAGAGTACGATTCTGGCAGATAGAATGCTGGAAGATAGGTTTTTCGTTATAACTGCGATTTCCTGCCGAACGGAGGCTCGGATTTGAAATCTGCTTGCGGCATTCAATTCCTCTAGTCATTTCACTTCGGATACACTTCTGTTTAACAACAGAGTACGATTGTGGCAGTTAGAATGCTGGAAGACAGGTTTTTCGCTATAACTGCGATTTTGTGCCGAACAGAGGCTCGGATTTGAATTTTGCTTGCGGCATTCGATTCCTCTATTCATTTCACTTCGGATACACTTCTGTTCAACAACAGAGTACGATTGTGGCAGTTAGAATGCTGGAAGATATGTTTTTCGTTATAACTGCGATTTTCTGCCGAACGGAGGCTCGAATTTGAATTTTGCTTGCGGCATTCGATTCCTCTATTCATTTCACTTCGGATACACTTCTGTTTAACAACAGAGTACGATTCTGGCAGTTAGAATGCTGAAAGATAGGTTTTTCGTTATAACAGCGATTTCCTGCCGAACGGAGGCTCGGATTTGAAATCTGCTTGCGACATTCGATTCCTTTAGTCATTTCACTTCGGATACACTTCTGTTTAACAACAGAGTACGATTCTGGCAGTTAGAATGCTGGAAGATAGGTTTTTCGTTATAACAGCGATATTCTGCCGAACGGAGGCTCGGATTTGATATCTGCTTGCGACATTCGATTCCTTTAGTCATTTCACTTCGGATACACTTCTGTTTAACAACAGAGTACGATTGTGGCAGTTAGAATGCTGGAAGATATGTTTTTCGTTATAACTGCGATTTTCTGCCGAACGGAGGCTCGAATTTGAATTTTGCTTGCGGCATTCGATTCCTCTATTCATTTCACTTCGGATACACTTCTGTTTAACAACAGAGTACGATTCTGGCAGATAGAATGCTGGAAGATAGGTTTTTCGTTATAACTGCGATTTCCTGCCGAACGGAGGCTCGGATTTGAAATCTGCTTGCGGCATTCAATTCCTCTAGTCATTTCACTTCGGATACACTTCTGTTTAACAACAGAGTACAATTCTGGCACTTAGAATGCTGGAAGATAGGTTTTTCGCTATAACTGCGATTTCCTGGCGAACGGAGGCTCGGATTTGAAATCTGCTTGCGACATTCGATTCCTCTAGTCATTTCACTTCGGATACACTTCTGTTTAACAACAGAGTACGATTCTGGCAGTTAGAATGCTCGAAGACAGGTTTTTCGTTATAACAGCGATTTCCTGGCGGACGGAGGCTCGGAGTTGATATCTGCTTGCGGCATTCGATTCCTCTAGTCATTTCACTTCGGATACACTTCTGTTCAACAACAGAGTACGATTGTGGCAGTTAGAATGCTGGAAGACAGGTTTTTCGCTATAACTGCGATTTCCTGCCGAATGGAGGCTCGGATTTGAAATCTGCTTGCGACATTTGATTCCTCTAGTCATTTCACTTCGGATACACTTCTGTTCAACAACAGAGTACGATTCTAGGATTTAGAATGCTGGAAGATAGGTTTTTCGTTATAACAGCGATTTCCTGGCGAACGGAGGCTCGGATTTGAAATCGGCTTGCGACATTCGATTCCTCTAGTCATTTCACTTCGGATACACTTCTGTTTAACAACAGAGTACAATTCTGGCACTTAGAATGCTGGACGATAGGTTTTTCGCTATAACTGCGATTTCCTGGCGAACGGAGGCTCGGATTTGAAATCTGCTTGCGGCATTCAATTCCTCTAGTCATTTCACTTCGGATACACTTCTGTTCAACAACAGAGTACGATTGTGGCAGTTAGAATGCTGGAAGACAGGTTTTTCGCTATAACTGCGATTTCCTGCCGAACGGAGGCTCGGATTTGAAATCTGCTTGCGACATTCGATTCCTCTAGTCATTTCACTTCGGATACACTTCTGTTCAACAACAGAGTACGATTCTGGCAGTTAGAATGCTCGAAGACAGGTTTTTCGCTATAACTGCGATTTCCTGCCGAACGGAGGCTCGGATTTGAAATCAGCTTGCGCCATTCGATTCCTTTAGTCATTTCACTTCGGATACACTTCTGTTCAACAACAGAGTACGATTGTGGCAGTTAGAATGCTGGAAGATTTGTTTTTCGTTATAACTGCGATTTCCTGCCGAACGGAGGCTCGGATTTGAAATCCGCTTGCGACATTCGATTCCTTTAGTCATTTCACTTCGGATACACTTCTGTTTAACAACAGAGTACGATTGTGGCAGTTAGAATGCTGGAAGACAGGTTTTTCGCTATAACTGCGATTTCCTGCCGAACGGAGGCTCGGATTTGAAATCTGCTTGCGACATTCGATTCCTCTAGTCATTTCACTTCGGATACACTTCTGTTCAACAACAGAGTACGATTCTAGGATTTAGAATGCTGGAAGATAGGTTTTTCGTTATAACAGCGATTTCCTGGCGAACGGAGGTTCGGAGTTGAGATCTGCTTGCGGCATTCAATTCCTCTAGTCATTTCACTTCGGATACACTTCTGTTCAACAACAGAGTACGATTGTGGCAGTTAGAATGCTGGAAGACAGGTTTTTCGCTATAACTGCGATTTCCTGCCGAACGGAGGCTCGGATTTGAAATCTGCTTGCGACATTCGATTCCTCTATTCATTTCACTTCGGATACACTTCTGTTTAACAACAGAGTACGATTCTGGCAGATAGAATGCTGGAAGATAGGTTTTTCGTTATAACTGCGATTTCCTGCCGAACGGAGGCTCGGATTTGAAATCTGCTTGCGGCATTCAATTCCTCTAGTCATTTCACTTCGGATACACTTCTGTTTAACAACAGAGTACAATTCTGGCACTTAGAATGCTGGAAGATAGGTTTTTCGCTATAACTGCGATTTCCTGGCGAACGGAGGCTCGGATTTGAAATCTGCTTGCGACATTCGATTCCTCTAGTCATTTCACTTCGGATACACTTCTGTTTAACAACAGAGTACGATTCTGGCAGTTAGAATGCTCGAAGACAGGTTTTTCGTTATAACAGCGATTTCCTGGCGGACGGAGGCTCGGAGTTGATATCTGCTTGCGGCATTCGATTCCTCTAGTCATTTCACTTCGGATACACTTCTGTTCAACAACAGAGTACGATTGTGGCAGTTAGAATGCTGGAAGACAGGTTTTTCGCTATAACTGCGATTTCCTGCCGAACGGAGGCTCGGATTTGAAATCTGCTTGCGACATTCGATTCCTCTAGTCATTTCACTTCGGATACACTTCTGTTCAACAACAGAGTACGATTCTAGGATTTAGAATGCTGGAAGATAGGTTTTTCGTTATAACAGCGATTTCCTGGTGAACGGAGGCTCGGATTTGAAATCGGCTTGCGACATTCGATTCCTCTAGTCATTTCACTTCGGATACACTTCTGTTTAACAACAGAGTACAATTCTGGCACTTAGAATGCTGGAAGATAGGTTTTTCGCTATAACTGCGATTTCCTGGCGAACGGAGGCTCGGATTTGAAATCTGCTTGCGGCATTCAATTCCTCTAGTCATTTCCCTTCGGATACACTTCTGTTTAACAACAGAGTACAATTCTGGCACTTAGAATGCTGGAAGATAGGTTTTTCGCTATAACTGCGATTTCCTGGCGAACGGAGGCTCGGATTTGAAATCTGCTTGCGACATTCGATTCCTCTAGTCATTTCACTTCGGATACACTTCTGTTCAACAACAGAGTACGATTCTGGCAGTTAGAATGCTCGAAGACAGGTTTTTCGTTATAACAGCGATTTCCTGGCGGACGGAGGCTCGGAGTTGATATCTGCTTGCGGCATTTGATTCCTCTAGTCATTTCACTTCGGATACACTTCTGTTCAACAACAGAGTACGATTGTGGCAGTTAGAATGCTGGAAGACAGGTTTTTCGCTATAACTGCGATTTCCTGCCGAACGGAGGCTCGGATTTGAAATCTGCTTGCGACATTCGATTCCTCTAGTCATTTCACTTCGGATACACTTCTGTTCAACAACAGAGTACGATTCTAGGATTTAGAATGCTGGAAGATAGGTTTTTCGTTATAACAGCGATTTCCTGGCGAACGGAGGCTCGGATTTGAAATCGGCTTGCGACATTCGATTCCTCTAGTCATTTCACTTCGGATACACTTCTGTTTAACAACAGAGTACAATTCTGGCACTTAGAATGCTGGACGATAGGTTTTTCGCTATAACTGCGATTTCCTGGCGAACGGAGGCTCGGATTTGAAATCTGCTTGCGGCATTCAATTCCTCTAGTCATTTCACTTCGGATACACTTCTGTTCAACAACAGAGTACGATTCTAGGATTTAGAATGCTGGAAGATAGGTTTTTCGTTATAACAGCGATTTCCTGGCGAACGGAGGTTCGGAGTTGAGATCTGCTTGCGGCATTCAATTCCTCTAGTCATTTCACTTCGGATACACTTCTGTTCAACAACAGAGTACGATTGTGGCAGTTAGAATGCTGGAAGACAGGTTTTTCGCTATAACTGCGATTTCCTGCCGAACGGAGGCTCGGATTTGAAATCTGCTTGCGACATTCGATTCCTCTAGTCATTTCACTTCGGATACACTTCTGTTTAACAACAGAGTACAATTCTGGCACTTAGAATGCTGGAAGATAGGTTTTTCGCTATAACTGCGATTTCCTGCCGAACGGAGGCTCGGATTTGAAATCTGCTTGCGACATTCGATTCCTCTAGTCATTTCACTTCGGATACACTTCTGTTCAACAACAGAGTACGATTCTAGGATTTAGAATGCTGGAAGATAGGTTTTTCGTTATAACAGCGATTTCCTGGCGAACGGAGGCTCGGATTTGAAATCGGCTTGCGACATTCGATTCCTCTAGTCATTTCACTTCGGATACACTTCTGTTTAACAACAGAGTACAATTCTGGCACTTAGAATGCTGGAAGATAGGTTTTTCGCTATAACTGCGATTTCCTGGCGAACGGAGGCTCGGATTTGAAATCTGCTTGCGACATTCGATTCCTCTAGTCATTTCACTTCGGATACACTTCTGTTTAACAACAGAGTACGATTCTGGCAGTTAGAATGCTCGAAGACACGTTTTTCGTTATAACAGCGATTTCCTGGCGGACGGAGGCTCGGAGTTGATATCTGCTTGCGGCATTCGATTCCTCTAGTCATTTCACTTCGGATACACTTCTGTTCAACAACAGAGTACGATTGTGGCAGTTAGAATGCTGGAAGACAGGTTTTTCGCTATAACTGCGATTTCCTGCCGAACGGAGGCTCGGATTTGAAATCTGCTTGCGACATTCGATTCCTCTAGTCATTTCACTTCGGATACACTTCTGTTCAACAACAGAGTACGATTCTAGGATTTAGAATGCTGGAAGATAGGTTTTTCGTTATAACAGCGATTTCCTGGCGAACGGAGGCTCGGATTTGAAATCGGCTTGCGACATTCGATTCCTCTAGTCATTTCACTTCGGATACAATTCTGTTTAACAACAGTGTACAATTCTGGCACTTAGAATGCTGGAAGATAGGTTTTTCGCTATAACTGCGATTTCCTGGCGAACGGAGGCTCGGATTTGAAATCTGCTTGCGGCATTCAATTCCTCTAGTCATTTCACTTCGGATACACTTCTGTTTAACAACAGAGTACAATTCTGGCACTTAGAATGCTGGAAGATAGGTTTTTCGCTATAACTGCGATTTCCTGGCGAACGGAGGCTCGGATTTGAAATCTGCTTGCGACATTCGATTCCTCTAGTCATTTCACTTCGGATACACTTCTGTTTAACAACAGAGTACGATTCTGGCAGTTAGAATGCTCGAAGACACGTTTTTCGTTATAACAGCGATTTCCTGGCGGACGGAGGCTCGGAGTTGATATCTGCTTGCGGCATTCGATTCCTCTAGTCATTTCACTTCGGATACACTTCTGTTCAACAACAGAGTACGATTGTGGCAGTTAGAATGCTGGAAGACAGGTTTTTCGCTATAACTGCGATTTCCTGCCGAACGGAGGCTCGGATTTGAAATCTGCTTGCGACATTCGATTCCTCTAGTCATTTCACTTCGGATACACTTCTGTTCAACAACAGAGTACGATTCTGGCAGTTAGAATGCTCGAAGACAGGTTTTTCGCTATAACTGCGATTTCCTGCCGAACGGAGGCTCGGATTTGAAATCAGCTTGCGACATTCGATTCCTTTAGTCATTTCACTTCGGATACACTTCTGTTCAACAACAGAGTACGATTGTGGCAGTTAGAATGCTGGAAGATATGTTTTTCGTTATAACTGCGATTTCCTGCCGAACGGAGGCTCGGATTTGAAATCCGCTTGCGACATTCGATTCCTTTAGTCATTTCACTTCGGATACACTTCTGTTTAACAACAGAGTACGATTGTGGCAGTTAGAATGCTGGAAGACAGGTTTTTCGCTATAACTGCGATTTCCTGCCGAACGGAGGCTCGGATTTGAAATCTGCTTGCGACATTCGATTCCTCTAGTCATTTCACTTCGGATACACTTCTGTTCAACAACAGAGTACGATTCTAGGATTTAGAATGCTGGAAGATAGGTTTTTCGTTATAACAGCGATTTCCTGGCGAACGGAGGTTCGGAGTTGAGATCTGCTTGCGGCATTCAATTCCTCTAGTCATTTCACTTCGGATACACTTCTGTTCAACAACAGAGTACGATTGTGGCAGTTAGAATGCTGGAAGACAGGTTTTTCGCTATAACTGCGATTTCCTGCCGAACGGAGGCTCGGATTTGAAATCTGCTTGCGACATTCGATTCCTCTATTCATTTCACTTCGGATACACTTCTGTTTAACAACAGAGTACGATTCTGGCAGATAGAATGCTGGAAGATAGGTTTTTCGTTATAACTGCGATTTCCTGCCGAACGGAGGCTCGGATTTGAACTCTGCTTGCGACATTCGATTCCTTTAGTCATTTCACTTCGGATACACTTCTGTTCAACAACAGAGTACGATTGTGGCAGTTAGAATGCTGGAAGATATGTTTTTCGTTATAACTGCGATTTTCTGCCGAACGGAGGCTCGGATTTGAAATCTGCTTGCGACATTCGATTCCTCTATTCATTTCACTTCGGATACACTTCTGTTTAACAAACAGAGTACGATTGTGGCAGTTAGAATGCTGCAAGATAGGTTTTTCGTTATAACTGCGATTACCTGCCGAACGGAGGCTCGGATTTGAAATCTCCTTGCGACATTCGATTCCTCTATTCATTTCACTTCGGATACACTTCTGTTTAACAACAGAGTACGATTCTGGCAGTTCGAATGCTGGAAGATAGGTTTTTCGTTATAACTGCGATTTCCTGCCGAACGGAGGCTCGGATTTGAAATCTGCTTGCGACATTCGATTCCTTTAGTCATTTCACTTCGGATACACTTCTGTTTAACAACAGAGTACGATTGTGGCAGTTAGAATGCTGGAAGACAGGTTTTTCGCTATAACTGCGATTTTCTGCCGAACGGAGGCTCGGATTTGAATTTTGATTGCGGCATTCGATTCCTCTATTCATTTCACTTCGGATACACTTCTGTTCAACAACAGAGTACGATTGTGGCAGTTAGAATGCTGGAAGATATGTTTTTCGTTATAACTGCGATTTTCTGCCGAACGGAGGCTCGGATTTGAATTTTGATTGCGGCATTCGATTCCTCTATTCATTTCACTTCGGATACACTTCTGTTCAACAACAGAGTACGATTGTGGCAGTTAGAATGCTGGAAGATATGTTTTTCGTTATAACTGCGATTTTCTGCCGAACGGAGGCTCGGATTTGAAATCTGCTTGCGACATTCGATTCCTCTATTCATTTCACTTCGGATACACTTCTGTTTAACAAACAGAGTACGATTGTGGCAGTTAGAATGCTGCAAGATAGGTTTTTCGTTATAACTGCGATTTCCTGCCGAACGGAGGCTCGGATTTGAAATCTGCTTGCGACATTCGATTCCTCTAGTCATTTCACTTCGGATACACTTCTGTTTAACAACAGAGTACGATTCTGGCAGTTAAAATGCTCGAAGACAGGTTTTTCGTTATAACAGCGATTTCCTGGCGGACGGAGGCTCGAAGTTGATATCTGCTTGCGGCATTCGATTCCTCTAGTCATTTCACTTCGGATACACTTCTGTTTAACAACAGAGTACGATTGTGGCAGTTAGAATGCTGGAAGACAGGTTTTTCGCTATAACTGCGATTTTCTGCCGAACGGAGGCTCGGATTTGAATTTTGATTGCGGCATTCGATTCCTCTATTCATTTCACTTCGGATACACTTCTGTTCAACAACAGAGTACGATTGTGGCAGTTAGAATGCTGGAAGATATGTTTTTCGTTATAACTGCGATTTTCTGCCGAACGGAGGCTCGGATTTGAATTTTGATTGCGGCATTCGATTCCTCTATTCATTTCACTTCGGATACACTTCTGTTCAACAACAGAGTACGATTCTGGCAGTTCGAATGCTGGAAGATAGGTTTTTCGTTATAACTGCGATTTTCTGCCGAACGGAGGCTCGGATTTGAATTTTGATTGCGGCATTCGATTCCTCTATTCATTTCACTTCGGATACACTTCTGTTCAACAACAGAGTACGATTGTGGCAGTTAGAATGCTGGAAGACAGGTTTTTCGCTATAACTGCGATTTCCTGCCGAACGGAGGCTCGGATTTGAAATCTGCTTGCGACATTCGATTCCTCTAGTCATTTCACTTCGGATACACTTCTGTTTAACAACAGAGTACGATTCTGGCAGTTAAAATGCTCGAAGACAGGTTTTTCGTTATAACAGCGATTTCCTGGCGGACGGAGGCTCGAAGTTGATATCTGCTTGCGGCATTCGATTCCTCTAGTCATTTCACTTCGGATACACTTCTGTTTAACAACAGAGTACGATTGTGGCAGTTAGAATGCTGGAAGATAGGTTTTTCGTTATAACTGCGATTTTCTGCCGAACGGAGGCTCGGATTTGAAATCTGCTTGCGACATTCGATTCCTCTATTCATTTCACTTCGGATACACTTCTGTTTAACAAACAGAGTACGATTGTGGCAGTTAGAATGCTGCAAGATAGGTTTTTCGTTATAACTGCGATTTTCTGCCGAACGGAGGCTCGGATTTGAACTCTGCTTGCGACATTCGATTCCTTTAGTCATTTCACTTCGGATACACTTCTGTTCAACAACAGAGTACGATTGTGGCAGTTAGAATGCTGGAAGATATGTTTTTCGTTATAACTGCGATTTTCTGCCGAACGGAGGCTCGGATTTGAAATCTGCTTGCGACATTCGATTCCTCTATTCATTTCACTTCGGATACACTTCTGTTTAACAAACAGAGTACGATTGTGGCAGTTAGAATGCTGCAAGATAGGTTTTTCGTTATAACTGCGATTACCTGCCGAACGGAGGCTCGGATTTGAAATCTCCTTGCGACATTCGATTCCTCTATTCATTTCACTTCGGATACACTTCTGTTTAACAACAGAGTACGATTCTGGCAGTTCGAATGCTGGAAGATAGGTTTTTCGTTATAACTGCGATTTCCTGCCGAACGGAGGCTCGGATTTGAAATCTGCTTGCGACATTCGATTCCTTTAGTCATTTCACTTCGGATACACTTCTGTTTAACAACAGAGTACGATTGTGGCAGTTAGAATGCTGGAAGACAGGTTTTTCGCTATAACTGCGATTTTCTGCCGAACGGAGGCTCGGATTTGAATTTTGATTGCGGCATTCGATTCCTCTATTCATTTCACTTCGGATACACTTCTGTTCAACAACAGAGTACGATTGTGGCAGTTAGAATGCTGGAAGATATGTTTTTCGTTATAACTGCGATTTTCTGCCGAACGGAGGCTCGGATTTGAATTTTGATTGCGGCATTCGATTCCTCTATTCATTTCACTTCGGATACACTTCTGTTCAACAACAGAGTACGATTGTGGCAGTTAGAATGCTGGAAGATATGTTTTTCGTTATAACTGCGATTTTCTGCCGAAGGGAGGCTCGGATTTGAAATCTGCTTGCGACATTCGATTCCTCTATTCATTTCACTTCGGATACACTTCTGTTCAACAACAGAGTACGATTGTGGCAGTTAGAATGCTGGAAGATATGTTTTTCGTTATAACTGCGATTTCCTGCCGAACGGAGGCTCTGATTTGAATTTTGCTTGCGGCATTCGATTCCTCTATTCATTTCACTTCGGATACACTTCTGTTTAACAACAGAGTACGATTCTGGCAGTTCGAATGCTGGAAGATAGGTTTTTCGTTATAACTGCGATTTCCTGCCGAACGGAGGCTCGGATTTGAAATCTGCTTGCGACATTCGATTCCTTTAGTCATTTCACTTCGGATACACTTCTGTTTAACAACAGAGTACGATTGTGGCAGTTAGAATGCTGGAAGACAGGTTTTTCGCTATAACTGCGATTTTCTGCCGAACGGAGGCTCGGATTTGAATTTTGATTGCGGCATTCGATTCCTCTATTCATTTCACTTCGGATACACTTCTGTTCAACAACAGAGTACGATTGTGGCAGTTAGAATGCTGGAAGATATGTTTTTCGTTATAACTGCGATTTTCTGCCGAAGGGAGGCTCGGATTTGAAATCTGCTTGCGACATTCGATTCCTCTATTCATTTCACTTCGGATACACTTCTGTTCAACAACAGAGTACGATTGTGGCAGTTAGAATGCTGGAAGACAGGTTTTTCGCTATAACTGCGATTTTCTGCCGAACGGAGGCTCGGATTTGAATTTTGCTTGCGGCATTCGATTCCTCTATACATTTCACTTCGGATACACTTCTGTTCAACAACAGAGTACGATTGTGGCAGTTAGAATGCTGGAAGATATGTTTTTCGTTATAACTGCGATTTTCTGCCGAACGGAGGCTCGGATTTGAACTCTGCTTGCGACATTCGATTCCTTTAGTCATTTCACTTCGGATACACTTCTGTTCAACAACAGAGTACGATTGTGGCAGTTAGAATGCTGGAAGATATGTTTTTCGTTATAACTGCGATTTTCTGCCGAACGGAGGCTCGGATTTGAAATCTGCTTGCGACATTCGATTCCTCTATTCATTTCACTTCGGATACACTTCTGTTTAACAAACAGAGTACGATTGTGGCAGTTAGAATGCTGCAAGATAGGTTTTTCGTTATAACTGCGATTACCTGCCGAACGGAGGCTCGGATTTGAAATCTCCTTGCGACATTCGATTCCTCTATTCATTTCACTTCGGATACACTTCTGTTTAACAACAGAGTACGATTCTGGCAGTTCGAATGCTGGAAGATAGGTTTTTCGTTATAACTGCGATTTCCTGCCGAACGGAGGCTCGGATTTGAAATCTGCTTGCGACATTCGATTCCTTTAGTCATTTCACTTCGGATACACTTCTGTTTAACAACAGAGTACGATTGTGGCAGTTAGAATGCTGGAAGACAGGTTTTTCGCTATAACTGCGATTTTCTGCCGAACGGAGGCTCGGATTTGAATTTTGATTGCGGCATTCGATTCCTCTATTCATTTCACTTCGGATACACTTCTGTTCAACAACAGAGTACGATTGTGGCAGTTAGAATGCTGGAAGATATGTTTTTCGTTATAACTGCGATTTTCTGCCGAACGGAGGCTCGGATTTGAAATTTGCTTGCGACATTCGATTCCTTTAGTCATTTCACTTCGGATACACTTCTGTTCAACAACAGAGTACGATTGTGGCAGTTAGAATGCTGGAAGACAGGTTTTTCGTTATAACAGCGATTTCCTGCCGAACGGAGGCTCGGATTTGAAATCTGCTTGCGACATTCGATTCCTTTAGTCATTTCACTTCGGATACACTTCTGTTTAACAACAGAGTACGATTCTGGCAGTTAGAATGCTGGAAGATAGGTTTTTCGTTATAACAGCGATATTCTGCCGAACGGAGGCTCGGATTTGAATTTTGCTTGCGGCATTCGATTCCTCTATTCATTTCACTCCGGATACACTTCTGTTTCATAACAGAGTACGATTGTGGCAGTTAGAATGCTGGAAGATAGGTTTTTCGTTATAACTGCGATTTCCTGCCGAACGGAGGCTCGGATTTGATATCTGCTTGCGACATTCGATTCCTTTAGTCATTTCACTTCGGATACACTTCTGTTTAACAACAGAGTACGATTGTGGCAGTTAGAATGCTGGAAGACAGGTTTTTCGCTATAACTGCGATTTTCTGCCGAACAGAGGCTCGGATTTGAATTTTGCTTGCGGCATTCGATTCCTCTATTCATTTCACTTCGGATACACTTCTGTTCAACAACAGAGTACGATTGTGGCAGTTAGAATGCTGGAAGATATGTTTTTCGTTATAACTGCGATTTTCTGCCGAACGGAGGCTCGAATTTGAATTTTGCTTGCGGCATTCGATTCCTCTATTCATTTCACTTCGGATACACTTCTGTTTAACAACAGAGTACGATTCTGGCAGTTAGAATGCTGAAAGATAGGTTTTTCGTTATAACAGCGATTTCCTGCCGAACGGAGGCTCGGATTTGAAATCTGCTTGCGACATTCGATTCCTTTAGTCATTTCACTTCGGATACACTTCTGTTTAACAACAGAGTACGATTCTGGCAGTTAGAATGCTGGAAGATAGGTTTTTCGTTATAACAGCGATATTCTGCCGAACGGAGGCTCGGATTTGATATCTGCTTGCGACATTCGATTCCTTTAGTCATTTCACTTCGGATACACTTCTGTTCAACAACAGAGTACGATTGTGGCAGTTAGAATGCTGGAAGATATGTTTTTCGTTATAACTGCGATTTTCTGCCGAACGGAGGCTCGAATTTGAATTTTGCTTGCGGCATTCGATTCCTCTATTCATTTCACTTCGGATACACTTCTGTTTCATAACAGAGTACGATTGTGGCAGTTAGAATGCTGGAAGATAGGTTTTTCGTTATAACTGCGATTTCCTGCCGAACGGAGGCTCGGATTTGAAATCTGCTTGCGACATTCGATTCCTCTATTCATTTCACTTCGGATACACTTCTGTTCAACAACAGAGTACGATTCTGGCAGTTAGAATGCTGGAAGATAGGTTTTTCGTTATAACTGCGATTTCCTGCCGAACGGAGGCTCTGATTTGAATTTTGCTTGCGGCATTCGATTCGTCTATTCAATTCACTTCCGATACACTTCTGTTTAACAACAGAGTACGATTCTGGCAGTTAGAATGCTGGAAGATAGGTTTTTCGTTATAACAGCGATTTCCTGCCGAACGGAGGCTCGGATTTGAAATCTGCTTGCGACATTCGATTCCTTTAGTCATTTCACTTCGGATACACTTCTGTTTAACAACAGAGTACGATTGTGGCAGTTAGAATGCTGGAAGACAGGTTTTTCGCTATAACTGCGATTTTCTGCCGAACGGAGGCTCGGATTTGAAATTTGCTTGCGACATTCGATTCCTTTAGTCATTTCACTTCGGATACACTTCTGTTTAACAACAGACTACGATTCTGGCAGTTAGAATGCTGGAAGATAGGTTTTTCGTTATAACAGCGATATTCTGCCGAACGGAGGCTCGGATTTGAATTTTGCTTGCGGCATTCGATTCCTCTATTCATTTCACTTCGGATACACTTCTGTTCAACAACAGAGTACGATTGTGGCAGTTAGAATGCTGGAAGATATGTTTTTCGTTATAACTGCGATTTTCTGCCGAACGGAGGCTCGAATTTGAATTTTGCTTGCGGCATTCGATTCCTCTATTCATTTCACTTCGGATACACTTCTGTTTAACAACAGAGTACGATTGTGGCAGTTAGAATGCTGGAAGACAGGTTTTTCGCTATAACTGCGATTTTCTGCCGAACAGAGGCTCGGATTTGAATTTTGCTTGCGGCATTCGATTCCTCTATTCATTTCACTTCGGATACACTTCTGTTCAACAACAGAGTACGATTGTGGCAGTTATAATGATGGAAGATATGTTTTTCGTTATAACTGCGATTTTCTGCCGAACGGAGGCTCGAATTTGAATTTTGCTTGCGGCATTCGATTCCTCTATTCATTTCACTTCGGATACACTTCCGTTTAACAACAGAGTACGATTCTGGCAGTTAGAATGCTGGAAGATAGGTTTTTCGTTATAACTGCGATTTCCTGCCGAACGGAGGCTCGGATTTGAATTTTGCTTGCGGCATTCGATTCCTCTATTCATTTCACTTCGGATACACTTCTGTTCAACAACAGAGTACGATTGTGGCAGTTAGAATGCTGGAAGATATGTTTTTCGTTATAACTGCGATTTTCTGCCGAACGGAGGCTCGAATTTGAATTTTGCTTGCGGCATTCGATTCCTCTATTCATTTCACTTCGGATACACTTCTGTTTAACAACAGAGTACGATTCTGGCAGTTAGAATGCTGGAAGATAGGTTTTTCGTTATAACTGCGATTTCCTGCCGAACGGAGGCTCTGATTTGAATTTTGCTTGCGGCATTCGATTCGTCTATTCAATTCACTTCGGATACACTTCTGTTTAACAACAGAGTACGATTCTGGCAGTTAGAATGCTGGAAGACAGGTTTTTCGCTATAACTGCGATTTTCTGCCGAACGGAGGCTCGGATTTGAATTTTGATTGCGGCATTCGATTCCTCTATTCATTTCACTTCGGATACACTTCTGTTTCATAACAGAGTACGATTGTGGCAGTTAGAATGCTGGAAGATAGGTTTTTCGTTATAACTGCGATTTCCTGCCGAACGGAGGCTCGGATTTGATATCTGCTTGCGACATTCGATTCCTTTAGTCATTTCACTTCGGATACACTTCTGTTTAACAACAGAGTACGATTGTGGCAGTTAGAATGCTGGAAGATAGGTTTTTCGTTATAACTGCGATTTTCTGCCGAACGGAGGCTCGGATTTGAAATCTGCTTGCGACATTCGATTCCTCTATTCATTTCACTTCGGATACACTTCTGTTTAACAACAGAGTACGATTGTGGCAGTTAGAATGCTGGAAGACAGGTTTTTCGCTATAACTGCGATTTTCTGCCGAACGGAGGCTCGGATTTGAATTTTGCTTGCGGCATTCGATTCCTCTATTCATTTCACTTCGGATACACTTCTGTTCAACAACAGAGTACGATTGTGGCAGTTAGAATGCTGGAAGACAGGTTTTTCGTTATAACAGCGATTTCCTGCCGAACGGAGGCTCGGATTTGAAATTTGCTTGCGACATTCGATTCCTTTAGTCATTTCACTTCGGATACACTTCTGTTTAACAACAGAGTACGATTCTGGCAGTTAGAATGCTGGAAGATAGGTTTTTCGTTATAACAGCGATATTCTGCCGAACGGAGGCTCGGATTTGAATTTTGCTTGCGGCATTCGATTCCTCTATTCATTTCACTCCGGATACACTTCTGTTTCATAACAGAGTACGATTGTGGCAGTTAGAATGCTGGAAGGTAGGTTTTTCGTTATAACTGCGATTTCCTGCCGAACGGAGGCTCGGATTTGATATCTGTTTGCGACATTCGATTCCTTTAGTCATTTCACTTCGGATACACTTCTGTTTAACAACAGAGTACGATTGTGGCAGTTAGAATGCTGGAAGACAGGTTTTTCGCTATAACTGCGATTTTCTGCCGAACGGAGGCTCGGATTTGAAATCTGCTTGCGACATTCGATTCCTCTATTTATTTCACTTCGGATACACTTCTGTTTAACAACAGAGTACGATTGTGGCAGTTAGAATGCTGGAAGACAGGTTTTTCGCTATAACTGCGATTTTCTGCCGAACGGAGGCTCGGATTTGAATTTTGCTTGCGGCATTCGATTCCTCTATTCATTTCACTTCGGATACACTTCTGTTCAACAACAGAGTACGATTGTGGCAGTTAGAATGCTGGAAGACAGGTTTTTCGTTATAACAGCGATTTCCTGCCGAACGGAGGCTCGGATTTGAAATCTGCTTGCGACATTCGATTCCTTTAGTCATTTCACTTCGGATACACTTCTGTTTAACAACAGAGTACGATTCTGGCAGTTAGAATGCTGGAAGATAGGTTTTTCGTTATAACAGCGATATTCTGCCGAACGGAGGCTCGGATTTGAATTTTGCTTGCGGCATTCGATTCCTCTATTCATTTCACTCCGGATACACTTCTGTTTCATAACAGAGTACGATTGTGGCAGTTAGAATGCTGGAAGATAGGTTTTTCGTTATAACTGCGATTTCCTGCCGAACGGAGGCTCGGATTTGATATCTGCTTGCGACATTCGATTCCTTTAGTCATTTCACTTCGGATACACTTCTGTTTAACAACAGAGTACGATTGTGGCAGTTAGAATGCTGGAAGACAGGTTTTTCGCTATAACTGCGATTTTCTGCCGAACAGAGGCTCGGATTTGAATTTTGCTTGCGGCATTCGATTCCTCTATTCATTTCACTTCGGATACACTTCTGTTCAACAACAGAGTACGATTGTGGCAGTTAGAATGCTGGAAGATATGTTTTTCGTTATAACTGCGATTTTCTGCCGAACGGAGGCTCGAATTTGAATTTTGCTTGCGGCATTCGATTCCTCTATTCATTTCACTTCGGATACACTTCTGTTTAACAACAGAGTACGATTCTGGCAGTTAGAATGCTGAAAGATAGGTTTTTCGTTATAACAGCGATTTCCTGCCGAACGGAGGCTCGGATTTGAAATCTGCTTGCGACATTCGATTCCTTTAGTCATTTCACTTCGGATACACTTCTGTTTAACAACAGAGTACGATTGTGGCAGTTAGAATGCTGGAAGATATGTTTTTCGTTATAACTGCGATTTTCTGCCGAACGGAGGCTCGAATTTGAATTTTGCTTGCGGCATTCGATTCCTCTATTCATTTCACTTCGGATACACTTCTGTTTCATAACAGAGTACGATTGTGGCAGTTAGAATGCTGGAAGATAGGTTTTTCGTTATAACTGCGATTTCCTGCCGAACGGAGGCTCGGATTTGAAATCTGCTTGCGACATTCGATTCCTCTATTCATTTCACTTCGGATACACTTCTGTTCAACAACAGAGTACGATTCTGGCAGTTAGAATGCTGGAAGATAGGTTTTTCGTTATAACTGCGATTTCCTGCCGAACGGAGGCTCTGATTTGAATTTTGCTTGCGGCATTCGATTCGTCTATTCAATTCACTTCCGATACACTTCTGTTTAACAACAGAGTACGATTCTGGCAGTTAGAATGCTGGAAGATAGGTTTTTCGTTATAACAGCGATATTCTGCCGAACGGAGGCTCGGATTTGAATTTTGCTTGCGGCATTCGATTCCTCTATTCATTTCACTTCGGATACACTTCTGTTTCATAACAGAGTACGATTGTGGCAGTTAGAATGCTGGAAGATAGGTTTTTCGTTATAACTGCGATTTCCTGCCGAACGGAGGCTCGGATTTGATATCTGCTTGCGACATTCGATTCCTTTAGTCATTTCACTTCGGATACACTTCTGTTTAACAACAGAGTACGATTGTGGCAGTTAGAATGCTGGAAGACAGGTTTTTCGCTATAACTGCGATTTTCTGCCGAACAGAGGCTCGGATTTGAATTTTGCTTGCGGCATTCGATTCCTCTATTCATTTCACTTCGGATACACTTCTGTTCAACAACAGAGTACGATTGTGGCAGTTATAATGATGGAAGATATGTTTTTCGTTATAACTGCGATTTTCTGCCGAACGAAGGCTCGAATTTGAATTTTGCTTGCGGCATTCGATTCCTCTATTCATTTCACTTCGGATACACTTCCGTTTAACAACAGAGTACGATTCTGGCAGTTAGAATGCTGGAAGATAGGTTTTTCGTTATAACTGCGATTTCCTGCCGAACGGAGGCTCGGATTTGAATTTTGCTTGCGGCATTCGATTCCTCTATTCATTTCACTTCGGATACACTTCTGTTCAACAACAGAGTACGATTGTGGCAGTTAGAATGCTGGAAGATATGTTTTTCGTTATAACTGCGATTTTCTGCCGAACGGAGGCTCGAATTTGAATTTTGCTTGCGGCATTCGATTCCTCTATTCATTTCACTTCGGATACACTTCTGTTTAACAACAGAGTACGATTCTGGCAGTTAGAATGCTGGAAGATATGTTTTTCGTTATAACTGCGATTTTCTGCCGAAGGGAGGCTCGGATTTGAAATCTGCTTGCGACATTCGATTCCTCTATTCATTTCACTTCGGATACACTTCTGTTCAACAACAGAGTACGATTGTGGCAGTTAGAATGCTGGAAGATATGTTTTTCGTTATAACTGCGATTTCCTGCCGAACGGAGGCTCTGATTTGAATTTTGCTTGCGGCATTCGATTCCTCTATTCATTTCACTTCGGATACACTTCTGTTTAACAACAGAGTACGATTCTGGCAGTTCGAATGCTGGAAGATAGGTTTTTCGTTATAACTGCGATTTCCTGCCGAACGGAGGCTCGGATTTGAAATCTGCTTGCGACATTCGATTCCTTTAGTCATTTCACTTCGGATACACTTCTGTTTAACAACAGAGTACGATTGTGGCAGTTAGAATGCTGGAAGACAGGTTTTTCGCTATAACTGCGATTTTCTGCCGAACGGAGGCTCGGATTTGAATTTTGATTGCGGCATTCGATTCCTCTATTCATTTCACTTCGGATACACTTCTGTTCAACAACAGAGTACGATTGTGGCAGTTAGAATGCTGGAAGATATGTTTTTCGTTATAACTGCGATTTTCTGCCGAAGGGAGGCTCGGATTTGAAATCTGCTTGCGACATTCGATTCCTCTATTCATTTCACTTCGGATACACTTCTGTTCAACAACAGAGTACGATTGTGGCAGTTAGAATGCTGGAAGACAGGTTTTTCGCTATAACTGCGATTTTCTGCCGAACGGAGGCTCGGATTTGAATTTTGCTTGCGGCATTCGATTCCTCTATTCATTTCACTTCGGATACACTTCTGTTCAACAACAGAGTACGATTCTGGCAGTTAGAATGCTGGAAGATAGGTTTTTCGTTATAACAGCGATATTCTGCCGAACGGAGGCTCGGATTTGATATCTGCTTGCGACATTCGATTCCTCTATTCATTTCACTTCGGATACACTTCTGTTTAACAAACAGAGTACGATTGTGGCAGTTAGAATGCTGCAAGATAGGTTTTTCGTTATAACTGCGATTACCTGCCGAACGGAGGCTCGGATTTGAAATCTCCTTGCGACATTCGATTCCTCTATTCATTTCACTTCGGATACACTTCTGTTTAACAACAGAGTACGATTCTGGCAGTTCGAATGCTGGAAGATAGGTTTTTCGTTATAACTGCGATTTCCTGCCGAACGGAGGCTCGGATTTGAAATCTGCTTGCGACATTCGATTCCTTTAGTCATTTCACTTCGGATACACTTCTGTTTAACAACAGAGTACGATTGTGGCAGTTAGAATGCTGGAAGACAGGTTTTTCGCTATAACTGCGATTTTCTGCCGAACGGAGGCTCGGATTTGAATTTTGCTTGCGGCATTCGATTCCTCTATTCATTTCACTTCCGATACACTTCTGTTCAACAACAGAGTACGATTGTGGCAGTTAGAATGCTGGAAGATATGTTTTTCGTTATAACTGCGATTTTCTGCCGAACGGAGGCTCGGATTTGAATTTTGATTGCGGCATTCGATTCCTCTATTCATTTCACTTCGGATACACTTCTGTTCAACAACAGAGTACGATTGTGGCAGTTAGAATGCTGGAAGATATGTTTTTCGTTATAACTGCGATTTTCTGCCGAAGGGAGGCTCGGATTTGAAATCTGCTTGCGACATTCGATTCCTCTATTCATTTCACTTCGGATACACTTCTGTTCAACAACAGAGTACGATTGTGGCAGTTAGAATGCTGGAAGACAGGTTTTTCGCTATAACTGCGATTTTCTGCCGAACGGAGGCTCGGATTTGAATTTTGCTTGCGGCATTCGATTCCTCTATTCATTTCACTTCGGATACACTTCTGTTCAACAACAGAGTACGATTGTGGCAGTTAGAATGCTGGAAGATATGTTTTTCGTTATAACTGCGATTTTCTGCCGAACGGAGGCTCGGATTTGAACTCTGCTTGCGACATTCGATTCCTCTAGTCATTTCACTTCGGATACACTTCTGTTCAACAACAGAGTACGATTGTGGCAGTTAGAATGCTGGAAGATATGTTTTTCGTTATAACTGCGATTTTCTGCCGAACGGAGGCTCGGATTTGAAATCTGCTTGCGACATTCGATTCCTCTATTCATTTCACTTCGGATACACTTCTGTTTAACAAACAGAGTACGATTGTGGCAGTTAGAATGCTGCAAGATAGGTTTTTCGTTATAACTGCGATTACCTGCCGAACGGAGGCTCCGATTTGAAATCTCCTTGCGACATTCGATTCCTCTATTCATTTCACTTCGGATACACTTCTGTTTAACAACAGAGTACGATTCTGGCAGTTCGAATGCTGGAAGATAGGTTTTTCGTTATAACTGCGATTTCCTGCCGAACGGAGGCTCGGATTTGAAATCTGCTTGCGACATTCGATTCCTTTAGTCATTTCACTTCGGATACACTTCTGTTTAACAACAGAGTACGATTGTGGCAGTTAGAATGCTGGAAGATATGTTTTTCGTTATAACTGCGATTTTCTGCCGAAGGGAGGCTCGGATTTGAAATCTGCTTGCGACATTCGATTCCTCTATTCATTTCACTTCGGATACACTTCTGTTCAACAACAGAGTACGATTGTGGCAGTTAGAATGCTGGAAGACAGGTTTTTTGCTATAACTGCGATTTTCTGCCGAACGGAGGCTCGGATTTGAATTTTGATTGCGGCATTCGATTCCTCTATTCATTTCACTTCGGATACACTTCTGTTCAACAACAGAGTACGATTGTGGCAGTTAGAATGCTGGAAGATATGTTTTTCGTTATAACTGCGATTTCCTGCCGAACGGAGGCTCTGATTTGAATTTTGCTTGCGGCATTCGATTCCTCTATTCATTTCACTTCGGATACACTTCTGTTCAACAACAGAGTACGATTGTGGCAGTTAGAATGCTGGAAGATATGTTTTTCGTTATAACTGCGATTTTCTGCCGAAGGGAGGCTCGGATTTGAAATCTGCTTGCGACATTCGATTCCTCTATTCATTTCACTTCGGATACACTTCTGTTCAACAACAGAGTACGATTGTGGCAGTTAGAATGCTGGAAGACAGGTTTTTCGCTATAACTGCGATTTTCTGCCGAACGGAGGCTCGGATTTGAATTTTGATTGCGGCATTCGATTCCTCTATTCATTTCACTTCGGATACACTTCTGTTCAACAACAGAGTACGATTGTGGCAGTTAGAATGCTGGAAGATATGTTTTTCGTTATAACTGCGATTTTCTGCCGAACGGAGGCTCGGATTTGAATTTTGATTGCGGCATTCGATTCCTCTATTCATTTCACTTCGGATACACTTCTGTTCAACAACAGAGTACGATTCTGGCAGTTAGAATGCTGGAAGATATGTTTTTCGTTATAACTGCGATTTTCTGCCGAACGGAGGCTCGGATTTGAAATCTGCTTGCGACATTCGATTCCTCTATTCATTTCACTTCGGATACACTTCTGTTTAACAAACAGAGTACGATTGTGGCAGTTAGAATGCTGCAAGATAGGTTTTTCGTTATAACTGCGATTACCTGCCGAACGGAGGCTCGGATTTGAAATCTCCTTGCGACATTCGATTCCTCTATTCATTTCACTTCGGATACACTTCTGTTTAACAACAGAGTACGATTCTGGCAGTTCGAATGCTGGAAGATAGGTTTTTCGTTATAACTGCGATTTCCTGCCAAACGGAGGCTCGGATTTGAAATCTGCTTGCGACATTCGATTCCTTTAGTCATTTCACTTCGGATACACTTCTGTTTAACAACAGAGTACGATTGTGGCAGTTAGAATGCTGGAAGACAGGTTTTTCGCTATAACTGCGATTTTCTGCCGAACGGAGGCTCGGATTTGAATTTTGATTGCGGCATTCGATTCCTCTATTCATTTCACTTCCGATACACTTCTGTTCAACAACAGAGTACGATTGTGGCAGTTAGAATGCTGGAAGATATGTTTTTCGTTATAACTGCGATTTTCTGCCGAACGGAGGCTCGGATTTGAATTTTGATTGCGGCATTCGATTCCTCTATTCATTTCACTTCGGATACACTTCTGTTCAACAACAGAGTACGATTGTGGCAGTTAGAATGCTGGAAGATATGTTTTTCGTTATAACTGCGATTTTCTGCCGAAGGGAGGCTCGGATTTGAAATCTGCTTGCGACATTCGATTCCTCTATTCATTTCACTTCGGATACACTTCTGTTCAACAACAGAGTACGATTGTGGCAGTTAGAATGCTGGAAGACAGGTTTTTCGCTATAACTGCGATTTTCTGCCGAACGGAGGCTCGGATTTGAATTTTGCTTGCGGCATTCGATTCCTCTATTCATTTCACTTCGGATACACTTCTGTTCAACAACAGAGTACGATTGTGGCAGTTAGAATGCTGGAAGATATGTTTTTCGTTATAACTGCGATTTTCTGCCGAACGGAGGCTCGGATTTGAACTCTGCTTGCGACATTCGATTCCTTTAGTCATTTCACTTCGGATACACTTCTGTTCAACAACAGAGTACGATTGTGGCAGTTAGAATGCTGGAAGATATGTTTTTCGTTATAACTGCGATTTTCTGCCGAACGGAGGCTCGGATTTGAAATCTGCTTGCGACATTCGATTCCTCTATTCATTTCACTTCGGATACACTTCTGTTTAACAAACAGAGTACGATTGTGGCAGTTAGAATGCTGCAAGATAGGTTTTTCGTTATAACTGCGATTACCTGCCGAACGGAGGCTCCGATTTGAAATCTCCTTGCGACATTCGATTCCTCTATTCATTTCACTTCGGATACACTTCTGTTTAACAACAGAGTACGATTCTGGCAGTTCGAATGCTGGAAGATAGGTTTTTCGTTATAACTGCGATTTCCTGCCGAACGGAGGCTCGGATTTGAAATCTGCTTGCGAAATTCGATTCCTTTAGTCATTTCACTTCGGATACACTTCTGTTTAACAACAGAGTACGATTGTGGCAGTTAGAATGCTGGAAGATATGTTTTTCGTTATAACTGCGATTTTCTGCCGAAGGGAGGCTCGGATTTGAAATCTGCTTGCGACATTCGATTCCTCTATTCATTTCACTTCGGATACACTTCTGTTCAACAACAGAGTACGATTGTGGCAGTTAGAATGCTGGAAGATATGTTTTTCGTTATAACTGCGATTTCCTGCCGAACGGAGGCTCTGATTTGAATTTTGCTTGCGGCATTCGATTCCTCTATTCATTTCACTTCGGATACACTTCTGTTCAACAACAGAGTACGATTGTGGCAGTTAGAATGCTGGAAGATATGTTTTTCGTTATAACTGCGATTTTCTGCCGAAGGGAGGCTCGGATTTGAAATCTGCTTGCGACATTCGATTCCTCTATTCATTTCACTTCGGATACACTTCTGTTCAACAACAGAGTAGGATTGTGGCAGTTAGAATGCTGGAAGACAGGTTTTTCGCTATAACTGCGATTTTCTGCCGAACGGAGGCTCGGATTTGAATTTTGATTGCGGCATTCGATTCCTCTATTCATTTCACTTCGGATACACTTCTGTTCAACAACAGAGTACGATTGTGGCAGTTAGAATGCTGGAAGATATGTTTTTCGTTATAACTGCGATTTTCTGCCGAAGGGAGGCTCGGATTTGAAATCTGCTTGCGACATTCGATTCCTCTATTCATTTCACTTCGGATACACTTCTGTTCAACAACAGAGTACGATTGTGGCAGTTAGAATGCTGGAAGATATGTTTTTCGTTATAACTGCGATTTTCTGCCGAACGGAGGCTCGGATTTGAAATCTGCTTGCGACATTCGATTCCTCTATTCATTTCACTCCGGATACACTTCTGTTTCATAACAGAGTACGATTGTGGCAGTTAGAATGCTGGAAGATAGGTTTTTCGTTATAACTGCGATTTCCTGCCGAACGGAGGCTCGGATTTGATATCTGCTTGCGACATTCGATTCCTTTAGTCATTTCACTTCGGATACACTTCTGTTTAACAACAGAGTACGATTGTGGCAGTTAGAATGCTGGAAGACAGGTTTTTCGCTATAACTGCGATTTTCTGCCGAACAGAGGCTCGGATTTGAATTTTGCTTGCGGCATTCGATTCCTCTATTCATTTCACTTCGGATACACTTCTGTTTCATAACAGAGTACGATTGTGGCAGTTAGAATGCTGGAAGATAGGTTTTTCGTTATAACTGCGATTTCCTGCCGAACGGAGGCTCGGATTTGATATCTGCTTGCGACATTCGATTCCTTTAGTCATTTCACTTCGGATACACTTCTGTTCAACAACAGAGTACGATTGTGGCAGTTCGAATGCTGGAAGATATGTTTTTCGTTATAACTGCGATTTTCTGCCGAACGGAGGCTCGGATTTGAATTTTGCTTGCGGCATTCGATTCCTCTATTCATTTCACTTCGGATACACTTCTGTTCAACAACAGAGTACGATTGTGGCAGTTAGAATGCTGGAAGATATGTTTTTCGTTATAACTGCGATTTTCTGCCGAACGGAGGCTCGGATTTGAAATCTGCTTGCGACATTCGATTCCTTTAGTCATTTCACTTCGGATACATTTCTGTTTAACAACAGAGTACGATTCTGGCAGTTAGAATGCTGGAAGATAGGTTTTTCGTTATAACAGCGATATTCTGCCGAACGGAGGCTCGGATTTGATATCTGCTTGCGACATTCGATTCCTTTAGTCATTTCACTTCGGATACACTTCTGTTTAACAACAGAGTACGATTGTGGCAGTTAGAATGCTGGAAGATATGTTTTTCGTTATAACTGCGATTTTCTGCCGAACGGAGGCTCGAATTTGAATTTTGCTTGCGGCATTCGATTCCTGTATTCATTTCACTTCGGATACACTTCTGTTTCATAACAGAGTACGATTGTGGCAGTTAGAATGCTGGAAGATAGGTTTTTCTTTATAACTGCGATTTTCTCCCGAACGGAGGCTCGGATTTGAAATCTGCTTGCGACATTCGATTCCTCTATTCATTTCACTTCGGATACACTTCTGTTTAACAACAGAGTACGATTGTGGCAGTTAGAATGCTGGAAGACAGGTTTTTCGCTATAACTGCGATTTTCTGCCGAACGGAGGCTCGGATTTGAATTTTGCTTGCGGCATTCGATTCCTCTATTCATTTCACTTCGGATACACTTCTGTTCAACAACAGAGTACGATTGTGGCAGTTAGAATGCTGGAAGACAGGTTTTTCGTTATAACAGCGATTTCCTGCCGAACGGAGGCTCGGATTTGAAATCTGCTTGCGACATTCGATTCCTTTAGTCATTTCACTTCGGATACACTTCTGTTTAACAACAGAGTACGATTCTGGCAGTTAGAATGCTGGAAGATAGGTTTTTCGTTATAACAGCGATATTCTGCCGAACGGAGGCTCGGATTTGAATTTTGCTTGCGGCATTCGATTCCTCTATTCATTTCACTCCGGATACACTTCTGTTTCATAACAGAGTACGATTGTGGCAGTTAGAATGCTGGAAGATAGGTTTTTCGTTATAACTGCGATTTCCTGCCGAACGGAGGCTCGGATTTGATATCTGCTTGCGACATTCGATTCCTTTAGTCATTTCACTTCGGATACACTTCTGTTTAACAACAGAGTACGATTGTGGCAGTTAGAATGCTGGAAGACAGGTTTTTCGCTATAACTGCGATTTTCTGCCGAACAGAGGCTCGGATTTGAATTTTGCTTGCGGCATTCGATTCCTCTATTCATTTCACTTCGGATACACTTCTGTTCAACAACAGAGTACGATTGTGGCAGTTAGAATGCTGGAAGATATGTTGTTCGTTATAACTGCGATTTTCTGCCGAACGGAGGCTCGAATTTGAATTTTGCTTGCGGCATTCGATTCCTCTATTCATTTCACTTCGGATACACTTCTGTTTAACAACAGAGTACGATTCTGGCAGTTAGAATGCTGAAAGATAGGTTTTTCGTTATAACAGCGATTTCCTGCCGAACGGAGGCTCGGATTTGAAATCTGCTTGCGACATTCGATTCCTTTAGTCATTTCACTTCGGATACACTTCTGTTTAACAACAGAGTACGATTCTGGCAGTTAGAATGCTGGAAGATAGGTTTTTCGTTATAACAGCGATATTCTGCCGAACGGAGGCTCGGATTTGATATCTGCTTGCGACATTCGATTCCTTTAGTCATTTCACTTCGGATACACTTCTGTTTAACAACAGAGTACGATTGTGGCAGTTAGAATGCTGGAAGATATGTTTTTCGTTATAACTGCGATTTTCTGCCGAACGGAGGCTCGAATTTGAATTTTGCTTGCGGCATTCGATTCCTCTATTCATTTCACTTCGGATACACTTCTGTTTCATAACAGAGTACGATTGTGGCAGTTAGAATGCTGGAAGATAGGTTTTTCGTTATAACTGCGATTTCCTGCCGAACGGAGGCTCGGATTTGAAATCTGCTTGCGACATTCGATTCCTCTATTCATTTCACTTCGGATACACTTCTGTTCAACAACAGAGTACGATTCTGGCAGTTAGAATGCTGGAAGATAGGTTTTTCGTTATAACTGCGATTTCCTGCCGAACGGAGGCTCTGATTTGAATTTTGCTTGCGGCATTCGATTCGTCTATTCAATTCACTTCCGATACACTTCTGTTTAACAACAGAGTACGATTCTGGCAGTTAGAATGCTGGAAGATAGGTTTTTCGTTATAACAGCGATTTCCTGCCGAACGGAGGCTCGGATTTGAAATCTGCTTCCGACATTCGATTCCTTTAGTCATTTCACTTCGGATACACTTCTGTTTAACAACAGAGTACGATTGTGGCAGTTAGAATGCTGGAAGACAGGTTTTTCGCTATAACTGCGATTTTCTGCCGAACGGAGGCTCGGATTTGAAATTTGCTTGCGACATTCGATTCCTTTAGTCATTTCACTTCGGATACACTTCTGTTTAACAACAGACTACGATTCTGGCAGTTAGAATGCTGGAAGATAGGTTTTTCGTTATAACAGCGATATTCTGCCGAACGGAGGCTCGGATTTGAATTTTGCTTGCGGCATTCGATTCCTCTATTCATTTCACTTCGGATACACTTCTGTTCAACAACAGAGTACGATTGTGGCAGTTAGAATGCTGGAAGATATGTTTTTCGTTATAACTGCGATTTTCTGCCGAACGGAGGCTCGAATTTGAATTTTGCTTGCGGCATTCGATTCCTCTATTCATTTCACTTCGGATACACTTCTGTTTAACAACAGAGTACGATTGTGGCAGTTAGAATGCTGGAAGACAGGTTTTTCGCTATAACTGCGATTTTCTGCCGAACAGAGGCTCGGATTTGAATTTTGCTTGCGGCATTCGATTCCTCTATTCATTTCACTTCGGATACACTTCTGTTCAACAACAGAGTACGATTGTGGCAGTTATAATGATGGAAGATATGTTTTTCGTTATAACTGCGATTTTCTGCCGAACGGAGGCTCGAATTTGAATTTTGCTTGCGGCATTCGATTCCTCTATTCATTTCACTTCGGATACACTTCCGTTTAACAACAGAGTACGATTCTGGCAGTTAGAATGCTGGAAGATAGGTTTTTCGTTATAACTGCGATTTCCTGCCGAACGGAGGCTCGGATTTGAATTTTGCTTGCGGCATTCGATTCCTCTATTCATTTCACTTCGGATACACTTCTGTTCAACAACAGAGTACGATTGTGGCAGTTAGAATGCTGGAAGATATGTTTTTCGTTATAACTGCGATTTTCTGCCGAACGGAGGCTCGAATTTGAATTTTGCTTGCGGCATTCGATTCCTCTATTCATTTCACTTCGGATACACTTCTGTTTAACAACAGAGTACGATTCTGGCAGTTAGAATGCTGGAAGATAGGTTTTTCGTTATAACTGCGATTTCCTGCCGAACGGAGGCTCTGATTTGAATTTTGCTTGCGGCATTCGATTCGTCTATTCAATTCACTTCGGATACACTTCTGTTTAACAACAGAGTACGATTCTGGCAGTTAGAATGCTGGAAGATAGGTTTTTCGTTATAACAGCGATTTCCTGCCGAACGGAGGCTCGGATTTGAAATCTGCTTGCGACATTCGATTCCTTTAGTCATTTCACTTCGGATACACTTCTGTTTAACAACAGAGTACGATTGTGGCAGTTAGAATGCTGGAAGACAGGTTTTTCGCTATAACTGCGATTTTCTGCCGAACGGAGGCTCGGATTTGAATTTTGATTGCGGCATTCGATTCCTCTATTCATTTCACTTCGGATACACTTCTGTTTCATAACAGAGTACGATTGTGGCAGTTAGAATGCTGGAAGATAGGTTTTTCGTTATAACTGCGATTTCCTGCCGAACGGAGGCTCGGATTTGATATCTGCTTGCGACATTCGATTCCTTTAGTCATTTCACTTCGGATACACTTCTGTTTAACAACAGACTACGATTCTGGCAGTTAGAATGCTGGAAGATAGGTTTTTCGTTATAACAGCGATATTCTGCCGAACGGAGGCTCGGATTTGAATTTTGCTTGCGGCATTCGATTCCTCTATTCATTTCACTTCGGATACACTTCTGTTCAACAACAGAGTACGATTGTGGCAGTTAGAATGCTGGAAGATATGTTTTTCGTTATAACTGCGATTTTCTGCCGAACGGAGGCTCGAATTTGAATTTTGCTTGCGGCATTCGATTCCTCTATTCATTTCACTTCGGATACACTTCTGTTTCATAACAGAGTACGATTGTGGCAGTTAGAATGCTGGAAGATAGGTTTTTCGTTATAACTGCGATTTCCTGCCGAACGGAGGCTCGGATTTGATATCTGCTTGCGACATTCGATTCCTTTTGTCATTTCACTTCGGATACACTTCTGTTTAACAACAGAGTACGATTGTGGCAGTTAGAATGCTGGAAGATAGGTTTTTCGTTATAACTGCGATTTTCTGCCGAACGGAGGCTCGGATTTGAAATCTGCTTGCGACATTCGATTCCTCTATTCATTTCACTTCGGATACACTTCTGTTTAACAACAGAGTACGATTGTGGCAGTTAGAATGCTGGAAGACAGGTTTTTCGCTATAACTGCGATTTTCTGCCGAACGGAGGCTCGGATTTGAATTTTGCTTGCGGCATTCGATTCCTCTATTCATTTCACTTCGGATACACTTCTGTTCAACAACAGAGTACGATTGTGGCAGTTAGAATGCTGGAAGACAGGTTTTTCGTTATAACAGCGATTTCCTGCCGAACGGAGGCTCGGATTTGAAATTTGCTTGCGACATTCGATTCCTTTAGTCATTTCACTTCGGATACACTTCTGTTTAACAACAGAGTACGATTCTGGCAGTTAGAATGCTGGAAGATAGGTTTTTCGTTATAACAGCGATATTCTGCCGAACGGAGGCTCGGATTTGAATTTTGCTTGCGGCATTCGATTCCTCTATTCATTTCACTCCGGATACACTTCTGTTTCATAACAGAGTACGATTGTGGCAGTTAGAATGCTGGAAGATAGGTTTTTCGTTATAACTGCGATTTCCTGCCGAACGGAGGCTCGGATTTGATATCTGCTTGCGACATTCGATTCCTTTAGTCATTTCACTTCGGATACACTTCTGTTTAACAACAGAGTACGATTGTGGCAGTTAGAATGCTGGAAGACAGGTTTTTCGCTATAACTGCGATTTTCTGCCGAACGGAGGCTCGGATCTGAAATCTGCTTGCGACATTCGATTCCTCTATTCATTTCACTTCGGATACACTTCTGTTTAACAACAGAGTACGATTGTGGCAGTTAGAATGCTGGAAGACAGGTTTTTCGCTATAACTGCGATTTTCTGCCGAACGGAGGCTCGGATTTGAATTTTGCTTGCGGCATTCGATTCCTCTATTCATTTCACTTCGGATACACTTCTGTTCAACAACAGAGTACGATTGTGGCAGTTAGAATGCTGGAAGACAGGTTTTTCGTTATAACAGCGATTTCCTGCCGAACGGAGGCTCGGATTTGAAATCTGCTTGCGACATTCGATTCCTTTAGTCATTTCACTTCGGATACACTTCTGTTTAACAACAGAGTACGATTCTGGCAGTTAGAATGCTGGAAGATAGGTTTTTCGTTATAACAGCGATATTCTGCCGAACGGAGGCTCGGATTTGAATTTTGCTTGCGGCATTCGATTCCTCTATTCATTTCACTCCGGATACACTTCTGTTTCATAACAGAGTACGATTGTGGCAGTTAGAATGCTGGAAGATAGGTTTTTCGTTATAACTGCGATTTCCTGCCGAACGGAGGCTCGGATTTGATATCTGCTTGCGACATTCGATTCCTTTAGTCATTTCACTTCGGATACACTTCTGTTTAACAACAGAGTACGATTGTGGCAGTTAGAATGCTGGAAGACAGGTTTTTCGCTATAACTGCGATTTTCTGCCGAACAGAGGCTCGGATTTGAATTTTGCTTGCGGCATTCGATTCCTCTATTCATTTCACTTCGGATACACTTCTGTTCAACAACAGAGTACGATTGTGGCAGTTAGAATGCTGGAAGATATGTTTTTCGTTATAACTGCGATTTTCTGCCGAACGGAGGCTCGAATTTGAATTTTGCTTGCGGCATTCGATTCCTCTATTCATTTCACTTCGGATACACTTCTGTTTAACAACAGAGTACGATTCTGGCAGTTAGAATGCTGAAAGATAGGTTTTTCGTTATAACAGCGATTTCCTGCCGAACGGAGGCTCGGATTTGAAATCTGCTTGCGACATTCGATTCCTTTAGTCATTTCACTTCGGATACACTTCTGTTTAACAACAGAGTACGATTCTGGCAGTTAGAATGCTGGAAGATAGGTTTTTCGTTATAACAGCGATATTCTGCCGAACGGAGGCTCGGATTTGATATCTGCTTGCGACATTCGATTCCTTTAGTCATTTCACTTCGGATACACTTCTGTTTAACAACAGAGTACGATTGTGGCAGTTAGAATGCTGGAAGATATGTTTTTCGTTATAACTGCGATTTTCTGCCGAACGGAGGCTCGAATTTGAATTTTGCTTGCGGCATTCGATTCCTCTATTCATTTCACTTCGGATACACTTCTGTTTCATAACAGAGTACGATTGTGGTAGTTAGAATGCTGGAAGATAGGTTTTTCGTTATAACTGCGATTTCCTGCCGAACGGAGGCTCGGATTTGAAATCTGCTTGCGACATTCGATTCCTCTATTCATTTCACTTCGGATACACTTCTGTTCAACAACAGAGTACGATTCTGGCAGTTAGAATGCTGGAAGATAGGTTTTTCGTTATAACTGCGATTTCCTGCCGAACGGAGGCTCTGATTTGAATCTTGCTTGCGGCATTCGATTCGTCTATTCAATTCACTTCCGATACACTTCTGTTTAACAACAGAGTACGATTCTGGCAGTTAGAATGCTGGAAGATAGGTTTTTCGTTATAACAGCGATATTCTGCCGAACGGAGGCTCGGATTTGAATTTTGCTTGCGGCATTCGATTCCTCTATTCATTTCACTTCGGATACACTTCTGTTTCATAACAGAGTACGATTGTGGCAGTTAGAATGCTGGAAGATAGGTTTTTCGTTATAACTGCGATTTCCTGCCGAACGGAGGCTCGGATTTGATATCTGCTTGCGACATTCGATTCCTTTAGTCATTTCACTTCGGATACACTTCTGTTTAACAACAGAGTACGATTGTGGCAGTTAGAATGCTGGAAGACAGGTTTTTCGCTATAACTGCGATTTTCTGCCGAACAGAGGCTCGGATTTGAATTTTGCTTGCGGCATTCGATTCCTCTATTCATTTCACTTCGGATACACTTCTGTTCAACAACAGAGTACGATTGTGGCAGTTATAATGATGGAAGATATGTTTTTCGTTATAACTGCGATTTTCTGCCGAACGGAGGCTCGAATTTGAATTTTGCTTGCGGCATTCGATTCCTCTATTCATTTCACTTCGGATACACTTCTGTTTAACAACAGAGTACGATTCTGGCAGTTAGAATGCTGAAAGATAGGTTTTTCGTTATAACAGCGATTTCCTGCCGAACGGAGGCTCGGATTTGAAATCTGCTTGCGACATTCGATTCCTTTAGTCATTTCACTTCGGATACACTTCTGTTTAACAACAGAGTACGATTCTGGCAGTTAGAATGCTGGAAGATAGGTTTTTCGTTATAACAGCGATATTCTGCCGAACGGAGGCTCGGATTTGATATCTGCTTGCGACATTCGATTCCTTTAGTCATTTCACTTCGGATACACTTCTGTTTAACAACAGAGTACGATTGTGGCAGTTAGAATGCTGGAAGATATGTTTTTCGTTATAACTGCGATTTTCTGCCGAACGGAGGCTCGAATTTGAATTTTGCTTGCGGCATTCGATTCCTCTATTCATTTCACTTCGGATACACTTCTGTTTCATAACAGAGTACGATTGTGGTAGTTAGAATGCTGGAAGATAGGTTTTTCGTTATAACTGCGATTTCCTGCCGAACGGAGGCTCGGATTTGAAATCTGCTTGCGACATTCGATTCCTCTATTCATTTCACTTCGGATACACTTCTGTTCAACAACAGAGTACGATTCTGGCAGTTAGAATGCTGGAAGATAGGTTTTTCGTTATAACTGCGATTTCCTGCCGAACGGAGGCTCTGATTTGAATCTTGCTTGCGGCATTCGATTCGTCTATTCAATTCACTTCCGATACACTTCTGTTTAACAACAGAGTACGATTCTGGCAGTTAGAATGCTGGAAGATAGGTTTTTCGTTATAACAGCGATATTCTGCCGAACGGAGGCTCGGATTTGAATTTTGCTTGCGGCATTCGATTCCTCTATTCATTTCACTTCGGATACACTTCTGTTTCATAACAGAGTACGATTGTGGCAGTTAGAATGCTGGAAGATAGGTTTTTCGTTATAACTGCGATTTCCTGCCGAACGGAGGCTCGGATTTGATATCTGCTTGCGACATTCGATTCCTTTAGTCATTTCACTTCGGATACACTTCTGTTTAACAACAGAGTACGATTGTGGCAGTTAGAATGCTGGAAGACAGGTTTTTCGCTATAACTGCGATTTTCTGCCGAACAGAGGCTCGGATTTGAATTTTGCTTGCGGCATTCGATTCCTCTATTCATTTCACTTCGGATACACTTCTGTTCAACAACAGAGTACGATTGTGGCAGTTATAATGATGGAAGATATGTTTTTCGTTATAACTGCGATTTTCTGCCGAACGGAGGCTCGAATTTGAATTTTGCTTGCGGCATTCGATTCCTCTATTCATTTCACTTCGGATACACTTCCGTTTAACAACAGAGTACGATTCTGGCAGTTAGAATGCTGGAAGATAGGTTTTTCGTTATAACTGCGATTTCCTGCCGAACGGAGGCTCGGATTTGAATTTTGCTTGCGGCATTCGATTCCTCTATTCATTTCACTTCGGATACACTTCTGTTCAACAACAGAGTACGATTGTGGCAGTTAGAATGCTGGAAGATATGTTTTTCGTTATAACTGCGATTTTCTGCCGAACGGAGGCTCGAATTTGAATTTTGCTTGCGGCATTCGATTCCTCTATTCATTTCACTTCGGATACACTTCTGTTTAACAACAGAGTACGATTCTGGCAGTTAGAATGCTGGAAGATATGTTTTTCGTTATAACTGCGATTTTCTGCCGAAGGGAGGCTCGGATTTGAAATCTGCTTGCGACATTCGATTCCTCTATTCATTTCACTTCGGATACACTTCTGTTCAACAACAGAGTACGATTGTGGCAGTTAGAATGCTGGAAGATATGTTTTTCGTTATAACTGCGATTTCCTGCCGAACGGAGGCTCTGATTTGAATTTTGCTTGCGGCATTCGATTCCTCTATTCATTTCACTTCGGATACACTTCTGTTCAACAACAGAGTACGATTGTGGCAGTTAGAATGCTGGAAGATATGTTTTTCGTTATAACTGCGATTTTCTGCCGAACGGAGGCTCGGATTTGAATTTTGCTTGCGGCATTCGATTCCTCTATTCATTTCACTTCGGATACACTTCTGTTCAACAACAGAGTACGATTCTGGCAGTTAGAATGCTGGAAGATAGGTTTTTCGTTATAACAGCGATATTCTGCCGAACGGAGGCTCGGATTTGATATCTGCTTGCGACATTCGATTCCTCTATTCATTTCACTTCGGATACACTTCTGTTTAACAAACAGAGTACGATTGTGGCAGTTAGAATGCTGCAAGATAGGTTTTTCGTTATAACTGCGATTACCTGCCGAACGGAGGCTCGGATTTGAAATCTCCTTGCGACATTCGATTCCTCTATTCATTTCACTTCGGATACACTTCTGTTTAACAACAGAGTACGATTCTGGCAGTTCGAATGCTGGAAGATAGGTTTTTCGTTATAACTGCGATTTCCTGCCGAACGGAGGCTCGGATTTGAAATCTGCTTGCGACATTCGATTCCTTTAGTCATTTCACTTCGGATACACTTCTGTTTAACAACAGAGTACGATTGTGGCAGTTAGAATGCTGGAAGACAGGTTTTTCGCTATAACTGCGATTTTCTGCCGAACGGAGGCTCGGATTTGAATTTTGATTGCGGCATTCGATTCCTCTATTCATTTCACTTCCGATACACTTCTGTTCAACAACAGAGTACGATTGTGGCAGTTAGAATGCTGGAAGATATGTTTTTCGTTATAACTGCGATTTTCTGCCGAACGGAGGCTCGGATTTGAATTTTGATTGCGGCATTCGATTCCTCTATTCATTTCACTTCGGATACACTTCTGTTCAACAACAGAGTACGATTGTGGCAGTTAGAATGCTGGAAGATATGTTTTTCATTATAACTGCGATTTTCTGCCGAAGGGAGGCTCGGATTTGAAATCTGCTTGCGACATTCGATTCCTCTATTCATTTCACTTCGGATACACTTCTGTTCAACAACAGAGTACGATTGTGGCAGTTAGAATGCTGGAAGACAGGTTTTTCGCTATAACTGCGATTTTCTGCCGAACGGAGGCTCGGATTTGAATTTTGCTTGCGGCATTCGATTCCTCTATTCATTTCACTTCGGATACACTTCTGTTCAACAACAGAGTACGATTGTGGCAGTTAGAATGCTGGAAGATATGTTTTTCGTTATAACTGCGATTTTCTGCCGAACGGAGGCTCGGATTTGAACTCTGCTTGCGACATTCGATTCCTTTAGTCATTTCACTTCGGATACACTTCTGTTCAACAACAGAGTACGATTGTGGCAGTTAGAATGCTGGAAGATATGTTTTTCGTTATAACTGCGATTTTCTGCCGAACGGAGGCTCGGATTTGAAATCTGCTTGCGACATTCGATTCCTCTATTCATTTCACTTCGGATACACTTCTGTTTAACAAACAGAGTACGATTGTGGCAGTTAGAATGCTGCAAGATAGGTTTTTCGTTATAACTGCGATTACCTGCCGAACGGAGGCTCCGATTTGAAATCTCCTTGCGACATTCGATTCCTCTATTCATTTCACTTCGGATACACTTCTGTTTAACAACAGAGTACGATTCTGGCAGTTCGAATGCTGGAAGATAGGTTTTTCGTTATAACTGCGATTTCCTGCCGAACGGAGGCTCGGATTTGAAATCTGCTTGCGACATTCGATTCCTTTAGTCATTTCACTTCGGATACACTTCTGTTTAACAACAGAGTACGATTGTGGCAGTTAGAATGCTGGAAGATATGTTTTTCGTTATAACTGCGATTTTCTGCCGAAGGGAGGCTCGGATTTGAAATCTGCTTGCGACATTCGATTCCTCTATTCATTTCACTTCGGATACACTTCTGTTCAACAACAGAGTACGATTGTGGCAGTTAGAATGCTGGAAGACAGGTTTTTCGCTATAACTGCGATTTTCTGCCGAACGGAGGCTCGGATTTGAATTTTGATTGCGGCATTCGATTCCTCTATTCATTTCACTTCGGATACACTTCTGTTCAACAACAGAGTACGATTGTGGCAGTTAGAATGCTGGAAGATATGTTTTTCGTTATAACTGCGATTTCCTGCCGAACGGAGGCTCTGATTTGAATTTTGCTTGCGGCATTCGATTCCTCTATTCATTTCACTTCGGATACACTTCTGTTCAACAACAGAGTACGATTGTGGCAGTTAGAATGCTGGAAGATATGTTTTTCGTTATAACTGCGATTTTCTGCCGAAGGGAGGCTCGGATTTGAAATCTGCTTGCGACATTCGATTCCTCTATTCATTTCACTTCGGATACACTTCTGTTCAACAACAGAGTACGATTGTGGCAGTTAGAATGCTGGAAGACAGGTTTTTCGCTATAACTGCGATTTTCTGCCGAACGGAGGCTCGGATTTGAATTTTGCTTGCGGCATTCGATTCCTCTATTCATTTCACTTCGGATACACTTCTGTTCAACAACAGAGTACGATTGTGGCAGTTAGAATGCTGGAAGATAGGTTTTTCGTTATAACTGCGATTTTCTGCCGAACGGAGGCTCGGATTTGAACTCTGCTTGCGACATTCGATTCCTTTAGTCATTTCACTTCGGATACACTTCTGTTCAACAACAGAGTACGATTGTGGCAGTTAGAATGCTGGAAGATATGTTTTTCGTTATAACTGCGATTTTCTGCCGAACGGAGGCTCGGATTTGAAATCTGCTTGCGACATTCGATTCCTCTATTCATTTCACTTCGGATACACTTCTGTTTAACAAACAGAGTACGATTGTGGCAGTTAGAATGCTGCAAGATAGGTTTTTCGTTATAACTGCGATTACCTGCCGAACGGAGGCTCCGATTTGAAATCTCCTTGCGACATTCGATTCCTCTATTCATTTCACTTCGGATACACTTCTGTTTAACAACAGAGTACGATTCTGGCAGTTCGAATGCTGGAAGATAGGTTTTTCGTTATAACTGCGATTTCCTGCCGAACGGAGGCTCGGATTTGAAATCTGCTTGCGACATTCGATTCCTTTAGTCATTTCACTTCGGATACACTTCTGTTTAACAACAGAGTACGATTGTGGCAGTTAGAATGCTGGAAGATATGTTTTTCGTTATAACTGCGATTTTCTGCCGAAGGGAGGCTCGGATTTGAAATCTGCTTGCGACATTCGATTCCTCTATTCATTTCACTTCGGATACACTTCTGTTCAACAACAGAGTACGATTGTGGCAGTTAGAATGCTGGAAGATATGTTTTTCGTTATAACTGCGATTTCCTGCCGAACGGAGGCTCTGATTTGAATTTTGCTTGCGGCATTCGATTCCTCTATTCATTTCACTTCGGATACACTTCTGTTCAACAACAGAGTACGATTGTGGCAGTTAGAATGCTGGAAGATATGTTTTTCGTTATAACTGCGATTTTCTGCCGAAGGGAGGCTCGGATTTGAAATCTGCTTGCGACATTCGATTCCTCTATTCATTTCACTTCGGATACACTTCTGTTCAACAACAGAGTAGGATTGTGGCAGTTAGAATGCTGGAAGACAGGTTTTTCGCTATAACTGCGATTTTCTGCCGAACGGAGGCTCGGATTTGAATTTTGATTGCGGCATTCGATTCCTCTATTCATTTCACTTCGGATACACTTCTGTTCAACAACAGAGTACGATTGTGGCAGTTAGAATGCTGGAAGATATGTTTTTCGTTATAACTGCGATTTTCTGCCGAAGGGAGGCTCGGATTTGAAATCTGCTTGCGACATTCGATTCCTCTATTCATTTCACTTCGGATACACTTCTGTTCAACAACAGAGTACGATTGTGGCAGTTAGAATGCTGGAAGATATGTTTTTCGTTATAACTGCGATTTTCTGCCGAACGGAGGCTCGGATTTGAAATCTGCTTGCGACATTCGATTCCTCTATTCATTTCACTCCGGATACACTTCTGTTTCATAACAGAGTACGATTGTGGCAGTTAGAATGCTGGAAGATAGGTTTTTCGTTATAACTGCGATTTCCTGCCGAACGGAGGCTCGGATTTGATATCTGCTTGCGACATTCGATTCCTTTAGTCATTTCACTTCGGATACACTTCTGTTTAACAACAGAGTACGATTGTGGCAGTTAGAATGCTGGAAGACAGGTTTTTCGCTATAACTGCGATTTTCTGCCGAACAGAGGCTCGGATTTGAATTTTGCTTGCGGCATTCGATTCCTCTATTCATTTCACTTCGGATACACTTCTGTTTCATAACAGAGTACGATTGTGGCAGTTAGAATGCTGGAAGATAGGTTTTTCGTTATAACTGCGATTTCCTGCCGAACGGAGGCTCGGATTTGATATCTGCTTGCGACATTCGATTCCTTTAGTCATTTCACTTCGGATACACTTCTGTTCAACAACAGAGTACGATTGTGGCAGTTCGAATGCTGGAAGATATGTTTTTCGTTATAACTGCGATTTTCTGCCGAACGGAGGCTCGGATTTGAATTTTGCTTGCGGCATTCGATTCCTCTATTCATTTCACTTCGGATACACTTCTGTTCAACAACAGAGTACGATTGTGGCAGTTAGAATGCTGGAAGATATGTTTTTCGTTATAACTGCGATTTTCTGCCGAACGGAGGCTCGGATTTGAAATCTGCTTGCGACATTCGATTCCTTTAGTCATTTCACTTCGGATACATTTCTGTTTAACAACAGAGTACGATTCTGGCAGTTAGAATGCTGGAAGATAGGTTTTTCGTTATAACAGCGATATTCTGCCGAACGGAGGCTCGGATTTGATATCTGCTTGCGACATTCGATTCCTTTAGTCATTTCACTTCGGATACACTTCTGTTTAACAACAGAGTACGATTGTGGCAGTTAGAATGCTGGAAGATATGTTTTTCGTTATAACTGCGATTTTCTGCCGAACGGAGGCTCGAATTTGAATTTTGCTTGCGGCATTCGATTCCTGTATTCATTTCACTTCGGATACACTTCTGTTTCATAACAGAGTACGATTGTGGCAGTTAGAATGCTGGAAGATAGGTTTTTCTTTATAACTGCGATTTTCTCCCGAACGGAGGCTCGGATTTGAAATCTGCTTGCGACATTCGATTCCTTTAGTCATTTCACTTCGGATACACTTCTGTTTAACAACAGAGTACGATTGTGGCAGTTAGAATGCTGGAAGACAGGTTTTTCGCTATAACTGCGATTTTCTGCCGAACGGAGGCTCGGATTTGAATTTTGATTGCGGCATTCGATTCCTCTATTCATTTCACTTCGGATACACTTCTGTTCAACAACAGAGTACGATTGTGGCAGTTAGAATGCTGGAAGATATGTTTTTCGTTATAACTGCGATTTTCTGCCGAACGGAGGCTCGGATTTGAATTTTGATTGCGGCATTCGATTCCTCTATTCATTTCACTTCGGATACACTTCTGTTCAACAACAGAGTACGATTGTGGCAGTTAGAATGCTGGAAGATATGTTTTTCGTTATAACTGCGATTTTCTGCCGAACGGAGGCTCGGATTTGAAATCTGCTTGCGACATTCGATTCCTCTATTCATTTCACTCCGGATACACTTCTGTTTCATAACAGAGTACGATTGTGGCAGTTAGAATGCTGGAAGATAGGTTTTTCTTTATAACTGCGATTTTCTCCCGAACGGAGGCTCGGATTTGAAATCTGCTTGCGACATTCGATTCCTTTAGTCATTTCACTTCGGATACACTTCTGTTTAACAACAGAGTACGATTGTGGCAGTTAGAATGCTGGAAGACAGGTTTTTCGCTATAACTGCGATTTTCTGCCGAACGGAGGCTCGGATTTGAAATCTGCTTGCGACATTCGATTCCTCTATTCATTTCACTTCGGATACACTTCTGTTTAACAACAGAGTACGATTGTGGCAGTTAGAATGCTGGAAGACAGGTTTTTCGCTATAACTGCGATTTTCTGCCGAACAGAGGCTCGGATTTGAATTTTGCTTGCGGCATTCGATTCCTCTATTCATTTCACTTCGGATACACTTCTGTTCAACAACAGAGTACGATTGTGGCAGTTAGAATGCTGGAAGATATGTTTTTCGTTATAACTGCGATTTTCTGCCGAACGGAGGCTCGAATTTGAATTTTGCTTGCGGCATTCGATTCCTCTATTCATTTCACTTCGGATACATTTCTGTTTAACAACAGAGTACGATTCTGGCAGTTAGAATGCTGAAAGATAGGTTTTTCGTTATAACAGCGATATTCTGCCGAACGGAGGCTCGGATTTGATATCTGCTTGCGACATTCGATTCCTTTAGTCATTTCACTTCGGATACACTTCTGTTTAACAACAGAGTACGATTGTGGCAGTTAGAATGCTGGAAGATATGTTTTTCGTTATAACTGCGATTTTCTGCCGAACGGAGGCTCGAATTTGAATTTTGATTGCGGCATTCGATTCCTCTATTCATTTCACTTCGGATACACTTCTGTTTCATAACAGAGTACGATTGTGGCAGTTAGAATGCTGGAAGATAGGTTTTTCGTTATAACTGCGATTTCCTGCCGAACGGAGGCTCGGATTTGAAATCTGCTTGCGACTTTCGATTCCTCTATTCATTTCACTTCGGATACACTTCTGTTCAACAACAGAGTACGATTCTGGCAGTTAGAATGCTGGAAGATAGGTTTTTCGTTATAACTGCGATTTTCTGCCGAACGGAGGCTCTGATTTGAATTTTGCTTGCGGCATTCGATTCGTCTATTCAATTCACTTCCGATACACTTCTGTTTAACAACAGAGTACGATTCTGGCAGTTAGAATGCTGGAAGATAGGTTTTTCGTTATAACAGCGATATTCTGCCGAACGGAGGCTCGGATTTGAATTTTGCTTGCGGCATTCGATTCCTCTATTCATTTCACTTCGGATACACTTCTGTTTCATAACAGAGTACGATTGTGGCAGTTAGAATGCTGGAAGATAGGTTTTTCGTTATAACTGCGATTTCCTGCCGAACGGAGGCTCGGATTTGATATCTGCTTGCGACATTCGATTCCTTTAGTCATTTCACTTCGGATACACTTCTGTTTAACAACAGAGTACGATTGTGGCAGTTAGAATGCTGGAAGATATGTTTTTCGTTATAACTGCGATTTTCTGCCGAACGGAGGCTCGAATTTGAATTTTGCTTGCGGCATTCGATTCCTCTATTCATTTCACTTCGGATACACTTCTGTTTCATAACAGAGTACGATTGTGGCAGTTAGAATGCTGGAAGATAGGTTTTTCGTTATAACTGCGATTTCCTGCCGAACGGAGGCTCGGATTTGAAATCTGCTTGCGACATTCGATTCCTCTATTCATTTCACTTCGGATACACTTCTGTTCAACAACAGAGTACGATTGTGGCAGTTAGAATGCTGGAAGACAGGTTTTTCGCTATAACTGCGATTTTCTGCCGAACGGAGGCTCGGATTTGAAATTTGCTTGCGACATTCGATTCCTTTAGTCATTTCACTTCGGATACACTTCTGTTTAACAACAGAGTACGATTCTGGCAGTTAGAATGCTGGAAGATAGGTTTTTCGTTATAACAGCGATATTCTGCCGAACGGAGGCTCGGATTTGAATTTTGCTTGCGGCATTCGATTCCTCTATTCATTTCACTTCGGATACACTTCTGTTTCATAACAGAGTACGATTGTGGCAGTTAGAATGCTGGAAGATAGGTTTTTCGTTATAACTGCGATTTCCTGCCGAACGGAGGCTCGGATTTGATATCTGCTTGCGACATTCGATTCCTTTAGTCATTTCACTTCGGATACACTTCTGTTTAACAACAGAGTACGATTGTGGCAGTTAGAATGCTGGAAGACAGGTTTTTCGCTATAACTGCGATTTTCTGCCGAACGGAGGCTCGGATTTGAATTTTGCTTGCGGCATTCGATTCCTCTATTCATTTCACTTCGGATACACTTCTGTTCAACAACAGAGTACGATTGTGGCAGTTATAATGATGGAAGATATGTTTTTCGTTATAACTGCGATTTTCTGCCGAACGGAGGCTCGAATTTGAATTTTGCTTGCGGCATTCGATTCCTCTATTCATTTCACTTCGGATACACTTCCGTTTAACAACAGAGTACGATTCTGGCAGTTAGAATGCTGGAAGATATGTTTTTCGTTATAACTGCGTTTTTCTGCCGAACGGAGGCTCGAATTTGAATTTTGCTTGCGGCATTCGATTCCTCTATTCATTTCACTTCGGATACACTTCTGTTTAACAACAGAGTACGATTCTGGCAGTTAGAATGCTGGAAGATAGGTTTTTCGTTATAACTGCGATTTCCTGCCGAACGGAGGCTCTGATTTGAATTTTGCTTGCGGCATTCGATTCGTCTATTCAATTCACTTCGGATGCACTTCTGTTTAACAACAGAGTACGATTCTGGCAGTTAGAATGCTGGAAGATAGGTTTTTCGTTATAACAGCGATTTCCTGCCGAACGGAGGCTCGGATTTGAAATCTGCTTGCGACATTCGATTCCTTTAGTCATTTCACTTCGGATACACTTCTGTTTAACAACAGAGTACGATTGTGGCAGTTAGAATGCTGGAAGACAGGTTTTTCGCTATAACTGCGATTTTCTGCCGAACGGAGGCTCGGATTTGAATTTTGATTGCGGCATTCGATTCCTCTATTCATTTCACTTCGGATACACTTCTGTTCAACAACAGAGTACGATTGTGGCAGTTAGAATGCTGGAAGATATGTTTTTCGTTATAACTGCGATTTTCTGCCGAACGGAGGCTCGGATTTGAAATTTGCTTGCGACATTCGATTCCTTTAGTCATTTCACTTCGGATACACTTCTGTTTAACAACAGAGTACGATTCTGGCAGTTAGAATGCTGGAAGACAGGTTTTTCGCTATAACTGCGATTTTCTGCCGAACGGAGGCTCGGATTTGAATTTTGATTGCGGCATTCGATTCCTCTATTCATTTCACTTCGGATACACTTCTGTTCAACAACAGAGTACGATTGTGGCAGTTAGAATGCTGGAAGATATGTTTTTCGTTATAACTGCGATTTTCTGCCGAACGGAGGCTCGGATTTGAATTTTGATTGCGGCATTCGATTCCTCTATTCATTTCACTTCGGATACACTTCTGTTCAACAACAGAGTACGATTGTGGCAGTTAGAATGCTGGAAGATATGTTTTTCGTTATAACTGCGATTTTCTGCCGAACGGAGGCTCGGATTTGAAATCTGCTTGCGACATTCGATTCCTCTATTCATTTCACTCCGGATACACTTCTGTTTCATAACAGAGTACGATTGTGGCAGTTAGAATGCTGGAAGATAGGTTTTTCTTTATAACTGCGATTTTCTCCCGAACGGAGGCTCGGATTTGAAATCTGCTTGCGACATTCGATTCCTTTAGTCATTTCACTTCGGATACACTTCTGTTTAACAACAGAGTACGATTGTGGCAGTTAGAATGCTGGAAGACAGGTTTTTCGCTATAACTGCGATTTTCTGCCGAACGGAGGCTCGGATTTGAAATCTGCTTGCGACATTCGATTCCTCTATTCATTTCACTTCGGATACACTTCTGTTTAACAACAGAGTACGATTGTGGCAGTTAGAATGCTGGAAGACAGGTTTTTCGCTATAACTGCGATTTTCTGCCGAACAGAGGCTCGGATTTGAATTTTGCTTGCGGCATTCGATTCCTCTATTCATTTCACTTCGGATACACTTCTGTTTCATAACAGAGTACGATTGTGGCAGTTAGAATGCTGGAAGATAGGTTTTTCGTTATAACTGCGATTTCCTGCCGAACGGAGGCTCGGATTTGATATCTGCTTGCGACATTCGATTCCTTTAGTCATTTCACTTCGGATACACTTCTGTTTAACAACAGAGTACGATTGTGGCAGTTAGAATGCTGGAAGACAGGTTTTTCGCTATAACTGCGATTTTCTGCCGAACAGAGGCTCGGATTTGAATTTTGCTTGCGGCATTCGATTCCTCTATTCATTTCACTTCGGATACACTTCTGTTCAACAACAGAGTACGATTGTGGCAGTTATAATGATGGAAGATATGTTTTTCGTTATAACTGCGATTTTCTGCCGAACGGAGGCTCGAATTTGAATTTTGCTTGCGGCATTCGATTCCTCTATTCATTTCACTTCGGATACACTTCCGTTTAACAACAGAGTACGATTCTGGCAGTTAGAATGCTGGAAGATATGTTTTTCGTTATAACTGCGTTTTTCTGCCGAACGGAGGCTCGAATTTGAATTTTGCTTGCGGCATTCGATTCCTCTATTCATTTCACTTCGGATACACTTCTGTTTAACAACAGAGTACGATTCTGGCAGTTAGAATGCTGGAAGATAGGTTTTTCGTTATAACTGCGATTTCCTGCCGAACGGAGGCTCTGATTTGAATTTTGCTTGCGGCATTCGATTCGTCTATTCAATTCACTTCGGATGCACTTCTGTTTAACAACAGAGTACGATTCTGGCAGTTAGAATGCTGGAAGATAGGTTTTTCGTTATAACAGCGATTTCCTGCCGAACGGAGGCTCGGATTTGAAATCTGCTTGCGACATTCGATTCCTTTAGTCATTTCACTTCGGATACACTTCTGTTTAACAACAGAGTACGATTGTGGCAGTTAGAATGCTGGAAGACAGGTTTTTCGCTATAACTGCGATTTTCTGCCGAACGGAGGCTCGGATTTGAATTTTGATTGCGGCATTCGATTCCTCTATTCATTTCACTTCGGATACACTTCTGTTCAACAACAGAGTACGATTGTGGCAGTTAGAATGCTGGAAGATATGTTTTTCGTTATAACTGCGATTTTCTGCCGAACGGAGGCTCGGATTTGAAATTTGCTTGCGACATTCGATTCCTTTAGTCATTTCACTTCGGATACACTTCTGTTTAACAACAGAGTACGATTCTGGCAGTTAGAATGCTGGAAGACAGGTTTTTCGCTATAACTGCGATTTTCTGCCGAACGGAGGCTCGGATTTGAATTTTGATTGCGGCATTCGATTCCTCTATTCATTTCACTTCGGATACACTTCTGTTCAACAACAGAGTACGATTGTGGCAGTTAGAATGCTGGAAGATATGTTTTTCGTTATAACTGCGATTTTCTGCCGAACGGAGGCTCGGATTTGAATTTTGATTGCGGCATTCGATTCCTCTATTCATTTCACTTCGGATACACTTCTGTTCAACAACAGAGTACGATTGTGGCAGTTAGAATGCTGGAAGATATGTTTTTCGTTATAACTGCGATTTTCTGCCGAACGGAGGCTCGGATTTGAAATCTGCTTGCGACATTCGATTCCTCTATTCATTTCACTCCGGATACACTTCTGTTTCATAACAGAGTACGATTGTGGCAGTTAGAATGCTGGAAGATAGGTTTTTCTTTATAACTGCGATTTTCTCCCGAACGGAGGCTCGGATTTGAAATCTGCTTGCGACATTCGATTCCTTTAGTCATTTCACTTCGGATACACTTCTGTTTAACAACAGAGTACGATTGTGGCAGTTAGAATGCTGGAAGACAGGTTTTTCGCTATAACTGCGATTTTCTGCCGAACGGAGGCTCGGATTTGAAATCTGCTTGCGACATTCGATTCCTCTATTCATTTCACTTCGGATACACTTCTGTTTAACAACAGAGTACGATTGTGGCAGTTAGAATGCTGGAAGACAGGTTTTTCGCTATAACTGCGATTTTCTGCCGAACAGAGGCTCGGATTTGAATTTTGCTTGCGGCATTCGATTCCTCTATTCATTTCACTTCGGATACACTTCTGTTCAACAACAGAGTACGATTGTGGCAGTTAGAATGCTGGAAGATATGTTTTTCGTTATAACTGCGATTTTCTGCCGAACGGAGGCTCGAATTTGAATTTTGCTTGCGGCATTCGATTCCTCTATTCATTTCACTTCGGATACATTTCTGTTTAACAACAGAGTACGATTCTGGCAGTTAGAATGCTGAAAGATAGGTTTTTCGTTATAACAGCGATATTCTGCCGAACGGAGGCTCGGATTTGATATCTGCTTGCGACATTCGATTCCTTTAGTCATTTCACTTCGGATACACTTCTGTTTAACAACAGAGTACGATTGTGGCAGTTAGAATGCTGGAAGATATGTTTTTCGTTATAACTGCGATTTTCTGCCGAACGGAGGCTCGAATTTGAATTTTGATTGCGGCATTCGATTCCTCTATTCATTTCACTTCGGATACACTTCTGTTTCATAACAGAGTACGATTGTGGCAGTTAGAATGCTGGAAGATAGGTTTTTCGTTATAACTGCGATTTCCTGCCGAACGGAGGCTCGGATTTGAAATCTGCTTGCGACTTTCGATTCCTCTATTCATTTCACTTCGGATACACTTCTGTTCAACAACAGAGTACGATTCTGGCAGTTAGAATGCTGGAAGATAGGTTTTTCGTTATAACTGCGATTTTCTGCCGAACGGAGGCTCTGATTTGAATTTTGCTTGCGGCATTCGATTCGTCTATTCAATTCACTTCCGATACACTTCTGTTTAACAACAGAGTACGATTCTGGCAGTTAGAATGCTGGAAGATAGGTTTTTCGTTATAACAGCGATATTCTGCCGAACGGAGGCTCGGATTTGAATTTTGCTTGCGGCATTCGATTCCTCTATTCATTTCACTTCGGATACACTTCTGTTTCATAACAGAGTACGATTGTGGCAGTTAGAATGCTGGAAGATAGGTTTTTCGTTATAACTGCGATTTCCTGCCGAACGGAGGCTCGGATTTGATATCTGCTTGCGACATTCGATTCCTTTAGTCATTTCACTTCGGATACACTTCTGTTTAACAACAGAGTACGATTGTGGCAGTTAGAATGCTGGAAGATATGTTTTTCGTTATAACTGCGATTTTCTGCCGAACGGAGGCTCGAATTTGAATTTTGCTTGCGGCATTCGATTCCTCTATTCATTTCACTTCGGATACACTTCTGTTTCATAACAGAGTACGATTGTGGCAGTTAGAATGCTGGAAGATAGGTTTTTCGTTATAACTGCGATTTCCTGCCGAACGGAGGCTCGGATTTGAAATCTGCTTGCGACATTCGATTCCTCTATTCATTTCACTTCGGATACACTTCTGTTCAACAACAGAGTACGATTGTGGCAGTTAGAATGCTGGAAGACAGGTTTTTCGCTATAACTGCGATTTTCTGCCGAACGGAGGCTCGGATTTGAAATTTGCTTGCGACATTCGATTCCTTTAGTCATTTCACTTCGGATACACTTCTGTTTAACAACAGAGTACGATTCTGGCAGTTAGAATGCTGGAAGATAGGTTTTTCGTTATAACAGCGATATTCTGCCGAACGGAGGCTCGGATTTGAATTTTGCTTGCGGCATTCGATTCCTCTATTCATTTCACTTCGGATACACTTCTGTTTCATAACAGAGTACGATTGTGGCAGTTAGAATGCTGGAAGATAGGTTTTTCGTTATAACTGCGATTTCCTGCCGAACGGAGGCTCGGATTTGATATCTGCTTGCGACATTCGATTCCTTTAGTCATTTCACTTCGGATACACTTCTGTTTAACAACAGAGTACGATTGTGGCAGTTAGAATGCTGGAAGACAGGTTTTTCGCTATAACTGCGATTTTCTGCCGAACAGAGGCTCGGATTTGAATTTTGCTTGCGGCATTCGATTCCTCTATTCATTTCACTTCGGATACACTTCTGTTCAACAACAGAGTACGATTGTGGCAGTTATAATGATGGAAGATATGTTTTTCGTTATAACTGCGATTTTCTGCCGAACGGAGGCTCGAATTTGAATTTTGCTTGCGGCATTCGATTCCTCTATTCATTTCACTTCGGATACACTTCCGTTTAACAACAGAGTACGATTCTGGCAGTTAGAATGCTGGAAGATATGTTTTTCGTTATAACTGCGTTTTTCTGCCGAACGGAGGCTCGAATTTGAATTTTGCTTGCGGCATTCGATTCCTCTATTCATTTCACTTCGGATACACTTCTGTTTAACAACAGAGTACGATTCTGGCAGTTAGAATGCTGGAAGATAGGTTTTTCGTTATAACTGCGATTTCCTGCCGAACGGAGGCTCTGATTTGAATTTTGCTTGCGGCATTCGATTCGTCTATTCAATTCACTTCGGATGCACTTCTGTTTAACAACAGAGTACGATTCTGGCAGTTAGAATGCTGGAAGATAGGTTTTTCGTTATAACAGCGATTTCCTGCCGAACGGAGGCTCGGATTTGAAATCTGCTTGCGACATTCGATTCCTTTAGTCATTTCACTTCGGATACACTTCTGTTTAACAACAGAGTACGATTGTGGCAGTTAGAATGCTGGAAGACAGGTTTTTCGCTATAACTGCGATTTTCTGCCGAACGGAGGCTCGGATTTGAATTTTGATTGCGGCATTCGATTCCTCTATTCATTTCACTTCGGATACACTTCTGTTCAACAACAGAGTACGATTGTGGCAGTTAGAATGCTGGAAGATATGTTTTTCGTTATAACTGCGATTTTCTGCCGAACGGAGGCTCGGATTTGAAATTTGCTTGCGACATTCGATTCCTTTAGTCATTTCACTTCGGATACACTTCTGTTTAACAACAGAGTACGATTCTGGCAGTTAGAATGCTGGAAGATAGGTTTTTCGTTATAACTGCGATTTCCTGCCGAACGGAGGCTCGGATTTGAATTTTGCTTGCGGCATTCGATTCCTCTATTCATTTCACTTCGGATACACTTCTGTTCAACAACAGAGTACGATTGTGGCAGTTAGAATGCTGGAAGATATGTTTTTCGTTATAACTGCGTTTTTCTGCCGAACGGAGGCTCGAATTTGAATTTTGCTTGCGGCATTCGATTCCTCTATTCATTTCACTTCGGATACACTTCTGTTTAACAACAGAGTACGATTCTGGCAGTTAGAATGCTGGAAGATAGGTTTTTCGTTATAACTGCGATTTCCTGCCGAACGGAGGCTCTGATTTGAATTTTGCTTGCGGCATTCGATTCGTCTATTCAATTCACTTCGGATGCACTTCTGTTTAACAACAGAGTACGATTCTGGCAGTTAGAATGCTGGAAGATAGGTTTTTCGTTATAACAGCGATTTCCTGCCGAACGGAGGCTCGGATTTGAAATCTGCTTGCGACATTCGATTCCTTTAGTCATTTCACTTCGGATACACTTCTGTTTAACAACAGAGTACGATTGTGGCAGTTAGAATGCTGGAAGACAGGTTTTTCGCTATAACTGCGATTTTCTGCCGAACGGAGGCTCGGATTTGAATTTTGATTGCGGCATTCGATTCCTCTATTCATTTCACTTCGGATACACTTCTGTTCAACAACAGAGTACGATTGTGGCAGTTAGAATGCTGGAAGATATGTTTTTCGTTATAACTGCGATTTTCTGCCGAACGGAGGCTCGGATTTGAAATTTGCTTGCGACATTCGATTCCTTTAGTCATTTCACTTCGGATACACTTCTGTTTAACAACAGACTACGATTGTGGCAGTTAGAATGCTGGAAGATATGTTTTTCGTTATAACTGCGATTTTCTGCCGAACGGAGGCTCGGATTTGAAATTTGCTTGCGGCATTCGATTCCTCTATTCATTTCACTTCGGATACACTTCTGTTCAACAACAGAGTACGATTGTGGCAGTTAGAATGCTGGAAGATATGTTTTTCGTTATAACTGCGATTTTCTGCCGAACGGAGGCTCGGATTTGAAATCTGCTTGCGGCATTCAATTCCTCTATTCATTTCACTTCGGATACACTTCTGTTTCATAACAGAGTACGATTGTGGCAGTTAGAATGCTGGAAGATAGGTTTTTCGTTATAACTGCGATTTCCTGCCGAACGGAGGCTCGGATTTGATATCTGCTTGCGACATTCGATTCCTTTAGTCATGTCACTTCGGACACACTTCTGTTTAACAACAGAGTACGATTGTGGCAGTTAGAATGCTGGAAGATAGGTTTTTCGTTATAACTGCGATTTTCGGCCGAACGGAGGCTCGGATTTGAAATCTGCTTGCGACATTCGATTCCTCTATTCATTTCACTTCGGATACACTTCTGTTTAACAACAGAGTACGATTGTGGCAGTTAGAATGCTGGAAGACAGGTTTTTCGCTATAACTGCGATTTTCTGCCGAACGGAGGCTCGGATTTGAATTTTGCTTGCGGCATTCGATTCCTCTATTCATTTCACTTCGGATACACTTCTGTTTCATAACAGAGTACGATTGTGGCAGTTAGAATGCTGGAAGATAGGTTTTTCGTTATAACTGCGATTTCCTGCCGAACGGAGGCTCGGATTTGATATCTGCTTGCGACATTCGATTCCTTTAGTCATTTCACTTCGGATACACTTCTGTTTAACAACAGAGTACGATTGTGGCAGTTAGAATGCTGGAAGATATGTTTTTCGTTATAACTGCGATTTTCTGCCGAACGGAGGCTCGAATTTGAATTTTGCTTGCGGCATTCGATTCCTCTATTCATTTCACTTCGGATACACTTCTGTTTCATAACAGAGTACGATTGTGGCAGTTAGAATGCTGGAAGATAGGTTTTTCGTTATAACTGCGATTTCCTGCCGAACGGAGGCTCGGATTTGAAATCTGCTTGCGACATTCGATTCCTCTATTCATTTCACTTCGGATACACTTCTGTTCAACAACAGAGTACGATTGTGGCAGTTAGAATGCTGGAAGACAGGCTTTTCGCTATAACTGCGATTTTCTGCCGAACGGAGGCTCGGATTTGAAATTTGCTTGCGACATTCGATTCCTTTAGTCATTTCACTTCGGATACACTTCTGTTTAACAACAGAGTACGATTCTGGCAGTTAGAATGCTGGAAGATAGGTTTTTCGTTATAACAGCGATATTCTGCCGAACGGAGGCTCGGATTTGAATTTTGCTTGCGGCATTCGATTCCTCTATTCATTTCACTTCGGATACACTTCTGTTTCATAACAGAGTACGATTGTGGCAGTTAGAATGCTGGAAGATAGGTTTTTCGTTATAACTGCGATTTCCTGCCGAACGGAGGCTCGGATTTGATATCTGCTTGCGACATTCGATTCCTTTAGTCATTTCACTTCGGATACACTTCTGTTTAACAACAGAGTACGATTGTGGCAGTTAGAATGCTGGAAGACAGGTTTTTCGCTATAACTGCGATTTTCTGCCGAACAGAGGCTCGGATTTGAATTTTGCTTGCGGCATTCGATTCCTCTATTCATTTCACTTCGGATACACTTCTGTTCAACAACAGAGTACGATTGTGGCAGTTATAATGATGGAAGATATGTTTTTCGTTATAACTGCGATTTTCTGCCGAACGGAGGCTCGAATTTGAATTTTGCTTGCGGCATTCGATTCCTCTATTCATTTCACTTCGGATACACTTCCGTTTAACAACAGAGTACGATTCTGGCAGTTAGAATGCTGGAAGATAGGTTTTTCGTTATAACTGCGATTTCCTGCCGAACGGAGGCTCGGATTTGAATTTTGCTTGCGGCATTCGATTCCTCTATTCATTTCACTTCGGATACACTTCTGTTCAACAACAGAGTACGATTGTGGCAGTTAGAATGCTGGAAGATATGTTTTTCGTTATAACTGCGTTTTTCTGCCGAACGGAGGCTCGAATTTGAATTTTGCTTGCGGCATTCGATTCCTCTATTCATTTCACTTCGGATACACTTCTGTTTAACAACAGAGTACGATTCTGGCAGTTAGAATGCTGGAAGATAGGTTTTTCGTTATAACAGCGATTTCCTGCCGAACGGAGGCTCGGATTTGAAATCTGCTTGCGACATTCGATTCCTTTAGTCATTTCACTTCGGATACACTTCTGTTTAACAACAGAGTACGATTGTGGCAGTTAGAATGCTGGAAGACAGGTTTTTCGCTATAACTGCGATTTTCTGCCGAACGGAGGCTCGGATTTGAATTTTGATTGCGGCATTCGATTCCTCTATTCATTTCACTTCGGATACACTTCTGTTCAACAACAGAGTACGATTGTGGCAGTTAGAATGCTGGAAGATATGTTTTTCGTTATAACTGCGATTTTCTGCCGAACGGAGGCTCGGATTTGAAATTTGCTTGCGACATTCGATTCCTTTAGTCATGTCACTTCGGACACACTTCTGTTTAACAACAGAGTACGATTGTGGCAGTTAGAATGCTGGAAGATAGGTTTTTCGTTATAACTGCGATTTTCGGCCGAACGGAGGCTCGGATTTGAAATCTGCTTGCGACATTCGATTCCTCTATTCATTTCACTTCGGATACACTTCTGTTTAACAACAGAGTACGATTGTGGCAGTTAGAATGCTGGAAGACAGGTTTTTCGCTATAACTGCGATTTTCTGCCGAACGGAGGCTCGGATTTGAATTTTGCTTGCGGCATTCGATTCCTCTATTCATTTCACTTCGGATACACTTCTGTTTCATAACAGAGTACGATTGTGGCAGTTAGAATGCTGGAAGATAGGTTTTTCGTTATAACTGCGATTTCCTGCCGAACGGAGGCTCGGATTTGATATCTGCTTGCGACATTCGATTCCTTTAGTCATTTCACTTCGGATACACTTCTGTTTAACAACAGAGTACGATTGTGGCAGTTAGAATGCTGGAAGATAGGTTTTTCGTTATAACAGCGATATTCTGCCGAACGGAGGCTCGGATTTGAATTTTGCTTGCGGCATTCGATTCCTCTATTCATTTCACTTCGGATACACTTCTGTTTCATAACAGAGTACGATTGTGGCAGTTAGAATGCTGGAAGATAGGTTTTTCGTTATAACTGCGATTTCCTGCCGAACGGAGGCTCGGATTTGATATCTGCTTGCGACATTCGATTCCTTTAGTCATTTCACTTCGGATACACTTCTGTTTAACAACAGAGTACGATTGTGGCAGTTAGAATGCTGGAAGACAGGTTTTTCGCTATAACTGCGATTTTCTGCCGAACAGAGGCTCGGATTTGAATTTTGCTTGCGGCATTCGATTCCTCTATTCATTTCACTTCGGATACACTTCTGTTCAACAACAGAGTACGATTGTGGCAGTTATAATGATGGAAGATATGTTTTTCGTTATAACTGCGATTTTCTGCCGAACGGAGGCTCGAATTTGAATTTTGCTTGCGGCATTCGATTCCTCTATTCATTTCACTTCGGATACACTTCCGTTTAACAACAGAGTACGATTCTGGCAGTTAGAATGCTGGAAGATAGGTTTTTCGTTATAACTGCGATTTCCTGCCGAACGGAGGCTCGGATTTGAATTTTGCTTGCGGCATTCGATTCCTCTATTCATTTCACTTCGGATACACTTCTGTTCAACAACAGAGTACGATTGTGGCAGTTAGAATGCTGGAAGATATGTTTTTCGTTATAACTGCGTTTTTCTGCCGAACGGAGGCTCGAATTTGAATTTTGCTTGCGGCATTCGATTCCTCTATTCATTTCACTTCGGATACACTTCTGTTTAACAACAGAGTACGATTGTGGCAGTTAGAATGCTGGAAGATATGTTTTTCGTTATAACTGCGATTTTCTGCCGAACGGAGGCTCGGATTTGAAATTTGCTTGCGACATTCGATTCCTTTAGTCATTTCACTTCGGATACACTTCTGTTTAACAACAGACTACGATTCTGGCAGTTAGAATGCTGGAAGATAGGTTTTTCGTTATAACAGCGATATTCTGCCGAACGGAGGCTCGGATTTGAATTTTGCTTGCGGCATTCGATTCCTCTATTCATTTCACTTCGGATACACTTCTGTTCAACAACAGAGTACGATTGTGGCAGTTAGAATGCTGGAAGATATGTTTTTCGTTATAACTGCGATTTTCTGCCGAACGGAGGCTCGAATTTGAATTTTGCTTGCGGCATTCGATTCCTCTATTCATTTCACTTCGGATACACTTCTGTTTCATAACAGAGTACGATTGTGGCAGTTAGAATGCTGGAAGATAGGTTTTTCGTTATAACTGCGATTTCCTGCCGAACGGAGGCTCGGATTTGATATCTGCTTGCGACATTCGATTCCTTTAGTCATGTCACTTCGGATACACTTCTGTTTAACAACAGAGTACGATTGTGGCAGTTAGAATGCTGGAAGATAGGTTTTTCGTTATAACTGCGATTTTCGGCCGAACGGAGGCTCGGATTTGAAATCTGCTTGCGACATTCGATTCCTCTATTCATTTCACTTCGGATACACTTCTGTTTAACAACAGAGTACGATTGTGGCAGTTAGAATGCTGGAAGACAGGTTTTTCGCTATAACTGCGATTTTCTGCCGAACGGAGGCTCGGATTTGAATTTTGCTTGCGGCATTCGATTCCTCTATTCATTTCACTTCGGATACACTTCTGTTCAACAACAGAGTACGATTGTGGCAGTTAGAATGCTGGAAGACAGGTTTTTCGCTATAACTGCGATTTTCTGCCGAACGGAGGCTCGGATTTGAAATTTGCTTGCGACATTCGATTCCTTTAGTCATTTCACTTCGGATACACTTCTGTTTAACAACAGAGTACGATTCTGGCAGTTAGAATGCTGGAAGATAGGTTTTTCGTTATAACAGCGATATTCTGCCGAACGGAGGCTCGGATTTGAATTTTGCTTGCGGCATTCGATTCCTCTATTCATTTCACTTCGGATACACTTCTGTTTCATAACAGAGTACGATTGTGGCAGTTAGAATGCTGGAAGATAGGTTTTTCGTTATAACTGCGATTTCCTGCCGAACGGAGGCTCGGATTTGAATTTTGCTTGCGGCATTCGATTCCTCTATTCATTTCACTTCGGATACACTTCTGTTCAACAACAGAGTACGATTGTGGCAGTTATAATGATGGAAGATATGTTTTTCGTTATAACTGCGATTTTCTGCCGAACGGAGGCTCGAATTTGAATTTTGCTTGCGGCATTCGATTCCTCTATTCATTTCACTTCGGATACACTTCTGTTCAACAACAGAGTACGATTGTGGCAGTTAGAATGCTGGAAGATATGTTTTTCGTTATAACTGCGATTTTCTGCCGAACGGAGGCTCGAATTTGAATTTTGCTTGCGGCATTCGATTCCTCTATTCATTTCACTTCGGATACACTTCTGTTTAACAACAGAGTACGATTCTGGCAGTTAGAATGCTGAAAGATAGGTTTTTCGTTATAACAGCGATTTCCTGCCGAACGGAGGCTCGGATTTGAAATCTGCTTGCGACATTCGATTCCTTTAGTCATTTCACTTCGGATACACTTCTGTTTAACAACAGAGTACGATTCTGGCAGTTAGAATGCTGGAAGATAGGTTTTTCGTTATAACAGCGATATTCTGCCGAACGGAGGCTCGGATTTGATATCTGCTTGCGACATTCGATTCCTTTAGTCATTTCACTTCGGATACACTTCTGTTTAACAACAGAGTACGATTGTGGCAGTTAGAATGCTGGAAGACAGGTTTTTCGCTATAACTGCGATTTTCTGCCGAACGGAGGCTCGGATTTGAATTTTGATTGCGGCATTCGATTCCTCTATTCATTTCACTTCGGATACACTTCTGTTCAACAACAGAGTACGATTGTGGCAGTTAGAATGCTGGAAGATATGTTTTTCGTTATAACTGCGATTTTCTGCCGAACGGAGGCTCGGATTTGAAATTTGCTTGCGACATTCGATTCCTTTAGTCATTTCACTTCGGATACACTTCTGTTTAACAACAGACTACGATTCTGGCAGTTAGAATGCTGGAAGATAGGTTTTTCGTTATAACAGCGATATTCTGCCGAACGGAGGCTCGGATTTGAATTTTGCTTGCGGCATTCGATTCCTCTATTCATTTCACTTCGGATACACTTCTGTTCAGCAACAGAGTACGATTGTGGCAGTTAGAATGCTGGAAGATATGTTTTTCGTTATAACTGCGATTTTCTGCCGAACGGAGGCTCGAATTTGAATTTTGCTTGCGGCATTCGATTCCTCTATTCATTTCACTTCGGATACACTTCTGTTTCATAACAGAGTACGATTGTGGCAGTTAGAATGCTGGAAGATAGGTTTTTCGTTATAACTGCGATTTCCTGCCGAACGGAGGCTCGGATTTGATATCTGCTTGCGACATTCGATTCCTTTAGTCATGTCACTTCGGATACACTTCTGTTTAACAACAGAGTACGATTGTGGCAGTTAGAATGCTGGAAGATAGGTTTTTCGTTATAACTGCGATTTTCGGCCGAACGGAGGCTCGGATTTGAAATCTGCTTGCGACATTCGATTCCTCTATTCATTTCACTTCGGATACACTTCTGTTTAACAACAGAGTACGATTGTGGCAGTTAGAATGCTGGAAGACAGGTTTTTCGCTATAACTGCGATTTTCTGCCGAACGGAGGCTCGGATTTGAATTTTGCTTGCGGCATTCGATTCCTCTATTCATTTCACTTCGGATACACTTCTGTTCAACAACAGAGTACGATTGTGGCAGTTAGAATGCTGGAAGATATGTTTTTCGTTATAACTGCGATTTTCTGCCGAACGGAGGCTCGGATTTGAAATTTGCTTGCGACATTCGATTCCTTTAGTCATTTCACTTCGGATACACTTCTGTTTAACAACAGACTACGATTCTGGCAGTTAGAATGCTGGAAGATAGGTTTTTCGTTATAACAGCGATATTCTGCCGAACGGAGGCTCGGATTTGAAATTTGCTTGCGGCATTCGATTCCTCTATTCATTTCACTTCGGATACACTTCTGTTTAACAACAGAGTACGATTCTGGCAGTTAGAATGCTGAAAGATAGGTTTTTCGTTATAACAGCGATTTCCTGCCGAACGGAGGCTCGGATTTGAAATCTGCTTGCGACATTCGATTCCTTTAGTCATTTCACTTCGGATACACTTCTGTTTAACAACAGAGTACGATTCTGGCAGTTAGAATGCTGGAAGATAGGTTTTTCGTTATAACAGCGATATTCTGCCGAACGGAGGCTCGGATTTGATATCTGCTTGCGACATTCGATTCCTTTAGTCATTTCACTTCGGATACACTTCTGTTTAACAACAGAGTACGATTGTGGCAGTTAGAATGCTGGAAGACAGGTTTTTCGCTATAACTGCGATTTTCTGCCGAACGGAGGCTCGGATTTGAATTTTGATTGCGGCATTCGATTCCTCTATTCATTTCACTTCGGATACACTTCTGTTCAACAACAGAGTACGATTGTGGCAGTTAGAATGCTGGAAGATATGTTTTTCGTTATAACTGCGATTTTCTGCCGAACGGAGGCTCGGATTTGAAATTTGCTTGCGACATTCGATTCCTCTATTCATTTCACTTCGGATACACTTCTGTTTAACAACAGACTACGATTCTGGCAGTTAGAATGCTGGAAGATAGGTTTTTCGTTATAACAGCGATATTCTGCCGAACGGAGGCTCGGATTTGAATTTTGCTTGCGGCATTCGATTCCTCTATTCATTTCACTTCGGATACACTTCTGTTCAACAACAGAGTACGATTGTGGCAGTTAGAATGCTGGAAGATATGTTTTTCGTTATAACTGCGATTTTCTGCCGAACGGAGGCTCGAATTTGAATTTTGCTTGCGGCATTCGATTCCTCTATTCATTTCACTTCGGATACACTTCTGTTTCATAACAGAGTACGATTGTGGCAGTTAGAATGCTGGAAGATAGGTTTTTCGTTATAACTGCGATTTCCTGCCGAACGGAGGCTCGGATTTGATATCTGCTTGCGACATTCGATTCCTTTAGTCATGTCACTTCGGATACACTTCTGTTTAACAACAGAGTACGATTGTGGCAGTTAGAATGCTGGAAGATAGGTTTTTCGTTATAACTGCGATTTTCGGCCGAACGGAGGCTCGGATTTGAAATCTGCTTGCGACATTCGATTCCTCTATTCATTTCACTTCGGATACACTTCTGTTTAACAACAGAGTACGATTGTGGCAGTTAGAATGCTGGAAGACAGGTTTTTCGCTATAACTGCGATTTTCTGCCGAACGGAGGCTCGGATTTGAATTTTGCTTGCGGCATTCGATTCCTCTATTCATTTCACTTCGGATACACTTCTGTTCAACAACAGAGTACGATTGTGGCAGTTAGAATGCTGGAAGACAGGTTTTTCGCTATAACTGCGATTTTCTGCCGAACGGAGGCTCGGATTTGAAATTTGCTTGCGACATTCGATTCCTTTAGTCATTTCACTTCGGATACACTTCTGTTTAACAACAGAGTACGATTCTGGCAGTTAGAATGCTGGAAGATAGGTTTTTCGTTATAACAGCGATATTCTGCCGAACGGAGGCTCGGATTTGAATTTTGCTTGCGGCATTCGATTCCTCTATTCATTTCACTTCGGATACACTTCTGTTTCATAACAGAGTACGATTGTGGCAGTTAGAATGCTGGAAGATAGGTTTTTCGTTATAACTGCGATTTCCTGCCGAACGGAGGCTCGGATTTGATATCTGCTTGCGACATTCGATTCCTTTAGTCATTTCACTTCGGATACACTTCTGTTTAACAACAGAGTACGATTGTGGCAGTTAGAATGCTGGAAGACAGGTTTTTCGCTATAACTGCGATTTTCTGCCGAACAGAGGCTCGGATTTGAATTTTGCTTGCGGCATTCGATTCCTCTATTCATTTCACTTCGGATACACTTCTGTTCAACAACAGAGTACGATTGTGGCAGTTATAATGATGGAAGATATGTTTTTCGTTATAACTGCGATTTTCTGCCGAACGGAGGCTCGAATTTGAATTTTGCTTGCGGCATTCGATTCCTCTATTCATTTCACTTCGGATACACTTCTGTTCAACAACAGAGTACGATTGTGGCAGTTAGAATGCTGGAAGATATGTTTTTCGTTATAACTGCGATTTTCTGCCGAACGGAGGCTCGAATTTGAATTTTGCTTGCGGCATTCGATTCCTCTATTCATTTCACTTCGGATACACTTCTGTTTAACAACAGAGTACGATTCTGGCAGTTAGAATGCTGAAAGATAGGTTTTTCGTTATAACAGCGATTTCCTGCCGAACGGAGGCTCGGATTTGAAATCTGCTTGCGACATTCGATTCCTTTAGTCATTTCACTTCGGATACACTTCTGTTTAACAACAGAGTACGATTCTGGCAGTTAGAATGCTGGAAGATAGGTTTTTCGTTATAACAGCGATATTCTGCCGAACGGAGGCTCGGATTTGATATCTGCTTGCGACATTCGATTCCTTTAGTCATTTCACTTCGGATACACTTCTGTTTAACAACAGAGTACGATTGTGGCAGTTAGAATGCTGGAAGACAGGTTTTTCGCTATAACTGCGATTTTCTGCCGAACGGAGGCTCGGATTTGAATTTTGATTGCGGCATTCGATTCCTCTATTCATTTCACTTCGGATACACTTCTGTTCAACAACAGAGTACGATTGTGGCAGTTAGAATGCTGGAAGATATGTTTTTCGTTATAACTGCGATTTTCTGCCGAACGGAGGCTCGGATTTGAAATTTGCTTGCGACATTCGATTCCTTTAGTCATTTCACTTCGGATACACTTCTGTTTAACAACAGACTACGATTCTGGCAGTTAGAATGCTGGAAGATAGGTTTTTCGTTATAACAGCGATATTCTGCCGAACGGAGGCTCGGATTTGAAATTTGCTTGCGGCATTCGATTCCTCTATTCATTTCACTTCGGATACACTTCTGTTTAACAACAGAGTACGATTCTGGCAGTTAGAATGCTGAAAGATAGGTTTTTCGTTATAACAGCGATTTCCTGCCGAACGGAGGCTCGGATTTGAAATCTGCTTGCGACATTCGATTCCTTTAGTCATTTCACTTCGGATACACTTCTGTTTAACAACAGAGTACGATTCTGGCAGTTAGAATGCTGGAAGATAGGTTTTTCGTTATAACAGCGATATTCTGCCGAACGGAGGCTCGGATTTGATATCTGCTTGCGACATTCGATTCCTTTAGTCATTTCACTTCGGATACACTTCTGTTTAACAACAGAGTACGATTGTGGCAGTTAGAATGCTGGAAGACAGGTTTTTCGCTATAACTGCGATTTTCTGCCGAACGGAGGCTCGGATTTGAATTTTGCTTGCGGCATTCGATTCCTCTATTCATTTCACTTCGGATACACTTCTGTTCAACAACAGAGTACGATTGTGGCAGTTAGAATGCTGGAAGATATGTTTTTCGTTATAACTGCGATTTTCTGCCGAACGGAGGCTCGGATTTGAAATTTGCTTGCGACATTCGATTCCTTTAGTCATTTCACTTCGGATACACTTCTGTTTAACAACAGACTACGATTCTGGCAGTTAGAATGCTGGAAGATAGGTTTTTCGTTATAACAGCGATATTCTGCCGAACGGAGGCTCGGATTTGAATTTTGCTTGCGGCATTCGATTCCTCTATTCATTTCACTTCGGATACACTTCTGTTCAGCAACAGAGTACGATTGTGGCAGTTAGAATGCTGGAAGATATGTTTTTCGTTATAACTGCGATTTTCTGCCGAACGGAGGCTCGAATTTGAATTTTGCTTGCGGCATTCGATTCCTCTATTCATTTCACTTCGGATACACTTCTGTTTCATAACAGAGTACGATTGTGGCAGTTAGAATGCTGGAAGATAGGTTTTTCGTTATAACTGCGATTTCCTGCCGAACGGAGGCTCGGATTTGATATCTGCTTGCGACATTCGATTCCTTTAGTCATGTCACTTCGGATACACTTCTGTTTAACAACAGAGTACGATTGTGGCAGTTAGAATGCTGGAAGATAGGTTTTTCGTTATAACTGCGATTTTCGGCCGAACGGAGGCTCGGATTTGAAATCTGCTTGCGACATTCGATTCCTCTATTCATTTCACTTCGGATACACTTCTGTTTAACAACAGAGTACGATTGTGGCAGTTAGAATGCTGGAAGACAGGTTTTTCGCTATAACTGCGATTTTCTGCCGAACGGAGGCTCGGATTTGAATTTTGCTTGCGGCATTCGATTCCTCTATTCATTTCACTTCGGATACACTTCTGTTCAACAACAGAGTACGATTGTGGCAGTTAGAATGCTGGAAGATATGTTTTTCGTTATAACTGCGATTTTCTGCCGAACGGAGGCTCGGATTTGAAATTTGCTTGCGACATTCGATTCCTTTAGTCATTTCACTTCGGATACACTTCTGTTTAACAACAGACTACGATTCTGGCAGTTAGAATGCTGGAAGATAGGTTTTTCGTTATAACAGCGATATTCTGCCGAACGGAGGCTCGGATTTGAAATTTGCTTGCGGCATTCGATTCCTCTATTCATTTCACTTCGGATACACTTCTGTTTAACAACAGAGTACGATTCTGGCAGTTAGAATGCTGAAAGATAGGTTTTTCGTTATAACAGCGATTTCCTGCCGAACGGAGGCTCGGATTTGAAATCTGCTTGCGACATTCGATTCCTTTAGTCATTTCACTTCGGATACACTTCTGTTTAACAACAGAGTACGATTCTGGCAGTTAGAATGCTGGAAGATAGGTTTTTCGTTATAACAGCGATATTCTGCCGAACGGAGGCTCGGATTTGATATCTGCTTGCGACATTCGATTCCTTTAGTCATTTCACTTCGGATACACTTCTGTTTAACAACAGAGTACGATTCTGGCAGTTAGAATGCTGGAAGATAGGTTTTTCGTTATAACTGCGATTTTCTGCCGAACGGAGGCTCGGATTTGAATTTTGATTGCGGCATTCGATTCCTCTATTCATTTCACTTCGGATACACTTCTGTTCAACAACAGAGTACGATTGTGGCAGTTAGAATGCTGGAAGATATGTTTTTCGTTATAACTGCGATTTTCTGCCGAACGGAGGCTCGGATTTGAAATTTGCTTGCGACATTCGATTCCTTTAGTCATTTCACTTCGGATACACTTCTGTTTAACAACAGACTACGATTCTGGCAGTTAGAATGCTGGAAGATAGGTTTTTCGTTATAACAGCGATATTCTGCCGAACGGAGGCTCGGATTTGAATTTTGCTTGCGGCATTCGATTCCTCTATTCATTTCACTTCGGATACACTTCTGTTCAACAACAGAGTACGATTGTGGCAGTTAGAATGCTGGAAGATATGTTTTTCGTTATAACTGCGATTTTCTGCCGAACGGAGGCTCGAATTTGAATTTTGCTTGCGGCATTCGATTCCTCTATTCATTTCACTTCGGATACACTTCTGTTTCATAACAGAGTACGATTGTGGCAGTTAGAATGCTGGAAGATAGGTTTTTCGTTATAACTGCGATTTCCTGCCGAACGGAGGCTCGGATTTGATATCTGCTTGCGACATTCGATTCCTTTAGTCATGTCACTTCGGATACACTTCTGTTTAACAACAGAGTACGATTGTGGCAGTTAGAATGCTGGAAGATAGGTTTTTCGTTATAACTGCGATTTTCGGCCGAACGGAGGCTCGGATTTGAAATCTGCTTGCGACATTCGATTCCTCTATTCATTTCACTTCGGATACACTTCTGTTTAACAACAGAGTACGATTGTGGCAGTTAGAATGCTGGAAGACAGGTTTTTCGCTATAACTGCGATTTTCTGCCGAACGGAGGCTCGGATTTGAATTTTGCTTGCGGCATTCGATTCCTCTATTCATTTCACTTCGGATACACTTCTGTTCAACAACAGAGTACGATTGTGGCAGTTAGAATGCTGGAAGACAGGTTTTTCGCTATAACTGCGATTTTCTGCCGAACGGAGGCTCGGATTTGAAATTTGCTTGCGACATTCGATTCCTTTAGTCATTTCACTTCGGATACACTTCTGTTTAACAACAGAGTACGATTCTGGCAGTTAGAATGCTGGAAGATAGGTTTTTCGTTATAACAGCGATATTCTGCCGAACGGAGGCTCGGATTTGAATTTTGCTTGCGGCATTCGATTCTTCTATTCATTTCACTTCGGATACACTTCTGTTTCATAACAGAGTACGATTGTGGCAGTTAGAATGCTGGAAGATAGGTTTTTCGTTATAACTGCGATTTCCTGCCGAACGGAGGCTCGGATTTGATATCTGCTTGCGACATTCGATTCCTTTAGTCATTTCACTTCGGATACACTTCTGTTTAACAACAGAGTACGATTGTGGTAGTTAGAATGCTGGAAGACAGGTTTTTCGCTATAACTGCGATTTTCTGCCGAACAGAGGCTCGGATTTGAATTTTGCTTGCGGCATTCGATTCCTCTATTCATTTCACTTCGGATACACTTCTGTTCAACAACAGAGTACGATTGTGGCAGTTATAATGATGGAAGATATGTTTTTCGTTATAACTGCGATTTTCTGCCGAACGGAGGCTCGAATTTGAATTTTGCTTGCGGCATTCGATTCCTCTATTCATTTCACTTCGGATACACTTCTGTTCAACAACAGAGTACGATTGTGGCAGTTAGAATGCTGGAAGATATGTTTTTCGTTATAACTGCGATTTTCTGCCGAACGGAGGCTCGAATTTGAATTTTGCTTGCGGCATTCGATTCCTCTATTCATTTCACTTCGGATACACTTCTGTTTAACAACAGAGTACGATTCTGGCAGTTAGAATGCTGAAAGATAGGTTTTTCGTTATAACAGCGATTTCCTGCCGAACGGAGGCTCGGATTTGAAATCTGCTTGCGACATTCGATTCCTTTAGTCATTTCACTTCGGATACACTTCTGTTTAACAACAGAGTACGATTCTGGCAGTTAGAATGCTGGAAGATAGGTTTTTCGTTATAACAGCGATATTCTGCCGAACGGAGGCTCGGATTTGATATCTGCTTGCGACATTCGATTCCTTTAGTCATTTCACTTCGGATACACTTCTGTTTAACAACAGAGTACGATTGTGGCAGTTAGAATGCTGGAAGATAGGTTTTTCGTTATAACTGCGATTTTCGGCCGAACGGAGGCTCGGATTTGAAATCTGCTTGCGACATTCGATTCCTCTATTCATTTCACTTCGGATACACTTCTGTTTAACAACAGAGTACGATTGTGGCAGTTAGAATGCTGGAAGACAGGTTTTTCGCTATAACTGCGATTTTCTGCCGAACGGAGGCTCGGATTTGAATTTTGCTTGCGGCATTCGATTCCTCTATTCATTTCACTTCGGATACACTTCTGTTCAACAACAGAGTACGATTGTGGCAGTTAGAATGCTGGAAGACAGGTTTTTCGCTATAACTGCGATTTTCTGCCGAACGGAGGCTCGGATTTGAAATTTGCTTGCGACATTCGATTCCTTTAGTCATTTCACTTCGGATACACTTCTGTTTAACAACAGAGTACGATTCTGGCAGTTAGAATGCTGGAAGACAGGTTTTTCGCTATAACTGCGATTTTCTGCCGAACGGAGGCTCGGATTTGAATTTTGCTTGCGGCATTCGATTCCTCTATTCATTTCACTTCGGATACACTTCTGTTCAACAACAGAGTACGATTGTGGCAGTTAGAATGCTGGAAGATATGTTTTTCGTTATAACTGCGATTTTCTGCCGAACGGAGGCTCGGATTTGAATTTTGCTTGCGGCATTCGATTCCTCTATTCATTTCACTTCGGATACACTTCTGTTTCATAACAGAGTACGATTGTGGCAGTTAGAATGCTGGAAGATAGGTTTTTCGTTATAACTGCGATTTCCTGCCGAACGGAGGCTCGGATTTGATATCTGCTTGCGACATTCGATTCCTTTAGTCATTTCACTTCGGATACACTTCTGTTTAACAACAGAGTACGATTGTGGCAGTTAGAATGCTGGAAGACAGGTTTTTCGCTATAACTGCGATTTTCTGCCGAACAGAGGCTCGGATTTGAATTTTGCTTGCGGCATTCGATTCCTCTATTCATTTCACTTCGGATACACTTCTGTTCAACAACAGAGTACGATTGTGGCAGTTAGAATGCTGGAAGATATGTTTTTCGTTATAACTGCGATTTTCTGCCGAACGGAGGCTCGGATTTGAAATTTGCTTGCGACATTCGATTCCTTTAGTCATTTCACTTCGGATACACTTCTGTTTAACAACAGAGTACGATTGTGGTAGTTAGAATGCTGGAAGACAGGTTTTTCGCTATAACTGCGATTTTCTGCCGAACAGAGGCTCGGATTTGAATTTTGCTTGCGGCATTCGATTCCTCTATTCATTTCACTTCGGATACACTTCTGTTCAACAACAGAGTACGATTGTGGCAGTTATAATGATGGAAGATATGTTTTTCGTTATAACTGCGATTTTCTGCCGAACGGAGGCTCGAATTTGAATTTTGCTTGCGGCATTCGATTCCTCTATTCATTTCACTTCGGATACACTTCTGTTCAACAACAGAGTACGATTGTGGCAGTTAGAATGCTGGAAGATATGTTTTTCGTTATAACTGCGATTTTCTGCCGAACGGAGGCTCGAATTTGAATTTTGCTTGCGGCATTCGATTCCTCTATTCATTTCACTTCGGATACACTTCTGTTTAACAACAGAGTACGATTCTGGCAGTTAGAATGCTGAAAGATAGGTTTTTCGTTATAACAGCGATTTCCTGCCGAACGGAGGCTCGGATTTGAAATCTGCTTGCGACATTCGATTCCTTTAGTCATTTCACTTCGGATACACTTCTGTTTAACAACAGAGTACGATTCTGGCAGTTAGAATGCTGGAAGATAGGTTTTTCGTTATAACAGCGATATTCTGCCGAACGGAGGCTCGGATTTGATATCTGCTTGCGACATTCGATTCCTTTAGTCATTTCACTTCGGATACACTTCTGTTTAACAACAGAGTACGATTGTGGCAGTTAGAATGCTGGAAGATAGGTTTTTCGTTATAACTGCGATTTTCGGCCGAACGGAGGCTCGGATTTGAAATCTGCTTGCGACATTCGATTCCTCTATTCATTTCACTTCGGATACACTTCTGTTTAACAACAGAGTACGATTGTGGCAGTTAGAATGCTGGAAGACAGGTTTTTCGCTATAACTGCGATTTTCTGCCGAACGGAGGCTCGGATTTGAATTTTGCTTGCGGCATTCGATTCCTCTATTCATTTCACTTCGGATACACTTCTGTTCAACAACAGAGTACGATTGTGGCAGTTAGAATGCTGGAAGACAGGTTTTTCGCTATAACTGCGATTTTCTGCCGAACGGAGGCTCGGATTTGAAATTTGCTTGCGACATTCGATTCCTTTAGTCATTTCACTTCGGATACACTTCTGTTTAACAACAGAGTACGATTCTGGCAGTTAGAATGCTGGAAGACAGGTTTTTCGCTATAACTGCGATTTTCTGCCGAACGGAGGCTCGGATTTGAATTTTGCTTGCGGCATTCGATTCCTCTATTCATTTCACTTCGGATACACTTCTGTTCAACAACAGAGTACGATTGTGGCAGTTAGAATGCTGGAAGATATGTTTTTCGTTATAACTGCGATTTTCTGCCGAACGGAGGCTCGGATTTGAATTTTGCTTGCGGCATTCGATTCCTCTATTCATTTCACTTCGGATACACTTCTGTTTCATAACAGAGTACGATTGTGGCAGTTAGAATGCTGGAAGATAGGTTTTTCGTTATAACTGCGATTTCCTGCCGAACGGAGGCTCGGATTTGATATCTGCTTGCGACATTCGATTCCTTTAGTCATTTCACTTCGGATACACTTCTGTTTAACAACAGAGTACGATTGTGGCAGTTAGAATGCTGGAAGACAGGTTTTTCGCTATAACTGCGATTTTCTGCCGAACAGAGGCTCGGATTTGAATTTTGCTTGCGGCATTCGATTCCTCTATTCATTTCACTTCGGATACACTTCTGTTCAACAACAGAGTACGATTGTGGCAGTTAGAATGCTGGAAGATATGTTTTTCGTTATAACTGCGATTTTCTGCCGAACGGAGGCTCGGATTTGAAATTTGCTTGCGACATTCGATTCCTTTAGTCATTTCACTTCGGATACACTTCTGTTTAACAACAGACTACGATTCTGGCAGTTAGAATGCTGGAAGATAGGTTTTTCGTTATAACAGCGATATTCTGCCGAACGGAGGCTCGGATTTGAATTTTGCTTGCGGCATTCGATTCCTCTATTCATTTCACTTCGGATACACTTCTGTTCAACAACAGAGTACGATTGTGGCAGTTAGAATGCTGGAAGATATGTTTTTCGTTATAACTGCGATTTTCTGCCGAACGGAGGCTCGAATTTGAATTTTGCTTGCGGCATTCGATTCCTCTATTCATTTCACTTCGGATACACTTCTGTTTCATAACAGAGTACGATTGTGGCAGTTAGAATGCTGGAAGACAGGTTTTTCGCTATAACTGCGATTTTCTGCCGAACGGAGGCTCGGATTTGAATTTTGCTTGCGGCATTCGATTCCTCTATTCATTTCACTTCGGATACACTTCTGTTCAACAACAGAGTACGATTGTGGCAGTTAGAATGCTGGAAGACAGGTTTTTCGCTATAACTGCGATTTTCTGCCGAACGGAGGCTCGGATTTGAAATTTGCTTGCGACATTCGATTCCTTTAGTCATTTCACTTCGGATACACTTCTGTTTAACAACAGAGTACGATTCTGGCAGTTAGAATGCTGGAAGACAGGTTTTTCGCTATAACTGCGATTTTCTGCCGAACGGAGGCTCGGATTTGAATTTTGCTTGCGGCATTCGATTCCTCTATTCATTTCACTTCGGATACACTTCTGTTCAACAACAGAGTACGATTGTGGCAGTTAGAATGCTGGAAGATATGTTTTTCGTTATAACTGCGATTTTCTGCCGAACGGAGGCTCGGATTTGAAATTTGCTTGCGACATTCGATTCCTTTAGTCATTTCACTTCGGATACACTTCTGTTTAACAACAGACTACGATTCTGGCAGTTAGAATGCTGGAAGATAGGTTTTTCGTTATAACAGCGATATTCTGCCGAACGGAGGCTCGGATTTGAATTTTGCTTGCGACATTCGATTCCTTTAGTCATTTCACTTCGGATACACTTCTGTTTAACAACAGAGTACGATTGTGGCAGTTAGAATGCTGGAAGATAGGTTTTTCGTTATAACTGCGATTTTCGGCCGAACGGAGGCTCGGATTTGAAATCTGCTTGCGACATTCGATTCCTCTATTCATTTCACTTCGGATACACTTCTGTTTAACAACAGAGTACGATTGTGGCAGTTAGAATGCTGGAAGACAGGTTTTTCGCTATAACTGCGATTTTCTGCCGAACGGAGGCTCGGATTTGAATTTTGCTTGCGGCATTCGATTCCTCTATTCATTTCACTTCGGATACACTTCTGTTCAACAACAGAGTACGATTGTGGCAGTTAGAATGCTGGAAGACAGGTTTTTCGCTATAACTGCGATTTTCTGCCGAACGGAGGCTCGGATTTGAAATTTGCTTGCGACATTCGATTCCTTTAGTCATTTCACTTCGGATACACTTCTGTTTAACAACAGAGTACGATTCTGGCAGTTAGAATGCTGGAAGATAGGTTTTTCGTTATAACTGCGATTTCCTGCCGAACGGAGGCTCGGATTTGAATTTTGCTTGCGGCATTCGATTCCTCTATTCATTTCACTTCGGATACACTTCTGTTTAACAACAGAGTACGATTCTGGCAGTTAGAATGCTGAAAGATAGGTTTTTCGTTATAACAGCGATTTCCTGCCGAACGGAGGCTCGGATTTGAAATCTGCTTGCGACATTCGATTCCTCTATTCATTTCACTTCGGATACACTTCTGTTCAACAACAGAGTACGATTGTGGCAGTTAGAATGCTGGAAGATATGTTTTTCGTTATAACTGCGATTTTCTGCCGAACGGAGGCTCGAATTTGAATTTTGCTTGCGGCATTCGATTCCTCTATTCATTTCACTTCGGATACACTTCTGTTTAACAACAGAGTACGATTCTGGCAGTTAGAATGCTGAAAGATAGGTTTTTCGTTATAACAGCGATTTCCTGCCGAACGGAGGCTCGGATTTGAAATCTGCTTGCGACATTCGATTCCTTTAGTCATTTCACTTCGGATACACTTCTGTTTAACAACAGAGTACGATTCTGGCAGTTAGAATGCTGGAAGATAGGTTTTTCGTTATAACAGCGATATTCTGCCGAACGGAGGCTCGGATTTGATATCTGCTTGCGACATTCGATTCCTTTAGTCATTTCACTTCGGATACACTTCTGTTTAACAACAGAGTACGATTGTGGCAGTTAGAATGCTGGAAGACAGGTTTTTCGTTATAACTGCGATTTCCTGCCGAACGGAGGCTCGGATTTGAATTTTGCTTGCGGCATTCGATTCCTCTATTCATTTCACTTCGGATACACTTCTGTTCAACAACAGAGTACGATTGTGGCAGTTAGAATGCTGGAAGATATGTTTTTCGTTATAACTGCGATTTTCTGCCGAACGGAGGCTCGAATTTGAATTTTGCTTGCGGCATTCGATTCCTCTATTCATTTCACTTCGGATACACTTCTGTTTAACAACAGAGTACGATTCTGGCAGTTAGAATGCTGGAAGATAGGTTTTTCGTTATAACTGCGATTTCCTGCCGAACGGAGGCTCTGATTTGAATTTTGCTTGCGGCATTCGATTCGTCTATTCAATTCACTTCGGATACACTTCTGTTTAACAACAGAGTACGATTCTGGCAGTTAGAATGCTGGAAGATAGGTTTTTCGTTATAACAGCGATTTCCTGCCGAACGGAGGCTCGGATTTGAAATCTGCTTGCGACATTCGATTCCTTTAGTCATTTCACTTCGGATACACTTCTGTTTAACAACAGAGTACGATTGTGGCAGTTAGAATGCTGGAAGACAGGTTTTTCGCTATAACTGCGATTTTCTGCCGAACGGAGGCTCGGATTTGAATTTTGATTGCGGCATTCGATTCCTCTATTCATTTCACTTCGGATACACTTCTGTTCAACAACAGAGTACGATTGTGGCAGTTAGAATGCTGGAAGATATGTTTTTCGTTATAACTGCGATTTTCTGCCGAACGGAGGCTCGGATTTGAAATTTGCTTGCGACATTCGATTCCTTTAGTCATTTCACTTCGGATACACTTCTGTTTAACAACAGAGTACGATTGTGGCAGTTAGAATGCTGGAAGACAGGTTTTTCGCTATAACTGCGATTTTCTGCCGAACGGAGGCTCGGATTTGAATTTTGCTTGCGGCATTCGATTCCTCTATTCATTTCACTTCGGATACACTTCTGTTCAACAACAGAGTACGATTGTGGCAGTTAGAATGCTGGAAGACAGGTTTTTCGTTATAACAGCGATTTCCTGCCGAACGGAGGCTCGGATTTGAAATCTGCTTGCGACATTCGATTCCTTTAGTCATTTCACTTCGGATACACTTCTGTTTAACAACAGAGTACGATTCTGGCAGTTAGAATGCTGGAAGATAGGTTTTTCGTTATAACAGCGATATTCTGCCGAACGGAGGCTCGGATTTGAATTTTGCTTGCGGCATTCGATTCCTCTATTCATTTCACTCCGGATACACTTCTGTTTCATAACAGAGTACGATTGTGGCAGTTAGAATGCTGGAAGATAGGTTTTTCGTTATAACTGCGATTTCCTGCCGAACGGAGGCTCGGATTTGATATCTGCTTGCGACATTCGATTCCTTTAGTCATTTCACTTCGGATACACTTCTGTTTAACAACAGAGTACGATTGTGGCAGTTAGAATGCTGGAAGACAGGTTTTTCGCTATAACTGCGATTTTCTGCCGAACGGAGGCTCGGATTTGAATTTTGCTTGCGGCATTCGATTCCTCTATTCATTTCACTTCGGATACACTTCTGTTCAACAACAGAGTACGATTGTGGCAGTTAGAATGCTGGAAGACAGGTTTTTCGCTATAACTGCGATTTTCTGCCGAACGGAGGCTCGGATTTGAAATTTGCTTGCGACATTCGATTCCTTTAGTCATTTCACTTCGGATACACTTCTGTTTAACAACAGAGTACGATTCTGGCAGTTAGAATGCTGGAAGATAGGTTTTTCGTTATAACAGCGATATTCTGCCGAACGGAGGCTCGGAATTGAATTTTGCTTGCGGCATTCGATTCCTCTATTCATTTCACTTCGGATACACTTCTGTTTCATAACAGAGTACGATTGTGGCAGTTAGAATGCTGGAAGATAGGTTTTTCGTTATAACTGCGATTTCCTGCCGAACGGAGGCTCGGATTTGATATCTGCTTGCGACATTCGATTCCTTTAGTCATTTCACTTCGGATACACTTCTGTTTAACAACAGAGTACGATTGTGGCAGTTAGAATGCTGGAAGACAGGTTTTTCGCTATAACTGCGATTTTCTGCCGAACAGAGGCTCGGATTTGAATTTTGCTTGCGGCATTCGATTCCTCTATTCATTTCACTTCGGATACACTTCTGTTCAACAACAGAGTACGATTGTGGCAGTTATAATGATGGAAGATATGTTTTTCGTTATAACTGCGATTTTCTGCCGAACGGAGGCTCGAATTTGAATTTTGCTTGCGGCATTCGATTCCTCTATTCATTTCACTTCGGATACACTTCTGTTCAACAACAGAGTACGATTGTGGCAGTTAGAATGCTGGAAGATATGTTTTTCGTTATAACTGCGATTTTCTGCCGAACGGAGGCTCGAATTTGAATTTTGCTTGCGGCATTCGATTCCTCTATTCATTTCACTTCGGATACACTTCTGTTTAACAACAGAGTACGATTCTGGCAGTTAGAATGCTGAAAGATAGGTTTTTCGTTATAACAGCGATTTCCTGCCGAACGGAGGCTCGGATTTGAAATCTGCTTGCGACATTCGATTCCTTTAGTCATTTCACTTCGGATACACTTCTGTTTAACAACAGAGTACGATTCTGGCAGTTAGAATGCTGGAAGATAGGTTTTTCGTTATAACAGCGATATTCTGCCGAACGGAGGCTCGGATTTGATATCTGCTTGCGACATTCGATTCCTTTAGTCATTTCACTTCGGATACACTTCTGTTTAACAACAGAGTACGATTGTGGCAGTTAGAATGCTGGAAGACAGGTTTTTCGTTATAACTGCGATTTCCTGCCGAACGGAGGCTCGGATTTGAATTTTGCTTGCGGCATTCGATTCCTCTATTCATTTCACTTCGGATACACTTCTGTTCAACAACAGAGTACGATTGTGGCAGTTAGAATGCTGGAAGATATGTTTTTCGTTATAACTGCGATTTTCTGCCGAACGGAGGCTCGAATTTGAATTTTGCTTGCGGCATTCGATTCCTCTATTCATTTCACTTCGGATACACTTCTGTTTAACAACAGAGTACGATTCTGGCAGTTAGAATGCTGGAAGATAGGTTTTTCGTTATAACTGCGATTTCCTGCCGAACGGAGGCTCTGATTTGAATTTTGCTTGCGGCATTCGATTCGTCTATTCAATTCACTTCGGATACACTTCTGTTTAACAACAGAGTACGATTCTGGCAGTTAGAATGCTGGAAGATAGGTTTTTCGTTATAACAGCGATTTCCTGCCGAACGGAGGCTCGGATTTGAAATCTGCTTGCGACATTCGATTCCTTTAGTCATTTCACTTCGGATACACTTCTGTTTAACAACAGAGTACGATTGTGGCAGTTAGAATGCTGGAAGACAGGTTTTTCGCTATAACTGCGATTTTCTGCCGAACGGAGGCTCGGATTTGAATTTTGATTGCGGCATTCGATTCCTCTATTCATTTCACTTCGGATACACTTCTGTTCAACAACAGAGTACGATTGTGGCAGTTAGAATGCTGGAAGATATGTTTTTCGTTATAACTGCGATTTTCTGCCGAACGGAGGCTCGGATTTGAAATTTGCTTGCGACATTCGATTCCTTTAGTCATTTCACTTCGGATACACTTCTGTTTAACAACAGACTACGATTCTGGCAGTTAGAATGCTGGAAGATAGGTTTTTCGTTATAACAGCGATATTCTGCCGAACGGAGGCTCGGATTTGAATTTTGCTTGCGACATTCGATTCCTTTAGTCATTTCACTTCGGATACACTTCTGTTTAACAACAGAGTACGATTGTGGCAGTTAGAATGCTGGAAGATAGGTTTTTCGTTATAACTGCGATTTTCGGCCGAACGGAGGCTCGGATTTGAAATCTGCTTGCGACATTCGATTCCTCTATTCATTTCACTTCGGATACACTTCTGTTTAACAACAGAGTACGATTGTGGCAGTTAGAATGCTGGAAGACAGGTTTTTCGCTATAACTGCGATTTTCTGCCGAACGGAGGCTCGGATTTGAATTTTGCTTGCGGCATTCGATTCCTCTATTCATTTCACTTCGGATACACTTCTGTTCAACAACAGAGTACGATTGTGGCAGTTAGAATGCTGGAAGACAGGTTTTTCGTTATAACAGCGATTTCCTGCCGAACGGAGGCTCGGATTTGAAATCTGCTTGCGACATTCGATTCCTTTAGTCATTTCACTTCGGATACACTTCTGTTTAACAACAGAGTACGATTCTGGCAGTTAGAATGCTGGAAGATAGGTTTTTCGTTATAACAGCGATATTCTGCCGAACGGAGGCTCGGATTTGAATTTTGCTTGCGGCATTCGATTCCTCTATTCATTTCACTCCGGATACACTTCTGTTTCATAACAGAGTACGATTGTGGCAGTTAGAATGCTGGAAGATAGGTTTTTCGTTATAACTGCGATTTCCTGCCGAACGGAGGCTCGGATTTGATATCTGCTTGCGACATTCGATTCCTTTAGTCATTTCACTTCGGATACACTTCTGTTTAACAACAGAGTACGATTGTGGCAGTTAGAATGCTGGAAGACAGGTTTTTCGCTATAACTGCGATTTTCTGCCGAACGGAGGCTCGGATTTGAATTTTGCTTGCGGCATTCGATTCCTCTATTCATTTCACTTCGGATACACTTCTGTTCAACAACAGAGTACGATTGTGGCAGTTAGAATGCTGGAAGACAGGTTTTTCGTTATAACAGCGATTTCCTGCCGAACGGAGGCTCGGATTTGAAATCTGCTTGCGACATTCGATTCCTTTAGTCATTTCACTTCGGATACACTTCTGTTTAACAACAGAGTACGATTCTGGCAGTTAGAATGCTGGAAGATAGGTTTTTCGTTATAACAGCGATATTCTGCCGAACGGAGGCTCGGATTTGAATTTTGCTTGCGGCATTCGATTCCTCTATTCATTTCACTCCGGATACACTTCTGTTTCATAACAGAGTACGATTGTGGCAGTTAGAATGCTGGAAGATAGGTTTTTCGTTATAACTGCGATTTCCTGCCGAACGGAGGCTCGGATTTGATATCTGCTTGCGACATTCGATTCCTTTAGTCATTTCACTTCGGATACACTTCTGTTTAACAACAGAGTACGATTGTGGCAGTTAGAATGCTGGAAGACAGGTTTTTCGCTATAACTGCGATTTTCTGCCGAACAGAGGCTCGGATTTGAATTTTGCTTGCGGCATTCGATTCCTCTATTCATTTCACTTCGGATACACTTCTGTTCAACAACAGAGTACGATTGTGGCAGTTATAATGATGGAAGATATGTTTTTCGTTATAACTGCGATTTTCTGCCGAACGGAGGCTCGAATTTGAATTTTGCTTGCGGCATTCGATTCCTCTATTCATTTCACTTCGGATACACTTCTGTTTAACAACAGAGTACGATTCTGGCAGTTAGAATGCTGGAAGATAGGTTTTTCGTTATAACTGCGATTTCCTGCCGAACGGAGGCTCTGATTTGAATTTTGCTTGCGGCATTCGATTCGTCTATTCAATTCACTTCGGATACACTTCTGTTTAACAACAGAGTACGATTCTGGCAGTTAGAATGCTGGAAGATAGGTTTTTCGTTATAACAGCGATTTCCTGCCGAACGGAGGCTCGGATTTGAAATCTGCTTGCGACATTCGATTCCTTTAGTCATTTCACTTCGGATACACTTCTGTTTAACAACAGAGTACGATTGTGGCAGTTAGAATGCTGGAAGACAGGTTTTTCGCTATAACTGCGATTTCCTGCCGAACGGAGGCTCGGATTTGAATTTTGATTGCGGCATTCGATTCCTCTATTCATTTCACTTCGGATACACTTCTGTTCAACAACAGAGTACGATTGTGGCAGTTAGAATGCTGGAAGACAGGTTTTTCGCTATAACTGCGATTTTCTGCCGAACAGAGGCTCGGATTTGAATTTTGCTTGCGGCATTCGATTCCTCTATTCATTTCACTTCGGATACACTTCTGTTCAACAACAGAGTACGATTGTGGCAGTTATAATGATGGAAGATATGTTTTTCGTTATAACTGCGATTTTCTGCCGAACGGAGGCTCGAATTTGAATTTTGCTTGCGACATTCGATTCCTCTATTCATTTCACTTCGGATACACTTCTGTTTAACAAACAGAGTACGATTGTGGCAGTTAGCATGCTGCAAGATAGGTTTTTCGTTATAACTGCGATTTCCTGCCGAACGGAGGCTCTGATTTGAATTTTGCTTGCGGCATTCGATTCCTCTATTCATTTCACTTCGGATACACTTCTGTTCAACAACAGAGTACGATTGTGGCAGTTAGAATGCTGGAAGATATGTTTTTCGTTATAACTGCGATTTCCTGCCGAACGGAGGCTCGGATTTGATATCTGCTTGCGACATTCGATTCCTTTAGTCATTTCACTTCGGATACACTTCTGTTTAACAACAGAGTACGATTGTGGCAGTTAGAATGCTGGAAGATATGTTTTTCGTTATAACTGCGATTTTCTGCCGAACGGAGGCTCGAATTTGAATTTTGCTTGCGGCATTCGATTCCTCTATTCATTTCACTTCGGATACACTTCTGTTTAACAACAGAGTACGATTCTGGCAGTTAGAATGCTGGAAGATAGGTTTTTCGTTATAACAGCGATTTCCTGCCGAACGGAGGCTCGGATTTGAATTTTGCTTGCGGCATTCGATTCCTCTATTCATTTCACTTCGGATACACTTCTGTTTCATAACAGAGTACGATTGTGGCAGTTAGAATGCTGGAAGATAGGTTTTTCGTTATAACAGCGATATTCTGCCGAACGGAGTCTCGGATTTGAATTTTGCTTGCGGCATTCGATTCCTCTATTCATTTCACTTCGGATACACTTCTGTTTCATAACAGAGTACGATTGTGGCAGTTAGAATGCTGGAAGATAGGTTTTTCGTTATAACTGCGATTTCCTGCCGAACGGAGGCTCGGATTTGATATCTGCTTGCGACATTCGATTCCTTTAGTCATTTCACTTCGGATACACTTCTGTTTAACAACAGAGTACGATTGTGGCAGTTAGAATGCTGGAAGATATGTTTTTCGTTATAACTGCGATTTTCTGCCGAACGGAGGCTCGAATTTGAATTTTGCTTGCGGCATTCGATTCCTCTATTCATTTCACTTCGGATACACTTCTGTTTAACAACAGAGTACGAGTCTGGCAGTTAGAATGCTGGAAGATAGGTTTTTCGCTATAACTGCGATTTTCTGCCGAACGGAGGCTCGGATTTGAAATTTGCTTGCGACATTCGATTCCTTTAGTCATTTCACTTCGGATACACTTCTGTTTAACAACAGAATACGATTCTGGCAGTTCGAATGCTGGAAGATATGTTTTTCGTTATAACTGCGATTTCCTGCCGAACGGAGGCTCTGATTTGAATTTTGCTTGCGGCATTCGATTCCTCTATTCATTTCACTTCGGATACACTTCTGTTTAACAACAGAGTACGATTGTGGCAGTTAGAATGCTGGAAGATATGTTTTTCGTTATAACTGCGATTTCCTGCCGAACGGAGGCTCGGATTTGAATTTTGCTTGCGGCATTCGATTCCTCTATTCATTTCACTTTGGATACACATCTGTTTCATAGCAGAGTACGATTGTGGCAGTTAGAATGCTGGAAGATAGGTTTTTCGTTATAACAGCGATTTCCTGGCGAACGGAGGTTCGGAGTTGAGATCTGCTTGCGGCATTCAATTCCTCTAGTCATTTCACTTCGGATACACTTCTGTTTAACAACAGAGTACAATTCTGGCACTTAGAATGCTGTAAGATAGGTTTTTCGCTATAACTGCGATTTCCTGGCGAACGGAGGCTCGGATTTGAAATCTGCTTGCGACATTCGATTCCTCTAGTCATTTCACTTCGGATACACTTCTGTTCAACAACAGAGTACGATTCTAGGATTTAGAATGCTGGAAGATAGGTTTTTCGTTATAACTGCGATTTCCTGCCGAACGGAGGCTCGGATTTGAAATCTGCTTGCGACATTCGATTCCTCTAGTCATTTCACTTCGGATACACTTCTGTTCAACAACAGAGTACGATTGTGGCAGTTAGAATGCTGGAAGACAGGTTTTTCGCTATAACTGCGATTTCCTGCCGAACGGAGGCTCGGATTTGATATCTGCTTGCGACATTCGATTCCTTTAGTCATTTCACTTCGGATACACTTCTGTTTAACAACAGAGTACGATTGTGGCAGTTAGAATGCTGGAAGATATGTTTTTCGTTATAACTGCGATTTTCTGCCGAACGGAGGCTCGAATTTGAATTTTGCTTGCGGCATTCGATTCCTCTATTCATTTCACTTCGGATACACTTCTGTTTAACAACAGAGTACGATTCTGGCAGTTAGAATGCTGGAAGATAGGTTTTTCGTTATAACTGCGATTTCCTGCCGAACGGAGGCTCTGATTTGAATTTTGCTTGCGGCATTCGATTCCTCTATTCATTTCACTTTGGATACACATCTGTTCAACAACAGAGTACGATTGTGGCAGTTCGAATGCTGGAAGATATGTTTTTCGTTATAACTGCGATTTCCTGCCGAACGGAGGCTCGGATTTGAATTTTGCTTGCGGCATTCGATTCCTCTATTCATTTCACTTCGGATACACTTCTGTTTAACAACAGAGTACGATTGTGGCAGTTAGAATGCTGGAAGATATGTTTTTCGTTATAACTGCGATTTTCTGCCGAACAGAGGCTCGGATTTGAATTTTGCTTGCGGCATTCGATTCCTCTATTCATTTCACTTCGGATACACTTCTGTTCAACAACAGAGTACGATTGTGGCAGTTAGAATGCTGGAAGATATGTTTTTCGTTATAACTGCGATTTTCTGCCGAACGGAGGCTCGAATTTGAATTTTGCTTGCGGCATTCGATTCCTCTATTCATTTCACTTCGGATACACTTCTGTTCAACAACAGAGTACGATTGTGGCAGTTAGAATGCTGGAAGATATGTTTTTCGTTATAACTGCGATTTTCTGCCGAACGGAGGCTCGAATTTGAATTTTGCTTGCGGCATTCGATTCCTCTATTCATTTCACTTCGGATACACTTCTGTTTAACAACAGAGTACGATTCTGGCAGTTAGAATGCTGAAAGATAGGTTTTTCGTTATAACAGCGATTTCCTGCCGAACGGAGGCTCGGATTTGAAATCTGCTTGCGACATTCGATTCCTTTAGTCATTTCACTTCGGATACACTTCTGTTTAACAACAGAGTACGATTCTGGCAGTTAGAATGCTGGAAGATAGGTTTTTCGTTATAACAGCGATATTCTGCCGAACGGAGGCTCGGATTTGATATCTGCTTGCGACATTCGATTCCTTTAGTCATTTCACTTCGGATACACTTCTGTTTAACAACAGAGTACGATTGTGGCAGTTAGAATGCTGGAAGATATGTTTTTCGTTATAACTGCGATTTTCTGCCGAACGGAGGCTCGAATTTGAATTTTGCTTGCGGCATTCGATTCCTCTATTCATTTCACTTCGGATACACTTCTGTTTCATAACAGAGTACGATTGTGGCAGTTAGAATGCTGGAAGATAGGTTTTTCGTTATAACTGCGATTTCCTGCCGAACGGAGGCTCGGATTTGAAATCTGCTTGCGACATTCGATTCCTCTATTCATTTCACTTCGGATACACTTCTGTTCAACAACAGAGTACGATTCTGGCAGTTAGAATGCTGGAAGATAGGTTTTTCGTTATAACTGCGATTTCCTGCCGAACGGAGGCTCTGATTTGAATTTTGCTTGCGGCATTCGATTCGTCTATTCAATTCACTTCCGATACACTTCTGTTTAACAACAGAGTACGATTCTGGCAGTTAGAATGCTGGAAGATAGGTTTTTCGTTATAACAGCGATTTCCTGCCGAACGGAGGCTCGGATTTGAAATCTGCTTGCGACATTCGATTCCTTTAGTCATTTCACATCGGATACACTTCTGTTTAACAACAGAGTACGATTGTGGCAGTTAGAATGCTGGAAGACAGGTTTTTCGCTATAACTGCGATTTTCTGCCGAACGGAGGCTCGGATTTGAATTTTGCTTGCGGCATTCGATTCCTCTATTCATTTCACTTCGGATACACTTCTGTTCAACAACAGAGTACGATTGTGGCAGTTAGAATGCTGGAAGACAGGTTTTTCGTTATAACAGCGATTTCCTGCCGAACGGAGGCTCGGATTTGAAATCTGCTTGCGACATTCGATTCCTTTAGTCATTTCACTTCGGATACACTTCTGTTTAACAACAGAGTACGATTCTGGCAGTTAGAATGCTGGAAGATAGGTTTTTCGTTATAACAGCGATATTCTGCCGAACGGAGGCTCGGATTTGAATTTTGCTTGCGGCATTCGATTCCTCTATTCATTTCACTCCGGATACACTTCTGTTTCATAACAGAGTACGATTGTGGCAGTTAGAATGCTGGAAGATAGGTTTTTCGTTATAACTGCGATTTCCTGCCGAACGGAGGCTCGGATTTGATATCTGCTTGCGACATTCGATTCCTTTAGTCATTTCACTTCGGATACACTTCTGTTTAACAACAGAGTACGATTGTGGCAGTTAGAATGCTGGAAGACAGGTTTTTCGCTATAACTGCGATTTTCTGCCGAACGGAGGCTCGGATTTGAAATCTGCTTGCGACATTCGATTCCTCTATTCATTTCACTTCGGATACACTTCTGTTTAACAACAGAGTACGATTGTGGCAGTTAGAATGCTGGAAGACAGGTTTTTCGCTATAACTGCGATTTTCTGCCGAACAGAGGCTCGGATTTGAATTTTGCTTGCGGCATTCGATTCCTCTATTCATTTCACTTCGGATACACTTCTGTTCAACAACAGAGTACGATTGTGGCAGTTAGAATGCTGGAAGATATGTTTTTCGTTATAACTGCGATTTTCTGCCGAACGGAGGCTCGAATTTGAATTTTGCTTGCGGCATTCGATTCCTCTATTCATTTCACTTCGGATACACTTCTGTTTAACAACAGAGTACGATTCTGGTAGTTAGAATGCTGAAAGATAGGTTTTTCGTTATAACAGCGATTTCCTGCCGAACGGAGGCTCGGATTTGAAATCTGCTTGCGACATTCGATTCCTTTAGTCATTTCACTTCGGATACACTTCTGTTTAACAACAGAGTACGATTCTGGCAGTTAGAATGCTGGAAGATAGGTTTTTCGTTATAACAGCGATATTCTGCCGAACGGAGGCTCGGATTTGAATTTTGCTTGCGGCATTCGATTCCTCTATTCATTTCACTTCGGATACACTTCTGTTTCATAACAGAGTACGATTGTGGCAGTTAGAATGCTGGAAGATAGGTTTTTCGTTATAACTGCGATTTCCTGCCGAACGGAGGCTCGGATTTGATATCTGCTTGCGACATTCGATTCCTTTAGTCATTTCACTTCGGATACACTTCTGTTTAACAACAGAGTACGATTGTGGCAGTTAGAATGCTGGAAGACAGGTTTTTCGCTATAACTGCGATTTTCTGCCGAACAGAGGCTCGGATTTGAATTTTGCTTGCGGCATTCGATTCCTCTATTCATTTCACTTCGGATACACTTCTGTTCAACAACAGAGTACGATTGTGGCAGTTATAATGATGGAAGATATGTTTTTCGTTATAACTGCGATTTTCTGCCGAACGGAGGCTCGAATTTGAATTTTGCTTGCGGCATTCGATTCCTCTATTCATTTCACTTCGGATACACTTCCGTTTAACAACAGAGTACGATTCTGGCAGTTAGAATGCTGGAAGATAGGTTTTTCGTTATAACAGCGATTTCCTGCCGAACGGAGGCTCGGATTTGAAATCTGCTTGCGACATTCGATTCCTTTAGTCATTTCACTTCGGATACACTTCTGTTTAACAACAGAGTACGATTCTGGCAGTTAGAATGCTGGAAGATAGGTTTTTCGTTATAACAGCGATATTCTGCCGAACGGAGGCTCGGATTTGAATTTTGCTTGCGGCATTCGATTCCTCTATTCATTTCACTTCGGATACACTTCTGTTTCATAACAGAGTACGATTGTGGCAGTTAGAATGCTGGAAGATAGGTTTTTCGTTATAACTGCGATTTCCTGCCGAACGGAGGCTCGGATTTGATATCTGCTTGCGACATTCGATTCCTTTAGTCATTTCACTTCGGATACACTTCTGTTTAACAACAGAGTACGATTGTGGCAGTTAGAATGCTGGAAGACAGGTTTTTCGCTATAACTGCGATTTTCTGCCGAACAGAGGCTCGGATTTGAATTTTGCTTGCGGCATTCGATTCCTCTATTCATTTCACTTCGGATACACTTCTGTTCAACAACAGAGTACGATTGTGGCAGTTATAATGATGGAAGATATGTTTTTCGTTATAACTGCGATTTTCTGCCGAACGGAGGCTCGAATTTGAATTTTGCTTGCGGCATTCGATTCCTCTATTCATTTCACTTCGGATACACTTCCGTTTAACAACAGAGTACGATTCTGGCAGTTAGAATGCTGGAAGATAGGTTTTTCGTTATAACTGCGATTTCCTGCCGAACGGAGGCTCGGATTTGAATTTTGCTTGCGGCATTCGATTCCTCTATTCATTTCACTTCGGATACACTTCTGTTCAACAACAGAGTACGATTGTGGCAGTTAGAATGCTGGAAGATATGTTTTTCGTTATAACTGCGATTTTCTGCCGAACGGAGGCTCGAATTTGAATTTTGCTTGCGGCATTCGATACCTCTATTCATTTCACTTCGGATACACTTCTGTTTAACAACAGAGTACGATTCTGGCAGTTAGAATGCTGGAAGATAGGTTTTTCGTTATCACTGCGATTTCCTGCCGAACGGAGGCTCTGATTTGAATTTTGCTTGCGGCATTCGATTCGTCTATTCAATTCACTTCGGATACACTTCTGTTTAACAACAGAGTACGATTCTGGCAGTTAGAATGCTGGAAGATAGGTTTTTCGTTATAACAGCGATTTCCTGCCGAACGGAGGCTCGGATTTGAAATCTGCTTGCGACATTCGATTCCTTTAGTCATTTCACTTCGGATACACTTCTGTTTAACAACAGAGTACGATTGTGGCAGTTAGAATGCTGGAAGACAGGTTTTTCGCTATAACTGCGATTTTCTGCCGAACGGAGGCTCGGATTTGAATTTTGCTTGCGGCATTCGATTCCTCTATTCATTTCACTTCGGATACACTTCTGTTCAACAACAGAGTACGATTGTGGCAGTTAGAATGCTGGAAGATATGTTTTTCGTTATAACTGCGATTTTCTGCCGAACGGAGGCTCGGATTTGAAATTTGCTTGCGACATTCGATTCCTTTAGTCATTTCACTTCGGATACACTTCTGTTTAACAACAGACTACGATTCTGGCAGTTAGAATGCTGGAAGATAGGTTTTTCGTTATAACAGCGATATTCTGCCGAACGGAGGCTCGGATTTGAATTTTGCTTGCGGCATTCGATTCCTCTATTCATTTCACTTCGGATACACTTCTGTTCAACAACAGAGTACGATTGTGGCAGTTAGAATGCTGGAAGATATGTTTTTCGTTATAACTGCGATTTTCTGCCGAACGGAGGCTCGGATTTGAATTTTGCTTGCGGCATTCGATTCCTTTAGTCATTTCACTTCGGATACACTTCTGTTTAACAACAGACTACGATTCTGGCAGTTAGAATGCTGGAAGATAGGTTTTTCGTTATAACAGCGATATTCTGCCGAACGGAGGCTCGGATTTGAATTTTGCTTGCGGCATTCGATTCCTCTATTCATTTCACTTCGGATACACTTCTGTTCAACAACAGAGTACGATTGTGGCAGCTAGAATGCTGGAAGATATGTTTTTCGTTATAACTGCGATTTTCTGCCGAACGGATGCTCGGATTTGAATTTTGCTTGCGGCATTCGATTCCTCTATTCATTTCACTTCGGATACACTTCTGTTTAACAACAGAGTACGATTCTGGTAGTTAGAATGCTGAAAGATAGGTTTTTCGTTATAACAGCGATTTCCTGCCGAACGGAGGCTCGGATTTGAAATCTGCTTGCGACATTCGATTCCTTTAGTCATTTCACTTCGGATACACTTCTGTTTAACAACAGAGTACGATTCTGGCAGTTAGAATGCTGGAAGATAGGTTTTTCGTTATAACAGCGATATTCTGCCGAACGGAGGCTCGGATTTGAATTTTGCTTGCGGCATTCGATTCCTCTATTCATTTCACTTCGGATACACTTCTGTTTCATAACAGAGTACGATTGTGGCAGTTAGAATGCTGGAAGATAGGTTTTTCGTTATAACTGCGATTTCCTGCCGAACGGAGGCTCGGATTTGATATCTGCTTGCGACATTCGATTCCTTTAGTCATTTCACTTCGGATACACTTCTGTTTAACAACAGAGTACGATTGTGGCAGTTAGAATGCTGGAAGACAGGTTTTTCGCTATAACTGCGATTTTCTGCCGAACAGAGGCTCGGATTTGAATTTTGCTTGCGGCATTCGATTCCTCTATTCATTTCACTTCGGATACACTTCTGTTCAACAACAGAGTACGATTGTGGCAGTTATAATGATGGAAGATATGTTTTTCGTTATAACTGCGATTTTCTGCCGAACGGAGGCTCGAATTTGAATTTTGCTTGCGGCATTCGATTCCTCTATTCATTTCACTTCGGATACACTTCCGTTTAACAACAGAGTACGATTCTGGCAGTTAGAATGCTGGAAGATAGGTTTTTCGTTATAACAGCGATTTCCTGCCGAACGGAGGCTCGGATTTGAAATCTGCTTGCGACATTCGATTCCTTTAGTCATTTCACTTCGGATACACTTCTGTTTAACAACAGAGTACGATTCTGGCAGTTAGAATGCTGGAAGATAGGTTTTTCGTTATAACAGCGATATTCTGCCGAACGGAGGCTCGGATTTGAATTTTGCTTGCGGCATTCGATTCCTCTATTCATTTCACTTCGGATACACTTCTGTTTCATAACAGAGTACGATTGTGGCAGTTAGAATGCTGGAAGATAGGTTTTTCGTTATAACTGCGATTTCCTGCCGAACGGAGGCTCGGATTTGATATCTTGTGACGGGGCAGCCGCGCCCGTCGCAAGACTCCTGCCCCGCAGCCGCTCTCGCCGCGCACTCGCCACGTAAATTAAATACCGTAGCTCCAAGGGGTACCGCCAGTCGCCACTGAATTATTACTAACGCGCTGTCTCTACTTGCGAGCTTCATCTAGCGACGAGGACAACCAGTCGGTCGAGGAGCAGGAGATAAGCCCGAGGAGGAGGGGCCCGGATGCCCCCAACTGCGAGCCATAGTGAGGGTGCCGATCCGCCGAGACGACGAGCCGATCGGGCCGCTCTAAGCCTGGGAGCACGACGGAGGGCAGGACGAATATGGACAAACCGACGTGAACCAGGAGCTCCTAGCGTCCGCAGGCTGAAGACAGCGGCGGATAGCGTAGCGTAGCGAGGCGTTCGATTCTGGCGCGCGGGATCGATCCGCCCGCCCTCGACACCGATCGATATCGACCGGCGCGGCGGCATCGAGAGATCGAGAGCGTAAGGCGGCAACGTAACACTGGGCAAAATTTTGGTAGCGCCGGAAGCGAGTCACTTTGTGAGCGACCGTGAGCAAGCGAGTGTGCGAGCGAGCGACCTGCTAAGTGCGTTATTCGAGAGCGATCCAGGAGTTTTGTTGGCGGAATAATCTTTCAAGGTGAGCCCAGTGAAATTACCTGCCTGCCTAAAAGTATCTGTAGGTCTCGGTGCCGGCCGTTTACGCTCCTGTAGAGGCAGCCCTAGTGCGGGTGACCATCGGTCACTAGGCGGTTACTTCCTTGGCGCGACTCCTCAAGTCGCCGCAAAGTCCCCGGTTTCTGTCGAGCTATAGATTGTGAGGCGTACGAAAGCCAGGAGCGTCACGGCCGTCCACCCCGGACGGTAGTTTTTGGGTATTCGACCGGTCTTTGGGTTTTTCGGCTCCGTGGCCATCCGTCCACGGGCACGTACCATCGAGGTGAGCAGCTCCGCTGCAGAAACGAACCGTATTTGCCAATTGGAACTGGCGTGTCCGAGCCTTACGGCATAGCGAGCGCACGGCGAGCGCAACGAGGCCGGGTGAATTGTAAATTGTACAGCGGCTACGGGAAAGCCGAGGGTCCGAACGCCGACCGTTCGGACGCGAGCGCGAGGACAGTAGGGTTTCAGGCCGTCCCGGCCTAATAAACATCTTCGCCACCCATCCGCGTGGGTTTCTCTGCTTCTTTCTCCCCGACATCCAGACTCCGCCACTCTACCTTCCACCTGAGCCAGCCAGGGAGACAGCAGCGAGTGCCGCCGAGCTCGAGAGGTCCACCAGGAGGGCAACATCAGGACGGGGGGACTTCACATTTAGAAATTTGGTCCTATCTAGGGCCTGGCGCCCAATCGATTCCCTTCGCGCCTTTTAGGTGACCTCGGACGAGCCTCGGCGAAGTTGGAGCGCAGCCACCGGAGCCGGCGCGGAACGCAGCCCGGAGAAAGACGCTTACAAATTGGCGCCCAACGTGGGGCCCACGAAAAGTCGGGAGAAAGAAGCCCGTAAAACATTCTTTTTCGCGAGTTCGGACACGCCGCGCGAAGGAATTTTGCCAATTTTTGGGTTTCAGGTCACAAAGGAGCCAGTTCGAACGAGGCCGTTATATAACGGCAAGGTAAGCGGATCATAACAGTTCACCGTCGCGGCTGAGGAAACGGGCATAAAAACGTGTCGAGGTCGCATCGGCGACACAAACACCGAAAGAAGAGCACGTACCGGTTACCGGAATCCGCGACATGGCATATATAGGGAAGCATGAACTCGAGCAACTCGTTCGGCACCTCGGGGAGGAGGGGCTGAGGGAGGTGCTCTCGGAGTGCGGGTGCGACGAGAGCGGGACAGTAGAAGAGCTCCGCGAACGGTATCTGGAGGAAATGAGCCGACGTAGGGAGGAGGTTCGCGCCTCCGTCGCGGAACGTAGGGCCACGCGTAGCGCGGCTGCTGACGCGGCCGCAGCTGACCACGAGGAGCAGGGGGAGTCAGAGGGAGATGACGACCGGATGACGGTACGTGGCCCCGGGGAGGCGCCCGCCGCGGTGCCCCTCCGGGAAGCAGCCGCCCGCCCGAACCCGAGGGTCCGAGGGTTCAGCTGGGACCTACCGTCCGCTATCCGCGCCGAAGAATCGCGCGAGCGCGTCCCGCAATATACGCCGATGACCCGCGCCTACCCCTACCGGGAAAACACGTCCGCTGGACTCGAGTTCGAGCCTCAACCGCGTCCCGTTGACTCGCCGTACGACGCGGTCAGAAAGTGGCCTATGAGATACGCGGGAGAGGGGGTGCGCGCTCTCGAGCGCTTCCTCGGGGAGATCAGCTATCGGAGGGAGCTGATCGAGATCGATGACCGCTCCATGCTGGCCTGCCTACCGCTATTGCTGACCGACGGCGCCTACGAGTGGTTTATGACCGCTCGTCGACAATTCCGGACCTGGCTGGAATTTGAACGAGCCATCTACCGGAGGTATGACCGCGCCACCAACACCCAGAAGCTGGCGGATGCCACCAACCGGCGGCAGCGGGAGGGCGAGCCCTTCTCGCAGTACCAGACGGACCTGCTGAACATCTGTCGCCGGATCCAGCCTCCCCTTAGCGACGAGCATGTGCTGCACCTCCTCTATGACAACATGCTCCTGCATTACCGCTCCTTAATAAGATTGCACGAGTATATGACGGTCGGCGAGTTGACGGAGCGGGCGGAGGACCTCGAGTTCCACGCGCCCCCACCTACGAACGGTGGTTACGCGCACCGCGAGGGATCAGTCGCGCCGAGGGGAGGGCGAGCGCCCCGCGGGATGGTGGCTCAGCTTGAGGCAACGGCCGAGCCGCAAGCGAGCACGAGCACGGGCGCGAACGGGAGGGGCGCGCCGAGAAGATCGCGCGGAACGACTCGCGAGCGAAATCGCCCGAGCACGGGAGAGCTCCCAAAATGCTGGAAGTGTGGCCTCGCGGGTCACGTCCAGAGCGGTTGCCGAGGGGAGGCCGTGAATCGGTGCGTCCGATGCGACACCCCCAATACCACGACCGCCAACTGCCCGAAGTGCTCGGGAAACCGCGGAAGCCGGCGCTAGCGGAGGACATAGCGGACGGCGAGGCAGAAGAGAGTACCTCCACTACTTCGGGAGAGTCATGCGACTCTCTCGATTTCGACTCCCCGGCCAACGATAGTGGCGAGAACGATGCCGGCCCCTCATTATTTTACGTTTCCGCCACCCTTGAAGGGCTCCCGATACGCGCGTTCGTGGACGGCGGCGCCAGCGACAATTTTATAAGTCCCGCGACTTTGAAGCGACTCGGGCCGCGCATGAGAATGCAGGTGTCACCGCCAAAACATTACGTGCTCGGGAATGGGCTAGTCGATTGTTCGAGAGCTTCGGGAAGCGCACTGGTTACGGTCAGAGGGCGAACGAGACGCCTCGAGTTTCGCACGCTCGAGACACTGAGCGGACCGGTTATTTTAGGCGTGCGAGCGATCGGAGAACTCGGGATCGCGATCGACTACGCGGTGAATGAATGGTACTTCCGGGACCGACCGCGCGAGCGATTCGCGTATAGTGCGGAGGTGAGGGGATATCCGCGATGCTGCGGCATCGCGCGCCTGTCCGAACAGGAAGCCACGCGTCTCCGACAGTTCCTCGATCGCGTCATCGGACAGCTGAAGCCAGCCACCGGGCTCACTTCCCTCATCTCGCACTCAATCGACGTAGGCGACAACGCCCCGATTAAACAGCGATACTACCAAGTCTCGCCGAAGGTCCAGGAAGCAATCTACGCCGAAGTAGACCAACTCTTGGCCGACGGAGTTATCGAGCCGTCAAACAGCGCGTGGTCTAGTCCGATTGTGATGGTGCGCAAAGCGAACGGAAAGTACCGCTTTTGTTTAGATTTCCGCAGAGTAAACAGCGTATCTCGGAAAGACGCGTATCCCCTGCCGATCATGACGAGCATACTCGATAAACTACGCGCCGCGAAGTACATCTCGACGCTGGACCTCAGTCAGGCCTACTTTCAAGTCCCGCTCGACCCCAAAAGTCGAGAAATCACGGCATTTACCGTGCCCGGAAGGGGACTATTTCACTTTATTCGAATGCCGTACGGCCTGACTGGCGCTCCCGCAACGTTTCAGAAGTTGCTCGATCGGTTGATCGGACCGGAAATGGAGCCCTTCGCCTTTGCGTACCTCGACGACATTATCGTGGTCACGGAGACCTTTGAAGACCATCTCGTCTGGTTAGAGCGAGTCCTCCGCCGAATACAAGAGGCCGGCCTCACCGTAAATCCCGATAAATGCGAGTTTTGCAAATCCGAAGTCCGGTATTTAGGCTTCGTAGTGCACGCGGACGGGCTAAAAGTCGACCCCGAGAAGATCCGACCCATTCTCGAGTATCCGGAACCTCGGAACATTAAGCAACTGAGACGCTTTCTCGGCATGGCCTCGTGGTATCGGAAATTCATCCCTGAATTCGCAACCGTGAGCGAACCACTGACCCAACTTCTCCGGAAGGACCGGAAGTGGCAGTGGACCGCGGGCCAGCAATCCGCCTTCGATACGCTTCGCGACTCCATCGCGACAACTCCAGTCCTCACGTATCCGCATTTCGAAGTTCCGTTCGTCTTGCAGACGGACGCGAGCACGATCGGCCTCGGGGCCGTATTGACTCAAACGATCGACGGGCGCGAACGGGTAGTTGCATACGCGAGCCGAACGCTCTCCGACGCCGAGCGTAATTACTCCACCACCGAGCAGGAGTGCCTCGCGGTGCTTTGGGCAATCAAAAAGTTTCGACCGTATCTCGAAGGATACACGTTCACGGTAATCACCGACCATAGCAGCCTCCGCTGGCTGAGAAATCTAAAAGATCCGTCCGGTCGATTAGCTCGGTGGGCGCTGCAACTGCAGGAGTACGAATTTGAAGTAATTCATCGTAAAGGCGCCTTACATCACGTGCCAGACGCGCTCTCGCGAGCCTACGAGGCTGCAGTTGAAGCGGCCGCCGAAGACGACCGAGAGAACCCGAGCCCGCCCGAAGCCACCGACGCGAGCGAGGTAGTGGGAGCGCTCGCGATGATGCACGAAGCCCGAGTCGAACAGCTGTTAGCCGCGGCCGCCGCGAGCCCCGATCGCTGGTACGACGCGAAACTCGAGCGCGTCCGGAAAGACCCGAAGTTGCACGAGGACTGGAAGATAGAGAACGACCGTCTATACCGCCGCCGCGCGAGCGAGATGGAGAGAGATATACTCGGGAGCGAATTAATGGCGTGGAAGCTGGTCCCGCGGAATTCGGAAAAGCGCGATCTGCTCGCGGAAGCTCACGATGAACCTCAGGCTGGGCATCTCGGCCGAGAAAAGACCTATGAGCGGTTGCTCCTCCGCTACTTCTGGCCGCGAATGTTCCGAGACGTTGCGAAATACGTGCGCGCGTGTGACACCTGCCAAAGAACGAAAGTCGAGCAAGGCGCGCCGCTCGGTACTATGGGGCGACATTATGTCCACGAGCCCTGGACCATAGTAGCCGCCGACGTCATGGGTCCCCTTCCCCGCAGTAAAGCCGGATACCAGTACATTCTCGTCCTCCAGGATCTATTTACGAAATGGATCGAAGTTTGCCCGTTACGCGCCGCTAACGGGAAGAAGATAAGCCAAGCGTTCGAAGACGTGATTCTAGCACGATGGGGCGTTCCGAAAGTCCTGCTGACCGACAACGGAACCGAATTCGTGAACCGAACGTTAGGATCGCTTGCGGAAGAATACGGTATCCGGCGAGCGACGACACCTCCGTACCACCCACAAGCCAACCCGGTCGAGCGAGTGAATCGAGTCCTAAAAACCATGATCGTCGCGTTCATTAAGAAGGATCACCGCGAGTGGGACTGCCACCTTGCGCACTTCCGGTTCGCGTACAATACGGCCAAGCACACGACTCTCGGAGCAACACCGGCCTTCCTAAATTTCGGTCGCGAGCCGCAGCCGGCTCGCTGTTTTCGAGGGAGGGAGGGGGCGTCCGCCGGCGACGATGTCTGGCCGACGGCCGATCGAGAGTCGTGGACGGCGCGAATGCAACGCGTCGGAGAGCTGCGTCAATGGGTCGCGGAATCATTAGAGAACGCGTACGAAACGCAGAGCCGGTACTACAACCGCGGTCGCCGAAACCGGACATTTAAGATCGGGGATCACGTCCTAAAGAGACAGCACGTCCTTTCCTCAGCAGCGCAAAACGTAGCCGCGAAATTAACAACAAAATTTCATGGGCCCTTTGTGATCTCGAAAGCCCTGTCAGCCGTCGTATATGAATGTACGACACTAGACGGAAAGCCAGCCGGAAAAGCCCACGTACAAGACCTAAAACCGTACGTGTCGCAATATTAAGTAGCAATAAGCAACATGTAGAACCGGGGCAGTAGTAACTAGCATGGTGATGGTCCGGGGTAAGGGTGACGTAAAACACACGAAGGGATAATAGTCCCGGATGGTCCCTCCTATGACCTTTCTCTCCTCTCACCCTATACAGCGAGAAGAATGAACCGGAGCTTCAGCGGGTGCCGCGGGACCCTACGGGGCCGGAGGCGGATAGGCCCACCGGAGGCCACCGTGGTCCCACAGGACCCGACGCCAGAAGAAGCCACCCGACACGTCGAGCCGGACGGGCTCCCGGCCTGGCTCGGCGCCGTCCCGGCGGACGAAGAGGAGTGGGCGCGCGTGCTACACGCGTGGGCCGACCTCCTCCGGCACGCGGCGACCGAGGCCGACAGGCAGCCACACGCCGACCAGCGGCGCGTCCTAGCCGCCGCCGAGGCCCTAAGGGCCGACCGGAAGCGGGAGGCCTTCCTCCGCGAGACCCTGGGCCGACTGGGCATCTCCCGGGCCCAGCTGCGCGAAGGACGAGCCCCATCCCCGCCCAGGGCTTCCCCGCTACCGCTACAGTGTTGGCGGTGTGGCCGGGAGGGCCACATTCAAGGGCGGTGCGGGCGGCGGGCCGCTCACCCGTACTGCCGCCGGTGCGGGCATCAGGGGTCGGAATTCTCCGGGTGTCCGTACCGCCATTATGAGTGGCATAAGGCCGGCCCGCACGCGGCCTCCCTCGCTCGGCTATATGTTGAGAGCCGCCGACACTAGCCGCCCACCGAAGGGAGACGAGGCTAGGGGGGGCCACCGACCACCCGTGACCCCCTAGCCAGAGGGAGATAAGGGCCCACCGACCATCCGTGGGCCCCAGGAAGACGCCAGAAGAGGAACCAGGGGCAACTCCACCGGCCGCGAGGCCAAGCCCCTGGCAAAAGGACGAGGCGACAGGTCAACCGGCGGCGAAGAAACGCGCAGAAGACGTGCCGCTCGCACGAGGACCAGTGCGAGCGCCCGAACGGCGACGGAACGGCACGAAGGGACCCGAGCTCCCGACGCCGGACGAGCGCAGCCAGCGAGCCGAGTAACTCGCTGAGCCGAGCGCCCGACGAGCGCCGACGAGCGCCGACGCCACCCGAAGCAGAGCGACGCCGCCGAGAAGAGACCACCGAAGCGACAGGAGCCGAGCGCGCCCGACTACGACCGAGCGCGTCTGTCAACACGCCGCGTGCCACGCGCGGCACATAACCTGCTCCTGTCACGAGGACCGGCAGCCTCGTACACCCCACGGATCCGAGGACCAGGACGAACGCCCAGCCTTTACGTCCCTTTTCACCTAACCTTAATTGCACGACCATCCAACCACCGAATGCTAGCATTAAGTAGCCATGACGTGGAGTTCGAGCTATAAACGAACTCCGATACTAGGGTATGTCTCAAAGTAGCCATTTTTCATCGGGAACTTTTGGAGCCACGGCCGCGAATAGTTGAATTCGACATCGGGACCCTACAGTTAGGAGGCGAGGTGGTTCGCCCGGTGGGCTCACGCTAAGGAGGGGGGAGTTGTGACGGGGCAGCCGCGCCCGTCGCAAGACTCCTGCCCCGCAGCCGCTCTCGCCGCGCACTCGCCACGAAAATTAAATACCGTAGCTCCAAGGGGTACCGCCAGTCGCCACTGAATTATTACTAACGCGCTGTCTCTACTTGCGAGCTTCATCTAGCGACGAGGACAACCAGTCGGTCGAGGAGCAGGAGATAAGCCCGAGGAGGAGGGGCCCGGATGCCCCCAACTGCGAGCCATAGTGAGGGTGCCGATCCGCCGAGACGACGAGCCGATCGGGCCGCTCTAAGCCTGGGAGCACGACGGAGGGCAGGACGAATATGGACAAACCGACGTGAACCAGGAGCTCCTAGCGTCCGCAGGCTGAAGACAGCGGCGGATAGCGTAGCGTAGCGAGGCGTTCGATTCTGGCGCGCGGGATCGATCCGCCCGCCCTCGACACCGATCGATATCGACCGGCGCGGCGGCATCGAGAGATCGAGAGCGTAAGGCGGCAACGTAACACTGGGCAAAATTTTGGTAGCGCCGGAAGCGAGTCACTTTGTGAGCGACCGTGAGCAAGCGAGTGTGCGAGCGAGCGACCTGCTAAGTGCGTTATTCGAGAGCGATCCAGGAGTTTTGTTGGCGGAATAATCTTTCAAGGTGAGCCCAGTGAAATTACCTGCCTGCCTAAAAGTATCTGTAGGTCTCGGTGCCGGCCGTTTACGCTCCTGTAGAGGCAGCCCTAGTGCGGGTGACCATCGGTCACTAGGCGGTTACTTCCTTGGCGCGACTCCTCAAGTCGCCGCAAAGTCCCCGGTTTCTGTCGAGCTATAGATTGTGAGGCGTACGAAAGCCAGGAGCGTCACGGCCGTCCACCCCGGACGGTAGTTTTTGGGTATTCGACCGGTCTTTGGGTTTTTCGGCTCCGTGGCCATCCGTCCACGGGCACGTACCATCGAGGTGAGCAGCTCCGCTGCAGAAACGAACCGTATTTGCCAATTGGAACTGGCGTGTCCGAGCCTTACGGCATAGCGAGCGCACGGCGAGCGCAACGAGGCCGGGTGAATTGTAAATTGTACAGCGGCTACGGGAAAGCCGAGGGTCCGAACGCCGACCGTTCGGACGCGAGCGCGAGGACAGTAGGGTTTCAGGCCGTCCCGGCCTAATAAACATCTTCGCCACCCATCCGCGTGGGTTTCTCTGCTTCTTTCTCCCCGACATCCAGACTCCGCCACTCTACCTTCCACCTGAGCCAGCCAGGGAGACAGCAGCGAGTGCCGCCGAGCTCGAGAGGTCCACCAGGAGGGCAACATCAGGACGGGGGGACTTCACATTTAGAAATTTGGTCCTATCTAGGGCCTGGCGCCCAATCGATTCCCTTCGCGCCTTTTAGGTGACCTCGGACGAGCCTCGGCGAAGTTGGAGCGCAGCCACCGGAGCCGGCGCGGAACGCAGCCCGGAGAAAGACGCTTACAATCTGCTTGCGACATTCGATTCCTTTAGTCATTTCACTTCGGATACACTTCTGTTTAACAACAGAGTACGATTGTGGCAGTTAGAATGCTGGAAGACAGGTTTTTCGCTATAACTGCGATTTTCTGCCGAACAGAGGCTCGGATTTGAATTTTGCTTGCGGCATTCGATTCCTCTATTCATTTCACTTCGGATACACTTCTGTTCAACAACAGAGTACGATTGTGGCAGTTATAATGATGGAAGATATGTTTTTCGTTATAACTGCGATTTTCTGCCGAACGGAGGCTCGAATTTGAATTTTGCTTGCGGCATTCGATTCCTCTATTCATTTCACTTCGGATACACTTCCGTTTAACAACAGAGTACGATTCTGGCAGTTAGAATGCTGGAAGATAGGTTTTTCGTTATAACTGCGATTTCCTGCCGAACGGAGGCTCGGATTTGAATTTTGCTTGCGGCATTCGATTCCTCTATTCATTTCACTTCGGATACACTTCTGTTCAACAACAGAGTACGATTGTGGCAGTTAGAATGCTGGAAGATATGTTTTTCGTTATAACTGCGATTTTCTGCCGAACGGAGGCTCGAATTTGAATTTTGCTTGCGGCATTCGATACCTCTATTCATTTCACTTCGGATACACTTCTGTTTAACAACAGAGTACGATTCTGGCAGTTAGAATGCTGGAAGATAGGTTTTTCGTTATCACTGCGATTTCCTGCCGAACGGAGGCTCTGATTTGAATTTTGCTTGCGGCATTCGATTCGTCTATTCAATTCACTTCGGATACACTTCTGTTTAACAACAGAGTACGATTCTGGCAGTTAGAATGCTGGAAGATAGGTTTTTCGTTATAACAGCGATTTCCTGCCGAACGGAGGCTCGGATTTGAAATCTGCTTGCGACATTCGATTCCTTTAGTCATTTCACTTCGGATACACTTCTGTTTAACAACAGAGTACGATTGTGGCAGTTAGAATGCTGGAAGACAGGTTTTTCGCTATAACTGCGATTTTCTGCCGAACGGAGGCTCGGATTTGAATTTTGATTGCGGCATTCGATTCCTCTATTCATTTCACTTCGGATACACTTCTGTTCAACAACAGAGTACGATTGTGGCAGTTAGAATGCTGGAAGATATGTTTTTCGTTATAACTGCGATTTTCTGCCGAACGGAGGCTCGGATTTGAAATTTGCTTGCGACATTCGATTCCTTTAGTCATTTCACTTCGGATACACTTCTGTTTAACAACAGACTACGATTCTGGCAGTTAGAATGCTGGAAGATAGGTTTTTCGTTATAACAGCGATATTCTGCCGAACGGAGGCTCGGATTTGAATTTTGCTTGCGGCATTCGATTCCTCTATTCATTTCACTTCGGATACACTTCTGTTCAACAACAGAGTACGATTGTGGCAGTTAGAATGCTGGAAGATATGTTTTTCGTTATAACTGCGATTTTCTGCCGAACGGAGGCTCGGATTTGAATTTTGCTTGCGGCATTCGATTCCTTTAGTCATTTCACTTCGGATACACTTCTGTTTAACAACAGACTACGATTCTGGCAGTTAGAATGCTGGAAGATAGGTTTTTCGTTATAACAGCGATATTCTGCCGAACGGAGGCTCGGATTTGAATTTTGCTTGCGGCATTCGATTCCTCTATTCATTTCACTTCGGATACACTTCTGTTCAACAACAGAGTACGATTGTGGCAGCTAGAATGCTGGAAGATATGTTTTTCGTTATAACTGCGATTTTCTGCCGAACGGAGGCTCGGATTTGAATTTTGCTTGCGGCATTCGATTCCTCTATTCATTTCACTTCGGATACACTTCTGTTCAACAACAGAGTACGATTGTGGCAGTTAGAATGCTGGAAGACAGGTTTTTCGTTATAACAGCGATTTCCTGCCGAACGGAGGCTCGGATTTGAAATCTGCTTGCGACATTCGATTCCTTTAGTCATTTCACTTCGGATACACTTCTGTTTAACAACAGAGTACGATTCTGGCAGTTAGAATGCTGGAAGATAGGTTTTTCGTTATAACAGCGATATTCTGCCGAACGGAGGCTCGGATTTGAATTTTGCTTGCGGCATTCGATTCCTCTATTCATTTCACTCCGGATACACTTCTGTTTCATAACAGAGTACGATTGTGGCAGTTAGAATGCTGGAAGATAGGTTTTTCGTTATAACTGCGATTTCCTGCCGAACGGAGGCTCGGATTTGATATCTGCTTGCGACATTCGATTCCTTTAGTCATTTCACTTCGGATACACTTCTGTTTAACAACAGAGTACGATTGTGGCAGTTAGAATGCTGGAAGACAGGTTTTTCGCTATAACTGCGATTTTCTGCCGAACGGAGGCTCGGATTTGAAATCTGCTTGCGACATTCGATTCCTCTATTCATTTCACTTCGGATACACTTCTGTTTAACAACAGAGTACGATTGTGGCAGTTAGAATGCTGGAAGACAGGTTTTTCGCTATAACTGCGATTTTCTGCCGAACAGAGGCTCGGATTTGAATTTTGCTTGCGGCATTCGATTCCTCTATTCATTTCACTTCGGATACACTTCTGTTCAACAACAGAGTACGATTGTGGCAGTTAGAATGCTGGAAGATATGTTTTTCGTTATAACTGCGATTTTCTGCCGAACGGAGGCTCGAATTTGAATTTTGCTTGCGGCATTCGATTCCTCTATTCATTTCACTTCGGATACACTTCTGTTTAACAACAGAGTACGATTCTGGCAGTTAGAATGCTGAAAGATAGGTTTTTCGTTATAACAGCGATTTCCTGCCGAACGGAGGCTCGGATTTGAAATCTGCTTGCGACATTCGATTCCTTTAGTCATTTCACTTCGGATACACTTCTGTTTAACAACAGACTACGATTCTGGCAGTTAGAATGCTGGAAGATAGGTTTTTCGTTATAACAGCGATATTCTGCCGAACGGAGGCTCGGATTTGAATTTTGCTTGCGGCATTCGATTCCTCTATTCATTTCACTTCGGATACACTTCTGTTCAACAACAGAGTACGATTGTGGCAGTTAGAATGCTGGAAGATATGTTTTTCGTTATAACTGCGATTTTCTGCCGAACGGAGGCTCGAATTTGAATTTTGCTTGCGGCATTCGATTCCTCTATTCATTTCACTTCGGATACACTTCTGTTTCATAACAGAGTACGATTGTGGCAGTTAGAATGCTGGAAGATAGGTTTTTCGTTATAACTGCGATTTCCTGCCGAACGGAGGCTCGGATTTGATATCTGCTTGCGACATTCGATTCCTTTAGTCATGTCACTTCGGATACACTTCTGTTTAACAACAGAGTACGATTGTGGCAGTTAGAATGCTGGAAGATAGGTTTTTCGTTATAACTGCGATTTTCGGCCGAACGGAGGCTCGGATTTGAAATCTGCTTGCGACATTCGATTCCTCTATTCATTTCACTTCGGATACACTTCTGTTTAACAACAGAGTACGATTGTGGCAGTTAGAATGCTGGAAGACAGGTTTTTCGCTATAACTGCGATTTTCTGCCGAACGGAGGCTCGGATTTGAATTTTGCTTGCGGCATTCGATTCCTCTATTCATTTCACTTCGGATACACTTCTGTTCAACAACAGAGTACGATTGTGGCAGTTAGAATGCTGGAAGATATGTTTTTCGTTATAACTGCGATTTTCTGCCGAACGGAGGCTCGAATTTGAATTTTGCTTGCGGCATTCGATTCCTCTATTCATTTCACTTCGGATACACTTCTGTTTAACAACAGAGTACGATTCTGGCAGTTAGAATGCTGAAAGATAGGTTTTTCGTTATAACAGCGATTTCCTGCCGAACGGAGGCTCGGATTTGAAATCTGCTTGCGACATTCGATTCCTTTAGTCATTTCACTTCGGATACACTTCTGTTTAACAACAGAGTACGATTCTGGCAGTTAGAATGCTGGAAGATAGGTTTTTCGTTATAACAGCGATATTCTGCCGAACGGAGGCTCGGATTTGAATTTTGCTTGCGGCATTCGATTCCTCTATTCATTTCACTTCGGATACACTTCTGTTTCATAACAGAGTACGATTGTGGCAGTTAGAATGCTGGAAGATAGGTTTTTCGTTATAACTGCGATTTCCTGCCGAACGGAGGCTCGGATTTGATATCTGCTTGCGACATTCGATTCCTTTAGTCATTTCACTTCGGATACACTTCTGTTTAACAACAGAGTACGATTGTGGCAGTTAGAATGCTGGAAGACAGGTTTTTCGCTATAACTGCGATTTTCTGCCGAACAGAGGCTCGGATTTGAATTTTGCTTGCGGCATTCGATTCCTCTATTCATTTCACTTCGGATACACTTCTGTTCAACAACAGAGTACGATTGTGGCAGTTATAATGATGGAAGATATGTTTTTCGTTATAACTGCGATTTTCTGCCGAACGGAGGCTCGAATTTGAATTTTGCTTGCGGCATTCGATTCCTCTATTCATTTCACTTCGGATACACTTCCGTTTAACAACAGAGTACGATTCTGGCAGTTAGAATGCTGGAAGATAGGTTTTTCGTTATAACTGCGATTTCCTGCCGAACGGAGGCTCGGATTTGAATTTTGCTTGCGGCATTCGATTCCTCTATTCATTTCACTTCGGATACACTTCTGTTCAACAACAGAGTACGATTGTGGCAGTTAGAATGCTGGAAGATATGTTTTTCGTTATAACTGCGATTTTCTGCCGAACGGAGGCTCGAATTTGAATTTTGCTTGCGGCATTCGATTCCTCTATTCATTTCACTTCGGATACACTTCTGTTTAACAACAGAGTACGATTCTGGCAGTTAGAATGCTGGAAGATAGGTTTTTCGTTATAACTGCGATTTCCTGCCGAACGGAGGCTCTGATTTGAATTTTGCTTGCGGCATTCGATTCGTCTATTCAATTCACTTCGGATACACTTCTGTTTAACAACAGAGTACGATTCTGGCAGTTAGAATGCTGGAAGATAGGTTTTTCGTTATAACAGCGATTTCCTGCCGAACGGAGGCTCGGATTTGAAATCTGCTTGCGACATTCGATTCCTTTAGTCATTTCACTTCGGATACACTTCTGTTTAACAACAGAGTACGATTGTGGCAGTTAGAATGCTGGAAGACAGGTTTTTCGCTATAACTGCGATTTTCTGCCGAACGGAGGCTCGGATTTGAATTTTGATTGCGGCATTCGATTCCTCTATTCATTTCACTTCGGATACACTTCTGTTCAACAACAGAGTACGATTGTGGCAGTTAGAATGCTGGAAGATATGTTTTTCGTTATAACTGCGATTTTCTGCCGAACGGAGGCTCGGATTTGAAATTTGCTTGCGACATTCGATTCCTTTAGTCATTTCACTTCGGATACACTTCTGTTTAACAACAGACTACGATTCTGGCAGTTAGAATGCTGGAAGATAGGTTTTTCGTTATAACAGCGATATTCTGCCGAACGGAGGCTCGGATTTGAATTTTGCTTGCGGCATTCGATTCCTCTATTCATTTCACTTCGGATACACTTCTGTTCAACAACAGAGTACGATTGTGGCAGTTAGAATGCTGGAAGATATGTTTTTCGTTATAACTGCGATTTTCTGCCGAACGGAGGCTCGGATTTGAATTTTGCTTGCGGCATTCGATTCCTCTATTCATTTCACTTCGGATACACTTCTGTTCAACAACAGAGTACGATTGTGGCAGTTAGAATGCTGGAAGACAGGTTTTTCGTTATAACAGCGATTTCCTGCCGAACGGAGGCTCGGATTTGAAATCTGCTTGCGACATTCGATTCCTTTAGTCATTTCACTTCGGATACACTTCTGTTTAACAACAGAGTACGATTCTGGCAGTTAGAATGCTGGAAGATAGGTTTTTCGTTATAACAGCGATATTCTGCCGAACGGAGGCTCGGATTTGAATTTTGCTTGCGGCATTCGATTCCTCTATTCATTTCACTCCGGATACACTTCTGTTTCATAACAGATTACGATTGTGGCAGTTAGAATGCTGGAAGATAGGTTTTTCGTTATAACTGCGATTTCCTGCCGAACGGAGGCTCGGATTTGATATCTGCTTGCGACATTCGATTCCTTTAGTCATTTCACTTCGGATACACTTCTGTTTAACAACAGAGTACGATTGTGGCAGTTAGAATGCTGGAAGACAGGTTTTTCGCTATAACTGCGATTTTCTGCCGAACGGAGGCTCGGATTTGAAATCTGCTTGCGACATTCGATTCCTCTATTCATTTCACTTCGGATACACTTCTGTTTAACAACAGAGTACGATTGTGGCAGTTAGAATGCTGGAAGACAGGTTTTTCGCTATAACTGCGATTTTCTGCCGAACGGAGGCTCGAATTTGAATTTTGCTTGCGGCATTCGATTCCTCTATTCATTTCACTTCGGATACACTTCTGTTTCATAACAGAGTACGATTGTGGCAGTTAGAATGCTGGAAGATAGGTTTTTCGTTATAACTGCGATTTCCTGCCGAACGGAGGCTCGGATTTGATATCTGCTTGCGACATTCGATTCCTTTAGTCATGTCACTTCGGATACACTTCTGTTTAACAACAGAGTACGATTGTGGCAGTTAGAATGCTGGAAGATAGGTTTTTCGTTATAACTGCGATTTTCGGCCGAACGGAGGCTCGGATTTGAAATCTGCTTGCGACATTCGATTCCTCTATTCATTTCACTTCGGATACACTTCTGTTTAACAACAGAGTACGATTGTGGCAGTTAGAATGCTGGAAGACAGGTTTTTCGCTATAACTGCGATTTTCTGCCGAACGGAGGCTCGGATTTGAATTTTGCTTGCGGCATTCGATTCCTCTATTCATTTCACTTCGGATACACTTCTGTTCAACAACAGAGTACGATTGTGGCAGTTAGAATGCTGGAAGACAGGATTTTCGCTATAACTGCGATTTTCTGCCGAACGGAGGCTCGGATTTGAAATTTGCTTGCGACATTCGATTCCTTTAGTCATTTCACTTCGGATACACTTCTGTTTAACAACAGAGTACGATTCTGGCAGTTAGAATGCTGGAAGATAGGTTTTTCGTTATAACAGCGATATTCTGCCGAACGGAGGCTCGGATTTGAATTTTGCTTGCGGCATTCGATTCCTCTATTCATTTCACTTCGGATACACTTCTGTTTCATAACAGAGTACGATTGTGGCAGTTAGAATGCTGGAAGATAGGTTTTTCGTTATAACTGCGATTTCCTGCCGAACGGAGGCTCGGATTTGATATCTGCTTGCGACATTCGATTCCTTTAGTCATTTCACTTCGGATACACTTCTGTTTAACAACAGAGTACGATTCTGGCAGTTAGAATGCTGAAAGATAGGTTTTTCGTTATAACAGCGATTTCCTGCCGAACGGAGGCTCGGATTTGAAATCTGCTTGCGACATTCGATACCTTTAGTCATTTCACTTCGGATACACTTCTGTTTAACAACAGAGTACGATTCTGGCAGTTAGAATGCTGGAAGATAGGTTTTTCGTTATAACAGCGATATTCTGCCGAACGGAGGCTCGGATTTGATATCTGCTTGCGACATTCTATTCCTTTAGTCATTTCACTTCGGATACACTTCTGTTTAACAACAGAGTACGATTGTGGCAGTTAGAATGCTGGAAGACAGGTTTTTCGTTATAACTGCGATTTCCTGCCGAACGGAGGCTCGGATTTGATATCTGCTTGCGACATTCTATTCCTTTAGTCATTTCACTTCGGATACACTTCTGTTTAACAACAGAGTACGATTGTGGCAGTTAGAATGCTGGAAGACAGGTTTTTCGTTATAACTGCGATTTCCTGCCGAACGGAGGCTCGGATTTGAAATCTGCTTGCGACATTCGATTCCTTTAGTCATTTCACTTCGGATACACTTCTGTTTAACAACAGAGTACGATTCTGGCAGTTAGAATGCTGGAAGATAGGTTTTTCGTTATAACAGCGATATTCTGCCGAACGGAGGCTCGGATTTGATATCTGCTTGCGACATTCTATTCCTTTAGTCATTTCACTTCGGATACACTTCTGTTTAACAACAGAGTACGATTGTGGCAGTTAGAATGCTGGAAGACAGGTTTTTCGTTATAACTGCGATTTCCTGCCGAACGGAGGCTCGGATTTGAATTTTGCTTGCGGCATTCGATTCCTCTATTCATTTCACTTCGGATACACTTCTGTTCAACAACAGAGTACGATTGTGGCAGTTAGAATGCTGGAAGATATGTTTTTCGTTATAACTGCGATTTTCTGCCGAACGGAGGCTCGAATTTGAATTTTGCTTGCGGCATTCGATTCCTCTATTCATTTCACTTCGGATACACTTCTGTTTAACAACAGAGTACGATTCTGGCAGTTAGAATGCTGGAAGATAGGTTTTTCGCTATAACTGCGATTTTCTGCCGAACGGAGGCTCGGATTTGAATTTTGATTGCGGCATTCGATTCCTCTATTCATTTCACTTCGGATACACTTCTGTTTAACAACAGAGTACGATTCTGGCAGTTAGAATGCTGGAAGATAGGTTTTTCGTTATAACAGCGATTTTCTGCCGAACGGAGGCTCGGATTTGAAATTTGCTTGCGACATTCGATTCCTTTAGTCATTTCACTTCGGATACACTTCTGTTTAACAACAGACTACGATTCTGGCAGTTAGAATGCTGGAAGATAGGTTTTTCGTTATAACAGCGATATTCTGCCGAACGGAGGCTCGGATTTGAATTTTGCTTGCGACATTCGATTCCTTTAGTCATTTCACTTCGGATACACTTCTGTTTAACAACAGAGTACGATTGTGGCAGTTAGAATGCTGGAAGATAGGTTTTTCGTTATAACTGCGATTTTCGGCCGAACGGAGGCTCGGATTTGAAATCTGCTTGCGACATTCGATTCCTCTATTCATTTCACTTCGGATACACTTCTGTTTAACAACAGAGTACGATTGTGGCAGTTAGAATGCTGGAAGACAGGTTTTTCGCTATAACTGCGATTTTCTGCCGAACGGAGGCTCGGATTTGAATTTTGCTTGCGGCATTCGATTCCTCTATTCATTTCACTTCGGATACACTTCTGTTCAACAACAGAGTACGATTGTGGCAGTTAGAATGCTGGAAGACAGGTTTTTCGTTATAACAGCGATTTCCTGCCGAACGGAGGCTCGGATTTGAAATCTGCTTGCGACATTCGATTCCTTTAGTCATTTCACTTCGGATACACTTCTGTTTAACAACAGAGTACGATTCTGGCAGTTAGAATGCTGGAAGATAGGTTTTTCGTTATAACAGCGATATTCTGCCGAACGGAGGCTCGGATTTGAATTTTGCTTGCGGCATTCGATTCCTCTATTCATTTCACTCCGGATACACTTCTGTTTCATAACAGAGTACGATTGTGGCAGTTAGAATGCTGGAAGATAGGTTTTTCGTTATAACTGCGATTTCCTGCCGAACGGAGGCTCGGATTTGATATCTGCTTGCGACATTCGATTCCTTTAGTCATTTCACTTCGGATACACTTCTGTTTAACAACAGAGTACGATTGTGGCAGTTAGAATGCTGGAAGACAGGTTTTTCGCTATAACTGCGATTTTCTGCCGAACGGAGGCTCGGATTTGAATTTTGCTTGCGGCATTCGATTCCTCTATTCATTTCACTTCGGATACACTTCTGTTCAACAACAGAGTACGATTGTGGCAGTTAGAATGCTGGAAGATATGTTTTTCGTTATAACTGCGATTTTCTGCCGAACGGAGGCTCGAATTTGAATTTTGCTTGCGGCATTCGATTCCTCTATTCATTTCACTTCGGATACACTTCTGTTTAACAACAGAGTACGATTCTGGCAGTTAGAATGCTGAAAGATAGGTTTTTCGTTATAACAGCGATTTCCTGCCGAACGGAGGCTCGGATTTGAAATCTGCTTGCGACATTCGATTCCTTTAGTCATTTCACTTCGGATACACTTCTGTTTAACAACAGAGTACGATTCTGGCAGTTAGAATGCTGGAAGATAGGTTTTTCGTTATAACAGCGATATTCTGCCGAACGGAGGCTCGGATTTGAATTTTGCTTGCGGCATTCGATTCCTCTATTCATTTCACTTCGGATACACTTCTGTTTCATAACAGAGTACGATTGTGGCAGTTAGAATGCTGGAAGATAGGTTTTTCGTTATAACTGCGATTTCCTGCCGAACGGAGGCTCGGATTTGATATCTGCTTGCGACATTCGATTCCTTTAGTCATTTCACTTCGGATACACTTCTGTTTAACAACAGAGTACGATTGTGGCAGTTAGAATGCTGGAAGACAGGTTTTTCGCTATAACTGCGATTTTCTGCCGAACAGAGGCTCGGATTTGAATTTTGCTTGCGGCATTCGATTCCTCTATTCATTTCACTTCGGATACACTTCTGTTCAACAACAGAGTACGATTGTGGCAGTTATAATGATGGAAGATATGTTTTTCGTTATAACTGCGATTTTCTGCCGAACGGAGGCTCGAATTTGAATTTTGCTTGCGGCATTCGATTCCTCTATTCATTTCACTTCGGATACACTTCCGTTTAACAACAGAGTACGATTCTGGCAGTTAGAATGCTGGAAGATAGGTTTTTCGTTATAACTGCGATTTCCTGCCGAACGGAGGCTCGGATTTGAATTTTGCTTGCGGCATTCGATTCCTCTATTCATTTCACTTCGGATACACTTCTGTTCAACAACAGAGTACGATTGTGGCAGTTAGAATGCTGGAAGATATGTTTTTCGTTATAACTGCGATTTTCTGCCGAACGGAGGCTCGAATTTGAATTTTGCTTGCGGCATTCGATTCCTCTATTCATTTCACTTCGGATACACTTCTGTTTAACAACAGAGTACGATTCTGGCAGTTAGAATGCTGGAAGATAGGTTTTTCGTTATAACTGCGATTTCCTGCCGAACGGAGGCTCTGATTTGAATTTTGCTTGCGGCATTCGATTCGTCTATTCAATTCACTTCGGATACACTTCTGTTTAACAACAGAGTACGATTCTGGCAGTTAGAATGCTGGAAGATAGGTTTTTCGTTATAACAGCGATTTCCTGCCGAACGGAGGCTCGGATTTGAAATCTGCTTGCGACATTCGATTCCTTTAGTCATTTCACTTCGGATACACTTCTGTTTAACAACAGAGTACGATTGTGGCAGTTAGAATGCTGGAAGACAGGTTTTTCGCTATAACTGCGATTTTCTGCCGAACGGAGGCTCGGATTTGAATTTTGATTGCGGCATTCGATTCCTCTATTCATTTCACTTCGGATACACTTCTGTTCAACAACAGAGTACGATTGTGGCAGTTAGAATGCTGGAAGATATGTTTTTCGTTATAACTGCGATTTTCTGCCGAACGGAGGCTCGGATTTGAAATTTGCTTGCGACATTCGATTCCTTTAGTCATTTCACTTCGGATACACTTCTGTTTAACAACAGACTACGATTCTGGCAGTTAGAATGCTGGAAGATAGGTTTTTCGTTATAACAGCGATATTCTGCCGAACGGAGGCTCGGATTTGAATTTTGCTTGCGGCATTCGATTCCTCTATTCATTTCACTTCGGATACACTTCTGTTCAACAACAGAGTACGATTGTGGCAGTTAGAATGCTGGAAGATATGTTTTTCGTTATAACTGCGATTTTCTGCCGAACGGAGGCTCGGATTTGAATTTTGCTTGCGGCATTCGATTCCTCTATTCATTTCACTTCGGATACACTTCTGTTCAACAACAGAGTACGATTGTGGCAGTTAGAATGCTGGAAGACAGGTTTTTCGTTATAACAGCGATTTCCTGCCGAACGGAGGCTCGGATTTGAAATCTGCTTGCGACATTCGATTCCTTTAGTCATTTCACTTCGGATACACTTCTGTTTAACAACAGAGTACGATTCTGGCAGTTAGAATGCTGGAAGATAGGTTTTTCGTTATAACAGCGATATTCTGCCGAACGGAGGCTCGGATTTGAATTTTGCTTGCGGCATTCGATTCCTCTATTCATTTCACTCCGGATACACTTCTGTTTCATAACAGATTACGATTGTGGCAGTTAGAATGCTGGAAGATAGGTTTTTCGTTATAACTGCGATTTCCTGCCGAACGGAGGCTCGGATTTGATATCTGCTTGCGACATTCGATTCCTTTAGTCATTTCACTTCGGATACACTTCTGTTTAACAACAGAGTACGATTGTGGCAGTTAGAATGCTGGAAGACAGGTTTTTCGCTATAACTGCGATTTTCTGCCGAACGGAGGCTCGGATTTGAAATCTGCTTGCGACATTCGATTCCTCTATTCATTTCACTTCGGATACACTTCTGTTTAACAACAGAGTACGATTGTGGCAGTTAGAATGCTGGAAGACAGGTTTTTCGCTATAACTGCGATTTTCTGCCGAACGGAGGCTCGAATTTGAATTTTGCTTGCGGCATTCGATTCCTCTATTCATTTCACTTCGGATACACTTCTGTTTCATAACAGAGTACGATTGTGGCAGTTAGAATGCTGGAAGATAGGTTTTTCGTTATAACTGCGATTTCCTGCCGAACGGAGGCTCGGATTTGATATCTGCTTGCGACATTCGATTCCTTTAGTCATGTCACTTCGGATACACTTCTGTTTAACAACAGAGTACGATTGTGGCAGTTAGAATGCTGGAAGATAGGTTTTTCGTTATAACTGCGATTTTCGGCCGAACGGAGGCTCGGATTTGAAATCTGCTTGCGACATTCGATTCCTCTATTCATTTCACTTCGGATACACTTCTGTTTAACAACAGAGTACGATTGTGGCAGTTAGAATGCTGGAAGACAGGTTTTTCGCTATAACTGCGATTTTCTGCCGAACGGAGGCTCGGATTTGAATTTTGCTTGCGGCATTCGATTCCTCTATTCATTTCACTTCGGATACACTTCTGTTCAACAACAGAGTACGATTGTGGCAGTTAGAATGCTGGAAGACAGGATTTTCGCTATAACTGCGATTTTCTGCCGAACGGAGGCTCGGATTTGAAATTTGCTTGCGACATTCGATTCCTTTAGTCATTTCACTTCGGATACACTTCTGTTTAACAACAGAGTACGATTCTGGCAGTTAGAATGCTGGAAGATAGGTTTTTCGTTATAACAGCGATATTCTGCCGAACGGAGGCTCGGATTTGAATTTTGCTTGCGGCATTCGATTCCTCTATTCATTTCACTTCGGATACACTTCTGTTTCATAACAGAGTACGATTGTGGCAGTTAGAATGCTGGAAGATAGGTTTTTCGTTATAACTGCGATTTCCTGCCGAACGGAGGCTCGGATTTGATATCTGCTTGCGACATTCGATTCCTTTAGTCATTTCACTTCGGATACACTTCTGTTTAACAACAGAGTACGATTCTGGCAGTTAGAATGCTGAAAGATAGGTTTTTCGTTATAACAGCGATTTCCTGCCGAACGGAGGCTCGGATTTGAAATCTGCTTGCGACATTCGATACCTTTAGTCATTTCACTTCGGATACACTTCTGTTTAACAACAGAGTACGATTCTGGCAGTTAGAATGCTGGAAGATAGGTTTTTCGTTATAACAGCGATATTCTGCCGAACGGAGGCTCGGATTTGATATCTGCTTGCGACATTCTATTCCTTTAGTCATTTCACTTCGGATACACTTCTGTTTAACAACAGAGTACGATTGTGGCAGTTAGAATGCTGGAAGACAGGTTTTTCGTTATAACTGCGATTTCCTGCCGAACGGAGGCTCGGATTTGATATCTGCTTGCGACATTCTATTCCTTTAGTCATTTCACTTCGGATACACTTCTGTTTAACAACAGAGTACGATTGTGGCAGTTAGAATGCTGGAAGACAGGTTTTTCGTTATAACTGCGATTTCCTGCCGAACGGAGGCTCGGATTTGAAATCTGCTTGCGACATTCGATTCCTTTAGTCATTTCACTTCGGATACACTTCTGTTTAACAACAGAGTACGATTCTGGCAGTTAGAATGCTGGAAGATAGGTTTTTCGTTATAACAGCGATATTCTGCCGAACGGAGGCTCGGATTTGATATCTGCTTGCGACATTCTATTCCTTTAGTCATTTCACTTCGGATACACTTCTGTTTAACAACAGAGTACGATTGTGGCAGTTAGAATGCTGGAAGACAGGTTTTTCGTTATAACTGCGATTTCCTGCCGAACGGAGGCTCGGATTTGAATTTTGCTTGCGGCATTCGATTCCTCTATTCATTTCACTTCGGATACACTTCTGTTCAACAACAGAGTACGATTGTGGCAGTTAGAATGCTGGAAGATATGTTTTTCGTTATAACTGCGATTTTCTGCCGAACGGAGGCTCGAATTTGAATTTTGCTTGCGGCATTCGATTCCTCTATTCATTTCACTTCGGATACACTTCTGTTTAACAACAGAGTACGATTCTGGCAGTTAGAATGCTGGAAGATAGGTTTTTCGCTATAACTGCGATTTTCTGCCGAACGGAGGCTCGGATTTGAATTTTGATTGCGGCATTCGATTCCTCTATTCATTTCACTTCGGATACACTTCTGTTTAACAACAGAGTACGATTCTGGCAGTTAGAATGCTGGAAGATAGGTTTTTCGTTATAACAGCGATTTTCTGCCGAACGGAGGCTCGGATTTGAAATTTGCTTGCGACATTCGATTCCTTTAGTCATTTCACTTCGGATACACTTCTGTTTAACAACAGACTACGATTCTGGCAGTTAGAATGCTGGAAGATAGGTTTTTCGTTATAACAGCGATATTCTGCCGAACGGAGGCTCGGATTTGAATTTTGCTTGCGACATTCGATTCCTTTAGTCATTTCACTTCGGATACACTTCTGTTTAACAACAGAGTACGATTGTGGCAGTTAGAATGCTGGAAGATAGGTTTTTCGTTATAACTGCGATTTTCGGCCGAACGGAGGCTCGGATTTGAAATCTGCTTGCGACATTCGATTCCTCTATTCATTTCACTTCGGATACACTTCTGTTTAACAACAGAGTACGATTGTGGCAGTTAGAATGCTGGAAGACAGGTTTTTCGCTATAACTGCGATTTTCTGCCGAACGGAGGCTCGGATTTGAATTTTGCTTGCGGCATTCGATTCCTCTATTCATTTCACTTCGGATACACTTCTGTTCAACAACAGAGTACGATTGTGGCAGTTAGAATGCTGGAAGACAGGTTTTTCGTTATAACAGCGATTTCCTGCCGAACGGAGGCTCGGATTTGAAATCTGCTTGCGACATTCGATTCCTTTAGTCATTTCACTTCGGATACACTTCTGTTTAACAACAGAGTACGATTCTGGCAGTTAGAATGCTGGAAGATAGGTTTTTCGTTATAACAGCGATATTCTGCCGAACGGAGGCTCGGATTTGAATTTTGCTTGCGGCATTCGATTCCTCTATTCATTTCACTCCGGATACACTTCTGTTTCATAACAGAGTACGATTGTGGCAGTTAGAATGCTGGAAGATAGGTTTTTCGTTATAACTGCGATTTCCTGCCGAACGGAGGCTCGGATTTGATATCTGCTTGCGACATTCGATTCCTTTAGTCATTTCACTTCGGATACACTTCTGTTTAACAACAGAGTACGATTGTGGCAGTTAGAATGCTGGAAGACAGGTTTTTCGCTATAACTGCGATTTTCTGCCGAACGGAGGCTCGGATTTGAAATCTGCTTGCGACATTCGATTCCTCTATTCATTTCACTTCGGATACACTTCTGTTTAACAACAGAGTACGATTGTGGCAGTTAGAATGCTGGAAGACAGGTTTTTCGCTATAACTGCGATTTTCTGCCGAACGGAGGCTCGGATTTGAATTTTGCTTGCGGCATTCGATTCCTCTATTCATTTCACTTCGGATACACTTCTGTTCAACAACAGAGTACGATTGTGGCAGTTAGAATGCTGGAAGACAGGTTTTTCGTTATAACAGCGATTTCCTGCCGAACGGAGGCTCGGATTTGAAATCTGCTTGCGACATTCGATTCCTTTAGTCATTTCACTTCGGATACACTTCTGTTTAACAACAGAGTACGATTCTGGCAGTTAGAATGCTGGAAGATAGGTTTTTCGTTATAACAGCGATATTCTGCCGAACGGAGGCTCGGATTTGAATTTTGCTTGCGGCATTCGATTCCTCTATTCATTTCACTTCGGATACACTTCCGTTTAACAACAGAGTACGATTGTGGCAGTTAGAATGCTGGAAGATAGGTTTTTCGTTATAACTGCGATTTCCTGCCGAACGGAGGCTCGGATTTGAATTTTGCTTGCGGCATTCGATTCCTCTATTCATTTCACTTCGGATACACTTCTGTTCAACAACAGAGTACGATTGTGGCAGTTAGAATGCTGGAAGATATGTTTTTCGTTATAACTGCGATTTTCTGCCGAACGGAGGCTCGAATTTGAATTTTGCTTGCGGCATTCGATTCCTCTATTCATTTCACTTCGGATACACTTCTGTTTAACAACAGAGTACGATTCTGGCAGTTAGAATGCTGGAAGATAGGTTTTTCGTTATAACTGCGATTTCCTGCCGAACGGAGGCTCTGATTTGAATTTTGCTTGCGGCATTCGATTCGTCTATTCAATTCACTTCGGATACACTTCTGTTTAACAACAGAGTACGATTCTGGCAGTTAGAATGCTGGAAGATAGGTTTTTCGTTATAACAGCGATTTCCTGCCGAACGGAGGCTCGGATTTGAAATTTGCTTGCGACATTCGATTCCTTTAGTCATTTCACTTCGGATACACTTCTGTTTAACAACAGACTACGATTCTGGCAGTTAGAATGCTGGAAGATAGGTTTTTCGTTATAACAGCGATATTCTGCCGAACGGAGGCTCGGATTTGAATTTTGCTTGCGGCATTCGATTCCTCTATTCATTTCACTTCGGATACACTTCTGTTTCATAACAGAGTACGATTGTGGCAGTTAGAATGCTGGAAGATAGGTTTTTCGTTATAACTGCGATTTCCTGCCGAACGGAGGCTCGGATTTGATATCTGCTTGCGACATTCGATTCCTTTAGTCATTTCACTTCGGATACACTTCTGTTTAACAACAGAGTACGATTGTGGCAGTTAGAATGCTGGAAGACAGGTTTTTCGCTATAACTGCGATTTTCTGCCGAACAGAGGCTCGGATTTGAATTTTGCTTGCGGCATTCGATTCCTCTATTCATTTCACTTCGGATACACTTCTGTTCAACAACAGAGTACGATTGTGGCAGTTATAATGATGGAAGATATGTTTTTCGTTATAACTGCGATTTTCTGCCGAACGGAGGCTCGAATTTGAATTTTGCTTGCGACATTCGATTCCTCTATTCATTTCACTTCGGATACACTTCTGTTTAACAAACAGAGTACGATTGTGGCAGTTAGCATGCTGCAAGATAGGTTTTTCGTTATAACTGCGATTTCCTGCCGAACGGAGGCTCTGATTTGAATTTTGCTTGCGGCATTCGATTCCTCTATTCATTTCACTTCGGATACACTTCTGTTCAACAACAGAGTACGATTGTGGCAGTTAGAATGCTGGAAGATATGTTTTTCGTTATAACTGCGATTTCCTGCCGAACGGAGGCTCGGATTTGATATCTGCTTGCGACATTCGATTCCTTTAGTCATTTCACTTCGGATACACTTCTGTTTAACAACAGAGTACGATTGTGGCAGTTAGAATGCTGGAAGATATGTTTTTCGTTATAACTGCGATTTTCTGCCGAACGGAGGCTCGAATTTGAATTTTGCTTGCGGCATTCGATTCCTCTATTCATTTCACTTCGGATACACTTCTGTTTAACAACAGAGTACGATTCTGGCAGTTAGAATGCTGGAAGATAGGTTTTTCGTTATAACAGCGATTTCCTGCCGAACGGAGGCTCGGATTTGAATTTTGCTTGCGGCATTCGATTCCTCTATTCATTTCACTTCGGATACACTTCTGTTTAACAACAGAGTACGATTCTGGCAGTTAGAATGCTGGAAGATAGGTTTTTCGCTATAACTGCGATTTTCTGCCGAACGGAGGCTCGGATTTGAAATTTGCTTGCGACATTCGATTCCTTTAGTCATTTCACTTCGGATACACTTCTGTTTAACAACAGAATACGATTCTGGCAGTTCGAATGCTGGAAGATATGTTTTTCGTTATAACTGCGATTTCCTGCCGAACGGAGGCTCTGATTTGAATTTTGCTTGCGGCATTCGATTCCTCTATTCATTTCACTTCGGATACACTTCTGTTTAACAACAGAGTACGATTGTGGCAGTTAGAATGCTGGAAGATATGTTTTTCGTTATAACTGCGATTTCCTGCCGAACGGAGGCTCGGATTTGAATTTTGCTTGCGGCATTCGATTCCTCTATTCATTTCACTTTGGATACACATCTGTTTCATAGAAGAGTACGATTGTGGCAGTTAGAATGCTGGAAGATAGGTTTTTCGTTATAACAGCGATTTCCTGGCGAACGGAGGTTCGGAGTTGAGATCTGCTTGCGGCATTCAATTCCTCTAGTCATTTCACTTCGGATACACTTCTGTTTAACAACAGAGTACAATTCTGGCACTTAGAATGCTGTAAGATAGGTTTTTCGCTATAACTGCGATTTCCTGGCGAACGGAGGCTCGGATTTGAAATCTGCTTGCGACATTCGATTCCTCTAGTCATTTCACTTCGGATACACTTCTGTTCAACAACAGAGTACGATTCTAGGATTTAGAATGCTGGAAGATAGGTTTTTCGTTATAACTGCGATTTCCTGCCGAACGGAGGCTCGGATTTGAAATCTGCTTGCGACATTCGATTCCTCTAGTCATTTCACTTCGGATACACTTCTGTTCAACAACAGAGTACGATTGTGGCAGTTAGAATGCTGGAAGACAGGTTTTTCGCTATAACTGCGATTTCCTGCCGAACGGAGGCTCGGATTTGATATCTGCTTGCGACATTCGATTCCTTTAGTCATTTCACTTCGGATACACTTCTGTTTAACAACAGAGTACGATTGTGGCAGTTAGAATGCTGGAAGATATGTTTTTCGTTATAACTGCGATTTTCTGCCGAACGGAGGCTCGAATTTGAATTTTGCTTGCGGCATTCGATTCCTCTATTCATTTCACTTCGGATACACTTCTGTTTAACAACAGAGTACGATTCTGGCAGTTAGAATGCTGGAAGATAGGTTTTTCGTTATAACTGCGATTTCCTGCCGAACGGAGGCTCTGATTTGAATTTTGCTTGCGGCATTCGATTCCTCTATTCATTTCACTTTGGATACACATCTGTTCAACAACAGAGTACGATTGTGGCAGTTAGAATGCTGGAAGATATGTTTTTCGTTATAACTGCGATTTCCTGCCGAACGGAGGCTCGGATTTGAAATCTGCCAGCGACATTCGATTCCTTTAGTCATTACACTTCGGATACACTTCTGTTCAACAACAGATTACGTCTGTGGCAGTTAGCATGCTGCAAGATAGGTTTTTCGTTATAACTGCGATTTCCTGCCGAACGGAGGCTCGGATTTGAATTTTGCTTGCGGCATTCGATTCCTCTATTCATTTCACTTCGGATACACTTCTGTTCAACAGCAGAGTACGATTGTGGCAGTTAGAATGCTGGAAGATATGTTTTTCGTTATAACTGCGATTTCCTGCCGAACGGAGGCTCGGATTTGAATTTTGCTTGCGGCATTCGATTCCTCTATTCATTTCACTTCGGATACACTTCTGTTCAACAACAGAGTACGATTGTGGCAGTTCGAATGCTGGAAGATATGTTTTTCGTTATAACTGCGATTTCCTGCCGAACGGAGGCTCGGATTTGAATTTTGCTTGCGGCATTCGATTCCTCTATTCATTTCACTTCGGATACACTTCTGTTTAACAACAGAGTACGATTGTGGCAGTTAGAATGCTGGAAGATATGTTTTTCGTTATAACTGCGATTTTCTGCCGAACAGAGGCTCGGATTTGAATTTTGCTTGCGGCATTCGATTCCTCTATTCATTTCACTTCGTATACACTTCTGTTCAACAACAGAGTACGATTGTGGCAGTTAGAATGCTGGAAGATATGTTTTTCGTTATAACTGCGATTTTCTGCCGAACGGAGGCTCGAATTTGAATTTTGCTTGCGGCATTCGATTCCTCTATTCATTTCACTTCGGATACACTTCTGTTTAACAACAGAGTACGATTCTGGCAGTTAGAATGCTGGAAGATAGGTTTTTCGTTATAACTGCGATTTCCTGCCGAACGGGGGCTCGGATTTGAATTTTGCTTGCGGCATTCGATTCCTCTATTCATTTCACTTCGGATACACTTCTGTTCAACAATAGAGTACGATTGTGGCAGTTAGAATGCTACAAGATATGTTTTTCGTTATAACTGCGATTTTCTGCCGAACGGAGGCTCGAATTTGAATTTTGCTTGCGGCATTCGATTCCTCTATTCATTTCACTTCGGATACACTTCTGTTTAACAACAGAGTACGATTCTGGCAGTTAGAATGCTGGAAGATAGGTTTTTCGTTATAACTGCGATTTCCTGCCGAACGGGGGCTCGGATTTGAATTTTGCTTGCGGCATTCGATTCCTCTATTCATTTCACTTCGGATACACTTCTGTTCAACAACAGAGTACGATTGTGGCAGTTCGAATGCTGGAAGATATGTTTTTCGTTATAACTGCGATTTCCTGCCGAACGGAGGCTCGGATTTGAATTTTGCTTGCGGCATTCGATTCCTCTATTCATTTCACTTCGGATACACTTCTGTTCAACAGCAGAGTACGATTGTGGCAGTTAGAATGCTGGAAGATATGTTTTTCGTTATAACTGCGATTTCCTGCCGAACGGAGGCTCGGATTTGAATTTTGCTTGCGGCATTCGATTCCTCTATTCATTTCACTTCGGATACACTTCTGTTCAACAACAGAGTACGATTGTGGCAGTTCGAATGCTGGAAGATATGTTTTTCGTTATAACTGCGATTTCCTGCCGAACGGAGGCTCGGATTTGAATTTTGCTTGCGGCATTCGATTCCTCTATTCATTTCACTTCGGATACACTTCTGTTTAACAACAGAGTACGATTGTGGCAGTTAGAATGCTGGAAGATATGTTTTTCGTTATAACTGCGATTTTCTGCCGAACAGAGGCTCGGATTTGAATTTTGCTTGCGGCATTCGATTCCTCTATTCATTTCACTTCGGATACACTTCTGTTCAACAACAGAGTACGATTGTGGCAGTTAGAATGCTGGAAGATATGTTTTTCGTTATAACTGCGATTTTCTGCCGAACGGAGGCTCGAATTTGAATTTTGCTTGCGGCATTCGATTCCTCTATTCATTTCACTTCGGATACACTTCTGTTTAACAACAGAGTACGATTCTGGCAGTTAGAATGCTGGAAGATAGGTTTTTCGTTATAACTGCGATTTCCTGCCGAACGGGGGCTCGGATTTGAATTTTGCTTGCGGCATTCGATTCCTCTATTCATTTCACTTCGGATACACTTCTGTTCAACAATAGAGTACGATTGTGGCAGTTAGAATGCTACAAGATATGTTTTTCGTTATAACTGCGATTTCCTGCCGAACGGAGGCTCGGATTTGAAATCTGCTTGCGACATTCGATTCCTTTAGTCATTACACTTCGGATACACTTCTGTTCAACAGCAGAGTACGATTGTGGCAGTTAGAATGCTGGAAGATATGTTTTTCGTTATAACTGCGATTTCCTGCCGAACGGAGGCTCGGATTTGAATTTTGCTTGCGGCATTCGATTCCTCTATTCATTTCACTTCGGATACACTTCTGTTCAACAACAGAGTACGATTGTGGCAGTTAGAATGCTGCAAGATATGTTTTTCGTTATAACTGCGATTTCCTGCCGAACGGAGGCTCGGATTTGAAATCTGCTTGCGACATTCGATTCCTATATTCATTTCACTTCGGATACACTTCTGTTTAACAACAGAGTACGATTGTGGCAGTTAGAATGCTGGAAGATATGTTTTTCGTTATAACAGCGATATTCTGCCGAACGGAGGCTCGGATTTGAAATCTGCTTGCGACATTCGATTCCTCTAGTCATTTCACTTCGGATACACTTCTGTTCAACAACAGAGTACGATTGTGGCAGTTAGAATGCTGGAAGATATGTTTTTCGTTATTACTGCGATTTCCTGCCGAACGGAGGCTCGGATTTGAAATCTGCTTGCGACATTCGATTCCTTTAGTCATTTCACTTCGGATACACTTCTGTTTAACAACAGAGTACGATTGTGGCAGTTAGAATGCTGGAAGATAGGTTTTTCGTTATAACAGCGATATTCTGCCGAACGGAGGCTCGGATTTGAATTTTGCTTGCGGCATTCGATTCCTCTATTCATTTCACTTCGGATACACTTCTGTTCAACAACAGAGTACGATTGTGGCAGTTAGAATGCTGGAAGATATGTTTTTCGTTATAACTGCGATTTGCTGCCGAACGGAGGCTCCGATTTGAATTTTGCTTGCGGCATTCGATTCCTCTATTCATTTCACTTCGGATACACTTCTGTTCAACAACAGAGTACGATTGTGGCAGTTAAAATGCTGGAAGATATGTTTTTCGTTATAACTGCGATTTCCTGCCGAACGGAGGCTCGGATTTGAAATCTGCTTGCGACATTCGATTCCTTTAGTCATTACACTTCGGATACACTTCTGTTCAACAGCAGAGTACGATTGTGGCAGTTAGAATGCTGGAAGATATGTTTTTCGTTATAACTGCGATTTCCTGCCGAACGGAGGCTCGGATTTGAATTTTGCTTGCGGCATTCGATTCCTCTATTCATTTCACTTCGGATACACTTCTGTTCAACAACAGAGTACGATTGTGGCAGTTAGAATGCTGCAAGATATGTTTTTCGTTATAACTGCGATTTCCTGCCGAACGGAGGCTCGGATTTGAAATCTGCTTGCGACATTCGATTCCTTTAGTCATTACACTTCGGATACACTTCTGTTCAACAGCAGAGTACGATTGTGGCAGTTAGAATGCTGTAAGATATGTTTTTCGTTATAACTGCGATTTCCTGCCGAACGGAGGCTCGGATTTGAATTTTGCATGCGGCATTCGATTCCTCTATTCATTTCACTTCGGATACACTTCTGTTTAACAACAGAGTACGATTGTGGCAGTTAGAATGCTGCAAGATATGTTTTTCGTTATAACTGCGATATCCTGCCGAACGGAGGCTCGGATTTGAAATCTGCTTGCTACATTTGATTCCTTTAGTCATTACACTTCGGATACACTTCTGTTCAACAGCAGAGTACGATTGTGGCAGTTAGAATGCTGCAAGATAGGTTTTTCGTTATAACTGCGATTTCCTGCCGAACGGAGGCTCTGATTTGAATTTTGCTTGCGGCATTCGATTCCTCTATTTATTTCACTTCGGATACACTTCTGTTCAACAACAGAGTACGATTGTGGCAGTTAGAATGCTGGAAGATATGTTTTTCGTTATAACTGCGATTTCCTGCCGAACGGAGGCTCGGATTTGAAATCTGCTTGCGACATTCGATTCCTTTAGTCATTTCACTTCGGATACACTTCTGTTTAACAACAGAGTACGATTGTGGCAGTTAGAATGCTGGAAGATAGGTTTTTCGTTATAACAGCGATATTCTGCCGAACGGAGGCTCGGATTTGAATTTTGCTTGCGGCATTCGATTCCTCTATTCATTTCACTTCGGATACACTTCTGTTCAACAACAGAGTACGATTGTGGCAGTTAGAATGCTGGAAGATATGTTTTTCGTTATAACTGCGATTTGCTGCCGAACGGAGGCTCCGATTTGAATTTTGCTTGCGGCATTCGATTCCTCTATTCATTTCACTTCGGATACACTTCTGTTCAACAACAGAGTACGATTGTGGCAGTTAAAATGCTGGAAGATATGTTTTTCGTTATAACTGCGATTTCCTGCCGAACGGAGGCTCGGATTTGAAATCTGCTTGCGACATTCGATTCCTTTAGTCATTTCACTTCGGATACACTTCTGTTTAACAACAGAGTACGATTGTGGCAGTTAGAATGCTGGAAGATAGGTTTTTCGTTATAACAGCGATATTCTGCCGAACGGAGGCTCGGATTTGAATTTTGCTTGCGGCATTCGATTCCTCTATTCATTTCACTTCGGATACACTTCTGTTCAACAACAGAGTACGATTGTGGCAGTTAGAATGCTGGAAGATATGTTTTTCGTTATAACTGCGATTTCCTGCCGAACGGAGGCTCGGATTTGAAATCTGGTTGCGACATTCGATTCCTTTAGTCATTACACTTCGGATACACTTCTGTTCAACAACAGAGTACGTCTGTGGCAGTTAGCATGCTGCAAGATAGGTTTTTCGTTATAACTGCGATTTCCTGCCGAACGGAGGCTCTGATTTGAATTTTGCTTGCGGCATTCGATTCCTCTATTCATTTCACTTCGGATACACTTCTGTTCAACAACAGAGTACGATTGTGGCAGTTAGAATGCTGGAAGATATGTTTTTCGTTATAACTGCGATTTTCTGCCGAACGGAGGCTCGGATTTGAAATCTGCTTGCGACATTCGATTCCATTAGTCATTTCACTTCGGATACACTTCTGTTTAACAACAGAGTACGATTGTGGCAGTTAGAATACTGGAAGACAGGTTTTTCGCTATAACTGCCATTTTCTGCCGAACGGAGGCTCGGATTTGAAATCTGCTTGCGACATTCGATTCCTTTAGTCATTTCACTTCGGATACACTTCTGTTTAACAACAGAGTACGATTCTGGCAGTTAGAATGCTGGAAGATAGGTTTTTCGTTATAACAGCGATTTCCTGCCGAACGGAGGCTCGGATTTGAATTTTGCTTGCGGCATTCGATTCCTCTATTCATTTCACTTCGGATACACTTCTGTTTCATAACAGAGTACGATTGTGGCAGTTAGAATGCTGGAAGATAGGTTTTTCGTTATAACTGCGATTTCCTGCCGAACGGAGGCTCGGATTTGATATCTGCTTGCGACATTCGATTCCTTTAGTCATTTCACTTCGGATACACTTCTGTTCAACAGCAGAGTACGATTGTGGCAGTTCGAATGCTGGAAGATATGTTTTTCGTTATAACTGCGATTTCCTGCCGAACGGAGGCTCGGATTTGAATTTTGCTTGCGGCATTCGATTCCTCTATTCATTTCACTTCGGATACACTTCTGTTCAACAACAGAGTACGATTGTGGCAGTTAGAATGCTGGAAGATATGTTTTTCGTTATAACTGCGATTTTCTGCCGAACGGAGGCTCGAATTTGAATTTTGCTTGCGGCATTCGATTCCTCTATTCATTTCACTTCGGATACACTTCTGTTCAACAACAGAGTACGATTGTGGCAGTTAGAATGCTGGAAGATATGTTTTTCGTTATAACTGCGATTTTCTGCCGAACGGAGGCTCGAATTTGAATTTTGCTTGCGGCATTCGATTCCTCTATTCATTTCACTTCGGATACACTTCTGTTTAACAACAGAGTACGATTCTGGCAGTTAGAATGCTGGAAGATAGGTTTTTCGTTATAACTGCGATTTCCTGCCGAACGGAGGCTCGGATTTGAATTTTGCTTGCGGCATTCGATTCCTCTATTCATTTCACTTCGGATACACTTCTGTTCATCAACAGAGTACGATTGTGGCAGTTAGAATGCTGGAAGATATGTTTTTCGTTAAAACTGCGATTTCCTGCCGAACGGAGGCTCTGATTTGAATTTTGCTTGCGGCATTCGATTCCTCTATTCATTTCACTTCGGATACACTTCTGTTTAACAACAGAGTACGATTGTGGCAGTTAGAATGCTGGAAGATATGTTTTTCGTTATAACTGCGATTTCCTGCCGAACGGAGGCTCGGATTTGAAATCTGCTTGCGACATTCGATTCCTCTATTCATTTCACTTCGGATACACTTCTGTTTAACAACAGAGTACGATTGTGGCAGTTAGAATGCTGGAAGATATGTTTTTCGTTATAACTGCGATTTTCTGCCGAACGGAGGCTCGAATTTGAATTTTGCTTGCGGCATTCGATTCCTCTATTCATTTCACTTCGGATACACTTCTGTTTAACAACAGAGTACGATTCTGGCAGTTAGAATGCTGGAAGATAGGTTTTTCGTTATAACAGCGATTTCCTGCCGAACGGAGGCTCGGATTTGAATTTTGCTTGCGGCATTCGATTCCTCTATTCATTTCACTTCGGATACACTTCTGTTTCATAACAGAGTACGATTGTGGCAGTTAGAATGCTGGAAGATAGGTTTTTCGTTATAACAGCGATATTCTGCCGAACGGAGGCTCGGATTTGAATTTTGCTTGCGGCATTCGATTCCTCTATTCATTTCACTTCGGATACACTTCTGTTTCATAACAGAGTACGATTGTGGCAGTTAGAATGCTGGAAGATAGGTTTTTCGTTATAACTGCGATTTCCTGCCGAACGGAGGCTCGGATTTGATATCTGCTTGCGACATTCGATTCCTTTAGTCATTTCACTTCGGATACACTTCTGTTTAACAACAGAGTACGATTGTGGCAGTTAGAATGCTGGAAGATATGTTTTTCGTTATAACTGCGATTTTCTGCCGAACGGAGGCTCGAATTTGAATTTTGCTTGCGGCATTCGATTCCTCTATTCATTTCACTTCGGATACACTTCTGTTTAACAACAGAGTACGATTCTGGCAGTTAGAATGCTGGAAGATAGGTTTTTCGCTATAACTGCGATTTTCTGCCGAACGGAGGCTCGGATTTGAAATTTGCTTGCGGCATTCGATTCCTCTATTCATTTCACTTCGGATACACTTCTGTTCAACAACAGAGTACGATTGTGGCAGTTAGAATGCTGGAAGATATGTTTTTCGTTATAACTGCGATTTTCTGCCGAACGGAGGCTCGAATTTGAATTTTGCTTGCGGCATTCGATTCCTCTATTCATTTCACTTCGGATACACTTCTGTTTAACAACAGAGTACGATTCTGGCAGTTAGAATGCTGGAAGATAGGTTTTTCGTTATAACTGCGATTTCCTGCCGAACGGAGGCTCTGATTTGAATTTTGCTTGCGGCATTCGATTCCTCTATTCATTTCACTTCGGATACACTTCTGTTTAACAACAGAGTACGATTGTGGCAGTTAGAATGCTGGAAGACAGGTTTTTCGCTATAACTGCGATTTTCTGCCGAACGGAGGCTCTGATTTGAATTTTGCTTGCGGCATTCGATTCCTCTATTCATTTCACTTCGGATACACTTCTGTTTAACAACAGAGTACGATTGTGGCAGTTAGAATGCTGGAAGACAGGTTTTTCGCTATAACTGCGATTTTCTGCCGAACGGAGGCTCCGATTTGAATTTTGCTTGCGGCATTCGATTCCTCTATTCATTTCAATTCGGATACACTTCTGTTCAACAACAGAGTACGATTGTGGCAGTTAGAATGCTGGAAGATATGTTTTTCGTTATAACTGCGATTTCCTGCCGAACGGAGGCTCCGATTTGAATTTTGCTTGCGGCATTCGATTCCTCTATTCATTTCACTTCGGATACACTTCTGTTCAACAACAGAGTACGATTGTGGCAGTTAAAATGCTGGAAGATATGTTTTTCGTTATAACTGCGATTTCCTGCCGAACGGAGGCTCGGATTTGAAATCTGGTTGCGACATTCGATTCCTCTATTCATTTCACTTCGGATACACTTCTGTTTAACAACAGAGTACGATTGTGGCAGTTAGAATGCTGGAAGATATGTTTTTCGTTATAACTGCGATTTCCTGCCGAACGGAGGCTCTGATTTGAATTTTGCTTGCGGCATTCGATTCCTCTATTCATTTCACTTCGGATACACTTCTGTTTAACAACAGAGTACGATTGTGGCAGTTAGAATGCTGGAAGATATGTTTTTCGTTATAACTGCGATTTCCTGCCGAACGGAGGCTCGGATTTGAAATCTCCTTGCGACATTCGATTCCTCTATTCATTTCACTTCGGATACACTTCTGTTCAACAGCAGAGTACGATTGTGGCAGTTAGAATGCTGCAAGATAGGTTTTTCGTTATAACTGCGATTTCCTGCCGAACGGAGGCTCTGATTTGAATTTTGCTTGCGGCATTCGATTCCTCTATTCATTTCACTTCGGATACACTTCTGTTTAACAACAGAGTACGATTGTGGCAGTTAGAATGCTGGAAGATATGTTTTTCGTTATAACTGCGATTTCCTGCCGAACGGAGGCTCTGATTTGAATTTTGCTTGCGGCATTCGATTCCTCTATTCATTTCACTTCGGATACACTTCTGTTTAACAACAGAGTACGATTGTGGCAGTTAGAATGCTGGAAGATATGTTTTTCGTTATAACTGCGATTTTCTGCCGAACAGAGGCTCGGATTTGAATTTTGCTTGCGGCATTCGATTCCTCTATTCATTTCACTTCGGATACACTTCTGTTCAACAACAGAGTACGATTGTGGCAGTTAGAATGCTGGAAGATATGTTTTTCGTTATAACTGCGATTTCCTGCCGAACGGAGGCTCGGATTTGAATTTTGCTTGCGGCATTCGATTCCTCTATTCATTTCACTTCGGATACACTTCTGTTCAACAACAGAGTACGATTGTGGCAGTTCGAATGCTGGAAGATATGTTTTTCGTTATAACTGCGATTTCCTGCCGAACGGAGGCTCGGATTTGAATTTTGCTTGCGGCATTCGATTCCTCTATTCATTTCACTTCGGATACACTTCTGTTTAACATCAGAGTACGATTGTGGCAGTTAGAATGCTGGAAGATATGTTTTTCGTTATAACTGCGATTTTCTGCCGAACAGAGGCTCGGATTTGAATTTTGCTTGCGGCATTCGATTCCTCTATTCATTTCACTTCGGATACACTTCTGTTCAACAACAGAGTACGATTGTGGCAGTTAGAATGCTGGAAGATATGTTTTTCGTTATAACTGCGATTTTCTGCCGAACGGAGGCTCGAATTTGAATTTTGCTTGCGGCATTCGATTCCTCTATTCATTTCACTTCGGATACACTTCTGTTTAACAACAGAGTACGATTCTGGCAGTTAGAATGCTGGAAGATAGGTTTTTCGTTATAACTGCGATTTCCTGCCGAACGGAGGCTCTGATTTGAATTTTGCTTGCGGCATTCGATTCCTCTATTCATTTCACTTCGGATACACTTCTGTTTAACAACAGAGTACGATTGTGGCAGTTAGAATGCTGGAAGACAGGTTTTTCGCTATAACTGCGATTTTCTGCCGAACGGAGGCTCTGATTTGAATTTTGCTTGCGGCATTCGATTCCTCTATTCATTTCACTTCGGATACACTTCTGTTTAACAACAGAGTACGATTGTGGCAGTTAGAATGCTGGAAGACAGGTTTTTCGCTATAACTGCGATTTTCTGCCGAACGGAGGCTCCGATTTGAATTTTGCTTGCGGCATTCGATTCCTCTATTCATTTCAATTCGGATACACTTCTGTTCAACAACAGAGTACGATTGTGGCAGTTAGAATGCTGGAAGATATGTTTTTCGTTATAACTGCGATTTCCTGCCGAACGGAGGCTCCGATTTGAATTTTGCTTGCGGCATTCGATTCCTCTATTCATTTCACTTCGGATACACTTCTGTTCAACAACAGAGTACGATTGTGGCAGTTAAAATGCTGGAAGATATGTTTTTCGTTATAACTGCGATTTCCTGCCGAACGGAGGCTCGGATTTGAAATCTGGTTGCGACATTCGATTCCTCTATTCATTTCACTTCGGATACACTTCTGTTTAACAACAGAGTACGATTGTGGCAGTTAGAATGCTGGAAGATATGTTTTTCGTTATAACTGCGATTTCCTGCCGAACGGAGGCTCTGATTTGAATTTTGCTTGCGGCATTCGATTCCTCTATTCATTTCACTTCGGATACACTTCTGTTTAACAACAGAGTACGATTGTGGCAGTTAGAATGCTGGAAGATATGTTTTTCGTTATAACTGCGATTTCCTGCCGAACGGAGGCTCGGATTTGAAATCTCCTTGCGACATTCGATTCCTCTATTCATTTCACTTCGGATACACTTCTGTTCAACAGCAGAGTACGATTGTGGCAGTTAGAATGCTGCAAGATAGGTTTTTCGTTATAACTGCGATTTCCTGCCGAACGGAGGCTCTGATTTGAATTTTGCTTGCGGCATTCGATTCCTCTATTCATTTCACTTCGGATACACTTCTGTTTAACAACAGAGTACGATTGTGGCAGTTAGAATGCTGGAAGATATGTTTTTCGTTATAACTGCGATTTCCTGCCGAACGGAGTCTCTGATTTGAATTTTGCTTGCGGCATTCGATTCCTCTATTCATTTCACTTCGGATACACTTCTGTTTAACAACAGAGTACGATTGTGGCAGTTAGAATGCTGGAAGATATGTTTTTCGTTATAACTGCGATTTCCTGCCGAACGGAGGCTCTGATTTGAATTTTGTTTGCGGCATTCGATTCCTCTATTCATTTCACTTCGGATACACTTCTGTTTAACAACAGAGTACGATTGTGGCAGTTAGAATGCTGGAAGATATGTTTTTCGTTATAACTGCGATTTCCTGCCGAACGGAGGCTCGGATTTGAAATCTGCTTGCGACATTCGATTCCTTTAGTCATTTCACTTCGGATACACTTCTGTTTAACAACAGAGTACGATTGTGGCAGTTAGAATGCTGGAAGATAGGTTTTTCGTTATAACAGCGATATTCTGCCGAACGGAGGCTCGGATTTGAATTTTGCTTGCGGCATTCGATTCCTCTATTCATTTCACTTCGGATACACTTCTGTTCAACAACAGAGTACGATTGTGGCAGTTAGAATGCTGGAAGATATGTTTTTCGTTATAACTGCGATTTCCTGCCGAACGGAGGCTCCGATTTGAATTTTGCTTGCGGCATTCGATTCCTCTATTCATTTCACTTCGGATACACTTCTGTTCAACAACAGAGTACGATTGTGGCAGTTAAAATGCTGGAAGATATGTTTTTCGTTATAACTGCGATTTCCTGCCGAACGGAGGCTCGGATTTGAAATCTGCTTGCGACATTCGATTCCTTTAGTCATTTCACTTCGGATACACTTCTGTTTAACAACAGAGTACGATTGTGGCAGTTAGAATGCTGGAAGATAGGTTTTTCGTTATAACAGCGATATTCTGTCGAACGGAGGCTCGGATTTGAATTTTGCTTGCGGCATTCGATTCCTCTATTCATTTCACTTCGGATACACTTCTGTTCAACAACAGAGTACGATTGTGGCAGTTAGAATGCTGGAAGATATGTTTTTCGTTATAACTGCGATTTCCTGCCGAACGGAGGCTCGGATTTGAAATCTGGTTGCGACATTCGATTCCTTTAGTCATTACACTTCGGATACACTTCTGTTCAACAACAGAGTACGTCTGTGGCAGTTAGCATGCTGCAAGATAGGTTTTTCGTTATAACTGCGATTTCCTGCCGAACGGAGGCTCTGATTTGAATTTTGCTTGCGGCATTCGATTCCTCTATTCATTTCACTTCGGATACACTTCTGTTCAACAGCAGAGTACGATTGTGGCAGTTAGAATGCTGCAAGATAGGTTTTTCGTTATAACTGCGATTTCCTGCCGAACGGAGGCTCTGATTTGAATTTTGCTTGCGGCATTCGATTCCTCTATTCATTTCACTTCGGATACACTTCTGTTCAACAACAGAGTACGATTGTGGCAGTTAGAATGCTGCAAGATATGTTTTTCGTTATAACTGCGATTTCCTGCCGAACGGAGGCTCGGATTTGAAATCTGCTTGCGACATTCGATTCCTCTATTCATTTCACTTCGGATACACTTCTGTTTAACAACAGAGTACGATTGTGGCAGTTAGTATGCTGCAAGATAGGTTTTTCGTTATAACTGCGATTTCCTGCCGAACGGAGGCTCTGATTTGAATTTTGTTTGCGGCATTCGATTCCTCTATTCATTTCACTTCGGATACACTTCTGTTTAACAACAGAGTACGATTGTGGCAGTTAGAATGCTGGAAGACAGGTTTTTCGCTATAACTGCGATTTTCTGCCGAACGGAGGCTCGGATTTGAAATCTGCCAGCGACATTCGATTCCTTTAGTCATTACACTTCGGATACACTTCTGTTCAACAACAGATTACGTCTGTGGCAGTTAGCATGCTGCAAGATAGGTTTTTCGTTATAACTGCGATTTCCTGCCGAACGGAGGCTCGGATTTGAATTTTGCTTGCGGCATTCGATTCCTCTATTCATTTCACTTCGGATACACTTCTGTTCAACAACAGAGTACGATTGTGGCAGTTCGAATGCTGGAAGATATGTTTTTCGTTATAACTGCGATTTTCTGCCGAACGGAGGCTCGAATTTGAATTTTGCTTGCGGCATTCGATTCCTCTATTCATTTCACTTCGGATACACTTCTGTTTAACAACAGAGTACGATTCTGGCAGTTAGAATGCTGGAAGATAGGTTTTTCGTTATAACTGCGATTTCCTGCCGAACGGAGGCTCTGATTTGAATTTTGCTTGCGGCATTCGATTCCTCTATTCATTTCACTTCGGATACACTTCTGTTTAACAACAGAGTACGATTGTGGCAGTTAGAATGCTGGAAGACAGGTTTTTCGCTATAACTGCGATTTTCTGCCGAACGGAGGCTCTGATTTGAATTTTGCTTGCGGCATTCGATTCCTCTATTCATTTCACTTCGGATACACTTCTGTTTAACAACAGAGTACGATTGTGGCAGTTAGAATGCTGGAAGACAGGTTTTTCGCTATAACTGCGATTTTCTGCCGAACGGAGGCTCCGATTTGAATTTTGCTTGCGGCATTCGATTCCTCTATTCATTTCAATTCGGATACACTTCTGTTCAACAACAGAGTACGATTGTGGCAGTTAGAATGCTGGAAGATATGTTTTTCGTTATAACTGCGATTTCCTGCCGAACGGAGGCTCCGATTTGAATTTTGCTTGCGGCATTCGATTCCTCTATTCATTTCACTTCGGATACACTTCTGTTCAACAACAGAGTACGATTGTGGCAGTTAAAATGCTGGAAGATATGTTTTTCGTTATAACTGCGATTTCCTGCCGAACGGAGGCTCGGATTTGAAATCTGGTTGCGACATTCGATTCCTCTATTCATTTCACTTCGGATACACTTCTGTTTAACAACAGAGTACGATTGTGGCAGTTAGAATGCTGGAAGATATGTTTTTCGTTATAACTGCGATTTCCTGCCGAACGGAGGCTCTGATTTGAATTTTGCTTGCGGCATTCGATTCCTCTATTCATTTCACTTCGGATACACTTCTGTTTAACAACAGAGTACGATTGTGGCAGTTAGAATGCTGGAAGATATGTTTTTCGTTATAACTGCGATTTCCTGCCGAACGGAGGCTCGGATTTGAAATCTCCTTGCGACATTCGATTCCTCTATTCATTTCACTTCGGATACACTTCTGTTCAACAGCAGAGTACGATTGTGGCAGTTAGAATGCTGCAAGATAGGTTTTTCGTTATAACTGCGATTTCCTGCCGAACGGAGGCTCTGATTTGAATTTTGCTTGCGGCATTCGATTCCTCTATTCATTTCACTTCGGATACACTTCTGTTCAACAACAGAGTACGATTGTGGCAGTTAGAATGCTGGAAGATATGTTTTTCGTTATAACTGCGATTTCCTGCCGAACGGAGGCTCGGATTTGAATTTTGCTTGCGGCATTCGATTCCTCTATTCATTTCACTTCGGATACACTTCTGTTCAACAACAGAGTACGATTGTGGCAGTTAGAATGCTGGAAGATATGTTTTTCGTTATAACTGCGATTTCCTGCCGAACGGAGGCTCGGATTTGAATTTTGCTTGCGGCATTCGATTCCTCTATTCATTTCACTTCGGATACACTTCTGTTCAACAACAGAGTACGATTGTGGCAGTTCGAATGCTGGAAGATATGTTTTTCGTTATAACTGCGATTTCCTGCCGAACGGAGGCTCGGATTTGAATTTTGCTTGCGGCATTCGATTCCTCTATTCATTTCACTTCGGATACACTTCTGTTTAACATCAGAGTACGATTGTGGCAGTTAGAATGCTGGAAGATATGTTTTTCGTTATAACTGCGATTTTCTGCCGAACAGAGGCTCGGATTTGAATTTTGCTTGCGGCATTCGATTCCTCTATTCATTTCACTTCGGATACACTTCTGTTCAACAACAGAGTACGATTGTGGCAGTTAGAATGCTGGAAGATATGTTTTTCGTTATAACTGCGATTTTCTGCCGAACGGAGGCTCGAATTTGAATTTTGCTTGCGGCATTCGATTCCTCTATTCATTTCACTTCGGATACACTTCTGTTTAACAACAGAGTACGATTCTGGCAGTTAGAATGCTGGAAGATAGGTTTTTCGTTATAACTGCGATTTCCTGCCGAACGGAGGCTCTGATTTGAATTTTGCTTGCGGCATTCGATTCCTCTATTCATTTCACTTCGGATACACTTCTGTTTAACAACAGAGTACGATTGTGGCAGTTAGAATGCTGGAAGACAGGTTTTTCGCTATAACTGCGATTTTCTGCCGAACGGAGGCTCTGATTTGAATTTTGCTTGCGGCATTCGATTCCTCTATTCATTTCACTTCGGATACACTTCTGTTTAACAACAGAGTACGATTGTGGCAGTTAGAATGCTGGAAGACAGGTTTTTCGCTATAACTGCGATTTTCTGCCGAACGGAGGCTCCGATTTGAATTTTGCTTGCGGCATTCGATTCCTCTATTCATTTCAATTCGGATACACTTCTGTTCAACAACAGAGTACGATTGTGGCAGTTAGAATGCTGGAAGATATGTTTTTCGTTATAACTGCGATTTCCTGCCGAACGGAGGCTCCGATTTGAATTTTGCTTGCGGCATTCGATTCCTCTATTCATTTCACTTCGGATACACTTCTGTTCAACAACAGAGTACGATTGTGGCAGTTAAAATGCTGGAAGATATGTTTTTCGTTATAACTGCGATTTCCTGCCGAACGGAGGCTCGGATTTGAAATCTGGTTGCGACATTCGATTCCTCTATTCATTTCACTTCGGATACACTTCTGTTTAACAACAGAGTACGATTGTGGCAGTTAGAATGCTGGAAGATATGTTTTTCGTTATAACTGCGATTTCCTGCCGAACGGAGGCTCTGATTTGAATTTTGCTTGCGGCATTCGATTCCTCTATTCATTTCACTTCGGATACACTTCTGTTTAACAACAGAGTACGATTGTGGCAGTTAGAATGCTGGAAGATATGTTTTTCGTTATAACTGCGATTTCCTGCCGAACGGAGGCTCGGATTTGAAATCTCCTTGCGACATTCGATTCCTCTATTCATTTCACTTCGGATACACTTCTGTTCAACAGCAGAGTACGATTGTGGCAGTTAGAATGCTGCAAGATAGGTTTTTCGTTATAACTGCGATTTCCTGCCGAACGGAGGCTCTGATTTGAATTTTGCTTGCGGCATTCGATTCCTCTATTCATTTCACTTCGGATACACTTCTGTTTAACAACAGAGTACGATTGTGGCAGTTAGAATGCTGGAAGATATGTTTTTCGTTATAACTGCGATTTCCTGCCGAACGGAGTCTCTGATTTGAATTTTGCTTGCGGCATTCGATTCCTCTATTCATTTCACTTCGGATACACTTCTGTTTAACAACAGAGTACGATTGTGGCAGTTAGAATGCTGGAAGATATGTTTTTCGTTATAACTGCGATTTCCTGCCGAACGGAGGCTCTGATTTGAATTTTGTTTGCGGCATTCGATTCCTCTATTCATTTCACTTCGGATACACTTCTGTTTAACAACAGAGTACGATTGTGGCAGTTAGAATGCTGGAAGATATGTTTTTCGTTATAACTGCGATTTCCTGCCGAACGGAGGCTCGGATTTGAAATCTGCTTGCGACATTCGATTCCTTTAGTCATTTCACTTCGGATACACTTCTGTTTAACAACAGAGTACGATTGTGGCAGTTAGAATGCTGGAAGATAGGTTTTTCGTTATAACAGCGATATTCTGCCGAACGGAGGCTCGGATTTGAATTTTGCTTGCGGCATTCGATTCCTCTATTCATTTCACTTCGGATACACTTCTGTTCAACAACAGAGTACGATTGTGGCAGTTAGAATGCTGGAAGATATGTTTTTCGTTATAACTGCGATTTCCTGCCGAACGGAGGCTCCGATTTGAATTTTGCTTGCGGCATTCGATTCCTCTATTCATTTCACTTCGGATACACTTCTGTTCAACAACAGAGTACGATTGTGGCAGTTAAAATGCTGGAAGATATGTTTTTCGTTATAACTGCGATTTCCTGCCGAACGGAGGCTCGGATTTGAAATCTGCTTGCGACATTCGATTCCTTTAGTCATTTCACTTCGGATACACTTCTGTTTAACAACAGAGTACGATTGTGGCAGTTAGAATGCTGGAAGATAGGTTTTTCGTTATAACAGCGATATTCTGTCGAACGGAGGCTCGGATTTGAATTTTGCTTGCGGCATTCGATTCCTCTATTCATTTCACTTCGGATACACTTCTGTTCAACAACAGAGTACGATTGTGGCAGTTAGAATGCTGGAAGATATGTTTTTCGTTATAACTGCGATTTCCTGCCGAACGGAGGCTCGGATTTGAAATCTGGTTGCGACATTCGATTCCTTTAGTCATTACACTTCGGATACACTTCTGTTCAACAACAGAGTACGTCTGTGGCAGTTAGCATGCTGCAAGATAGGTTTTTCGTTATAACTGCGATTTCCTGCCGAACGGAGGCTCTGATTTGAATTTTGCTTGCGGCATTCGATTCCTCTATTCATTTCACTTCGGATACACTTCTGTTCAACAGCAGAGTACGATTGTGGCAGTTAGAATGCTGCAAGATAGGTTTTTCGTTATAACTGCGATTTCCTGCCGAACGGAGGCTCTGATTTGAATTTTGCTTGCGGCATTCGATTCCTCTATTCATTTCACTTCGGATACACTTCTGTTCAACAACAGAGTACGATTGTGGCAGTTAGAATGCTGCAAGATATGTTTTTCGTTATAACTGCGATTTCCTGCCGAACGGAGGCTCGGATTTGAAATCTGCTTGCGACATTCGATTCCTCTATTCATTTCACTTCGGATACACTTCTGTTTAACAACAGAGTACGATTGTGGCAGTTAGTATGCTGCAAGATAGGTTTTTCGTTATAACTGCGATTTCCTGCCGAACGGAGGCTCTGATTTGAATTTTGTTTGCGGCATTCGATTCCTCTATTCATTTCACTTCGGATACACTTCTGTTTAACAACAGAGTACGATTGTGGCAGTTAGAATGCTGGAAGACAGGTTTTTCGCTATAACTGCGATTTTCTGCCGAACGGAGGCTCGGATTTGAAATCTGCCAGCGACATTCGATTCCTTTAGTCATTACACTTCGGATACACTTCTGTTCAACAACAGATTACGTCTGTGGCAGTTAGCATGCTGCAAGATAGGTTTTTCGTTATAACTGCGATTTCCTGCCGAACGGAGGCTCGGATTTGAATTTTGCTTGCGGCATTCGATTCCTCTATTCATTTCACTTCGGATACACTTCTGTTCAACAACAGAGTACGATTGTGGCAGTTCGAATGCTGGAAGATATGTTTTTCGTTATAACTGCGATTTCCTGCCGAACGGAGGCTCGGATTTGAAATCTGCCAGCGACATTCGATTCCTTTAGTCATTACACTTCGGATACACTTCTGTTCAACAACAGATTACGTCTGTGGCAGTTAGCATGCTGCAAGATAGGTTTTTCGTTATAACTGCGATTTCCTGCCGAACGGAGGCTCGGATTTGAATTTTGCTTGCGGCATTCGATTCCTCTATTCATTTCACTTCGGATACACTTCTGTTCAACAACAGACTACGATTGTGGCAGTTCGAATGCTGGAAGATATGTTTTTCGTTATAACTGCGATTTCCTGCCGAACGGAGGCTCGGATTTGAATTTTGCTTGCGGCATTCGATTCCTCTATTCATTTCACTTCGGATACACTTCTGTTCAACAATAGAGTACGATTGTGGCAGTTAGAATGCTGCAAGATATGTTTTTCGTTATAACTGCGATTTCCTGCCGAACGGAGGCTCGGATTTGAAATCTGCTTGCGACATTCGATTCCTTTAGTCATTACACTTCGGATACACTTCTGTTCAACAGCAGAGTACGATTGTGGCAGTTCGAATGCTGGAAGATATGTTTTTCGTTATAACTGCGATTTCCTGCCGAACGGAGGCTCGGATTTGAATTTTGCTTGCGGCATTCGATTCCTCTATTCATTTCACTTTGGATACACTTCTGTTCAACAACAGAGTACGATTGTGGCAGTTAGAATGCTGGAAGATATGTTTTTCGTTATAACTGCGATTTCCTGCCGAACGGAGGCTCGGATTTGAAATCTGCTTGCGACATTCGATTCCTTTAGTCATTTCACTTCGGATACACTTCTGTTTAACAACAGAGTACGATTGTGGCAGTTAGAATGCTGGAAGATATGTTTTTCGTTATAACTGCGATTTTCTGCCGAACAGAGGCTCGGATTTGAATTTTGCTTGCGGCATTCGATTCCTCTATTCATTTCACTTCGGATACACTTCTGTTCAACAACAGAGTACGATTGTGGCAGTTAGAATGCTGGAAGATATGTTTTTCGTTATAACTGCGATTTTCTGCCGAACGGAGGCTCGAATTTGAATTTTGCTTGCGGCATTCGATTCCTCTATTCATTTCACTTCGGATACACTTCTGTTTAACAACAGAGTACGATTCTGGCAGTTAGAATGCTGGAAGATAGGTTTTTCGTTATAACTGCGATTTCCTGCCGAACGGAGGCTCGGATTTGAATTTTGTTTGCGGCATTCGATTCCTCTATTCATTTCACTTCGGATACACTTCTGTTTAACAACAGAGTACGATTGTGGCAGTTAGAATGCTGGAAGACAGGTTTTTCGCTATAACTGCGATTTTCTGCCGAACGGAGGCTCGGATTTGAATTTTGCTTGCGGCATTCGATTCCTCTATTCATTTCACTTCGGATACACTTCTGTTCATCAACAGAGTACGATTGTGGCAGTTAGAATGCTGGAAGATATGTTTTTCGTTATAACTGCGATTTTCTGCCGAACGGAGGCTCGAATTTGAATTTTGCTTGCGGCATTCGATTCCTCTATTCATTTCACTTCGGATACACTTCTGTTCAACAACAGAGTACGATTGTGGCAGTTAGAATGCTGGAAGATATGTTTTTCGTTATAACTGCGATTTTCTGCCGAACGGAGGCTCGAATTTGAATTTTGCTTGCGGCATTCGATTCCTCTATTCATTTCACTTCGGATACACTTCTGTTTAACAACAGAGTACGATTCTGGCAGTTAGAATGCTGGAAGATAGGTTTTTCGTTATAACTGCGATTTCCTGCCGAACGGAGGCTCGGATTTGAATTTTGCTTGCGGCATTCGATTCCTCTATTCATTTCACTTCGGATACACTTCTGTTCATCAACAGAGTACGATTGTGGCAGTTAGAATGCTGGAAGATATGTTTTTCGTTATAACTGCGATTGCCTGCCGAACGGAGGCTCGGATTTGAAATCTGCTTGCGACATTCGATTCCTCTATTCATTTCACTTCGGATACACTTCTGTTTAACAACAGAGTACGATTGTGGCAGTTAGTATGCTGCAAGATAGGTTTTTCGTTATAACTGCGATTTCCTGCCGAACGGAGGCTCTGATTTGAATTTTGTTTGCGGCATTCGATTCCTCTATTCATTTCACTTCGGATACACTTCTGTTTAACAACAGAGTACGATTGTGGCAGTTAGAATGCTGGAAGACAGGTTTTTCGCTATAACTGCGATTTTCTGCCGAACGGAGGCTCGGATTTGAATTTTGCTTGCGGCATTCGATTCCTCTATTCATTTCACTTCGGATACACTTCTGTTTAACAACAGAGTACGATTGTGGCAGTTAGAATGCTGGAAGATAGGTTTTTCGTTATAACAGCGATATTCTGCCGAACGGAGGCTCGGATTTGAATTTTGCTTGCGGCATTCGATTCCTCTATTCATTTCACTTCGGATACACTTCTGTTCAACAACAGAGTACGATTGTGGCAGTTAGAATGCTGGAAGATATGTTTTTCGTTATAACTGCGATTTCCTGCCGAACGGAGGCTCCGATTTGAATTTTGCTTGCGGCATTCGATTCCTCTATTCATTTCACTTCGGATACACTTCTGTTCAACAACAGAGTACGATTGTGGCAGTTAAAATGCTGGAAGATATGTTTTTCGTTATAACTGCGATTTCCTGCCGAACGGAGGCTCGGATTTGAAATCTGCTTGCGACATTCGATTCCTTTAGTCATTTCACTTCGGATACACTTCTGTTTAACAACAGAGTACGATTGTGGCAGTTAGAATGCTGGAAGATAGGTTTTTCGTTATAACAGCGATATTCTGTCGAACGGAGGCTCGGATTTGAATTTTGCTTGCGGCATTCGATTCCTCTATTCATTTCACTTCGGATACACTTCTGTTCAACAACAGAGTACGATTGTGGCAGTTAGAATGCTGCAAGATATGTTTTTCGTTATAACTGCGATTTTCTGCCGAACGGAGGCTCGAATTTGAATTTTGCTTGCGGCATTCGATTCCTCTATTCATTTCACTTCGGATACACTTCTGTTCAACAGCAGAGTACGATTGTGGCAGTTAGAATGCTGCAAGATAGGTTTTTCGTTATAACTGCGATTTCCTGCCGAACGGAGGCTCTGATTTGAATTTTGCTTGCGGCATTCGATTCCTCTATTCATTTCACTTCGGATACACTTCTGTTCAACAACAGAGTACGATTGTGGCAGTTAGAATGCTGCAAGATATGTTTTTCGTTATAACTGCGATTTCCTGCCGAACGGAGGCTCGGATTTGAAATCTGCTTGCGACATTCGATTCCTCTATTCATTTCACTTCGGATACACTTCTGTTTAACAACAGAGTACGATTGTGGCAGTTAGTATGCTGCAAGATAGGTTTTTCGTTATAACTGCGATTTCCTGCCGAACGGAGGCTCTGATTTGAATTTTGTTTGCGGCATTCGATTCCTCTATTCATTTCACTTCGGATACACTTCTGTTTAACAACAGAGTACGATTGTGGCAGTTAGAATGCTGGAAGACAGGTTTTTCGCTATAACTGCGATTTTCTGCCGAACGGAGGCTCGGATTTGAAATCTGCCAGCGACATTCGATTCCTTTAGTCATTACACTTCGGATACACTTCTGTTCAACAACAGATTACGTCTGTGGCAGTTAGCATGCTGCAAGATAGGTTTTTCGTTATAACTGCGATTTCCTGCCGAACGGAGGCTCGGATTTGAATTTTGCTTGCGGCATTCGATTCCTCTATTCATTTCACTTCGGATACACTTCTGTTCAACAACAGAGTACGATTGTGGCAGTTCGAATGCTGGAAGATATGTTTTTCGTTATAACTGCGATTTCCTGCCGAACGGAGGCTCGGATTTGAAATCTGCCAGCGACATTCGATTCCTTTAGTCATTACACTTCGGATACACTTCTGTTCAACAACAGATTACGTCTGTGGCAGTTAGCATGCTGCAAGATAGGTTTTTCGTTATAACTGCGATTTCCTGCCGAACGGAGGCTCGGATTTGAATTTTGCTTGCGGCATTCGATTCCTCTATTCATTTCACTTCGGATACACTTCTGTTCAACAACAGACTACGATTGTGGCAGTTCGAATGCTGGAAGATATGTTTTTCGTTATAACTGCGATTTCCTGCCGAACGGAGGCTCGGATTTGAATTTTGCTTGCGGCATTCGATTCCTCTATTCATTTCACTTCGGATACACTTCTGTTCAACAATAGAGTACGATTGTGGCAGTTAGAATGCTGCAAGATATGTTTTTCGTTATAACTGCGATTTCCTGCCGAACGGAGGCTCGGATTTGAAATCTGCTTGCGACATTCGATTCCTTTAGTCATTACACTTCGGATACACTTCTGTTCAACAGCAGAGTACGATTGTGGCAGTTCGAATGCTGGAAGATATGTTTTTCGTTATAACTGCGATTTCCTGCCGAACGGAGGCTCGGATTTGAATTTTGCTTGCGGCATTCGATTCCTCTATTCATTTCACTTTGGATACACTTCTGTTCAACAACAGAGTACGATTGTGGCAGTTAGAATGCTGGAAGATATGTTTTTCGTTATAACTGCGATTTCCTGCCGAACGGAGGCTCGGATTTGAAATCTGCTTGCGACATTCGATTCCTTTAGTCATTTCACTTCGGATACACTTCTGTTTAACAACAGAGTACGATTGTGGCAGTTAGAATGCTGGAAGATATGTTTTTCGTTATAACTGCGATTTTCTGCCGAACAGAGGCTCGGATTTGAATTTTGCTTGCGGCATTCGATTCCTCTATTCATTTCACTTCGGATACACTTCTGTTCAACAACAGAGTACGATTGTGGCAGTTAGAATGCTGGAAGATATGTTTTTCGTTATAACTGCGATTTTCTGCCGAACGGAGGCTCGAATTTGAATTTTGCTTGCGGCATTCGATTCCTCTATTCATTTCACTTCGGATACACTTCTGTTTAACAACAGAGTACGATTCTGGCAGTTAGAATGCTGGAAGATAGGTTTTTCGTTATAACTGCGATTTCCTGCCGAACGGAGGCTCGGATTTGAATTTTGCTTGCGGCATTCGATTCCTCTATTCATTTCACTTCGGATACACTTCTGTTTAACAACAGAGTACGATTGTGGCAGTTAGAATGCTGGAAGACAGGTTTTTCGCTATAACTGCGATTTTCTGCCGAACGGAGGCTCGGATTTGAATTTTGCTTGCGGCATTCGATTCCTCTATTCATTTCACTTCGGATACACTTCTGTTCATCAACAGAGTACGATTGTGGCAGTTAGAATGCTGGAAGATATGTTTTTCGTTATAACTGCGATTTTCTGCCGAACGGAGGCTCGAATTTGAATTTTGCTTGCGGCATTCGATTCCTCTATTCATTTCACTTCGGATACACTTCTGTTCAACAACAGAGTACGATTGTGGCAGTTAGAATGCTGGAAGATATGTTTTTCGTTATAACTGCGATTTTCTGCCGAACGGAGGCTCGAATTTGAATTTTGCTTGCGGCATTCGATTCCTCTATTCATTTCACTTCGGATACACTTCTGTTTAACAACAGAGTACGATTCTGGCAGTTAGAATGCTGGAAGATAGGTTTTTCGTTATAACTGCGATTTCCTGCCGAACGGAGGCTCGGATTTGAATTTTGCTTGCGGCATTCGATTCCTCTATTCATTTCACTTCGGATACACTTCTGTTCATCAACAGAGTACGATTGTGGCAGTTAGAATGCTGGAAGATATGTTTTTCGTTATAACTGCGATTGCCTGCCGAACGGAGGCTCGGATTTGAAATCTGCTTGCGACATTCGATTCCTCTATTCATTTCACTTCGGATACACTTCTGTTTAACAACAGAGTACGATTGTGGCAGTTAGTATGCTGCAAGATAGGTTTTTCGTTATAACTGCGATTTCCTGCCGAACGGAGGCTCTGATTTGAATTTTGTTTGCGGCATTCGATTCCTCTATTCATTTCACTTCGGATACACTTCTGTTTAACAACAGAGTACGATTGTGGCAGTTAGAATGCTGGAAGACAGGTTTTTCGCTATAACTGCGATTTTCTGCCGAACGGAGGCTCGGATTTGAATTTTGCTTGCGGCATTCGATTCCTCTATTCATTTCACTTCGGATACACTTCTGTTCATCAACAGAGTACGATTGTGGCAGTTAGAATGCTGGAAGATATGTTTTTCGTTATAACTGCGATTTCCTGCCGAACGGAGGCTCTGATTTGAATTTTGCTTGCGGCATTCGATTCCTCTATTCATTTCACTTCGGATACACTTCTGTTTAACAACAGAGTACGATTGTGGCAGTTAGAATGCTGGAAGATATGTTTTTCGTTATAACTGCGATTTCCTGCCGAACGGAGGCTCGGATTTGAATTTTGCTTGCGGCATTCGATTCCTCTATTCATTTCACTTTGGATACACTTCTGTTCAACAACAGAGTACGATTGTGGCAGTTAGAATGCTGGAAGATATGTTTTTCGTTATAACTGCGATTTCCTGCCGAACGGAGGCTCGGATTTGAAATCTGCCAGCGACATTCGATTCCTTTAGTCATTACACTTCGGATACACTTCTGTTCAACAACAGATTACGTCTGTGGCAGTTAGCGTGCTGCAAGATAGGTTTTTCGTTATAACTGCGATTTCCTGCCGAACGGAGGCTCGGATTTGAATTTTGCTTGCGGCATTCGATTCCTCTATTCATTTCACTTCGGATACACTTCTGTTCAACAACAGAGTACGATTGTGGCAGTTCGAATGCTGGAAGATATGTTTTTCGTTATAACTGCGATTTCCTGCCGAACGGAGGCTCGGATTTGAATTTTGCTTGCGACATTCGATTCCTTTAGTCATTTCACTTCGGATACACTTCTGTTCAACAACAGATTACGTCTGTGGCAGTTAGCGTGCTGCAAGATAGGTTTTTCGTTATAACTGCGATTTCCTGCCGAACGGAGGCTCGGATTTGAATTTTGCTTGCGGCATTCGATTCCTCTATTCATTTCACTTCGGATACACTTCTGTTCAACAACAGAGTACGATTGTGGCAGTTCGAATGCTGGAAGATATGTTTTTCGTTATAACTGCGATTTCCTGCCGAACGGAGGCTCGGATTTGAATTTTGCTTGCGGCATTCGATTCCTCTATTCATTTCACTTCGGATACACTTCTGTTCAACAATAGAGTACGATTGTGGCAGTTAGAATGCTGCAAGATATGTTTTTCGTTATAACTGCGATTTCCTGCCGAACGGAGGCTCGGATTTGAAATCTGCTTGCGACATTCGATTCCTTTAGTCATTACACTTCGGATACACTTCTGTTCAACAGCAGAGTACGATTGTGGCAGTTCGAATGCTGGAAGATATGTTTTTCGTTATAACTGCGATTTCCTGCCGAACGGAGGCTCGGATTTGAATTTTGCTTGCGGCATTCGATTCCTCTATTCATTTCACTTCGGATACACTTCTGTTTAACAACAGAGTACGATTGTGGCAGTTAGAATGCTGGAAGATATGTTTTTCGTTATAACTGCGATTTTCTGCCGAACAGAGGCTCGGATTTGAATTTTGCTTGCGGCATTCGATTCCTCTATTCATTTCACTTCGGATACACTTCTGTTCATCAACAGAGTACGATTGTGGCAGTTAGAATGCTGGAAGATATGTTTTTCGTTATAACTGCGATTTCCTGCCGAACGGAGGCTCTGATTTGAATTTTGCTTGCGGCATTCGATTCCTCTATTCATTTCACTTCGGATACACTTCTGTTTAACAACAGAGTACGATTGTGGCAGTTAGAATGCTGGAAGATATGTTTTTCGTTATAACTGCGATTTCCTGCCGAACGGAGGCTCGGATTTGAATTTTGCTTGCGGCATTCGATTCCTCTATTCATTTCACTTTGGATACACTTCTGTTCAACAACAGAGTACGATTGTGGCAGTTAGAATGCTGGAAGATATGTTTTTCGTTATAACTGCGATTTCCTGCCGAACGGAGGCTCGGATTTGAAATCTGCCAGCGACATTCGATTCCTTTAGTCATTACACTTCGGATACACTTCTGTTCAACAACAGATTACGTCTGTGGCAGTTAGCGTGCTGCAAGATAGGTTTTTCGTTATAACTGCGATTTCCTGCCGAACGGAGGCTCGGATTTGAATTTTGCTTGCGGCATTCGATTCCTCTATTCATTTCACTTCGGATACACTTCTGTTCAACAACAGAGTACGATTGTGGCAGTTCGAATGCTGGAAGATATGTTTTTCGTTATAACTGCGATTTCCTGCCGAACGGAGGCTCGGATTTGAATTTTGCTTGCGGCATTCGATTCCTCTATTCATTTCACTTCGGATACACTTCTGTTTAACAACAGAGTACGATTGTGGCAGTTAGAATGCTGGAAGATATGTTTTTCGTTATAACTGCGATTTCCTGCCGAACGGAGGCTCGGATTTGAATTTTGCTTGCGGCATTCGATTCCTCTATTCATTTCACTTTGGATACACTTCTGTTCAACAACAGAGTACGATTGTGGCAGTTAGAATGCTGGAAGATATGTTTTTCGTTATAACTGCGATTTCCTGCCGAACGGAGGCTCGGATTTGAAATCTGCCAGCGACATTCGATTCCTTTAGTCATTACACTTCGGATACACTTCTGTTCAACAACAGATTACGTCTGTGGCAGTTAGCATGCTGCAAGATAGGTTTTTCGTTATAACTGCGATTTCCTGCCGAACGGAGGCTCGGATTTGAATTTTGCTTGCGGCATTCGATTCCTCTATTCATTTCACTTCGGATACACTTCTGTTCAACAACAGAGTACGATTGTGGCAGTTCGAATGCTGGAAGATATGTTTTTCGTTATAACTGCGATTTCCTGCCGAACGGAGGCTCGGATTTGAATTTTGCTTGCGGCATTCGATTCCTCTATTCATTTCACTTCGGATACACTTCTGTTCAACAATAGAGTACGATTGTGGCAGTTAGAATGCTGCAAGATATGTTTTTCGTTATAACTGCGATTTCCTGCCGAACGGAGGCTCGGATTTGAAATCTGCTTGCGACATTCGATTCCTTTAGTCATTACACTTCGGATACACTTCTGTTCAACAGCAGAGTACGATTGTGGCAGTTCGAATGCTGGAAGATATGTTTTTCGTTATAACTGCGATTTCCTGCCGAACGGAGGCTCGGATTTGAATTTTGCTTGCGGCATTCGATTCCTCTATTCATTTCACTTCGGATACACTTCTGTTCAACAACAGAGTACGATTGTGGCAGTTAGAATGCTGGAAGATATGTTTTTCGTTATAACTGCGATTTTCTGCCGAACGGAGGCTCGAATTTGAATTTTGCTTGCGGCATTCGATTCCTCTATTCATTTCACTTCGGATACACTTCTGTTCAACAACAGAGTACGATTGTGGCAGTTAGAATGCTGGAAGATATGTTTTTCGTTATAACTGCGATTTTCTGCCGAACGGAGGCTCGAATTTGAATTTTGCTTGCGGCATTTGATTCCTCTATTCATTTCACTTCGGATACACTTCTGTTTAACAACAGAGTACGATTCTGGCAGTTAGAATGCTGGAAGATAGGTTTTTCGTTATAACTGCGATTTCCTGCCGAACGGAGGCTCGGATTTGAATTTTGCTTGCGGCATTCGATTCCTCTATTCATTTCACTTCGGATACACTTCTGTTCATCAACAGAGTACGATTGTGGCAGTTAGAATGCTGGAAGATATGTTTTTCGTTATAACTGCGATTTCCTGCCGAACGGAGGCTCTGATTTGAATTTTGCTTGCGGCATTCGATTCCTCTATTCATTTCACTTCGGATACACTTCTGTTTAACAACAGAGTACGATTGTGGCAGTTAGAATGCTGGAAGATATGTTTTTCGTTATAACTGCGATTTCCTGCCGAACGGAGGCTCGGATTTGAAATCTGCTTGCGACATTCGATTCCTCTATTCATTTCACTTCGGATACACTTCTGTTTAACAACAGAGTACGATTGTGGCAGTTAGTATGCTGCAAGATAGGTTTTTCGTTATAACTGCGATTTCCTGCCGAACGGAGGCTCTGATTTGAATTTTGTTTGCGGCATTCGATTCCTCTATTCATTTCACTTCGGATACACTTCTGTTTAACAACAGAGTACGATTGTGGCAGTTAGAATGCTGGAAGACAGGTTTTTCGCTATAACTGCGATTTTCTGCCGAACGGAGGCTCGGATTTGAATTTTGCTTGCGGCATTCGATTCCTCTATTCATTTCACTTCGGATACACTTCTGTTCATCAACAGAGTACGATTGTGGCAGTTAGAATGCTGGAAGATATGTTTTTCGTTATAACTGCGATTTCCTGCCGAACGGAGGCTCTGATTTGAATTTTGCTTGCGGCATTCGATTCCTCTATTCATTTCACTTCGGATACACTTCTGTTTAACAACAGAGTACGATTGTGGCAGTTAGAATGCTGGAAGATATGTTTTTCGTTATAACTGCGATTTTCTGCCGAACGGAGGCTCGAATTTGAATTTTGCTTGCGGCATTTGATTCCTCTATTCATTTCACTTCGGATACACTTCTGTTTAACAACAGAGTACGATTCTGGCAGTTAGAATGCTGGAAGACAGGTTTTTCGTTATAACTGCGATTTCCTGCCGAACGGAGGCTCGGATTTGAATTTTGCTTGCGGCATTCGATTCCTCTATTCATTTCACTTTGGATACACTTCTGTTCAACAACAGAGTACGATTGTGGCAGTTAGAATGCTGGAAGATATGTTTTTCGTTATAACTGCGATTTCCTGCCGAACGGAGGCTCGGATTTGAAATCTGCCAGCGACATTCGATTCCTTTAGTCATTACACTTCGGATACACTTCTGTTCAACAATAGAGTACGATTGTGGCAGTTAGAATGCTGCAAGATATGTTTTTCGTTATAACTGCGATTTCCTGCCGAACGGAGGCTCGGATTTGAAATCTGCTTGCGACATTCGATTCCTTTAGTCATTACACTTCGGATACACTTCTGTTCATCAACAGAGTACGATTGTGGCAGTTAGAATGCTGGAAGATATGTTTTTCGTTATAACTGCGATTTCCTGCCGAACGGAGGCTCTGATTTGAATTTTGCTTGCGGCATTCGATTCCTCTATTCATTTCACTTCGGATACACTTCTGTTTAACAACAGAGTACGATTGTGGCAGTTAGAATGCTGGAAGATATGTTTTTCGTTATAACTGCGATTTCCTGCCGAACGGAGGCTCGGATTTGAATTTTGCTTGCGGCATTCGATTCCTCTATTCATTTCACTTTGGATACACTTCTGTTCAACAACAGAGTACGATTGTGGCAGTTAGAATGCTGGAAGATATGTTTTTCGTTATAACTGCGATTTCCTGCCGAACGGAGGCTCGGATTTGAAATCTGCCAGCGACATTCGATTCCTTTAGTCATTACACTTCGGATACACTTCTGTTCAACAACAGATTACGTCTGTGGCAGTTAGCATGCTGCAAGATAGGTTTTTCGTTATAACTGCGATTTCCTGCCGAACGGAGGCTCGGATTTGAATTTTGCTTGCGGCATTCGATTCCTCTATTCATTTCACTTCGGATACACTTCTGTTCAACAACAGACTACGATTGTGGCAGTTCGAATGCTGGAAGATATGTTTTTCGTTATAACTGCGATTTCCTGCCGAACGGAGGCTCGGATTTGAATTTTGCTTGCGGCATTCGATTCCTCTATTCATTTCACTTCGGATACACTTCTGTTCAACAATAGAGTACGATTGTGGCAGTTAGAATGCTGCAAGATATGTTTTTCGTTATAACTGCGATTTCCTGCCGAACGGAGGCTCGGATTTGAAATCTGCTTGCGACATTCGATTCCTTTAGTCATTACACTTCGGATACACTTCTGTTCAACAGCAGAGTACGATTGTGGCAGTTCGAATGCTGGAAGATATGTTTTTCGTTATAACTGCGATTTCCTGCCGAACGGAGGCTCGGATTTGAATTTTGCTTGCGGCATTCGATTCCTCTATTCATTTCACTTCGGATACACTTCTGTTCAACAACAGAGTACGATTGTGGCAGTTAGAATGCTGGAAGATATGTTTTTCGTTATAACTGCGATTTTCTGCCGAACGGAGGCTCGAATTTGAATTTTGCTTGCGGCATTCGATTCCTCTATTCATTTCACTTCGGATACACTTCTGTTTAACAACAGAGTACGATTCTGGCAGTTAGAATGCTGGAAGATAGGTTTTTCGTTATAACTGCGATTTCCTGCCGAACGGAGGCTCGGATTTGAATTTTGCTTGCGGCATTCGATTCCTCTATTCATTTCACTTCGGATACACTTCTGTTCAACAATAGAGTACGATTGTGGCAGTTAGAATGCTGCAAGATATGTTTTTCGTTATAACTGCGATTTCCTGCCGAACGGAGGCTCGGATTTGAAATCTGCTTGCGACATTCGATTCCTTTAGTCATTACACTTCGGATACACTTCTGTTCAACAGCAGAGTACGATTGTGGCAGTTAGAATGCTGGAAGATATGTTTTTCGTTATAACTGCGATTTCCTGCCGAACGGAGGCTCGGATTTGAATTTTGCTTGCGGCATTCGATTCCTCTATTCATTTCACTTCGGATACACTTCTGTTCAACAACAGAGTACGATTGTGGCAGTTAGAATGCTGCAAGATATGTTTTTCGTTATAACTGCGATTTCCTGCCGAACGGAGGCTCGGATTTGAAATCTGCTTGCGACATTCGATTCCTTTAGTCATTACACTTCGGATATACTTCTGTTCAACAGCAGAGTACGATTGTGGCAGTTAGAATGCTGTAAGATATGTTTTTCGTTATAACTGCGATTTCCTGCCGAACGGAGGCTCGGATTTGAATTTTGCATGCGGCATTCGATTCCTCTATTCATTTCACTTCGGATACACTTCTGTTTAACAACAGAGTACGATTGTGGCAGTTAGAATGCTGGAAGATATGTTTTTCGTTATAACTGCGATTTCCTGCCGAACGGAGGTTCGGATTTGAAATCTCCTTGCGACATTCGATTCCTCTATTCATTTCACTTCGGATACACTTCTGTTCAACAGCAGAGTACGATTGTGGCAGTTAGAATGCTGGAAGACAGGTTTTTCGCTATAACTGCGATTTTCTGCCGAACGGAGGCTCGGATTTGAATTTTGCTTGCGGCATTCGATTCCTCTATTCATTTCACTTCGGATACACTTCTGTTCATCAACAGAGTACGATTGTGGCAGTTAGAATGCTGGAAGATATGTTTTTCGTTATAACTGCGATTTCCTGCCGAACGGAGGCTCTGATTTGAATTTTGCTTGCGGCATTCGATTCCTCTATTCATTTCACTTCGGATACACTTCTGTTTAACAACAGAGTACGATTGTGGCAGTTAGAATGCTGGAAGATATGTTTTTCGTTATAACTGCGATTTCCTGCCGAACGGAGGCTCGGATTTGAATTTTGCTTGCGGCATTCGATTCCTCTATTCATTTCACTTTGGATACACTTCTGTTCAACAACAGAGTACGATTGTGGCAGTTAGAATGCTGGAAGATATGTTTTTCGTTATAACTGCGATTTCCTGCCGAACGGAGGCTCGGATTTGAAATCTGCCAGCGACATTCGATTCCTTTAGTCATTACACTTCGGATACACTTCTGTTCAACAACAGATTACGTCTGTGGCAGTTAGCATGCTGCAAGATAGGTTTTTCGTTATAACTGCGATTTCCTGCCGAACGGAGGCTCGGATTTGAATTTTGCTTGCGGCATTCGATTCCTCTATTCATTTCACTTCGGATACACTTCTGTTCAACAGCAGAGTACGATTGTGGCAGTTAGAATGCTGGAAGATATGTTTTTCGTTATAACTGCGATTTCCTGCCGAACGGAGGCTCGGATTTGAATTTTGCTTGCGGCATTCGATTCCTCTATTCATTTCACTTCGGATACACTTCTGTTCAACAACAGAGTACGATTGTGGCAGTTCGAATGCTGGAAGATATGTTTTTCGTTATAACTGCGATTTCCTGCCGAACGGAGGCTCGGATTTGAATTTTGCTTGCGGCATTCGATTCCTCTATTCATTTCACTTCGGATACACTTCTGTTTAACAACAGAGTACGATTGTGGCAGTTAGAATGCTGGAAGATATGTTTTTCGTTATAACTGCGATTTTCTGCCGAACAGAGGCTCGGATTTGAATTTTGCTTGCGGCATTCGATTCCTCTATTCATTTCACTTCGGATACACTTCTGTTCAACAACAGAGTACGATTGTGGCAGTTAGAATGCTGGAAGATATGTTTTTCGTTATAACTGCGATTTTCTGCCGAACGGAGGCTCGAATTTGAATTTTGCTTGCGGCATTCGATTCCTCTATTCATTTCACTTCGGATACACTTCTGTTTAACAACAGAGTACGATTCTGGCAGTTAGAATGCTGGAAGATAGGTTTTTCGTTATAACTGCGATTTCCTGCCGAACGGAGGCTCGGATTTGAATTTTGCTTTCGGCATTCGATTCCTCTATTCATTTCACTTCGGATACACTTCTGTTCAACAACAGAGTACGATTGTGGCAGTTAGAATGCTGGAAGATATGTTTTTCGTTATAACTGCGATTTCCTGCCGAACGGAGGCTCGGATTTGAAATCTCCTTGCGACATTCGATTCCTCTATTCATTTCACTTCGGATACACTTCTGTTCAACAGCAGAGTACGATTGTGGCAGTTAGAATGCTGCAAGATATGTTTTTCGTTATAACTGCGATTTCCTGCCGAACGGAGGCTCTGATTTGAATTTTGCTTGCGGCATTCGATTCCTCTATTCATTTCACTTCGGATACACTTCTGTTTAACAGCAGAGTACGATTGTGGCAGTTAGAATGCTGGAAGATATGTTTTTCGTTGTAACTGCGATTTCCTGCCGAACGGAGGCTCGGATTTGAATTTTGCTTGCGGCATTCGATTCCTCTATTCATTTCACTTCGGATACACTTCTGTTCAACAACAGAGTACGATTGTGGCAGTTAGAATGCTGGAAGATATGTTTTTCGTTATAACTGCGATTTTCTGCCGAACGGAGGCTCGAATTTGAATTTTGCTTGCGGCATTCGATTCCTCTATTCATTTCACTTCGGATACACTTCTGTTTAACAACAGAGTACGATTCTGGCAGTTAGAATGCTGGAAGATAGGTTTTTCGTTATAACTGCGATTTCCTGCCGAACGGAGGCTCGGATTTGAATTTTGCTTGCGGCATTCGATTCCTCTATTCATTTCACTTCGGATACACTTCTGTTCAACAACAGAGTACGATTGTGGCAGTTAGAATGCTGGAAGATATGTTTTTCGTTATAACTGCGATTTCCTGCCGAACGGAGGCTCGGATTTGAAATCTGCCAGCGACATTCGATTCCTTTAGTCATTACACTTCGGATACACTTCTGTTCAACAACAGATTACGTCTGTGGCAGTTAGCATGCTGCAAGATAGGTTTTTCGTTATAACTGCGATTTCCTGCCGAACGGAGGCTCGGATTTGAATTTTGCTTGCGGCATTCGATTCCTCTATTCATTTCACTTCGGATACACTTCTGTTCAACAGCAGAGTACGATTGTGGCAGTTAGAATGCTGGAAGATATGTTTTTCGTTATAACTGCGATTTCCTGCCGAACGGAGGCTCGGATTTGAATTTTGCTTGCGGCATTCGATTCCTCTATTCATTTCACTTCGGATACACTTCTGTTCAACAACAGAGTACGATTGTGGCAGTTCGAATGCTGGAAGATATGTTTTTCGTTATAACTGCGATTTCCTGCCGAACGGAGGCTCGGATTTGAATTTTGCTTGCGGCATTCGATTCCTCTATTCATTTCACTTCGGATACACTTCTGTTCAACAACAGAGTACGATTGTGGCAGTTAGAATGCTGGAAGATAGGTTTTTCGCTATAACTGCGATTTCCTGCCGAACGGAAGCTCGGATTTGAAATCTCCTTGCGACATTCGATTCCTCTATTCATTTCACTTCGGATACACTACTGTTTAACAACAGAGTACGATTCTGGCAGTTCGAATGCTGGAAGATAGGTTTTTCGTTATAACTGCGATTTCCTGCCGAACGGAGGCTCGGATTTGAAATCTGCTTGCGACATTCGATTCCTTTAGTCATTTCACTTCGGATACACTTCTGTTTAACAACAGAGTACGATTGTGGCAGTTAGAATGCTGGAAGATAGGTTTTTCGTTATAACAGCGATATTCTGCCGAACGGAGGCTCGGATTTGAATTTTGCTTGCGGCATTCGATTCCTCTATTCATTTCACTTCGGATACACTTCTGTTCAACAACAGAGTACGATTGTGGCAGTTAGAATGCTGGAAGATAGGTTTTTCGTTATAACAGCGATATTCTGCCGAACGGAGGCTCGGATTTGAATTTTGCTTGCGGCATTCGATTCCTCTATTCTTTTCACTTCGGATACACTTCTGTTCAACAACAGAGTACGATTGTGGCAGTTAGAATGCTGGAAGACAGGTTTTTCGCTATAACTGCGATTTCCTGCCGAACGGAGGCTCGGATTTGAAATCTGCTTGCGACATTCGATTCCTCTAGTCATTTCACTTCGGATACACTTCTGTTCAACAACAGAGTACGATTGTGGCAGTTAGAATGCTGGAAGATATGTTTTTCGTTATAACTGCGATTTCCTGCCGAACGGAAGCTCGGATTTGAAATCTCCTTGCGACATTCGATTCCTCTATTCATTTCACTTCGGATACACTACTGTTTAACAACAGAGTACGATTCTGGCAGTTCGAATGCTGGAAGATAGGTTTTTCGTTATAACTGCGATTTCCTGCCGAACGGTGGCTCGGATTTGAAATCTGCTTGCGACATTCGATTCCTTTAGTCATTTCACTTCGGATACACTTCTGTTTAACAACAGAGTACGATTGTGGCAGTTAGAATGCTGGAAGATATGTTTTTCGTTATAACTGCGATTTCCTGCCGAACGGAGGCTCGGATTTGAAATCTGCTTGCGACATTCGATTCCTTTAGTCATTACACTTCGGATACACTTCTGTTTAACAACAGAGTACGATTGTGGCAGTTAGAATGCTGGAAGACAGGTTTTTCGCTATAACTGCGATTTCCTGCCGAACGGAGGCTCGGATTTGAAATCTGCTTGCGACATTCGATTCCTCTATTCATTTCACTTCGGATACACTTCTGTTTAACAACAGAGTACGATTCTGGCAGTTCGAATGCTGGAAGATAGGTTTTTCGTTATAACTGCGATTTCCTGCCGAACGGAGGCTCGGATTTGAAATCTGCTTGCGACATTCGATTCCTTTAGTCATTTCACTTCGGATACACTTCTGTTTAACAACAGAGTACGATTGTGGCAGTTAGAATGCTGGAAGACAGGTTCTTCGCTATAACTGCGATTTCCTGCCGAACGGAGGCTCGGATTTGAAATCTGCTTGCGACATTCGATTCCTTTAGTCATTACACTTCGGATACACTTCTGTTCAACAACAGAGTACGATTGTGGCAGTTAGAATGCTGGAAGATATGTTTTTCGTTATAACTGCGATTTCCTGCCGAACGGAAGCTCGGATTTGAAATCTCCTTGCGACATTCGATTCCTCTATTCATTTCACTTCGGATACACTACTGTTTAACAACAGAGTACGATTCTGGCAGTTCGAATGCTGGAAGATAGGTTTTTCGTTATAACTGCGATTTCCTGCCGAACGGAGGCTCGGATTTGAAATCTGCTTGCGACATTCGATTCCTTTAGTCATTTCACTTCGGATACACTTCTGTTTAACAACAGAGTACGATTGTGGCAGTTAGAATGCTGGAAGATAGGTTTTTCGTTATAACAGCGATATTCTGCCGAACGGAGGCTCGGATTTGAATTTTGCTTGCGGCATTCGATTCCTCTATTCATTTCACTTCGGATACACTTCTGTTCAACAACAGAGTACGATTGTGGCAGTTAGAATGCTGGAAGATAGGTTTTTCGTTATAACAGCGATATTCTGCCGAACGGAGGCTCGGATTTGAATTTTGCTTGCGGCATTCGATTCCTCTATTCTTTTCACTTCGGATACACTTCTGTTCAACAACAGAGTACGATTGTGGCAGTTAGAATGCTGGAAGACAGGTTTTTCGCTATAACTGCGATTTCCTGCCGAACGGAGGCTCGGATTTGAAATCTGCTTGCGACATTCGATTCCTCTAGTCATTTCACTTCGGATACACTTCTGTTCAACAACAGAGTACGATTGTGGCAGTTAGAATGCTGGAAGATATGTTTTTCGTTATAACTGCGATTTCCTGCCGAACGGAAGCTCGGATTTGAAATCTCCTTGCGACATTCGATTCCTCTATTCATTTCACTTCGGATACACTACTGTTTAACAACAGAGTACGATTCTGGCAGTTCGAATGCTGGAAGATAGGTTTTTCGTTATAACTGCGATTTCCTGCCGAACGGTGGCTCGGATTTGAAATCTGCTTGCGACATTCGATTCCTTTAGTCATTTCACTTCGGATACACTTCTGTTGAACAACAGAGTACGATTGTGGCAGTTAGAATGCTGGAAGATAGGTTTTTCGCTATAACTGCGATTTCCTGCCGAACGGAGGCTCGGATTTGAAATCTGCTTGCGACATTCGATTCCTCTGGTCATTTCACTTCGGATACACTTCTGTTCAACAACAGAGTACGATTGTGGCAGTTAGAATGCTGGAAGATAGGTTTTTCGTTATAACTGCGATTTCCTGCCGAACGGAGGCTCGGATTTGAAATCTGCTTGCGACATTCGATTCCTCTATTCATTTCACTTCGGATACACTTCTGTTTAACAACAGAGTACGATTCTGGCAGTTAGAATGCTGCAAGATAGGTTTTTCGTTATAACTGCGATTTCCTGCCGAACGGAGGCTCTGATTTGAATTTTGCTTGCGGCATTCGATTCCTCTATTCATTTCACTTCGGATACACTTCTGTTTAACAACAGAGTACGATTCTGGCAGTTCGAATGCTGGAAGATAGGTTTTTCGTTATAACTGCGATTTCCTGCCGAACGGAGGCTCTGATTTGAATTTTGCTTGCGGCATTCGATTCCTCTATTCATTTCACTTCGGATACACTTCTGTTTAACAACAGAGTACGATTCTGGCAGTTAGAATGCTGGAAGATAGGTTTTTCGTTATAACTGCGATATTCTGCCGAACGGAGGCTCTGATTTGAATTTTGCTTGCGGCATTCGATTCCTCTATTCATTTCACTTCGGATACACTTCTGTTTAACAACAGAGTACGATTCTGGCAGTTAGAATGCTGGAAGATAGGTTTTTCGTTATAACAGCGATATTCTGCCGAACGGAGGCTCGGATTTGAAATCTGCTTGCGACATTCGATTCCTCTATTCATTTCACTTCGGATACACTTCTGTTTAACAACAGAGTACGATTCTGGCAGTTAGAATGCTGGAAGACAGGTTTTTCGTTATAACAGCGATATTCTGCCGAACGGAGGCTCGGATTTGAATTTTGCTTGCGCCATTCGATTCCTCTATTTTTTTCACTTCGGATACACTTCTGTTCAACAACAGAGTACGATTGTGGCAGTTAGAATGCTGGAAGATATGTTTTTCGTTATAACTGCGATTTCCTGCCGAACGGAAGCTCGGATTTGAAATCTCCTTGCGACATTCGATTCCTCTATTCATTTCACTTCGGATACACTTCTGTTTAACAACAGAGTACGATTCTGGCAGTTAGAATGCTGCAAGATAGGTTTTTCGTTATAACTGCGATTTCCTGCCGAACGGAGGCTCTGATTTGAATTTTGCTTGCGGCATTCGATTCCTCTATTCATTTCACTTCGGATACACTTCTGTTTAACAACAGAGTACGATTCTGGCAGTTAGAATGCTGGAAGATAGGTTTTTCGTTATAACAGCGATATTCTGCCGAACGGAGGCTCGGATTTGAAATCTGCTTGCGACATTCGATTCCTCTATTCATTTCACTTCGGATACACTTCTGTTTAACAACAGAGTACGGTTGTGGCAGTTAGAATGATGGAAGACAGGTTTTTCGCTATAACTGCGATTTCCTGCCGAACGGAGGCTCGGATTTGAAATCTGCTTGCGACATTCGATTCCTCTAGTCATTTCACTTCGGATACACTTCTGTTCAACAACAGAGTACGATTGTGGCAGTTAGAATGCTGGAAGATATGTTTTTCGTTATAACTGCGATTTCCTGGCGAACGGAGGCTCGGATTTGAATTTTGCTTGCGGCATTCGATTCCTCTATTCGTTTCACTTCGGATACACTTCTGTTCAACAACAGAGTACGATTGTGGCAGTTAGAATGCTGGAAGATAGGTTTTTCGCTATAACTGCGATTTCCTGCCGAACGGAGGCTCGGATTTGAAATCTGCTTGCGACATTCGATTCCTCTGGTCATTTCACTTCGGATACACTTCTGTTCAACAACAGAGTACGATTGTGGCAGTTAGAATGCTGGAAGGTATGTTTTTCGTTATAACTGCGATTTCCTGCCGAACGGAAGCTCGGATTTGAAATCTCCTTGCGACATTCGATTCCTCTATTCATTTCACTTCGGATACACTACTGTTTAACAACAGAGTACGATTCTGGCAGTTCGAATGCTGGAAGATAGGTTTTTCGTTATAACTGCGATTTCCTGCCGAACGGAGGCTCGGATTTGAAATCTGCTTGCGACATTCGATTCCTCTATTCATTTCACTTCGGATACACTTCTGTTTAACAACAGAGTACGATTCTGGCAGTTCGAATGCTGGAAGATAGGTTTTTCGTTATAACTGCGATTTCCTGCCGAACGGAGGCTCGGATTTGAAATCTGCTTGCGACATTCGATTCCTTTAGTCATTTCACTTCGGATACACTTCTGTTTAACAACAGAGTACGATTGTGGCAGTTAGAATGCTGGAAGACAGGTTTTTCGCTATAACTGCGATTTCCTGCCGAACGGAGGCTCGGATTTGAATTTTGCTTGCGGCATTCGATTCCTCTATTCATTTCACTTCGGATACACTTCTGTTTAACAACAGAGTACGATTCTGGCAGTTAGAATGCTGCAAGATAGGTTTTTCGTTATAACTGCGATTTCCTGCCGAACGGAGGCTCTGATTTGAATTTTGCTTGCGGCATTCGATTCCTCTATTCATTTCACTTCGGATACACTTCTGTTCAACAACAGAGTACGATTGTGGCAGTTAGAATGCTGGAAGATAGGTTTTTCGTTATAACTGCGATTTCCTGCCGAACGGAGGCTCGGATTTGAAATCTGCTTGCGACATTCGATTCCTCTATTCATTTCACTTCGGATACACTTCTGTTTAACAACAGAGTACGATTCTGGCAGTTAGAATGCTGCAAGATAGGTTTTTCGTTATAACTGCGATTTCCTGCCGAACGGAGGCTCTGATTTGAATTTTGCTTGCGGCATTCGATTCCTCTATTCATTTCACTTCGGATACACTTCTGTTTAACAACAGAGTACGATTCTGGCAGTTCGAATGCTGGAAGATAGGTTTTTCGTTATAACTGCGATTTCCTGCCGAACGGAGGCTCAGATTTGAAATCTGCTTGCGACATTCGATTCCTCTATTCATTTCACTTCGGATACACTTCTGTTTAACAACAGAGTACGATTGTGGCAGTTAGAATGCTGCAAGATAGGTTTTTCGTTATAACTGCGATTTCCTGCCGAACGGAGGCTCTGATTTGAATTTTGCTTGCGGCATTCGATTCCTCTATTCATTTCACTTCGGATACACTTCTGTTTAACAACAGAGTACGATTCTGGCAGTTAGAATGCTGGAAGATAGGTTTTTCGTTATAACAGCGATATTCTGCCGAACGGAGGCTCTGATTTGAATTTTGCTCGCGGCATTCGATTCCTCTATTCATTTCACTTCGGATACACTTCTGTTTAACAACAGAGTACGATTCTGGCAGTTAGAATGCTGGAAGATAGGTTTTTCGTTATAACAGCGATATTCTGCCGAACGGAGGCTCGGATTTGAAATCTGCTTGCGACATTCGATTCCTCTATTCATTTCACTTCGGATACACTTCTTTTTAACAACAGAGTACGGTTGTGGCAGTTAGAATGATGGAAGACAGGTTTTTCGCTATAACTGCGATTTCCTGCCGAACGGAGGCTCGGATTTGAAATCTGCTTGCGACATTCGATTCCTCTAGTCATTTCACTTCGGATACACTTCTGTTCAACAACAGAGTACGATTGTGGCAGTTAGAATGCTGGAAGATATGTTTTTCGTTATAACTGCGATTTCCTGGCGAACGGAGGCTCGGATTTGAATTTTGCTTGCGGCATTCGATTCCTCTATTCGTTTCACTTCGGATACACTTCTGTTCAACAACAGAGTACGATTGTGGCAGTTAGAATGCTGGAAGATAGGTTTTTCGCTATAACTGCGATTTCCTGCCGAACGGAGGCTCGGATTTGAAATCTGCTTGCGACATTCGATTCCTCTGGTCATTTCACTTCGGATACACTTCTGTTCAACAACAGAGTACGATTGTGGCAGTTAGAATGCTGGAAGATATGTTTTTCGTTATAACTGCGATTTCCTGCCGAACGGAAGCTCGGATTTGAAATCTCCTTGCGACATTCGATTCCTCTATTCATTTCACTTCGGATACACTACTGTTTAACAACAGAGTACGATTCTGGCAGTTCGAATGCTGGAAGATAGGTTTTTCGTTATAACTGCGATTTCCTGCCGAACGGAGGCTCGGATTTGAAATCTGCTTGCGACATTCGATTCCTCTATTCATTTCACTTCGGATACACTTCTGTTTAACAACAGAGTACGATTCTGGCAGTTAGAATGCTGCAAGATAGGTTTTTCGTTATAACTGCGATTTCCTGCCGAACGGAGGCTCTGATTTGAATTTTGCTTGCGGCATTCGATTCCTCTATTCATTTCACTTCGGATACACTTCTGTTTAACAACAGAGTACGATTCTGGCAGTTCGAATGCTGGAAGATAGGTTTTTCGTTATAACAGCGATATTCTGCCGAACGGAGGCTCTGATTTGAATTTTGCTTGCGGCATTCGATTCCTCTATTCATTTCACTTCGGATACACTTCTGTTTAACAACAGAGTACGATTGTGGCAGTTAGAATGCTGGAAGATAGGTTTTTCGTTATAACAGCGATATTCTGCCGAACGGAGGCTCGGATTTGAAATCTGCTTGCGACATTCGATTCCTCTATTCATTTCACTTCGGATACACTTCTTTTTAACAACAGAGTACGGTTGTGGCAGTTAGAATGATGGAAGACAGGTTTTTCGCTATAACTGCGATTTCCTGCCGAACGGAGGCTCGGATTTGAAATCTGCTTGCGACATTCGATTCCTCTAGTCATTTCACTTCGGATACACTTCTGTTCAACAACAGAGTACGATTGTGGCAGTTAGAATGCTGGAAGATATGTTTTTCGTTATAACTGCGATTTCCTGGCGAACGGAGGCTCGGATTTGAATTTTGCTTGCGGCATTCGATTCCTCTATTCGTTTCACTTCGGATACACTTCTGTTCAACAACAGAGTACGATTGTGGCAGTTAGAATGCTGGAAGATAGGTTTTTCGCTATAACTGCGATTTCCTGCCGAACGGAGGCTCGGATTTGAATTTTGCTTGCGGCATTCGATTCCTCTATTCATTTCACTTCGGATACACTTCTGTTTAACAACAGAGTACGATTCTGGCAGTTAGAATGCTGGAAGATAGGTTTTTCGTTATAACAGCGATATTCTGCCGAACGGAGGCTCTGATTTGAATTTTGCTTGCGGCATTCGATTCCTCTATTCATTTCACTTCGGATACACTTCTGTTTAACAACAGAGTACGATTCTGGCAGTTAGAATGCTGGAAGATAGGTTTTTCGTTATAACAGCGATATTCTGCCGAACGGAGGCTCGGATTTGAAATCTGCTTGCGGCATTCGATTCCTCTATTCATTTCACTTCGGATACACTTCTGTTTAACAACAGAGTACGATTCTGGCAGTTAGAATGCTGGAAGATAGGTTTTTCGTTATAACAGCGATATTCTGCCGAACGGAGGCTCTGATTTGAATTTTGCTTGCGGCATTCGATTCCTCTATTCATTTCACTTCGGATACACTTCTGTTTAACAACAGAGTACGATTGTGGCAGTTAGAATGCTGGAAGATAGGTTTTTCGTTATAACAGCGATATTCTGCCGAACGGAGGCTCGGATTTGAAATCTGCTTGCGACATTCGATTCCTCTATTCATTTCACTTCGGATACACTTCTTTTTAACAACAGAGTACGGTTGTGGCAGTTAGAATGATGGAAGACAGGTTTTTCGCTATAACTGCGATTTCCTGCCGAACGGAGGCTCGGATTTGAAATCTGCTTGCGACATTCGATTCCTCTAGTCATTTCACTTCGGATACACTTCTGTTCAACAACAGAGTACGATTGTGGCAGTTAGAATGCTGGAAGATATGTTTTTCGTTATAACTGCGATTTCCTGGCGAACGGAGGCTCGGATTTGAATTTTGCTTGCGGCATTCGATTCCTCTATTCGTTTCACTTCGGATACACTTCTGTTCAACAACAGAGTACGATTGTGGCAGTTAGAATGCTGGAAGATAGGTTTTTCGCTATAACTGCGATTTCCTGCCGAACGGAGGCTCGGATTTGAATTTTGCTTGCGGCATTCGATTCCTCTATTCATTTCACTTCGGATACACTTCTGTTTAACAACAGAGTACGATTCTGGCAGTTAGAATGCTGCAAGATAGGTTTTTCGTTATAACTGCGATTTCCTGCCGAACGGAGGCTCTGATTTGAATTTTGCTTGCGGCATTCGATTCCTCTATTCATTTCACTTCGGATACACTTCTGTTCAACAACAGAGTACGATTGTGGCAGTTAGAATGCTGGAAGATAGGTTTTTCGTTATAACTGCGATTTCCTGCCGAACGGAGGCTCGGATTTGAAATCTGCTTGCGACATTCGATTCCTCTATTCATTTCACTTCGGATACACTTCTGTTTAACAACAGAGTACGATTCTGGCAGTTAGAATGCTGCAAGATAGGTTTTTCGTTATAACTGCGATTTCCTGCCGAACGGAGGCTCTGATTTGAATTTTGCTTGCGGCATTCGATTCCTCTATTCATTTCACTTCGGATACACTTCTGTTTAACAACAGAGTACGATTCTGGCAGTTCGAATGCTGGAAGATAGGTTTTTCGTTATAACTGCGATTTCCTGCCGAACGGAGGCTCAGATTTGAAATCTGCTTGCGACATTCGATTCCTCTATTCATTTCACTTCGGATACACTTCTGTTTAACAACAGAGTACGATTGTGGCAGTTAGAATGCTGCAAGATAGGTTTTTCGTTATAACTGCGATTTCCTGCCGAACGGAGGCTCTGATTTGAATTTTGCTTGCGGCATTCGATTCCTCTATTCATTTCACTTCGGATACACTTCTGTTTAACAACAGAGTACGATTCTGGCAGTTAGAATGCTGGAAGATAGGTTTTTCGTTATAACAGCGATATTCTGCCGAACGGAGGCTCTGATTTGAATTTTGCTTGCGGCATTCGATTCCTCTATTCATTTCACTTCGGATACACTTCTGTTTAACAACAGAGTACGATTCTGGCAGTTAGAATGCTGGAAGATAGGTTTTTCGTTATAACAGCGATATTCTGCCGAACGGAGGCTCGGATTTGAAATCTGCTTGCGACATTCGATTCCTCTATTCATTTCACTTCGGATACACTTCTTTTTAACAACAGAGTACGGTTGTGGCAGTTAGAATGATGGAAGATAGGTTTTTCGTTATAACAGCGATATTCTGCCGAACGGAGGCTCGGATTTGAAATCTGCTTGCGACATTCGATTCCTCTATTCATTTCACTTCGGATACACTTCTGTTTAACAACAGAGTACGGTTGTGGCAGTTAGAATGATGGAAGACAGGTTTTTCGCTATAACTGCGATTTCCTGCCGAACGGAGGCTCGGATTTGAAATCTGCTTGCGACATTCGATTCCTCTAGTCATTTCACTTCGGATACACTTCTGTTCAACAACAGAGTACGATTGTGGCAGTTAGAATGCTGGAAGATATGTTTTTCGTTATAACTGCGATTTCCTGGCGAACGGAGGCTCGGATTTGAATTTTGCTTGCGGCATTCGATTCCTCTATTCGTTTCACTTCGGATACACTTCTGTTCAACAACAGAGTACGATTGTGGCAGTTAGAATGCTGGAAGATAGGTTTTTCGCTATAACTGCGATTTCCTGCCGAACGGAGGCTCGGATTTGAAATCTGCTTGCGACATTCGATTCCTCTGGTCATTTCACTTCGGATACACTTCTGTTCAACAACAGAGTACGATTGTGGCAGTTAGAATGCTGGAAGATATGTTTTTCGTTATAACTGCGATTTCCTGCCGAACGGAAGCTCGGATTTGAAATCTCCTTGCGACATTCGATTCCTCTATTCATTTCACTTCGGATACACTACTGTTTAACAACAGAGTACGATTCTGGCAGTTAGAATGCTGGAAGATAGGTTTTTCGTTATAACTGCGATTTCCTGCCGAACGGAGGCTCGGATTTGAAATCTGCTTGCGACATTCGATTCCTTTAGTCATTTCACTTCGGATACACTTCTGTTTAACAACAGAGTACGATTGTGGCAGTTAGAATGCTGGAAGACAAGTTTTTCGCTATAACTGCGATTTCCTGCCGAACGGAGGCTCGGATTTGAAATCTGCTTGCGACATTCGATTCCTCTATTCATTTCACTTCGGATACACTTCTGTTTAACAACAGAGTACGATTCTGGCAGTTCGAATGCTGGAAGATAGGTTTTTCGTTATAACTGCGATTTCCTGCCGAACGGAGGCTCGGATTTGAAATCTGCTTGCGACATTCGATTCCTTTAGTCATTTCACTTCGGATACACTTCTGTTTAACAACAGAGTACGATTGTGGCAGTTAGAATGCTGGAAGACAGGTTTTTCGCTATAACTGCGATTTCCTGCCGAACGGAGGCTCGGATTTGAATTTTGCTTGCGGCATTCGATTCCTCTATTCATTTCACTTCGGATACACTTCTGTTTAACAACAGAGTACGATTCTGGCAGTTAGAATGCTGCAAGATAGGTTTTTCGTTATAACTGCGATTTCCTGCCGAACGGAGGCTCTGATTTGAATTTTGCTTGCGGCATTCGATTCCTCTATTCATTTCACTTCGGATACACTTCTGTTCAACAACAGAGTACGATTGTGGCAGTTAGAATGCTGGAAGATAGGTTTTTCGTTATAACTGCGATTTCCTGCCGAACGGAGGCTCAGATTTGAAATCTGCTTGCGACATTCGATTCCTCTATTCATTTCACTTCGGATACACTTCTGTTTAACAACAGAGTACGATTGTGGCAGTTAGAATGCTGCAAGATAGGTTTTTCGTTATAACTGCGATTTCCTGCCGAACGGAGGCTCTGATTTGAATTTTGCTTGCGGCATTCGATTCCTCTATTCATTTCACTTCGGATACACTTCTGTTTAACAACAGAGTACGATTCTGGCAGTTAGAATGCTGGAAGATAGGTTTTTCGTTATAACAGCGATATTCTGCCGAACGGAGGCTCTGATTTGAATTTTGCTTGCGGCATTCGATTCCTCTATTCATTTCACTTCGGATACACTTCTGTTTAACAACAGAGTACGATTCTGGCAGTTAGAATGCTGGAAGATAGGTTTTTCGTTATAACAGCGATATTCTGCCGAACGGAGGCTCGGATTTGAAATCTGCTTGCGACATTCGATTCCTCTATTCATTTCACTTCGGATACACTTCTTTTTAACAACAGAGTACGGTTGTGGCAGTTAGAATGATGGAAGACAGGTTTTTCGCTATAACTGCGATTTCCTGCCGAACGGAGGCTCGGATTTGAAATCTGCTTGCGACATTCGATTCCTCTAGTCATTTCACTTCGGATACACTTCTGTTCAACAACAGAGTACGATTGTGGCAGTTAGAATGCTGGAAGATATGTTTTTCGTTATAACTGCGATTTCCTGGCGAACGGAGGCTCGGATTTGAATTTTGCTTGCGGCATTCGATTCCTCTATTCGTTTCACTTCGGATACACTTCTGTTCAACAACAGAGTACGATTGTGGCAGTTAGAATGCTGGAAGATAGGTTTTTCGCTATAACTGCGATTTCCTGCCGAACGGAGGCTCGGATTTGAAATCTGCTTGCGACATTCGATTCCTCTGGTCATTTCACTTCGGATACACTTCTGTTCAAGAACAGAGTTCGATTGTGGCAGTTAGAATGCTGGAAGATATGTTTTTCGTTATAACTGCGATTTCCTGCCGAACGGAAGCTCGGATATGAAATCTCCTTGCGACATTCGATTCCTCTATTCATTTCACTTCGGATACACTACTGTTTAACAACAGAGTACGATTCTGGCAGTTCGAATGCTGGAAGATAGGTTTTTCGTTATAACTGCGATTTCCTGCCGAACGGAGGCTCGGATTTGAAATCTGCTTGCGACATTCGATTCCTTTAGTCATTTCACTTCGGATACACTTCTGTTTAACAACAGAGTACGATTGTGGCAGTTAGAATGCTGGAAGACAAGTTTTTCGCTATAACTGCGATTTCCTGCCGAACGGAGGCTCGGATTTGAAATCTGCTTGCGACATTCGATTCCTCTATTCATTTCACTTCGGATACACTTCTGTTTAACAACAGAGTACGATTCTGGCAGTTCGAATGCTGGAAGACAGGTTTTTCGCTATAACTGCGATTTCCTGCCGAACGGAGGCTCGGATTTGAATTTTGCTTGCGGCATTCGATTCCTCTATTCATTTCACTTCGGATACACTTCTGTTTAACAACAGAGTACGATTCTGGCAGTTAGAATGCTGCAAGATAGGTTTTTCGTTATAACTGCGATTTCCTGCCGAACGGAGGCTCTGATTTGAATTTTGCTTGCGGCATTCGATTCCTCTATTCATTTCACTTCGGATACACTTCTGTTCAACAACAGAGTACGATTGTGGCAGTTAGAATGCTGGAAGATAGGTTTTTCGTTATAACTGCGATTTCCTGCCGAACGGAGGCTCGGATTTGAAATCTGCTTGCGACATTCGATTCCTCTATTCATTTCACTTCGGATACACTTCTGTTTAACAACAGAGTACGATTCTGGCAGTTAGAATGCTGCAAGATAGGTTTTTCGTTATAACTGCGATTTCCTGCCGAACGGAGGCTCTGATTTGAATTTTGCTTGCGGCATTCGATTCCTCTATTCATTTCACTTCGGATACACTTCTGTTTAACAACAGAGTACGATTCTGGCAGTTCGAATGCTGGAAGATAGGTTTTTCGTTATAACTGCGATTTCCTGCCGAACGGAGGCTCAGATTTGAAATCTGCTTGCGACATTCGATTCCTCTATTCATTTCACTTCGGATACACTTCTGTTTAACAACAGAGTATGATTGTGGCAGTTAGAATGCTGCAAGATAGGTTTTTCGTTATAACTGCGATTTCCTGCCGAACGGAGGCTCTGATTTGAATTTTGCTTGCAGCATTCGATTCCTCTATTCATTTCACTTTGGATACACTTCTGTTCAACAACAGAGTACGATTGTGGCAGTTAGAATGCTGGAAGATATGTTTTTCGTTATAACTGCGATTTCCTGCCGAACGGAGGCTCGGATTTGAAATCTGCTTGCGACATTCGATTCCTCTATTCATTTCACTTCGGATACACTTCTGTTTAACAACAGAGTACGATTCTGGCAGTTAGAATGCTGCAAGATAGGTTTTTCGTTATAACTGCGATTTCCTGCCGAACGGAGGCTCTGATTTGAATTTTGCTTGCGGCATTCGATTCCTCTATTCATTTCACTTCGGATACACTTCTGTTTAACAAAAGAGTACGATTCTGGCAGTTCGAATGCTGGAAGATAGGTTTTTCGTTATAACTGCGATTTCCTGCCGAACGGAGGCTCAGATTTGAAATCTGCTTGCGACATTCGATTCCTCTATTCATTTCACTTCGGATACACTTCTGTTTAACAACAGAGTATGATTGTGGCAGTTAGAATGCTGCAAGATAGGTTTTTCGTTATAACTGCGATTTCCTGCCGAACGGAGGCTCGGATTTGAAATCTGCTTGCGACATTCGATTCCTTTAGTCATTTCACTTCGGATACACTTCTGTTTAACAACAGAGTACGATTGTGGCAGTTAGAATGCTGGAAGACAGGTTTTTCGCTATAACTGCGATTTCCTGCCGAACGGAGGCTCGGATTTGAATTTTGCTTGCGGCATTCGATTCCTCTATTCATTTCACTTCGGATACACTTCTGTTTAACAACAGAGTACGATTCTGGCAGTTAGAATGCTGCAAGATAGGTTTTTCGTTATAACTGCGATTTCCTGCCGAACGGAGGCTCTGATTTGAATTTTGCTTGCGGCATTCGATTCCTCTATTCATTTCACTTCGGATACACTTCTGTTCAACAACAGAGTACGATTGTGGCAGTTAGAATGCTGGAAGATAGGTTTTTCGTTATAACTGCGATTTCCTGCCGAACGGAGGCTCGGATTTGAAATCTGCTTGCGACATTCGATTCCTCTATTCATTTCACTTCGGATACACTTCTGTTTAACAACAGAGTACGATTCTGGCAGTTAGAATGCTGCAAGATAGGTTTTTCGTTATAACTGCGATTTCCTGCCGAACGGAGGCTCTGATTTGAATTTTGCTTGCGGCATTCGATTCCTCTATTCATTTCACTTCGGATACACTTCTGTTTAACAACAGAGTACGATTCTGGCAGTTCGAATGCTGGAAGATAGGTTTTTCGTTATAACTGCGATTTCCTGCCGAACGGAGGCTCAGATTTGAAATCTGCTTGCGACATTCGATTCCTCTATTCATTTCACTTCGGATACACTTCTGTTTAACAACAGAGTATGATTGTGGCAGTTAGAATGCTGCAAGATAGGTTTTTCGTTATAACTGCGATTTCCTGCCGAACGGAGGCTCTGATTTGAATTTTGCTTGCAGCATTCGATTCCTCTATTCATTTCACTTTGGATACACTTCTGTTCAACAACAGAGTACGATTGTGGCAGTTAGAATGCTGGAAGATATGTTTTTCGTTATAACTGCGATTTCCTGCCGAACGGAGGCTCGGATTTGAAATCTGCTTGCGACATTCGATTCCTCTATTCATTTCACTTCGGATACACTTCTGTTTAACAACAGAGTACGATTCTGGCAGTTAGAATGCTGCAAGATAGGTTTTTCGTTATAACTGCGATTTCCTGCCGAACGGAGGCTCTGATTTGAATTTTGCTTGCGGCATTCGATTCCTCTATTCATTTCACTTCGGATACACTTCTGTTTAACAACAGAGTACGATTCTGGCAGTTCGAATGCTGGAAGATAGGTTTTTCGTTATAACTGCGATTTCCTGCCGAACGGAGGCTCAGATTTGAAATCTGCTTGCGACATTCGATTCCTCTATTCATTTCACTTCGGATACACTTCTGTTTAACAACAGAGTATGATTGTGGCAGTTAGAATGCTGCAAGATAGGTTTTTCGTTATAACTGCGATTTCCTGCCGAACGGAGGCTCTGATTTGAATTTTGCTTGCAGCATTCGATTCCTCTATTCATTTCACTTTGGATACACTTCTGTTCAACAACAGAGTACGATTGTGGCAGTTAGAATGCTGGAAGATATGTTTTTCGTTATAACTGCGATTTCCTGCCGAACGGAGGCTCGGATTTGAAATCTGCTTGCGACATTCGATTCCTCTATTCATTTCACTTCGGATACACTTCTGTTTAACAACAGAGTACGATTCTGGCAGTTAGAATGCTGCAAGATAGGTTTTTCGTTATAACTGCGATTTCCTGCCGAACGGAGGCTCTGATTTGAATTTTGCTTGCGGCATTCGATTCCTCTATTCATTTCACTTCGGATACACTTCTGTTTAACAACAGAGTACGATTCTGGCAGTTCGAATGCTGGAAGATAGGTTTTTCGTTATAACTGCGATTTCCTGCCGAACGGAGGCTCAGATTTGAAATCTGCTTGCGACATTCGATTCCCCTATTCATTTCACTTCGGATACACTTCTGTTTAACAACAGAGTACGATTCTGGCAGTTAGAATGCTGGAAGACAGGTTCTTCGCTATAACTGCGATTTCCTGCCGAACGGAGGCTCGGATTTGAAATCTGCTTGCGACATTCGATTCCTTTAGTCATTACACTTCGGATACACTTCTGTTCAACAACAGAGTACGATTGTGGCAGTTAGAATGCTGGAAGATATGTTTTTCGTTATAACTGCGATTTCCTGGCGAACGGAGGCTCGGATTTGAATTTTGCTTGCGGCATTCGATTCCTCTATTCGTTTCACTTCGGATACACTTCTGTTCAACAACAGAGTACGATTGTGGCAGTTAGAATGCTGGAAGATAGGTTTTTCGCTATAACTGCGATTTCCTGCCGAACGGAGGCTCGGATTTGAAATCTGCTTGCGACATTCGATTCCTCTGGTCATTTCACTTCGGATACACTTCTGTTCAACAACAGAGTACGATTGTGGCAGTTAGAATGCTGGAAGATATGTTTTTCGTTATAACTGCGATTTCCTGCCGAACGGAAGCTCGGATCTGAAATCTCCTTGCGACATTCGATTCCTCTATTCATTTCACTTCGGATACACTACTGTTTAACAACAGAGTACGATTCTGGCAGTTCGAATGCTGGAAGATAGGTTTTTCGTTATAACTGCGATTTCCTGCCGAACGGAGGCTCGGATTTGAAATCTGCTTGCGACATTCGATTCCTTTAGTCATTTCACTTCGGATACACTTCTGTTTAACAACAGAGTACGATTGTGGCAGTTAGAATGCTGGAAGACAAGTTTTTCGCTATAACTGCGATTTCCTGCCGAACGGAGGCTCGGATTTGAAATCTGCTTGCGACATTCGATTCCTCTATTCATTTCACTTCGGATACACTTCTGTTTAACAACAGAGTACGATTCTGGCAGTTAGAATGCTGCAAGATAGGTTTTTCGTTATAACTGCGATTTCCTGCCGAACGGAGGCTCTGATTTGAATTTTGCTTGCGGCATTCGATTCCTCTATTCATTTCACTTCGGATACACTTCTGTTTAACAACAGAGTACGATTCTGGCAGTTCGAATGCTGGAAGATAGGTTTTTCGTTATAACTGCGATTTCCTGCCGAACGGAGGCTCAGATTTGAAATCTGCTTGCGACATTCGATTCCTCTATTCATTTCACTTCGGATACACTTCTGTTTAACAACAGAGTACGATTGTGGCAGTTAGAATGCTGCAAGATAGGTTTTTCGTTATAACTGCGATTTCCTGCCGAACGGAGGCTCTGATTTGAATTTTGCTTGCAGCATTCGATTCCTCTATTCATTTCACTTTGGATACACTTCTGTTCAACAACAGAGTACGATTGTGGCAGTTAGAATGCTGGAAGATATGTTTTTCGTTATAACTGCGATTTCCTGCCGAACGGAGGCTCGGATTTGAAATCTGCTTGCGACATTCGATTCCTCTATTCATTTCGCTTCGGATACACTTCTGTTTAACAACAGAGTACGATTCTGGCAGTTAGAATGCTGCAAGATAGGTTTTTCGTTATAACTGCGATTTCCTGCCGAACGGAGGCTCTGATTTGAATTTTGCTTGCGGCATTCGATTCCTCTATTCATTTCACTTCGGATACACTTCTGTTTAACAACAGAGTACGATTCTGGCAGTTCGAATGCTGGAAGATAGGTTTTTCGTTATAACTGCGATTTCCTGCCGAACGGAGGCTCAGATTTGAAATCTGCTTGCGACATTCGATTCCCCTATTCATTTCACTTCGGATACACTTCTGTTTAACAACAGAGTACGATTCTGGCAGTTAGAATGCTGGAAGACAGGTTCTTCGCTATAACTGCGATTTCCTGCCGAACGGAGGCTCGGATTTGAAATCTGCTTGCGACATTCGATTCCTTTAGTCATTACACTTCGGATACACTTCTGTTCAACAACAGAGTACGATTGTGGCAGTTAGAATGCTGGAAGATATGTTTTTCGTTATAACTGCGATTTCCTGCCGAACGGAGGCTCGGATTTGAAATCTGCTTGCGACATTCGATTCCTCTATTCATTTCACTTCGGATACACTTCTGTTTAACAACAGAGTACGATTGTGGCAGTTAGAATGCTGGAAGATATGTTTTTCGTTATAACTGCGATTTCCTGCCGAACGGAGGCTCGGATTTGAAATCTGCTTGCGACATTCGATTCCTCTATTCATTTCACTTCGGATACACTTCTGTTTAACAACAGAGTACGATTCTGGCAGTTAGAATGCTGGAAGACAGGTTTTTCGTTATAACAGCGATATTCTGCCGAACGGAGGCTCGGATTTGAATTTTGCTTGCGCCATTCGATTCCTCTATTTTTTTCACTTCGGATACACTTCTGTTCAACAACAGAGTACGATTGTGGCAGTTAGAATGCTGGAAGATATGTTTTTCGTTATAACTGCGATTTCCTGCCGAACGGAAGCTCGGATTTGAAATCTCCTTGCGACATTCGATTCCTCTATTCATTTCACTTCGGATACACTTCTGTTTAACAACAGAGTACGATTCTGGCAGTTAGAATGCTGCAAGATAGGTTTTTCGTTATAACTGCGATTTCCTGCCGAACGGAGGCTCTGATTTGAATTTTGCTTGCGGCATTCGATTCCTCTATTCATTTCACTTCGGATACACTTCTGTTTAACAACAGAGTACGATTCTGGCAGTTCGAATGCTGGAAGATAGGTTTTTCGTTATAACTGCGATTTCCTGCCGAACGGAGGCTCAGATTTGAAATCTGCTTGCGACATTCGATTCCTCTATTCATTTCACTTCGGATACACTTCTGTTTAACAACAGAGTATGATTGTGGCAGTTAGAATGCTGCAAGATAGGTTTTTCGTTATAACTGCGATTTCCTGCCGAACGGAGGCTCGGATTTGAAATCTGCTTGCGACATTCGATTCCTTTAGTCATTTCACTTCGGATACACTTCTGTTTAACAACAGAGTACGATTGTGGCAGTTAGAATGCTGGAAGACAGGTTTTTCGCTATAACTGCGATTTCCTGCCGAACGGAGGCTCGGATTTGAATTTTGCTTGCGGCATTCGATTCCTCTATTCATTTCACTTCGGATACACTTCTGTTTAACAACAGAGTACGATTCTGGCAGTTAGAATGCTGCAAGATAGGTTTTTCGTTATAACTGCGATTTCCTGCCGAACGGAGGCTCTGATTTGAATTTTGCTTGCGGCATTCGATTCCTCTATTCATTTCACTTCGGATACACTTCTGTTCAACAACAGAGTACGATTGTGGCAGTTAGAATGCTGGAAGATAGGTTTTTCGTTATAACTGCGATTTCCTGCCGAACGGAGGCTCGGATTTGAAATCTGCTTGCGACATTCGATTCCTCTATTCATTTCACTTCGGATACACTTCTGTTTAACAACAGAGTACGATTCTGGCAGTTAGAATGCTGCAAGATAGGTTTTTCGTTATAACTGCGATTTCCTGCCGAACGGAGGCTCTGATTTGAATTTTGCTTGCGGCATTCGATTCCTCTATTCATTTCACTTCGGATACACTTCTGTTTAACAACAGAGTACGATTCTGGCAGTTCGAATGCTGGAAGATAGGTTTTTCGTTATAACTGCGATTTCCTGCCGAACGGAGGCTCAGATTTGAAATCTGCTTGCGACATTCGATTCCTCTATTCATTTCACTTCGGATACACTTCTGTTTAACAACAGAGTATGATTGTGGCAGTTAGAATGCTGCAAGATAGGTTTTTCGTTATAACTGCGATTTCCTGCCGAACGGAGGCTCTGATTTGAATTTTGCTTGCAGCATTCGATTCCTCTATTCATTTCACTTTGGATACACTTCTGTTCAACAACAGAGTACGATTGTGGCAGTTAGAATGCTGGAAGATATGTTTTTCGTTATAACTGCGATTTCCTGCCGAACGGAGGCTCGGATTTGAAATCTGCTTGCGACATTCGATTCCTCTATTCATTTCACTTCGGATACACTTCTGTTTAACAACAGAGTACGATTCTGGCAGTTAGAATGCTGCAAGATAGGTTTTTCGTTATAACTGCGATTTCCTGCCGAACGGAGGCTCTGATTTGAATTTTGCTTGCGGCATTCGATTCCTCTATTCATTTCACTTCGGATACACTTCTGTTTAACAACAGAGTACGATTCTGGCAGTTCGAATGCTGGAAGATAGGTTTTTCGTTATAACTGCGATTTCCTGCCGAACGGAGGCTCAGATTTGAAATCTGCTTGCGACATTCGATTCCTCTATTCATTTCACTTCGGATACACTTCTGTTTAACAACAGAGTATGATTGTGGCAGTTAGAATGCTGCAAGATAGGTTTTTCGTTATAACTGCGATTTCCTGCCGAACGGAGGCTCTGATTTGAATTTTGCTTGCAGCATTCGATTCCTCTATTCATTTCACTTTGGATACACTTCTGTTCAACAACAGAGTACGATTGTGGCAGTTAGAATGCTGGAAGATATGTTTTTCGTTATAACTGCGATTTCCTGCCGAACGGAGGCTCGGATTTGAAATCTGCTTGCGACATTCGATTCCTCTATTCATTTCACTTCGGATACACTTCTGTTTAACAACAGAGTACGATTCTGGCAGTTAGAATGCTGCAAGATAGGTTTTTCGTTATAACTGCGATTTCCTGCCGAACGGAGGCTCTGATTTGAATTTTGCTTGCGGCATTCGATTCCTCTATTCATTTCACTTCGGATACACTTCTGTTTAACAACAGAGTACGATTCTGGCAGTTCGAATGCTGGAAGATAGGTTTTTCGTTATAACTGCGATTTCCTGCCGAACGGAGGCTCAGATTTGAAATCTGCTTGCGACATTCGATTCCCCTATTCATTTCACTTCGGATACACTTCTGTTTAACAACAGAGTACGATTCTGGCAGTTAGAATGCTGGAAGACAGGTTCTTCGCTATAACTGCGATTTCCTGCCGAACGGAGGCTCGGATTTGAAATCTGCTTGCGACATTCGATTCCTTTAGTCATTACACTTCGGATACACTTCTGTTCAACAACAGAGTACGATTGTGGCAGTTAGAATGCTGGAAGATATGTTTTTCGTTATAACTGCGATTTCCTGGCGAACGGAGGCTCGGATTTGAATTTTGCTTGCGGCATTCGATTCCTCTATTCGTTTCACTTCGGATACACTTCTGTTCAACAACAGAGTACGATTGTGGCAGTTAGAATGCTGGAAGATAGGTTTTTCGCTATAACTGCGATTTCCTGCCGAACGGAGGCTCGGATTTGAAATCTGCTTGCGACATTCGATTCCTCTGGTCATTTCACTTCGGATACACTTCTGTTCAACAACAGAGTACGATTGTGGCAGTTAGAATGCTGGAAGATATGTTTTTCGTTATAACTGCGATTTCCTGCCGAACGGAAGCTCGGATTTGAAATCTCCTTGCGACATTCGATTCCTCTATTCATTTCACTTCGGATACACTACTGTTTAACAACAGAGTACGATTCTGGCAGTTCGAATGCTGGAAGATAGGTTTTTCGTTATAACTGCGATTTCCTGCCGAACGGAGGCTCGGATTTGAAATCTGCTTGCGACATTCGATTCCTTTAGTCATTTCACTTCGGATACACTTCTGTTTAACAACAGAGTACGATTGTGGCAGTTAGAATGCTGGAAGACAGGTTTTTCGCTATAACTGCGATTTCCTGCCGAACGGAGGCTCGGATTTGAAATCTGCTTGCGACATTCGATTCCTCTATTCATTTCACTTCGGATACACTTCTGTTTAACAACAGAGTACGATTCTGGCAGTTAGAATGCTGCAAGATAGGTTTTTCGTTATAACTGCGATTTCCTGCCGAACGGAGGCTCTGATTTGAATTTTGCTTGCGGCATTCGATTCCTCTATTCATTTCACTTCGGATACACTTCTGTTTAACAACAGAGTACGATTCTGGCAGTTCGAATGCTGGAAGATAGGTTTTTCGTTATAACTGCGATTTCCTGCCGAACGGAGGCTCAGATTTGAAATCTGCTTGCGACATTCGATTCCTCTATTCATTTCACTTCGGATACACTTCTGTTTAACAACAGAGTACGATTGTGGCAGTTAGAATGCTGCAAGATAGGTTTTTCGTTATAACTGCGATTTCCTGCCGAACGGAGGCTCTGATTTGAATTTTGCTTGCAGCATTCGATTCCTCTATTCATTTCACTTTGGATACACTTCTGTTCAACAACAGAGTACGATTGTGGCAGTTAGAATGCTGGAAGATATGTTTTTCGTTATAACTGCGATTTCCTGCCGAACGGAGGCTCGGATTTGAAATCTGCTTGCGACATTCGATTCCTCTATTCATTTCGCTTCGGATACACTTCTGTTTAACAACAGAGTACGATTCTGGCAGTTAGAATGCTGCAAGATAGGTTTTTCGTTATAACTGCGATTTCCTGCCGAACGGAGGCTCTGATTTGAATTTTGCTTGCGGCATTCGATTCCTCTATTCATTTCACTTCGGATACACTTCTGTTTAACAACAGAGTACGATTCTGGCAGTTCGAATGCTGGAAGATAGGTTTTTCGTTATAACTGCGATTTCCTGCCGAACGGAGGCTCGGATTTGAAATCTGCTTGCGACATTCGATTCCCCTATTCATTTCACTTCGGATACACTTCTGTTTAACAACAGAGTACGATTCTGGCAGTTAGAATGCTGGAAGACAGGTTCTTCGCTATAACTGCGATTTCCTGCCGAACGGAGGCTCGGATTTGAAATCTGCTTGCGACATTCGATTCCTTTAGTCATTACACTTCGGATACACTTCTGTTCAACAACAGAGTACGATTGTGGCAGTTAGAATGCTGGAAGATATGTTTTTCGTTATAACTGCGATTTCCTGCCGAACGGAGGCTCGGATTTGAAATCTGCTTGCGACATTCGATTCCTCTATTCATTTCACTTCGGATACACTTCTGTTTAACAACAGAGTACGATTGTGGCAGTTAGAATGCTGGAAGATATGTTTTTCGTTATAACTGCGATTTCCTGCCGAACGGAGGCTCGGATTTGAAATCTGCTTGCGACATTCGATTCCTCTATTCATTTCACTTCGGATACACTTCTGTTTAACAACAGAGTACGATTCTGGCAGTTAGAATGCTGGAAGACAGGTTTTTCGTTATAACAGCGATATTCTGCCGAACGGAGGCTCGGATTTGAATTTTGCTTGCGGCATTCGATTCCTCTATTCGTTTCACTTCGGATACACTTCTGTTCAACAACAGAGTACGATTGTGGCAGTTAGAATGCTGGAAGATAGGTTTTTCGCTATAACTGCGATTTCCTGCCGAACGGAGGCTCGGATTTGAAATCTGCTTGCGACATTCGATTCCTCTGGTCATTTCACTTCGGATACACTTCTGTTCAACAACAGAGTACGATTGTGGCAGTTAGAATGCTGGAAGATATGTTTTTCGTTATAACTGCGATTTCCTGCCGAACGGAAGCTCGGATTTGAAATCTCCTTGCGACATTCGATTCCTCTAGTCATTTCACTTCGGATACACTTCTGTTCAACAACAGAGTACGATTGTGGCAGTTAGAATGCTGGAAGATATGTTTTTCGTTATAACTGCGATTTCCTGGCGAACGGAGGCTCGGATTTGAATTTTGCTTGCGGCATTCGATTCCTCTATTCGTTTCCCTTCGGATACACTTCTGTTCAACAACAGAGTACGATTGTGGCAGTTAGAATGCTGGAAGATAGGTTTTTCGCTATAACTGCGATTTCCTGCCGAACGGAGGCTCGGATTTGAAATCTGCTTGCGGCATTCGATTCCTCTATTCATTTCACTTCGGATACACTTCTGTTTAACAACAGAGTACGATTCTGGCAGTTAGAATGCTGGAAGATAGGTTTTTCGTTATAACAGCGATATTCTGCCGAACGGAGGCTCGGATTTGAAATCTGCTTGCGACATTCGATTCCTCTATTCATTTCACTTCGGATACACTTCTGTTTAACAACAGAGTACGGTTGTGGCAGTTAGAATGATGGAAGACAGGTTTTTCGCTATAACTGCGATTTCCTGCCGAACGGAGGCTCGGATTTGAAATCTGCTTGCGACATTCGATTCCTCTAGTCATTTCACTTCGGATACACTTCTGTTCAACAACAGAGTACGATTGTGGCAGTTAGAATGCTGGAAGATATGTTTTTCGTTATAACTGCGATTTCCTGGCGAACGGAGGCTCGGATTTGAATTTTGCTTGCGGCATTCGATTCCTCTATTCGTTTCACTTCGGATACACTTCTGTTCAACAACAGAGTACGATTCTGGCAGTTAGAATGCTGGAAGATAGGTTTTTCGCTATAACTGCGATTTCCTGCCGAACGGAGGCTCGGATTTGAAATCTGCTTGCGACATTCGATTCCTCTGGTCATTTCACTTCGGATACACTTCTGTTCAACAACAGAGTACGATTGTGGCAGTTAGAATGCTGGAAGATATGTTTTTCGTTATAACTGCGATTTCCTGCCGAACGGAAGCTCGGATTTGAAATCTCCTTGCGACATTCGATTCCTCTATTCATTTCACTTCGGATACACTACTGTTTAACAACAGAGTACGATTCTGGCAGTTCGAATGCTGGAAGATAGGTTTTTCGTTATAACTGCGATTTCCTGCCGAACGGAGGCTCGGATTTGAAATCTGCTTGCGACATTCGATTCCTTTAGTCATTTCACTTCGGATACACTTCTGTTTAACAACAGAGTACGATTGTGGCAGTTAGAATGCTGGAAGACAGGTTTTTCGCTATAACTGCGATTTCCTGCCGAACGGAGGCTCGGATTTGAATTTTGCTTGCGGCATTCGATTCCTCTATTCATTTCACTTCGGATACACTTCTGTTTAACAACAGAGTACGATTCTGGCAGTTAGAATGCTGCAAGATAGGTTTTTCGTTATAACTGCGATTTCCTGCCGAACGGAGGCTCTGATTTGAATTTTGCTTGCGGCATTCGATTCCTCTATTCATTTCACTTCGGATACACTTCTGTTCAACAACAGAGTACGATTGTGGCAGTTAGAATGCTGGAAGATAGGTTTTTCGTTATAACTGCGATTTCCTGCCGAACGGAGGCTCGGATTTGAAATCTGCTTGCGACATTCGATTCCTCTATTCATTTCACTTCGGATACACTTCTGTTTAACAACAGAGTACGATTCTGGCAGTTAGAATGCTGCAAGATAGGTTTTTCGTTATAACTGCGATTTCCTGCCGAACGGAGGCTCTGATTTGAATTTTGCTTGCGGCATTCGATTCCTCTATTCATTTCACTTCGGATACACTTCTGTTTAACAACAGAGTACGATTCTGGCAGTTCGAATGCTGGAAGATAGGTTTTTCGTTATAACTGCGATTTCCTGCCGAACGGAGGCTCAGATTTGAAATCTGCTTGCGACATTCGATTCCTCTATTCATTTCACTTCGGATACACTTCTGTTTAACAACAGAGTACGATTGTGGCAGTTAGAATGCTGCAAGATAGGTTTTTCGTTATAACTGCGATTTCCTGCCGAACGGAGGCTCTGATTTGAATTTTGCTTGCGGCATTCGATTCCTCTATTCATTTCACTTCGGATACACTTCTGTTTAACAACAGAGTACGATTCTGGCAGTTAGAATGCTGGAAGATAGGTTTTTCGTTATAACAGCGATATTCTGCCGAACGGAGGCTCTGATTTGAATTTTGCTTGCGGCATTCGATTCCTCTATTCATTTCACTTCGGATACACTTCTGTTTAACAACAGAGTACGATTCTGGCAGTTAGAATGCTGGAAGATAGGTTTTTCGTTATAACAGCGATATTCTGCCGAACGGAGGCTCGGATTTGAAATCTGCTTGCGACATTCGATTCCTCTATTCATTTCACTTCGGATACACTTCTTTTTAACAACAGAGTACGGTTGTGGCAGTTAGAATGATGGAAGATAGGTTTTTCGTTATAACAGCGATATTCTGCCGAACGGAGGCTCGGATTTGAAATCTGCTTGCGACATTCGATTCCTCTATTCATTTCACTTCGGATACACTTCTTTTTAACAACAGAGTACGGTTGTGGCAGTTAGAATGATGGAAGACAGGTTTTTCGCTATAACTGCGATTTCCTGCCGAACGGAGGCTCGGATTTGAAATCTGCTTGCGACATTCGATTCCTCTAGTCATTTCACTTCGGATACACTTCTGTTCAACAACAGAGTACGATTGTGGCAGTTAGAATGCTGGAAGATATGTTTTTCGTTATAACTGCGATTTCCTGGCGAACGGAGGCTCGGATTTGAATTTTGCTTGCGGCATTCGATTCCTCTATTCGTTTCCCTTCGGATACACTTCTGTTCAACAACAGAGTACGATTGTGGCAGTTAGAATGCTGGAAGATAGGTTTTTCGCTATAACTGCGATTTCCTGCCGAACGGAGGCTCGGATTTGAAATCTGCTTGCGGCATTCGATTCCTCTATTCATTTCACTTCGGATACACTTCTGTTTAACAACAGAGTACGATTCTGGCAGTTAGAATGCTGGAAGATAGGTTTTTCGTTATAACAGCGATATTCTGCCGAACGGAGGCTCGGATTTGAAATCTGCTTGCGACATTCGATTCCTCTATTCATTTCACTTCGGATACACTTCTGTTTAACAACAGAGTACGGTTGTGGCAGTTAGAATGATGGAAGACAGGTTTTTCGCTATAACTGCGATTTCCTGCCGAACGGAGGCTCGGATTTGAAATCTGCTTGCGACATTCGATTCCTCTAGTCATTTCACTTCGGATACACTTCTGTTCAACACCAGAGTACGATTGTGGCAGTTAGAATGCTGGAAGATATGTTTTTCGTTATAACTGCGATTTCCTGGCGAACGGAGGCTCGGATTTGAATTTTGCTTGCGGCATTCGATTCCTCTATTCGTTTCACTTCGGATACACTTCTGTTCAACAACAGAGTACGATTGTGGCAGTTAGAATGCTGGAAGATAGGTTTTTCGCTATAACTGCGATTTCCTGCCGAACGGAGGCTCGGATTTGAAATCTGCTTGCGACATTCGATTCCTCTGGTCATTTCACTTCGGATACACTTCTGTTCAACAACAGAGTACGATTGTGGCAGTTAGAATGCTGGAAGATATGTTTTTCGTTATAACTGCGATTTCCTGCCGAACGGAAGCTCGGATTTGAAATCTCCTTGCGACATTCGATTTCTCTATTCATTTCACTTCGGATACACTACTGTTTAACAACAGAGTACGATTCTGGCAGTTCGAATGCTGGAAGATAGGTTTTTCGTTATAACTGCGATTTCCTGCCGAACGGAGGCTCGGATTTGAAATCTGCTTGCGACATTCGATTCCTTTAGTCATTTCACTTCGGATACACTTCTGTTTAACAACAGAGTACGATTGTGGCAGTTAGAATGCTGGAAGACAGGTTTTTCGCTATAACTGCGATTTCCTGCCGAACGGAGGCTCGGATTTGAATTTTGCTTGCGGCATTCGATTCCTCTATTCATTTCACTTCGGATACACTTCTGTTTAACAACAGAGTACGATTCTGGCAGTTAGAATGCTGCAAGATAGGTTTTTCGTTATAACTGCGATTTCCTGCCGAACGGAGGCTCTGATTTGAATTTTGCTTGCGGCATTCGATTCCTCTATTCATTTCACTTCGGATACACTTCTGTTCAACAACAGAGTACGATTGTGGCAGTTAGAATGCTGGAAGATAGGTTTTTCGTTATAACTGCGATTTCCTGCCGAACGGAGGCTCGGATTTGAAATCTGCTTGCGACATTCGATTCCTCTATTCATTTCACTTCGGATACACTTCTGTTTAACAACAGAGTACGATTCTGGCAGTTAGAATGCTGCAAGATAGGTTTTTCGTTATAACTGCGATTTCCTGCCGAACGGAGGCTCTGATTTGAATTTTGCTTGCGGCATTCGATTCCTCTATTCATTTCACTTCGGATACACTTCTGTTTAACAACAGAGTACGATTCTGGCAGTTCGAATGCTGGAAGATAGGTTTTTCGTTATAACTGCGATTTCCTGCCGAACGGAGGCTCAGATTTGAAATCTGCTTGCGACATTCGATTCCTCTATTCATTTCACTTCGGATACACTTCTGTTTAACAACAGAGTACGATTCTGGCAGTTAGAATGCTGCAAGATAGGTTTTTCGTTATAACTGCGATTTCCTGCCGAACGGAGGCTCTGATTTGAATTTTGCTTGCGGCATTCGATTCCTCTATTCATTTCACTTCGGATACACTTCTGTTTAACAACAGAGTACGATTCTGGCAGTTAGAATGCTGGAAGATAGGTTTTTCGTTATAACAGCGATATTCTGCCGAACGGAGGCTCGGATTTGAAATCTGCTTGCGACATTCGATTCCTCTATTCATTTCACTTCGGATACACTTCTTTTTAACAACAGAGTACGGTTGTGGCAGTTAGAATGATGGAAGATAGGTTTTTCGTTATAACAGCGATATTCTGCCGAACGGAGGCTCGGATTTGAAATCTGCTTGCGACATTCGATTCCTCTATTCATTTCACTTCGGATACACTTCTTTTTAACAACAGAGTACGGTTGTGGCAGTTAGAATGATGGAAGACAGGTTTTTCGCTATAACTGCGATTTCCTGCCGAACGGAGGCTCGGATTTGAAATCTGCTTGCGACATTCGATTCCTCTAGTCATTTCACTTCGGATACACTTCTGTTCAACAACAGAGTACGATTGTGGCAGTTAGAATGCTGGAAGATATGTTTTTCGTTATAACTGCGATTTCCTGGCGAACGGAGGCTCGGATTTGAATTTTGCTTGCGGCATTCGATTCCTCTATTCGTTTCACTTCGGATACACTTCTGTTCAACAACAGAGTACGATTGTGGCAGTTAGAATGCTGGAAGATATGTTTTTCGTTATAACTGCGATTTCCTGCCGAACGGAAGCTCGGATTTGAAATCTCCTTGCGACATTCGATTCCTCTATTCATTTCACTTCGGATACACTACTGTTTAACAACAGAGTACGATTCTGGCAGTTCGAATGCTGGAAGATAGGTTTTTCGTTATAACTGCGATTTCCTGCCGAACGGAGGCTCGGATTTGAAATCTGCTTGCGACATTCGATTCCTTTAGTCATTTCACTTCGGATACACTTCTGTTTAACAACAGAGTACGATTGTGGCAGTTAGAATGCTGGAAGACAAGTTTTTCGCTATAACTGCGATTTCCTGCCGAACGGAGGCTCGGATTTGAAATCTGCTTGCGACATTCGATTCCTCTATTCATTTCACTTCGGATACACTTCTGTTTAACAACAGAGTACGATTCTGGCAGTTCGAATGCTGGAAGATAGGTTTTTCGTTATAACTGCGATTTCCTGCCGAACGGAGGCTCGGATTTGAAATCTGCTTGCGACATTCGATTCCTTTAGTCATTTCACTTCGGATACACTTCTGTTTAACAACAGAGTACGATTGTGGCAGTTAGAATGCTGGAAGACAGGTTTTTCGCTATAACTGCGATTTCCTGCCGAACGGAGGCTCGGATTTGAATTTTGCTTGCGGCATTCGATTCCTCTATTCATTTCACTTCGGATACACTTCTGTTTAACAACAGAGTACGATTCTGGCAGTTAGAATGCTGCAAGATAGGTTTTTCGTTATAACTGCGATTTCCTGCCGAACGGAGGCTCTGATTTGAATTTTGCTTGCGGCATTCGATTCCTCTATTCATTTCACTTCGGATACACTTCTGTTCAACAACAGAGTACGATTGTGGCAGTTAGAATGCTGGAAGATAGGTTTTTCGTTATAACTGCGATTTCCTGCCGAACGGAGGCTCAGATTTGAAATCTGCTTGCGACATTCGATTCCTCTATTCATTTCACTTCGGATACACTTCTGTTTAACAACAGAGTACGATTGTGGCAGTTAGAATGCTGCAAGATAGGTTTTTCGTTATAACTGCGATTTCCTGCCGAACGGAGGCTCTGATTTGAATTTTGCTTGCGGCATTCGATTCCTCTATTCATTTCACTTCGGATACACTTCTGTTTAACAACAGAGTACGATTCTGGCAGTTAGAATGCTGGAAGATAGGTTTTTCGTTATAACAGCGATATTCTGCCGAACGGAGGCTCTGATTTGAATTTTGCTTGCGGCATTCGATTCCTCTATTCATTTCACTTCGGATACACTTCTGTTTAACAACAGAGTACGATTCTGGCAGTTAGAATGCTGGAAGATAGGTTTTTCGTTATAACAGCGATATTCTGCCGAACGGAGGCTCGGATTTGAAATCTGCTTGCGACATTCGATTCCTCTATTCATTTCACTTCGGATACACTTCTTTTTAACAACAGAGTACGGTTGTGGCAGTTAGAATGCTGGAAGACAGGTTTTTCGCTATAACTGCGATTTCCTGCCGAACGGAGGCTCGGATTTGAAATCTGCTTGCGACATTCGATTCCTCTAGTCATTTCACTTCGGATACACTTCTGTTCAACAACAGAGTACGATTGTGGCAGTTAGAATGCTGGAAGATATGTTTTTCGTTATAACTGCGATTTCCTGGCGAACGGAGGCTCGGATTTGAATTTTGCTTGCGGCATTCGATTCCTCTATTCATTTCACTTCGGATACACTTCTGTTCAACAACAGAGTACGATTGTGGCAGTTAGAATGCTGGAAGATAGGTTTTTCGCTATAACTGCGATTTCCTGCCGAACGGAGGCTCGGATTTGAAATCTGCTTGCGACATTCGATTCCTCTGGTCATTTCACTTCGGATACACTTCTGTTCAACAACAGAGTACGATTGTGGCAGTTAGAATGCTGGAAGATATGTTTTTCGTTATAACTGCGATTTCCTGCCGAACGGAAGCTCGGATTTGAAATCTCCTTGCGACATTCGATTCCTCTATTCATTTCACTTCGGATACACTACTGTTTAACAACAGAGTACGATTCTGGCAGTTCGAATGCTGGAAGATAGGTTTTTCGTTATAACTGCGATTTCCTGCCGAACGGAGGCTCGGATTTGAAATCTGCTTGCGACATTCGATTCCTTTAGTCATTTCACTTCGGATACACTTCTGTTTAACAACAGAGTACGATTGTGGCAGTTAGAATGCTGGAAGACAAGTTTTTCGCTATAACTGCGATTTCCTGCCGAACGGAGGCTCGGATTTGAAATCTGCTTGCGACATTCGATTCCTCTATTCATTTCACTTCGGATACACTTCTGTTTAACAACAGAGTACGATTCTGGCAGTTCGAATGCTGGAAGATAGGTTTTTCGTTATAACTGCGATTTCCTGCCGAACGGAGGCTCGGATTTGAAATCTGCTTGCGACATTCGATTCCTTTAGTCATTTCACTTCGGATACACTTCTGTTTAACAACAGAGTACGATTGTGGCAGTTAGAATGCTGGAAGACAGGTTTTTCGCTATAACTGCGATTTCCTGCCGAACGGAGGCTCGGATTTGAATTTTGCTTGCGGCATTCGATTCCTCTATTCATTTCACTTCGGATACACTTCTGTTTAACAACAGAGTACGATTCTGGCAGTTAGAATGCTGCAAGATAGGTTTTTCGTTATAACTGCGATTTCCTGCCGAACGGAGGCTCTGATTTGAATTTTGCTTGCGGCATTCGATTCCTCTATTCATTTCACTTCGGATACACTTCTGTTCAACAACAGAGTACGATTGTGGCAGTTAGAATGCTGGAAGATAGGTTTTTCGTTATAACTGCGATTTCCTGCCGAACGGAGGCTCGGATTTGAAATCTGCTTGCGACATTCGATTCCTCTATTCATTTCACTTCGGATACACTTCTGTTCAACAACAGAGTACGATTGTGGCAGTTAGAATGCTGGAAGATAGGTTTTTCGTTATAACTGCGATTTCCTGCCGAACGGAGGCTCGGATTTGAAATCTGCTTGCGACATTCGATTCCTCTATTCATTTCACTTCGGATACACTTCTGTTTAACAACAGAGTACGATTCTGGCAGTTAGAATGCTGCAAGATAGGTTTTTCGTTATAACTGCGATTTCCTGCCGAACGGAGGCTCAGATTTGAAATCTGCTTGCGACATTCGATTCCTCTATTCATTTCACTTCGGATACACTTCTGTTTAACAACAGAGTACGATTCTGGCAGTTCGAATGCTGGAAGATAGGTTTTTCGTTATAACTGCGATTTCCTGCCGAACGGAGGCTCGGATTTGAAATCTGCTTGCGACATTCGATTCCTTTAGTCATTTCACTTCGGATACACTTCTGTTTAACAACAGAGTACGATTGTGGCAGTTAGAATGCTGGAAGACAGGTTTTTCGCTATAACTGCGATTTCCTGCCGAACGGAGGCTCGGATTTGAATTTTGCTTGCGGCATTCGATTCCTCTATTCATTTCACTTCGGATACACTTCTGTTTAACAACAGAGTACGATTCTGGCAGTTAGAATGCTGCAAGATAGGTTTTTCGTTATAACTGCGATTTCCTGCCGAACGGAGGCTCTGATTTGAATTTTGCTTGCGGCATTCGATTCCTCTATTCATTTCACTTCGGATACACTTCTGTTCAACAACAGAGTACGATTGTGGCAGTTAGAATGCTGGAAGATAGGTTTTTCGTTATAACTGCGATTTCCTGCCGAACGGAGGCTCAGATTTGAAATCTGCTTGCGACATTCGATTCCTCTATTCATTTCACTTCGGATACACTTCTGTTTAACAACAGAGTACGATTGTGGCAGTTAGAATGCTGCAAGATAGGTTTTTCGTTATAACTGCGATTTCCTGCCGAACGGAGGCTCTGATTTGAATTTTGCTTGCGGCATTCGATTCCTCTATTCATTTCACTTCGGATACACTTCTGTTTAACAACAGAGTACGATTCTGGCAGTTAGAATGCTGGAAGATAGGTTTTTCGTTATAACAGCGATATTCTGCCGAACGGAGGCTCTGATTTGAATTTTGCTTGCGGCATTCGATTCCTCTATTCATTTCACTTCGGATACACTTCTGTTTAACAACAGAGTACGATTCTGGCAGTTAGAATGCTGGAAGATAGGTTTTTCGTTATAACAGCGATATTCTGCCGAACGGAGGCTCGGATTTGAAATCTGCTTGCGACATTCGATTCCTCTATTCATTTCACTTCGGATACACTTCTTTTTAACAACAGAGTACGGTTGTGGCAGTTAGAATGATGGAAGACAGGTTTTTCGCTATAACTGCGATTTCCTGCCGAACGGAGGCTCGGATTTGAAATCTGCTTGCGACATTCGATTCCTCTAGTCATTTCACTTCGGATACACTTCTGTTCAACAACAGAGTACGATTGTGGCAGTTAGAATGCTGGAAGATATGTTTTTCGTTATAACTGCGATTTCCTGCCGAACGGAGGCTCTGATTTGAATTTTGCTTGCGGCATTCGATTCCTCTATTCGTTTCACTTCGGATACACTTCTGTTCAACAACAGAGTACGATTGTGGCAGTTAGAATGCTGGAAGATAGGTTTTTCGCTATAACTGCGATTTCCTGCCGAACGGAGGCTCGGATTTGAAATCTGCTTGCGACATTCGATTCCTCTGGTCATTTCACTTCGGATACACTTCTGTTCAACAACAGAGTACGATTGTGGCAGTTAGAATGCTGGAAGATATGTTTTTCGTTATAACTGCGATTTCCTGCCGAACGGAAGCTCGGATTTGAAATCTCCTTGCGACATTCGATTCCTCTATTCATTTCACTTCGGATACACTACTGTTTAACAACAGAGTACGATTCTGGCAGTTCGAATGCTGGAAGATAGGTTTTTCGTTATAACTGCGATTTCCTGCCGAACGGAGGCTCGGATTTGAAATCTGCTTGCGACATTCGATTCCTTTAGTCATTTCACTTCGGATACACTTCTGTTTAACAACAGAGTACGATTGTGGCAGTTAGAATGCTGGAAGACAAGTTTTTCGCTATAACTGCGATTTCCTGCCGAACGGAGGCTCGGATTTGAAATCTGCTTGCGACATTCGATTCCTCTATTCATTTCACTTCGGATACACTTCTGTTTAACAACAGAGTACGATTCTGGCAGTTCGAATGCTGGAAGATAGGTTTTTCGTTATAACTGCGATTTCCTGCCGAACGGAGGCTCGGATTTGAAATCTGCTTGCGACATTCGATTCCTTTAGTCATTTCACTTCGGATACACTTCTGTTTAACAACAGAGTACGATTGTGGCAGTTAGAATGCTGGAAGACAGGTTTTTCGCTATAACTGCGATTTCCTGCCGAACGGAGGCTCGGATTTGAATTTTGCTTGCGGCATTCGATTCCTCTATTCATTTCACTTCGGATACACTTCTGTTTAACAACAGAGTACGATTCTGGCAGTTAGAATGCTGCAAGATAGGTTTTTCGTTATAACTGCGATTTCCTGCCGAACGGAGGCTCTGATTTGAATTTTGCTTGCGGCATTCGATTCCTCTATTCATTTCACTTCGGATACACTTCTGTTCAACAACAGAGTACGATTGTGGCAGTTAGAATGCTGGAAGATAGGTTTTTCGTTATAACTGCGATTTCCTGCCGAACGGAGGCTCGGATTTGAAATCTGCTTGCGACATTCGATTCCTCTATTCATTTCACTTCGGATACACTTCTGTTCAACAACAGAGTACGATTGTGGCAGTTAGAATGCTGGAAGATAGGTTTTTCGTTATAACTGCGATTTCCTGCCGAACGGAGGCTCGGATTTGAAATCTGCTTGCGACATTCGATTCCTCTATTCATTTCACTTCGGATACACTTCTGTTTAACAACAGAGTACGATTCTGGCAGTTAGAATGCTGCAAGATAGGTTTTTCGTTATAACTGCGATTTCCTGCCGAACGGAGGCTCAGATTTGAAATCTGCTTGCGACATTCGATTCCTCTATTCATTTCACTTCGGATACACTTCTGTTTAACAACAGAGTACGATTGTGGCAGTTAGAATGCTGCAAGATAGGTTTTTCGTTATAACTGCGATTTCCTGCCGAACGGAGGCTCTGATTTGAATTTTGCTTGCAGCATTCGATTCCTCTATTCATTTCACTTTGGATACACTTCTGTTCAACAACAGAGTACGATTGTGGCAGTTAGAATGCTGGAAGATATGTTTTTCGTTATAACTGCGATTTCCTGCCGAACGGAGGCTCGGATTTGAAATCTGCTTGCGACATTCGATTCCTCTATTCATTTCGCTTCGGATACACTTCTGTTTAACAACAGAGTACGATTCTGGCAGTTAGAATGCTGCAAGATAGGTTTTTCGTTATAACTGCGATTTCCTGCCGAACGGAGGCTCTGATTTGAATTTTGCTTGCGGCATTCGATTCCTCTATTCATTTCACTTCGGATACACTTCTGTTTAACAACAGAGTACGATTCTGGCAGTTCGAATGCTGGAAGATAGGTTTTTCGTTATAACTGCGATTTCCTGCCGAACGGAGGCTCAGATTTGAAATCTGCTTGCGACATTCGATTCCCCTATTCATTTCACTTCGGATACACTTCTGTTTAACAACAGAGTACGATTCTGGCAGTTAGAATGCTGGAAGACAGGTTCTTCGCTATAACTGCGATTTCCTGCCGAACGGAGGCTCGGATTTGAAATCTGCTTGCGACATTCGATTCCTTTAGTCATTACACTTCGGATACACTTCTGTTCAACAACAGAGTACGATTGTGGCAGTTAGAATGCTGGAAGATATGTTTTTCGTTATAACTGCGATTTCCTGCCGAACGGAGGCTCGGATTTGAAATCTGCTTGCGACATTCGATTCCTCTATTCATTTCACTTCGGATACACTTCTGTTTAACAACAGAGTACGATTGTGGCAGTTAGAATGCTGGAAGATATGTTTTTCGTTATAACTGCGATTTCCTGCCGAACGGAGGCTCGGATTTGAAATCTGCTTGCGACATTCGATTCCTCTATTCATTTCACTTCGGATACACTTCTGTTTAACAACAGAGTACGATTCTGGCAGTTAGAATGCTGGAAGACAGGATTTTCGTTATAACAGCGATATTCTGCCGAACGGAGGCTCGGATTTGAATTTTGCTTGCGCCATTCGATTCCTCTATTTTTTTCACTTCGGATACACTTCTGTTCAACAACAGAGTACGATTGTGGCAGTTAGAATGCTGGAAGATATGTTTTTCGTTATAACTGCGATTTCCTGCCGAACGGAAGCTCGGATTTGAAATCTCCTTGCGACATTCGATTCCTCTATTCATTTCACTTCGGATACACTTCTGTTCAACAACAGAGTACGATTGTGGCAGTTAGAATGCTGGAAGATATGTTTTTCGTTATAACTGCGATTTCCTGCCGAACGGAAGCTCGGATTTGAAATCTCCTTGCGACATTCGATTCCTCTAGTCATTTCACTTCGGATACACTTCTGTTCAACAACAGAGTACGATTGTGGCAGTTAGAATGCTGGAAGATATGTTTTTCGTTATAACTGCGATTTCCTGGCGAACGGAGGCTCGGATTTGAATTTTGCTTGCGGCATTCGATTCCTCTATTCGTTTCCCTTCGGATACACTTCTGTTCAACAACAGAGTACGATTGTGGCAGTTAGAATGCTGGAAGATAGGTTTTTCGCTATAACTGCGATTTCCTGCCGAACGGAGGCTCGGATTTGAAATCTGCTTGCGGCATTCGATTCCTCTATTCATTTCACTTCGGATACACTTCTGTTTAACAACAGAGTACGATTCTGGCAGTTAGAATGCTGGAAGATAGGTTTTTCGTTATAACAGCGATATTCTGCCGAACGGAGGCTCGGATTTGAAATCTGCTTGCGACATTCGATTCCTCTATTCATTTCACTTCGGATACACTTCTGTTTAACAACAGAGTACGGTTGTGGCAGTTAGAATGATGGAAGACAGGTTTTTCGCTATAACTGCGATTTCCTGCCGAACGGAGGCTCGGATTTGAAATCTGCTTGCGACATTCGATTCCTCTAGTCATTTCACTTCGGATACACTTCTGTTCAACAACAGAGTACGATTGTGGCAGTTAGAATGCTGGAAGATATGTTTTTCGTTATAACTGCGATTTCCTGGCGAACGGAGGCTCGGATTTGAATTTTGCTTGCGGCATTCGATTCCTCTATTCGTTTCACTTCGGATACACTTCTGTTCAACAACAGAGTACGATTGTGGCAGTTAGAATGCTGGAAGATATGTTTTTCGTTATAACTGCGATTTCCTGCCGAACGGAAGCTCGGATTTGAAATCTCCTTGCGACATTCGATTCCTCTAGTCATTTCACTTCGGATACACTTCTGTTCAACAACAGAGTACGATTGTGGCAGTTAGAATGCTGGAAGATATGTTTTTCGTTATAACTGCGATTTCCTGGCGAACGGAGGCTCGGATTTGAATTTTGCTTGCGGCATTCGATTCCTCTATTCGTTTCACTTCGGATACACTTCTGTTCAACAACAGAGTACGATTGTGGCAGTTAGAATGCTGGAAGATAGGTTTTTCGCTATAACTGCGATTTCCTGCCGAACGGAGGCTCGGATTTGAAATCTGCTTGCGACATTCGATTCCTCTATTCATTTCACTTCGGATACACTTCTGTTTAACAACAGAGTACGATTCTGGCAGTTAGAATGCTGGAAGACAGGTTTTTCGTTATAACAGCGATATTCTGCCGAACGGAGGCTCGGATTTGAATTTTGCTTGCGCCATTCGATTCCTCTATTTTTTTCACTTCGGATACACTTCTGTTCAACAACAGAGTACGATTGTGGCAGTTAGAATTCTGGAAGATATGTTTTTCGTTATAACTGCGATTTCCTGCCGAACGGAAGCTCGGATTTGAAATCTCCTTGCGACATTCGATTCCTCTATTCATTTCACTTCGGATACACTTCTGTTTAACAACAGAGTACGATTCTGGCAGTTAGAATGCTGCAAGATAGGTTTTTCGTTATAACTGCGATTTCCTGCCGAACGGAGGCTCTGATTTGAATTTTGCTTGCGGCATTCGATTCCTCTATTCATTTCACTTCGGATACACTTCTGTTTAACAATAGAGTACGATTCTGGCAGTTAGAATGCTGGAAGATAGGTTTTTCGTTATAACAGCGATATTCTGCCGAACGGAGGCTCGGATTTGAAATCTGCTTGCGACATTCGATTCCTCTATTCATTTCACTTCGGATACACTTCTGTTTAACAACAGAGTACGGTTGTGGCAGTTAGAATGATGGAAGAAAGGTTTTTCGCTATAACTGCGATTTCCTGCCGAACGGAGGCTCGGATTTGAAATCTGCTTGCGACATTCGATTCCTCTAGTCATTTCACTTCGGATACACTTCTGTTCAACAACAGAGTACGATTGTGGCAGTTAGAATGCTGGAAGATATGTTTTTCGTTATAACTGCGATTTCCTGGCGAACGGAGGCTCGGATTTGAATTTTGCTTGCGGCATTCGATTCCTCTATTCGTTTCACTTCGGATACACTTCTGTTCAACAACAGAGTACGATTGTGGCAGTTAGAATGCTGGAAGATAGGTTTTTCGCTATAACTGCGATTTCCTGCCGAACGGAGGCTCGGATTTGAAATCTGCTTGCGACATTCGATTCCTCTGGTCATTTCACTTCGGATACACTTCTGTTCAACAACAGAGTACGATTGTGGCAGTTAGAATGCTGGAAGATATGTTTTTCGTTATAACTGCGATTTCCTGCCGAACGGAAGCTCGGATTTGAAATCTCCTTGCGACATTCGATTCCTCTAGTCATTTCACTTCGGATACACTTCTGTTCAACAACAGAGTACGATTGTGGCAGTTAGAATGCTGGAAGATATGTTTTTCGTTATAACTGCGATTTCCTGGCGAACGGAGGCTCGGATTTGAATTTTGCTTGCGGCATTCGATTCCTCTATTCGTTTCCCTTCGGATACACTTCTGTTCAACAACAGAGTACGATTGTGGCAGTTAGAATGCTGGAAGATAGGTTTTTCGCTATAACTGCGATTTCCTGCCGAACGGAGGCTCGGATTTGAAATCTGCTTGCGGCATTCGATTCCTCTATTCATTTCACTTCGGATACACTTCTGTTTAACAACAGAGTACGATTCTGGCAGTTAGAATGCTGGAAGATAGGTTTTTCGTTATAACAGCGATATTCTGCCGAACGGAGGCTCGGATTTGAAATCTGCTTGCGACATTCGATTCCTCTATTCATTTCACTTCGGATACACTTCTGTTTAACAACAGAGTACGGTTGTGGCAGTTAGAATGATGGAAGACAGGTTTTTCGCTATAACTGCGATTTCCTGCCGAACGGAGGCTCGGATTTGAAATCTGCTTGCGACATTCGATTCCTCTAGTCATTTCACTTCGGATACACTTCTGTTCAACAACAGAGTACGATTGTGGCAGTTAGAATGCTGGAAGATATGTTTTTCGTTATAACTGCGATTTCCTGGCGAACGGAGGCTCGGATTTGAATTTTGCTTGCGGCATTCGATTCCTCTATTCGTTTCACTTCGGATACACTTCTGTTCAACAACAGAGTACGATTGTGGCAGTTAGAATGCTGGAAGATATGTTTTTCGTTATAACTGCGATTTCCTGCCGAACGGAAGCTCGGATTTGAAATCTCCTTGCGACATTCGATTCCTCTAGTCATTTCACTTCGGATACACTTCTGTTCAACAACAGAGTACGATTGTGGCAGTTAGAATGCTGGAAGATATGTTTTTCGTTATAACTGCGATTTCCTGGCGAACGGAGGCTCGGATTTGAATTTTGCTTGCGGCATTCGATTCCTCTATTCGTTTCACTTCGGATACACTTCTGTTCAACAACAGAGTACGATTGTGGCAGTTAGAATGCTGGAAGATAGGTTTTTCGCTATAACTGCGATTTCCTGCCGAACGGAGGCTCGGATTTGAAATCTGCTTGCGACATTCGATTCCTCTGGTCATTTCACTTCGGATACACTTCTGTTCAACAACAGAGTACGATTGTGGCAGTTAGAATGCTGGAAGATATGTTTTTCGTTATAACTGCGATTTCCTGCCGAACGGAAGCTCGGATTTGAAATCTCCTTGCGACATTCGATTCCTTTAGTCATTTCACTTCGGATACACTTCTGTTTAACAACAGAGTACGATTGTGGCAGTTAGAATGCTGGAAGACAAGTTTTTCGCTATAACTGCGATTTCCTGCCGAACGGAGGCTCGGATTTGAAATCTGCTTGCGACATTCGATTCCTCTATTCATTTCACTTCGGATACACTTCTGTTTAACAACAGAGTACGATTCTGGCAGTTCGAATGCTGGAAGATAGGTTTTTCGTTATAACTGCGATTTCCTGCCGAACGGAGGCTCGGATTTGAAATCTGCTTGCGACATTCGATTCCTTTAGTCATTTCACTTCGGATACACTTCTGTTTAACAACAGAGTACGATTGTGGCAGTTAGAATGCTGGAAGACAGGTTTTTCGCTATAACTGCGATTTCCTGCCGAACGGAGGCTCGGATTTGAATTTTGCTTGCGGCATTCGATTCCTCTATTCATTTCACTTCGGATACACTTCTGTTTAACAACAGAGTACGATTCTGGCAGTTAGAATGCTGCAAGATAGGTTTTTCGTTATAACTGCGATTTCCTGCCGAACGGAGGCTCTGATTTGAATTTTGCTTGCGGCATTCGATTCCTCTATTCATTTCACTTCGGATACACTTCTGTTCAACAACAGAGTACGATTGTGGCAGTTAGAATGCTGGAAGATAGGTTTTTCGTTATAACTGCGATTTCCTGCCGAACGGAGGCTCGGATTTGAAATCTGCTTGCGACATTCGATTCCTCTATTCATTTCACTTCGGATACACTTCTGTTTAACAACAGAGTACGATTCTGGCAGTTAGAATGCTGCAAGATAGGTTTTTCGTTATAACTGCGATTTCCTGCCGAACGGAGGCTCTGATTTGAATTTTGCTTGCGGCATTCGATTCCTCTATTCATTTCACTTCGGATACACTTCTGTTTAACAACAGAGTACGATTCTGGCAGTTCGAATGCTGGAAGATAGGTTTTTCGTTATAACTGCGATTTCCTGCCGAACGGAGGCTCAGATTTGAAATCTGCTTGCGACATTCGATTCCTCTATTCATTTCACTTCGGATACACTTCTGTTTAACAACAGAGTACGATTCTGGCAGTTAGAATGCTGGAAGATAGGTTTTTCGTTATAACAGCGATATTCTGCCGAACGGAGGCTCTGATTTGAATTTTGCTTGCGGCATTCGATTCCTCTATTCATTTCACTTCGGATACACTTCTGTTTAACAACAGAGTACGATTCTGGCAGTTAGAATGCTGGAAGATAGGTTTTTCGTTATAACAGCGATATTCTGCCGAACGGAGGCTCGGATTTGAAATCTGCTTGCGACATTCGATTCCTCTATTCATTTCACTTCGGATACACTTCTGTTTAACAACAGAGTACGGTTGTGGCAGTTAGAATGATGGAAGACAGGTTTTTCGCTATAACTGCGATTTCCTGCCGAACGGAGGCTCGGATTTGAAATCTGCTTGCGACATTCGATTCCTCTAGTCATTTCACTTCGGATACACTTCTGTTCAACAACAGAGTACGATTGTGGCAGTTAGAATGCTGGAAGATATGTTTTTCGTTATAACTGCGATTTCCTGGCGAACGGAGGCTCGGATTTGAATTTTGCTTGCGGCATTCGATTCCTCTATTCGTTTCACTTCGGATACACTTCTGTTCAACAACAGAGTACGATTGTGGCAGTTAGAATGCTGGAAGATAGGTTTTTCGCTATAACTGCGATTTCCTGCCGAACGGAGGCTCGGATTTGAAATCTGCTTGCGACATTCGATTCCTCTGGTCATTTCACTTCGGATACACTTCTGTTCAACAACAGAGTACGATTGTGGCAGTTAGAATGCTGGAAGATATGTTTTTCGTTATAACTGCGATTTCCTGCCGAACGGAAGCTCGGATTTGAAATCTCCTTGCGACATTCGATTCCTCTATTCATTTCACTTCGGATACACTACTGTTTAACAACAGAGTACGATTCTGGCAGTTCGAATGCTGGAAGATAGGTTTTTCGTTATAACTGCGATTTCCTGCCGAACGGAGGCTCGGATTTGAAATCTGCTTGCGACATTCGATTCCTTTAGTCATTTCACTTCGGATACACTTCTGTTTAACAACAGAGTACGATTGTGGCAGTTAGAATGCTGGAAGACAAGTTTTTCGCTATAACTGCGATTTCCTGCCGAACGGAGGCTCGGATTTGAAATCTGCTTGCGACATTCGATTCCTCTATTCATTTCACTTCGGATACACTTCTGTTTAACAACAGAGTACGATTCTGGCAGTTCGAATGCTGGAAGATAGGTTTTTCGTTATAACTGCGATTTCCTGCCGAACGGAGGCTCGGATTTGAAATCTGCTTGCGACATTCGATTCCTTTAGTCATTTCACTTCGGATACACTTCTGTTTAACAACAGAGTACGATTGTGGCAGTTAGAATGCTGGAAGACAGGTTTTTCGCTATAACTGCGATTTCCTGCCGAACGGAGGCTCGGATTTGAATTTTGCTTGCGGCATTCGATTCCTCTATTCATTTCACTTCGGATACACTTCTGTTCAACAACAGAGTACGATTGTGGCAGTTAGAATGCTGGAAGATAGGTTTTTCGTTATAACAGCGATATTCTGCCGAACGGAGGCTCGGATTTGAATTTTGCTTGCGGCATTCGATTCCTCTATTCTTTTCACTTCGGATACACTTCTGTTCAACAACAGAGTACGATTGTGGCAGTTAGAATGCTGGAAGACAGGTTTTTCGCTATAACTGCGATTTTCTGCCGAACGGAGGCTCGGATTTGAATTTTGCTTGCGGCATTCGATTCCTCTATTCATTTTACTTCGGATACACTTCTGTTCAACAACAGAGTACGATTGTGGCAGTTAGAATGCTGCAAGATAGGTTTTTCGTTATAACTGCGATTTCCTGCCGAACGGAGGCTCTGATTTGAATTTTGCTTGCGGCATTCGATTCCTCTATTCATTTCACTTCGGATACACTTCTGTTTAACAACAGAGTACGATTCTGGCAGTTAGAATGCTGGAAGATAGGTTTTTCGTTATAACAGCGATTTCCTGCCGAACGGAGGCTCGGATTTGAAATCTGCTTGCGACATTCGATTCCTTTAGTCATTTCACTTCGGATGCACTTCTGTTTAACAACAGAGTACGATTGTGGCAGTTAGAATGCTGGAAGACAGGTTTTTCGCTATAACTGCGATTTTCTGCCGAACGGAGGCTCGGATTTGAATTTTGCTTGCGGCATTCGATTCCTCTATTCATTTTACTTCGGATACACTTCTGTTCAACAACAGAGTACGATTGTGGCAGTTAGAATGCTGGAAGATATGTTTTTCGTTATAACTGCGATTTTCTGCCGAACGGAGGCTCGGATTTGAATTTTGCTTGCGGCATTCGATTCCTCTATTCATTTCACTTCGGATACACTTCTGTTTAACAACAGAGTACGATTGTGGCAGTCAGAATGCTGGAAGATATGTTTTTCGTTATAACAGCGATATTCTGCCGAACGGAGGCTCTGATTTGAATTTTGCTTGCGGCATTCGATTCCTCTATTCATTTCACTTCGGATACACTTCTGTTTAACAACAGAGTACGGTTGTGGCAGTTAGAATGATGGAAGACAGGTTTTTCGCTATAACTGCGATTTTCTGCCGAACGGAGGCTCGGATTTGAAATCTGCTTGCGACATTCGATTCCTCTAGTCATTTCACTTCGGATACACTTCTGTTCAACAACAGAGTACGATTGTGGCAGTTAGAATGCTGGAAGACAGGTTTTTCGCTATAACTGCGATTTCCTGCCGAACGGAGGCTCGGATTTGAAATCTGCTTGCGACATTCGATTCCTCTAGTCATTTCACTTCGGATACACTTCTGTTCAACAACAGAGTACGATTCTGGCAGTTAGAATGCTGGAAGATATGTTTTTCGTTATAACTGCGATTTTCTGCCGAACGGAGGCTCGGATTTGAAATCTGCTTGCGACATTCGATTCCTTTAGTCATTTCACTTCGGATGCACTTCTGTTTAACAACAGAGTACGATTGTGGCAGTTAGAATGCTGGAAGACAGGTTTTTCGCAATAACTGCGATTTTCTGCCGAACGGAGGCTCTGATTTGAATTTTGCTTGCGGCATTCGATTCCTCTATTCATTTCACTTTGGATACACTTCTGTTCAACAACAGAGTACGATTGTGGCAGTTAGAATGCTGGAAGATATGTTTTTCGTTATAACTGCGATTTTCTGCCGAACGGAGGCTCGGATTTGAATTTTGCTTGCGGCATTCGATTCCTCTATTCATTTCACTTCGGATACACTTCTGTTTAACAACAGAGTACGATTGTGGCAGTCAGAATGCTGGAAGATATGTTTTTCGTTATAACAGCGATATTCTGCCGAACGGAGGCTCTGATTTGAATTTTGCTTGCGGCATTCGATTCCTCTATTCATTTCACTTCGGATACACTTCTGTTTAACAACAGAGTACGGTTGTGGCAGTTAGAATGATGGAAGACAGGTTTTTCGCTATAACTGCGATTTTCTGCCGAACGGAGGCTCGGATTTGAAATCTGCTTGCGACATTCGATTCCTCTAGTCATTTCATTTCGGATACACTTCTGTTCAACAACAGAGTACGATTGTGGCAGTTAGAATGCTGGAAGATATGTTTTTCGTTATAACTGCGATTTCCTGCCGAACGGAGGCTCGGATTTGAATTTTGCTTGCGGCATTCGATTCCTCTATTCGTTTCACTTCGGATACACTTCTGTTCAACAACAGAGTACGATTATGGCAGTTAGAATGCTGGAAGATAGGTTTTTCGTTATAACTGCGATTTCCTGCCGAACGGAGGCTCGGATTTGAAATCTGCTTGCGACATTCGATTCCTCTATTCATTTCACTTCGGATACACTTCTGTTTAACAACAGAGTACGATTGTGGCAGTTAGAATGCTGCAAGATAGGTTTTTCGTTATAACTGCGATTTCCTGCCGAACGGAGGCTCTGATTTGAATTTTGCTTGCGGCATTCGATTCCTCTATTCATTTCACTTTGGATACACTTCTGTTCAACAACAGAGTACGATTGTGGCAGTTAGAATGCTGGAAGATATGTTTTTCGTTATAACTGCGATTTCCTGCCGAACGGAAGCTCGGATTTGAAATCTCCTTGCGACATTCGATTCCTCTATTCATTTCACTTCGGATACACTTCTGTTTAACAACAGAGTACGATTGTGGCAGTCAGAATGCTGGAAGATATGTTTTTCGTTATAACAGCGATATTCTGCCGAACGGAGGCTCGGATTTGAAATCTGCTTGCGACATTCGATTCCTCTAGTCATTTCACTTCGGATACACTTCTGTTCAACAACAGAGTACGATTGTGGCAGTTAGAATGCTGGAAGACAGGTTTTTCGCTATAACTGCGATTTCCTGCCGAACGGAGGCTCGGATTTGAAATCTGCTTGCGACATTCGATTCCTCTAGTCATTTCACTTCGGATACACTTCTGTTCAACAACAGAGTACGATTCTGGCAGTTAGAATGCTGGAAGATATGTTTTTCGTTATAACTGCGATTTTCTGCCGAACGGAGGCTCGGATTTGAAATCTGCTTGCGACATTCGATTCCTTTAGTCATTTCACTTCGGATGCACTTCTGTTTAACAACAGAGTACGATTGTGGCAGTTAGAATGCTGGAAGACAGGTTTTTCGCAATAACTGCGATTTTCTGCCGAACGGAGGCTCGGATTTGAATTTTGCTTGCGGCATTCGATTCCTCTATTCATTTTACTTCGGATACACTTCTGTTCAACAACAGAGTACGATTGTGGCAGTTAGAATGCTGGAAGATATGTTTTTCGTTATAACTGCGATTTTCTGCCGAACGGAGGCTCGGATTTGAATTTTGCTTGCGGCATTCGATTCCTCTATTCATTTCACTTCGGATACACTTCTGTTTAACAACAGAGTACGATTGTGGCAGTCAGAATGCTGGAAGATATGTTTTTCGTTATAACAGCGATATTCTGCCGAACGGAGGCTCTGATTTGAATTTTGCTTGCGGCATTCGATTCCTCTATTCATTTCACTTCGGATACACTTCTGTTTAACAACAGAGTACGGTTGTGGCAGTTAGAATGATGGAAGACAGGTTTTTCGCTATAACTGCGATTTTCTGCCGAACGGAGGCTCGGATTTGAAATCTGCTTGCGACATTCGATTCCTCTAGTCATTTCATTTCGGATAAACTTCTGTTCAACAACAGAGTACGATTGTGGCAGTTAGAATGCTGGAAGATATGTTTTTCGTTATAACTGCGATTTCCTGCCGAACGGAGGCTCGGATTTGAATTTTGCTTGCGGCATTCGATTCCTCTATTCGTTTCACTTCGGATACACTTCTGTTCAACAACAGAGTACGATTGTGGCAGTTAGAATGCTGGAAGATAGGTTTTTCGCTATAACTGCGATTTCCTGCCGAACGGAGGCTCGGATTTGAAATCTGCTTGCGACATTCGATTCCTCTGGTCATTTCACTTCGGATACACTTCTGTTCAACAACAGAGTACGATTGTGGCAGTTAGAATGCTGGAAGATATGTTTTTCGTTATAACTGCGATTTCCTGCCGAACGGAAGCTCGGATTTGAAATCTCCTTGCGACATTCGATTCCTCTATTCATTTCACTTCGGATACACTACTGTTTAACAACAGAGTACGATTCTGGCAGTTCGAATGCTGGAAGATAGGTTTTTCGTTATAACTGCGATTTCCTGCCGAACGGAGGCTCGGATTTGAAATCTGCTTGCGACATTCGATTCCTTTAGTCATTTCACTTCGGATACACTTCTGTTTAACAACAGAGTACGATTGTGGCAGTTAGAATGCTGGAAGACAAGTTTTTCGCTATAACTGCGATTTCCTGCCGAACGGAGGCTCGGATTTGAAATCTGCTTGCGACATTCGATTCCTCTATTCATTTCACTTCGGATACACTTCTGTTTAACAACAGAGTACGATTCTGGCAGTTCGAATGCTGGAAGATAGGTTTTTCGTTATAACTGCGATTTCCTGCCGAACGGAGGCTCGGATTTGAAATCTGCTTGCGACATTCGATTCCTTTAGTCATTTCACTTCGGATACACTTCTGTTTAACAACAGAGTACGATTGTGGCAGTTAGAATGCTGGAAGACAGGTTTTTCGCTATAACTGCGATTTCCTGCCGAACGGAGGCTCGGATTTGAATTTTGCTTGCGGCATTCGATTCCTCTATTCATTTCACTTCGGATACACTTCTGTTCAACAACAGAGTACGATTGTGGCAGTTAGAATGCTGGAAGATAGGTTTTTCGTTATAACAGCGATATTCTGCCGAACGGAGGCTCGGATTTGAATTTTGCTTGCGGCATTCGATTCCTCTATTCTTTTCACTTCGGATACACTTCTGTTCAACAACAGAGTACGATTGTGGCAGTTAGAATGCTGGAAGACAGGTTTTTCGCTATAACTGCGATTTTCTGCCGAACGGAGGCTCGGATTTGAATTTTGCTTGCGGCATTCGATTCCTCTATTCATTTTACTTCGGATACACTTCTGTTCAACAACAGAGTACGATTGTGGCAGTTAGAATGCTGCAAGATAGGTTTTTCGTTATAACTGCGATTTCCTGCCGAACGGAGGCTCTGATTTGAATTTTGCTTGCGGCATTCGATTCCTCTATTCATTTCACTTCGGATACACTTCTGTTTAACAACAGAGTACGATTCTGGCAGTTAGAATGCTGGAAGATAGGTTTTTCGTTATAACAGCGATTTCCTGCCGAACGGAGGCTCGGATTTGAAATCTGCTTGCGACATTCGATTCCTTTAGTCATTTCACTTCGGATGCACTTCTGTTTAACAACAGAGTACGATTGTGGCAGTTAGAATGCTGGAAGACAGGTTTTTCGCTATAACTGCGATTTTCTGCCGAACGGAGGCTCGGATTTGAATTTTGCTTGCGGCATTCGATTCCTCTATTCATTTTACTTCGGATACACTTCTGTTCAACAACAGAGTACGATTGTGGCAGTTAGAATGCTGGAAGATATGTTTTTCGTTATAACTGCGATTTTCTGCCGAACGGAGGCTCGGATTTGAATTTTGCTTGCGGCATTCGATTCCTCTATTCATTTCACTTCGGATACACTTCTGTTTAACAACAGAGTACGATTGTGGCAGTCAGAATGCTGGAAGATATGTTTTTCGTTATAACAGCGATATTCTGCCGAACGGAGGCTCTGATTTGAATTTTGCTTGCGGCATTCGATTCCTCTATTCATTTCACTTCGGATACACTTCTGTTTAACAACAGAGTACGGTTGTGGCAGTTAGAATGATGGAAGACAGGTTTTTCGCTATAACTGCGATTTTCTGCCGAACGGAGGCTCGGATTTGAAATCTGCTTGCGACATTCGATTCCTCTAGTCATTTCATTTCGGATACACTTCTGTTCAACAACAGAGTACGATTGTGGCAGTTAGAATGCTGGAAGATATGTTTTTCGTTATAACTGCGATTTCCTGCCGAACAGAGGCTCGGATTTGAATTTTGCTTGCGGCATTCGATTCCTATATTCGTTTCACTTCGGATACACTTCTGTTCAACAACAGAGTACGATTATGGCAGTTAGAATGCTGGAAGATAGGTTTTTCGTTATAACTGCGATTTCCTGCCGAACGGAGGCTCGGATTTGAAATCTGCTTGCGACATTCGATTCCTCTATTCATTTCACTTCGGATACACTTCTGTTTAACAACAGAGTACGATTGTGGCAGTTAGAATGCTGCAAGATAGGTTTTTCGTTATAACTGCGATTTCCTGCCGAACGGAGGCTCTGATTTGAATTTTGCTTGCGGCATTCGATTCCTCTATTCATTTCACTTTGGATACACTTCTGTTCAACAACAGAGTACGATTGTGGCAGTTAGAATGCTGGAAGATATGTTTTTCGTTATAACTGCGATTTCCTGCCGAACGGAAGCTCGGATTTGAAATCTCCTTGCGACATTCGATTCCTCTATTCATTTCACTTCGGATACACTTCTGTTTAACAACAGAGTACGATTGTGGCAGTCAGAATGCTGGAAGATATGTTTTTCGTTATAACAGCGATATTCTGCCGAACGGAGGCTCGGATTTGAAATCTGCTTGCGACATTCGATTCCTCTAGTCATTTCACTTCGGATACACTTCTGTTCAACAACAGAGTACGATTGTGGCAGTTAGAATGCTGGAAGACAGGTTTTTCGCTATAACTGCGATTTCCTGCCGAACGGAGGCTCGGATTTGAAATCTGCTTGCGACATTCGATTCCTCTAGTCATTTCACTTCGGATACACTTCTGTTCAACAACAGAGTACGATTCTGGCAGTTAGAATGCTGGAAGATATGTTTTTCGTTATAACTGCGATTTTCTGCCGAACGGAGGCTCGGATTTGAAATCTGCTTGCGACATTCGATTCCTTTAGTCATTTCACTTCGGATGCACTTCTGTTTAACAACAGAGTACGATTGTGGCAGTTAGAATGCTGGAAGACAGGTTTTTCGCAATAACTGCGATTTTCTGCCGAACGGAGGCTCGGATTTGAATTTTGCTTGCGGCATTCGATTCCTCTATTCATTTTACTTCGGATACACTTCTGTTCAACAACAGAGTACGATTGTGGCAGTTAGAATGCTGGAAGATATGTTTTTCGTTATAACTGCGATTTTCTGCCGAACGGAGGCTCGGATTTGAATTTTGCTTGCGGCATTCGATTCCTCTATTCATTTCACTTCGGATACACTTCTGTTTAACAACAGAGTACGATTGTGGCAGTTAGAATGCTGGAAGATATGTTTTTCGTTATAACAGCGATATTCTGCCGAACGGAGGCTCTGATTTGAATTTTGCTTGCGGCATTCGATTCCTCTATTCATTTCACTTCGGATACACTTCTGTTTAACAACAGAGTACGGTTGTGGCAGTTAGAATGATGGAAGACAGGTTTTTCGCTATAACTGCGATTTTCTGCCGAACGGAGGCTCGGATTTGAAATCTGCTTGCGACATTCGATTCCTCTAGTCATTTCATTTCGGATAAACTTCTGTTCAACAACAGAGTACGATTGTGGCAGTTAGAATGCTGGAAGATATGTTTTTCGTTATAACTGCGATTTCCTGCCGAACGGAGGCTCGGATTTGAATTTTGCTTGCGGCATTCGATTCCTCTATTCGTTTCACTTCGGATACACTTCTGTTCAACAACAGAGTACGATTATGGCAGTTAGAATGCTGGAAGATAGGTTTTTCGTTATAACTGCGATTTCCTGCCGAACGGAGGCTCGGATTTGAAATCTGCTTGCGACATTCGATTCCTCTATTCATTTCACTTCGGATACACTTCTGTTTAACAACAGAGTACGATTGTGGCAGTTAGAATGCTGCAAGATAGGTTTTTCGTTATAACTGCGATTTCCTGCCGAACGGAGGCTCTGATTTGAATTTTGCTTGCGGCATTCGATTCCTCTATTCATTTCACTTTGGATACACTTCTGTTCAACAACAAGGTACGATTGTGGCAGTTAGAATGCTGGAAGACAGGTTTTTCGCTATAACTGCGATTTCCTGCCGAACGGAGGCTCGGATTTGAAATCTGCTTGCGACATTCGATTCCTCTAGTCATTTCACTTCGGATACACTTCTGTTCAACAACAGAGTACGATTCTGGCAGTTAGAATGCTGGAAGATAGGTTTTTCGTTATAACTGCGATTTCCTGCCGAACGGAGGCTCGGATTTGAAATCTGCTTGCGACATTCGATTCCTCTATTCATTTCACTTCGGATACACTTCTGTTTAACAACAGAGTACGATTGTGGCAGTTAGAATGCTGGAAGATATGTTTTTCGTTATAACTGCGATTTTCTGCCGAACGGAGGCTCGGATTTGAATTTTGCTTCGGGCATTCGATTCCTCTATTCATTTCACTTCGGATACACTTCTGTTCAACAACAGAGTACGATTGTGGCAGTTAGAATGCTGGAAGATAGGTTTTTCGTTATAACAGCGATATTCTGCCGAACGGAGGCTCGGATTTGAAATCTGCTTGCGACATTCGATTCCTCTAGTCATTTCACTTCGGATACACTTCTGTTCAACAACAGAGTACGATTCTGGCAGTTAGAATGCTGGAAGATAGGTTTTTCGTTATAACTGCGATTTCCTGCCGAACGGAGGCTCGGATTTGAAATCTGCTTGCGACATTCGATTCCTCTATTCATTTCACTTCGGATACACTTCTGTTTAACAACAGAGTACGATTGTGGCAGTTAGAATGCTGGAAGATATGTTTTTCGTTATAACTGCGATTTTCTGCCGAACGGAGGCTCGGATTTGAATTTTGCTTGCGGCATTCGATTCCTCTATTCATTTCACTTCGGATACACTTCTGTTCAACAACAGAGTACGATTGTGGCAGTTAGAATGCTGGAAGACAGGTTTTTCGCTATAACTGCGATTTCCTGCCGAACGGAGGCTCGGATTTGAAATCTGCTTGCGACATTCGATTCCTCTAGTCATTTCACTTCGGATACACTTCTGTTCAACAACAGAGTACGATTCTGGCAGTTAGAATGCTGGAAGATAGGTTTTTCGTTATAACTGCGATTTCCTGCCGAACGGAGGCTCGGATTTGAAATCTGCTTGCGACATTCGATTCCTCTATTCATTTCACTTCGGATACACTTCTGTTTAACAACAGAGTACGATTGTGGCAGTTAGAATGCTGGAAGATATGTTTTTCGTTATAACTGCGATTTTCTGCCGAACGGAGGCTCGGATTTGAATTTTGCTTCGGGCATTCGATTCCTCTATTCATTTCACTTCGGATACACTTCTGTTCAACAACAGAGTACGATTGTGGCAGTTAGAATGCTGGAAGATAGGTTTTTCGTTATAACAGCGATATTCTGCCGAACGGAGGCTCGGATTTGAATTTTGCTTGCGGCATTCGATTCCTCTATTCATTTCACTTCGGATACACTTCTGTTCAACAACAGAGTACGATTGTGGCAGTTAGAATGCTGGAAGATAGGTTTTTCGTTATAACAGCGATATTCTGCCGAACGGAGGCTCGGATTTGAAATCTGCTTGCGACATTCGATTCCTCTATTCATTTCACTTCGGATACACTTCTGTTCAACAACAGAGTACGATTGTGGCAGTTAGAATGCTGGAAGATAGGTTTTTCGTTATAACTGCGATTTCCTGCCGAACGGAGGCTCGGATTTGAAATCTGCTTGCGACATTCGATTCCTCTATTCATTTCACTTCGGATACACTTCTGTTCAACAACAGAGTACGATTGTGGCAGTTAGAATGCTGGAAGATATGTTTTTCGTTATAACTGCGATTTTCTGCCGAACGGAGGCTCGGATTTGAATTTTGCTTGCGGCATTCGATTCCTCTATTCATTTCACTTCGGATACACTTCTGTTCAACAACAGAGTACGATTGTGGCAGTTAGAATGCTGGAAGACAGGTTTTTCGTTATAACAGCGATATTCTGCCGAACGGAGGCTCGGATTTGAAATCTGCTTGCGACATTCGATTCCTCTAGTCATTTCACTCCGGATACACTTCTGTTTAACAACAGAGTACGATTCTGGCAGTTAGAATGCTCGAAGACAGGTTTTTCGTTATAACAGCGATTTCCTGCCGAACGGAGGCTCGGATTTGAAATCTGCTTGCGACATTCGATTCCTTTAGTCATTTCACTTCGGATACACTTCTGTTTAACAACAGAGTACAATTCTGGCACTTAGAATGCTGGAAGATAGGTTTTTCGCTATAACTGCGATTTCCTGGCGAACGGAGGCTCGGATTTGAAATCTGCTTGCGACATTCGATTCCTCTAGTCATTTCACTCCGGATACACTTCTGTTTAACAACAGAGTACGATTCTGGCAGTTAGAATGCTCGAAGACAGGTTTTTCGTTATAACAGCGATTTCCTGGCGGACGGAGGCTCGGAGTTGATATCTGCTTGCGGCATTCGATTCCTCTAGTCATTTCACTTCGGATACACTTCTGTTCAACAACAGAGTACGAATGTGGCACTTAGAATGCTCGAAGACAGATTTTTCACTATAACTGCGATTTCCTGCCGAACGGAGGCTCGGATTTGAATTTTGCTTGCAGCATTCGATTCCTCTAGTCATTTCACTTCGGATACACTTCTGTTCAACAACAGAGTACGATTGTGGCAGTTAGAATGCTGGAAGATATGTTTTTCGTTATAACTGCGATTTCCTGGCGAACGGAGGCTCGGATTTGAAATCCGCTTGCGACATTCGATTCCTTTAGTCATTTCACTTCGGATACACTTCTGTTTAACAACAGAGTACGATTGTGGCAGTTAGAATGCTGGAAGACAGGTTTTTCGCTATAACTGCGATTTCCTGCCGAACGGAGGCTCGGATTTGAAATCTGCTTGCGACTTTCGATTCCTCTAGTCATTTCACTTCGGATACACTTCTGTTTAACAACAGAGTACGATACTGGCAGTTAGAATGCTCGAAGACAGGTTTTTCGCTATAACTGCGATTTCCTGCCGAACGGAGGCTCGGATTTGAAATCTGCTTGCGACATTCGATTCCTCTAGTCATTTCACTTCGGATACACTTCTGTTTAACAACAGAGTACGATTCTGGCAGTTAGAATGCTGGAAGATAGGTTTTTCGTTATAACTGCGATTTCCAGCCGAACGGAGGCTCGGATTTGAATTTTGCTTGCGGCATTCGATTCCTCTATTCATTTCACTTCGGACACACTCTGTTTCATAACAGAGTACGATTGTGGCAGTTAGAATGCTGGAAGATATGTTTTTCGTTATAACTGCGATTTACTGCCGAACGGAGGCTCGGATTTGAAATCTGCTTGCGACATTCGATTCCTTTAGTCATTTCACTTCGGATACACTTCTGTTTAACAACAGAGTACAATTCTGGCACTTAGAATGCTGGAAGATAGGTTTTTCGCTATAACTGCGATTTCCTGGCGAACGGAGGCTCGGATTTGAAATCTGCTTGCGACATTCGATTCCTCTAGTCATTTCACTTCGGATACACTTCTGTTTAACAACAGAGTACGATTCTGGCAGTTAGAATGCTGGAAGATAGGTTCTTCGCTATAACTGCGATTTCCTGGCGAACGGAGGCTCGGATTTGAAATCTGCTTGCGACATTCGATTCCTCTAGTCATTTCACTTCGGATACACTTCTGTTTAACAACAGAGTACGATTCTGGAAGTTAGAATGCTCGAAGACAGGTTTTTCGTTATAACAGCGATTTCCTGCCGAACGGAGGCTCGGATTTGAAATCCGCTTGCGACATTCGATTCCTTTAGTCATTTCACTTCGGATACACGTCTGTTTAACAACAGAGTACGATTATGGCAGTTAGAATGCTGGAAGACAGGTTTTTCGCTATAACTGCGATTTCCTGCCGAACGGAGGCTCGGATTTGAAATCTGCTTGCGACATTCGATTCCTTTAGTCATTTCACTTCGGATACACTTCTGTTTAACAACAGAGTACGATTCTGGCAGTTAGAATGCTGGAAGATAGGTTTTTCGTTATAACAGCGATATTCTGCCGAACGGAGGCTCGGATTTGAATTTTGCTTGCGGCATTCGATTCCTCTATTCATTTCACTCCGGATACACTTCTGTTTCATAACAGAGTACGATTGTGGCAGTTAGAATGCTGGAAGATAGGTTCTTCGCTATAACTGCGATTTCCTGGCGAACGGAGGCTCGGATTTGAAATCTGCTTGCGACATTCGATTCCTCTAGTCATTTCACTTCGGATACACTTCTGTTTAACAACAGAGTACGATTCTGGAAGTTAGAATGCTCGAAGACAGGTTTTTCGTTATAACAGCGATTTCCTGGCGAACGGAGGCTCGAAGTTGATATCTGCTTGCGGCATTCGATTCCTCTAGTCATTTCACTTCGGATACACTTCTGTTCAACAACAGAGTACGATTGTGGCAGTTAGAATGCTGGAAGACAGGTTTTTCGCTATAACTGCGATTTCCTGCCGAACGGAGGCTCGGATTTGAAATCTGCTTGCGACATTCGATTCCTCTAGTCATTTCACTTCGGATACACTTCTGTTTAACAACAGAGTACGATTCTGGCAGTTAGAATGCTGGAAGATAGGTTCTTCGCTATAACTGCGATTTCCTGGCGAACGGAGGCTCGGATTTGAAATCTGCTTGCGACATTCGATTCCTCTAGTCATTTCACTTCGGATACACTTCTGTTTAACAACAGAGTACGATTCTGGAAGTTAGAATGCTCGAAGACAGGTTTTTCGTTATAACAGCGATTTCCTGGCGAACGGAGGCTCGGATTTGAAATCTGCTTGCGACATTCGATTCCTCTAGTCATTTCACTTCGGATACACTTCTGTTTAACAACAGAGTACGATTCTGGCAGTTAGAATGCTCGAAGACAGGTTTTTCGTTATAACAGCGATTTCCTGGCGGACGGAGGCTCGGAGTTGATATCTGCTTGCGGCATTCGATTCCTCTAGTCATTTCACTTCGGATACACTTCTGTTCAACAACAGAGTACGATTGTGGCAGTTAGAATGCTGGAAGACAGGTTTTTCGCTATAACTGCGATTTCCTGCCGAACGGAGGCTCGGATTTGAAATCTGCTTGCGACATTCGATTCCTCTAGTCATTTCACTTCGGATACACTTCTGTTTAACAACAGAGTACGATTCTGGCAGTTAGAATGCTGGAAGACAGGTTTTTCGCTATAACTGCGATTTCCTGCCGAACGTAGGCTCGGATTTGAAATCTGCTTGCGACATTCGATTCCTCTAGTCATTTCACTTCGGATACACTTCTGTTTAACAACAGAGTACGATTCTGGCAGTTAGAATGCTCGAAGACAGGTTTTTCGTTATAACAGCGATTTCCTGGCGGACGGAGGCTCGAAGTTGATATCTGCTTGCGGCATTCGATTCCTCTAGTCATTTCACTTCGGATACACTTCTGTTCAACAACAGAGTACGATTGTGGCAGTTAGAATGCTGGAAGACAGGTTTTTCGCTATAACTGCGATTTCCTGCCGAACGGAGGCTCGGATTTGAAATCTGCTTGCGACATTCGATTCCTCTAGTCATTTCACTCCGGATAAACTTCTGTTTAACAACAGAGTACGATTCTGGCAGTTAGAATGCTGGAAGACAGGTTTTTCGCTATAACTGCGATTTCCTGCCGAACGGAGGCTCGGATTTGAAATCTGCTTGCGGCATTCGATTCCTCTAGTCGTTTCACTTCGGATACACTTCTGTTCAACAACAGAGTACGATTCTGGCAGTTAGAATGCTCGAAGACAGGTTTTTCGCTATAATTGCGATTTCCTGCCGAACGGAGGCTCGGATTTGAAATCAGCTTGCGACATTCGATTCCTTTAGTCATTTCACTTCGGATACACTTCTGTTCAACAACAGAGTACGATTGTGGCAGTTAGAATGCTGGAAGATATGTTTTTCGTTATAACTGCGATTTCCTGCCGAACGGAGGCTCGGATTTGAAATCCGCTTGCGACATTCGATTCCTTTAGTCATTTCACTTCGGATACACTTCTGTTTAACAACAGAGTACGATTCTGGCAGTTAGAATGCTCGAAGACAGGTTTTTCGCTATAACTGCGATTTCCTGCCGAACGGAGGCTCGGATTTGAAATCTGCTTGCGACATTCGATTCCTCTAGTCATTTCACTTCGGATACACTTCTGTTCAACAACAGAGTACGATTGTGGCAGTTAGAATGCTGGAAGATATGTTTTTCGCTATAACTGCGATTTCCTGCCGAACGGAGGCTCGGATTTGAAATCCGCTTGCGACATTCGATTCCTTTAGTCATTTCACTTCGGATACACTTCTGTTTAACAACAGAGTACGATTGTGGCAGTTAGAATGCTGGAAGACAGGTTTTTCGCTATAACTGCGATTTCCTGCCGAACGGAGGCTCGGATTTGAAATCCGCTTGCGACATTCGATTCCTTTAGTCATTTCACTTCGGATACACTTCTGTTTAACAACAGAGTACGATTCTGGCAGTTAGAATGCTCGAAGACAGGTTTTTCGCTATAACTGCGATTTCCTGCCGAACGGAGGCTCGGATTTGAAATCTGCTTGCGACATTCGATTCCTCTAGTCATTTCACTTCGGATACACTTCTGTTCAACAACAGAGTACGATTGTGGCAGTTAGAATGCTGAAAGATATGTTTTTCGTTATAACTGCGATTTCCTGCCGAACGGAGGCTCGGATTTGAAATCCGCTTGCGACATTCGATTCCTTTAGTCATTTCACTTCGGATACACTTCTGTTTAACAACAGAGTACGATTGTGGCAGTTAGAATGCTGGAAGACAGGTTTTTCGCTATAACTGCGATTTCCTGCCGAACGGAGGCTCGGATTTGAAATCTGCTTGCGACATTCGATTCCTCTAGTCATTTCACTTCGGATACACTTCTGTTTAACAACAGAGTACGATTCTGGCAGTTAGAATGCTGGAAGATATGTTTTTCGTTATAACTGCGATTTCCTGCCGAACGGAGGCTCGGATTTGAAATCCGCTTGCGACATTCGATTCCTTTAGTCATTTCACTTCGGATACACTTCTGTTTAACAACAGAGTACGATTGTGGCAGTTAGAATGCTGGAAGACAGGTTTTTCGCTATAACTGCGATTTCCTGCCGAACGGAGGCTCGGATTTGAAATCTGCTTGCGACATTCGATTCCTCTAGTCATTTCACTTCGGATACACTTCTGTTTATCAACAGAGTACGATTCTGGCAGTTAGAATGCTGGAAGACAGGTTTTTCGCTATAACTGCGATTTCCTGCCGAACGGAGGCTCGGATTTGAAATCTGCTTGCGACATTCGATTCCTCTAGTCATTTCACTTCGGATACACTTCTGTTTAACAACAGAGTACGATTGTGGCAGTTAGAATGCTGGAAGATAGGTTTTTCGTTATAACTGCGATTTCCTGCCGAACGGAGGCTCGGATTTGAAATCTGCCTGCGACATTCGATTCCTATATTCATTTCACTTCGGATACACTTCTGTTTAACAACAGAGTACGATTGTGGCAGTTAGAATGCTGGAAGATATGTTTTTCGTTATAACAGCGATATTCTGCCGAACGGAGGCTCGGATTTGAAATCTGCTTGCGACATTCGATTCCTCTAGTCATTTCACTTCGGATACACTTCTGTTCAACAACAGAGTACGATTGTGGCAGTTAGAATGCTGGAAGATATGTTTTTCGTTATAACTGCGATTTCCTGCCGAACGGAGGCTCGGATTTGAAATCCGCTTGCGACATTCGATTCCTTTAGTCATTTCACTTCGGATACACTTCTGTTCAACAACAGAGTACGATTGTGGCAGTTAGAATGCTGGAAGACAGGTTTTTCGCTATAACTGCGATTTCCTGCCGAACGGAGGCTCGGATTTGAAATCTGCTTGCGACATTCGATTCCTCTAGTCATTTCACTCCGGATAAACTTCTGTTTAACAACAGAGTACGATTCTGGCAGTTAGAATGCTGGAAGACAGGTTTTTCGCTATAACTGCGATTTCCTGCCGAACGGAGGCTCGGATTTGAAATCTGCTTGCGGCATTCGATTCCTCTAGTCGTTTCACTTCGGATACACTTCTGTTCAACAACAGAGTACGATTCTGGCAGTTAGAATGCTCGAAGACAGGTTTTTCGCTATAATTGCGATTTCCTGCCGAACGGAGGCTCGGATTTGAAATCAGCTTGCGACATTCGATTCCTTTAGTCATTTCACTTCGGATACACTTCTGTTCAACAACAGAGTACGATTGTGGCAGTTAGAATGCTGGAAGATATGTTTTTCGTTATAACTGCGATTTCCTGCCGAACGGAGGCTCGGATTTGAAATCCGCTTGCGACATTCGATTCCTTTAGTCATTTCACTTCGGATACACTTCTGTTTAACAACAGAGTACGATTCTGGCAGTTAGAATGCTCGAAGACAGGTTTTTCGCTATAACTGCGATTTCCTGCCGAACGGAGGCTCGGATTTGAAATCTGCTTGCGACATTCGATTCCTCTAGTCATTTCACTTCGGATACACTTCTGTTCAACAACAGAGTACGATTGTGGCAGTTAGAATGCTGGAAGATATGTTTTTCGTTATAACTGCGATTTCCTGCCGAACGGAGGCTCGGATTTGAAATCCGCTTGCGACATTCGATTCCTTTAGTCATTTCACTTCGGATACACTTCTGTTTAACAACAGAGTACGATTGTGGCAGTTAGAATGCTGGAAGACAGGTTTTTCGCTATAACTGCGATTTCCTGCCGAACGGAGGCTCGGATTTGAAATCTGCTTGCGACATTCGATTCCTCTAGTCATTTCACTTCGGATACACTTCTGTTTAACAACAGAGTACGATTCTGGCAGTTAGAATGCTGGAAGATATGTTTTTCGTTATAACTGCGATTTCCTGCCGAACGGAGGCTCGGATTTGAAATCCGCTTGCGACATTCGATTCCTTTAGTCATTTCACTTCGGATACACTTCTGTTTAACAACAGAGTACGATTGTGGCAGTTAGAATGCTGGAAGACAGGTTTTTCGCTATAACTGCGATTTCCTGCCGAACGGAGGCTCGGATTTGAAATCTGCTTGCGACATTCGATTCCTCTAGTCATTTCACTTCGGATACACTTCTGTTTATCAACAGAGTACGATTCTGGCAGTTAGAATGCTGGAAGACAGGTTTTTCGCTATAACTGCGATTTCCTGCCGAACGGAGGCTCGGATTTGAAATCTGCTTGCGACATTCGATTCCTCTAGTCATTTCACTTCGGATACACTTCTGTTTAACAACAGAGTACGATTCTGGCAGTTAGAATGCTGGAAGACAGGTTTTTCGCTATAACTGCGATTTCCTGCCGAACGTAGGCTCGGATTTGAAATCTGCTTGCGACATTCGATTCCTCTATTCATTTCACTTCGGATACACTTCTGTTTAACAACAGAGTACGATTCTGGCAGATAGAATGCTGGAAGATAGGTTTTTCGTTATAACTGCGATTTCCTGCCGAACGGAGGCTCGGATTTGAAATCCGCTTGCGACATTCGATTCCTTTAGTCATTTCACTTCGGATACACTTCTGTTCAACAACAGAGTACGATTGTGGCAGTTAGAATGCTGGAAGACAGGTTTTTCGCTATAACTGCGATTTCCTGCCGAACGGAGGCTCGGATTTGAAATCCGCTTGCGACATTCGATTCCTTTAGTCATTTCACTTCGGATACACTTCTGTTTAACAACAGAGTACGATTCTGGCAGTTAGAATGCTGGAAGATATGTTTTTCGTTATAACTGCGATTTCCTGCCGAACGGAGGCTCGGATTTGAAATCCGCTTGCGACATTCGATTCCTTTAGTCATTTCACTTCGGATACACTTCTGTTTAACAACAGAGTACGATTGTGGCAGTTAGAATGCTGGAAGACAGGTTTTTCGCTATAACTGCGATTTCCTGCCGAACGGAGGCTCGGATTTGAAATCTGCTTGCGACATTCGATTCCTCTAGTCATTTCACTTCGGATACACTTCTGTTTATCAACAGAGTACGATTCTGGCAGTTAGAATGCTGGAAGACAGGTTTTTCGCTATAACTGCGATTTCCTGCCGAACGGAGGCTCGGATTTGAAATCTGCTTGCGACATTCGATTCCTCTAGTCATTTCACTTCGGATACACTTCTGTTTAACAACAGAGTACGATTGTGGCAGTTAGAATGCTGGAAGATAGGTTTTTCGTTATAACTGCGATTTCCTGCCGAACGGAGGCTCGGATTTGAAATCTGCCTGCGACATTCGATTCCTATATTCATTTCACTTCGGATACACTTCTGTTTAACAACAGAGTACGATTGTGGCAGTTAGAATGCTGGAAGATATGTTTTTCGTTATAACAGCGATATTCTGCCGAACGGAGGCTCGGATTTGAAATCTGCTTGCGACATTCGATTCCTCTAGTCATTTCACTTCGGATACACTTCTGTTCAACAACAGAGTACGATTGTGGCAGTTAGAATGCTGGAAGATATGTTTTTCGTTATAACTGCGATTTCCTGCCGAACGGAGGCTCGGATTTGAAATCCGCTTGCGACATTCGATTCCTCTAGTCATTTCACTTCGGATACACTTCTGTTTAACAACAGAGTACGATTCTGGAAGTTAGAATGCTCGAAGACAGGTTTTTCGTTATAACAGCGATTTCCTGGCGAACGGAGGCTCGGATTTGAAATCTGCTTGCGACATTCGATTCCTCTAGTCATTTCACTTCGGATACACTTCTGTTTAACAACAGAGTACGATTCTGGCAGTTAGAATGCTCGAAGACAGGTTTTTCGTTATAACAGCGATTTCCTGGCGGACGGAGGCTCGGAGTTGATATCTGCTTGCGGCATTCGATTCCTCTAGTCATTTCACTTCGGATACACTTCTGTTCAACAACAGAGTACGATTGTGGCAGTTAGAATGCTGGAAGACAGGTTTTTCGCTATAACTGCGATTTCCTGCCGAACGGAGGCTCGGATTTGAAATCTGCTTGCGACATTCGATTCCTCTAGTCATTTCACTTCGGATACACTTCTGTTTAACAACAGAGTACGATTCTGGCAGTTAGAATGCTGGAAGACAGGTTTTTCGCTATAACTGCGATTTCCTGCCGAACGTAGGCTCGGATTTGAAATCTGCTTGCGACATTCGATTCCTCTAGTCATTTCACTTCGGATACACTTCTGTTTAACAACAGAGTACGATTCTGGCAGTTAGAATGCTCGAAGACAGGTTTTTCGTTATAACAGCGATTTCCTGGCGGACGGAGGCTCGAAGTTGATATCTGCTTGCGGCATTCGATTCCTCTAGTCATTTCACTTCGGATACACTTCTGTTCAACAACAGAGTACGATTGTGGCAGTTAGAATGCTGGAAGACAGGTTTTTCGCTATAACTGCGATTTCCTGCCGAACGGAGGCTCGGATTTGAAATCTGCTTGCGACATTCGATTCCTCTAGTCATTTCACTCCGGATAAACTTCTGTTTAACAACAGAGTACGATTCTGGCAGTTAGAATGCTGGAAGACAGGTTTTTCGCTATAACTGCGATTTCCTGCCGAACGGAGGCTCGGATTTGAAATCTGCTTGCGGCATTCGATTCCTCTAGTCGTTTCACTTCGGATACACTTCTGTTCAACAACAGAGTACGATTCTGGCAGTTAGAATGCTCGAAGACAGGTTTTTCGCTATAATTGCGATTTCCTGCCGAACGGAGGCTCGGATTTGAAATCAGCTTGCGACATTCGATTCCTTTAGTCATTTCACTTCGGATACACTTCTGTTCAACAACAGAGTACGATTGTGGCAGTTAGAATGCTGGAAGATATGTTTTTCGTTATAACTGCGATTTCCTGCCGAACGGAGGCTCGGATTTGAAATCCGCTTGCGACATTCGATTCCTTTAGTCATTTCACTTCGGATACACTTCTGTTTAACAACAGAGTACGATTCTGGCAGTTAGAATGCTCGAAGACAGGTTTTTCGCTATAACTGCGATTTCCTGCCGAACGGAGGCTCGGATTTGAAATCTGCTTGCGACATTCGATTCCTCTAGTCATTTCACTTCGGATACACTTCTGTTCAACAACAGAGTACGATTGTGGCAGTTAGAATGCTGGAAGATATGTTTTTCGTTATAACTGCGATTTCCTGCCGAACGGAGGCTCGGATTTGAAATCCGCTTGCGACATTCGATTCCTTTAGTCATTTCACTTCGGATACACTTCTGTTTAACAACAGAGTACGATTGTGGCAGTTAGAATGCTGGAAGACAGGTTTTTCGCTATAACTGCGATTTCCTGCCGAACGGAGGCTCGGATTTGAAATCCGCTTGCGACATTCGATTCCTTTAGTCATTTCACTTCGGATACACTTCTGTTTAACAACAGAGTACGATTCTGGCAGTTAGAATGCTCGAAGACAGGTTTTTCGCTATAACTGCGATTTCCTGCCGAACGGAGGCTCGGATTTGAAATCTGCTTGCGACATTCGATTCCTCTAGTCATTTCACTTCGGATACACTTCTGTTCAACAACAGAGTACGATTGTGGCAGTTAGAATGCTGAAAGATATGTTTTTCGTTATAACTGCGATTTCCTGCCGAACGGAGGCTCGGATTTGAAATCCGCTTGCGACATTCGATTCCTTTAGTCATTTCACTTCGGATACACTTCTGTTTAACAACAGAGTACGATTGTGGCAGTTAGAATGCTGGAAGACAGGTTTTTCGCTATAACTGCGATTTCCTGCCGAACGGAGGCTCGGATTTGAAATCTGCTTGCGACATTCGATTCCTCTAGTCATTTCACTTCGGATACACTTCTGTTTAACAACAGAGTACGATTCTGGCAGTTAGAATGCTGGAAGATATGTTTTTCGTTATAACTGCGATTTCCTGCCGAACGGAGGCTCGGATTTGAAATCCGCTTGCGACATTCGATTCCTTTAGTCATTTCACTTCGGATACACTTCTGTTTAACAACAGAGTACGATTGTGGCAGTTAGAATGCTGGAAGACAGGTTTTTCGCTATAACTGCGATTTCCTGCCGAACGGAGGCTCGGATTTGAAATCTGCTTGCGACATTCGATTCCTCTATTCATTTCACTTCGGATACACTTCTGTTTATCAACAGAGTACGATTCTGGCAGTTAGAATGCTGGAAGACAGGTTTTTCGCTATAACTGCGATTTCCTGCCGAACGGAGGCTCGGATTTGAAATCTGCTTGCGACATTCGATTCCTCTAGTCATTTCACTTCGGATACACTTCTGTTTAACAACAGAGTACGATTGTGGCAGTTAGAATGCTGGAAGATAGGTTTTTCGTTATAACTGCGATTTCCTGCCGAACGGAGGCTCGGATTTGAAATCTGCCTGCGACATTCGATTCCTATATTCATTTCACTTCGGATACACTTCTGTTTAACAACAGAGTACGATTGTGGCAGTTAGAATGCTGGAAGATATGTTTTTCGTTATAACAGCGATATTCTGCCGAACGGAGGCTCGGATTTGAAATCTGCTTGCGACATTCGATTCCTCTAGTCATTTCACTTCGGATACACTTCTGTTCAACAACAGAGTACGATTGTGGCAGTTAGAATGCTGGAAGATATGTTTTTCGTTATAACTGCGATTTCCTGCCGAACGGAGGCTCGGATTTGAAATCCGCTTGCGACATTCGATTCCTTTAGTCATTTCACTTCGGATACACTTCTGTTCAACAACAGAGTACGATTGTGGCAGTTAGAATGCTGGAAGACAGGTTTTTCGCTATAACTGCGATTTCCTGCCGAACGGAGGCTCGGATTTGAAATCTGCTTGCGACATTCGATTCCTCTAGTCATTTCACTTCGGATACACTTCTGTTCAACAACAGAGTACGATTGTGGCAGTTAGAATGCTGGAAGATATGTTTTTCGTTATAACTGCGATTTCCTGCCGAACGGAGGCTCGGATTTGAAATCCGCTTGCGACATTCGATTCCTTTAGTCATTTCACTTCGGATACACTTCTGTTTAACAACAGAGTACGATTGTGGCAGTTAGAATGCTGGAAGACAGGTTTTTCGCTATAACTGCGATTTCCTGCCGAACGGAGGCTCGGATTTGAAATCTGCTTGCGACATTCGATTCCTCTAGTCATTTCACTTCGGATACACTTCTGTTTAACAACAGAGTACGATTCTGGCAGTTAGAATGCTGGAAGATATGTTTTTCGTTATAACTGCGATTTCCTGCCGAACGGAGGCTCGGATTTGAAATCCGCTTGCGACATTCGATTCCTTTAGTCATTTCACTTCGGATACACTTCTGTTTAACAACAGAGTACGATTGTGGCAGTTAGAATGCTGGAAGACAGGTTTTTCGCTATAACTGCGATTTCCTGCCGAACGGAGGCTCGGATTTGAAATCTGCTTGCGACATTCGATTCCTCTAGTCATTTCACTTCGGATACACTTCTGTTTATCAACAGAGTACGATTCTGGCAGTTAGAATGCTGGAAGACAGGTTTTTCGCTATAACTGCGATTTCCTGCCGAACGGAGGCTCGGATTTGAAATCTGCTTGCGACATTCGATTCCTCTAGTCATTTCACTTCGGATACACTTCTGTTTAACAACAGAGTACGATTCTGGCAGTTAGAATGCTGGAAGACAGGTTTTTCGCTATAACTGCGATTTCCTGCCGAACGTAGGCTCGGATTTGAAATCTGCTTGCGACATTCGATTCCTCTATTCATTTCACTTCGGATACACTTCTGTTTAACAACAGAGTACGATTCTGGCAGATAGAATGCTGGAAGATAGGTTTTTCGTTATAACTGCGATTTCCTGCCGAACGGAGGCTCGGATTTGAAATCCGCTTGCGACATTCGATTCCTTTAGTCATTTCACTTCGGATACACTTCTGTTCAACAACAGAGTACGATTGTTGCAGTTAGAATGCTGGAAGACAGGTTTTTCGCTATAACTGCGATTTCCTGCCGAACGGAGGCTCGGATTTGAAATCCGCTTGCGACATTCGATTCCTTTAGTCATTTCACTTCGGATACACTTCTGTTTAACAACAGAGTACGATTCTGGCAGTTAGAATGCTGGAAGATATGTTTTTCGTTATAACTGCGATTTCCTGCCGAACGGAGGCTCGGATTTGAAATCCGCTTGCGACATTCGATTCCTTTAGTCATTTCACTTCGGATACACTTCTGTTTAACAACAGAGTACGATTGTGGCAGTTAGAATGCTGGAAGACAGGTTTTTCGCTATAACTGCGATTTCCTGCCGAACGGAGGCTCGGATTTGAAATCTGCTTGCGACATTCGATTCCTCTAGTCATTTCACTTCGGATACACTTCTGTTTATCAACAGAGTACGATTCTGGCAGTTAGAATGCTGGAAGACAGGTTTTTCGCTATAACTGCGATTTCCTGCCGAACGGAGGCTCGGATTTGAAATCTGCTTGCGACATTCGATTCCTCTAGTCATTTCACTTCGGATACACTTCTGTTTAACAACAGAGTACGATTGTGGCAGTTAGAATGCTGGAAGATAGGTTTTTCGTTATAACTGCGATTTCCTGCCGAACGGAGGCTCGGATTTGAAATCTGCCTGCGACATTCGATTCCTATATTCATTTCACTTCGGATACACTTCTGTTCAACAACAGAGTACGATTGTGGCAGTTAGAATGCTGGAAGATATGTTTTTCGTTATAACAGCGATATTCTGCCGAACGGAGGCTCGGATTTGAAATCTGCTTGCGACATTCGATTCCTCTAGTCATTTCACTTCGGATACACTTCTGTTCAACAACAGAGTACGATTGTGGCAGTTAGAATGCTGGAAGATATGTTTTTCGTTATAACTGCGATTTCCTGCCGAACGGAGGCTCGGATTTGAAATCCGCTTGCGACATTCGATTCCTTTAGTCATTTCACTTCGGATACACTTCTGTTCAACAACAGAGTACGATTGTGGCAGTTAGAATGCTGGAAGACAGGTTTTTCGCTATAACTGCGATTTCCTGCCGAACGGAGGCTCGGATTTGAAATCTGCTTGCGACATTCGATTCCTCTAGTCATTTCACTTCGGATACACTTCTGTTTAACAACAGAGTACGATTCTGGCAGTTAGAATGCTGGAAGATATGTTTTTCGTTATAACTGCGATTTCCTGCCGAACGGAGGCTCGGATTTGAAATCCGCTTGCGACATTCGATTCCTTTAGTCATTTCACTTCGGATACACTTCTGTTTAACAACAGAGTACGATTGTGGCAGTTAGAATGCTGGAAGACAGGTTTTTCGCTATAACTGCGATTTCCTGCCGAACGGAGGCTCGGATTTGAAATCTGCTTGCGACATTCGATTCCTCTAGTCATTTCACTTCGGATACACTTCTGTTTATCAACAGAGTACGATTCTGGCAGTTAGAATGCTGGAAGACAGGTTTTTCGCTATAACTGCGATTTCCTGCCGAACGGAGGCTCGGATTTGAAATCTGCTTGCGACATTCGATTACTCTAGTCATTTCACTTCGGATACACTTCTGTTTAACAACAGAGTACGATTCTGGCAGTTAGAATGCTGGAAGACAGGTTTTTCGCTATAACTGCGATTTCCTGCCGAACGTAGGCTCGGATTTGAAATCTGCTTGCGACATTCGATTCCTCTATTCATTTCACTTCGGATACACTTCTGTTTAACAACAGAGTACGATTCTGGCAGATAGAATGCTGGAAGATAGGTTTTTCGTTATAACTGCGATTTCCTGCCGAACGGAGGCTCGGATTTGAAATCCGCTTGCGACATTCGATTCCTTTAGTCATTTCACTTCGGATACACTTCTGTTCAACAACAGAGTACGATTGTGGCAGTTAGAATGCTGGAAGACAGGTTTTTCGCTATAACTGCGATTTCCTGCCGAACGGAGGCTCGGATTTGAAATCCGCTTGCGACATTCGATTCCTTTAGTCATTTCACTTCGGATACACTTCTGTTTAACAACAGAGTACGATTCTGGCAGTTAGAATGCTGGAAGATATGTTTTTCGTTATAACTGCGATTTCCTGCCGAACGGAGGCTCGGATTTGAAATCCGCTTGCGACATTCGATTCCTTTAGTCATTTCACTTCGGATACACTTCTGTTTAACAACAGAGTACGATTGTGGCAGTTAGAATGCTGGAAGACAGGTTTTTCGCTATAACTGCGATTTCCTGCCGAACGGAGGCTCGGATTTGAAATCTGCTTGCGACATTCGATTCCTCTAGTCATTTCACTTCGGATACACTTCTGTTTATCAACAGAGTACGATTCTGGCAGTTAGAATGCTGGAAGACAGGTTTTTCGCTATAACTGCGATTTCCTGCCGAACGGAGGCTCGGATTTGAAATCTGCTTGCGACATTCGATTCCTCTAGTCATTTCACTTCGGATACACTTCTGTTTAACAACAGAGTACGATTGTGGCAGTTAGAATGCTGGAAGATAGGTTTTTCGTTATAACTGCGATTTCCTGCCGAACGGAGGCTCGGATTTGAAATCTGCCTGCGACATTCGATTCCTATATTCATTTCACTTCGGATACACTTCTGTTTAACAACAGAGTACGATTGTGGCAGTTAGAATGCTGGAAGATATGTTTTTCGTTATAACAGCGATATTCTGCCGAACGGAGGCTCGGATTTGAAATCTGCTTGCGACATTCGATTCCTCTAGTCATTTCACTTCGGATACACTTCTGTTCAACAACAGAGTACGATTGTGGCAGTTAGAATGCTGGAAGATATGTTTTTCGTTATAACTGCGATTTCCTGCCGAACGGAGGCTCGGATTTGAAATCCGCTTGCGACATTCGATTCCTTTAGTCATTTCACTTCGGATACACTTCTGTTCAACAACAGAGTACGATTGTGGCAGTTAGAATGCTGGAAGACAGGTTTTTCGCTATAACTGCGATTTCCTGCCGAACGGAGGCTCGGATTTGAAATCTGCTTGCGACATTCGATTCCTCTAGTCATTTCACTCCGGATAAACTTCTGTTTAACAACAGAGTACGATTCTGGCAGTTAGAATGCTGGAAGACAGGTTTTTCGCTATAACTGCGATTTCCTGCCGAACGGAGGCTCGGATTTGAAATCTGCTTGCGGCATTCGATTCCTCTAGTCGTTTCACTTCGGATACACTTCTGTTCAACAACAGAGTACGATTCTGGCAGTTAGAATGCTCGAAGACAGGTTTTTCGCTATAATTGCGATTTCCTGCCGAACGGAGGCTCGGATTTGAAATCAGCTTGCGACATTCGATTCCTTTAGTCATTTCACTTCGGATACACTTCTGTTCAACAACAGAGTACGATTGTGGCAGTTAGAATGCTGGAAGATATGTTTTTCGTTATAACTGCGATTTCCTGCCGAACGGAGGCTCGGATTTGAAATCCGCTTGCGACATTCGATTCCTTTAGTCATTTCACTTCGGATACACTTCTGTTTAACAACAGAGTACGATTCTGGCAGTTAGAATGCTCGAAGACAGGTTTTTCGCTATAACTGCGATTTCCTGCCGAACGGAGGCTCGGATTTGAAATCTGCTTGCGACATTCGATTCCTCTAGTCATTTCACTTCGGATACACTTCTGTTCAACAACAGAGTACGATTGTGGCAGTTAGAATGCTGGAAGATATGTTTTTCGTTATAACTGCGATTTCCTGCCGAACGGAGGCTCGGATTTGAAATCCGCTTGCGACATTCGATTCCTTTAGTCATTTCACTTCGGATACACTTCTGTTTAACAACAGAGTACGATTGTGGCAGTTAGAATGCTGGAAGACAGGTTTTTCGCTATAACTGCGATTTCCTGCCGAACGGAGGCTCGGATTTGAAATCTGCTTGCGACATTCGATTCCTCTAGTCATTTCACTTCGGATACACTTCTGTTTAACAACAGAGTACGATTCTGGCAGTTAGAATGCTGGAAGATATGTTTTTCGTTATAACTGCGATTTCCTGCCGAACGGAGGCTCGGATTTGAAATCCGCTTGCGACATTCGATTCCTTTAGTCATTTCACTTCGGATACACTTCTGTTTAACAACAGAGTACGATTGTGGCAGTTAGAATGCTGGAAGACAGGTTTTTCGCTATAACTGCGATTTCCTGCCGAACGGAGGCTCGGATTTGAAATCTGCTTGCGACATTCGATTCCTCTAGTCATTTCACTTCGGATACACTTCTGTTTATCAACAGAGTACGATTCTGGCAGTTAGAATGCTGGAAGACAGGTTTTTCGCTATAACTGCGATTTCCTGCCGAACGGAGGCTCGGATTTGAAATCTGCTTGCGACATTCGATTCCTCTAGTCATTTCACTTCGGATACACTTCTGTTTAACAACAGAGTACGATTCTGGCAGTTAGAATGCTGGAAGACAGGTTTTTCGCTATAACTGCGATTTCCTGCCGAACGTAGGCTCGGATTTGAAATCTGCTTGCGACATTCGATTCCTCTATTCATTTCACTTCGGATACACTTCTGTTTAACAACAGAGTACGATTCTGGCAGATAGAATGCTGGAAGATAGGTTTTTCGCTATAACTGCGATTTCCTGCCGAACGGAGGCTCGGATTTGAAATCCGCTTGCGACATTCGATTCCTTTAGTCATTTCACTTCGGATACACTTCTGTTCAACAACAGAGTACGATTGTGGCAGTTAGAATGCTGGAAGACAGGTTTTTCGCTATAACTGCGATTTCCTGCCGAACGGAGGCTCGGATTTGAAATCCGCTTGCGACATTCGATTCCTTTAGTCATTTCACTTCGGATACACTTCTGTTTAACAACAGAGTACGATTGTGGCAGTTAGAATGCTGGAAGACAGGTTTTTCGCTATAACTGCGATTTCCTGCCGAACGGAGGCTCGGATTTGAAATCTGCTTGCGACATTCGATTCCTCTAGTCATTTCACTTCGGATACACTTCTGTTTAACAACAGAGTACGATTCTGGCAGTTAGAATGCTGGAAGATATGTTTTTCGTTATAACTGCGATTTCCTGCCGAACGGAGGCTCGGATTTGAAATCCGCTTGCGACATTCGATTCCTTTAGTCATTTCACTTCGGATACACTTCTGTTTAACAACAGAGTACGATTGTGGCAGTTCGAATGCTGGAAGACAGGTTTTTCGCTATAACTGCGATTTCCTGCCGAACGGAGGCTCGGATTTGAAATCTGCTTGCGACATTCGATTCCTCTAGTCATTTCACTTCGGATACACTTCTGTTTAACAACAGAGTACGATTCTGGCAGTTAGAATGCTGGAAGACAGGTTTTTCGCTATAACTGCGATTTCCTGCCGAACGGAGGCTCGGATTTGAAATCTGCTTGCGACATTCGATTCCTCTAGTCATTTCACTTCGGATACACTTCTGTTTAACAACAGAGTACGATGCTGGCAGTTAGAATGCTGGAAGACAGGTTTTTCGCTATAACTGCGATTTCCTGCCGAACGTAGGCTCGGATTTGAAATCTGCTTGCGACATTCGATTCCTCTATTCATTTCACTTCGGATACACTTCTGTTTAACAACAGAGTACGATTCTGGCAGATAGAATGCTGGAAGATAGGTTTTTCGTTATAACTGCGATTTCCTGCCGAACGGAGGCTCGGATTTGAAATCTGCTTGCGACATTCGATTCCTCTAGTCATTTCACTTCGGATACACTTCTGTTCAACAACAGAGTACGATTGTGGCAGTTAGAATGCTGGAAGATATGTTTTTCGTTATAACTGCGATTTCCTGCCGAACGGAGGCTCGGATTTGAAATCCGCTTGCGACATTCGATTCCTTTAGTCATTTCACTTCGGATACACTTCTGTTTAACAACAGAGTACGATTGTCGCAGTTAGAATGCTCGAAGACAGGTTTTTCGCTATAACTGCGATTTCCTGCCGAACGGAGGCTCGGATTTGAAATCTGCTTGCGACATTCGATTCCTCTAGTCATTTCACTTCGGATACACTTCTGTTTAACAACAGAGTACGATTCTGGCAGTTAGAATGCTCGAAGACAGGTTTTTCGCTATAACTGCGATTTCCTGCCGAACGGAGGCTCGGATTTGAAATCCGCTTGCGACATTCGATTCCTTTAGTCATTTCACTTCGGATACACGTCTGTTTAACAACAGAGTACGATTATGGCAGTTAGAATGCTGGAAGACAGGTTTTTCGCTATAACTGCGATTTCCTGCCGAACGGAGGCTCGGATTTGAAATCTGCTTGCGACATTCGATTCCTCTAGTCATTTCACTTCGGATACACTTCTGTTTAACAACAGAGTACAATTCTGGCAGTTAGAATGCTGGAAGATAGGTTCTTCGCTATAACTGCGATTTCCTGGCGAACGGAGGCTCGGATTTGAAATCTGCTTGCGACATTCGATTCCTCTAGTCATTTCACTTCGGATACACTTCTGTTTAACAACAGAGTACGATTCTGGCAGTTAGAATGCTCGAAGACAGGTTTTTCGTTATAACAGCGATTTCCTGGCGGACGGAGGCTCGAAGTTGATATCTGCTTGCGGCATTCGATTCCTCTAGTCATTTCACTTCGGATACACTTCTGTTCAACAACAGAGTACGATTGTGGCAGTTAGAATGCTGGAAGACAGGTTTTTCGCTATAACTGCGATTTCCTGCCGAACGGAGGCTCGGATTTGAAATCTGCTTGCGACATTCGATTCCTCTAGTCATTTCACTTCGGATACACTTCTGTTTAACAACAGAGTACGATTCTGGCAGTTAGAATGCTCGAAGACAGGTTTTTCGTTATAACAGCGATTTCCTGGCGGACGGAGGCTCGGAGTTGATATCTGCTTGCGGCATTCGATTCCTCTAGTCATTTCACTTCGGATACACTTCTGTTCAACAACAGAGTACGATTGTGGCAGTTAGAATGCTGGAAGACAGGTTTTTCGCTATAACTGCGATTTCCTGCCGAACGGAGGCTCGGATTTGAAATCTGCTTGCGACATTCGATTCCTCTAGTCATTTCACTTCGGATACACTTCTGTTTAACAACAGAGTACGATTCTGGCAGTTAGAATGCTGGAAGATAGGTTCTTCGCTATAACTGCGATTTCCTGGCGAACGGAGGCTCGGATTTGAAATCTGCTTGCGACATTCGATTCCTCTAGTCATTTCACTTCGGATACACTTCTGTTTAACAACAGAGTACGATTGTGGCAGTTAGAATGCTGGAAGATATGTTTTTCGTTATAACAGCGATATTCTGCCGAACGGAGGCTCGGATTTGAAATCTGCTTGCGACATTCGATTCCTCTAGTCATTTCACTTCGGATACACTTCTGTTTAACAACAGAGTACGATTCTGGCAGTTAGAATGCTCGAAGACAGGTTTTTCGCTATAACTGCGATTTCCTGCCGAACGGAGGCTCGGATTTGAAATCTGCTTGCGACATTCGATTCCTCTAGTCATTTCACTTCGGATACACTTCTGTTCAACAACAGAGTACGATTGTGGCAGTTAGAATGCTGGAAGATATGTTTTTCGTTATAACTGCGATTTCCTGCCGAACGGAGGCTCGGATTTGAAATCCGCTTGCGACATTCGATTCCTTTAGTCATTTCACTTCGGATACACTTCTGTTTAACAACAGAGTACGATTGTGGCAGTTAGAATGCTGGAAGACAGGTTTTTCGCTATAACTGCGATTTCCTGCCGAACGGAGGCTCGGATTTGAAATCTGCTTGCGACATTCGATTCCTCTAGTCATTTCACTTCGGATACACTTCTGTTTAACAACAGAGTACGATTCTGGCAGTTAGAATGCTGGAAGATATGTTTTTCGTTATAACTGCGATTTCCTGCCGAACGGAGGCTCGGATTTGAAATCCGCTTGCGACATTCGATTCCTTTAGTCATTTCACTTCGGATACACTTCTGTTTAACAACAGAGTACGATTGTGGCAGTTAGAATGCTGGAAGACAGGTTTTTCGCTATAACTGCGATTTCCTGCCGAACGGAGGCTCGGATTTGAAATCTGCTTGCGACATTCGATTCCTCTAGTCATTTCACTTCGGATACACTTCTGTTTAACAACAGAGTACGATTCTGGCAGTTAGAATGCTGGAAGACAGGTTTTTCGCTATAACTGCGATTTCCTGCCGAACGGAGGCTCGGATTTGAAATCTGCTTGCGACATTCGATTCCTCTAGTCATTTCACTTCGGATACACTTCTGTTTAACAACAGAGTACGATTCTGGCAGTTAGAATGCTGGAAGACAGGTTTTTCGCTATAACTGCGATTTCCTGCCGAACGTAGGCTCGGATTTGAAATCTGCTTGCGACATTCGATTCCTCTATTCATTTCACTTCGGATACACTTCTGTTTAACAACAGAGTACGATTCTGGCAGATAGAATGCTGGAAGATAGGTTTTTCGTTATAACTGCGATTTCCTGCCGAACGGAGGCTCGGATTTGAAATCCGCTTGCGACATTCGATTCCTTTAGTCATTTCACTTCGGATACACTTCTGTTCAACAACAGAGTACGATTGTGGCAGTTAGAATGCTGGAAGACAGGTTTTTCGCTATAACTGCGATTTCCTGCCGAACGGAGGCTCGGATTTGAAATCCGCTTGCGACATTCGATTCCTTTAGTCATTTCACTTCGGATACACTTCTGTTTAACAACAGAGTACGATTGTGGCAGTTAGAATGCTGGAAGACAGGTTTTTCGCTATAACTGCGATTTCCTGCCGAACGGAGGCTCGGATTTGAAATCTGCTTGCGACATTCGATTCCTCTAGTCATTTCACTTCGGATACACTTCTGTTTAACAACAGAGTACGATTCTGGCAGTTAGAATGCTGGAAGATATGTTTTTCGTTATAACTGCGATTTCCTGCCGAACGGAGGCTCGGATTTGAAATCCGCTTGCGACATTCGATTCCTTTAGTCATTTCACTTCGGATACACTTCTGTTTAACAACAGAGTACGATTGTGGCAGTTAGAATGCTGGAAGACAGGTTTTTCGCTATAACTGCGATTTCCTGCCGAACGGAGGCTCGGATTTGAAATCTGCTTGCGACATTCGATTCCTCTAGTCATTTCACTTCGGATACACTTCTGTTTAACAACAGAGTACGATTCTGGCAGTTAGAATGCTGGAAGACAGGTTTTTCGCTATAACTGCGATTTCCTGCCGAACGGAGGCTCGGATTTGAAATCTGCTTGCGACATTCGATTCCTCTAGTCATTTCACTTCGGATACACTTCTGTTTAACAACAGAGTACGATTCTGGCAGTTAGAATGCTGGAAGACAGGTTTTTCGCTATAACTGCGATTTCCTGCCGAACGTAGGCTCGGATTTGAAATCTGCTTGCGACATTCGATTCCTCTATTCATTTCACTTCGGATACACTTCTGTTTAACAACAGAGTACGATTCTGGCAGATAGAATGCTGGAAGATAGGTTTTTCGTTATAACTGCGATTTCCTGCCGAACGGAGGCTCGGATTTGAAATCTGCTTGCGAAATTCGATTCCTATATTCATTTCACTTCGGATACACTTCTGTTTAACAACAGAGTACGATTGTGGCAGTTAGAATGCTGGAAGATATGTTTTTCGTTATAACAGCGATATTCTGCCGAACGGAGGCTCGGATTTGAAATCTGCTTGCGACATTCGATTCCTCTAGTCATTTCACTTCGGATACACTTCTGTTCAACAACAGAGTACGATTGTGGCAGTTAGAATGCTGGAAGATATGTTTTTCGTTATAACTGCGATTTCCTGCCGAACGGAGGCTCGGATTTGAAATCCGCTTGCGACATTCGATTCCTTTAGTCATTTCACTTCGGATACACTTCTGTTTAACAACAGAGTACGATTGTCGCAGTTAGAATGCTCGAAGACAGGTTTTTCGCTATAACTGCGATTTCCTGCCGAACGGAGGCTCGGATTTGAAATCTGCTTGCGACATTCGATTCCTCTAGTCATTTCACTTCGGATACACTTCTGTTTAACAACAGAGTACGATTCTGGCAGTTAGAATGCTCGAAGACAGGTTTTTCGCTATAACTGCGATTTCCTGCCGAACGGAGGCTCGGATTTGAAATCCGCTTGCGACATTCGATTCCTTTAGTCATTTCACTTCGGATACACGTCTGTTTAACAACAGAGTACGATTATGGCAGTTAGAATGCTGGAAGACAGGTTTTTCGCTATAACTGCGATTTCCTGCCGAACGGAGGCTCGGATTTGAAATCTGCTTGCGACATTCGATTCCTCTAGTCATTTCACTTCGGATACACTTCTGTTTAACAACAGAGTACAATTCTGGCAGTTAGAATGCTGGAAGATAGGTTCTTCGCTATAACTGCGATTTCCTGGCGAACGGAGGCTCGGATTTGAAATCTGCTTGCGACATTCGATTCCTCTAGTCATTTCACTTCGGATACACTTCTGTTTAACAACAGAGTACGATTCTGGCAGTTAGAATGCTCGAAGACAGGTTTTTCGTTATAACAGCGATTTCCTGGCGGACGGAGGCTCGAAGTTGATATCTGCTTGCGGCATTCGATTCCTCTAGTCATTTCACTTCGGATACACTTCTGTTCAACAACAGAGTACGATTGTGGCAGTTAGAATGCTGGAAGACAGGTTTTTCGCTATAACTGCGATTTCCTGCCGAACGGAGGCTCGGATTTGAAATCTGCTTGCGACATTCGATTCCTCTAGTCATTTCACTTCGGATACACTTCTGTTTAACAACAGAGTACGATTCTGGCAGTTAGAATGCTGGAAGATAGGTTCTTCGCTATAACTGCGATTTCCTGGCGAACGGAGGCTCGGATTTGAAATCTGCTTGCGACATTCGATTCCTCTAGTCATTTCACTTCGGATACACTTCTGTTTAACAACAGAGTACGATTCTGGAAGTTAGAATGCTCGAAGACAGGTTTTTCGTTATAACAGCGATTTCCTGGCGAACGGAGGCTCGGATTTGAAATCTGCTTGCGACATTCGATTCCTCTAGTCATTTCACTTCGGATACACTTCTGTTTAACAACAGAGTACGATTCTGGCAGTTAGAATGCTCGAAGACAGGTTTTTCGTTATAACAGCGATTTCCTGGCGGACGGAGGCTCGGATTTGAAATCTGCTTGCGACATTCGATTCCTCTAGTCATTTCACTTCGGATACACTTCTGTTTAACAACAGAGTACGATTCTGGCAGTTAGAATGCTGGAAGATAGGTTCTTCGCTATAACTGCGATTTCCTGCCGAACGGAGGCTCGGATTTGAAATCCGCTTGCGACATTCGATTCCTTTAGTCATTTCACTTCGGATACACGTCTGTTTAACAACAGAGTACGATTATGGCAGTTAGAATGCTGGAAGACAGGTTTTTCGCTATAACTGCGATTTCCTGCCGAACGGAGGCTCGGATTTGAAATCTGCTTGCGACATTCGATTCCTCTAGTCATTTCACTTCGGATACACTTCTGTTTAACAACAGAGTACAATTCTGGCAGTTAGAATGCTGGAAGATAGGTTCTTCGCTATAACTGCGATTTCCTGGCGAACGGAGGCTCGGATTTGAAATCTGCTTGCGACATTCGATTCCTCTAGTCATTTCACTTCGGATACACTTCTGTTTAACAACAGAGTACGATTCTGGCAGTTAGAATGCTCGAAGACAGGTTTTTCGTTATAACAGCGATTTCCTGGCGGACGGAGGCTCGAAGTTGATATCTGCTTGCGGCATTCGATTCCTCTAGTCATTTCACTTCGGATACACTTCTGTTCAACAACAGAGTACGATTGTGGCAGTTAGAATGCTGGAAGACAGGTTTTTCGCTATAACTGCGATTTCCTGCCGAACGGAGGCTCGGATTTGAAATCTGCTTGCGACATTCGATTCCTCTAGTCATTTCACTTCGGATACACTTCTGTTTAACAACAGAGTACGATTCTGGCAGTTAGAATGCTGGAAGATAGGTTCTTCGCTATAACTGCGATTTCCTGGCGAACGGAGGCTCGGATTTGAAATCTGCTTGCGACATTCGATTCCTCTAGTCATTTCACTTCGGATACACTTCTGTTTAACAACAGAGTACGATTCTGGAAGTTAGAATGCTCGAAGACAGGTTTTTCGTTATAACAGCGATTTCCTGGCGAACGGAGGCTCGGATTTGAAATCTGCTTGCGACATTCGATTCCTCTAGTCATTTCACTTCGGATACACTTCTGTTTAACAACAGAGTACGATTCTGGCAGTTAGAATGCTCGAAGACAGGTTTTTCGTTATAACAGCGATTTCCTGGCGGACGGAGGCTCGGATTTGAAATCTGCTTGCGACATTCGATTCCTCTAGTCATTTCACTTCGGATACACTTCTGTTTAACAACAGAGTACGATTCTGGCAGTTAGAATGCTGGAAGATAGGTTCTTCGCTATAACTGCGATTTCCTGGCGAACGGAGGCTCGGATTTGAAATCTGCTTGCGACATTCGATTCCTCTAGTCATTTCACTTCGGATACACTTCTGTTTAACAACAGAGTACGATTCTGGAAGTTAGAATGCTCGAAGACAGGTTTTTCGTTATAACAGCGATTTCCTGGCGAACGGAGGCTCGGATTTGAAATCTGCTTGCGACATTCGATTCCTCTAGTCATTTCACTTCGGATACACTTCTGTTTAACAACAGAGTACGATTCTGGCAGTTAGAATGCTCGAAGACAGGTTTTTCGTTATAACAGCGATTTCCTGGCGGACGGAGGCTCGAAGTTGATATCTGCTTGCGGCATTCGATTCCTCTAGTCATTTCACTTCGGATACACTTCTGTTCAACAACAGAGTACGATTGTGGCAGTTAGAATGCTGGAAGACAGGTTTTTCGCTATAACTGCGATTTCCTGCCGAACGGAGGCTCGGATTTGAAATCTGCTTGCGACATTCGATTCCTCTAGTCATTTCACTCCGGATAAACTTCTGTTTAACAACAGAGTACGATTCTGGCAGTTAGAATGCTGGAAGACAGGTTTTTCGCTATAACTGCGATTTCCTGCCGAACGGAGACTCGGATTTGAAATCCGCTTGCGACATTCGATTCCTTTAGTCATTTCACTTCGGATACACGTCTGTTTAACAACAGAGTACGATTATGGCAGTTAGAATGCTGGAAGACAGGTTTTTCGCTATAACTGCGATTTCCTGCCGAACGGAGGCTCGGATTTGAAATCTGCTTGCGACATTCGATTCCTCTAGTCATTTCACTTCGGATACACTTCTGTTTAACAACAGAGTACAATTCTGGCAGTTAGAATGCTGGAAGATAGGTTCTTCGCTATAACTGCGATTTCCTGGCGAACGGAGGCTCGGATTTGAAATCTGCTTGCGACATTCGATTCCTCTAGTCATTTCACTTCGGATACACTTCTGTTTAACAACAGAGTACGATTCTGGCAGTTAGAATGCTCGAAGACAGGTTTTTCGTTATAACAGCGATTTCCTGGCGGACGGAGGCTCGAAGTTGATATCTGCTTGCGGCATTCGATTCCTCTAGTCATTTCACTTCGGATACACTTCTGTTCAACAACAGAGTACGATTGTGGCAGTTAGAATGCTGGAAGACAGGTTTTTCGCTATAACTGCGATTTCCTGCCGAACGGAGGCTCGGATTTGAAATCTGCTTGCGACATTCGATTCCTCTAGTCATTTCACTTCGGATACACTTCTGTTTAACAACAGAGTACGATTCTGGCAGTTAGAATGCTGGAAGATAGGTTCTTCGCTATAACTGCGATTTCCTGGCGAACGGAGGCTCGGATTTGAAATCTGCTTGCGACATTCGATTCCTCTAGTCATTTCACTTCGGATACACTTCTGTTTAACAACAGAGTACGATTCTGGAAGTTAGAATGCTCGAAGACAGGTTTTTCGTTATAACAGCGATTTCCTGGCGAACGGAGGCTCGGATTTGAAATCTGCTTGCGACATTCGATTCCTCTAGTCATTTCACTTCGGATACACTTCTGTTTAACAACAGAGTACGATTCTGGCAGTTAGAATGCTCGAAGACAGGTTTTTCGTTATAACAGCGATTTCCTGGCGGACGGAGGCTCGGATTTGAAATCTGCTTGCGACATTCGATTCCTCTAGTCATTTCACTTCGGATACACTTCTGTTCAACAACAGAGTACGATTGTGGCAGTTAGAATGCTGGAAGACAGGTTTTTCGCTATAACTGCGATTTCCTGCCGAACGGAGGCTCGGATTTGAAATCTGCTTGCGACATTCGATTCCTCTAGTCATTTCACTCCGGATAAACTTCTGTTTAACAACAGAGTACGATTCTGGCAGTTAGAATGCTGGAAGACAGGTTTTTCGCTATAACTGCGATTTCCTGCCGAACGGAGACTCGGATTTGAAATCCGCTTGCGACATTCGATTCCTTTAGTCATTTCACTTCGGATACACTTCTGTTTAACAACAGAGTACGATTCTGGCAGTTAGAATGCTCGAAGACAGGTTTTTCGCTATAACTGCGATTTCCTGCCGAACGGAGGCTCGGATTTGAAATCTGCTTGCGACATTCGATTCCTCTAGTCATTTCACTTCGGATACACTTCTGTTCAACAACAGAGTACGATTGTGGCAGTTAGAATGCTGGAAGATATGTTTTTCGTTATAACTGCGATTTCCTGCCAAACGGAGGCTCGGATTTGAAATCCGCTTGCGACATTCGATTCCTTTAGTCATTTCACTTCGGATACACTTCTGTTTAACAACAGAGTACGATTGTGGCAGTTAGAATGCTGGAAGACAGGTTTTTCGCTATAACTGCGATTTCCTGCCGAACGGAGGCTCGGATTTGAAATCTGCTTGCGACATTCGATTCCTCTAGTCATTTCACTTCGGATACACTTCTGTTTAACAACAGAGTACGATTCTGGCAGTTAGAATGCTGGAAGATATGTTTTTCGTTATAACTGCGATTTCCTGCCGAACGGAGGCTCGGATTTGAAATCCGCTTGCGACATTCGATTCCTTTAGTCATTTCACTTCAGATACACTTCTGTTTAACAACAGAGTACGATTGTGGCAGTTAGAATGCTGGAAGATATGTTTTTCGTTATAACAGCGATATTCTGCCGAACGGAGGCTCGGATTTGAAATCTGCTTGCGACATTCGATTCCTCTAGTCATTTCACTTCGGATACACTTCTGTTCAACAACAGAGTACGATTGTGGCAGTTAGAATGCTGGAAGATATGTTTTTCGTTATAACTGCGATTTCCTGCCGAACGGAGGCTCGGATTTGAAATCCGCTTGCGACATTCGATTCCTTTAGTCATTTCACTTCGGATACACTTCTGTTTAACAACAGAGTACGATTGTCGCAGTTAGAATGCTCGAAGACAGGTTTTTCGCTATAACTGCGATTTCCTGCCGAACGGAGGCTCGGATTTGAAATCTGCTTGCGACATTCGATTCCTCTAGTCATTTCACTTCGGATACACTTCTGTTTAACAACAGAGTACGATTCTGACAGTTAGAATGCTCGAAGACAGGTTTTTCGCTATAACTGCGATTTCCTGCCGAACGGAGGCTCGGATTTGAAATCCGCTTGCGACATTCGATTCCTTTAGTCATTTCACTTCGGATACACGTCTGTTTAACAACAGAGTACGATTATGGCAGTTAGAATGCTGGAAGACAGGTTTTTCGCTATAACTGCGATTTCCTGCCGAACGGAGGCTCGGATTTGAAATCTGCTTGCGACATTCGATTCCTCTAGTCATTTCACTTCGGATACACTTCTGTTTAACAACAGAGTACGATTCTGGCAGTTAGAATGCTCGAAGACAGGTTTTTCGTTATAACAGCGATTTCCTGGCGGACGGAGGCTCGAAGTTGATATCTGCTTGCGGCATTCGATTCCTCTAGTCATTTCACTTCGGATACACTTCTGTTTAACAACAGAGTACGATTCTGGCAGTTAGAATGCTCGAAGACAGGTTTTTCGTTATAACAGCGATTTCCTGGCGGACGGAGGCTCGGATTTGAAATCTGCTTGCGACATTCGATTCCTCTAGTCATTTCACTTCGGATACACTTCTGTTTAACAACAGAGTACGATTCTGGCAGTTAGAATGCTGGAAGATAGGTTCTTCGCTATAACTGCGATTTCCTGGCGAACGGAGGCTCGGATTTGAAATCTGCTTGCGACATTCGATTCCTCTAGTCATTTCACTTCGGATACACTTCTGTTTAACAACAGAGTACGATTCTGGAAGTTAGAATGCTCGAAGACAGGTTTTTCGTTATAACAGCGATTTCCTGGCGAACGGAGGCTCGGATTTGAAATCTGCTTGCGACATTCGATTCCTCTAGTCATTTCACTTCGGATACACTTCTGTTTAACAACAGAGTACGATTCTGGCAGTTAGAATGCTCGAAGACAGGTTTTTCGTTATAACAGCGATTTCCTGGCGGACGGAGGCTCGAAGTTGATATCTGCTTGCGGCATTCGATTCCTCTAGTCATTTCACTTCGGATACACTTCTGTTCAACAACAGAGTACGATTGTGGCAGTTAGAATGCTGGAAGACAGGTTTTTCGCTATAACTGCGATTTCCTGCCGAACGGAGGCTCGGATTTGAAATCTGCTTGCGACATTCGATTCCTCTAGTCATTTCACTCCGGATAAACTTCTGTTTAACAACAGAGTACGATTCTGGCAGTTAGAATGCTGGAAGACAGGTTTTTCGCTATAACTGCGATTTCCTGCCGAACGGAGGCTCGGATTTGAAATCCGCTTGCGACATTCGATTCCTTTAGTCATTTCACTTCGGATACACTTCTGTTTAACAACAGAGTACGATTCTGGCAGTTAGAATGCTCGAAGACAGGTTTTTCGCTATAACTGCGATTTCCTGCCGAACGGAGGCTCGGATTTGAAATCTGCTTGCGACATTCGATTCCTCTAGTCATTTCACTTCGGATACACTTCTGTTCAACAACAGAGTACGATTGTGGCAGTTAGAATGCTGGAAGATATGTTTTTCGTTATAACTGCGATTTCCTGCCAAACGGAGGCTCGGATTTGAAATCCGCTTGCGACATTCGATTCCTTTAGTCATTTCACTTCGGATACACTTCTGTTTAACAACAGAGTACGATTGTGGCAGTTAGAATGCTGGAAGACAGGTTTTTCGCTATAACTGCGATTTCCTGCCGAACGGAGGCTCGGATTTGAAATCTGCTTGCGACATTCGATTCCTCTAGTCATTTCACTTCGGATACACTTCTGTTTAACAACAGAGTACGATTCTGGCAGTTAGAATGCTGGAAGATATGTTTTTCGTTATAACTGCGATTTCCTGCCGAACGGAGGCTCGGATTTGAAATCCGCTTGCGACATTCGATTCCTTTAGTCATTTCACTTCAGATACACTTCTGTTTAACAACAGAGTACGATTGTGGCAGTTAGAATGCTGGAAGATATGTTTTTCGTTATAACAGCGATATTCTGCCGAACGGAGGCTCGGATTTGAAATCTGCTTGCGACATTCGATTCCTCTAGTCATTTCACTTCGGATACACTTCTGTTCAACAACAGAGTACGATTGTGGCAGTTAGAATGCTGGAAGATATGTTTTTCGTTATAACTGCGATTTCCTGCCGAACGGAGGCTCGGATTTGAAATCCGCTTGCGACATTCGATTCCTTTAGTCATTTCACTTCGGATACACTTCTGTTTAACAACAGAGTACGATTGTCGCAGTTAGAATGCTCGAAGACAGGTTTTTCGCTATAACTGCGATTTCCTGCCGAACGGAGGCTCGGATTTGAAATCTGCTTGCGACATTCGATTCCTCTAGTCATTTCACTTCGGATACACTTCTGTTTAACAACAGAGTACGATTCTGGCAGTTAGAATGCTCGAAGACAGGTTTTTCGCTATAACTGCGATTTCCTGCCGAACGGAGGCTCGGATTTGAAATCCGCTTGCGACATTCGATTCCTTTAGTCATTTCACTTCGGATACACGTCTGTTTAACAACAGAGTACGATTATGGCAGTTAGAATGCTGGAAGACAGGTTTTTCGCTATAACTGCGATTTCCTGCCGAACGGAGGCTCGGATTTGAAATCTGCTTGCGACATTCGATTCCTCTAGTCATTTCACTTCGGATACACTTCTGTTTAACAACAGAGTACGATTCTGGCAGTTAGAATGCTCGAAGACAGGTTTTTCGTTATAACAGCGATTTCCTGGCGGACGGAGGCTCGAAGTTGATATCTGCTTGCGGCATTCGATTCCTCTAGTCATTTCACTTCGGATACACTTCTGTTCAACAACAGAGTACGATTGTGGCAGTTAGAATGCTGGAAGACAGGTTTTTCGCTATAACTGCGATTTCCTGCCGAACGGAGGCTCGGATTTGAAATCTGCTTGCGACATTCGATTCCTCTATTCATTTCACTTCGGATACACTTCTGTTTAACAACAGAGTACGATTCTGGCAGATAGAATGCTGGAAGATAGGTTTTTCGTTATAACTGCGATTTCCTGCCGAATGGAGGCTCGGATTTGAAATCTGCTTGCGACATTCGATTCCTATATTCATTTCACTTCGGATACACTTCTGTTTAACAACAGAGGACGATTGTGGCAGTTAGAATGCTGGAAGATATGTTTTTCGTTATAACAGCGATATTCTGCCGAACGGAGGCTCGGATTTGAAATCTGCTTGCGACATTCGATTCCTCTAGTCATTTCACTTCGGATACACTTCTGTTTAACAACAGAGTACGATTGTGGCAGTTAGAATGCTGGAAGACAGGTTTTTCGCTATAACTGCGATTTCCTGCCGAACGGAGGCTCGGATTTGAAATCTGCTTGCGGCATTCGATTCCTCTAGTCATTTCACTTCGGATACACTTCTGTTCAACAACAGAGTACGATTCTGGCAGTTAGAATGCTCGAAGACAGGTTTTTCGCTATAATTGCGATTTCCTGCCGAACGGAGGCTCGGATTTGAAATCAGCTTGCGACATTCGATTCCTTTAGTCATTTCACTTCGGATACACTTCTGTTCAACAACAGAGTACGATTGTGGCAGTTAGAATGCTGGAAGATATGTTTTTCGTTATAACTGCGATTTCCTGCCGAACGGAGGCTCGGATTTGAAATCCGCTTGCGACATTCGATTCCTTTAGTCATTTCACTTCAGATACACTTCTGTTTAACAACAGAGTACGATTCTGGCAGTTAGAATGCTGGAAGACAGTTTTTTCGCTATAACTGCGATTTCCTGCCGAACGGAGGCTCGGATTTGAAATCTGCTTGCGACATTCGATTCCCCTAGTCATTTCACTTCGGATACACTTCTGTTTAACAACAGAGTACGATTCTGGCAGTTAGAATGCTCGAAGATAGGTTTTTCGTTATAACAGCGATTTCCTGGCGAACGGAGGCTCGGATTTGAAATCTGCTTGCGGCATTCGATTCCTCTAGTCATTTCACTTCGGATACACTTCTGTTCAACAACAGAGTACGATTCTGGCAGTTAGAATGCTCGAAGACAGGTTTTTCGCTATAACTGCGATTTCCTGGCGAACGGAGGCTCGGATTTGAAATCTGCTTGCGACATTCGATTCCTCTAGTCATTTCACTTCGGATACACTTCTGTTTAACAACAGAGTACGATTCTGGCAGTTAGAATGCTCGAAGACAGGTTTTTCGTTATAACAGCGATTTCCTGGCGGACGGAGGCTCGGAGTTGATATCTGCTTGCGGCATTCGATTCCTCTAGTCATTTCACTTCGGATACACTTCTGTTCAACAACAGAGTACGATTGTGGCAGTTAGAATGCTGGAAGACAGGTTTTTCGCTATAACTGCGATTTCCTGCCGAACGGAGGCTCGGATTTGAAATCTGCTTGCGGCATTCGATTCCTCTAGTCATTTCACTTCGGATACACTTCTGTTCAACAACAGAGTACGATTCTGGCAGTTAGAATGCTCGAAGACAGGTTTTTCGCTATAATTGCGATTTCCTGCCGAACGGAGGCTCGGATTTGAAATCAGCTTGCGACATTCGATTCCTTTAGTCATTTCACTTCGGATACACTTCTGTTCAACAACAGAGTACGATTGTGGCAGTTAGAATGCTGGAAGATATGTTTTTCGTTATAACTGCGATTTCCTGCCGAACGGAGGCTCGGATTTGAAATCCGCTTGCGACATTCGATTCCTTTAGTCATTTCACTTCAGATACACTTCTGTTTAACAACAGAGTACGATTCTGGCAGTTAGAATGCTGGAAGACAGTTTTTTCGCTATAACTGCGATTTCCTGCCGAACGGAGGCTCGGATTTGAAATCTGCTTGCGACATTCGATTCCCCTAGTCATTTCACTTCGGATACACTTCTGTTTAACAACAGAGTACGATTCTGGCAGTTAGAATGCTCGAAGATAGGTTTTTCGTTATAACAGCGATTTCCTGGTGAACGGAGGCTCGGATTTGAAATCTGCTTGCGGCATTCGATTCCTCTAGTCATTTCACTTCGGATACACTTCTGTTCAACAACAGAGTACGATTCTGGCAGTTAGAATGCTCGAAGACAGGTTTTTCGCTATAACTGCGATTTCCTGGCGAACGGAGGCTCGGATTTGAAATCTGCTTGCGACATTCGATTCCTCTAGTCATTTCACTTCGGATACACTTCTGTTTAACAACAGAGTACGATTCTGGCAGTTAGAATGCTCGAAGACAGGTTTTTCGTTATAACAGCGATTTCCTGGCGGACGGAGGCTCGGAGTTGATATCTGCTTGCGGCATTCGATTCCTCTAGTCATTTCACTTCGGATACACTTCTGTTCAACAACAGAGTACGATTGTGGCAGTTAGAATGCTGGAAGACAGGTTTTTCGCTATAACTGCGATTTCCTGCCGAACGGAGGCTCGGATTTGAAATCTGCTTGCGGCATTCGATTCCTCTAGTCATTTCACTTCGGATACACTTCTGTTCAACAACAGAGTACGATTGTGGCAGTTAGAATGCTGGAAGATATGTTTTTCGTTATAACTGCGATTTCCTGCCGAACGGAGGCTCGGATTTGAAATCTGCTTGCGGCATTCGATTCCTTTAGGCATTTCACTTCGGATACACGTCTGTTTAACAACAGAGTACGATTATGGCAGTTAGAATGCTGGAAGACAGGTTTTTCGCTATAACTGCGATTTCCTGCCGAACGGAGGCTCGGATTTGAAATCTGCTTGCGACATTCGATTCCTCTAGTCATTTCACTTCGGATACACTTCTGTTTAACAACAGAGTACGATTCTGGCAGTTAGAATGCTCGAAGACAGGTTTTTCGTTATAACAGCGATTTCCTGGCGGACGGAGGCTCGAAGTTGATATCTGCTTGCGGCATTCGATTCCTCTAGTCATTTCACTTCGGATACACTTCTGTTCAACAACAGAGTACGATTGTGGCAGTTAGAATGCTGGAAGACAGGTTTTTCGCTATAACTGCGATTTCCTGCCGAACGGAGGCTCGGATTTGAAATCTGCTTGCGACATTCGATTCCTCTATTCATTTCACTTCGGATACACTTCTGTTTAACAACAGAGTACGATTCTGGCAGATAGAATGCTGGAAGATAGGTTTTTTGTTATAACTGCGATTTCCTGCCGAACGGAGGCTCGGATTTGAAATCTGCTTGCGACATTCGATTCCTATATTCATTTCACTTCGGATACACTTCTGTTTAACAACAGAGGACGATTGTGGCAGTTAGAATGCTGGAAGATATGTTTTTCGTTATAACAGCGATATTCTGCCGAACGGAGGCTCGGATTTGAAATCTGCTTGCGACATTCGATTCCTCTAGTCATTTCACTTCGGATACACTTCTGTTTAACAACAGAGTACGATTGTGGCAGTTAGAATGCTGGAAGACAGGTTTTTCGCTATAACTGCGATTTCCTGCCGAACGGAGGCTCGGATTTGAAATCTGCTTGCGGCATTCGATTCCTCTAGTCATTTCACTTCGGATACACTTCTGTTCAACAACAGAGTACGATTCTGGCAGTTAGAATGCTCGAAGACAGGTTTTTCGCTATAACTGCGATTTCCTGCCGAACGGAGGCTCGGATTTGAAATCCGCTTGCGACATTCGATTCCTTTAGTCATTTCACTTCAGATACACTTCTGTTTAACAACAGAGTACGATTCTGGCAGTTAGAATGCTGGAAGACAGTTTTTTCGCTATAACTGCGATTTCCTGCCGAACGGAGGCTCGGATTTGAAATCTGCTTGCGACATTCGATTCCTCTAGTCATTTCACTTCGGATACACTTCTGTTCAACAACAGAGTACGATTCTGGCAGTTAGAATGCTCGAAGACAGGTTTTTCGCTATAACTGCGATTTCCTGGCGAACGGAGGCTCGGATTTGAAATCTGCTTGCGACATTCGATTCCTCTAGTCATTTCACTTCGGATACACTTCTGTTTAACAACAGAGTACGATTCTGGCAGTTAGAATGCTCGAAGACAGGTTTTTCGTTATAACAGCGATTTCCTGGCGGACGGAGGCTCGGAGTTGATATCTGCTTGCGGCATTCGATTCCTCTAGTCATTTCACTTCGGATACACTTCTGTTCAACAACAGAGTACGATTGTGGCAGTTAGAATGCTGGAAGACAGGTTTTTCGCTATAACTGCGATTTCCTGCCGAACGGAGGCTCGGATTTGAAATCTGCTTGCGGCATTCGATTCCTCTAGTCATTTCACTTCGGATACACTTCTGTTCAACAACAGAGTACGATTCTGGCAGTTAGAATGCTCGAAGACAGGTTTTTCGCTATAATTGCGATTTCCTGCCGAACGGAGGCTCGGATTTGAAATCAGCTTGCGACATTCGATTCCTTTTGTCATTTCACTTCGGGTACACTTCTGTTCAACAACAGAGTACGATTGTGGCAGTTAGAATGCTGGAAGATATGTTTTTCGTTATAACTGCGATTTCCTGCCGAACGGAGGCTCGGATTTGAAATCTGCTTGCGACATTCGATTCCTCTAGTCATTTCACTTCGGATACACTTCTGTTTAACAACAGAGTACGATTCTGGCAGTTAGAATGCTCGAAGATAGGTTTTTCGTTATAACAGCGATTTCCTGGCGAACGGAGACTCGGATTTGAAATCTGCTTGCGGCATTCGATTCCTCTAGTCATTTCACTTCGGATACACTTCTGTTCAACAACAGAGTACGATTCTGGCAGTTAGAATGCTCGAAGACAGGTTTTTCGCTATAACTGCGATTTCCTGGCGAACGGAGGCTCGGATTTGAAATCTGCTTGCGACATTCGATTCCTCTAGTCATTTCACTTCGGATACACTTCTGTTTAACAACAGAGTACGATTCTGGCAGTTAGAACGCTCGAAGACAGGTTTTTCGTTATAACAGCGATTTCCTGGCGGACGGAGGCTCGGAGTTGATATCTGCTTGCGGCATTCGATTCCTCTAGTCATTTCACTTCGGATACACTTCTGTTCAACAACAGAGTACGATTGTGGCAGTTAGAATGCTGGAAGACAGGTTTTTCGCTATAACTGCGATTTCCTGCCGAACGGAGGCTCGGATTTGAAATCTGCTTGCGGCATTCGATTCCTCTAGTCATTTCACTTCGGATACACTTCTGTTCAACAACAGAGTACGATTCTGGCAGTTAGAATGCTCGAAGACAGGTTTTTCGCTATAATTGCGATTTCCTGCCGAACGGAGGCTCGGATTTGAAATCAGCTTGCGACATTCGATTCCTTTAGTCATTTCACTTCGGATACACTTCTGTTCAACAACAGAGTACGATTGTGGCAGTTAGAATGCTGGAAGATATGTTTTTCGTTATAACTGCGATTTCCTGCCGAACGGAGGCTCGGATTTGAAATCCGCTTGCGACATTCGATTCCTTTAGTCATTTCACTTCGGATACACTTCTGTTTAACAACAGAGTACGATTCTGGCAGTTAGAATGCTCGAAGACAGGTTTTTCGCTATAACTGCGATTTCCTGCCGAACGGAGGCTCGGATTTGAAATCTGCTTGCGACATTCGATTCCTCTAGTCATTTCACTTCGGATACACTTCTGTTTAACAACAGAGTACGATTGTGGCAGTTAGAATGCTGGAAGACAGGTTTTTCGCTATAACTGCGATTTCCTGCCGAACGGAGGCTCGGATTTGAAATCTGCTTGCGACATTCGATTCCTCTATTCATTTCACTTCGGATACACTTCTGTTTAACAACAGAGTACGATTCTGGCAGATAGAATGCTGGAAGATAGGTTTTTCGTTATAACTGCGATTTCCTGCCGAACGGAGGCTCGGATTTGAAATCTGCTTGCGACATTCGATTCCTATATTCATTTCACTTCGGATACACTTCTGTTTAACAACAGAGTACGATTGTGGCAGTTAGAATGCTGGAAGATATGTTTTTCGTTATAACAGCGATATTCTGCCGAACGGAGGCTCGGATTTGAAATCTGCTTGCGACATTCGATTCCTCTAGTCATTTCACTTCGGATACACTTCTGTTCAACAACAGAGTACGATTGTGGCAGTTAGAATGCTGGAAGATATGTTTTTCGTTATAACTGCGATTTCCTGCCGAACGGAGGCTCGGATTTGAAATCCGCTTGCGACATTCGATTCCTTTAGTCATTTCACTTCGGATACACTTCTGTTTAACAACAGAGTACGATTGTCGCAGTTAGAATGCTCGAAGACAGGTTTTTCGCTATAACTGCGATTTCCTGCCGAACGGAGGCTCGGATTTGAAATCTGCTTGCGACATTCGATTCCTCTAGTCATTTCACTTCGGATACACTTTTGTTTAACAACAGAGTACGATTCTGGCAGTTAGAATGCTCGAAGACAGGTTTTTCGCTATAACTGCGATTTCCTGCCGAACGGAAGCTCGGATTTGAAATCCGCTTGCGACATTCGATTCCTTTAGTCATTTCACTTCGGATACACGTCTGTTTAACAACAGAGTACGATTATGGCAGTTAGAATGCTGGAAGACAGGTTTTTCGCTATAACTGCGATTTCCTGGCGAACGGAGGCTCGGATTTGAAATCTGCTTGCGACATTCGATTCCTCTAGTCATTTCACTTCGGATACACTTCTGTTTAACAACAGAGTACGATTCTGGCAGTTAGAATGCTCGAAGACAGGTTTTTCGTTATAACAGCGATTTCCTGGCGGACGGAGGCTCGGAGTTGATATCTGCTTGCGGCATTCGATTCCTCTAGTCATTTCACTTCGGATACACTTCTGTTCAACAACAGAGTACGATTGTGGCAGTTAGAATGCTGGAAGACAGGTTTTTCGCTATAACTGCGATTTCCTGCCGAACGGAGGCTCGGATTTGAAATCTGCTTGCGGCATTCGATTCCTCTAGTCATTTCACTTCGGATACACTTCTGTTCAACAACAGAGTACGATTCTGGCAGTTAGAATGCTCGAAGACAGGTTTTTCGCTATAATTGCGATTTCCTGCCGAACGGAGGCTCGGATTTGAAATCAGCTTGCGACATTCGATTCCTTTAGTCATTTCACTTCGGATACACTTCTGTTCAACAACAGAGTACGATTGTGGCAGTTAGAATGCTGGAAGATATGTTTTTCGTTATAACTGCGATTTCCTGCCGAACGGAGGCTCGGATTTGAAATCTGCTTGCGGCATTCGATTCCTTTAGGCATTTCACTTCGGATACACGTCTGTTTAACAACAGAGTACGATTATGGCAGTTAGAATGCTGGAAGACAGGTTTTTCGCTATAACTGCGATTTCCTGCCGAACGGAGGCTCGGATTTGAAATCTGCTTGCGACATTCGATTCCTCTAGTCATTTCACTTCGGATACACTTCTGTTTAACAACAGAGTACGATTCTGGCAGTTAGAATGCTCGAAGACAGGTTTTTCGTTATAACAGCGATTTCCTGGCGGACGGAGGCTCGAAGTTGATATCTGCTTGCGGCATTCGTTTCCTCTAGTCATTTCACTTCGGATACACTTCTGTTCAACAACAGAGTACGATTGTGGCAGTTAGAATGCTGGAAGACAGGTTTTTCGCTATAACTGCGATTTCCTGCCGAACGGAGGCTCGGATTTGAAATCTGCTTGCGACATTCGATTCCTCTATTCATTTCACTTCGGATACACTTCTGTTTAACAACAGAGTACGATTCTGGCAGATAGAATGCTGGAAGATAGGTTTTTCGTTATAACTGCGATTTCCTGCCGAACGGAGGCTCGGATTTGAAATCTGCTTGCGACATTCGATTCCTATATTCATTTCACTTCGGATACACTTCTGTTTAACAACAGAGGACGATTGTGGCAGTTAGAATGCTGGAAGATATGTTTTTCGTTATAACAGCGATATTCTGCCGAACGGAGGCTCGGATTTGAAATCTGCTTGCGACATTCGATTCCTCTAGTCATTTCACTTCGGATACACTTCTGTTTAACAACAGAGTACGATTGTGGCAGTTAGAATGCTGGAAGACAGGTTTTTCGCTATAACTGCGATTTCCTGCCGAACGGAGGCTCGGATTTGAAATCTGCTTGCGGCATTCGATTCCTCTAGTCATTTCACTTCGGATACACTTCTGTTCAACAACAGAGTACGATTCTGGCAGTTAGAATGCTCGAAGACAGGTTTTTCGCTATAACTGCGATTTCCTGCCGAACGGAGGCTCGGATTTGAAATCCGCTTGCGACATTCGATTCCTTTAGTCATTTCACTTCAGATACACTTCTGTTTAACAACAGAGTACGATTCTGGCAGTTAGAATGCTGGAAGACAGTTTTTTCGCTATAACTGCGATTTCCTGCCGAACGGAGGCTCGGATTTGAAATCTGCTTGCGACATTCGATTCCTCTAGTCATTTCACTTCGGATACACTTCTGTTCAACAACAGAGTACGATTCTGGCAGTTAGAATGCTCGAAGACAGGTTTTTCGCTATAACTGCGATTTCCTGGCGAACGGAGGCTCGGATTTGAAATCTGCTTGCGACATTCGATTCCTCTAGTCATTTCACTTCGGATACACTTCTGTTTAACAACAGAGTACGATTCTGGCAGTTAGAATGCTCGAAGACAGGTTTTTCGTTATAACAGCGATTTCCTGGCGGACGGAGGCTCGGAGTTGATATCTGCTTGCGGCATTCGATTCCTCTAGTCATTTCACTTCGGATACACTTCTGTTCAACAACAGAGTACGATTGTGGCAGTTAGAATGCTGGAAGACAGGTTTTTCGCTATAACTGCGATTTCCTGCCGAACGGAGGCTCGGATTTGAAATCAGCTTGCGACATTCGATTCCTTTAGTCATTTCACTTCGGATACACTTCTGTTTAACAACAGAGTACGATTCTGGCAGTTAGAATGCTCGAAGATAGGTTTTTCGTTATAACAGCGATTTCCTGGCGAACGGAGACTCGGATTTGAAATCTGCTTGCGGCATTCGATTCCTCTAGTCATTTCACTTCGGATACACTTCTGTTCAACAACAGAGTACGATTCTGGCAGTTAGAATGCTCGAAGACAGGTTTTTCGCTATAACTGCGATTTCCTGGCGAACGGAGGCTCGGATTTGAAATCTGCTTGCGACATTCGATTCCTCTAGTCATTTCACTTCGGATACACTTCTGTTTAACAACAGAGTACGATTCTGGCAGTTAGAACGCTCGAAGACAGGTTTTTCGTTATAACAGCGATTTCCTGGCGGACGGAGGCTCGGAGTTGATATCTGCTTGCGGCATTCGATTCCTCTAGTCATTTCACTTCGGATACACTTCTGTTCAACAACAGAGTACGATTGTGGCAGTTAGAATGCTGGAAGACAGGTTTTTCGCTATAACTGCGATTTCCTGCCGAACGGAGGCTCGGATTTGAAATCTGCTTGCGGCATTCGATTCCTCTAGTCATTTCACTTCGGATACACTTCTGTTCAACAACAGAGTACGATTCTGGCAGTTAGAATGCTCGAAGACAGGTTTTTCGCTATAATTGCGATTTCCTGCCGAACGGAGGCTCGGATTTGAAATCAGCTTGCGACATTCGATTCCTTTAGTCATTTCACTTCGGATACACTTCTGTTCAACAACAGAGTACGATTGTGGCAGTTAGAATGCTGGAAGATATGTTTTTCGTTATAACTGCGATTTCCTGCCGAACGGAGGCTCGGATTTGAAATCCGCTTGCGACATTCGATTCCTTTAGTCATTTCACTTCGGATACACTTCTGTTTAACAACAGAGTACGATTCTGGCAGTTAGAATGCTCGAAGACAGGTTTTTCGCTATAACTGCGATTTCCTGCCGAACGGAGGCTCGGATTTGAAATCTGCTTGCGACATTCGATTCCTCTAGTCATTTCACTTCGGATACACTTCTGTTTAACAACAGAGTACGATTGTGGCAGTTAGAATGCTGGAAGACAGGTTTTTCGCTATAACTGCGATTTCCTGCCGAACGGAGGCTCGGATTTGAAATCTGCTTGCGACATTCGATTCCTCTATTCATTTCACTTCGGATACACTTCTGTTTAACAACAGAGTACGATTCTGGCAGATAGAATGCTGGAAGATAGGTTTTTCGTTATAACTGCGATTTCCTGCCGAACGGAGGCTCGGATTTGAAATCTGCTTGCGACATTCGATTCCTATATTCATTTCACTTCGGATACACTTCTGTTTAACAACAGAGTACGATTGTGGCAGTTAGAATGCTGGAAGATATGTTTTTCGTTATAACAGCGATATTCTGCCGAACGGAGGCTCGGATTTGAAATCTGCTTGCGACATTCGATTCCTCTAGTCATTTCACTTCGGATACACTTCTGTTCAACAACAGAGTACGATTGTGGCAGTTAGAATGCTGGAAGATATGTTTTTCGTTATAACTGCGATTTCCTGCCGAACGGAGGCTCGGATTTGAAATCCGCTTGCGACATTCGATTCCTTTAGTCATTTCACTTCGGATACACTTCTGTTTAACAACAGAGTACGATTGTCGCAGTTAGAATGCTCGAAGACAGGTTTTTCGCTATAACTGCGATTTCCTGCCGAACGGAGGCTCGGATTTGAAATCTGCTTGCGACATTCGATTCCTCTAGTCATTTCACTTCGGATACACTTTTGTTTAACAACAGAGTACGATTCTGGCAGTTAGAATGCTCGAAGACAGGTTTTTCGCTATAACTGCGATTTCCTGCCGAACGGAAGCTCGGATTTGAAATCCGCTTGCGACATTCGATTCCTTTAGTCATTTCACTTCGGATACACGTCTGTTTAACAACAGAGTACGATTATGGCAGTTAGAATGCTTGAAGACAGGTTTTTCGCTATAACTGCGATTTCCTGGCGAACGGAGGCTCGGATTTGAAATCTGCTTGCGACATTCGATTCCTCTAGTCATTTCACTTCGGATACACTTCTGTTTAACAACAGAGTACGATTCTGGCAGTTAGAATGCTCGAAGACAGGTTTTTCGTTATAACAGCGATTTCCTGGCGGACGGAGGCTCGGAGTTGATATCTGCTTGCGGCATTCGATTCCTCTAGTCATTTCACTTCGGATACACTTCTGTTCAACAACAGAGTACGATTGTGGCAGTTAGAATGCTGGAAGACAGGTTTTTCGCTATAACTGCGATTTCCTGCCGAACGGAGGCTCGGATTTGAAATCTGCTTGCGACATTCGATTCCTCTATTCATTTCACTTCGGATACACTTCTGTTTAACAACAGAGTACGATTCTGGCAGATAGAATGCTGGAAGATAGGTTTTTCGTTATAACTGCGATTTCCTGCCGAACGGAGGCTCGGATTTGAAATCTGCTTGCGACATTCGATTCCTATATTCATTTCACTTCGGATACACTTCTGTTTAACAACAGAGGACGATTGTGGCAGTTAGAATGCTGGAAGATATGTTTTTCGTTATAACAGCGATATTCTGCCGAACGGAGGCTCGGATTTGAAATCTGCTTGCGACATTCGATTCCTCTAGTCATTTCACTTCGGATACACTTCTGTTTAACAACAGAGTACGATTGTGGCAGTTAGAATGCTGGAAGACAGGTTTTTCGCTATAACTGCGATTTCCTGCCGAACGGAGGCTCGGATTTGAAATCTGCTTGCGGCATTCGATTCCTCTAGTCATTTCACTTCGGATACACTTCTGTTCAACAACAGAGTACGATTGTGGCAGTTAGAATGCTGGAAGACAGGTTTTTCGCTATAACTGCGATTTCCTGCCGAACGGAGGCTCGGATTTGAAATCTGCTTGCGACATTCGATTCCTCTAGTCATTTCACTTCGGATACACTTCTGTTTAACAACAGAGTACGATTCTGGCAGTTAGAATGCTCGAAGACAGGTTTTTCGTTATAACAGCGATTTCCTGGCGGACGGAGGCTCGGAGTTGATATCTGCTTGCGGCATTCGATTCCTCTAGTCATTTCACTTCGGATACACTTCTGTTCAACAACAGAGTACGATTCTGGCAGTTAGAATGCTCGAAGACAGGTTTTTCGCTATAATTGCGATTTCCTGCCGAACGGAGGCTCGGATTTGAAATCAGCTTGCGACATTCGATTCCTTTAGTCATTTCACTTCGGATACACTTCTGTTCAACAACAGAGTACGATTGTGGCAGTTAGAATGCTGGAAGATATGTTTTTCGTTATAACTGCGATTTCCTGCCGAACGGAGGCTCGGATTTGAAATCCGCTTGCGACATTCGATTCCTTTAGTCATTTCACTTCGGATACACTTCTGTTCAACAACAGAGTACGATTCTGGCAGTTAGAATGCTCGAAGACAGGTTTTTCGCTATAACTGCGATTTCCTGGCGAACGGAGGCTCGGATTTGAAATCTGCTTGCGACATTCGATTCCTCTAGTCATTTCACTTCGGATACACTTCTGTTTAACAACAGAGTACGATTCTGGCAGTTAGAATGCTCGAAGACAGGTTTTTTGTTATAACAGCGATTTCCTGGCGGACGGAGGCTCGGAGTTGATATCTGCTTGCGGCATTCGATTCCTCTAGTCATTTCACTTCGGATACACTTCTGTTCAACAACAGAGTACGATTGTGGCAGTTAGAATGCTGGAAGACAGGTTTTTCGCTATAACTGCGATTTCCTGCCGAACGGAGGCTCGGATTTGAAATCTGCTTGCGACATTCGATTCCTCTAGTCATTTCACTTCGGATACACTTCTGTTCAACAACAGAGTACGATTGTGGCAGTTAGAATGCTGGAAGATATGTTTTTCGTTACCGTGGCCCTTCGTGGGGGCAGGGTAAGAGTCCTGGCTCGTCCAGGACTCCCCCGGCCCTTGTGAGGGGGGTGGGGTTGCCGAACCCCGACACGGCGCGTCCCCGGGTGGCGGATAGGGGGATGCCCTACGGACATAGTCCGGTGGGTAGTGGTCCTGGAAACAGGCCGCCGCGGACCAAAATCGGCACACACACTTACACTTACTCACACTGACATACCTACACACGCACACTTCACACCGTCCGGGGGCGTATACCCCCGGGGATTTCTCCCGCCTTAAGGGGGATAGGGGAAGAAACCCCGATATCAAATCAAATATGGACGGAGTTAATAAAGAAGTTTTGGTTACGGTGCAAAGGTGCGATTCCTTAGTACCGGCGCGCAAAGGTGGGCAAGCAGGCCAATGCGCGTCGTCATCCGACGACTGCAGGGGTGCGTTGGTGGGCCACTCGGCCAACGCATCCGCTAAAGCCACGAGAGAGCTAGAGGAGGGTGCTTCCTGCGAAGGCTTGGTCCTGTCGACGATAGGGCCAAGCGTCGATGGAGTACAGGAGGGTCCTGCCGCGGCGGGGGAGGGTTTCGCTAAGCCCGGTCCGCCCCGCGCTAGGACAAAGAAAAGGGCCAGGCCGTTCGAGTCGGATACAGACTCGGACTCGTCCACCCTTTCGGGCGGCTCGGTGTCGTCGGTGGCCTCGTCGGTCTCCAAAAGATCAGCGAGGTCCGCGAAGGCGCAGCGAGCTGCCCAACTGTCCGGGGGGAGTAGCGGGAAGAAGGAGAGCGTTCCGGTGAGGAGAGCTCCCAAGTCTCCGGCCGGGGGGGCGGTTGCATCTCCAGCAGATGCTGAAGATGCGAGTGCGAGTGAGGTCATCCACAAGGAGGCCAAGCTCGCACGCGAAATGAGGGTCAGCTCTTCGGCCGACGTTGGTGCCCAGATTCTGGAGGCAATGGACGAGGTGCGTCACCTGGTGGCCACATCGGGCAACCTCAAGGGCACGTACCAACGGCGGCTGAAGGCTGCAGCCCATACAGGAACAGTGGGGGCAACGGAGCTGGTAGCTAGGGCCAGCTCCGACGGTGAGGGTGCCTTTATGAAGGCAGAGAACAGGCGCCTGAGGGCCAGGATCGCCGACCTCGAGGGGGAGATACTCTCCCTCTCCAGGAAGGTGGACATCCTGAGCCGGCAGGGGGCGGGGCCCTCTGGCGCAAGTACGAGCAATCGCGAGCCCGCAGTCCGGAGCCCGGACTGGGAGGCGACTCTTCTCGCGAGGGTTGTATTCCTCGTGGAGGAGAAGTTGTCTACCCTAGGCATAAGTACACCGGGCAAGGTAGGCGGACAGAGGTTTGGGAGAACCGTGCCGCCGCAAGGCCCTGCGCCCGTGCTCCCTGTCTCTTCTGAGAAGAAGGGACAGAGGAAGGGCGGGAGCAGGGAGGGGAATAAGCCCTCGCCTGTCCATTCTTCCAGATTGGTCGCCAAACCCACACCTGCCACGCCCCTGAGCGAGGCGTGGACTAAGGTAGTGGGTAGGAAGACGAGGAGGAAGGAGACAGCACCGGAGAAGGTGCAGGCGGCCCCCGGCAAGAAGCCGAAAGCCCATCCGGCTCGAGCTGTCCAGGCTCAGGCGGAGAGGGGCAGACCATCGACGGCCAAGAAGCCTGTGGCGAATGCCAATCAGGCGAAAGGCGGCGCTGCTCCGTTGCCCCGCTCGCCCAGAGCAGCGGCGGTGACACTGACAGTGCCGCAGGGTGGAAAACTCACTTATGCCGAGGTCATGGCTAAGGCGAGAAGCCAAATCTCGCTGGCCGATCTCGGCATAAGCGAGATAAGACCCAAGAGGGCCGTCACTGGCGGTCTTATTTTGGAGATCCCCGGGGAGGGTTCCCGTTCCAAGGCCCAGGCGCTTTCGCAGCGCCTGACGGAGGTGTTGGCCGGGGACGAGGTAAGAGTCGCCCAGCCTTCGAAGCGTGCAGAGTTGCGCGTGAGGGGGCTGGACGACTCAGTCACCTCCGAGGAGGTAGCTGCTGCGGTCGCAGCGGCCGGCCAGTGCTCACCGGGGGAAGTTAAGACGGGCCAGATCCGTCGGTCCCCCGGTGGGCTGGGTGTTGCATGGGTGCAGTGCCCACTGTCGGCCGCCAAGAAGGTTGTGGCGGCTACCAAGGTCCGGGTGGGTTGGTCCACCGCACGGGTGGAGGCCCTCGCGCAGCGCCCGCTCCAGTGCTTCAAGTGCCTGGAGTGGGGTCACGTGAGGGCGACGTGCTCCGGAGCGGTCGATCACTCCGGGGTGTGTTACCGCTGCGGTGGTGCGGACCATATGGCCGCCGGTTGCAAGTTCCCCCCGAACTGCGTGCTTTGCGCAGCAAGGGGGCAGCCAGCGGTCCATAGACTGGGCGGAAAGTCTTGCGGGGCAACGAAGGGGGTCCGCAAGGGGAAAAAGCCCGGGAGGGTGGCGAAGGGGACGCCGTCGGTCACGGCGAACCCCGCTGGCAAGGTGGTGGGTGTGACCCCATCGCCGACCCAGTCACCAGCCTCGGTGCCCGTGGGAAGACACACGGAACCGGCTGCCCCCTGCCCCTCGACATCGTGGGATATGGTGACCCAGGAAGGGGCACCAAGTATGGAATCGGTGGAGGCCCTCCCACCTCTCCCTTCTGGGGAGGGGAAAGGGACGGGCGAAGAGCCCCAGAAGGGCCTGCATGAGGAAGATCGCCTGGAGGAGGCCATGGACATTACCCAGTAATGGCCAAGATCCTCCAGGCGAACTTGAATCGTTGTCGGGCGGCTCAGGATCTCCTCGTGCAGACCACGTTGGAGAGGGGAGTTGCCCTGACGGTCGTCGCAGAGCCATACGGCGTTCCAACTCATCCTTTCTGGATGGGGGACGAGCGCCAGGACGTGGCGATCGTCAGGGGCGGAAACGCGCCGCCCGGATCCCCGCTCCTCTCGTTATTAGAGAGGGGCGATGGATACGTGGCGGCGCTATGGGGAAACACGGCGGTGGTGGGGTGCTATATTACCCCAAGCTGTCCCCTCGCGGAGTACGAGCAGTACCTGGACGGGCTGGGCCGCTGCATTCAGCGGTGTCAGCCTCGTCCGGTGCTGGTCCTCGGGGACTTCAACTCGAAGTCTAGGAGTTGGGGCTCCCCGAGGACGGACGCGAGGGGACGGGCCTTGGAGGCCTGGGCGGCGGGCCTCGACCTTTGGCTGGGAAACCGAGGGTCGGCCCACACCTGCGTGCGGCGTGAGGGCGGCTCCGTTGTGGATCTCACGTGGGGTTCGCACTCCGTCGTGCGCAGATTACGCTCCTGGTGTGTGGAGGGCGAAGTGGAGACGCTGTCGGATCACCGATACGTCTTCATGGAGCTCTCCGGTACGGGAGTACGTGTGGGCAGACGGCCCCGCCGCCGGGGTCGCGAAGCCTCACCACCGCCACGTAAGTGGAGGCTGAGGAGCCTCGATGAGGACGCCCTGACCGCAGCCGCCCTGGCCATTGATTGGGCGGATGGGCCGGCCGGTCGCCTGGACGTGGAGGGGGCCGCGGACTGGCTACGGGGAGCCATGACGCAAGTTTGCGACGTGGCAATGCCCCGGGCCACCGGTGGACCTCCTCCGCGGCGCCGCGTGTACTGGTGGTCTGCCCAGATCGGCGACCTTAGGGAAGCCTGCGTTCGGGCTAGACGCCGGTATACGCGGGCGCGCCGTATCTGCCGGCCGGACATGGCCAGGGTGGACGCGCTGTATGCTGCGTACCGGGAGTCCCAGCGGCAGCTGCAGCGTGCCGTCAGGGCGGCCAAGGCCGGGTCCTGCGAGGAGCTCCAGGGGATGGTGGACGGTGATCCGTGGGGGCGCGCCTACAAGGCGGTGTTTGGCAAGCTCCGCCCGTGGGCCCCTCCGATCACCGAAACCCTGAGTCCGGAGTTCCTGGACCAGGTGGTGGGGACCCTCTTCCCAGCTGGGGAAGGGATCACCCCCTCCGCCACCGCTACGGGAATTCCGGGCGTCTCCAGGGAACCAGGCCATCCTCCATGGTCTGAGGAACTGGAGGTGACCCCTGGAGAGCTCCGGTATGCAGCCAGAGGTCTGCGAGCCGGTAAGGCACCGGGGCCGGACGGCATCCCGGGTAGGGCTTGGGCCTTGGCGATGGGGGCGCTAGGTTCGAGGCTCCTCAGCCTCTTTGACCGGTGTCTGAAGGTGGGGATCTTCCCCTCCTCGTGGAAGAGGGCCCGCTTGGTCCTCCTCCAAAAGGGCGGCAAACCAGCAGATTCTCCCTCGGCCTTTCGGCCGATATGTCTGCTGGACGAGGTGGACAAGGTGTTCGAGCGTGTCATCGCTCGCCGCCTCGTCCAGCACCTGTCCGGTGAGGGTCCCGACCTGGACGACCGCCAGTACGGCTTCCGCGCGGGAAGATCAACCGTGGACGCGGTGAATCGCGTGCATTCCTTCGCGGAGGCGGCGGTCTCCAGGGGAGGTGTGGCGTTGGCGGTGTCGCTTGACATCGTCAACGCCTTTAACTCCCTGCCCTGGGAGAGGATTATGGGGGCGCTCGAGCACCATCGAGTGCCTCCGTACCTCAGGAGGGTAGTCGGGGCCTACCTGTCCGACAGGTACATCGAATTTGTTGGGCAGGACGGAAGGTCGAGGGAGAAGAAAGTGGACCGCGGAGTCCCGCAGGGGTCGGTACTTGGGCCGCTCCTGTGGGACATTGCCTACGACGCGGTCCTGCGGGTGTCGCTCCCCGTCGGTGTGGAGGTCGTCTGCTACGCAGACGATACGCTCATCATCACCGGCGGGAGCGACTGGAGGAGGACCAAGCGAATCGCCGAGTTGGCGGTGGCGCGAGTGTCCGCATCTATTGAGGAGCTCGGCCTGAGGGTGGCCCCCCACAAAACGCAGGCCATTTGGTTCTGTGCTCGTGGGGGGGCAGCTCCACCTCCTCGGGTCGGGCTTTCTGTGGGTGACGCCGTGGTCGAGGTGAGGTCCGAGATGAAATATCTCGGCCTTATCCTCGACAGCCACTGGCGCTTCGAGGTCCACTTCGACCAAGTGGCTCCCCGCGTTGAGGCTGCCGCCGGCGCTCTTTGCCGGTTGCTCCCCAACGTAAGGGGGCCAGGAGGAAGGGCTCGCCGGCTGTATGTCGGAGTGGTGCGGTCCATACTGATGTATGGAGCCCCGGTATGGGTGACCAGTATGGTGGCCAGCGCGCGGTGCCGTCGCCTTGTCCAGCGGCTGCACCGCCGCATGGCCATCCGTGTCGCCCGGGGCTACCGCACCATCTCCGGTGCAGCGGCGAGCGCCGTGGTGGGTATTCCCCCCTGGGTAATGGAGGCTCAGTTCCTGGTCGAGGTGTATCTCGGCCAGGCGGACCTCCGGCGAAGGGGCGAACCCGTCACGGCGGAAGTGGTCGCGGGCCTGAAGCGCCAGGCCCGACAGACTCTGCTGGACAGGTGGAGCACGTGGCTATCCGAGCCGCGCCACACCGACAGCAGGGCTGTTGGGGCTATCCTCCCCTCCTTGACTGAGTGGGCGGATAGCGGTAAGAGGTACGACGTCACCTACAGGACGTGCCAGGTGCTCACCGGACATGGGTGTTTCGGTGAGTATCTGGCGCGTATAGGCAAGGAGGAGGACACTCGCTGCCACCATTGTGGTGCCGATCGGGACGACGCTCAGCACACCCTCGAGGAGTGTCCCTCATGGGCGGCGGAGCGTGCCGTCCTGGTCGGCCAAATAGGGCCGGATCTCTCGCCGTCGGCCGTCGTCAAAGCGATGGTCGGCGGCGAGGAGAATTGGACGGCGGTGGCCTCCTTCTGCGAGACTGTTCTCTCGCAGAAGGAGGCCGCCGAGCGTGACCGGGACCGTCGTGGCGCTCCCGGTCGACTGCGGAGGGTTAGGGCGAGGGGCGGCCGACTCCGGAGGGGGGCGTACAGGCTCTAGCCGGGGCGACCGTCCCAAGCCCTCGCGGACCCAGGCAAGGTGGGTCCGTTTCTGCCCTTGTGCGCGGCGGGGAGCCACATCCCCGTCGCGCATGCAGATACCACCGGCCCTTGAGGGGTTCCCGTTGAGGAGCGGGGGCCCCTACAAGAACAAGGGTCAGGTGCGGGGTGACCAGGCGTGTGGCCCGCCTAGTCGCCAAAGTGCAAGGTACCGGGGGGCCCAATTCAAGGGCCCCCCCGGGAGGTAGCGCGTTGCGCCGAGGGGCCGAGCAGCGCGGGCTCTGGATGTTGTTCGTCCAGAGTTCCCAGAGCCCGCTCTGGATGGCCCCAGAGGCCGGCCACCATGGGGGTTTTAGTCGGTAAGAGTCCGACATATCCCCGCCCCTTCCTTAGGGGGCGGGGAATCCATGAGGATTTCCCCCATGTAAAAAAAAAAAAAAAAAAGATATGTTTTTCGTTATAACTGCGATTTCCTGCCGAACGGAGGCTCGGATTTGAAATCCGCTTGCGACATTCGATTCCTTTAGTCATTTCACTTCGGATACACTTCTGTTTAACAACAGAGTACGATTCTGGCAGTTAGAATGCTCGAAGACAGGTTTTTCGCTATAACTGCGATTTCCTGCCGAACGGAGGCTCGGATTTGAAATCTGCTTGCGACATTCGATTCCTCTAGTCATTTCACTTCGGATACACTTCTGTTCAACAACAGAGTACGATTGTGGCAGTTAGAATGCTGGAAGATATGTTTTTCGTTATAACTGCGATTTCCTGCCGAACGGAGGCTTTGATTTGAAATCTGCTTGCGACATTCGATTCCTCTAGTCATTTCACTTCGGATACACTTCTGTTTAACAACAGAGTACGATTCTGGCAGTTAGAATGCTGGAAGACAGGTTTTTCGCTATAACTGCGATTTCCTGCCGAACGTAGGCTCGGATTTGAAATCTGCTTGCGACATTCGATTCCTCTATTCATTTCACTTCGGATACACTTCTGTTTAACAACAGAGTACGATTCTGGCAGATAGAATGCTGGAAGATAGGTTTTTCGTTATAACTGGGATTTCCTGCCGAACGGAGGCTCGGATTTGAAATCTGCTTGCGACATTCGATTCCTATATTCATTTCACTTCGGATACACTTCTGTTTAACAACAGAGTACGATTGTGGCAGTTAGAATGCTGGAAGATATGTTTTTCGTTATAACAGCGATATTCTGCCGAACGGAGGCTCGGATTTGAAATCTGCTTGCGACATTCGATTCCTCTAGTCATTTCACTTCGGATACACTTCTGTTCAACAACAGAGTACGATTGTGGCAGTTAGAATGCTGGAAGATATGTTTTTCGTTATAACTGCGATTTCCTGCCGAACGGAGGCTCGGATTTGAAATCCGCTTGCGACATTCGATTCCTTTAGTCATTTCACTTCGGATACACTTCTGTTTAACAACAGAGTACGATTGTCGCAGTTAGAATGCTCGAAGACAGGTTTTTCGCTATAACTGCGATTTCCTGCCGAACGGAGGCTCGGATTTGAAATCTGCTTGCGACATTCGATTCCTCTAGTCATTTCACTTCGGATACACTTCTGTTTAACAACAGAGTACGATTCTGGCAGTTAGAATGCTCGAAGACAGGTTTTTCGCTATAACTGCGATTTCCTGCCGAACGGAGGCTCGGATTTGAAATCTGCTTGCGACATTCGATTCCTCTAGTCATTTCACTTCGGATACACTTCTGTTTAACAACAGAGTACGATTGTGGCAGTTAGAATGCTGGAAGACAGGTTTTTCGCTATAACTGCGATTTCCTGCCGAACGGAGGCTCGGATTTGAAATCTGCTTGCGACATTCGATTCCTCTATTCATTTCACTTCGGATACACTTCTGTTTAACAACAGAGTACGATTCTGGCAGATAGAATGCTGGAAGATAGGTTTTTCGTTATAACTGCGATTTCCTGCCGAACGGAGGCTCGGATTTGAAATCTGCTTGCGACATTCGATTCCTATATTCATTTCACTTCGGATACACTTCTGTTTAACAACAGAGTACGATTGTGGCAGTTAGAATGCTGGAAGATATGTTTTTCGTTATAACAGCGATATTCTGCCGAACGGAGGCTCGGATTTGAAATCTGCTTGCGACATTCGATTCCTCTAGTCATTTCACTTCGGATACACTTCTGTTCAACAACAGAGTACGATTGTGGCAGTTAGAATGCTGGAAGATATGTTTTTCGTTATAACTGCGATTTCCTGCCGAACGGAGGCTCGGATTTGAAATCCGCTTGCGACATTCGATTCCTTTAGTCATTTCACTTCGGATACACTTCTGTTTAACAACAGAGTACGATTGTGGCAGTTAGAATGCTGGAAGACAGGTTTTTCGCTATAACTGCGATTTCCTGCCGAACGGAGGCTCGGATTTGAAATCCGCTTGCGACATTCGATTCCTTTAGTCATTTCACTTCGGATACACTTCTGTTTAACAACAGAGTACGATTGTGGCAGTTAGAATGCTGGAAGACAGGTTTTTCGCTATAACTGCGATTTCCTGCCGAACGGAGGCTCGGATTTGAAATCTGCTTGCGACATTCGATTCCTCTAGTCATTTCACTTCGGATACACTTCTGTTTAACAACAGAGTACGATTCTGGCAGTTAGAATGCTCGAAGACAGGTTTTTCGCTATAATTGCGATTTCCTGCCGAACGGAGGCTCGGATTTGAAATCAGCTTGCGACATTCGATTCCTTTAGTCATTTCACTTCGGATACACTTCTGTTCAACAACAGAGTACGATTGTGGCAGTTAGAATGCTGGAAGATATGTTTTTCGTTATAACTGCGATTTCCTGCCGAACGGAGGCTCGGATTTGAAATCCGCTTGCGACATTCGATTCCTTTAGTCATTTCACTTCGGATACACTTCTGTTTAACAACAGAGTACGATTCTGGCAGTTAGAATGCTGGAAGACAGGTTTTTCGCTATAACTGCGATTTCCTGCCGAACGGAGGCTCGGATTTGAAATCTGCTTGCGACATTCGATTCCTCTAGTCATTTCACTTCGGATACACTTCTGTTTAACAACAGAGTACGATTCTGGCAGTTAGAATGCTCGAAGATAGGTTTTTCGTTATAACAGCGATTTCCTGGCGAACGGAGGCTCGGATTTGAAATCTGCTTGCGACATTCGATTCCTCTAGTCATTTCACTTCGGATACACTTCTGTTTAACAACAGAGTACGATTATGGCAGTTAGAATGCTGGAAGACAGGTTTTTCGCTATAACTGCGATTTCCTGCCGAACGGAGGCTCGGATTTGAAATCTGCTTGCGACATTCGATTCCTCTAGTCATTTCACTTCGGATACACTTCTGTTTAACAACAGAGTACGATTCTGGCAGTTAGAATGCTGGAAGACAGGTTTTTCGCTATAACTGCGATTTCCTGCCGAACGGAGGCTCGGATTTGAAATCTGCTTGCGGCATTCGATTCCTCTAGTCATTTCACTTCGGATACACTTCTGTTTAACAACAGAGTACGATTATGGCAGTTAGAATGCTGGAAGACAGGTTTTTCGCTATAACTGCGATTTCCTGCCGAACGGAGGCTCGGATTTGAAATCTGCTTGCGACATTCGATTCCTCTAGTCATTTCACTTCGGATACACTTCTGTTTAACAACAGAGTACGATTCTGGCAGTTAGAATGCTCGAAGACAGGTTTTTCGCTATAATTGCGATTTCCTGCCGAACGGAGGCTCGGATTTGAAATCAGCTTGCGACATTCGATTCCTTTAGTCATTTCACTTCGGATACACTTCTGTTCAACAACAGAGTACGATTGTGGCAGTTAGAATGCTGGAAGATATGTTTTTCGTTATAACTGCGATTTCCTGCCGAACGGAGGCTCGGATTTGAAATCCGCTTGCGACATTCGATTCCTTTAGTCATTTCACTTCGGATACACTTCTGTTCAACAACAGAGTACGATTCTGGCAGTTAGAATGCTCGAAGACAGGTTTTTCGCTATAACTGCGATTTCCTGGCGAACGGAGGCTCGGATTTGAAATCTGCTTGCGACATTCGATTCCTCTAGTCATTTCACTTCGGATACACTTCTGTTTAACAACAGAGTACGATTATGGCAGTTAGAATGCTGGAAGACAGGTTTTTCGCTATAACTGCGATTTCCTGCCGAACGGAGGCTCGGATTTGAAATCTGCTTGCGACATTCGATTCCTCTAGTCATTTCACTTCGGATACACTTCTGTTTAACAACAGAGTACGATTCTGGCAGTTAGAATGCTCGAAGACAGGTTTTTCGCTATAATTGCGATTTCCTGCCGAACGGAGGCTCGGATTTGAAAGCAGCTTGCGACATTCGATTCCTCTAGTCATTTCACTTCGGATACACTTCTGTTTAACAACAGAGTACGATTCTGGCAGTTAGAATGCTCGAAGACAGGTTTTTCGTTATAACAGCGATTTCCTGGCGGACGGAGGCTCGGAGTTGATATCTGCTTGCGGCATTCGATTCCTCTAGTCATTTCACTTCGGATACACTTCTGTTCAACAACAGAGTACGATTGTGGCAGTTAGAATGCTGGAAGACAGGTTTTTCGCTATAACTGCGATTTCCTGCCGAACGGAGGCTCGGATTTGAAATCTGCTTGCGGCATTCGATTCCTCTAGTCATTTCACTTCGGATACACTTCTGTTCAACAACAGAGTACGATTCTGGCAGTTAGAATGCTCGAAGACAGGTTTTTCGCTATAATTGCGATTTCCTGCCGAACGGAGGCTCGGATTTGAAATCAGCTTGCGACATTCGATTCCTCTAGTCATTTCACTTCGGATACACTTCTGTTCAACAACAGAGTACGATTGTGGCAGTTAGAATGCTGGAAGATATGTTTTTCGTTATAACTGCGATTTCCTGCCGAACGGAGGCTCGGATTTGAAATCCGCTTGCGACATTCGATTCCTTTAGTCATTTCACTTCGGATACACTTCTGTTTAACAACAGAGTACGATTCTGGCAGTTAGAATGCTCGAAGACAGGTTTTTCGCTATAACTGCGATTTCCTGCCGAACGGAGGCTCGGATTTGAAATCTGCTTGCGACATTCGATTCCTCTAGTCATTTCACTTCGGATACACTTCTGTTCAACAACAGAGTACGGTTGTGGCAGTTAGAATGCGGAAGATATGTTTTTCGTTATAACTGCGATTTCCTGCCGAACGGAGGCTCGGATTTGAAATCTGCTTGCGACATTCGATTCCTCTAGTCATTTCACTTCGGATACACTTCTGTTCAACAACAGAGTACGATTGTGGCAGTTAGAATGCTGGAAGATATGTTTTTCGTTATAACTGCGATTTCCTGCCGAACGGAGGCTCGGATTTGAAATCTGCTTGCGACATTCGATTCCTCTAGTCATTTCACTTCGGATACACTTCTGTTTAACAACAGAGTACGATTGTGGCAGTTAGAATGCTGGAAGACAGGTTTTTCGCTATAACTGCGATTTCCTGCCGAACGGAGGCTCGGATTTGAAATCTGCTTGCGACATTCGATTCCTCTATTCATTTCACTTCGGATACACTTCTGTTTAACAACAGAGTACGATTCTGGCAGTTAGAATGCTGGAAGATAGGTTTTTCGTTATAACTGCGATTTCCTGCCGAACGGAGGCTCGGATTTGAAATCTGCTTGCGACATTCGATTCCTATATTCATTTCACTTCGGATACACTTCTGTTTAACAACAGAGTACGATTGTGGCAGTTAGAATGCTGGAAGATATGTTTTTCGTTATAACAGCGATATTCTGCCGAACGGAGGCTCGGATTTGAAATCTGCTTGCGACATTCGATTCCTCTAGTCATTTCACTTCGGATACACTTCTGTTCAACAACAGAGTACGATTCTGGCAGTTAGAATGCTGGAAGACAGGTTTTTCGCTATAACTGCGATTTCCTGCCGAACGGAGGCTCGGATTTGAAATCTGCTTGCGACATTCGATTCCTCTAGTCATTTCACTTCGGATACACTTCTGTTTAACAACAGAGTACGATTATGGCAGTTAGAATGCTGGAAGACAGGTTTTTCGCTATAACTGCGATTTCCTGCCGAACGGAGGCTCGGATTTGAAATCTGCTTGCGACATTCGATTCCTCTAGTCATTTCACTTCGGATACACTTCTGTTTAACAACAGAGTACGATTCTGGCAGTTAGAATGCTCGAAGACAGGTTTTTCGCTATAATTGCGATTTCCTGCCGAACGGAGGCTCGGATTTGAAATCAGCTTGCGACATTCGATTCCTTTAGTCATTTCACTTCGGATACACTTCTGTTCAACAACAGAGTACGATTGTGGCAGTTAGAATGCTGGAAGATATGTTTTTCGTTATAACTGCGATTTCCTGCCGAACGGAGGCTCGGATTTGAAATCCGCTTGCGACATTCGATTCCTTTAGTCATTTCACTTCGGATACACTTCTGTTCAACAACAGAGTACGATTCTGGCAGTTAGAATGCTCGAAGACAGGTTTTTCGCTATAACTGCGATTTCCTGCCGAACGGAGGCTCGGATTTGAAATCTGCTTGCGACATTCGATTCCTCTATTCATTTCACTTCGGATACACTTCTGTTTAACAACAGAGTACGATTCTGGCAGATAGAATGCTGGAAGATAGGTTTTTCGTTATAACTGCGATTTCCTGCCGAACGGAGGCTCGGATTTGAAATCTGCTTGCGACATTCGATTCCTCTAGTCATTTCACTCCGGATACACTTCTGTTTAACAACAGAGTACGATTGTGGCAGTTAGAATGCTGGAAGATATGTTTTTCGTTATAACAGCGATATTCTGCCGAACGGAGGCTCGGATTTGAAATCTGCTTGCGACATTCGATTCCTCTTGTCATTTCACTTCGGATACACTTCTGTTCAACAACAGAGTACGATTGTGGCAGTTAGAATGCTGGAAGATATGTTTTTCGTTATAACTGCGATTTCCTGCCGAACGGAGGCTCGGATTTGAAATCCGCTTGCGACATTCGATTCCTTTAGTCATTTCACTTCGGATACACTTCTGTTTAACAACAGAGTACGATTGTGGCAGTTAGAATGCTCGAAGACAGGTTTTTCGTTATAACAGCGATTTCCTGGCGGACGGAGGCTCGGAGTTGATATCTGCTTGCGGCATTCGATTCCTCTAGTCATTTCACTTCGGATACACTTCTGTTCAACAACAGAGTACGATTGTGGCAGTTAGAATGCTGGAAGACAGGTTTTTCGCTATAACTGCGATTTCCTGCCGAACGGAGGCTCGGATTTGAAATCTGCTTGCGGCATTCGATTCCTCTAGTCATTTCACTTCGGATACACTTCTGTTCAACAACAGAGTACGATTCTGGCAGTTAGAATGCTCGAAGACAGGTTTTTCGCTATAATTGCGATTTCCTGCCGAACGGAGGCTCGGATTTGAAATCAGCTTGCGACATTCGATTCCTTTAGTCATTTCACTTCGGATACACTTCTGTTCAACAACAGAGTACGATTGTGGCAGTTAGAATGCTGGAAGATATGTTTTTCGTTATAACTGCGATTTCCTGCCGAACGGAGGCTCGGATTTGAAATCCGCTTGCGACATTCGATTCCTTTAGTCATTTCACTTCGGATACACTTCTGTTTAACAACAGAGTACGATTCTGGCAGTTAGAATGCTCGAAGACAGGTTTTTCGCTATAACTGCGATTTCCTGCCGAACGGAGGCTCGGATTTGAAATCTGCTTGCGACATTCGATTCCTCTAGTCATTTCACTTCGGATACACTTCTGTTCAACAACAGAGTACGATTGTGGCAGTTAGAATGCTGGAAGATATGTTTTTCGTTATAACAGCGATATTCTGCCGAACGGAGGCTCGGATTTGAAATCTGCTTGCGACATTCGATTCCTCTAGTCATTTCACTTCGGATACACTTCTGTTCAACAACAGAGTACGATTCTGGCAGTTAGAATGCTGGAAGACAGGTTTTTCGCTATAACTGCGATTTCCTGCCGAACGGAGGCTCGGATTTGAAATCTGCTTGCGACATTCGATTCCTCTAGTCATTTCACTTCGGATACACTTCTGTTTAACAACAGAGTACGATTATGGCAGTTAGAATGCTGGAAGACAGGTTTTTCGCTATAACTGCGATTTCCTGCCGAACGGAGGCTCGGATTTGAAATCTGCTTGCGACATTCGATTCCTCTAGTCATTTCACTTCGGATACACTTCTGTTTAACAACAGAGTACGATTCTGGCAGTTAGAATGCTCGAAGACAGGTTTTTCGCTATAATTGCGATTTCCTGCCGAACGGAGGCTCGGATTTGAAATCAGCTTGCGACATTCGATTCCTTTAGTCATTTCACTTCGGATACACTTCTGTTCAACAACAGAGTACGATTGTGGCAGTTAGAATGCTGGAAGATATGTTTTTCGTTATAACTGCGATTTCCTGCCGAACGGAGGCTCGGATTTGAAATCCGCTTGCGACATTCGATTCCTTTAGTCATTTCACTTCGGATACACTTCTGTTCAACAACAGAGTACGATTCTGGCAGTTAGAATGCTCGAAGACAGGTTTTTCGCTATAACTGCGATTTCCTGGCGAACGGAGGCTCGGATTTGAAATCTGCTTGCGACATTCGATTCCTCTAGTCATTTCACTTCGGATACACTTCTGTTTAACAACAGAGTACGATTGTGGCAGTTAGAATGCTGGAAGACAGGTTTTTCGCTATAACTGCGATTTCCTGCCGAACGGAGGCTCGGATTTGAAATCTGCTTGCGACATTCGATTCCTCTATTCATTTCACTTCGGATACACTTCTGTTTAACAACAGAGTACGATTCTGGCAGATAGAATGCTGGAAGATAGGTTTTTCGTTATAACTGCGATTTCCTGCCGAACGGAGGCTCGGATTTGAAATCTGCTTGCGACATTCGATTCCTATATTCATTTCACTTCGGATACACTTCTGTTTAACAACAGAGTACGATTGTGGCAGTTAGAATGCTGGAAGATATGTTTTTCGTTATAACAGCGATATTCTGCCGAACGGAGGCTCGGATTTGAAATCTGCTTGCGACATTCGATTCCTCTAGTCATTTCACTTCGGATACACTTCTGTTCAACAACAGAGTACGATTGTGGCAGTTAGAATGCTGGAAGATATGTTTTTCGTTATAACTGCGATTTCCTGCCGAACGGAGGCTCGGATTTGAAATCCGCTTGCGACATTCGATTCCTTTAGTCATTTCACTTCGGATACACTTCTGTTTAACAACAGAGTACGATTGTGGCAGTTAGAATGCTGGAAGACAGGTTTTTCGCTATAACTGCGATTTCCTGCCGAACGGAGGCTCGGATTTGAAATCCGCTTGCGACATTCGATTCCTTTAGTCATTTCACTTCGGATACACTTCTGTTTAACAACAGAGTACGATTCTGGCAGTTAGAATGCTCGAAGACAGGTTTTTCGCTATAACTGCGATTTCCTGCCGAACGGAGGCTCGGATTTGAAATCTGCTTGCGACATTCGATTCCTCTAGTCATTTCACTTCGGATACACTTCTGTTCAACAACAGAGTACGATTGTGGCAGTTAGAATGCTGGAAGATATGTTTTTCGTTATAACTGCGATTTCCTGCCGAACGGAGGCTCGGATTTGAAATCTGCTTGCGACATTCGATTCCTCTAGTCATTTCACTTCGGATACACTTCTGTTCAACAACAGAGTACGATTGTGGCAGTTAGAATGCTGGAAGATATGTTTTTCGTTATAACTGCGATTTCCTGCCGAACGGAGGCTCGGATTTGAAATCTGCTTGCGACATTCGATTCCTCTAGTCATTTCACTTCGGATACACTTCTGTTTAACAACAGAGTACGATTGTGGCAGTTAGAATGCTGGAAGACAGGTTTTTCGCTATAACTGCGATTTCCTGCCGAACGGAGGCTCGGATTTGAAATCTGCTTGCGACATTCGATTCCTCTATTCATTTCACTTCGGATACACTTCTGTTTAACAACAGAGTACGATTCTGGCAGATAGAATGCTGGAAGATAGGTTTTTCGTTATAACTGCGATTTCCTGCCGAACGGAGGCTCGGATTTGAAATCTGCTTGCGACATTCGATTCCTATATTCATTTCACTTCGGATACACTTCTGTTTAACAACAGAGTACGATTGTGGCAGTTAGAATGCTGGAAGATATGTTTTTCGTTATAACAGCGATATTCTGCCGAACGGAGGCTCGGATTTGAAATCTGCTTGCGACATTCGATTCCTCTAGTCATTTCACTTCGGATACACTTCTGTTCAACAACAGAGTACGATTCTGGCAGTTAGAATGCTGGAAGACAGGTTTTTCGCTATAACTGCGATTTCCTGCCGAACGGAGGCTCGGATTTGAAATCTGCTTGCGACATTCGATTCCTCTAGTCATTTCACTTCGGATACACTTCTGTTTAACAACAGAGTACGATTATGGCAGTTAGAATGCTGGAAGACAGGTTTTTCGCTATAACTGCGATTTCCTGCCGAACGGAGGCTCGGATTTGAAATCTGCTTGCGACATTCGATTCCTCTAGTCATTTCACTTCGGATACACTTCTGTTTAACAACAGAGTACGATTCTGGCAGTTAGAATGCTCGAAGACAGGTTTTTCGCTATAATTGCGATTTCCTGCCGAACGGAGGCTCGGATTTGAAATCAGCTTGCGACATTCGATTCCTTTAGTCATTTCACTTCGGATACACTTCTGTTCAACAACAGAGTACGATTGTGGCAGTTAGAATGCTGGAAGATATGTTTTTCGTTATAACTGCGATTTCCTGCCGAACGGAGGCTCGGATTTGAAATCCGCTTGCGACATTCGATTCCTTTAGTCATTTCACTTCGGATACACTTCTGTTCAACAACAGAGTACGATTCTGGCAGTTAGAATGCTCGAAGACAGGTTTTTCACTATAACTGCGATTTCCTGGCGAACGGAGGCTCGGATTTGAAATCTGCTTGCGACATTCGATTCCTCTAGTCATTTCACTTCGGATACACTTCTGTTTAACAACAGAGTACGATTGTGGCAGTTAGAATGCTGGAAGACAGGTTTTTCGCTATAACTGCGATTTCCTGCCGAACGGAGGCTCGGATTTGAAATCTGCTTGCGACATTCGATTCCTCTATTCATTTCACTTCGGATACACTTCTGTTTAACAACAGAGTACGATTCTGGCAGATAGAATGCTGGAAGATAGGTTTTTCGTTATAACTGCGATTTCCTGCCGAACGGAGGCTCGGATTTGAAATCTGCTTGCGACATTCGATTCCTATATTCATTTCACTTCGGATACACTTCTGTTTAACAACAGAGTACGATTGTGGCAGTTAGAATGCTGGAAGATATGTTTTTCGTTATAACAGCGATATTCTGCCGAACGGAGGCTCGGATTTGAAATCTGCTTGCGACATTCGATTCCTCTAGTCATTTCACTTCGGATACACTTCTGTTCAACAACAGAGTACGATTGTGGCAGTTAGAATGCTGGAAGATATGTTTTTCGTTATAACTGCGATTTCCTGCCGAACGGAGGCTCGGATTTGAAATCCGCTTGCGACATTCGATTCCTTTAGTCATTTCACTTCGGATACACTTCTGTTTAACAACAGAGTACGATTGTGGCAGTTAGAATGCTGGAAGACAGGTTTTTCGCTATAACTGCGATTTCCTGCCGAACGGAGGCTCGGATTTGAAATCTGCTTGCGACATTCGATTCCTCTAGTCATTTCACTTCGGATACACTTCTGTTCAACAACAGAGTACGATTGTGACAGTTAGAATGCTGGAAGATATGTTTTTCGTTATAACAGCGATATTCTGCCGAACGGAGGCTCGGATTTGAAATCTGCTTGCGACATTCGATTCCTCTAGTCATTTCACTTCGGATACACTTCTGTTCAACAACAGAGTACGATTGTGGCAGTTAGAATGCTGGAAGATATGTTTTTCGTTATAACTGCGATTTCCTGCCGAACGGAGGCTCGGATTTGAAATCCGCTTGCGACATTCGATTCCTTTAGTCATTTCACTTCGGATACACTTCTGTTTAACAACAGAGTACGATTGTGGCAGTTAGAATGCTGGAAGACAGGTTTTTCGCTATAACTGCGATTTCCTGCCGAACGGAGGCTCGGATTTGAAATCTGCTTGCGACATTCGATTCCTCTAGTCATTTCACTTCGGATACACTTCTGTTTAACAACAGAGTACGATTCTGGCAGTTAGAATGCTCGAAGACAGGTTTTTCGCTATAATTGCGATTTCCTGCCGAACGGAGGCTCGGATTTGAAATCAGCTTGCGACATTCGATTCCTTTAGTCATTTCACTTCGGATACACTTCTGTTCAACAACAGAGTACGATTGTGGCAGTTAGAATGCTGGAAGATATGTTTTTCGTTATAACTGCGATTTCCTGCCGAACGGAGGCTCGGATTTGAAATCCGCTTGCGACATTCGATTCCTTTAGTCATTTCACTTCGGATACACTTCTGTTTAACAACAGAGTACGATTCTGGCAGTTAGAATGCTGGAAGACAGGTTTTTCGCTATAACTGCGATTTCCTGCCGAACGGAGGCTCGGATTTGAAATCTGCTTGCGACATTCGATTCCTCTATTCATTTCACTTCGGATACACTTCTGTTTAACAACAGAGTACGATTCTGGCAGATAGAATGCTGGAAGATAGGTTTTTCGTTATAACTGCGATTTCCTGCCGAACGGAGGCTCGGATTTGAAATCTGCTTGCGACATTCGATTCCTATATTCATTTCACTTCGGATACACTTCTGTTTAACAACAGAGTACGATTGTGGCAGTTAGAATGCTGGAAGATATGTTTTTCGTTATAACAGCGATATTCTGCCGAACGGAGGCTCGGATTTGAAATCTGCTTGCGACATTCGATTCCTCTAGTCATTTCACTTCGGATACACTTCTGTTCAACAACAGAGTACGATTCTGGCAGTTAGAATGCTGGAAGACATGTTTTTCGCTATAACTGCGATTTCCTGCCGAACGGAGGCTCGGATTTGAAATCTGCTTGCGACATTCGATTCCTCTAGTCATTTCACTTCGGATACACTTCTGTTTAACAACAGAGTACGATTGTGGCAGTTAGAATGCTGGAAGATATGTTTTTCGTTATAACTGCGATTTCCTGCCGAACGGAGGCTCGGATTTGAAATCCGCTTGCGACATTCGATTCCTTTAGTCATTTCACTTCGGATACACTTCTGTTTAACAACAGAGTACGATTCTGGCAGTTAGAATGCTGGAAGACAGGTTTTTCGCTATAACTGCGATTTCCTGCCGAACGGAGGCTCGGATTTGAAATCTGCTTGCGACATTCGATTCCTCTAGTCATTTCACTTCGGATACACTTCTGTTTAACAACAGAGTACGATTCTGGCAGTTAGAATGCTCGAAGATAGGTTTTTCGTTATAACAGCGATTTCCTGGCGAACGGAGGCTCGGATTTGAAATCTGCTTGCGACATTCGATTCCTCTAGTCATTTCACTTCGGATACACTTCTGTTTAACAACAGAGTACGATTATGGCAGTTAGAATGCTGGAAGACAGGTTTTTCGCTATAACTGCGATTTCCTGCCGAACGGAGGCTCGGATTTGAAATCTGCTTGCGACATTCGATTCCTCTAGTCATTTCACTTCGGATACACTTCTGTTTAACAACAGAGTACGATTCTGGCAGTTAGAATGCTGGAAGACAGGTTTTTCGCTATAACTGCGATTTCCTGCCGAACGGAGGCTCGGATTTGAAATCTGCTTGCGACATTCGATTCCTCTAGTCATTTCACTTCGGATACACTTCTGTTTAACAACAGAGTACGATTATGGCAGTTAGAATGCTGGAAGACAGGTTTTTCGCTATAACTGCGATTTCCTGCCGAACGGAGGCTCGGATTTGAAATCTGCTTGCGACATTCGATTCCTCTAGTCATTTCACTTCGGATACACTTCTGTTTAACAACAGAGTACGATTCTGGCAGTTAGAATGCTCGAAGACAGGTTTTTCGCTATAATTGCGATTTCCTGCCGAACGGAGGCTCGGATTTGAAATCAGCTTGCGACATTCGATTCCTTTAGTCATTTCACTTCGGATACACTTCTGTTCAACAACAGAGTACGATTGTGGCAGTTAGAATGCTGGAAGATATGTTTTTCGTTATAACTGCGATTTCCTGCCGAACGGAGGCTCGGATTTGAAATCTGCTTGCGACATTCGATTCCTTTAGTCATTTCACTTCGGATACACTTCTGTTCAACAACAGAGTACGATTCTGGCAGTTAGAATGCTCGAAGACAGGTTTTTCGCTATAACTGCGATTTCCTGGCGAACGGAGGCTCGGATTTGAAATCTGCTTGCGACATTCGATTCCTCTAGTCATTTCACTTCGGATACACTTCTGTTTAACAACAGAGTACGATTATGGCAGTTAGAATGCTGGAAGACAGGTTTTTCGCTATAACTGCGATTTCCTGCCGAACGGAGGCTCGGATTTGAAATCTGCTTGCGACATTCGATTCCTCTAGTCATTTCACTTCGGATACACTTCTGTTTAACAACAGAGTACGATTCTGGCAGTTAGAATGCTCGAAGACAGGTTTTTCGCTATAATTGCGATTTCCTGCCGAACGGAGGCTCGGATTTGAAATCAGCTTGCGACATTCGATTCCTTTAGTCATTTCACTTCGGATACACTTCTGTTTAACAACAGAGTACGATTCTGGCAGTTAGAATGCTCGAAGACAGGTTTTTCGTTATAACAGCGATTTCCTGGCGGACGGAGGCTCGGAGTTGATATCTGCTTGCGGCATTCGATTCCTCTAGTCATTTCACTTCGGATACACTTCTGTTCAACAACAGAGTACGATTGTGGCAGTTAGAATGCTGGAAGACAGGTTTTTCGCTATAACTGCGATTTCCTGCCGAACGGAGGCTCGGATTTGAAATCTGCTTGCGGCATTCGATTCCTCTAGTCATTTCACTTCGGATACACTTCTGTTCAACAACAGAGTACGATTCTGGCAGTTAGAATGCTCGAAGACAGGTTTTTCGCTATAATTGCGATTTCCTGCCGAACGGAGGCTCGGATTTGAAATCAGCTTGCGACATTCGATTCCTTTAGTCATTTCACTTCGGATACACTTCTGTTCAACAACAGAGTACGATTGTGGCAGTTAGAATGCTGGAAGATATGTTTTTCGTTATAACTGCGATTTCCTGCCGAACGGAGGCTCGGATTTGAAATCCGCTTGCGACATTCGATTCCTTTAGTCATTTCACTTCGGATACACTTCTGTTTAACAACAGAGTACGATTCTGGCAGTTAGAATGCTCGAAGACAGGTTTTTCGCTATAACTGCGATTTCCTGCCGAACGGAGGCTCGGATTTGAAATCTGCTTGCGACATTCGATTCCTCTAGTCATTTCACTTCGGATACACTTCTGTTCAACAACAGAGTACGATTGTGACAGTTAGAATGCTGGAAGATATGTTTTTCGTTATAACAGCGATATTCTGCCGAACGGAGGCTCGGATTTGAAATCTGCTTGCGACATTCGATTCCTCTAGTCATTTCACTTCGGATACACTTCTGTTCAACAACAGAGTACGATTGTGGCAGTTAGAATGCTGGAAGATATGTTTTTCGTTATAACTGCGATTTCCTGCCGAACGGAGGCTCGGATTTGAAATCCGCTTGCGACATTCGATTCCTTTAGTCATTTCACTTCGGATACACTTCTGTTTAACAACAGAGTACGATTGTGGCAGTTAGAATGCTGGAAGACAGGTTTTTCGCTATAACTGCGATTTCCTGCCGAACGGAGGCTCGGATTTGAAATCTGCTTGCGACATTCGATTCCTCTAGTCATTTCACTTCGGATACACTTCTGTTTAACAACAGAGTACGATTCTGGCAGTTAGAATGCTCGAAGACAGGTTTTTCGCTATAATTGCGATTTCCTGCCGAACGGAGGCTCGGATTTGAAATCAGCTTGCGACATTCGATTCCTTTAGTCATTTCACTTCGGATACACTTCTGTTCAACAACAGAGTACGATTGTGGCAGTTAGAATGCTGGAAGATATGTTTTTCGTTATAACTGCGATTTCCTGCCGAACGGAGGCTCGGATTTGAAATCCGCTTGCGACATTCGATTCCTTTAGTCATTTCACTTCGGATACACTTCTGTTTAACAACAGAGTACGATTCTGGCAGTTAGAATGCTGGAAGACAGGTTTTTCGCTATAACTGCGATTTCCTGCCGAACGGAGGCTCGGATTTGAAATCTGCTTGCGACATTCGATTCCTCTAGTCATTTCACTTCGGATACACTTCTGTTTAACAACAGAGTACGATTCTGGCAGTTAGAATGCTCGAAGATAGGTTTTTCGTTATAACAGCGATTTCCTGGCGAACGGAGGCTCGGATTTGAAATCTGCTTGCGACATTCGATTCCTCTAGTCATTTCACTTCGGATACACTTCTGTTTAACAACAGAGTACGATTATGGCAGTTAGAATGCTGGAAGACAGGTTTTTCGCTATAACTGCGATTTCCTGCCGAACGGAGGCTCGGATTTGAAATCTGCTTGCGACATTCGATTCCTCTAGTCATTTCACTTCGGATACACTTCTGTTTAACAACAGAGTACGATTCTGGCAGTTAGAATGCTGGAAGACAGGTTTTTCGCTATAACTGCGATTTCCTGCCGAACGGAGGCTCGGATTTGAAATCTGCTTGCGACATTCGATTCCTCTAGTCATTTCACTTCGGATACACTTCTGTTTAACAACAGAGTACGATTATGGCAGTTAGAATGCTGGAAGACAGGTTTTTCGCTATAACTGCGATTTCCTGCCGAACGGAGGCTCGGATTTGAAATCTGCTTGCGACATTCGATTCCTCTAGTCATTTCACTTCGGATACACTTCTGTTTAACAACAGAGTACGATTCTGGCAGTTAGAATGCTGGAAGACAGGTTTTTCGCTATAATTGCGATTTCCTGCCGAACGGAGGCTCGGATTTGAAATCAGCTTGCGACATTCGATTCCTTTAGTCATTTCACTTCGGATACACTTCTGTTCAACAACAGAGTACGATTGTGGCAGTTAGAATGCTGGAAGATATGTTTTTCGTTATAACTGCGATTTCCTGCCGAACGGAGGCTCGGATTTGAAATCCGCTTGCGACATTCGATTCCTTTAGTCATTTCACTTCGGATACACTTCTGTTCAACAACAGAGTACGATTCTGGCAGTTAGAATGCTCGAAGACAGGTTTTTCGCTATAACTGCGATTTCCTGGCGAACGGAGGCTCGGATTTGAAATCTGCTTGCGACATTCGATTCCTCTAGTCATTTCACTTCGGATACACTTCTGTTTAACAACAGAGTACGATTATGGCAGTTAGAATGCTGGAAGACAGGTTTTTCGCTATAACTGCGATTTCCTGCCGAACGGAGGCTCGGATTTGAAATCTGCTTGCGACATTCGATTCCTCTAGTCATTTCACTTCGGATACACTTCTGTTTAACAACAGAGTACGATTCTGGCAGTTAGAATGCTCGAAGACAGGTTTTTCGCTATAATTGCGATTTCCTGCCGAACGGAGGCTCGGATTTGAAATCAGCTTGCGACATTCGATTCCTTTAGTCATTTCACTTCGGATACACTTCTGTTTAACAACAGAGTACGATTCTGGCAGTTAGAATGCTCGAAGACAGGTTTTTCGTTATAACAGCGATTTCCTGGCGGACGGAGGCTCGGAGTTGATATCTGCTTGCGGCATTCGATTCCTCTAGTCATTTCACTTCGGATACACTTCTGTTCAACAACAGAGTACGATTGTGGCAGTTAGAATGCTGGAAGACAGGTTTTTCGCTATAACTGCGATTTCCTGCCGAACGGAGGCTCGGATTTGAAATCTGCTTGCGGCATTCGATTCCTCTAGTCATTTCACTTCGGATACACTTCTGTTCAACAACAGAGTACGATTCTGGCAGTTAGAATGCTCGAAGACAGGTTTTTCGCTATAATTGCGATTTCCTGCCGAACGGAGGCTCGGATTTGAAATCAGCTTGCGACATTCGATTCCTTTAGTCATTTCACTTCGGATACACTTCTGTTCAACAACAGAGTACGATTGTGGCAGTTAGAATGCTGGAAGATATGTTTTTCGTTATAACTGCGATTTCCTGCCGAACGGAGGCTCGGATTTGAAATCCGCTTGCGACATTCGATTCCTTTAGTCATTTCACTTCGGATACACTTCTGTTTAACAACAGAGTACGATTCTGGCAGTTAGAATGCTCGAAGACAGGTTTTTCGCTATAACTGCGATTTCCTGCCGAACGGAGGCTCGGATTTGAAATCTGCTTGCGACATTCGATTCCTCTAGTCATTTCACTTCGGATACACTTCTGTTCAACAACAGAGTACGATTGTGGCAGTTAGAATGCTGGAAGATATGTTTTTCGTTATAACTGCGATTTCCTGCCGAACGGAGGCTCGGATTTGAAATCTGCTTGCGACATTCGATTCCTCTAGTCATTTCACTTCGGATACACTTCTGTTCAACAACAGAGTACGATTGTGGCAGTTAGAATGCTGGAAGATATGTTTTTCGTTATAACTGCGATTTCCTGCCGAACGGAGGCTCGGATTTGAAATCTGCTTGCGACATTCGATTCCTCTAGTCATTTCACTTCGGATACACTTCTGTTTAACAACAGAGTACGATTGTGGCAGTTAGAATGCTGGAAGACAGGTTTTTCGCTATAACTGCGATTTCCTGCCGAACGGAGGCTCGGATTTGAAATCTGCTTGCGACATTCGATTCCTCTATTCATTTCACTTCGGATACACTTCTGTTTAACAACAGAGTACGATTCTGGCAGATAGAATGCTGGAAGATAGGTTTTTCGTTATAACTGCGATTTCCTGCCGAACGGAGGCTCGGATTTGAAATCCGCTTGCGACATTCGATTCCTTTAGTCATTTCACTTCGGATACACTTCTGTTCAACAACAGAGTACGATTCTGGCAGTTAGAATGCTCGAAGAAAGGTTTTTCGCTATAACTGCGATTTCCTGGCGAACGGAGGCTCGGATTTGAAATCTGCTTGCGACATTCGATTCCTCTAGTCATTTCACTTCGGATACACTTCTGTTTAACAACAGAGTACGATTATGGCAGTTAGAATGCTGGAAGACAGGTTTTTCGCTATAACTGCGATTTCCTGCCGAACGGAGGCTCGGATTTGAAATCTGCTTGCGACATTCGATTCCTCTAGTCATTTCACTTCGGATACACTTCTGTTTAACAACAGAGTACGATTCTGGCAGTTAGAATGCTCGAAGACAGGTTTTTCGCTATAATTGCGATTTCCTGCCGAACGGAGGCTCGGATTTGAAATCAGCTTGCGACATTCGATTCCTTTAGTCATTTCACTTCGGATACACTTCTGTTTAACAACAGAGTACGATTCTGGCAGTTAGAATGCTCGAAGACAGGTTTTTCGTTATAACAGCGATTTCCTGGCGGACGGAGGCTCGGAGTTGATATCTGCTTGCGGCATTCGATTCCTCTAGTCATTTCACTTCGGATACACTTCTGTTCAACAACAGAGTACGATTGTGGCAGTTAGAATGCTGGAAGACAGGTTTTTCGCTATAACTGCGATTTCCTGCCGAACGGAGGCTCGGATTTGAAATCTGCTTGCGGCATTCGATTCCTCTAGTCATTTCACTTCGGATACACTTCTGTTCAACAACCGAGTACGATTGTGGCAGTTAGAATGCTGGAAGATATGTTTTTCGTTATAACTGCGATTTCCTGCCGAACGGAGGCTCGGATTTGAAATCCGCTTGCGACATTCGATTCCTTTAGTCATTTCACTTCGGATACACTTCTGTTTAACAACAGAGTACGATTATGGCAGTTAGAATGCTGGAAGACAGGTTTTTCGCTATAACTGCGATTTCCTGCCGAACGGAGGCTCGGATTTGAAATCTGCTTGCGACATTCGATTCCTCTAGTCATTTCACTTCGGATACACTTCTGTTTAACAACAGAGTACGATTCTGGCAGTTAGAATGCTCGAAGACAGGTTTTTCGCTATAATTGCGATTTCCTGCCGAACGGAGGCTCGGATTTGAAATCAGCTTGCGACATTCGATTCCTTTAGTCATTTCACTTCGGATACACTTCTGTTTAACAACAGAGTACGATTCTGGCAGTTAGAATGCTCGAAGACAGGTTTTTCGTTATAACAGCGATTTCCTGGCGGACGGAGGCTCGGAGTTGATATCTGCTTGCGGCATTCGATTCCTCTAGTCATTTCACTTCGGATACACTTCTGTTCAACAACAGAGTACGATTGTGGCAGTTAGAATGCTGGAAGACAGGTTTTTCGCTATAACTGCGATTTCCTGCCGAACGGAGGCTCGGATTTGAAATCTGCTTGCGGCATTCGATTCCTCTAGTCATTTCACTTCGGATACACTTCTGTTCAACAACAGAGTACGATTCTGGCAGTTAGAATGCTCGAAGACAGGTTTTTCGCTATAATTGCGATTTCCTGCCGAACGGAGGCTCGGATTTGAAATCAGCTTGCGACATTCGATTCCTTTAGTCATTTCACTTCGGATACACTTCTGTTCAACAACAGAGTACGATTGTGGCAGTTAGAATGCTGGAAGATATGTTTTTCGTTATAACTGCGATTTCCTGCCGAACGGAGGCTCGGATTTGAAATCCGCTTGCGACATTCGATTCCTTTAGTCATTTCACTTCGGATACACTTCTGTTTAACAACAGAGTACGATTCTGGCAGTTAGAATGCTCGAAGACAGGTTTTTCGCTATAACTGCGATTTCCTGCCGAACGGAGGCTCGGATTTGAAATCTGCTTGCGACATTCGATTCCTCTAGTCATTTCACTTCGGATACACTTCTGTTCAACAACAGAGTACGATTGTGGCAGTTAGAATGCTGGAAGATATGTTTTTCGTTATAACTGCGATTTCCTGCCGAACGGAGGCTCGGATTTGAAATCTGCTTGCGACATTCGATTCCTCTAGTCATTTCACTTCGGATACACTTCTGTTTAACAACAGAGTACGATTCTGGCAGTTAGAATGCTGGAAGACAGGTTTTTCGCTATAACTGCGATTTCCTGCCGAACGTAGGCTCGGATTTGAAATCTGCTTGCGACATTCGATTCCTCTATTCATTTCACTTCGGATACACTTCTGTTTAACAACAGAGTACGATTCTGGCAGTTAGAATGCTCGAAGATAGGTTTTTCGTTATAACAGCGATTTCCTGGCGAACGGAGGCTCGGATTTGAAATCTGCTTGCGACATTCGATTCCTCTAGTCATTTCACTTCGGATACACTTCTGTTTAACAACAGAGTACGATTATGGCAGTTAGAATGCTGGAAGACAGGTTTTTCGCTATAACTGCGATTTCCTGCCGAACGGAGGCTCGGATTTGAAATCTGCTTGCGACATTCGATTCCTCTAGTCATTTCACTTCGGATACACTTCTGTTTAACAACAGAGTACGATTCTGGCAGTTAGAATGCTGGAAGACAGGTTTTTCGCTATAACTGCGATTTCCTGCCGAACGGAGGCTCGGATTTGAAATCTGCTTGCGACATTCGATTCCTCTAGTCATTTCACTTCGGATACACTTCTGTTTAACAACAGAGTACGATTATGGCAGTTAGAATGCTGGAAGACAGGTTTTTCGCTATAACTGCGATTTCCTGCCGAACGGAGGCTCGGATTTGAAATCTGCTTGCGACATTCGATTCCTCTAGTCATTTCACTTCGGATACACTTCTGTTTAACAACAGAGTACGATTCTGGCAGTTAGAATGCTCGAAGACAGGTTTTTCGCTATAATTGCGATTTCCTGCCGAACGGAGGCTCGGATTTGAAATCAGCTTGCGACATTCGATTCCTTTAGTCATTTCACTTCGGATACACTTCTGTTCAACAACAGAGTACGATTGTGGCAGTTAGAATGCTGGAAGATATGTTTTTCGTTATAACTGCGATTTCCTGCCGAACGGAGGCTCGGATTTGAAATCCGCTTGCGACATTCGATTCCTTTAGTCATTTCACTTCGGATACACTTCTGTTCAACAACAGAGTACGATTCTGGCAGTTAGAATGCTCGAAGACAGGTTTTTCGCTATAACTGCGATTTCCTGGCGAACGGAGGCTCGGATTTGAAATCTGCTTGCGACATTCGATTCCTCTAGTCATTTCACTTCGGATACACTTCTGTTTAACAACAGAGTACGATTATGGCAGTTAGAATGCTGGAAGACAGGTTTTTCGCTATAACTGCGATTTCCTGCCGAACGGAGGCTCGGATTTGAAATCTGCTTGCGACATTCGATTCCTCTAGTCATTTCACTTCGGATACACTTCTGTTTAACAACAGAGTACGATTCTGGCAGTTAGAATGCTCGAAGACAGGTTTTTCGCTATAATTGCGATTTCCTGCCGAACGGAGGCTCGGATTTGAAATCAGCTTGCGACATTCGATTCCTTTAGTCATTTCACTTCGGATACACTTCTGTTCAACAACAGAGTACGATTGTGGCAGTTAGAATGCTGGAAGATATGTTTTTCGTTATAACTGCGATTTCCTGCCGAACGGAGGCTCGGATTTGAAATCCGCTTGCGACATTCGATTCCTTTAGTCATTTCACTTCGGATACACTTCTGTTCAACAACAGAGTACGATTCTGGCAGTTAGAATGCTCGAAGACAGGTTTTTCGCTATAACTGCGATTTCCTGGCGAACGGAGGCTCGGATTTGAAATCTGCTTGCGACATTCGATTCCTCTAGTCATTTCACTTCGGATACACTTCTGTTTAACAACAGAGTACGATTATGGCAGTTAGAATGCTGGAAGACAGGTTTTTCGCTATAACTGCGATTTCCTGCCGAACGGAGGCTCGGATTTGAAATCTGCTTGCGACATTCGATTCCTCTAGTCATTTCACTTCGGATACACTTCTGTTTAACAACAGAGTACGATTCTGGCAGTTAGAATGCTCGAAGACAGGTTTTTCGCTATAATTGCGATTTCCTGCCGAACGGAGGCTCGGATTTGAAATCAGCTTGCGACATTCGATTCCTTTAGTCATTTCACTTCGGATACACTTCTGTTTAACAACAGAGTACGATTCTGGCAGTTAGAATGCTCGAAGACAGGTTTTTCGTTATAACAGCGATTTCCTGGCGGACGGAGGCTCGGAGTTGATATCTGCTTGCGGCATTCGATTCCTCTAGTCATTTCACTTCGGATACACTTCTGTTCAACAACAGAGTACGATTGTGGCAGTTAGAATGCTGGAAGACAGGTTTTTAGCTATAACTGCGATTTCCTGCCGAACGGAGGCTCGGATTTGAAATCCGCTTGCGACATTCGATTCCTTTAGTCATTTCACTTCGGATACACTTCTGTTTAACAACAGAGTACGATTGTCGCAGTTAGAATGCTCGAAGACAGGTTTTTCGCTTTAACTGCGATTTCCTGCCGAACGGAGGCTCGGATTTGAAATCTGCTTGCGACATTCGATTCCTCTAGTCATTTCACTTCGGATACGCTTCTGTTTAACAACAGAGTACGATTCTGGCAGTTAGAATGCTCGAAGACAGGTTTTTCGCTATAACTGCGATTTCCTGCCGAACGGAGGCTCGGATTTGAAATCTGCTTGCGACATTCGATTCCTCTATTCATTTCACTTCGGATACACTTCTGTTTAACAACAGAGTACGATTCTGGCAGATAGAATGCTGGAAGATAGGTTTTTCGTTATAACTGCGATTTCCTGCCGAACGGAGGCTCGGATTTGAAATCTGCTTGCGACATTCGATTCCTATATTCATTTCACTTCGGATACACTTCTGTTTAACAACAGAGTACGATTGTGGCAGTTAGAATGCTGGAAGATATGTTTTTCGTTATAACAGCGATATTCTGCCGAACGGAGGCTCGGATTTGAAATCTGCTTGCGACATTCGATTCCTCTAGTCATTTCACTTCGGATACACTTCTGTTCAACAACAGAGTACGATTGTGGCAGTTAGAATGCTGGAAGATATGTTTTTCGTTATAACTGCGATTTCCTGCCGAACGGAGGCTCGGATTTGAAATCTGCTTGCGACATTCGATTCCTCTAGTCATTTCACTTCGGATACACTTCTGTTCAACAACAGAGTACGATTGTGGCAGTTAGAATGCTGGAAGATATGTTTTTCGTTATAACTGCGATTTCCTGCCGAACGGAGGCTCGGATTTGAAATCTGCTTGCGACATTCGATTCCTCTAGTCATTTCACTTCGGATACACTTCTGTTTAACAACAGAGTACGATTCTGGCAGTTAGAATGCTGGAAGACAGGTTTTTCGCTATAACTGCGATTTCCTGCCGAACGTAGGCTCGGATTTGAAATCTGCTTGCGACATTCGATTCCTCTATTCATTTCACTTCGGATACACTTCTGTTTAACAACAGAGTACGATTCTGGCAGTTAGAATGCTCGAAGATAGGTTTTTCGTTATAACAGCGATTTCCTGGCGAACGGAGGCTCGGATTTGAAATCTGCTTGCGACATTCGATTCCTCTAGTCATTTCACTTCGGATACACTTCTGTTTAACAACAGAGTACGATTATGGCAGTTAGAATGCTGGAAGACAGGTTTTTCGCTATAACTGCGATTTCCTGCCGAACGGAGGCTCGGATTTGAAATCTGCTTGCGACATTCGATTCCTCTAGTCATTTCACTTCGGATACACTTCTGTTTAACAACAGAGTACGATTCTGGCAGTTAGAATGCTGGAAGACAGGTTTTTCGCTATAACTGCGATTTCCTGCCGAACGGAGGCTCGGATTTGAAATCTGCTTGCGACATTCGATTCCTCTAGTCATTTCACTTCGGATACACTTCTGTTTAACAACAGAGTACGATTATGGCAGTTAGAATGCTGGAAGACAGGTTTTTCGCTATAACTGCGATTTCCTGCCGAACGGAGGCTCGGATTTGAAATCTGCTTGCGACATTCGATTCCTCTAGTCATTTCACTTCGGATACACTTCTGTTTAACAACAGAGTACGATTCTGGCAGTTAGAATGCTCGAAGACAGGTTTTTCGCTATAATTGCGATTTCCTGCCGAACGGAGGCTCGGATTTGAAATCAGCTTGCGACATTCGATTCCTTTAGTCATTTCACTTCGGATACACTTCTGTTCAACAACAGAGTACGATTGTGGCAGTTAGAATGCTGGAAGATATGTTTTTCGTTATAACTGCGATTTCCTGCCGAACGGAGGCTCGGATTTGAAATCCGCTTGCGACATTCGATTCCTTTAGTCATTTCACTTCGGATACACTTCTGTTCAACAACAGAGTACGATTCTGGCAGTTAGAATGCTCGAAGACAGGTTTTTCGCTATAACTGCGATTTCCTGGCGAACGGAGGCTCGGATTTGAAATCTGCTTGCGACATTCGATTCCTCTAGTCATTTCACTTCGGATACACTTCTGTTTAACAACAGAGTACGATTATGGCAGTTAGAATGCTGGAAGACAGGTTTTTCGCTATAACTGCGATTTCCTGCCGAACGGAGGCTCGGATTTGAAATCTGCTTGCGACATTCGATTCCTCTAGTCATTTCACTTCGGATACACTTCTGTTTAACAACAGAGTACGATTCTGGCAGTTAGAATGCTCGAAGACAGGTTTTTCGCTATAATTGCGATTTCCTGCCGAACGGAGGCTCGGATTTGAAATCAGCTTGCGACATTCGATTCCTTTAGTCATTTCACTTCGGATACACTTCTGTTCAACAACAGAGTACGATTGTGGCAGTTAGAATGCTGGAAGATATGTTTTTCGTTATAACTGCGATTTCCTGCCGAACGGAGGCTCGGATTTGAAATCCGCTTGCGACATTCGATTCCTTTAGTCATTTCACTTCGGATACACTTCTGTTCAACAACAGAGTACGATTCTGGCAGTTAGAATGCTCGAAGACAGGTTTTTCGCTATAACTGCGATTTCCTGGCGAACGGAGGCTCGGATTTGAAATCTGCTTGCGACATTCGATTCCTCTAGTCATTTCACTTCGGATACACTTCTGTTTAACAACAGAGTACGATTATGGCAGTTAGAATGCTGGAAGACAGGTTTTTCGCTATAACTGCGATTTCCTGCCGAACGGAGGCTCGGATTTGAAATCTGCTTGCGACATTCGATTCCTCTAGTCATTTCACTTCGGATACACTTCTGTTTAACAACAGAGTACGATTCTGGCAGTTAGAATGCTCGAAGACAGGTTTTTCGCTATAATTGCGATTTCCTGCCGAACGGAGGCTCGGATTTGAAATCAGCTTGCGACATTCGATTCCTTTAGTCATTTCACTTCGGATACACTTCTGTTTAACAACAGAGTACGATTCTGGCAGTTAGAATGCTCGAAGACAGGTTTTTCGTTATAACAGCGATTTCCTGGCGGACGGAGGCTCGGAGTTGATATCTGCTTGCGGCATTCGATTCCTCTAGTCATTTCACTTCGGATACACTTCTGTTCAACAACAGAGTACGATTGTGGCAGTTAGAATGCTGGAAGACAGGTTTTTAGCTATAACTGCGATTTCCTGCCGAACGGAGGCTCGGATTTGAAATCCGCTTGCGACATTCGATTCCTTTAGTCATTTCACTTCGGATACACTTCTGTTTAACAACAGAGTACGATTGTCGCAGTTAGAATGCTCGAAGACAGGTTTTTCGCTTTAACTGCGATTTCCTGCCGAACGGAGGCTCGGATTTGAAATCTGCTTGCGACATTCGATTCCTCTAGTCATTTCACTTCGGATACGCTTCTGTTTAACAACAGAGTACGATTCTGGCAGTTAGAATGCTCGAAGACAGGTTTTTCGCTATAACTGCGATTTCCTGCCGAACGGAGGCTCGGATTTGAAATCTGCTTGCGACATTCGATTCCTCTATTCATTTCACTTCGGATACACTTCTGTTTAACAACAGAGTACGATTCTGGCAGATAGAATGCTGGAAGATAGGTTTTTCGTTATAACTGCGATTTCCTGCCGAACGGAGGCTCGGATTTGAAATCTGCTTGCGACATTCGATTCCTATATTCATTTCACTTCGGATACACTTCTGTTTAACAACAGAGTACGATTGTGGCAGTTAGAATGCTGGAAGATATGTTTTTCGTTATAACAGCGATATTCTGCCGAACGGAGGCTCGGATTTGAAATCTGCTTGCGACATTCGATTCCTCTAGTCATTTCACTTCGGATACACTTCTGTTCAACAACAGAGTACGATTGTGGCAGTTAGAATGCTGGAAGATATGTTTTTCGTTATAACTGCGATTTCCTGCCGAACGGAGGCTCGGATTTGAAATCCGCTTGCGACATTCGATTCCTTTAGTCATTTCACTTCGGATACACTTCTGTTTAACAACAGAGTACGATTGTGGCAGTTAGAATGCTGGAAGACAGGTTTTTCGCTATAACTGCGATTTCCTGCCGAACGGAGGCTCGGATTTGAAATCTGCTTGCGACATTCGATTCCTCTAGTCATTTCACTTCGGATACACTTCTGTTTAACAACAGAGTACGATTATGGCAGTTAGAATGCTGGAAGACAGGTTTTTCGCTATAACTGCGATTTCCTGCCGAACGGAGGCTCGGATTTGAAATCTGCTTGCGACATTCGGTTCCTCTAGTCATTTCACTTCGGATACACTTCTGTTCAACAACAGAGTACGATTGTGGCAGTTAGAATGCTGGAAGATATGTTTTTCGTTATAACTGCGATTTCCTGCCGAACGGAGGCTCGGATTTGAAATCCGCTTGCGACATTTGATTCCTTTAGTCATTTCACTTCGGATACACTTCTGTTTAACAACAGAGTACGATTGTGGCAGTTAGAATGCTGGAAGACAGGTTTTTCGCTATAACTGCGATTTCCTGCCGAACGGAGGCTCGGATTTGAAATCTGCTTGCGACATTCGATTCCTCTAGTCATTTCACTTCGGATACACTTCTGTTTAACAACAGAGTACGATTATGGCAGTTAGAATGCTGGAAGACAGGTTTTTCGCTATAACTGCGATTTCCTGCCGAACGGAGGCTCGGATTTGAAATCCGCTTGCGACATTTGATTCCTTTAGTCATTTCACTTCGGATACACTTCTGTTTAACAACAGAGTACGATTGTGGCAGTTAGAATGCTGGAAGACAGGTTTTTCGCTATAACTGCGATTTCCTGCCGAACGGAGGCTCGGATTTGAAATCTGCTTGCGACATTCGATTCCTCTAGTCATTTTACTTCGGATACACTTCTGTTCAACAACAGAGTACGATTGTGGCAGTTAGAATGCTGGAAGATATGTTTTTCGTTATAACTGCGATTTCCTGCCGAACGGAGGCTCGGATTTGAAATCCGCTTGCGACATTTGATTCTTTTAGTCATTTCACTTCGGATACACTTCTGTTTAACAACAGAGTACGATTGTGGCAGTTAGAATGCTGGAAGACAGGTTTTTCGCTATAACTGCGATTTCCTGCCGAACGGAGGCTCGGATTTGAAATCTGCTTGCGACATTCGATTCCTCTAGTCATTTTACTTCGGATACACTTCTGTTCAACAACAGAGTACGATTGTGGCAGTTAGAATGCTGGAAGATATGTTTTTCGTTATAACTGCGATTTCCTGCCGAACGGAGGCTCGGATTTGAAATCCGCTTGCGACATTTGATTCCTTTAGTCATTTCACTTCGGATACACTTCTGTTTAACAACAGAGTACGATTGTGGCAGTTAGAATGCTGGAAGACAGGTTTTTCGCTATAACTGCGATTTCCTGCCGAACGGAGGCTCGGATTTGAAATCTGCTTGCGACATTCGATTCCTCTAGTCATTTCACTTCGGATACACTTCTGTTCAACAACAGAGTACGATTGTGACAGTTAGAATGCTGGAAGATATGTTTTTCGTTATAACAGCGATATTCTGCCGAACGGAGGCTCGGATTTGAAATCTGCTTGCGACATTCGATTCCTCTAGTCATTTTACTTCGGATACACTTCTGTTCAACAACAGAGTACGATTGTGGCAGTTAGAATGCTGGAAGATATGTTTTTCGTTATAACTGCGATTTCCTGCCGAACGGAGGCTCGGATTTGAAATCCGCTTGCGACATTTGATTCTTTTAGTCATTTCACTTCGGATACACTTCTGTTTAACAACAGAGTACGATTGTGGCAGTTAGAATGCTGGAAGACAGGTTTTTCGCTATAACTGCGATTTCCTGCCGAACGGAGGCTCGGATTTGAAATCTGCTTGCGACATTCGATTCCTCTAGTCATTTCACTTCGGATACACTTCTGTTCAACAACAGAGTACGATTGTGGCAGTTAGAATGCTGGAAGATATGTTTTTCGTTATAACTGCGATTTCCTGCCGAACGGAGGCTCGGATTTGAAATCCGCTTGCGACATTTGATTCCTTTAGTCATTTCACTTCGGATACACTTCTGTTTAACAACAGAGTACGATTGTGGCAGTTAGAATGCTGGAAGACAGGTTTTTCGCTATAACTGCGATTTCCTGCCGAACGGAGGCTCGGATTTGAAATCTGCTTGCGACATTCGATTCCTCTAGTCATTTCACTTCGGATACACTTCTGTTTAACAACAGAGTACGATTATGGCAGTTAGAATGCTGGAAGACAGGTTTTTCGCTATAACTGCGATTTCCTGCCGAACGGAGGCTCGGATTTGAAATCCGCTTGCGACATTTGATTCCTTTAGTCATTTCACTTCGGATACACTTCTGTTTAACAACAGAGTACGATTGTGGCAGTTAGAATGCTGGAAGACAGGTTTTTCGCTATAACTGCGATTTCCTGCCGAACGGAGGCTCGGATTTGAAATCTGCTTGCGACATTCGATTCCTCTAGTCATTTTACTTCGGATACACTTCTGTTCAACAACAGAGTACGATTGTGGCAGTTAGAATGCTGGAAGATATGTTTTTCGTTATAACTGCGATTTCCTGCCGAACGGAGGCTCGGATTTGAAATCCGCTTGCGACATTTGATTCCTTTAGTCATTTCACTTCGGATACACTTCTGTTTAACAACAGAGTACGATTGTGGCAGTTAGAATGCTGGAAGACAGGTTTTTCGCTATAACTGCGATTTCCTGCCGAACGGAGGCTCGGATTTGAAATCTGCTTGCGACATTCGATTCCTCTAGTCATTTCACTTCGGATACACTTCTGTTCAACAACAGAGTACGATTGTGACAGTTAGAATGCTGGAAGATATGTTTTTCGTTATAACAGCGATATTCTGCCGAACGGAGGCTCGGATTTGAAATCTGCTTGCGACATTCGATTCCTCTAGTCATTTTACTTCGGATACACTTCTGTTCAACAACAGAGTACGATTGTGGCAGTTAGAATGCTGGAAGATATGTTTTTCGTTATAACTGCGATTTCCTGCCGAACGGAGGCTCGGATTTGAAATCCGCTTGCGACATTTGATTCTTTTAGTCATTTCACTTCGGATACACTTCTGTTTAACAACAGAGTACGATTGTGGCAGTTAGAATGCTGGAAGACAGGTTTTTCGCTATAACTGCGATTTCCTGCCGAACGGAGGCTCGGATTTGAAATCTGCTTGCGACATTCGATTCCTCTAGTCATTTTACTTCGGATACACTTCTGTTTAACAACAGAGTACGATTATGGCAGTTAGAATGCTGGAAGACAGGTTTTTCGCTATAACTGCGATTTCCTGCCGAACGGAGGCTCGGATTTGAAATCTGCTTGCGACATTCGATTCCTCTAGTCATTTCACTTCGGATACACTTCTGTTCAACAACAGAGTACGATTGTGGCAGTTAGAATGCTGGAAGATATGTTTTTCGTTATAACTGCGATTTCCTGCCGAACGGAGGCTCGGATTTGAAATCCGCTTGCGACATTTGATTCCTTTAGTCATTTCACTTCGGATACACTTCTGTTTAACAACAGAGTACGATTGTGGCAGTTAGAATGCTGGAAGACAGGTTTTTCGCTATAACTGCGATTTCCTGCCGAACGGAGGCTCGGATTTGAAATCTGCTTGCGACATTCGATTCCTCTAGTCATTTCACTTCGGATACACTTCTGTTTAACAACAGAGTACGATTCTGGCAGTTAGAATGCTGGAAGACAGGTTTTTCGCTATAACTGCGATTTCCTGCCGAACGGAGGCTCGGATTTGAAATCTGCTTGCGACATTCGATTCCTCTAGTCATTTCACTTCGGATACACTTCTGTTCAACAACAGAGTACGATTGTGACAGTTAGAATGCTGGAAGATATGTTTTTCGTTATAACAGCGATATTCTGCCGAACGGAGGCTCGGATTTGAAATCTGCTTGCGACATTCGATTCCTCTAGTCATTTTACTTCGGATACACTTCTGTTCAACAACAGAGTACGATTGTGGCAGTTAGAATGCTGGAAGATATGTTTTTCGTTATAACTGCGATTTCCTGCCGAACGGAGGCTCGGATTTGAAATCCGCTTGCGACATTTGATTCCTTTAGTCATTTCACTTCGGATACACTTCTGTTTAACAACAGAGTACGATTGTGGCAGTTAGAATGCTGGAAGACAGGTTTTTCGCTATAACTGCGATTTCCTGCCGAACGGAGGCTCGGATTTGAAATCTGCTTGCGACATTCGATTCCTCTAGTCATTTCACTTCGGATACACTTCTGTTTAACAACAGAGTACGATTATGGCAGTTAGAATGCTGGAAGACAGGTTTTTCGCTATAACTGCGATTTCCTGCCGAACGGAGGCTCGGATTTGAAATCTGCTTGCGACATTCGATTCCTCTAGTCATTTCACTTCGGATACACTTCTGTTCAACAACAGAGTACGATTGTGGCAGTTAGAATGCTGGAAGATATGTTTTTCGTTATAACTGCGATTTCCTGCCGAACGGAGGCTCGGATTTGAAATCCGCTTGCGACATTTGATTCCTTTAGTCATTTCACTTCGGATACACTTCTGTTTAACAACAGAGTACGATTGTGGCAGTTAGAATGCTGGAAGACAGGTTTTTCGCTATAACTGCGATTTCCTGCCGAACGGAGGCTCGGATTTGAAATCTGCTTGCGACATTCGATTCCTCTAGTCATTTCACTTCGGATACACTTCTGTTTAACAACAGAGTACGATTATGGCAGTTAGAATGCTGGAAGACAGGTTTTTCGCTATAACTGCGATTTCCTGCCGAACGGAGGCTCGGATTTGAAATCTGCTTGCGACATTCGATTCCTCTAGTCATTTCACTTCGGATACACTTCTGTTCAACAACAGAGTACGATTGTGGCAGTTAGAATGCTGGAAGATATGTTTTTCGTTATAACTGCGATTTCCTGCCGAACGGAGGCTCGGATTTGAAATCCGCTTGCGACATTTGATTCCTTTAGTCATTTCACTTCGGATACACTTCTGTTTAACAACAGAGTACGATTGTGGCAGTTAGAATGCTGGAAGACAGGTTTTTCGCTATAACTGCGATTTCCTGCCGAACGGAGGCTCGGATTTGAAATCTGCTTGCGACATTCGATTCCTCTAGTCATTTCACTTCGGATACACTTCTGTTTAACAACAGAGTACGATTCTGGCAGTTAGAATGCTGGAAGACAGGTTTTTCGCTATAACTGCGATTTCCTGCCGAACGGAGGCTCGGATTTGAAATCTGCTTGCGACATTCGATTCCTCTAGTCATTTCACTTCGGATACACTTCTGTTTAACAACAGAGTACGATTCTGGCAGTTAGAATGCTGGAAGACAGGTTTTTCGCTATAACTGCGATTTCCTGCCGAACGTAGGCTCGGATTTGAAATCTGCTTGCGACATTCGATTCCTCTATTCATTTCACTTCGGATACACTTCTGTTTAACAACAGAGTACGATTCTGGCAGATAGAATGCTGGAAGATAGGTTTTTCGTTATAACTGCGATTTCCTGCCGAACGGAGGCTCGGATTTGAAATCTGCTTGCGACATTCGATTCCTATATTCATTTCACTTCGGATACACTTCTGTTTAACAACAGAGTACGATTGTGGCAGTTAGAATGCTGGAAGATATGTTTTTCGTTATAACAGCGATATTCTGCCGAACGGAGGCTCGGATTTGAAATCTGCTTGCGACATTCGATTCCTCTAGTCATTTCACTTCGGATACACTTCTGTTCAACAACAGAGTACGATTGTGGCAGTTAGAATGCTGGAAGATATGTTTTTCGTTATAACTGCGATTTCCTGCCGAACGGAGGCTCGGATTTGAAATCCGCTTGCGACATTCGATTCCTTTAGTCATTTCACTTCGGATACACTTCTGTTTAACAACAGAGTACGATTGTGGCAGTTAGAATGCTGGAAGACAGGTTTTTCGCTATAACTGCGATTTCCTGCCGAACGGAGGCTCGGATTTGAAATCTGCTTGCGACATTCGATTCCTCTATTCATTTCACTTCGGATACACTTCTGTTTAACAACAGAGTACGATTCTGGCAGATAGAATGCTGGAAGATAGGTTTTTCGTTATAACTGCGATTTCCTGCCGAACGGAGGCTCGGATTTGAAATCTGCTTGCGACATTCGATTCCTCTATTCATTTCACTTCGGATACACTTCTGTTTAACAACAGAGTACGATTGTGGCAGTTAGAATGCTGGAAGATATGTTTTTCGTTATAACAGCGATATTCTGCCGAACGGAGGCTCGGATTTGAAATCTGCTTGCGACATTCGATTCCTCTAGTCATTTCACTTCGGATACACTTCTGTTCAACAACAGAGTACGATTGTGGCAGTTAGAATGCTGGAAGATATGTTTTTCGTTATAACTGCGATTTCCTGCCGAACGGAGGCTCGGATTTGAAATCCGCTTGCGACATTCGATTCCTTTAGTCATTTCACTTCGGATACACTTCTGTTTAACAACAGAGTACGATTGTCGCAGTTAGAATGCTCGAAGACAGGTTTTTCGCTTTAACTGCGATTTCCTGCCGAACGGAGGCTCGGATTTGAAATCTGCTTGCGACATTCGATTCCTCTAGTCATTTCACTTCGGATACACTTCTGTTTAACAACAGAGTACGATTCTGGCAGATAGAATGCTGGAAGATAGGTTTTTCGTTATAACTGCGATTTCCTGCCGAACGGAGGCTCGGATTTGAAATCTGCTTGCGACATTCGATTCCTATATTCATTTCACTTCGGATACACTTCTGTTTAACAACAGAGTACGATTGTGGCAGTTAGAATGCTGGAAGATATGTTTTTCGTTATAACAGCGATATTCTGCCGAACGGAGGCTCGGATTTGAAATCTGCTTGCGACATTCGATTCCTCTAGTCATTTCACTTCGGATACACTTCTGTTCAACAACAGAGTACGATTGTGGCAGTTAGAATGCTGGAAGATATGTTTTTCGTTATAACTGCGATTTCCTGCCGAACGGAGGCTCGGATTTGAAATCTGCTTGCGACATTCGATTCCTCTAGTCATTTCACTTCGGATACACTTCTGTTCAACAACAGAGTACGATTGTGACAGTTAGAATGCTGGAAGATATGTTTTTCGTTATAACAGCGATATTCTGCCGAACGGAGGCTCGGATTTGAAATCTGCTTGCGACATTCGATTCCTCTAGTCATTTTACTTCGGATACACTTCTGTTCAACAACAGAGTACGATTGTGGCAGTTAGAATGCTGGAAGATATGTTTTTCGTTATAACTGCGATTTCCTGCCGAACGGAGGCTCGGATTTGAAATCCGCTTGCGACATTTGATTCCTTTAGTCATTTCACTTCGGATACACTTCTGTTTAACAACAGAGTACGATTGTGGCAGTTAGAATGCTGGAAGACAGGTTTTTCGCTATAACTGCGATTTCCTGCCGAACGGAGGCTCGGATTTGAAATCTGCTTGCGACATTCGATTCCTCTAGTCATTTTACTTCGGATACACTTCTGTTTAACAACAGAGTACGATTATGGCAGTTAGAATGCTGGAAGACAGGTTTTTCGCTATAACTGCGATTTCCTGCCGAACGGAGGCTCGGATTTGAAATCTGCTTGCGACATTCGATTCCTCTAGTCATTTCACTTCGGATACACTTCTGTTCAACAACAGAGTACGATTGTGGCAGTTAGAATGCTGGAAGATATGTTTTTCGTTATAACTGCGATTTCCTGCCGAACGGAGGCTCGGATTTGAAATCCGCTTGCGACATTTGATTCCTTTAGTCATTTCACTTCGGATACACTTCTGTTTAACAACAGAGTACGATTGTGGCAGTTAGAATGCTGGAAGACAGGTTTTTCGCTATAACTGCGATTTCCTGCCGAACGGAGGCTCGGATTTGAAATCTGCTTGCGACATTCGATTCCTCTAGTCATTTCACTTCGGATACACTTCTGTTTAACAACAGAGTACGATTCTGGCAGTTAGAATGCTGGAAGACAGGTTTTTCGCTATAACTGCGATTTCCTGCCGAACGGAGGCTCGGATTTGAAATCTGCTTGCGACATTCGATTCCTCTAGTCATTTCACTTCGGATACACTTCTGTTCAACAACAGAGTACGATTGTGACAGTTAGAATGCTGGAAGATATGTTTTTCGTTATAACAGCGATATTCTGCCGAACGGAGGCTCGGATTTGAAATCTGCTTGCGACATTCGATTCCTCTAGTCATTTTACTTCGGATACACTTCTGTTCAACAACAGAGTACGATTGTGGCAGTTAGAATGCTGGAAGATATGTTTTTCGTTATAACTGCGATTTCCTGCCGAACGGAGGCTCGGATTTGAAATCCGCTTGCGACATTTGATTCCTTTAGTCATTTCACTTCGGATACACTTCTGTTTAACAACAGAGTACGATTGTGGCAGTTAGAATGCTGGAAGACAGGTTTTTCGCTATAACTGCGATTTCCTGCCGAACGGAGGCTCGGATTTGAAATCTGCTTGCGACATTCGATTCCTCTAGTCATTTCACTTCGGATACACTTCTGTTTAACAACAGAGTACGATTATGGCAGTTAGAATGCTGGAAGACAGGTTTTTCGCTATAACTGCGATTTCCTGCCGAACGGAGGCTCGGATTTGAAATCTGCTTGCGACATTCGATTCCTCTAGTCATTTCACTTCGGATACACTTCTGTTCAACAACAGAGTACGATTGTGGCAGTTAGAATGCTGGAAGATATGTTTTTCGTTATAACTGCGATTTCCTGCCGAACGGAGGCTCGGATTTGAAATCTGCTTGCGACATTTGATTCCTTTAGTCATTTCACTTCGGATACACTTCTGTTTAACAACAGAGTACGATTGTGGCAGTTAGAATGCTGGAAGACAGGTTTTTCGCTATAACTGCGATTTCCTGCCGAACGGAGGCTCGGATTTGAAATCTGCTTGCGACATTCGATTCCTCTAGTCATTTCACTTCGGATACACTTCTGTTTAACAACAGAGTACGATTATGGCAGTTAGAATGCTGGAAGACAGGTTTTTCGCTATAACTGCGATTTCCTGCCGAACGGAGGCTCGGATTTGAAATCTGCTTGCGACATTCGATTCCTCTAGTCATTTCACTTCGGATACACTTCTGTTTAACAACAGAGTACGATTGTGGCAGTTAGAATGCTGGAAGATATGTTTTTCGTTATAACTGCGATTTCCTGCCGAACGGAGGCTCGGATTTGAAATCCGCTTGCGACATTTGATTCCTTTAGTCATTTCACTTCGGATACACTTCTGTTTAACAACAGAGTACGATTGTGGCAGTTAGAATGCTGGAAGACAGGTTTTTCGCTATAACTGCGATTTCCTGCCGAACGGAGGCTCGGATTTGAAATCTGCTTGCGACATTCGATTCCTCTAGTCATTTCACTTCGGATACACTTCTGTTTAACAACAGAGTACGATTCTGGCAGTTAGAATGCTGGAAGACAGGTTTTTCGCTATAACTGCGATTTCCTGCCGAACGGAGGCTCGGATTTGAAATCTGCTTGCGACATTCGATTCCTCTAGTCATTTCACTTCGGATACACTTCTGTTTAACAACAGAGTACGATTCTGGCAGTTAGAATGCTGGAAGACAGGTTTTTCGCTATAACTGCGATTTCCTGCCGAACGTAGGCTCGGATTTGAAATCTGCTTGCGACATTCGATTCCTCTATTCATTTCACTTCGGATACACTTCTGTTTAACAACAGAGTACGATTCTGGCAGTTAGAATGCTGGAAGATAGGTTTTTCGTTATAACTGCGATTTCCTGCCGAACGGAGGCTCGGATTTGAAATCTGCTTGCGACATTCGATTCCTATATTCATTTCACTTCGGATACACTTCTGTTTAACAACAGAGTACGATTGTGGCAGTTAGAATGCTGGAAGATATGTTTTTCGTTATAACAGCGATATTCTGCCGAACGGAGGCTCGGATTTGAAATCTGCTTGCGACATTCGATTCCTCTAGTCATTTCACTTCGGATACACTTCTGTTTAACAACAGAGTACGATTGTGGCAGTTAGAATGCTGGAAGATATGTTTTTCGTTATAACTGCGATTTCCTGCCGAACGGAGGCTCGGATTTGAAATCCGCTTGCGACATTCGATTCCTTTAGTCATTTCACTTCGGATACACTTCTGTTTAACAACAGAGTACGATTGTGGCAGTTAGAATGCTGGAAGACAGGTTTTTCGCTATAACTGCGATTTCCTGCCGAACGGAGGCTCGGATTTGAAATCTGCTTGCGACATTCGATTCCTCTATTCATTTCACTTCGGATACACTTCTGTTTAACAACAGAGTACGATTCTGGCAGATAGAATGCTGGAAGATAGGTTTTTCGTTATAACTGCGATTTCCTGCCGAACGGAGGCTCGGATTTGAAATCTGCTTGCGACATTCGATTCCTATATTCATTTCACTTCGGATACACTTCTGTTTAACAACAGAGTACGATTGTGGCAGTTAGAATGCTGGAAGATATGTTTTTCGTTATAACAGCGATATTCTGCCGAACGGAGGCTCGGATTTGAAATCTGCTTGCGACATTCGATTCCTCTAGTCATTTCACTTCGGATACACTTCTGTTCAACAACAGAGTACGATTGTGGCAGTTAGAATGCTGGAAGATATGTTTTTCGTTATAACTGCGATTTCCTGCCGAACGGAGGCTCGGATTTGAAATCCGCTTGCGACATTCGATTCCTTTAGTCATTTCACTTCGGATACACTTCTGTTTAACAACAGAGTACGATTGTCGCAGTTAGAATGCTCGAAGACAGGTTTTTCGCTTTAACTGCGATTTCCTGCCGAACGGAGGCTCGGATTTGAAATCTGCTTGCGACATTCGATTCCTCTAGTCATTTCACTTCGGATACACTTCTGTTTAACAACAGAGTACGATTCTGGCAGATAGAATGCTGGAAGATAGGTTTTTCGTTATAACTGCGATTTCCTGCCGAACGGAGGCTCGGATTTGAAATCTGCTTGCGACATTCGATTCCTCTATTCATTTCACTTCGGATACACTTCTGTTTAACAACAGAGTACGATTGTGGCAGTTAGAATGCTGGAAGATATGTTTTTCGTTATAACAGCGATATTCTGCCGAACGGAGGCTCGGATTTGAAATCTGCTTGCGACATTCGATTCCTCTAGTCATTTCACTTCGGATACACTTCTGTTCAACAACAGAGTACGATTGTGGCAGTTAGAATGCTGGAAGATATGTTTTTCGTTATAACTGCGATTTCCTGCCGAACGGAGGCTCGGATTTGAAATCTGCTTGCGACATTCGATTCCTCTAGTCATTTCACTTCGGATACACTTCTGTTCAACAACAGAGTACGATTGTGACAGTTAGAATGCTGGAAGATATGTTTTTCGTTATAACAGCGATATTCTGCCGAACGGAGGCTCGGATTTGAAATCTGCTTGCGACATTCGATTCCTCTAGTCATTTTACTTCGGATACACTTCTGTTCAACAACAGAGTACGATTGTGGCAGTTAGAATGCTGGAAGATATGTTTTTCGTTATAACTGCGATTTCCTGCCGAACGGAGGCTCGGATTTGAAATCCGCTTGCGACATTTGATTCCTTTAGTCATTTCACTTCGGATACACTTCTGTTTAACAACAGAGTACGATTGTGGCAGTTAGAATGCTGGAAGACAGGTTTTTCGCTATAACTGCGATTTCCTGCCGAACGGAGGCTCGGATTTGAAATCTGCTTGCGACATTCGATTCCTCTAGTCATTTCACTTCGGATACACTTCTGTTTAACAACAGAGTACGATTATGGCAGTTAGAATGCTGGAAGACAGGTTTTTCGCTATAACTGCGATTTCCTGCCGAACGGAGGCTCGGATTTGAAATCTGCTTGCGACATTCGATTCCTCTAGTCATTTCACTTCGGATACACTTCTGTTCAACAACAGAGTACGATTGTGGCAGTTAGAATGCTGGAAGATATGTTTTTCGTTATAACTGCGATTTCCTGCCGAACGGAGGCTCGGATTTGAAATCCGCTTGCGACATTTGATTCCTTTAGTCATTTCACTTCGGATACACTTCTGTTTAACAACAGAGTACGATTGTGGCAGTTAGAATGCTGGAAGACAGGTTTTTCGCTATAACTGCGATTTCCTGCCGAACGGTGGCTCGGATTTGAAATCTGCTTGCGACATTCGATTCCTCTAGTCATTTCACTTCGGATACACTTCTGTTTAACAACAGAGTACGATTCTGGCAGTTAGAATGCTGGAAGACAGGTTTTTCGCTATAACTGCGATTTCCTGCCGAACGGAGGCTCGGATTTGAAATCTGCTTGCGACATTCGATTCCTCTAGTCATTTCACTTCGGATACACTTCTGTTTAACAACAGAGTACGATTATGGCAGTTAGAATGCTGGAAGACAGGTTTTTCGCTATAACTGCGATTTCCTGCCGAACGGAGGCTCGGATTTGAAATCTGCTTGCGACATTCGATTCCTCTAGTCATTTCACTTCGGATACACTTCTGTTTAACAACAGAGTACGATTCTGGCAGATAGAATGCTGGAAGATAGGTTTTTCGTTATAACTGCGATTTCCTGCCGAACGGAGGCTCGGATTTGAAATCTGCTTGCGACATTCGATTCCTATATTCATTTCACTTCGGATACACTTCTGTTTAACAACAGAGTACGATTGTGGCAGTTAGAATGCTGGAAGATATGTTTTTCGTTATAACAGCGATATTCTGCCGAACGGAGGCTCGGATTTGAAATCTGCTTGCGACATTCGATTCCTTTAGTCATTTCACTTCGGATACACTTCTGTTTAACAACAGAGTACGATTGTCGCAGTTAGAATGCTGGAAGATATGTTTTTCGTTATAACTGCGATTTCCTGCCGAACGGAGGCTCGGATTTGAAATCCGCTTGCGACATTCGATTCCTTTAGTCATTTCACTTCGGATACACTTCTGTTTATCAACAGAGTACGATTGTGGCAGTTAGAATGCTGGAAGACAGGTTTTTCGCTATAACTGCGATTTCCTGCCGAACGGAGGCTCGGATTTGAAATCTGCTTGCGACATTCGATTGCTCTAGTCATTTCACTTCGGATACACTTCTGTTCAACAACAGAGTACGATTGTGGCAGTTAGAATGCTGGAAGATATGTTTTTCGTTATAACTGCGATTTCCTGCCGAACGGAGGCTCGGATTTGAAATCCGCTTGCGACATTTGATTCCTTTAGTCATTTCACTTCGGATACACTTCTGTTTAACAACAGAGTACGATTGTGGCAGTTAGAATGCTGGAAGACAGGTTTTTCGCTATAACTGCGATTTCCTGCCGAACGGAGGCTCGGATTTGAAATCTGCTTGCGACATTCGATTCCTCTAGTCATTTCACTTCGGATACACTTCTGTTTAACAACAGAGTACGATTATGGCAGTTAGAATGCTGGAAGACAGGTTTTTCGCTATAACTGCGATTTCCTGCCGAACGGAGGCTCGGATTTGAAATCTGCTTGCGACATTCGATTCCTCTAGTCATTTCACTTCGGATACACTTCTGTTCAACAACAGAGTACGATTGTGGCAGTTAGAATGCTGGAAGATATGTTTTTCGTTATAACTGCGATTTCCTGCCGAACGGAGGCTCGGATTTGAAATCCGCTTGCGACATTTGATTCCTTTAGTCATTTCACTTCGGATACACTTCTGTTTAACAACAGAGTACGATTGTGGCAGTTAGAATGCTGGAAGACAGGTTTTTCGCTATAACTGCGATTTCCTGCCGAACGGAGGCTCGGATTTGAAATCTGCTTGCGACATTCGATTCCTCTAGTCATTTCACTTCGGATACACTTCTGTTTAACAACAGAGTACGATTCTGGCAGTTAGAATGCTGGAAGACAGGTTTTTCGCTATAACTGCGATTTCCTGCCGAACGGAGGCTCGGATTTGAAATCTGCTTGCGACATTCGATTCCTCTAGTCATTTCACTTCGGATACACTTCTGTTTAACAACAGAGTACGATTCTGGCAGTTAGAATGCTGGAAGACAGGTTTTTCGCTATAACTGCGATTTCCTGCCGAACGTAGGCTCGGATTTGAAATCTGCTTGCGACATTCGATTCCTCTATTCATTTCACTTCGGATACACTTCTGTTTAACAACAGAGTACGATTCTGGCAGATAGAATGCTGGAAGATAGGTTTTTCGTTATAACTGCGATTTCCTGCCGAACGGAGGCTCGGATTTGAAATCTGCTTGCGACATTCGATTCCTATATTCATTTCACTTCGGATACACTTCTGTTTAACAACAGAGTACGATTGTGGCAGTTAGAATGCTGGAAGATATGTTTTTCGTTATAACAGCGATATTCTGCCGAACGGAGGCTCGGATTTGAAATCTGCTTGCGACATTCGATTCCTCTAGTCATTTCACTTCGGATACACTTCTGTTCAACAACAGAGTACGATTGTGGCAGTTAGAATGCTGGAAGATATGTTTTTCGTTATAACTGCGATTTCCTGCCGAACGGAGGCTCGGATTTGAAATCCGCTTGCGACATTCGATTCCTTTAGTCATTTCACTTCGGATACACTTCTGTTTAACAACAGAGTACGATTGTGGCAGTTAGAATGCTGGAAGACAGGTTTTTCGCTATAACTGCGATTTCCTGCCGAACGGAGGCTCGGATTTGAAATCTGCTTGCGACATTCGATTCCTCTATTCATTTCACTTCGGATACACTTCTGTTTAACAACAGAGTACGATTCTGGCAGATAGAATGCTGGAAGATATGTTTTTCGTTATAACTGCGATTTCCTGCCGAACGGAGGCTCGGATTTGAAATCTGCTTGCGACATTCGATTCCTATATTCATTTCACTTCGGATACACTTCTGTTTAACAACAGAGTACGATTGTGGCAGTTAGAATGCTGGAAGATATGTTTTTCGTTATAACAGCGATATTCTGCCGAACGGAGGCTCGGATTTGAAATCTGCTTGCGACATTCGATTCCTCTAGTCATTTCACTTCGGATACACTTCTGTTCAACAACAGAGTACGATTGTGGCAGTTAGAATGCTGGAAGATATGTTTTTCGTTATAACTGCGATTTCCTGCCGAACGGAGGCTCGGATTTGAAATCCGCTTGCGACATTCGATTCCTTTAGTCATTTCACTTCGGATACACTTCTGTTTAACAACAGAGTACGATTGTCGCAGTTAGAATGCTCGAAGACAGGTTTTTCGCTTTAACTGCGATTTCCTGCCGAACGGAGGCTCGGATTTGAAATCTGCTTGCGACATTCGATTCCTCTAGTCATTTCACTTCGGATACACTTCTGTTTAACAACAGAGTACGATTCTGGCAGATAGAATGCTGGAAGATAGGTTTTTCGTTATAACTGCGATTTCCTGCCGAACGGAGGCTCGGATTTGAAATCTGCTTGCGACATTCGATTCCTATATTCATTTCACTTCGGATACACTTCTGTTTAACAACAGAGTACGATTGTGGCAGTTAGAATGCTGGAAGATATGTTTTTCGTTATAACAGCGATATTCTGCCGAACGGAGGCTCGGATTTGAAATCTGCTTGCGACATTCGATTCCTCTAGTCATTTCACTTCGGATACACTTCTGTTCAACAACAGAGTACGATTGTGGCAGTTAGAATGCTGGAAGATATGTTTTTCGTTATAACTGCGATTTCCTGCCGAACGGAGGCTCGGATTTGAAATCCGCTTGCGACATTCGATTCCTTTAGTCATTTCACTTCGGATACACTTCTGTTTAACAACAGAGTACGATTGTGGCAGTTAGAATGCTGGAAGACAGGTTTTTCGCTATAACTGCGATTTCCTGCCGAACGGAGGCTCGGATTTGAAATCTGCTTGCGACATTCGATTCCTCTAGTCATTTCACTTCGGATACACTTCTGTTCAACAACAGAGTACGATTGTGACAGTTAGAATGCTGGAAGATATGTTTTTCGTTATAACAGCGATATTCTGCCGAACGGAGGCTCGGATTTGAAATCTGCTTGCGACATTCGATTCCTCTAGTCATTTTACTTCGGATACACTTCTGTTCAACAACAGAGTACGATTGTGGCAGTTAGAATGCTGGAAGATATGTCTTTCGTTATAACTGCGATTTCCTGCCGAACGGAGGCTCGGATTTGAAATCCGCTTGCGACATTTGATTCCTTTAGTCATTTCACTTCGGATACACTTCTGTTTAACAACAGAGTACGATTGTGGCAGTTAGAATGCTGGAAGACAGGTTTTTCGCTATAACTGCGATTTCCTGCCGAACGGAGGCTCGGATTTGAAATCTGCTTGCGACATTCGATTCCTCTAGTCATTTCACTTCGGATACACTTCTGTTTAACAACAGAGTACGATTATGGCAGTTAGAATGCTGGAAGACAGGTTTTTCGCTATAACTGCGATTTCCTGCCGAACGGAGGCTCGGATTTGAAATCTGCTTGCGACATTCGATTCCTCTAGTCATTTCACTTCGGATACACTTCTGTTCAACAACAGAGTACGATTGTGGCAGTTAGAATGCTGGAAGATATGTTTTTCGTTATAACTGCGATTTCCTGCCGAACGGAGGCTCGGATTTGAAATCCGCTTGCGACATTTGATTCCTTTAGTCATTTCACTTCGGATACACTTCTGTTTAACAACAGAGTACGATTGTGGCAGTTAGAATGCTGGAAGACAGGTTTTTCGCTATAACTGCGATTTCCTGCCGAACGGAGGCTCGGATTTGAAATCTGCTTGCGACATTCGATTCCTCTAGTCATTTCACTTCGGATACACTTCTGTTTAACAACAGAGTACGATTCTGGCAGTTAGAATGCTGGAAGACAGGTTTTTCGCTATAACTGCGATTTCCTGCCGAACGGAGGCTCGGATTTGAAATCTGCTTGCGACATTCGATTCCTCTAGTCATTTCACTTCGGATACACTTCTGTTTAACAACAGAGTACGATTATGGCAGTTAGAATGCTGGAAGACAGGTTTTTCGCTATAACTGCGATTTCCTGCCGAACGGAGGCTCGGATTTGAAATCTGCTTGCGACATTCGATTCCTCTATTCATTTCACTTCGGATACACTTCTGTTTAACAACAGAGTACGATTCTGGCAGATAGAATGCTGGAAGATAGGTTTTTCGTTATAACTGCGATTTCCTGCCGAACGGAGGCTCGGATTTGAAATCTGCTTGCGACATTCGATTCCTATATTCATTTCACTTCGGATACACTTCTGTTTAACAACAGAGTACGATTGTGGCAGTTAGAATGCTGGAAGATATGTTTTTCGTTATAACAGCGATATTCTGCCGAACGGAGGCTCGGATTTGAAATCTGCTTGCGACATTCGATTCCTTTAGTCATTTCACTTCGGATACACTTCTGTTTAACAACAGAGTACGATTGTCGCAGTTAGAATGCTGGAAGATATGTTTTTCGTTATAACTGCGATTTCCTGCCGAACGGAGGCTCGGATTTGAAATCCGCTTGCGACATTCGATTCCTTTAGTCATTTCACTTCGGATACACTTCTGTTTATCAACAGAGTACGATTGTGGCAGTTAGAATGCTGGAAGACAGGTTTTTCGCTATAACTGCGATTTCCTGCCGAACGGAGGCTCGGATTTGAAATCTGCTTGCGACATTCGATTGCTCTAGTCATTTCACTTCGGATACACTTCTGTTCAACAACAGAGTACGATTGTGGCAGTTAGAATGCTGGAAGATATGTTTTTCGTTATAACTGCGATTTCCTGCCGAACGGAGGCTCGGATTTGAAATCTGCTTGCGACATTCGATTCCTCTATTCATTTCACTTCGGATACACTTCTGTTTAACAACAGAGTACGATTCTGGCAGATAGAATGCTGGAAGATAGGTTTTTCGTTATAACTGCGATTTCCTGCCGAACGGAGGCTCGGATTTGAAATCTGCTTGCGACATTCGATTCCTATATTCATTTCACTTCGGATACACTTCTGTTTAACAACAGAGTACGATTGTGGCAGTTAGAATGCTGGAAGATATGTTTTTCGTTATAACAGCGATATTCTGCCGAACGGAGGCTCGGATTTGAAATCTGCTTGCGACATTCGATTCCTCTAGTCATTTCACTTCGGATACACTTCTGTTCAACAACAGAGTACGATTGTGGCAGTTAGAATGCTGGAAGATATGTTTTTCGTTATAACTGCGATTTCCTGCCGAACGGAGGCTCGGATTTGAAATCCGCTTGCGACATTCGATTCCTTTAGTCATTTCACTTCGGATACACTTCTGTTTAACAACAGAGTACGATTGTGGCAGTTAGAATGCTGGAAGACAGGTTTTTCGCTATAACTGCGATTTCCTGCCGAACGGAGGCTCGGATTTGAAATCTGCTTGCGACATTCGATTCCTCTAGTCATTTCACTTCGGATACACTTCTGTTCAACAACAGAGTACGATTGTGACAGTTAGAATGCTGGAAGATATGTTTTTCGTTATAACAGCGATATTCTGCCGAACGGAGGCTCGGATTTGAAATCTGCTTGCGACATTCGATTCCTCTAGTCATTTCACTTCGGATACACTTCTGTTCAACAACAGAGTACGATTGTGGCAGTTAGAATGCTGGAAGATATGTTTTTCGTTATAACTGCGATTTCCTGCCGAACGGAGGCTCGGATTTGAAATCCGCTTGCGACATTCGATTCCTTTAGTCATTTCACTTCGGATACACTTCTGTTTAACAACAGAGTACGATTGTGGCAGTTAGAATGCTGGAAGACAGGTTTTTCGCTATAACTGCGATTTCCTGCCGAACGGAGGCTCGGATTTGAAATCTGGTTGCGACATTCGATTCCTCTAGTCATTTCACTTCGGATACACTTCTGTTTAACAACAGAGTACGATTATGGCAGTTAGAATGCTGGAAGACAGGTTTTTCGCTATAACTGCGATTTCCTGCCGAACGGAGGCTCGGATTTGAAATCTGCTTGCGACATTCGATTCCTCTAGTCATTTCACTTCGGATACACTTCTGTTTAACAACAGAGTACGATTCTGGCAGTTAGAATGCTGGAAGACAGGTTTTTCGCTATAACTGCGATTTCCTGCCGAACGGAGGCTCGGATTTGAAATCTGCTTGCGACATTCGATTCCTCTAGTCATTTCACTTCGGATACACTTCTGTTTAACAACAGAGTACGATTATGGCAGTTAGAATGCTGGAAGACAGGTTTTTCGCTATAACTGCGATTTCCTGCCGAACGGAGGCTCGGATTTGAAATCTGCTTGCGACATTCGATTCCTCTAGTCATTTCACTTCGGATACACTTCTGTTGAACAACAGAGTACGATTCTGGCAGTTAGAATGCTGGAAGACAGGTTTTTCGTTATAACTGCGATTTCCTGCCGAACGTAGGCTCGGATTTGAAATCTGCTTGCGACATTCGATTCCTCTATTCATTTCACTTCGGATACACTTCTGTTTAACAACAGAGTACGATTCTGGCAGATAGAATGCTGGAAGATAGGTTTTTCGTTATAACTGCGATTTCCTGCCGAACGGAGGCTCGGATTTGAAATCTGCTTGCGACATTCGATTCCTATATTCATTTCACTTCGGATACACTTCTGTTTAACAACAGAGTACGATTGTGGCAGTTAGAATGCTGGAAGATATGTTTTTCGTTATAACAGCGATATTCTGCCGAACGGAGGCTCGGATTTGAAATCTGCTTGCGACATTCGATTCCTCTAGTCATTTCACTTCGGATACACTTCTGTTCAACAACAGAGTACGATTGTGGCAGTTAGAATGCTGGAAGATATGTTTTTCGTTATAACTGCGATTTCCTGCCGAACGGAGGCTCGGATTTGAAATCCGCTTGCGACATTCGATTCCTTTAGTCATTTCACTTCGGATACACTTCTGTTTAACAACAGAGTACGATTGTGGCAGTTAGAATGCTGGAAGACAGGTTTTTCGCTATAACTGCGATTTCCTGCCGAACGGAGGCTCGGATTTGAAATCTGCTTGCGACATTCGATTCCTCTATTCATTTCACTTCGGATACACTTCTGTTTAACAACAGAGTACGATTCTGGCAGATAGAATGCTGGAAGATAGGTTTTTCGTTATAACTGCGATTTCCTGCCGAACGGAGGCTCGGATTTGAAATCTGCTTGCGACATTCGATTCCTATATTCATTTCACTTCGGATACACTTCTGTTTAACAACAGAGTACGATTGTGGCAGTTAGAATGCTGGAAGATATGTTTTTCGTTATAACAGCGATATTCTGCCGAACGGAGGCTCGGATTTGAAATCTGCTTGCGACATTCGATTCCTCTAGTCATTTCACTTCGGATACACTTCTGTTCAACAACAGAGTACGATTGTGGCAGTTAGAATGCTGGAAGATATGTTTTTCGTTATAACTGCGATTTCCTGCCGAACGGAGGCTCGGATTTGAAATCTGCTTGCGACATTCGATTCCTTTAGTCATTTCACTTCGGATACACTTCTGTTTAACAACAGAGTACGATTGTGGCAGTTAGAATGCTGGAAGACAGGTTTTTCGCTATAACTGCGATTTCCTGCCGAACGGAGGCTCGGATTTGAAATCTGCTTGCGACATTCGATTCCTCTAGTCATTTCACTTCGGATACACTTCTGTTCAACAACAGAGTACGATTGTGACAGTTAGAATGCTGGAAGATATGTTTTTCGTTATAACAGCGATATTCTGCCGAACGGAGGCTCGGATTTGAAATCTGCTTGCGACATTCGATTCCTCTAGTCATTTCACTTCGGATACACTTCTGTTCAACAACAGAGTACGATTGTGGCAGTTAGAATGCTGGAAGATATGTTTTTCGTTATAACTGCGATTTCCTGCCGAACGGAGGCTCGGATTTGAAATCCGCTTGCGACATTCGATTCCTTTAGTCATTTCACTTCGGATACACTTCTGTTTAACAACAGAGTACGATTGTGGCAGTTAGAATGCTGGAAGACAGGTTTTTCGCTATAACTGCGATTTCCTGCCGAACGGAGGCTCGGATTTGAAATCTGGTTGCGACATTCGATTCCTCTAGTCATTTCACTTCGGATACACTTCTGTTTAACAACAGAGTACGATTATGGCAGTTAGAATGCTGGAAGACAGGTTTTTCGCTATAACTGCGATTTCCTGCCGAACGGAGGCTCGGATTTGAAATCTGCTTGCGACATTCGATTCCTCTAGTCATTTCACTTCGGATACACTTCTGTTTAACAACAGAGTACGATTCTGGCAGTTAGAATGCTGGAAGACAGGTTTTTCGCTATAACTGCGATTTCCTGCCGAACGGAGGCTCGGATTTGAAATCTGCTTGCGACATTCGATTCCTCTAGTCATTTCACTTCGGATACACTTCTGTTTAACAACAGAGTACGATTATGGCAGTTAGAATGCTGGAAGACAGGTTTTTCGCTATAACTGCGATTTCCTGCCGAACGGAGGCTCGGATTTGAAATCTGCTTGCGACATTCGATTCCTCTAGTCATTTCACTTCGGATACACTTCTGTTGAACAACAGAGTACGATTCTGGCAGTTAGAATGCTGGAAGACAGGTTTTTCGTTATAACTGCGATTTCCTGCCGAACGTAGGCTCGGATTTGAAATCTGCTTGCGACATTCGATTCCTCTATTCATTTCACTTCGGATACACTTCTGTTTAACAACAGAGTACGATTCTGGCAGTTAGAATGCTGGAAGATAGGTTTTTCGTTATAACTGCGATTTCCTGCCGAACGGAGGCTCGGATTTGAAATCTGCTTGCGACATTCGATTCCTATATTCATTTCACTTCGGATACACTTCTGTTTAACAACAGAGTACGATTGTGGCAGTTAGAATGCTGGAAGATATGTTTTTCGTTATAACAGCGATATTCTGCCGAACGGAGGCTCGGATTTGAAATCTGCTTGCGACATTCGATTCCTCTAGTCATTTCACTTCGGATACACTTCTGTTTAACAACAGAGTACGATTGTGGCAGTTAGAATGCTGGAAGATATGTTTTTCGTTATAACTGCGATTTCCTGCCGAACGGAGGCTCGGATTTGAAATCCGCTTGCGACATTCGATTCCTTTAGTCATTTCACTTCGGATACACTTCTGTTTAACAACAGAGTACGATTGTCGCAGTTAGAATGCTGGAAGACAGGTTTTTCGCTATAACTGCGATTTCCTGCCGAACGGAGGCTCGGATTTGAAATCTGCTTGCGACATTCGATTCCTCTAGTCATTTCACTTCGGATACACTTCTGTTTAACAACAGAGTACGATTCTGGCAGTTAGATTGCTCGAAGACAGGTTTTTCGTTATAACAGCGATTTCCTGGCGGACGGAGGCTCGAAGTTGATATCTGCTTGCGGCATTCGATTCCTCTAGTCATTTCACTTCGGATACACTTCTGTTCAACAACAGAGTACGATTGTGGCAGTTAGAATGCTGGAAGACAGGTTTTTCGCTATAACTGCGATTTCCTGCCGAACGGAGGCTCGGATTTGAAATCTGCTTGCGACATTCGATTCCTCTATTCATTTCACTTCGGATACACTTCTGTTTAACAACAGAGTACGATTCTGGCAGATAGAATGCTGGAAGACAGGTTTTTCGCTATAACTGCGATTTCCTGCCGAACGGAGGCTCGGATTTGAAATCTGCTTGCGACATTCGATTCCTCTAGTCATTTCACTTCGGATACACTTCTGTTTAACAACAGAGTACGATTCTGGCAGTTAGAATGCTCGAAGACAGGTTTTTCGTTATAACAGCGATTTCCTGGCGGACGGAGGCTCGAAGTTGATATCTGCTTGCGACATTCGATTCCTCTAGTCATTTCACTTCGGATACACTTCTGTTCAACAACAGAGTACGATTGTGGCAGTTAGAATGCTGGAAGATATGTTTTTCGTTATAACTGCGATTTCCTGCCGAACGGAGGCTCGGATTTGAAATCCGCTTGCGACATTCGATTCCTTTAGTCATTTCACTTCGAATACACTTCTGTTTAACAACAGAGTACGATTGTGGCAGTTAGAATGCTGGAAGATATGTTTTTCGTTATAACAGCGATATTCTGCCGAACGGAGGCTCGGATTTGAAATCTGCTTGCGACATTCGATTCCTCTAGTCATTTCACTTCGGATACACTTCTGTTCAACAACAGAGTACGATTGTGGCAGTTAGAATGCTGGAAGATATGTTTTTCGTTATAACTGCGATTTCCTGCCGAACGGAGGCTCGGATTTGAAATCCGCTTGCGACATTCGATTCCTTTAGTCATTTCACTTCGGATACACTTCTGTTTAACAACAGAGTACGATTGTGGCAGTTAGAATGCTGGAAGACAGGTTTTTCGCTATAACTGCGATTTCCTGCCGAACGGAGGCTCGGATTTGAAATCTGCTTGCGACATTCGATTCCTCTAGTCATTTCACTTCGGATACACTTCTGTTCAACAACAGAGTACGATTGTGACAGTTAGAATGCTGGAAGATATGTTTTTCGTTATAACAGCGATATTCTGCCGAACGGAGGCTCGGATTTGAAATCTGCTTGCGACATTCGATTCCTCTAGTCATTTCACTTCGGATACACTTCTGTTCAACAACAGAGTACGATTGTGGCAGTTAGAATGCTGGAAGATATGTTTTTCGTTATAACTGCGATTTCCTGCCGAACGGAGGCTCGGATTTGAAATCCGCTTGCGACATTCGATTCCTTTAGTCATTTCACTTCGGATACACTTCTGTTTAACAACAGAGTACGATTGTGGCAGTTAGAATGCTGGAAGACAGGTTTTTCGCTATAACTGCGATTTCCTGCCGAACGGAGGCTCGGATTTGAAATCTGGTTGCGACATTCGATTCCTCTAGTCATTTCACTTCGGATACACTTCTGTTTAACAACAGAGTACGATTCTGGCAGTTAGAATGCTGGAAGACAGGTTTTTCGTTATAACTGCGATTTCCTGCCGAACGTAGGCTCGGATTTGAAATCTGCTTGCGACATTCGATTCCTCTATTCATTTCACTTCGGATACACTTCTGTTTAACAACAGAGTACGATTCTGGCAGATAGAATGCTGGAAGATAGGTTTTTCGTTATAACTGCGATTTCCTGCCGAACGGAGGCTCGGATTTGAAATCTGCTTGCGACATTCGATTCCTATATTCATTTCACTTCGGATACACTTCTGTTTAACAACAGAGTACGATTGTGGCAGTTAGAATGCTGGAAGATATGTTTTTCGTTATAACAGCGATATTCTGCCGAACGGAGGCTCGGATTTGAAATCTGCTTGCGACATTCGATTCCTCTAGTCATTTCACTTCGGATACACTTCTGTTCAACAACAGAGTACGATTGTGGCAGTTAGAATGCTGGAAGATATGTTTTTCGTTATAACTGCGATTTCCTGCCGAACGGAGGCTCGGATTTGAAATCCGCTTGCGACATTCGATTCCTTTAGTCATTTCACTTCGGATACACTTCTGTTTAACAACAGAGTACGATTGTCGCAGTTAGAATGCTGGAAGACAGGTTTTTCGCTATAACTGCGATTTCCTGCCGAACGGAGGCTCGGATTTGAAATCTGCTTGCGACATTCGATTCCTCTAGTCATTTCACTTCGGATACACTTCTGTTTAACAACAGAGTACGATTCTGGCAGTTAGATTGCTCGAAGACAGGTTTTTCGTTATAACAGCGATTTCCTGGCGGACGGAGGCTCGAAGTTGATATCTGCTTGCGGCATTCGATTCCTCTAGTCATTTCACTTCGGATACACTTCTGTTCAACAACAGAGTACGATTGTGGCAGTTAGAATGCTGGAAGACAGGTTTTTCGCTATAACTGCGATTTCCTGCCGAACGGAGGCTCGGATTTGAAATCTGCTTGCGACATTCGATTCCTCTATTCATTTCACTTCGGATACACTTCTGTTTAACAACAGAGTACGATTCTGGCAGATAGAATGCTGGAAGACAGGTTTTTCGCTATAACTGCGATTTCCTGCCGAACGGAGGCTCGGATTTGAAATCTGCTTGCGACATTCGATTCCTCTAGTCATTTCACTTCGGATACACTTCTGTTTAACAACAGAGTACGATTCTGGCAGTTAGAATGCTCGAAGACAGGTTTTTCGTTATAACAGCGATTTCCTGGCGGACGGAGGCTCGAAGTTGATATCTGCTTGCGACATTCGATTCCTCTAGTCATTTCACTTCGGATACACTTCTGTTCAACAACAGAGTACGATTGTGGCAGTTAGAATGCTGGAAGATATGTTTTTCGTTATAACTGCGATTTCCTGCCGAACGGAGGCTCGGATTTGAAATCCGCTTGCGACATTCGATTCCTTTAGTCATTTCACTTCGAATACACTTCTGTTTAACAACAGAGTACGATTGTCGCAGTTAGAATGCTGGAAGATATGTTTTTCGTTATAACTGCGATTTCCTGCCGAACGGATCCTCGGATTTGAAATCCGCTTGCGACATTCGATTCCTTTAGTCATTTCACTTTGGATACACTTCTGTTTAACAACAGAGTACGATTGTGGCAGTTAGAATGCTGGAAGACAGGTTTTTCGCTATAACTGCGATTTCCTGCCGAACGGAGGCTCGGATTTGAAATCTGCTTGCGACATTCGATTCCTCTAGTCATTTCACTTCGGACACACTTCTGTTCAACAACAGATTACGATTGTGGCAGTTAGAATGCTGGAAGATATGTTTTTCGTTATAACAGCGATATTCTGCCGAACGGAGGCTCGGATTTGAAATCTGCTTGCGACATTCGATTCCTCTAGTCATTTCACTTCGGATACACTTCTGTTCAACAACAGAGTACGATTGTGGCAGTTAGAATGCTGGAAGATATGTTTTTCGTTATAACTGCGATTTCCTGCCGAACGGAGGCTCGGATTTGAAATCCGCTTGCGACATTCGATTCCTTTAGTCATTTCACTTCGGATACACGTCTGTTTAACAACAGAGTACGATTATGGCAGTTAGAATGCTGGAAGACAGGTTTTTCGCTATAACTGCGATTTCCTGCCGAACGGAGGCTCGGATTTGAAATCTGCTTGCGACATTCGATTCCTCTAGTCATTTCACTTCGGATACACTTCTGTTTAACAACAGAGTACGATTCTGGCAGTTAGAATGCTCGAAGACAGGTTTTTCGTTATAACAGCGATTTCCTGGCGGACGGAGGCTCGAAGTTGATATCTGCTTGCGGCATTCGATTCCTCTAGTCATTTCACTTCGGATACACTTCTGTTCAACAACAGAGTACGATTGTGGCAGTTAGAATGCTGGAAGACAGGTTTTTCGCTATAACTGCGATTTCCTGCCGAACGGAGGCTCGGATTTGAAATCTGCTTGCGACATTCGATTCCTCTATTCATTTCACTTCGGATACACTTCTGTTTAACAACAGAGTACGATTCTGGCAGATAGAATGCTGGAAGATAGGTTTTTCGTTATAACTGCGATTTCCTGCCGAACGGAGGCTCGGATTTGAAATCTGCTTGCGACATTCGATTCCTATATTCATTTCACTTCGGATACACTTCTGTTCAACAACAGAGTACGATTGTGGCAGTTAGAATGCTGGAAGATATGTTTTTCGTTATAACTGCGATTTCCTGCCGAACGGAGGCTCGGATTTGAAATCCGCTTGCGACATTCGATTCCTTTAGTCATTTCACTTCGGATACACTTCTGTTTAACAACAGAGTACGATTCTGGCAGTCAGAATGCTCGAAGACAGGTTTTTCGCTATAACTGCGATTTCCTGCCGAACGGAGGCTCGGATTTGAAATCTGCTTGCGACATTCGATTCCTCTAGTCATTTCACTTCGGATACACTTCTGTTCAACAACAGAGTACGATTGTGGCAGTTAGAATGCTGGAAGATATGTTTTTCGTTATAACTGCGATTTCCTGCCGAACGGAGGCTCGGATTTGAAATCCGCTTGCGACATTCGATTCCTTTAGTCATTTCACTTCGGATACACGTCTGTTTAACAACAGAGTACGATTATGGCAGTTAGAATGCTGGAAGACAGGTTTTTCGCTATAACTGCGATTTCCTGGCGAACGGAGGCTCGGATTTGAAATCTGCTTGCGACATTCGATTCCTCTAGTCATTTCACTTCGGATACACTTCTGTTTAACAACAGAGTACGATTCTGGCAGTTAGAATGCTCGAAGACAGGTTTTTCGTTATAACAGCGATTTCCTGGCGGACGGAGGCTCGAAGTTGATATCTGCTTGCGGCATTCGATTCCTCTAGTCATTTCACTTCGGATACACTTCTGTTCAACAACAGAGTACGATTGTGGCAGTTAGAATGCTGGAAGACAGGTTTTTCGCTATAACTGCGATTTCCTGCCGAACGGAGGCTCGGATTTGAAATCCGCTTGCGACATTCGATTCCTTTAGTCATTTCACTTCGGATACACTTCTGTTTAACAACAGAGTACGATTGTGGCAGTTAGAATGCTGGAAGACAGGTTTTTCGCTATAACTGCGATTTCCTGCCGAACGGAGGCTCGGATTTGAAATCTGCTTGCGACATTCGATTCCTCTAGTCATTTCACTTCGGATACACTTCTGTTTAACAACAGAGTACGATTATGGCAGTTAGAATGCTGGAAGACAGGTTTTTCGCTATAACTGCGATTTCCTGCCGAACGGAGGCTCGGATTTGAAATCTGCTTGCGACATTCGATTCCTCTAGTCATTTCACTTCGGATACACTTCTGTTTAACAACAGAGTACGATTCTGGCAGTTAGAATGCTGGAAGACAGGTTTTTCGCTATAACTGCGATTTCCTGCCGAACGGAGGCTCGGATTTGAAATCTGCTTGCGACATTCGATTCCTCTAGTCATTTCACTTCGGATACACTTCTGTTTAACAACAGAGTACGATTATGGCAGTTAGAATGCTGGAAGACAGGTTTTTCGCTATAACTGCGATTTCCTGCCGAACGGAGGCTCGGATTTGAAATCTGCTTGCGACATTCGATTCCTCTAGTCATTTCACTTCGGATACACTTCTGTTTAACAACAGAGTACGATTCTGGCAGTTAGAATGCTGGAAGACAGGTTTTTCGCTATAACTGCGATTTCCTGCCGAACGTAGGCTCGGATTTGAAATCTGCTTGCGACATTCGATTCCTCTATTCATTTCACTTCGGATACACTTCTGTTTAACAACAGAGTACGATTCTGGCAGTTAGAATGCTGGAAGATAGGTTTTTCGTTATAACTGCGATTTCCTGCCGAACGGAGGCTCGGATTTGAAATCTGCTTGCGACATTCGATTCCTATATTCATTTCACTTCGGATACACTTCTGTTTAACAACAGAGTACGATTGTGGCAGTTAGAATGCTGGAAGATATGTTTTTCGTTATAACAGCGATATTCTGCCGAACGGAGGCTCGGATTTGAAATCTGCTTGCGACATTCGATTCCTCTAGTCATTTCACTTCGGATACACTTCTGTTCAACAACAGAGTACGATTGTGGCAGTTAGAATGCTGGAAGATATGTTTTTCGTTATAACTGCGATTTCCTGCCGAACGGAGGCTCGGATTTGAAATCCGCTTGCAACATTCGATTCCTTTAGTCATTTCACTTCGGATACACTTCTGTTTAACAACAGAGTACGATTGTCGCAGTTAGAATGCTGGAAGATATGTTTTTCGTTATAACTGCGATTTCCTGCCGAACGGAGGCTCGGATTTGAAATCCGCTTGCGACATTCGATTCCTTTAGTCATTTCACTTCGGATACACTTCTGTTTATCAACAGAGTACGATTGTGGCAGTTAGAATGCTGGAAGACAGGTTTTTCGCTATAACTGCGATTTCCTGCCGAACGGAGGCTCGGATTTGAAATCTGCTTGCGACATTCGATTGCTCTAGTCATTTCACTTCGGATACACTTCTGTTCAACAACAGAGTACGATTGTGGCAGTTAGAATGCTGGAAGATATGTTTTTCGTTATAACTGCGATTTCCTGCCGAACGGAGGCTCGGATTTGAAATCCGCTTGCGACATTCGATTCCTTTAGTCATTTCACTTCGGATACACTTCTGTTTAACAACAGAGTACGATTCTGGCAGTTAGAATGCTCGAAGACAGGTTTTTCGCTATAACTGCGATTTCCTGCCGAACGGAGGCTCGGATTTGAAATCTGCTTGCGACATTCGATTCCTCTAGTCATTTCACTTCGGATACACTTCTGTTCAACAACAGAGTACGATTGTGGCAGTTAGAATGCTGGAAGATATGTTTTTCGTTATAACTGCGATTTCCTGCCGAACGGAGGCTCGGATTTGAAATCCGCTTGCGACATTCGATTCCTTTAGTCATTTCACTTCGGATACACGTCTGTTTAACAACAGAGTACGATTATGGCAGTTAGAATGCTGGAAGACAGGTTTTTCGCTATAACTGCGATTTCCTGCCGAACGGAGGCTCGGATTTGAAATCTGCTTGCGACATTCGATTCCTCTAGTCATTTCACTTCGGATACACTTCTGTTTAACAACAGAGTACGATTCTGGAAGTTAGAATGCTCGAAGACAGGTTTTTCGCTATAACTGCGATTTCCTGCCGAACGGAGGCTCGGATTTGAAATCTGCTTGCGACATTCGATTCCTCTAGTCATTTCACTTCGGATACACTTCTGTTTAACAACAGAGTACGATTCTGGAAGTTAGAATGCTCGAAGACAGGTTTTTCGCTATAACTGCGATTTCCTGCCGAACGGAGGCTCGGATTTGAAATCTGCTTGCGGCATTCAATTCCTCTAGTCATTTCACTTGGGATACACTTCTGTTTAACAACAGAGTACGATTCTGGCAGTTAGAATGCTGGAAGACAGGTTTTTCGCTATAACTGCGATTTCCTGCCGAACGTAGGCTCGGATTTGAAATCTGCTTGCGACATTCGATTCCTCTATTCATTTCACTTCGGATACACTTCTGTTTAACAACAGAGTACGATTCTGGCAGTTAGAATGCTGGAAGACAGGTTTTTCGCTATAACTGCGATTTCCTGCCGAACGTAGGCTCGGATTTGAAATCTGCTTGCGACATTCGATTCCTCTATTCATTTCACTTCGGATACACTTCTGTTTAACAACAGAGTACGATTGTGGCAGATAGAATGCTGGAAGATAGGTTTTTCGTTATAACTGCGATTTCCTGCCGAACGGAGGCTCGGATTTGAAATCTGCTTGCGACATTCGATTCCTCTAGTCATTTCACTTCGGATACACTTCTGTTTAACAACAGAGTACGATTCTGGCAGTTAGAATGCTGGAAGACAGGTTTTTCGCTATAACTGCGATTTCCTGCCGAACGGAGGCTCGGATTTGAAATCTGCTTGCGACATTCGATTCCTATATTCATTTCACTTCGGATACACTTCTGTTTAACAACAGAGTACGATTCTGGCAGATAGAATGCTGGAAGATAGGTTTTTCGTTATAACTGCGATTTCCTGCCGAACGGAGGCTCGGATTTGAAATCTGCTTGCGACATTCGATTCCTCTAGTCATTTCACTTCGGATACACTTCTGTTTAACAACAGAGTACGATTCTGGCAGTTAGAATGCTGGAAGACAGGTTTTTCGCTATAACTGCGATTTCCTGCCGAACGTAGGCTCGGATTTGAAATCTGCTTGCGACATTCGATTCCTCTATTCATTTTACTTCGGATACACTTCTGTTTAACAACAGAGTACGATTCTGGCAGATAGAATGCTGGAAGATAGGTTTTTCGTTATAACTGCGATTTCCTGCCGAACGGAGGCTCGGATTTGAAATCTGCTTGCGACATTCGATTCCTATATTCATTTCACTTCGGATACACTTCTGTTCAACAACAGAGTACGATTGTGGCAGTTAGAATGCTGGAAGATATGTTTTTCGTTATAACAGCGATATTCTGCCGAACGGAGGCTCGGATTTGAAATCTGCTTGCGACATTCGATTCCTCTAGTCATTTCACTTCGGATACACTTCTGTTTAACAACAGAGTACGATTGTAGCAGTTAGAATGCTGGAAGACAGGTTTTTCGCTATAACTGCGATTTCCTGCCGAACGGAGGCTCGGATTTGAAATCTGCTTGCGACATTCGATTCCTCTAGTTATTTCACTTCGGATACACTTCTGTTCAACAACAGAGTACGATTGTGGCAGTTAGAATGCTGGAAGATATGTTTTTCGTTATAACTGCGATTTCCTGCCGAACGGAGGCTCGGATTTGAAATCCGCTTGCGACATTCGGTTCCTTTAGTCATTTCACTTCGGATACACTTCTGTTTAACAACACAGTACGATTGTGGCAGTTAGAATGCTGGAAGACAGGTTTTTCGCTATAACTGCGATTTCCTGCCGAACGGAGGCTCGGATTTGAAATCTGCTTGCGACATTCGATTCCTCTAGTCATTTCACTTCGGATACACTTCTGTTTAACAACAGAGTACGATTCTGGCAGTTAGAATGCTCGAAGACAGGTTTTTCGCTATAACTGCGATTTCCTGCCGAACGGAGGCTCGGATTTGAAATCCGCTTGCGACATTCGATTCCTTTAGTCATTTCACTTCGGATACACTTCTGTTTAACAACAGAGTACGATTCTGGCAGTCAGAATGCTCGAAGACAGGTTTTTCGCTATAACTGCGATTTCCTGCCGAACGGAGGCTCGGATTTGAAATCTGCTTGCGACATTCGATTCCTCTAGTCATTTCACTTCGGATACACTTCTGTTCAACAACAGAGTACGATTGTGGCAGTTAGAATGCTGGAAGATATGTTTTTCGTTATAACTGCGATTTCCTGCCGAACGGAGGCTCGGATTTGAAATCCGCTTGCGACATTCGATTCCTTTAGTCATTTCACTTCGGATACACGTCTGTTTAACAACAGAGTACGATTATGGCAGTTAGAATGCTGGAAGACAGGTTTTTCGCTATAACTGCGATTTCCTGGCGAACGGAGGCTCGGATTTGAAATCTGCTTGCGACATTCGATTCCTCTAGTCATTTCACTTCGGATACACTTCTGTTTAACAACAGAGTACGATTCTGGCAGTTAGAATGCTCGAAGACAGGTTTTTCGTTATAACAGCGATTTCCTGGCGGACGGAGGCTCGAAGTTGATATCTGCTTGCGGCATTCGATTCCTCTAGTCATTTCACTTCGGATACACTTCTGTTCAACAACAGAGTACGATTGTGGCAGTTAGAATGCTGGAAGACAGGTTTTTCGCTATAACTGCGATTTCCTGCCGAACGGAGGCTCGGATTTGAAATCCGCTTGCGACATTCGATTCCTTTAGTCATTTCACTTCGGATACACTTCTGTTTAACAACAGAGTACGATTGTGGCAGTTAGAATGCTGGAAGACAGGTTTTTCGCTATAACTGCGATTTCCTGCCGAACGGAGGCTCGGATTTGAAATCTGCTTGCGACATTCGATTCCTCTAGTCATTTCACTTCGGATACACTTCTGTTTAACAACAGAGTACGATTATGGCAGTTAGAATGCTGGAAGACAGGTTTTTCGCTATAACTGCGATTTCCTGCCGAACGGAGGCTCGGATTTGAAATCTGCTTGCGACATTCGATTCCTCTAGTCATTTCACTTCGGATACACTTCTGTTTAACAACAGAGTACGATTCTGGCAGTTAGAATGCTGGAAGACAGGTTTTTCGCTATAACTGCGATTTCCTGCCGAACGGAGGCTCGGATTTGAAATCTGCTTGCGACATTCGATTCCTCTAGTCATTTCACTTCGGATACACTTCTGTTTAACAACAGAGTACGATTATGGCAGTTAGAATGCTGGAAGACAGGTTTTTCGCTATAACTGCGATTTCCTGCCGAACGGAGGCTCGGATTTGAAATCTGCTTGCGACATTCGATTCCTCTAGTCATTTCACTTCGGATACACTTCTGTTTAACAACAGAGTACGATTCTGGCAGTTAGAATGCTGGAAGACAGGTTTTTCGCTATAACTGCGATTTCCTGCCGAACGTAGGCTCGGATTTGAAATCTGCTTGCGACATTCGATTCCTCTATTCATTTCACTTCGGATACACTTCTGTTTAACAACAGAGTACGATTCTGGCAGATAGAATGCTGGAAGATAGGTTTTTCGTTATAACTGCGATTTCCTGCCGAACGGAGGCTCGGATTTGAAATCTGCTTGCGACATTCGATTCCTATATTCATTTCACTTCGGATACACTTCTGTTTAACAACAGAGTACGATTGTGGCAGTTAGAATGCTGGAAGATATGTTTTTCGTTATAACAGCGATATTCTGCCGAACGGAGGCTCGGATTTGAAATCTGCTTGCGACATTCGATTCCTCTAGTCATTTCACTTCGGATACACTTCTGTTCAACAACAGAGTACGATTGTGGCAGTTAGAATGCTGGAAGATATGTTTTTCGTTATAACTGCGATTTCCTGCCGAACGGAGGCTCGGATTTGAAATCCGCTTGCAACATTCGATTCCTTTAGTCATTTCACTTCGGATACACTTCTGTTTAACAACAGAGTACGATTGTCGCAGTTAGAATGCTGGAAGATATGTTTTTCGTTATAACTGCGATTTCCTGCCGAACGGAGGCTCGGATTTGAAATCCGCTTGCGACATTCGATTCCTTTAGTCATTTCACTTCGGATACACTTCTGTTTATCAACAGAGTACGATTGTGGCAGTTAGAATGCTGGAAGACAGGTTTTTCGCTATAACTGCGATTTCCTGCCGAACGGAGGCTCGGATTTGAAATCTGCTTGCGACATTCGATTGCTCTAGTCATTTCACTTCGGATACACTTCTGTTCAACAACAGAGTACGATTGTGGCAGTTAGAATGCTGGAAGATATGTTTTTCGTTATAACTGCGATTTCCTGCCGAACGGAGGCTCGGATTTGAAATCCGCTTGCGACATTCGATTCCTTTAGTCATTTCACTTCGGATACACTTCTGTTTAACAACAGAGTACGATTCTGGCAGTTAGAATGCTCGAAGACAGGTTTTTCGCTATAACTGCGATTTCCTGCCGAACGGAGGCTCGGATTTGAAATCTGCTTGCGACATTCGATTCCTCTAGTCATTTCACTTCGGATACACTTCTGTTCAACAACAGAGTACGATTGTGGCAGTTAGAATGCTGGAAGATATGTTTTTCGTTATAACTGCGATTTCCTGCCGAACGGAGGCTCGGATTTGAAATCCGCTTGCGACATTCGATTCCTTTAGTCATTTCACTTCGGATACACGTCTGTTTAACAACAGAGTACGATTATGGCAGTTAGAATGCTGGAAGACAGGTTTTTCGCTATAACTGCGATTTCCTGCCGAACGGAGGCTCGGATTTGAAATCTGCTTGCGACATTCGATTCCTCTAGTCATTTCACTTCGGATACACTTCTGTTTAACAACAGAGTACGATTCTGGAAGTTAGAATGCTCGAAGACAGGTTTTTCGCTATAACTGCGATTTCCTGCCGAACGGAGGCTCGGATTTGAAATCTGCTTGCGACATTCGATTCCTCTAGTCATTTCACTTCGGATACACTTCTGTTTAACAACAGAGTACGATTCTGGAAGTTAGAATGCTCGAAGACAGGTTTTTCGCTATAACTGCGATTTCCTGCCGAACGGAGGCTCGGATTTGAAATCTGCTTGCGGCATTCAATTCCTCTAGTCATTTCACTTGGGATACACTTCTGTTTAACAACAGAGTACGATTCTGGCAGTTAGAATGCTGGAAGACAGGTTTTTCGCTATAACTGCGATTTCCTGCCGAACGTAGGCTCGGATTTGAAATCTGCTTGCGACATTCGATTCCTCTATTCATTTCACTTCGGATACACTTCTGTTTAACAACAGAGTACGATTCTGGCAGTTAGAATGCTGGAAGACAGGTTTTTCGCTATAACTGCGATTTCCTGCCGAACGTAGGCTCGGATTTGAAATCTGCTTGCGACATTCGATTCCTCTATTCATTTCACTTCGGATACACTTCTGTTTAACAACAGAGTACGATTGTGGCAGATAGAATGCTGGAAGATAGGTTTTTCGTTATAACTGCGATTTCCTGCCGAACGGAGGCTCGGATTTGAAATCTGCTTGCGACATTCGATTCCTCTAGTCATTTCACTTCGGATACACTTCTGTTTAACAACAGAGTACGATTCTGGCAGTTAGAATGCTGGAAGACAGGTTTTTCGCTATAACTGCGATTTCCTGCCGAACGGAGGCTCGGATTTGAAATCTGCTTGCGACATTCGATTCCTATATTCATTTCACTTCGGATACACTTCTGTTTAACAACAGAGTACGATTCTGGCAGATAGAATGCTGGAAGATAGGTTTTTCGTTATAACTGCGATTTCCTGCCGAACGGAGGCTCGGATTTGAAATCTGCTTGCGACATTCGATTCCTCTAGTCATTTCACTTCGGATACACTTCTGTTTAACAACAGAGTACGATTCTGGCAGTTAGAATGCTGGAAGACAGGTTTTTCGCTATAACTGCGATTTCCTGCCGAACGTAGGCTCGGATTTGAAATCTGCTTGCGACATTCGATTCCTCTATTCATTTTACTTCGGATACACTTCTGTTTAACAACAGAGTACGATTCTGGCAGATAGAATGCTGGAAGATAGGTTTTTCGTTATAACTGCGATTTCCTGCCGAACGGAGGCTCGGATTTGAAATCTGCTTGCGACATTCGATTCCTATATTCATTTCACTTCGGATACACTTCTGTTCAACAACAGAGTACGATTGTGGCAGTTAGAATGCTGGAAGATATGTTTTTCGTTATAACAGCGATATTCTGCCGAACGGAGGCTCGGATTTGAAATCTGCTTGCGACATTCGATTCCTCTAGTCATTTCACTTCGGATACACTTCTGTTTAACAACAGAGTACGATTGTGGCAGTTAGAATGCTGGAAGACAGGTTTTTCGCTATAACTGCGATTTCCTGCCGAACGGAGGCTCGGATTTGAAATCTGCTTGCGACATTCGATTCCTCTAGTTATTTCACTTCGGATACACTTCTGTTCAACAACAGAGTACGATTGTGGCAGTTAGAATGCTGGAAGATATGTTTTTCGTTATAACTGCGATTTCCTGCCGAACGGAGGCTCGGATTTGAAATCCGCTTGCGACATTCGGTTCCTTTAGTCATTTCACTTCGGATACACTTCTGTTTATCAACAGAGTACGATTGTGGCAGTTAGAATGCTGGAAGACAGGTTTTTCGCTATAACTGCGATTTCCTGCCGAACGGAGGCTCGGATTTGAAATCTGCTTGCGACATTCGATTGCTCTAGTCATTTCACTTCGGATACACTTCTGTTCAACAACAGAGTACGATTGTGGCAGTTAGAATGCTGGAAGATATGTTTTTCGTTATAACTGCGATTTCCTGCCGAACGGAGGCTCGGATTTGAAATCCGCTTGCGACATTCGATTCCTTTAGTCATTTCACTTCGGATACACTTCTGTTTAACAACAGAGTACGATTCTGGCAGTTAGAATGCTCGAAGACAGGTTTTTCGCTATAACTGCGATTTCCTGCCGAACGGAGGCTCGGATTTGAAATCTGCTTGCGACATTCGATTCCTCTAGTCATTTCACTTCGGATACACTTCTGTTCAACAACAGAGTACGATTGTGGCAGTTAGAATGCTGGAAGATATGTTTTTCGTTATAACTGCGATTTCCTGCCGAACGGAGGCTCGGATTTGAAATCCGCTTGCGACATTCGATTCCTTTAGTCATTTCACTTCGGATACACGTCTGTTTAACAACAGAGTACGATTATGGCAGTTAGAATGCTGGAAGACAGGTTTTTCGCTATAACTGCGATTTCCTGCCGAACGGAGGCTCGGATTTGAAATCTGCTTGCGACATTCGATTCCTCTAGTCATTTCACTTCGGATACACTTCTGTTTAACAACAGAGTACGATTCTGGAAGTTAGAATGCTCGAAGACAGGTTTTTCGCTATAACTGCGATTTCCTGCCGAACGGAGGCTCGGATTTGAAATCTGCTTGCGACATTCGATTCCTCTAGTCATTTCACTTCGGATACACTTCTGTTTAACAACAGAGTACGATTCTGGAAGTTAGAATGCTCGAAGACAGGTTTTTCGCTATAACTGCGATTTCCTGCCGAACGGAGGCTCGGATTTGAAATCTGCTTGCGGCATTCAATTCCTCTAGTCATTTCACTTGGGATACACTTCTGTTTAACAACAGAGTACGATTCTGGCAGTTAGAATGCTGGAAGACAGGTTTTTCGCTATAACTGCGATTTCCTGCCGAACGTAGGCTCGGATTTGAAATCTGCTTGCGACATTCGATTCCTCTATTCATTTCACTTCGGATACACTTCTGTTTAACAACAGAGTACGATTCTGGCAGTTAGAATGCTGGAAGACAGGTTTTTCGCTATAACTGCGATTTCCTGCCGAACGTAGGCTCGGATTTGAAATCTGCTTGCGACATTCGATTCCTCTATTCATTTCACTTCGGATACACTTCTGTTTAACAACAGAGTACGATTGTGGCAGATAGAATGCTGGAAGATAGGTTTTTCGTTATAACTGCGATTTCCTGCCGAACGGAGGCTCGGATTTGAAATCTGCTTGCGACATTCGATTCCTCTAGTCATATCACTTCGGATACACTTCTGTTTAACAACAGAGTACGATTCTGGCAGTTAGAATGCTGGAAGACAGGTTTTTCGCTATAACTGCGATTTCCTGCCGAACGGAGGCTCGGATTTGAAATCTGCTTGCGACATTCGATTCCTATATTCATTTCACTTCGGATACACTTCTGTTTAACAACAGAGTACGATTCTGGCAGATAGAATGCTGGAAGATAGGTTTTTCGTTATAACTGCGATTTCCTGCCGAACGGAGGCTCGGATTTGAAATCTGCTTGCGACATTCGATTCCTCTAGTCATTTCACTTCGGATACACTTCTGTTTAACAACAGAGTACGATTCTGGCAGTTAGAATGCTGGAAGACAGGTTTTTCGCTATAACTGCGATTTCCTGCCGAACGTAGGCTCGGATTTGAAATCTGCTTGCGACATTCGATTCCTCTATTCATTTTACTTCGGATACACTTCTGTTTAACAACAGAGTACGATTCTGGCAGATAGAATGCTGGAAGATAGGTTTTTCGTTATAACTGCGATTTCCTGCCGAACGGAGGCTCGGATTTGAAATCTGCTTGCGACATTCGATTCCTATATTCATTTCACTTCGGATACACTTCTGTTCAACAACAGAGTACGATTGTGGCAGTTAGAATGCTGGAAGATATGTTTTTCGTTATAACAGCGATATTCTGCCGAACGGAGGCTCGGATTTGAAATCTGCTTGCGACATTCGATTCCTCTAGTCATTTCACTTCGGATACACTTCTGTTTAACAACAGAGTACGATTGTGGCAGTTAGAATGCTGGAAGACAGGTTTTTCGCTATAACTGCGATTTCCTGCCGAACGGAGGCTCGGATTTGAAATCTGCTTGCGACATTCGATTCCTCTAGTTATTTCACTTCGGATACACTTCTGTTCAACAACAGAGTACGATTGTGGCAGTTAGAATGCTGGAAGATATGTTTTTCGTTATAACTGCGATTTCCTGCCGAACGGAGGCTCGGATTTGAAATCCGCTTGCGACATTCGGTTCCTTTAGTCATTTCACTTCGGATACACTTCTGTTTAACAACACAGTACGATTGTGGCAGTTAGAATGCTGGAAGACAGGTTTTTCGCTATAACTGCGATTTCCTGCCGAACGGAGGCTCGGATTTGAAATCTGCTTGCGACATTCGATTCCTCTAGTCATTTCACTTCGGATACACTTCTGTTTAACAACAGAGTACGATTCTGGCAGTTAGAATGCTCGAAGACAGGTTTTTCGCTATAACTGCGATTTCCTGCCGAACGGAGGCTCGGATTTGAAATCTGCTTGCGACATTCGATTCCTCTAGTCATTTCGCTTCGGATACACTTCTGTTTAACAACAGCGTACGATTGTGGCAGTTAGAATGTTGCAAGACAGGTTTTTCGCTATAACTGCGATTTCCTGCCGAACGGAGGCTCGGATTTGAAATCTGCTTGCGACATTCGATTCCTTTAATCATTACACTTCGGATACACTTCTGTTCAACAACAGAGTACGATTGTGGCAGTTAGAATTCTGGAAGATATGTTTTTCGTTATAACTGCGATTTTCTGCCGAACGGAGGCTCGGATTTGAATTTTGCTTGCGGCATTCGATTCCTCTATTCATTTCACTTCGGATACACTTCTGTTCAACAACAGAGTACGATTGTGGCAGTTAGAATGCTGGAAGATATGTTTTTCGTTATAACTGCGATTTCCTGCCGAACGGAGGCTCGGATTTGAAATCTGCTTGCGACATTCGATTCCTCTATTCATTTCACTTCGGATACACTTCTGTTTAACAACAGAGTACGATTCTGGCTGTTAGAATGCTGGAAGATAGGTTTTTCGTTATAACTGCGATTTCCTGCCGAACGGAGGCTCGGATTTAAAATCTGCTTGCGACATTCGATTCCTCTATTCATTTCACTTCGGATACACTTCTGTTTAACAACAGAGTACGATTGTGGCAGTTAGAATGCTGGAAGATATGTTTTTCGTTATAACTGCGATTTCCTGCCGAACGGAGGCTCGGATTTGAAATCTCCTTGCGACATTCGATTCCTCTATTCATTTCACTTCGGATACACTTCTGTTTAACAACAGAGTACGATTCTGGCAGTTCGAATGCTGGAAGATAGGTTTTTCGTTATAACTGCGATTTCCTGCCGAGCGGAGGCTCGGATTTGAAATCTGCTTGCGACATTCGATTCCTTTAGTCATTTCACTTCGGATACTCTTCTGTTTAACAACAGAGTACGATTGTGGCAGTTAGAATGCTGGAAGACAGGTTTTTCGCTATAACTGCGATTTCCTGCCGAACGGAGGCTCGGATTTGAAATCTGCTTGCGACATTCGATTCCTCTAGTCATTTCACTTCGGATACACTTCTGTTCAACAACAGAGTACGATTGTGGCAGTTAGAATGCTGGAAGATATGTTTTTCGTTATAACTGCGATTTCCTGCCGAACGGAGGCTCGGATTTGAAATCCGCTTGCGACATTCGATTCCTTTAGTCATTTCACTTCGGATACACTTCTGTTTAACAACAGAGTACGATTGTGGCAGTTAGAATGCTGGAAGATATGTTTTTCGTTATAACTGCGATTTCCTGCCGAACGGAGGCTCGGATTTGAAATCCGCTTGCGACATTCGATTCCTTTAGTCATTTCACTTCGGATACACTTCTGTTTAACAACAGAGTACGATTCTGGCAGTTAGAATGCTGGAAGACAGGTTTTTCGCTATAACTGCGATTTCCTGCCGAACGGAGGCTCGGATTTGAAATCTGCTTGCGACATTCGATTCCTCTAGTCATTTCACTTCGGATACACTTCTGTTCAACAACAGAGTACGATTGTGGCAGTTAGAATGCTGCAAGATATGTTTTTCGTTATAACTGCGATTTCCTGCCGAACGGAGGCTTGGATTTGAAATCTGCTTGCGACATTCGATTCCTCTATTCATTTCACTTCGGATACACTTCTGTTCAACAACAGAGTACGATTCTAGGAGTTAGAATGCTGGAAGATAGGTTTTTCGTTATAACTGCGATTTCCTGCCGAACGGAGGCTCGGATTTGAAATCTGCTTGCGACATTCGATTCCTCTATTCATTTCACTTCGGATACACTTCTGTTTCATAACAGAGTACGATTGTGGCAGTTAGAATGCTGGAAGATAGGTTTTTCGTTATAACTGCGATTTCCTGCCGAACGGAGGCTCGGATTTGAAATCTGCTTGCTACATTCGATTCCTTTAGTCATTTCACTTCGGATACACTTCTGTTTAACAACAGAGTACGATTGTGGCAGTTAGAATGCTGGAAGACAGGTTTTTCGCTATAACTGCGATTTCCTGCCGAACGGAGGCTCGGATTCGAAATCTGCTTGCGACATTCGATTCCTCTATTCATTTCACTTCGGATACACTTCTGTTTAACAACAGAGTACGATTGTGGCAGTTAGAGTGCTGCAAGATAGGTTTTTCGTTATAACTGCGATTTTCTGCCGAACGGAGGCTCCGATTTGAATTTTGCTTGCGGCATTCGATTCCTCTATTCATTTCACTTCGGATACACTTCTGTTTAACAACAGAGTACGATTCTAGGAGTTAGAATGCTGGAAGACAGGTTTTTCGTTATAACTGCGATTTCCTGCCGAACGGAGGCTCGGATTCGAAATCTGCTTGCGACATTCGATTCCTCTATTCATTTCACTTCGGATACACTTCTGTTCAACAACAGAGTACGATTGTGGCAGTTAGAATGCTGCAAGATATGTTTTTCGTTATAACTGCGATTTCCTGCCGAACGGAGGCTTGGATTTGAAATCTGCTTGCGACATTCGATTCCTCTATTCATTTCACTTCGGATACACTTCTGTTTAACAACAGAGTACGATTGTGGCAGTTAGAGTGCTGCAAGACAGGTTTTTCGTTATAACTGCGATTTTCTGCCGAACGGAGGCTCCGATTTGAATTTTGCTTGCGGCATTCGATTCCTCTATTCATTTCACTTCGGATACACTTCTGTTTAACAACAGAGTACGATTGTGGCAGTTAGAATGCAGGAAGATATGTTTTTCGTTATAACTGCGATTTCCTGCCGAACGGAGGCTCGGATTTGAAATCTCCTTGCGACATTCGATTCCTTTAGTCGTTACACTTCGGATACATTTCTGTTCAACAACAGAGTACGATTGTGGCAGTTAGAATGCTGGAAGATATGTTTTTCGCTATAACTGCGATTTCCTGCCGAACGGAGACTCGGATTTGAAATCTGCTTGCGGCATTCGATTCCTCTATTCATTTCACTTCGGATACACTTCTGTTCAACAACAGAGTACGATTCTAGGAGTTAGAATGCTGGAAGATATGTTTTTCGTTATAACTGCGATTTTCTGCCGAACGGAGGCTCCGATTTGAATTTTGCTTGCGGCACTTGATTCCTCTATTCATTTCACTTCGGATACACTTCTGTTTAACAACAGAGTACGATTCTAGGAGTTAGAATGCTGGAAGACAGGTTTTTCGTTATAACTGCGATTTCCTGCCGAACGGAGGCTCGGATTCGAAATCTGCTTGCGACATTCGATTCCTCTATTCATTTCACTTCGGATACACTTCTGTTCAACAACAGAGTACGATTGTGGCAGTTAGAATGCTGCAAGATATGTTTTTCGTTATAACTGCGATTTTCTGCCGAACGGAGGCTTGGATTTGAAATCTGCTTGCGACATTCGATTCCTCTATTCATTTCACTTCGGATACACTTCTGTTTAACAACAGAGTACGATTGTGGCAGTTAGAGTGCTGCAAGATAGGTTTTTCGTTATAACTGCGATTTTCTGCCGAACGGAGGCTCCGATTTGAATTTTGCTTGCGGCATTCGATTCCTCTATTCATTTCACTTCGGATACACTTCTGTTTAACAACAGAGTACGATTCTAGGAGTTAGAATGCTGGAAGACAGGTTTTTCGTTATAACTGCGATTTCCTGCCGAACGGAGGCTCGGATTCGAAATCTGCTTGCGACATTCGATTCCTCTATTCATTTCACTTCGGATACACTTCTGTTCAACAACAGAGTACGATTGTGGCAGTTAGAATGCTGCAAGATATGTTTTTCGTTATAACTGCGATTTCCTGCCGAACGGAGGCTTGGATTTGAAATCTGCTTGCGACATTCGATTCCTCTATTCATTTCACTTCGGATACACTTCTGTTTAACAACAGAGTACGATTGTGGCAGTTAGAGTGCTGCAAGATAGGTTTTTCGTTATAACTGCGATTTTCTGCCGAACGGAGGCTCCGATTTGAATTTTGCTTGCGGCATTCGATTCCTCTATTCATTTCACTTCGGATACACTTCTGTTTAACAACAGAGTACGATTGTGGCAGTTAGAATGCAGGAAGATATGTTTTTCGTTATAACTGCGATTTCCTGCCGAACGGAGGCTCGGATTTGAAATCTCCTTGCGACATTCGATTCCTCTATTCATTTCACTTCGGATACACTTCTGTTTAACAACAGAGTACGATTCTGGCAGTTAGAATGCTGGAAGATAGGTTTTTCGTTATAACTGCGATTTCCTGGCGAACGGAGGCTCGGATTTGAAATCTGCTTGCGACATTCGATTCCTCTATTCATTTCACTTCGGATACACTTCTGTTTAACAACAGAGTACGATTGTGGCAGTTAGAATGCTGGAAGATATGTTTTTCGTTATAACTGCGATTTCCTGCCGAACGGAGGCTCGGATTTGAAATCTCCTTGCGACATTCGATTCCTTTAGTCGTTACACTTCGGATACATTTCTGTTCAACAACAGAGTACGATTGTGGCAGTTAGAATGCTGGAAGATATGTTTTTCGCTATAACTGCGATTTCCTGCCGAACGGAGACTCGGATTTGAAATCTGCTTGCGGCATTCGATTCCTCTATTCATTTCACTTCGGATACACTTCTGTTCAACAACAGAGTACGATTCTAGGAGTTAGAATGCTGGAAGACAGGTTTTTCGTTATAACTGCGATTTCCTGCCGAACGGAGGCTCGGATTCGAAATCTGCTTGCGACATTCGATTCCTCTATTCATTTCACTTCGGATACACTTCTGTTTAACAACAGAGTACGATTGTGGCAGTTAGAATGCTGGAAGATATGTTTTTCGTTATAACTGCGATTTCCTGCCGAACGGAGGCTCGGATTTGAAATCTCCTTGCGACATTCGATTCCTTTAGTCGTTACACTTCGGATACATTTCTGTTCAACAACAGAGTACGATTGTGGCAGTTAGAATGCTGGAAGATATGTTTTTCGCTATAACTGCGATTTCCTGCCGAACGGAGGCTCGGATTTGAAATCTGCTTGCGACATTCGATTCCTCTATTCATTTCACTTCGGATACACTTCTGTTTAACAACAGAGTACGATTGTGGCAGTTAGAGTGCTGCAAGATAGGTTTTTCGTTATAACTGCGATTTTCTGCCGAACGGAGGCTCCGATTTGAATTTTGCTTGCGGCATTCGATTCCTCTATTCATTTCACTTCGGATACACTTCTGTTTAACAACAGAGTACGATTCTAGGAGTTAGAATGCTGGAAGACAGGTTTTTCGTTATAACTGCGATTTCCTGCCGAACGGAGGCTCGGATTCGAAATCTGCTTGCGACATTCGATTCCTCTATTCATTTCACTTCGGATACACTTCTGTTTAACAACAGAGTACGATTGTGGCAGTTAGAATGCTGGAAGATATGTTTTTCGTTATAACTGCGATTTCCTGCCGAACGGAGGCTCGGATTTGAAATCTCCTTGCGACATTCGATTCCTTTAGTCGTTACACTTCGGATACACTTCTGTTTAACAACAGAGTACGATTCTGGCAGTTAGAATGCTGGAAGATAGGTTTTTCGTTATAACTGCGATTTCCTGGCGAACGGAGGCTCGGATTTGAAATCTGCTTGCGACATTCGATTCCTCTATTCATTTCACTTCGGATACACTTCTGTTTAACAACAGAGTACGATTGTGGCAGTTAGAATGCTGGAAGATATGTTTTTCGTTATAACTGCGATTTCCTGCCGAACGGAGGCTCGGATTTGAAATCTCCTTGCGACATTCGATTCCTTTAGTCGTTACACTTCGGATACATTTCTGTTCAACAACAGAGTACGATTGTGGCAGTTAGAATGCTGGAAGATATGTTTTTCGCTATAACTGCGATTTCCTGCCGAACGGAGACTCGGATTTGAAATCTGCTTGCGACATTCGATTCCTCTATTCATTTCACTTCGGATACACTTCTGTTTAACAACAGAGTACGATTGTGGCAGTTAGAGTGCTGCAAGATAGGTTTTTCGTTATAACTGCGATTTTCTGCCGAACGGAGGCTCCGATTTGAATTTTGCTTGCGGCATTCGATTCCTCTATTCATTTCACTTCGGATACACTTCTGTTTAACAACAGAGTACGATTCTAGGAGTTAGAATGCTGGAAGACAGGTTTTTCGTTATAACTGCGATTTCCTGCCGAACGGAGGCTAGGATTCGAAATCTGCTTGCGACATTCGATTCCTCTATTCATTTCACTTCGGATACACTTCTGTTCAACAACAGAGTACGATTGTGGCAGTTAGAATGCTGCAAGATATGTTTTTCGTTATAACTGCGATTTCCTGCCGAACGGAGGCTTGGATTTGAAATCTGCTTGCGACATTCGATTCCTCTATTCATTTCACTTCGGATACACTTCTGTTTAACAACAGAGTACGATTGTGGCAGTTAGAGTGCTGCAAGACAGGTTTTTCGTTATAACTGCGATTTTCTGCCGAACGGAGGCTCCGATTTGAATTTTGCTTGTGGCATTCGATTCCTCTATTCATTTCACTTCGGATACACTTCTGTTTAACAACAGAGTACGATTGTGGCAGTTAGAATGCAGGAAGATATGTTTTTCGTTATAACTGCGATTTCCTGCCGAACGGAGGCTCGGATTTGAAATCTCCTTGCGACATTCGATTCCTTTAGTCGTTACACTTCGGATACATTTCTGTTCAACAACAGAGTACGATTGTGGCAGTTAGAATGCTGGAAGATATGTTTTTCGCTATAACTGCGATTTCCTGCCGAACGGAGACTCGGATTTGAAATCTGCTTGCGGCATTCGATTCCTCTATTCATTTCACTTCGGATACACTTCTGTTCAACAACAGAGTACGATTCTAGGAGTTAGAATGCTGGAAGATATGTTTTTCGTTATAACTGCGATTTTCTGCCGAACGGAGGCTCCGATTTGAATTTTGCTTGCGGCATTTGATTCCTCTATTCATTTCACTTCGGATACACTTCTGTTTAACAACAGAGTACGATTCTAGGAGTTAGAATGCTGGAAGACAGGTTTTTCGTTATAACTGCGATTTCCTGCCGAACGGAGGCTCGGATTCGAAATCTGCTTGCGACATTCGATTCCTCTATTCATTTCACTTCGGATACACTTCTGTTCAACAACAGAGTACGATTGTGGCAGTTAGAATGCTGCAAGATATGTTTTTCGTTATAACTGCGATTTTCTGCCGAACGGAGGCTTGGATTTGAAATCTGCTTGCGACATTCGATTCCTCTATTCATTTCACTTCGGATACACTTCTGTTTAACAACAGAGTACGATTGTGGCAGTTAGAGTGCTGCAAGATAGGTTTTTCGTTATAACTGCGATTTTCTGCCGAACGGAGGCTCCGATTTGAATTTTGCTTGCGGCATTCGATTCCTCTATTCATTTCACTTCGGATACACTTCTGTTTAACAACAGAGTACGATTCTAGGAGTTAGAATGCTGGAAGACAGGTTTTTCGTTATAACTGCGATTTCCTGCCGAACGGAGGCTCGGATTCGAAATCTGCTTGCGACATTCGATTCCTCTATTCATTTCACTTCGGATACACTTCTGTTCAACAACAGAGTACGATTGTGGCAGTTAGAATGCTGCAAGATATGTTTTTCGTTATAACTGCGATTTTCTGCCGAACGGAGGCTTGGATTTGAAATCTGCTTGCGACATTCGATTCCTCTATTCATTTCACTTCGGATACACTTCTGTTTAACAACAGAGTACGATTGTGGCAGTTAGAGTGCTGCAAGATAGGTTTTTCGTTATAACTGCGATTTTCTGCCGAACGGAGGCTCCGATTTGAATTTTGCTTGCGGCATTCGATTCCTCTATTCATTTCACTTCGGATACACTTCTGTTTAACAACAGAGTACGATTCTAGGAGTTAGAATGCTGGAAGACAGGTTTTTCGTTATAACTGCGATTTCCTGCCGAACGGAGGCTCGGATTCGAAATCTGCTTGCGACATTCGATTCCTCTATTCATTTCACTTCGGATACACTTCTGTTCAACAACAGAGTACGATTGTGGCAGTTAGAATGCTGCAAGATATGTTTTTCGTTATAACTGCGATTTCCTGCCGAACGGAGGCTTGGATTTGAAATCTGCTTGCGACATTCGATTCCTCTATTCATTTCACTTCGGATACACTTCTGTTTAACAACAGAGTACGATTGTGGCAGTTAGAGTGCTGGAAGATAGGTTTTTCGTTATAACTGCGATTTTCTGCCGAACGGAGGCTCCGATTTGAATTTTGCTTGCGGCATTCGATTCCTCTATTCATTTCACTTCGGATACACTTCTGTTTAACAACAGAGTACGATTGTGGCAGTTAGAATGCAGGAAGATATGTTTTTCGTTATAACTGCGATTTCCTGCCGAACGGAGGCTCGGATTTGAAATCTCCTTGCGACATTCGATTCCTCTATTCATTTCACTTCGGATACACTTCTGTTTAACAACAGAGTACGATTCTGGCAGTTAGAATGCTGGAAGATAGGTTTTTCGTTATAACTGCGATTTCCTGGCGAACGGAGGCTCGGATTTGAAATCTGCTTGCGACATTCGATTCCTCTATTCATTTCACTTCGGATACACTTCTGTTTAACAACAGAGTACGATTGTGGCAGTTAGAATGCTGGAAGATATGTTTTTCGTTATAACTGCGATTTCCTGCCGAACGGAGGCTCGGATTTGAAATCTCCTTGCGACATTCGATTCCTTTAGTCGTTACACTTCGGATACATTTCTGTTCAACAACAGAGTACGATTGTGGCAGTTAGAATGCTGGAAGATATGTTTTTCGCTATAACTGCGATTTCCTGCCGAACGGAGACTCGGATTTGAAATCTGCTTGCGGCATTCGATTCCTCTATTCATTTCACTTCGGATACACTTCTGTTCAACAACAGAGTACGATTCTAGGAGTTAGAATGCTGGAAGACAGGTTTTTCGTTATAACTGCGATTTCCTGCCGAACGGAGGCTCGGATTCGAAATCTGCTTGCGACATTCGATTCCTCTATTCATTTCACTTCGGATACACTTCTGTTCAACAACAGAGTACGATTGTGGCAGTTAGAATGCTGCAAGATATGTTTTTCGTTATAACTGCGATTTTCTGCCGAACGGAGGCTTGGATTTGAAATCTGCTTGCGACATTCGATTCCTCTATTCATTTCACTTCGGATACACTTCTGTTTAACAACAGAGTACGATTGTGGCAGTTAGAGTGCTGCAAGATAGGTTTTTCGTTATAACTGCGATTTTCTGCCGAACGGAGGCTCCGATTTGAATTTTGCTTGCGGCATTCGATTCCTCTATTCATTTCACTTCGGATACACTTCTGTTTAACAACAGAGTACGATTCTAGGAGTTAGAATGCTGGAAGACAGGTTTTTCGTTATAACTGCGATTTCCTGCCGAACGGAGGCTCGGATTCGAAATCTGCTTGCGACATTCGATTCCTCTATTCATTTCACTTCGGATACACTTCTGTTCAACAACAGAGTACGATTGTGGCAGTTAGAATGCTGCAAGATATGTTTTTCGTTATAACTGCGATTTTCTGCCGAACGGAGGCTTGGATTTGAAATCTGCTTGCGACATTCGATTCCTCTATTCATTTCACTTCGGATACACTTCTGTTTAACAACAGAGTACGATTGTGGCAGTTAGAGTGCTGCAAGATAGGTTTTTCGTTATAACTGCGATTTTCTGCCGAACGGAGGCTCCGATTTGAATTTTGCTTGCGGCATTCGATTCCTCTATTCATTTCACTTCGGATACACTTCTGTTTAACAACAGAGTACGATTCTAGGAGTTAGAATGCTGGAAGACAGGTTTTTCGTTATAACTGCGATTTCCTGCCGAACGGAGGCTCGGATTCGAAATCTGCTTGCGACATTCGATTCCTCTATTCATTTCACTTCGGATACACTTCTGTTCAACAACAGAGTACGATTGTGGCAGTTAGAATGCTGCAAGATATGTTTTTCGTTATAACTGCGATTTCCTGCCGAACGGAGGCTTGGATTTGAAATCTGCTTGCGACATTCGATTCCTCTATTCATTTCACTTCGGATACACTTCTGTTTAACAACAGAGTACGATTGTGGCAGTTAGAGTGCTGCAAGATAGGTTTTTCGTTATAACTGCGATTTTCTGCCGAACGGAGGCTCCGATTTGAATTTTGCTTGCGGCATTCGATTCCTCTATTCATTTCACTTCGGATACACTTCTGTTTAACAACAGAGTACGATTGTGGCAGTTAGAATGCTGGAAGATATGTTTTTCGTTATAACTGCGATTTCCTGCCGAACGGAGGCTCGGATTTGAAATCTCCTTGCGACATTCGATTCCTCTATTCATTTCACTTCGGATACACTTCTGTTTAACAACAGAGTACGATTCTGGCAGTTAGAATGCTGGAAGATAGGTTTTTCGTTATAACTGCGATTTCCTGGCGAACGGAGGCTCGGATTTGAAATCTGCTTGCGACATTCGATTCCTCTATTCATTTCACTTCGGATACACTTCTGTTTAACAACAGAGTACGATTGTGGCAGTTAGAATGCTGGAAGATATGTTTTTCGTTATAACTGCGATTTCCTGCCGAACGGAGGCTCGGATTTGAAATCTCCTTGCGACATTCGATTCCTTTAGTCGTTACACTTCGGATACATTTCTGTTCAACAACAGAGTACGATTGTGGCAGTTAGAATGCTGGAAGATATGTTTTTCGCTATAACTGCGATTTCCTGCCGAACGGAGACTCGGATTTGAAATCTGCTTGCGGCATTCGATTCCTCTATTCATTTCACTTCGGATACACTTCTGTTCAACAACAGAGTACGATTCTAGGAGTTAGAATGCTGGAAGACAGGTTTTTCGTTATAACTGCGATTTCCTGCCGAACGGAGGCTCGGATTCGAAATCTGCTTGCGACATTCGATTCCTCTATTCATTTCACTTCGGATACACTTCTGTTTAACAACAGAGTACGATTGTGGCAGTTAGAATGCTGGAAGATATGTTTTTCGTTATAACTGCGATTTCCTGCCGAACGGAGGCTCGGATTTGAAATCTCCTTGCGACATTCGATTCCTTTAGTCGTTACACTTCGGATACATTTCTGTTCAACAACAGAGTACGATTGTGGCAGTTAGAATGCTGGAAGATATGTTTTTCGCTATAACTGCGATTTCCTGCCGAACGGAGACTCGGATTTGAAATCTGCTTGCGACATTCGATTCCTCTATTCATTTCACTTCGGATACACTTCTGTTTAACAACAGAGTACGATTGTGGCAGTTAGAGTGCTGCAAGATAGGTTTTTCGTTATAACTGCGATTTTCTGCCGAACGGAGGCTCCGATTTGAATTTTGCTTGCGGCATTCGATTCCTCTATTCATTTCACTTCGGATACACTTCTGTTTAACAACAGAGTACGATTCTAGGAGTTAGAATGCTGGAAGACAGGTTTTTCGTTATAACTGCGATTTCCTGCCGAACGGAGGCTCGGATTCGAAATCTGCTTGCGACATTCGATTCCTCTATTCATTTCACTTCGGATACACTTCTGTTTAACAACAGAGTACGATTGTGGCAGTTAGAATGCTGGAAGATATGTTTTTCGTTATAACTGCGATTTCCTGCCGAACGGAGGCTCGGATTTGAAATCTCCTTGCGACATTCGATTCCTTTAGTCGTTACACTTCGGATACACTTCTGTTTAACAACAGAGTACGATTCTGGCAGTTAGAATGCTGGAAGATAGGTTTTTCGTTATAACTGCGATTTCCTGGCGAACGGAGGCTCGGATTTGAAATCTGCTTGCGACATTCGATTCCTCTATTCATTTCACTTCGGATACACTTCTGTTTAACAACAGAGTACGATTGTGGCAGTTAGAATGCTGGAAGATATGTTTTTCGTTATAACTGCGATTTCCTGCCGAACGGAGGCTCGGATTTGAAATCTCCTTGCGACATTCGATTCCTTTAGTCGTTACACTTCGGATACATTTCTGTTCAACAACAGAGTACGATTGTGGCAGTTAGAATGCTGGAAGATATGTTTTTCGTTATAACTGCGATTTCCTGCCGAACGGAGACTCGGATTTGAAATCTGCTTGCGACATTCGATTCCTCTATTCATTTCACTTCGGATACACTTCTGTTTAACAACAGAGTACGATTGTGGCAGTTAGAGTGCTGCAAGATAGGTTTTTCGTTATAACTGCGATTTTCTGCCGAACGGAGGCTCCGATTTGAATTTTGCTTGCGGCATTCGATTCCTCTATTCATTTCACTTCGGATACACTTCTGTTTAACAACAGAGTACGATTCTAGGAGTTAGAATGCTGGAAGACAGGTTTTTCGTTATAACTGCGATTTCCTGCCGAACGGAGGCTAGGATTCGAAATCTGCTTGCGACATTCGATTCCTCTATTCATTTCACTTCGGATACACTTCTGTTCAACAACAGAGTACGATTGTGGCAGTTAGAATGCTGCAAGATATGTTTTTCGTTATAACTGCGATTTCCTGCCGAACGGAGGCTTGGATTTGAAATCTGCTTGCGACATTCGATTCCTCTATTCATTTCACTTCGGATACACTTCTGTTTAACAACAGAGTACGATTGTGGCAGTTAGAGTGCTGCAAGACAGGTTTTTCGTTATAACTGCGATTTTCTGCCGAACGGAGGCTCCGATTTGAATTTTGCTTGCGGCATTCGATTCCTCTATTCATTTCACTTCGGATACACTTCTGTTTAACAACAGAGTACGATTGTGGCAGTTAGAATGCAGGAAGATATGTTTTTCGTTATAACTGCGATTTCCTGCCGAACGGAGGCTCGGATTTGAAATCTCCTTGCGACATTCGATTCCTTTAGTCGTTACACTTCGGATACATTTCTGTTCAACAACAGAGTACGATTGTGGCAGTTAGAATGCTGGAAGATATGTTTTTCGCTATAACTGCGATTTCCTGCCGAACGGAGACTCGGATTTGAAATCTGCTTGCGGCATTCGATTCCTCTATTCATTTCACTTCGGATACACTTCTGTTCAACAACAGAGTACGATTCTAGGAGTTAGAATGCTGGAAGATATGTTTTTCGTTATAACTGCGATTTTCTGCCGAACGGAGGCTCCGATTTGAATTTTGCTTGCGGCATTTGATTCCTCTATTCATTTCACTTCGGATACACTTCTGTTTAACAACAGAGTACGATTCTAGGAGTTAGAATGCTGGAAGACAGGTTTTTCGTTATAACTGCGATTTCCTGCCGAACGGAGGCTCGGATTTGAAATCTGCTTGCGACATTCGATTCCTCTATTCATTTCACTTCGGATACACTTCTGTTCAACAACAGAGTACGATTGTGGCAGTTAGAATGCTGCAAGATATGTTTTTCGTTATAACTGCGATTTTCTGCCGAACGGAGGATTGGATTTGAAATCTGCTTGCGACATTCGATTCCTCTATTCATTTCACTTCGGATACACTTCTGTTTAACAACAGAGTACGATTGTGGCAGTTAGAGTGCTGCAAGATAGGTTTTTCGTTATAACTGCGATTTTCTGCCGAACGGAGGCTCCGATTTGAATTTTGCTTGCGGCATTCGATTCCTCTATTCATTTCACTTCGGATACACTTCTGTTTAACAACAGAGTACGATTCTAGGAGTTAGAATGCTGGAAGACAGGTTTTTCGTTATAACTGCGATTTCCTGCCGAACGGAGGCTCGGATTTGAAATCTGCTTGCGACATTCGATTCCTCTATTCATTTCACTTCGGATACACTTCTGTTCAACAACAGAGTACGATTGTGGCAGTTAGAATGCTGCAAGATATGTTTTTCGTTATAACTGCGATTTCCTGCCGAACGGAGGCTTGGATTTGAAATCTGCTTGCGACATTCGATTCCTCTATTCATTTCACTTCGGATACACTTCTGTTTAACAACAGAGTACGATTGTGGCAGTTAGAGTGCTGCAAGATAGGTTTTTCGTTATAACTGCGATTTTCTGCCGAACGGAGGCTCCGATTTGAATTTTGCTTGCGGCATTCGATTCCTCTATTCATTTCACTTCGGATACACTTCTGTTTAACAACAGAGTACGATTGTGGCAGTTAGAATGCAGGAAGATATGTTTTTCGTTATAACTGCGATTTCCTGCCGAACGGAGGCTCGGATTTGAAATCTCCTTGCGACATTCGATTCCTCTATTCATTTCACTTCGGATACACTTCTGTTTAACAACAGAGTACGATTCTGGCAGTTAGAATGCTGGAAGATAGGTTTTTCGTTATAACTGCGATTTCCTGGCGAACGGAGGCTCGGATTTGAAATCTGCTTGCGACATTCGATTCCTCTATTCATTTCACTTCGGATACACTTCTGTTTAACAACAGAGTACGATTGTGGCATTTAGAATGCTGGAAGATATGTTTTTCGTTATAACTGCGATTTCCTGCCGAACGGAGGCTCGGATTTGAAATCTCCTTGCGACATTCGATTCCTTTAGTCGTTACACTTCGGATACATTTCTGTTCAACAACAGAGTACGATTGTGGCAGTTAGAATGCTGGAAGATATGTTTTTCGCTATAACTGCGATTTCCTGCCGAACGGAGACTCGGATTTGAAATCTGCTTGCGGCATTCGATTCCTCTATTCATTTCACTTCGGATACACTTCTGTTCAACAACAGAGTACGATTCTAGGAGTTAGAATGCTGGAAGACAGGTTTTTCGTTATAACTGCGATTTCCTGCCGAACGGAGGCTCGGATTCGAAATCTGCTTGCGACATTCGATTCCTCTATTCATTTCACTTCGGATACACTTCTGTTCAACAACAGAGTACGATTGTGGCAGTTAGAATGCTGCAAGATATGTTTTTCGTTATAACTGCGATTTCCTGCCGAACGGAGGCTTGGATTTGAAATCTGCTTGCGACATTCGATTCCTCTATTCATTTCACTTCGGATACACTTCTGTTCAACAACAGAGTACGATTCTAGGAGTTAGAATGCTGGAAGATAGGTTTTTCGTTATAACTGCGATTTCCTGCCGAACGGAGGCTCGGATTTGAAATCTGCTTGCGACATTCGATTCCTCTATTCATTTCACTTCGGATACACTTCTGTTTCATAACAGAGTACGATTGTGGCAGTTAGAATGCTGGAAGATAGGTTTTTCGTTATAACTGCGATTTCCTGCCGAACGGAGGCTCGGATTTGAAATCTGCTTGCGACATTCGATTCCTTTAGTCATTTCACTTCGGATACACTTCTGTTTAACAACAGAGTACGATTGTGGCAGTTAGAATGCTGGAAGACAGGTTTTTCGCTATAACTGCGATTTCCTGCCGAACGGAGGCTCGGATTCGAAATCTGCTTGCGACATTCGATTCCTCTATTCATTTCACTTCGGATACACTTCTGTTTAACAACAGAGTACGATTGTGGCAGTTAGAATGCTGGAAGATATGTTTTTCGTTATAACTGCGATTTCCTGCCGAACGGAGGCTCGGATTTGAAATCTGCTTGCGACATTCGATTCCTTTAGTCATTTCACTTCGGATACACTTCTGTTTAACAACAGAGTACGATTCTGGCAGTTAGAATGCTGGAAGATAGGTTTTTCGTTATAACTGCGATTTCCTGGCGAACGGAGGCTCGGATTTGAAATCTGCTTGCGACATTCGATTCCTCTATTCATTTCACTTCGGATACACTTCTGTTTAACAACAGAGTACGATTGTGGCAGTTAGAATGCTGGAAGATATGTTTTTCGTTATAACTGCGATTTCCTGCCGAACGGAGGCTCGGATTTGAAATCTCCTTGCGACATTCGATTCCTTTAGTCGTTACACTTCGGATACATTTCTGTTCAACAACAGAGTACGATTGTGGCAGTTAGAATGCTGGAAGATATGTTTTTCGCTATAACTGCGATTTCCTGCCGAACGGAGACTCGGATTTGAAATCTGCTTGCGGCATTCGATTCCTCTATTCATTTCACTTCGGATACACTTCTGTTCAACAACAGAGTACGATTCTAGGAGTTAGAATGCTGGAAGACAGGTTTTTCGTTATAACTGCGATTTCCTGCCGAACGGAGGCTCGGATTCGAAATCTGCTTGCGACATTCGATTCCTCTATTCATTTCACTTCGGATACACTTCTGTTCAACAACAGAGTACGATTGTGGCAGTTAGAATGCTGCAAGATATGTTTTTCGTTATAACTGCGATTTCCTGCCGAACGGAGGCTTGGATTTGAAATCTGCTTGCGACATTCGATTCCTCTATTCATTTCACTTCGGATACACTTCTGTTCAACAACAGAGTACGATTCTAGGAGTTAGAATGCTGGAAGATAGGTTTTTCGTTATAACTGCGATTTCCTGCCGAACGGAGGCTCGGATTTGAAATCTGCTTGCGACATTCGATTCCTCTATTCATTTCACTTCGGATACACTTCTGTTTCATAACAGAGTACGATTGTGGCAGTTAGAATGCTGGAAGATAGGTTTTTCGTTATAACTGCGATTTCCTGCCGAACGGAGGCTCGGATTTGAAATCTGCTTGCGACATTCGATTCCTTTAGTCATTTCACTTCGGATACACTTCTGTTTAACAACAGAGTACGATTGTGGCAGTTAGAATGCTGGAAGACAGGTTTTTCGCTATAACTGCGATTTCCTGCCGAACGGAGGCTCGGATTCGAAATCTGCTTGCGACATTCGATTCCTCTATTCATTTCACTTCGGATACACTTCTGTTTAACAACAGAGTACGATTCTGGCAGTTAGAATGCTGGAAGATAGGTTTTTCGTTATAACTGCGATTTCCTGGCGAACGGAGGCTCGGATTTGAAATCTGCTTGCGACATTCGATTCCTCTATTCATTTCACTTCGGATACACTTCTGTTTAACAACAGAGTACGATTGTGGCAGTTAGAATGCTGGAAGATATGTTTTTCGTTATAACTGCGATTTCCTGCCGAACGGAGGCTCGGATTTGAAATCTCCTTGCGACATTCGATTCCTTTAGTCGTTACACTTCGGATACATTTCTGTTCAACAACAGAGTACGATTGTGGCAGTTAGAATGCTGGAAGATATGTTTATCGCTATAACTGCGATTTCCTGCCGAACGGAGACTCGGATTTGAAATCTGCTTGCGGCATTCGATTCCTCTATTCATTTCACTTCGGATACACTTCTGTTCAACAACAGAGTACGATTGTGGCAGTTAGAGTGCTGCAAGATAGGTTTTTCGTTATAACTGCGATTCTCTGCCGAACGGAGGCTCCGATTTGAATTTTGCTTGCGGCATTCGATTCCTCTATTCATTTCACTTCGGATACACTTCTGTTTAACAACAGAGTACGATTCTAGGAGTTAGAATGCTGGAAGACAGGTTTTTCGTTATAACTGCGATTTCCTGCCGAACGGAGGCTCGGATTTGAAATCTGCTTGCGACATTCGATTCCTCTATTCATTTCACTTCGGATACACTTCTGTTTCATAACAGAGTACGATTGTGGCAGTTAGAATGCTGGAAGATAGGTTTTTCGTTATAACTGCGATTTCCTGCCGAACGGAGGCTCGGATTTGAAATCTGCTTGCGACATTCGATTCCTTTAGTCATTTCACTTCGGATACACTTCTGTTTAACAACAGAGTACGATTGTGGCAGTTAGAATGCTGGAAGACAGGTTTTTCGCTATAACTGCGATTTCCTGCCGAACGGAGGCTCGGATTCGAAATCTGCTTGCGACATTCGATTCCTCTATTCATTTCACTTCGGATACACTTCTGTTTAACAACAGAGTACGATTCTGGCAGTTAGAATGCTGGAAGATAGGTTTTTCGTTATAACTGCGATTTCCTGGCGAACGGAGGCTCGGATTTGAAATCTGCTTGCGACATTCGATTCCTCTATTCATTTCACTTCGGATACACTTCTGTTTAACAACAGAGTACGATTGTGGCAGTTAGAATGCTGGAAGATATGTTTTTCGTTATAACTGCGATTTCCTGCCGAACGGAGGCTCGGATTTGAAATCTCCTTGCGACATTCGATTCCTTTAGTCGTTACACTTCGGATACATTTCTGTTCAACAACAGAGTACGATTGTGGCAGTTAGAATGCTGGAAGATATGTTTTTCGCTATAACTGCGATTTCCTGCCGAACGGAGACTCGGATTTGAAATCTGCTTGCGGCATTCGATTCCTCTATTCATTTCACTTCGGATACACTTCTGTTCAACAACAGAGTACGATTGTGGCAGTTAGAGTGCTGCAAGATAGGTTTTTCGTTATAACTGCGATTTTCTGCCGAACGGAGGCTCCGATTTGAATTTTGCTTGCGGCATTCGATTCCTCTATTCATTTCACTTCGGATACACTTCTGTTTAACAACAGAGTACGATTCTAGGAGTTAGAATGCTGGAAGACAGGTTTTTCGTTATAACTGCGATTTCCTGCCGAACGGAGGCTCGGATTCGAAATCTGCTTGCGACATTCGATTCCTCTATTCATTTCACTTCGGATACACTTCTGTTCAACAACAGAGTACGATTCTAGGAGTTAGAATGCTGGAAGATAGGTTTTTCGTTATAACTGCGATTTCCTGCCGAACGGAGGCTCGGATTTGAAATCTGCTTGCGACATTCGATTCCTCTATTCATTTCACTTCGGATACACTTCTGTTTAACAACAGAGTACGATTGTGGCAGTTAGAGTGCTGCAAGATAGGTTTTTCGTTATAACTGCGATTTTCTGCCGAACGGAGGCTCCGATTTGAATTTTGCTTGCGGCATTCGATTCCTCTATTCATTTCACTTCGGATACACTTCTGTTTAACAACAGAGTACGATTCTAGGAGTTAGAATGCTGGAAGACAGGTTTTTCGTTATAACTGCGATTTCCTGCCGAACGGAGGCTCGGATTCGAAATCTGCTTGCGACATTCGATTCCTCTATTCATTTCACTTCGGATACACTTCTGTTCAACAACAGAGTACGATTGTGGCAGTTAGAATGCTGCAAGATATGTTTTTCGTTATAACTGCGATTTCCTGCCGAACGGAGGCTTGGATTTGAAATCTGCTTGCGACATTCGATTCCTCTATTCATTTCACTTCGGATACACTTCTGTTTAACAACAGAGTACGATTGTGGCAGTTAGAGTGCTGCAAGATATGTTTTTCGTTATAACTGCGATTTCCTGCCGAACGGAGGCTCGGATTCGAAATCTGCTTGCGACATTCGATTCCTCTATTCATTTCACTTCGGATACACTTCTGTTTAACAACAGAGTACGATTGTGGCAGTTAGAATGCTGGAAGATATGTTTTTCGTTATAACTGCGATTTCCTGCCGAACGGAGGCTCGGATTTGAAATCTCCTTGCGACATTCGATTCCTTTAGTCGTTACACTTCGGATACACTTCTGTTTAACAACAGAGTACGATTCTGGCAGTTAGAATGCTGGAAGATAGGTTTTTCGTTATAACTGCGATTTCCTGGCGAACGGAGGCTCGGATTTGAAATCTGCTTGCGACATTCGATTCCTCTATTCATTTCACTTCGGATACACTTCTGTTTAACAACAGAGTACGATTCTAGGAGTTAGAATGCTGGAAGACAGGTTTTTCGTTATAACTGCGATTTCCTGCCGAACGGAGGCTCGGATTCGAAATCTGCTTGCGACATTCGATTCCTCTATTCATTTCACTTCGGATACACTTCTGTTCAACAACAGAGTACGATTGTGGCAGTTAGAATGCTGCAAGATATGTTTTTCGTTATAACTGCGATTTCCTGCCGAACGGAGGCTTGGATTTGAAATCTGCTTGCAACATTCGATTCCTCTATTCATTTCACTTCGGATACACTTCTGTTTAACAACAGAGTACGATTGTGGCAGTTAGAGTGCTGCAAGACAGGTTTTTCGTTATAACTGCGATTTTCTGCCGAACGGAGGCTCCGATTTGAATTTTGCTTGCGGCATTCGATTCCTCTATTCATTTCACTTCGGATACACTTCTGTTTAACAACAGAGTACGATTGTGGCAGTTAGAATGCAGGAAGATATGTTTTTCGTTATAACTGCGATTTCCTGCCGAACGGAGGCTCGGATTTGAAATCTCCTTGCGACATTCGATTCCTTTAGTCGTTACACTTCGGATACATTTCTGTTCAACAACAGAGTACGATTGTGGCAGTTAGAATGCTGGAAGATATGTTTTTCGCTATAACTGCGATTTCCTGCCGAACGGAGACTCGGATTTGAAATCTGCTTGCGGCATTCGATTCCTCTATTCATTTCACTTCGGATACACTTCTGTTCAACAACAGAGTACGATTCTAGGAGTTAGAATGCTGGAAGATATGTTTTTCGTTATAACTGCGATTTTCTGCCGAACGGAGGCTCCGATTTGAATTTTGCTTGCGGCATTTGATTCCTCTATTCATTTCACTTCGGATACACTTCTGTTTAACAACAGAGTACGATTCTAGGAGTTAGAATGCTGGAAGACAGGTTTTTCGTTATAACTGCGATTTCCTGCCGAACGGAGGCTCGGATTCGAAATCTGCTTGCGACATTCGATTCCTCTATTCATTTCACTTCGGATACACTTCTGTTCAACAACAGAGTACGATTGTGGCAGTTAGAATGCTGCAAGATATGTTTTTCGTTATAACTGCGATTTTCTGCCGAACGGAGGCTTGGATTTGAAATCTGCTTGCGACATTCGATTCCTCTATTCATTTCACTTCGGATACACTTCTGTTTAACAACAGAGTACGATTGTGGCAGTTAGAGTGCTGCAAGATAGGTTTTTCGTTATAACTGCGATTTTCTGCCGAACGGAGGCTCCGATTTGAATTTTGCTTGCGGCATTCGATTCCTCTATTCATTTCACTTCGGATACACTTCTGTTTAACAACAGAGTACGATTCTAGGAGTTAGAATGCTGGAAGACAGGTTTTTCGTTATAACTGCGATTTCCTGCCGAACGGAGGCTCGGATTCGAAATCTGCTTGCGACATTCGATTCCTCTATTCATTTCACTTCGGATACACTTCTGTTCAACAACAGAGTACGATTGTGGCAGTTAGAATGCTGCAAGATATGTTTTTCGTTATAACTGCGATTTCCTGCCGAACGGAGGCTTGGATTTGAAATCTGCTTGCGACATTCGATTCCTCTATTCATTTCACTTCGGATACACTTCTGTTTAACAACAGAGTACGATTGTGGCAGTTAGAGTGCTGCAAGATATGTTTTTTGTTATAACTGCGATTTCCTGCCGAACGGAGGCTCGGATTCGAAATCTGCTTGCGACATTCGATTCCTCTATTCATTTCACTTCGGATACACTTCTGTTTAACAACAGAGTACGATTGTGGCAGTTAGAATGCTGGAAGATATGTTTTTCGTTATAACTGCGATTTCCTGCCGAACGGAGGCTCGGATTTGAAATCTCCTTGCGACATTCGATTCCTTTAGTCGTTACACTTCGGATACACTTCTGTTTAACAACAGAGTACGATTCTGGCAGTTAGAATGCTGGAAGATAGGTTTTTCGTTATAACTGCGATTTCCTGGCGAACGGAGGCTCGGATTTGAAATCTGCTTGCGACATTCGATTCCTCTATTCATTTCACTTCGGATACACTTCTGTTTAACAACAGAGTACGATTGTGGCAGTTAGAATGCTGGAAGATATGTTTTTCGTTATAACTGCGATTTCCTGCCGAACGGAGGCTCGGATTTGAAATCTCCTTGCGACATTCGATTCCTTTAGTCGTTACACTTCGGATACATTTCTGTTCAACAACAGAGTACGATTGTGGCAGTTAGAATGCTGGAAGATATGTTTTTCGCTATAACTGCGATTTCCTGCCGAACGGAGACTCGGATTTGAAATCTGCTTGCGGCATTCGATTCCTCTATTCATTTCACTTCGGATACACTTCTGTTCAACAACAGAGTACGATTCTAGGAGTTAGAATGCTGGAAGACAGGTTTTTCGTTATAACTGCGATTTCCTGCCGAACGGAGGCTCGGATTCGAAATCTGCTTGCGACATTCGATTCCTCTATTCATTTCACTTCGGATACACTTCTGTTCAACAACAGAGTACGATTGTGGCAGTTAGAATGCTGCAAGATATGTTTTTCGTTATAACTGCGATTTCCTGCCGAACGGAGGCTTGGATTTGAAATCTGCTTGCGACATTCGATTCCTCTATTCATTTCACTTCCGATACACTTCTGTTCAACAACAGAGTACGATTCTAGGAGTTAGAATGCTGGAAGATAGGTTTTTCGTTATAACTGCGATTTCCTGCCGAACGGAGGCTCGGATTTGAAATCTGCTTGCGACATTCGATTCCTCTATTCATTTCACTTCGGATACACTTCTGTTTCATAACAGAGTACGATTGTGGCAGTTAGAATGCTGGAAGATAGGTTTTTCGTTATAACTGCGATTTCCTGCCGAACGGAGGCTCGGATTTGAAATCTGCTTGCGACATTCGATTCCTTTAGTCATTTCACTTCGGATACACTTCTGTTTAACAACAGAGTACGATTGTGGCAGTTAGAATGCTGGAAGACAGGTTTTTCGCTATAACTGCGATTTCCTGCCGAACGGAGGCTCGGATTCGAAATCTGCTTGCGACATTCGATTCCTCTATTCATTTCACTTCGGATACACTTCTGTTTAACAACAGAGTACGATTCTGGCAGTTAGAATGCTGGAAGATAGGTTTTTCGTTATAACTGCGATTTCCTGGCGAACGGAGGCTCGGATTTGAAATCTGCTTGCGACATTCGATTCCTCTATTCATTTCACTTCGGATACACTTCTGTTTAACAACAGAGTACGATTGTGGCAGTTAGAATGCTGGAAGATATGTTTTTCGTTATAACTGCGATTTCCTGCCGAACGGAGGCTCGGATTTGAAATCTCCTTGCGACATTCGATTCCTTTAGTCGTTACACTTCGGATACATTTCTGTTCAACAACAGAGTACGATTGTGGCAGTTAGAATGCTGGAAGATATGTTTTTCGCTATAACTGCGATTTCCTGCCGAACGGAGACTCGGATTTGAAATCTGCTTGCGGCATTCGATTCCTCTATTCATTTCACTTCGGATACACTTCTGTTCAACAACAGAGTACGATTCTAGGAGTTAGAATGCTGGAAGATAGGTTTTTCGTTATAACTGCGATTTCCTGCCGAACGGAGGCTCGGATTTGAAATCTGCTTGCGACATTCGATTCCTCTATTCATTTCACTTCGGATACACTTCTGTTTAACAACAGAGTACGATTGTGGCAGTTAGAATGCTGGAAGATATGTTTTTCGTTATAACTGCGATTTCCTGCCGAACGGAGGCTCGGATTTGAAATCTCCTTGCGACATTCGATTCCTTTAGTCGTTACACTTCGGATACATTTCTGTTCAACAACAGAGTACGATTGTGGCAGTTAGAATGCTGGAAGATATGTTTTTCGCTATAACTGCGATTTCCTGCCGAACGGAGACTCGGATTTGAAATCTGCTTGCGGCATTCGATTCCTCTATTCATTTCACTTCGGATACACTTCTGTTCAACAACAGAGTACGATTCTAGGAGTTAGAATGCTGGAAGACAGGTTTTTCGTTATAACTGCGATTTCCTGCCGAACGGAGGCTCGGATTCGAAATCTGCTTGCGACATTCGATTCCTCTATTCATTTCACTTCGGATACACTTCTGTTCAACAACAGAGTACGATTGTGGCAGTTAGAATGCTGCAAGATATGTTTTTCGTTATAACTGCGATTTCCTGCCGAACGGAGGCTTGGATTTGAAATCTGCTTGCGACATTCGATTCCTCTATTCATTTCACTTCGGATACACTTCTGTTCAACAACAGAGTACGATTCTAGGAGTTAGAATGCTGGAAGATAGGTTTTTCGTTATAACTGCGATTTCCTGCCGAACGGAGGCTCGGATTTGAAATCTGCTTGCGACATTCGATTCCTCTATTCATTTCACTTCGGATACACTTCTGTTTCATAACAGAGTACGATTGTGGCAGTTAGAATGCTGGAAGATAGGTTTTTCGTTATAACTGCGATTTCCTGCCGAACGGAGGCTCGGATTTGAAATCTGCTTGCGACATTCGATTCCTTTAGTCATTTCACTTCGGATACACTTCTGTTTAACAACAGAGTACGATTGTGGCAGTTAGAATGCTGGAAGACAGGTTTTTCGCTATAACTGCGATTTCCTGCCGAACGGAGGCTCGGATTCGAAATCTGCTTGCGACATTCGATTCCTCTATTCATTTCACTTCGGATACACTTCTGTTTAACAACAGAGTACGATTCTGGCAGTTAGAATGCTGGAAGATAGGTTTTTCGTTATAACTGCGATTTCCTGGCGAACGGAGGCTCGGATTTGAAATCTGCTTGCGACATTCGATTCCTCTATTCATTTCACTTCGGATACACTTCTGTTTAACAACAGAGTACGATTGTGGCAGTTAGAATGCTGGAAGATATGTTTTTCGTTATAACTGCGATTTCCTGCCGAACGGAGGCTCGGATTTGAAATCTCCTTGCGACATTCGATTCCTTTAGTCGTTACACTTCGGATACATTTCTGTTCAACAACAGAGTACGATTGTGGCAGTTAGAATGCTGGAAGATATGTTTTTCGCTATAACTGCGATTTCCTGCCGAACGGAGACTCGGATTTGAAATCTGCTTGCGGCATTCGATTCCTCTATTCATTTCACTTCGGATACACTTCTGTTCAACAACAGAGTACGATTGTGGCAGTTAGAGTGCTGCAAGATAGGTTTTTCGTTATAACTGCGATTTTCTGCCGAACGGAGGCTCCGATTTGAATTTTGCTTGCGGCATTCGATTCCTCTATTCATTTCACTTCGGATACACTTCTGTTTAACAACAGAGTACGATTCTAGGAGTTAGAATGCTGGAAGACAGGTTTTTCGTTATAACTGCGATTTCCTGCCGAACGGAGGCTCGGATTCGAAATCTGCTTGCGACATTCGATTCCTCTATTCATTTCACTTCGGATACACTTCTGTTCAACAACAGAGTACGATTCTAGGAGTTAGAATGCTGGAAGATAGGTTTTTCGTTATAACTGCGATTTCCTGCCGAACGGAGGCTCGGATTTGAAATCTGCTTGCGACATTCGATTCCTCTATTCATTTCACTTCGGATACACTTCTGTTTAACAACAGAGTACGATTGTGGCAGTTAGAGTGCTGCAAGATAGGTTTTTCGTTATAACTGCGATTTTCTGCCGAACGGAGGCTCCGATTTGAATTTTGCTTGCGGCATTCGATTCCTCTATTCATTTCACTTCGGATACACTTCTGTTTAACAACAGAGTACGATTCTAGGAGTTAGAATGCTGGAAGACAGGTTTTTCGTTATAACTGCGATTTCCTGCCGAACGGAGGCTCGGATTCGAAATCTGCTTGCGACATTCGATTCCTCTATTCATTTCACTTCGGATACACTTCTGTTCAACAACAGAGTACGATTGTGGCAGTTAGAATGCTGCAAGATATGTTTTTCGTAATAACTGCGATTTCCTGCCGAACGGAGGCTTGGATTTGAAATCTGCTTGCGACATTCGATTCCTCTATTCATTTCACTTCGGATACACTTCTGTTTAACAACAGAGTACGATTGTGGCAGTTAGAGTGCTGCAAGATAGGTTTTTCGTTATAACTGCGATTTTCTGCCGAACGGAGGCTCCGATTTGAATTTTGCTTGCGGCATTCGATTCCTCTATTCATTTCACTTCGGATACACTTCTGTTTAACAACAGAGTACGATTGTGGCAGTTAGAATGCTGGAAGATATGTTTTTCGCTATAACTGCGATTTCCTGCCGAACGGAGACTCGGATTTGAAATCTGCTTGCGGCATTCGATTCCTCTATTCATTTCACTTCGGATACACTTCTGTTCAACAACAGAGTACGATTCTAGGAGTTAGAATGCTGGAAGATAGGTTTTTCGTTATAACTGCGATTTCCTGCCGAACGGAGGCTCGGATTTGAAATCTGCTTGCGACATTCGATTCCTCTATTCATTTCACTTCGGATACACTTCTGTTTCATAACAGAGTACGATTGTGGCAGTTAGAATGCTGGAAGATAGGTTTTTCGTTATAACTGCGATTTCCTGCCGAACGGAGGCTCGGATTTGAAATCTGCTTGCGACATTCGATTCCTTTAGTCATTTCACTTCGGATACACTTCTGTTTAACAACAGAGTACGATTGTGGCAGTTAGAATGCTGGAAGACAGGTTTTTCGCTATAACTGCGATTTCCTGCCGAACGGAGGCTCGGATTTGAAATCTGCTTGCGACATTCGATTCCTCTATTCATTTCACTTCGGATACACTTCTGTTTAACAACAGAGTACGATTGTGGCAGTTAGAATGCTGGAAGATAGGTTTTTCGTTATAACTGCGATTTCCTGGCGAACGGAGGCTCGGATTTGAAATCTGCTTGCGACATTCGATTCCTCTATTCATTTCACTTCGGATACACTTCTGTTTAACAACAGAGTACGATTGTGGCAGTTAGAATGCTGGAAGATATGTTTTTCGTTATAACTGCGATTTCCTGCCGAACGGAGGCTCGGATTTGAAATCTCCTTGCGACATTCGATTCCTTTAGTCGTTACACTTCGGATACATTTCTGTTCAACAACAGAGTACGATTGTGGCAGTTAGAATGCTGGAAGATATGTTTTTCGCTATAACTGCGATTTCCTGCCGAACGGAGACTCGGATTTGAAATCTGCTTGCGGCATTCGATTCCTCTATTCATTTCACTTCGGATACACTTCTGTTCAACAACAGAGTACGATTCTAGGAGTTAGAATGCTGGAAGATATGTTTTTCGTTATAACTGCGATTTTCTGCCGAACGGAGGCTCCGATTTGAATTTTGCTTGCGGCATTCGATTCCTCTATTCATTTCACTTCGGATACACTTCTGTTTAACAACAGAGTACGATTCTAGGAGTTAGAATGCTGGAAGACAGGTTTTTCGTTATAACTGCGATTTCCTGCCGAACGGAGGCTCGGATTCGAAATCTGCTTGCGACATTCGATTCCTCTATTCATTTCACTTCGGATACACTTCTGTTCAACAACAGAGTACGATTGTGGCAGTTAGAATGCTGCAAGATATGTTTTTCGTTATAACTGCGATTTCCTGCCGAACGGAGGCTTGGATTTGAAATCTGCTTGCGACATTCGATTCCTCTATTCATTTCACTTCGGATACACTTCTGTTTAACAACAGAGTACGATTGTGGCAGTTAGAGTGCTGCAAGATAGGTTTTTCGTTATAACTGCGATTTTCTGCCGAACGGAGGCTCCGATTTGAATTTTGCTTGCGGCATTCGATTCCTCTATTCATTTCACTTCGGATACACTTCTGTTTAACAACAGAGTACGATTGTGGCAGTTAGAATGCAGGAAGATATGTTTTTCGTTATAACTGCGATTTCCTGCCGAACGGAGGCTCGGATTTGAAATCTCCTTGCGACATTCGATTCCTCTATTCATTTCACTTCGGATACACTTCTGTTTAACAACAGAGTACGATTGTGGCAGTTAGAGTGCTGCAAGATAGGTTTTTCGTTATAACTGCGATTTTCTGCCGAACGGAGGCTCCGATTTGAATTTTGCTTGCGGCATTCGATTCCTCTATTCATTTCACTTCGGATACACTTCTGTTTAACAACAGAGTACGATTCTAGGAGTTAGAATGCTGGAAGACAGGTTTTTCGTTATAACTGCGATTTCCTGCCGAACGGAGGCTCGGATTCGAAATCTGCTTGCGACATTCGATTCCTCTATTCATTTCACTTCGGATACACTTCTGTTCAACAACAGAGTACGATTGTGGCAGTTAGAATGCTGCAAGATATGTTTTTCGTAATAACTGCGATTTCCTGCCGAACGGAGGCTTGGATTTGAAATCTGCTTGCGACATTCGATTCCTCTATTCATTTCACTTCGGATACACTTCTGTTTAACAACAGAGTACGATTGTGGCAGTTAGAGTGCTGCAAGATAGGTTTTTCGTTATAACTGCGATTTTCTGCCGAACGGAGGCTCCGATTTGAATTTTGCTTGCGGCATTCGATTCCTCTATTCATTTCACTTCGGATACACTTCTGTTTAACAACAGAGTACGATTGTGGCAGTTAGAATGCTGGAAGATATGTTTTTCGCTATAACTGCGATTTCCTGCCGAACGGAGACTCGGATTTGAAATCTGCTTGCGGCATTCGATTCCTCTATTCATTTCACTTCGGATACACTTCTGTTCAACAACAGAGTACGATTCTAGGAGTTAGAATGCTGGAAGATAGGTTTTTCGTTATAACTGCGATTTCCTGCCGAACGGAGGCTCGGATTTGAAATCTGCTTGCGACATTCGATTCCTCTATTCATTTCACTTCGGATACACTTCTGTTTCATAACAGAGTACGATTGTGGCAGTTAGAATGCTGGAAGATAGGTTTTTCGTTATAACTGCGATTTCCTGCCGAACGGAGGCTCGGATTTGAAATCTGCTTGCGACATTCGATTCCTTTAGTCATTTCACTTCGGATACACTTCTGTTTAACAACAGAGTACGATTGTGGCAGTTAGAATGCTGGAAGACAGGTTTTTCGCTATAACTGCGATTTCCTGCCGAACGGAGGCTCGGATTCGAAATCTGCTTGCGACATTCGATTCCTCTATTCATTTCACTTCGGATACACTTCTGTTTAACAACAGAGTACGATTCTGGCAGTTAGAATGCTGGAAGATAGGTTTTTCGTTATAACTGCGATTTCCTGGCGAACGGAGGCTCGGATTTGAAATCTGCTTGCGACATTCGATTCCTCTATTCATTTCACTTCGGATACACTTCTGTTTAACAACAGAGTACGATTGTGGCAGTTAGAATGCTGGAAGATATGTTTTTCGTTATAACTGCGATTTCCTGCCGAACGGAGGCTCGGATTTGAAATCTCCTTGCGACATTCGATTCCTTTAGTCGTTACACTTCGGATACATTTCTGTTCAACAACAGAGTACGATTGTGGCAGTTAGAATGCTGGAAGATATGTTTTTCGCTATAACTGCGATTTCCTGCCGAACGGAGACTCGGATTTGAAATCTGCTTGCGGCATTCGATTCCTCTATTCATTTCACTTCGGATACACTTCTGTTCAACAACAGAGTACGATTCTAGGAGTTAGAATGCTGGAAGATATGTTTTTCGTTATAACTGCGATTTTCTGCCGAACGGAGGCTCCGATTTGAATTTTGCTTGCGGCATTCGATTCCTCTATTCATTTCACTTCGGATACACTTCTGTTTAACAACAGAGTACGATTCTAGGAGTTAGAATGCTGGAAGACAGGTTTTTCGTTATAACTGCGATTTCCTGCCGAACGGAGGCTCGGATTCGAAATCTGCTTGCGACATTCGATTCCTCTATTCATTTCACTTCGGATACACTTCTGTTCAACAACAGAGTACGATTGTGGCAGTTAGAATGCTGCAAGATATGTTTTTCGTTATAACTGCGATTTCCTGCCGAACGGAGGCTCGGATTTGAAATCTGCTTGCGACATTCGATTCCTCTATTCATTTCACTTCGGATACACTTCTGTTTAACAACAGAGTACGATTGTGGCAGTTAGAGTGCTGCAAGATAGGTTTTTCGTTATAACTGCGATTTTCTGCCGAACGGAGGCTCCGATTTGAATTTTGCTTGCGGCATTCGATTCCTCTATTCATTTCACTTCGGATACACTTCTGTTTAACAACAGAGTACGATTGTGGCAGTTAGAATGCAGGAAGATATGTTTTTCGTTATAACTGCGATTTCCTGCCGAACGGAGGCTCGGATTTGAAATCTCCTTGCGACATTCGATTCCTCTATTCATTTCACTTCGGATACACTTCTGTTTAACAACAGAGTACGATTGTGGCAGTTAGAATGCAGGAAGATATGTTTTTCGTTATAACTGCGATTTCCTGCCGAACGGAGGCTCGGATTTGAAATCTCCTTGCGACATTCGATTCCTCTATTCATTTCACTTCGGATACACTTCTGTTTAACAACAGAGTACGATTCTGGCAGTTAGAATGCTGGAAGATATGTTTTTCGTTATAACTGCGATTTTCTGCCGAACGGAGGCTCCGATTTGAATTTTGCTTGCGGCATTCGATTCCTCTATTCATTTCACTTCGGATACACTTCTGTTTAACAACAGAGTACGATTCTAGGAGTTAGAATGCTGGAAGACAGGTTTTTCGTTATAACTGCGATTTCCTGCCGAACGGAGGCTCGGATTCGAAATCTGCTTGCGACATTCGATTCCTCTATTCATTTCACTTCGGATACACTTCTGTTCAACAACAGAGTACGATTGTGGCAGTTAGAATGCTGCAAGATATGTTTTTCGTTATAACTGCGATTTCCTGCCGAACGGAGGCTTGGATTTGAAATCTGCTTGCGACATTCGATTCCTCTATTCATTTCACTTCGGATACACTTCTGTTTAACAACAGAGTACGATTGTGGCAGTTAGAGTGCTGCAAGATATGTTTTTCGTTATAACTGCGATTTCCTGCCGAACGGAGGCTCGGATTCGAAATCTGCTTGCGACATTCGATTCCTCTATTCATTTCACTTCGGATACACTTCTGTTTCATAACAGAGTACGATTGTGGCAGTTAGAATGCTGGAAGATAGGTTTTTCGTTATAACTGCGATTTCCTGCCGAACGGAGGCTCGGATTTGAAATCTGCTTGCGACATTCGATTCCTTTAGTCATTTCACTTCGGATACACTTCTGTTTAACAACAGAGTACGATTGTGGCAGTTAGAATGCTGGAAGACAGGTTTTTCGCTATAACTGCGATTTCCTGCCGAACGGAGGCTCGGATTCGAAATCTGCTTGCGACATTCGATTCCTCTATTCATTTCACTTCGGATACACTTCTGTTTAACAACAGAGTACGATTCTGGCAGTTAGAATGCTGGAAGATAGGTTTTTCGTTATAACTGCGATTTCCTGGCGAACGGAGGCTCGGATTTGAAATCTGCTTGCGACATTCGATTCCTCTATTCATTTCACTTCGGATACACTTCTGTTTAACAACAGAGTACGATTGTGGCAGTTAGAATGCTGGAAGATATGTTTTTCGTTATAACTGCGATTTCCTGCCGAACGGAGGCTCGGATTTGAAATCTCCTTGCGACATTCGATTCCTTTAGTCGTTACACTTCGGATACACTTCTGTTCAACAACAGAGTACGATTGTGGCAGTTAGAATGCTGGAAGATATGTTTTTCGCTATAACTGCGATTTCCTGCCGAACGGAGACTCGGATTTGAAATCTGCTTGCGGCATTCGATTCCTCTATTCATTTCACTTCGGATACACTTCTGTTCAACAACAGAGTACGATTCTAGGAGTTAGAATGCTGGAAGATATGTTTTTCGTTATAACTGCGATTTTCTGCCGAACGGAGGCTCCGATTTGAATTTTGCTTGCGGCATTCGATTCCTCTATTCATTTCACTTCGGATACACTTCTGTTTAACAACAGAGTACGATTCTAGGAGTTAGAATGCTGGAAGACAGGTTTTTCGTTATAACTGCGATTTCCTGCCGAACGGAGGCTCGGATTCGAAATCTGCTTGCGACATTCGATTCCTCTATTCATTTCACTTCGGATACACTTCTGTTCAACAACAGAGTACGATTGTGGCAGTTAGAATGCTGCAAGATATGTTTTTCGTTATAACTGCGATTTCCTGCCGAACGGAGGCTTGGATTTGAAATCTGCTTGCGACATTCGATTCCTCTATTCATTTCACTTCGGATACACTTCTGTTTAACAACAGAGTACGATTGTGGCAGTTAGAGTGCTGCAAGATAGGTTTTTCGTTATAACTGCGATTTTCTGCCGAACGGAGGCTCCGATTTGAATTTTGCTTGCGGCATTCGATTCCTCTATTCATTTCACTTCGGATACACTTCTGTTTAACAACAGAGTACGATTGTGGCAGTTAGAATGCAGGAAGATATGTTTTTCGTTATAACTGCGATTTCCTGCCGAACGGAGGCTCGGATTTGAAATCTGCTTGCGACATTCGATTCCTCTATTCATTTCACTTCGGATACACTTCTGTTTAACAACAGAGTACGATTGTGGCAGTTAGAATGCAGGAAGATATGTTTTTCGTTATAACTGCGATTTCCTGCCGAACGGAGGCTCGGATTTGAAATCTCCTTGCGACATTCGATTCCTCTATTCATTTCACTTCGGATACACTTCTGTTTAACAACAGAGTACGATTCTGGCAGTTAGAATGCTGGAAGATATGTTTTTCGTTATAACTGCGATTTTCTGCCGAACGGAGGCTCCGATTTGAATTTTGCTTGCGGCATTCGATTCCTCTATTCATTTCACTTCGGATACACTTCTGTTTAACAACAGAGTACGATTCTAGGAGTTAGAATGCTGGAAGACAGGTTTTTCGTTATAACTGCGATTTCCTGCCGAACGGAGGCTCGGATTCGAAATCTGCTTGCGACATTCGATTCCTCTATTCATTTCACTTCGGATACACTTCTGTTCAACAACAGAGTACGATTGTGGCAGTTAGAATGCTGCAAGATATGTTTTTCGTTATAACTGCGATTTCCTGCCGAACGGAGGCTTGGATTTGAAATCTGCTTGCGACATTCGATTCCTCTATTCATTTCACTTCGGATACACTTCTGTTTAACAACAGAGTACGATTGTGGCAGTTAGAGTGCTGCAAGATATGTTTTTCGTTATAACTGCGATTTCCTGCCGAACGGAGGCTCGGATTCGAAATCTGCTTGCGACATTCGATTCCTCTATTCATTTCACTTCGGATACACTTCTGTTTAACAACAGAGTACGATTGTGGCAGTTAGAATGCTGGAAGATATGTTTTTCGTTATAACTGCGATTTCCTGCCGAACGGAGGCTCGGATTTGAAATCTCCTTGCGACATTCGATTCCTTTAGTCGTTACACTTCGGATACACTTCTGTTTAACAACAGAGTACGATTCTGGCAGTTAGAATGCTGGAAGATAGGTTTTTCGTTATAACTGCGATTTCCTGGCGAACGGAGGCTCGGATTTGAAATCTGCTTGCGACATTCGATTCCTCTATTCATTTCACTTCGGATACACTTCTGTTTAACAACAGAGTACGATTGTGGCAGTTAGAATGCTGGAAGATATGTTTTTCGTTATAACTGCGATTTCCTGCCGAACGGAGGCTCGGATTTGAAATCTCCTTGCGACATTCGATTCCTTTAGTCGTTACACTTCGGATACATTTCTGTTCAACAACAGAGTACGATTGTGGCAGTTAGAATGCTGGAAGATATGTTTTTCGCTATAACTGCGATTTCCTGCCGAACGGAGACTCGGATTTGAAATCTGCTTGCGACATTCGATTCCTCTATTCATTTCACTTCGGATACACTTCTGTTTAACAACAGAGTACGATTGTGGCAGTTAGAGTGCTGCAAGATAGGTTTTTCGTTATAACTGCGATTTTCTGCCGAACGGAGGCTCCGATTTGAATTTTGCTTGCGGCATTCGATTCCTCTATTCATTTCACTTCGGATACACTTCTGTTTAACAACAGAGTACGATTCTAGGAGTTAGAATGCTGGAAGACAGGTTTTTCGTTATAACTGCGATTTCCTGCCGAACGGAGGCTCGGATTCGAAATCTGCTTGCGACATTCGATTCCTCTATTCATTTCACTTCGGATACACTTCTGTTCAACAACAGAGTACGATTGTGGCAGTTAGAATGCTGCAAGATATGCTTTTCGTTATAACTGCGATTTCCTGCCGAACGGAGGCTTGGATTTGAAATCTGCTTGCAACATTCGATTCCTCTATTCATTTCACTTCGGATACACTTCTGTTTAACAACAGAGTACGATTGTGGCAGTTAGAGTGCTGCAAGACAGGTTTTTCGTTATAACTGCGATTTTCTGCCGAACGGAGGCTCCGATTTGAATTTTGCTTGCGGCATTCGATTCCTCTATTCATTTCACTTCGGATACACTTCTGTTTAACAACAGAGTACGATTGTGGCAGTTAGAATGCAGGAAGATATGTTTTTCGTTATAACTGCGATTTCCTGCCGAACGGAGGCTCGGATTTGAAATCTCCTTGCGACATTCGATTCCTTTAGTCGTTACACTTCGGATACATTTCTGTTCAACAACAGAGTACGATTGTGGCAGTTAGAATGCTGGAAGATATGTTTTTCGCTATAACTGCGATTTCCTGCCGAACGGAGACTCGGATTTGAAATCTGCTTGCGGCATTCGATTCCTCTATTCATTTCACTTCGGATACACTTCTGTTCAACAACAGAGTACGATTCTAGGAGTTAGAATGCTGGAAGATATGTTTTTCGTTATAACTGCGATTTTCTGCCGAACGGAGGCTCCGATTTGAATTTTGCTTGCGGCATTTGATTCCTCTATTCATTTCACTTCGGATACACTTCTGTTTAACAACAGAGTACGATTCTAGGAGTTAGAATGCTGGAAGACAGGTTTTTCGTTATAACTGCTATTTCCTGCCGAACGGAGGCTCGGATTTGAAATCTGCTTGCGACATTCGATTCCTCTATTCATTTCACTTCGGATACACTTCTGTTCAACAACAGAGTACGATTGTGGCAGTTAGAATGCTGCAAGATATGTTTTTCGTTATAACTGCGATTTTCTGCCGAACGGAGGCTTGGATTTGAAATCTGCTTGCGACATTCGATTCCTCTATTCATTTCACTTCGGATACACTTCTGTTTAACAACAGAGTACGATTGTGGCAGTTAGAGTGCTGCAAGATAGGTTTTTCGTTATAACTGCGATTTTCTGCCGAACGGAGGCTCCGATTTGAATTTTGCTTGCGGCATTCGATTCCTCTATTCATTTCACTTCGGATACACTTCTGTTTAACAACAGAGTACGATTCTAGGAGTTAGAATGCTGGAAGACAGGTTTTTCGTTATAACTGCGATTTCCTGCCGAACGGAGGCTCGGATTCGAAATCTGCTTGCGACATTCGATTCCTCTATTCATTTCACTTCGGATACACTTCTGTTCAACAACAGAGTACGATTGTGGCAGTTAGAATGCTGGAAGATATGTTTTTCGTTATAACTGCGATTTCCTGCCGAACGGAGGCTTGGATTTGAAATCTGCTTGCGACATTCGATTCCTCTATTCATTTCACTTCGGATACACTTCTGTTTAACAACAGAGTACGATTGTGGCAGTTAGAGTGCTGCAAGATAGGTTTTTCGTTATAACTGCGATTTTCTGCCGAACGGAGGCTCCGATTTGAATTTTGCTTGCGGCATTCGATTCCTCTATTCATTTCACTTCGGATACACTTCTGTTTAACAACAGAGTACGATTGTGGCAGTTAGAATGCAGGAAGATATGTTTTTCGTTATAACTGCGATTTCCTGCCGAACGGAGGCTCGGATTTGAAATCTCCTTGCGACATTCGATTCCTCTATTCATTTCACTTCGGATACACTTCTGTTTAACAACAGAGTACGATTCTGGCAGTTAGAATGCTGGAAGATAGGTTTTTCGTTATAACTGCGATTTCCTGGCGAACGGAGGCTCGGATTTGAAATCTGCTTGCGACATTCGATTCCTCTATTCATTTCACTTCGGATACACTTCTGTTTAACAACAGAGTACGATTGTGGCAGTTAGAATGCTGGAAGATATGTTTTTCGTTATAACTGCGATTTCCTGCCGAACGGAGGCTCGGATTTGAAATCTCCTTGCGACATTCGATTCCTTTAGTCGTTACACTTCGGATACATTTCTGTTCAACAACAGAGTACGATTGTGGCAGTTAGAATGCTGGAAGATATGTTTTTCGCTATAACTGCGATTTCCTGCCGAACGGAGACTCGGATTTGAAATCTGCTTGCGGCATTCGATTCCTCTATTCATTTCACTTCGGATACACTTCTGTTCAACAACAGAGTACGATTCTAGGAGTTAGAATGCTGGAAGACAGGTTTTTCGTTATAACTGCGATTTCCTGCCGAACGGAGGCTTGGATTTGAAATCTGCTTGCGACATTCGATTCCTCTATTCATTTCACTTCGGATACACTTCTGTTCAACAACAGAGTACGATTCTAGGAGTTAGAATGCTGGAAGATAGGTTTTTCGTTATACCTGCGATTTCCTGCCGAACGGAGGCTCGGATTTGAAATCTGCTTGCGACATTCGATTCCTCTATTCATTTCACTTCGGATACACTTCTGTTTCATAACAGAGTACGATTGTGGCAGTTAGAATGCTGGAAGATAGGTTTTTCGTTATAACTGCGATTTCCTGCCGAACGGAGGCTCGGATTTGAAATCTGCTTGCGACATTCGATTCCTTTAGTCATTTCACTTCGGATACACTTCTGTTTAACAACAGAGTACGATTCTAGGAGTTAGAATGCTGGAAGACAGGTTTTTCGTTATAACTGCGATTTCCTGCCGAACGGAGGCTCGGATTCGAAATCTGCTTGCGACATTCGATTCCTCTATTCATTTCACTTCGGATACACTTCTGTTCAACAACAGAGTACGATTGTGGCAGTTAGAATGCTGCAAGATATGTTTTTCGTTATAACTGCGATTTCCTGCCGAACGGAGGCTTGGATTTGAAATCTGCTTGCGACATTCGATTCCTCTATTCATTTCACTTCGGATACACTTCTGTTTAACAACAGAGTACGATTGTGGCAGTTAGAGTGCTGCAAGATAGGTTTTTCGTTATAACTGCGATTTTCTGCCGAACGGAGGCTCCGATTTGAATTTTGCTTGCGGCATTCGATTCCTCTATTCATTTCACTTCGGATACACTTCTGTTTAACAACAGAGTACGATTGTGGCAGTTAGAATGCAGGAAGATATGTTTTTCGTTATAACTGCGATTTCCTGCCGAACGGAGGCTCGGATTTGAAATCTCCTTGCGACATTCGATTCCTCTATTCATTTCACTTCGGATACACTTCTGTTTAACAACAGAGTACGATTCTGGCAGTTAGAATGCTGGAAGATAGGTTTTTCGTTATAACTGCGATTTCCTGGCGAACGGAGGCTCGGATTTGAAATCTGCTTGCGACATTCGATTCCTCTATTCATTTCACTTCGGATACACTTCTGTTTAACAACAGAGTACGATTGTGGCAGTTAGAATGCTGGAAGATATGTTTTTCGTTATAACTGCGATTTCCTGCCGAACGGAGGCTCGGATTTGAAATCTCCTTGCGACATTCGATTCCTTTAGTCGTTACACTTCGGATACATTTCTGTTCAACAACAGAGTACGATTGTGGCAGTTAGAATGCTGGAAGATATGTTTTTCGCTATAACTGCGATTTCCTGCCGAACGGAGACTCGGATTTGAAATCTGCTTGCGGCATTCGATTCCTCTATTCATTTCACTTCGGATACACTTCTGTTCAACAACAGAGTACGATTCTAGGAGTTAGAATGCTGGAAGATATGTTTTTCGTTATAACTGCGATTTTCTGCCGAACGGAGGCTCCGATTTGAAATCTGCTTGCGACATTCGATTCCTCTATTCATTTCACTTCGGATACACTTCTGTTTAACAACAGAGTACGATTGTGGCAGTTAGAGTGCTGCAAGATAGGTTTTTCGTTATAACTGCGATTTTCTGCCGAACGGAGGCTCCGATTTGAATTTTGCTTGCGGCATTCGATTCCTCTATTCATTTCACTTCGGATACACTTCTGTTTAACAACAGAGTACGATTGTGGCAGTTAGAATGCAGGAAGATATGTTTTTCGTTATAACTGCGATTTCCTGCCGAACGGAGGCTCGGATTTGAAATCTCCTTGCGACATTCGATTCCTCTATTCATTTCACTTCGGATACACTTCTGTTTAACAACAGAGTACGATTCTGGCAGTTAGAATGCTGGAAGATATGTTTTTCGTTATAACTGCGATTTTCTGCCGAACGGAGGCTCCGATTTGAATTTTGCTTGCGGCATTCGATTCCTCTATTCATTTCACTTCGGATACACTTCTGTTTAACAACAGAGTACGATTCTAGGAGTTAGAATGCTGGAAGACAGGTTTTTCGTTATAACTGCGATTTCCTGCCGAACGGAGGCTCGGATTCGAAATCTGCTTGCGACATTCGATTCCTCTATTCATTTCACTTCGGATACACTTCTGTTCAACAACAGAGTACGATTGTGGCAGTTAGAATGCTGCAAGATATGTTTTTCGTTATATCTGCGATTTCCTGCCGAACGGAGGCTTGGATTTGAAATCTGCTTGCGACATTCGATTCCTCTATTCATTTCACTTCGGATACACTTCTGTTCAACAACAGAGTACGATTCTAGGAGTTAGAATGCTGGAAGATAGGTTTTTCGTTATAACTGCGATTTCCTGCCGAACGGAGGCTCGGATTTGAAATCTGCTTGCGACATTCGATTCCTCTATTCATTTCACTTCGGATACACTTCTGTTTCATAACAGAGTACGATTGTGGCAGTTAGAATGCTGGAAGATAGGTTTTTCGTTATAACTGCGATTTCCTGCCGAACGGAGGCTCGGATTTGAAATCTGCTTGCGACATTCGATTCCTTTAGTCATTTCACTTCGGATACACTTCTGTTTAACAACAGAGTACGATTGTGGCAGTTAGAATGCTGGAAGACAGGTTTTTCGCTATAACTGCGATTTCCTGCCGAACGGAGGCTCGGATTCGAAATCTGCTTGCGACATTCGATTCCTCTATTCATTTCACTTCGGATACACTTCTGTTTAACAACAGAGTACGATTGTGGCAGTTAGAGTGCTGCAAGATAGGTTTTTCGTTATAACTGCGATTTTCTGCCGAACGGAGGCTTGGATTTGAAATCTGCTTGCGACATTCGATTCCTCTATTCATTTCACTTCGGATACACTTCTGTTTAACAACAGAGTACGATTGTGGCAGTTAGAGTGCTGCAAGATAGGTTTTTCGTTATAACTGCGATTTTCTGCCGAACGGAGGCTCCGATTTGAATTTTGCTTGCGGCATTCGATTCCTCTATTCATTTCACTTCGGATACACTTCTGTTTAACAACAGAGTACGATTCTAGGAGTTAGAATGCTGGAAGACAGGTTTTTCGTTATAACTGCGATTTCCTGCCGAACGGAGGCTCGGATTCGAAATCTGCTTGCGACATTCGATTCCTCTATTCATTTCACTTCGGATACACTTCTGTTCAACAACAGAGTACGATTGTGGCAGTTAGAATGCTGCAAGATATGTTTTTCGTTATAACTGCGATTTCCTGCCGAACGGAGGCTTGGATTTGAAATCTGCTTGCGACATTCGATTCCTCTATTCATTTCACTTCGGATACACTTCTGTTTAACAACAGAGTACGATTGTGGCAGTTAGAGTGCTGCAAGATAGGTTTTTCGTTATAACTGCGATTTTCTGCCGAACGGAGGCTCCGATTTGAATTTTGCTTGCGGCATTCGATTCCTCTATTCATTTCACTTCGGATACACTTCTGTTTAACAACAGAGTACGATTGTGGCAGTTAGAATGCAGGAAGATATGTTTTTCGTTATAACTGCGATTTCCTGCCGAACGGAGGCTCGGATTTGAAATCTCCTTGCGACATTCGATTCCTCTATTCATTTCACTTCGGATACACTTCTGTTTAACAACAGAGTACGATTCTGGCAGTTAGAATGCTGGAAGATAGGTTTTTCGTTATAACTGCGATTTCCTGGCGAACGGAGGCTCGGATTTGAAATCTGCTTGCGACATTCGATTCCTCTATTCATTTCACTTCGGATACACTTCTGTTTAACAACAGAGTACGATTGTGGCAGTTAGAATGCTGGAAGATATGTTTTTCGTTATAACTGCGATTTCCTGCCGAACGGAGGCTCGGATTTGAAATCTCCTTGCGACATTCGATTCCTTTAGTCGTTACACTTCGGATACATTTCTGTTCAACAACAGAGTACGATTGTGGCAGTTAGAATGCTGGAAGATATGTTTTTCGCTATAACTGCGATTTCCTGCCGAACGGAGACTCGGATTTGAAATCTGCTTGCGGCATTCGATTCCTCTATTCATTTCACTTCGGATACACTTCTGTTCAACAACAGAGTACGATTCTAGGAGTTAGAATGCTGGAAGATATGTTTTTCGTTATAACTGCGATTTTCTGCCGAACGGAGGCTCCGATTTGAATTTTGCTTGCGGCATTCGATTCCTCTATTCATTTCACTTCGGATACACTTCTGTTCAACAACAGAGTACGATTGTGGCAGTTAGAATGCTGCAAGATATGTTTTTCGTTATAACAGCGATATTCTGCCGAACGGAGGCTCGGATTTGAATTTTGCTTGCGGCATTCGATTCCTCTATTCATTTCACTTCGGATACACTTCTGTTCAACAACAGAGTACGATTGTGGCAGTTAGAATGGTAGAAGATATGTTTTTCGCTATAACTGCGATTTCCTGCCGAACGGAGACTCGGATTTGAAATCTGCTTGCGGCATTCGATTCCTCTATTCATTTCACTTCGGATACACTTCTGTTCAACAACAGAGTACGATTCTAGGAGTTAGAATGCTGGAAGATAGGTTTTTCGTTATAACTGCGATTTCCTGCCGAACGGAGGATCGGATTTGAAATCCGCTTGCGACATTCGATTCCTCTATTCATTTCACTTCGGATACACTTCTGTTTCATAACAGAGTACGATTGTGGCAGTTAGAATGCTGGAAGATAGGTTTTTCGTTATAACTGCGATTTCCTGCCGAACGGAGGCTCGGATTTGAAATTTGCTTGCGACATTCGATTCCTCTATTCATTTCACTTCGGATACACTTCTGTTTAACAACAGAGTACGATTCTGGCAGTTAGAATGCTGGAAGATAGGTTTTTCGTTATAACTGCGATTTCCTGCCGAACGGAGGCTCGGATTTGAAATCTGCTTGCGACATTCGATTGCTCTAGTCATTTCACTTCGGATACACTTCTGTTTAACAACAGAGTACGATTCTGGCAGTTAGAATGCTGGAAGATACGTTTTTCGTTATAACTGCGATTTCCTGCCGAACGGAGGCTCGGATTTGAAATCTGCTTGCGACATTCGATTCCTTTAGTCATTTCACTTCGGATACACTTCTGTTTAACAACAGAGTACGATTGTGGCAGTTAGAATGCTGGAAGACAGGTTTTTCGCTATAACTGCGATTTCCTGCCGAACGGAGGCTCGGATTTGAAATCTGCTTGCGACATTCGATTCCTTTAGTCATTTCACTTCGGATACACTTCTGTTTAACAACAGAGTACGATTGTGGCAGTTAGAATGCTGGAAGATATGTTTTTCGTTATAACCGCGATTTCCTGCCGAACGGAGGCTCGGATTTGAAATCTGCTTGCGACATTCGATTCCTCTATTCATTTCACTTCGGATACACTTCTGTTTAACAACAGAGTACGATTGTGGCAGTTAGAATGCTGGAAGATATGTTTCTCGTTATAACTGCGATTTTCTGCCGAACGGAGGCTCGGATTTGAATTTTGCTTGCGGCATTCGATTCCTCTATTCATTTCACTTCGGATACACTTCTGTTTAACAACAGAGTACGATTGTGGCAGTTAGAATGCTGGAAGACAGGTTTTTCGCTATAACTGCGATTTCCTGCCGAACGGAGGCTCGGATTTGAAATCTGCTTGCGACATTCGATTCCTTTAGTCATTTCACTTCGGATACACTTCTGTTTAACAACAGAGTACGATTGTGGCAGTTAGAATGCTGGAAGATATGTTTTTCGTTATAACCGCGATTTCCTGCCGAACGGAGGCTCGGATTTGAAATCTGCTTGCGACATTCGATTCCTCTATTCATTTCACTTCGGATACACTTCTGTTTAACAACAGAGTACGATTCTGGCAGTTAGAATGCTGGAAGATAGGTTTTTCGTTATAACTGCGATTTCCTGCCGAACGGAGGCTCGGATTTGAAATCTGCTTGCGACATTCGATTCCTCTATTCATTTCACTTCGGATACACTTCTGTTCAACAACAGAGTACAATTGTGGCAGTTAGAATGCTGCAAGATAGGTTTTTCGTTATAACTGCGATTTCCTGCCGAACGGAGGCTCTGATTTGAATTTTGCTTGCGGCATTCGATTCCTCTATTCATTTCACTTTGGATACACTTCTGTTTAACAACAGAGTACGATTGTGGCAGTTAGAATGCTGGAAAAATATGTTTTTCGTTATAACTGCGATTTCCTGCCGAACGGAGGCTCTGATTTGAAATCTGCTTGCGACATTCGATTCCTTTAGTCATTACACTTCGGATACACTTCTGTTCAACAACAGAGTACGATTGTGGCAGTTAGAATGCTGCAAGATAGGTTTTTCGTTATAACTGCGATTTCCTGCCGAACGGAGGCTCGGATTTGAAATCTGCTTGCGGCATTCCATTCCTCTATTCATTTCACTTCGGATACACTTCTGTTTAACAACAGAGTACGATTGTGGCAGTTAGAATGCTGCAAGATAGGTTTTTCGTTATAACTGCGATTTCCTGCCGAACGGAGGCTCGGATTTGAAATCTGCTTGCGACATTCGATTCCTCGATTCATTTCACTTCGGATACACTTCTGTTTAACAACAGAGTACGATTCTGGCAGTTAGAATGCTGGAAGATAGGTTTTTCGTTATAACTGCGATTTCCTGCCGAACGGAGGCTCGGATTTGAAATCTGCTTGCGACATTCGATTCCTTTAGTCATTTCACTTCGGATACACTTCTGTTTAACAACAGAGTACGATTGTGGCAGTTAGAATGCTGGAAGACAGGTTTTTCGCTATAACTGCGATTTCCTGCCGAACGGAGGCTCGGATTTGAAATCTGCTTGCGACATTCGATTCCTCTAGTCATTTCACTTCGGATACACTTCTGTTTAACAACAGAGTACGATTGTGGCAGTTAGAATGCTGGAAGACAGGTTTTTCGCTATAACTGCGATTTCCTGCCGAACGGAGGCTCGGATTTGAAATCTGCTTGCGACATTCGATTCCTCTAGTCATTTCACTTCAGATACACTTCTGTTCAACAACAGAGTACGATTCTGGAAGTTAGAATGCTGGAAGATAGGTTTTTCGTTATAACTGCGATTTCCTGCCGAACGGATGCTCGGATTTGAAATCTGCTTCCGACATTCGATTCCTCTATTCATTTCACTTCGGATACACTTCTGTTTAACAACAGAGTACGATTCTGGCAGTTTGAATGCTGGAAGATAGGTTTTTCGTTATAACAGCGATATTCTGCCGAACGGAGGCTCGGATTTGAATTTTGCTTGCGGCATTCGATTCCTCTATTCATTTCACTTTGGATACACTTCTGTTCAACAACAGAGTACGATTGTGGCAGTTAGAATGCTGCAAGATAGGTTTTTCGTTATAACTGCGATTTCCTGCCGAACGGAGGCTCGGATTTGAAATCTGCTTGCGACATTCGATTCCTCGATTCATTTCACTTCGGATACACTTCTGTTTAACAACAGAGTACGATTCTGGCAGTTAGAATGCTGGAAGATAGGTTTTTCGTTATAACTGCGATTTCCTGCCGAACGGAGGCTCGGATTTGAAATCTGCTTGCGACATTCGATTCCTTTAGTCATTTCACTTCGGATACACTTCTGTTTAACAACAGAGTACGATTGTGGCAGTTAGAATGCTGGAAGACAGGTTTTTCGCTATAACTGCGATTTCCTGCCGAACGGAGGCTCGGATTTGAAATCTGCTTGCGACATTCGATTCCTCTAGTCATTTCACTTCAGATACACTTCTGTTTAACAACAGAGTACGATTCTGGCAGTTAGAATGCTGGAAGATAGGTTTTTCGTTATAACAGCGATATTCTGCCGAACGGAGGCTCGGATTTGAATTTTGCTTGCGGCATTCGATTCCTCTATTCATTTCACTTCGGATACACTTCTGTTTCATAACAGAGTACGATTGTGGCAGTTAGAATGCTGGAAGATAGGTTTTTCGTTATAACAGCGATATTCTGCCGAACGGAGGCTCGGATTTGAATTTTGCTTGCGGCATTCGATTCCTCTATTCATTTCACTTCGGATACACTTCTGTTCAATAACAGAGTACGATTGTGGCAGTTAGAATGCTGGAAGATATGTTTTTCGCTATAACTGCGATTTCCTGCCGAACGGAGACTCGGATTTGAAATCTGCTTGCGGCATTCGATTCCTTTATTCACTTCACTTCGGATACACTTCTGTTCAACAACAGAGTACGATTCTAGGAGTTAGAATGCTGGAAGACAGGTTTTTCGCTATAACTGCGATTTCCTGCCGAACGGAGGCTCGGATTTGAAATCTGCTTGCGACATTCGATTCCTCTAGTCATTTCACTTCGGATACACTTCTGTTTAACAACAGAGTACGATTCTGGCAGTTTGAATGCTGGAAGATATGTTTCTCGTTATAACTGCGATTTTCTGCCGAACGGAGGCTCGGATTTGTATTTTGCTTGCGGCATTCGATTCCTCTATTCATTTCACTTCGGATACACTTCTGTTCAACAACAGAGTACGATTGTGGCAGTTAGAATGCTGCAAGATAGGTTTTTCGTTATAACTGCGATTTCCTGCCGAACGGAGGCTCTGATTTGAATTTTGCTTGCGGCATTCGATTCCTCTATTCATTTCACTTTGGATACACTTCTGTTTAACAACAGAGTACGATTGTGGCAGTTAGAATGCTGGAAAAATATGTTTTTCGTTATAACTGCGATTTCCTGCCGAACGGAGGCTCTGATTTGAAATCTGCTTGCGACATTCGATTCCTTTAGTCATTACACTTCGGATACACTTCTGTTTAACAACAGAGTACGATTCTGGCAGTTAGAATGCTGGAAGATATGTTTCTCGTTATAACTGCGATTTTCTGCCGAACGGAGGCTCGGATTTGAAATCTGCTTGCGACATTCGATTCCTCTAGTCATTTCACTTCAGATACACTTCTGTTCAACAACAGAGTACGATTCTGGAAGTTAGAATGCTGGAAGATAGGTTTTTCGTTATAACTGCGATTTCCTGCCGAACGGATGCTCGGATTTGAAATCTGCTTCCGACATTCGATTCCTCTATTCATTTCACTTCGGATACACTTCTGTTTAACAAGAGAGTACGATTCTGGCAGTTTGAATGCTGGAAGATAGGTTTTTCGTTATAACAGCGATATTCTGCCGAACGGAGGCTCGGATTTGAATTTTGCTTGCGGCATTCGATTCCTCTATTCATTTCACTTTGGATACACTTCTGTTCAACAACAGAGTACGATTGTGGCAGTTAGAATGCTGCAAGATAGGTTTTTCGTTATAACTGCGATTTCCTGCCGAACGGAGGCTCGGATTTGAAATCTGCTTGCGACATTCGATTCCTCGATTCATTTCACTTCGGATACACTTCTGTTTAACAACAGAGTACGATTCTGGCAGTTAGAATGCTGGAAGATAGGTTTTTCGTTATAACTGCGATTTCCTGCCGAACGGAGGCTCGGATTTGAAATCTGCTTGCGACATTCGATTCCTTTAGTCATTTCACTTCGGATACACTTCTGTTTAACAACAGAGTACGATTGTGGCAGTTAGAATGCTGGAAGACAGGTTTTTCGCTATAACTGCGATTTCCTGCCGAACGGAGGCTCGGATTTGAAATCTGCTTGCGACATTCGATTCCTCTATTCATTTCACTTCGGATACACTTCTGTTTAACAACAGAGTACGATTCTGGCAGTTAGAATGCTGGAAGATAGGTTTTTCGTTATAACAGCGATATTCTGCCGAACGGAGGCTCGGATTTGAAATCTGCTTGCGACATTCGATTCCTCGATTCATTTCACTTCGGATACACTTCTGTTTAACAACAGAGTACGATTCTGGCAGTTAGAATGCTGGAAGATAGGTTTTTCGTTATAACAGCGATATTCTGCCGAACGGAGGCTCGGATTTGAAATCTGCTTGCGACATTCGATTCCTCGATTCATTTCACTTCGGATACACTTCTGTTTAACAACAGAGTACGATTCTGGCAGTTAGAATGCTGGAAGATAGGTTTTTCGTTATAACAGCGATATTCTGCCGAACGGAGGCTCGGATTTGAAATCTGCTTGCGACATTCGATTCCTCGATTCATTTCACTTCGGATACACTTCTGTTTAACAACAGAGTACGATTCTGGCAGTTAGAATGCTGGAAGATATGTTTTTCGTTATAACTGCGATTTCCTGCCGAACGGAGGCTCTGATTTGAAATCTGCTTGCGACATTCGATTCCTTTAGTCATTACACTTCGGATACACTTCTGTTCAACAACAGAGTACGATTGTGGCAGTTAGAATGCTGCAAGATAGGTTTTTCGTTATAACTGCGATTTCCTGCCGAACGGATGCTCGGATTTGAAATCTGCTTGCGACATTCGATTCCTCTATTCATTTCACTTCGGATACACTTCTGTTTAACAACAGAGTACGATTCTGGCAGTTAGAATGCTGGAAGATATGTTTCTCGTTATAACTGCGATTTTCTGCCGAACGGAGGCTCTGATTTGAATTTTGCTTGCGGCATTCGATTCCTCTATTCATTTCACTTTGGATACACTTCTGTTTAACAACAGAGTACGATTGTGGCAGTTAGAATGCTGGAAAAATATGTTTTTCGTTATAACTGCGATTTCCTGCCGAACGGAGGCTCTGATTTGAAATCTGCTTGCGACATTCGATTCCTTTAGTCATTACACTTCGGATACACTTCTGTTCAACAACAGAGTACGATTGTGGCAGTTAGAATGCTGCAAGATAGGTTTTTCGTTATAACTGCGATTTCCTGCCGAACGGAGGCTCGGATTTGAAATCTGCTTGCGGCATTCGATTCCTCTATTCATTTCACTTCGGATACACTTCTGTTTAACAACAGAGTACGATTGTGGCAGTTAGAATGCTGCAAGATAGGTTTTTCGTTATAACTGCGATTTCCTGCCGAACGGAGGCTCGGATTTGAAATCTGCTTGCGACATTCGATTCCTCTAGTCATTTCACTTCAGATACACTTCTGTTCAACAACAGAGTACGATTCTGGAAGTTAGAATGCTGGAAGATAGGTTTTTCGTTATAACTGCGATTTCCTGCCGAACGGATGCTCGGATTTGAAATCTGCTTCCGACATTCGATTCCTCTATTCATTTCACTTCGGATACACTTCTGTTTAACAAGAGAGTACGATTCTGGCAGTTTGAATGCTGGAAGATAGGTTTTTCGTTATAACAGCGATATTCTGCCGAACGGAGGCTCGGATTTGAATTTTGCTTGCGGCATTCGATTCCTCTATTCATTTCACTTTGGATACACTTCTGTTCAACAACAGAGTACGATTGTGGCAGTTAGAATGCTGCAAGATAGGTTTTTCGTTATAACTGCGATTTCCTGCCGAACGGAGGCTCGGATTTGAAATCTGCTTGCGACATTCGATTCCTCTATTCATTTCACTTCGGATACACTTCTGTTTAACAACAGAGTACGATTCTGGCAGTTAGAATGCTGGAAGATAGGTTTTTCGTTATAACTGCGATTTCCTGCCGAACGGAGGCTCGGATTTGAAATCTGCTTGCGACATTCGATTCCTTTAGTCATTTCACTTCGGATACACTTCTGTTTAACAACAGAGTACGATTGTGGCAGTTAGAATGCTGGAAGACAGGTTTTTCGCTATAACTGCGATTTCCTGCCGAACGGAGGCTCGGATTTGAAATCTGCTTGCGACATTCGATTCCTCTATTCATTTCACTTCGGATACACTTCTGTTTAACAACAGAGTACGATTCTGGCAGTTAGAATGCTGGAAGATAGGTTTTTCGTTATAACAGCGATATTCTGCCGAACGGAGGCTCGGATTTGAAATCTGCTTGCGACATTCGATTCCTCGATTCATTTCACTTCGGATACACTTCTGTTTAACAACAGAGTACGATTCTGGCAGTTAGAATGCTGGAAGATAGGTTTTTCGTTATAACAGCGATATTCTGCCGAACGGAGGCTCGGATTTGAAATCTGCTTGCGACATTCGATTCCTCGATTCATTTCACTTCGGATACACTTCTGTTTAACAACAGAGTACGATTCTGGCAGTTAGAATGCTGGAAGATAGGTTTTTCGTTATAACAGCGATATTCTGCCGAACGGAGGCTCGGATTTGAAATCTGCTTGCGACATTCGATTCCTCGATTCATTTCACTTCGGATACACTTCTGTTTAACAACAGAGTACGATTCTGGCAGTTAGAATGCTGGAAGATATGTTTTTCGTTATAACTGCGATTTCCTGCCGAACGGAGGCTCTGATTTGAAATCTGCTTGCGACATTCGATTCCTTTAGTCATTACACTTCGGATACACTTCTGTTCAACAACAGAGTACGATTGTGGCAGTTAGAATGCTGCAAGATAGGTTTTTCGTTATAACTGCGATTTCCTGCCGAACGGATGCTCGGATTTGAAATCTGCTTGCGACATTCGATTCCTCTATTCATTTCACTTCGGATACACTTCTGTTTAACAACAGAGTACGATTCTGGCAGTTAGAATGCTGGAAGATATGTTTCTCGTTATAACTGCGATTTTCTGCCGAACGGAGGCTCGGATTTGAATTTTGCTTGCGGCATTCGATTCCTCTATTCATTTCACTTCGGATACACTTCTGTTCAACAACAGAGTACGATTGTGGCAGTTAGAATGCTGCAAGATAGGTTTTTCGTTATAACTGCGATTTCCTGCCGAACGGAGGCTCTGATTTGAATTTTGCTTGCGGCATTCGATTCCTCTATTCATTTCACTTTGGATACACTTCTGTTTAACAACAGAGTACGATTGTGGCAGTTAGAATGCTGGAAAAATATGTTTTTCGTTATAACTGCGATTTCCTGCCGAACGGAGGCTCTGATTTGAAATCTGCTTGCGACATTCGATTCCTTTAGTCATTACACTTCGGATACACTTCTGTTCAACAACAGAGTACGATTGTGGCAGTTAGAATGCTGCAAGATAGGTTTTTCGTTATAACTGCGATTTCCTGCCGAACGGAGGCTCGGATTTGAAATCTGCTTGCGGCATTCGATTCCTCTATTCATTTCACTTCGGATACACTTCTGTTTAACAACAGAGTACGATTGTGGCAGTTAGAATGCTGCAAGATAGGTTTTTCGTTATAACTGCGATTTCCTGCCGAACGGAGGCTCGGATTTGAAATCTGCTTGCGACATTCGATTCCTCTAGTCATTTCACTTCAGATACACTTCTGTTCAACAACAGAGTACGATTCTGGAAGTTAGAATGCTGGAAGATAGGTTTTTCGTTATAACTGCGATTTCCTGCCGAACGGATGCTCGGATTTGAAATCTGCTTCCGACATTCGATTCCTTTAGTCATTTCACTTCGGATACACTTCTGTTTAACAACAGAGTACGATTGTGGCAGTTAGAATGCTGGAAGACAGGTTTTTCGCTATAACTGCGATTTCCTGCCGAACGGAGGCTCGGATTTGAAATCTGCTTGCGACATTCGATTCCTCTAGTCATTTCACTTCAGATACACTTCTGTTCAACAACAGAGTACGATTCTGGCAGTTAGAATGCTGGAAGATAGGTTTTTCGTTATAACTGCGATTTCCTGCCGAACGGAGGCTCGGATTTGAAATCTGCTTGCGACATTCGATTCCTTTAGTCATTTCACTTCGGATACACTTCTGTTTAACAACAGAGTACGATTGTGGCAGTTAGAATGCTGGAAGACAGGTTTTTCGCTATAACTGCGATTTCCTGCCGAACGGAGGCTCGGATTTGAAATCTGCTTGCGACATTCGATTCCTCTAGTCATTTCACTTCAGATACACTTCTGTTCAACAACAGAGTACGATTCTGGCAGTTAGAATGCTGGAAGATAGGTTTTTCGTTATAACTGCGATTTCCTGCCGAACGGATGCTCGGATTTGAAATCTGCTTGCGACATTCGATTCCTCTATTCATTTCACTTCGGATACACTTCTGTTTAACAACAGAGTACGATTCTGGCAGTTAGAATGCTGGAAGATATGTTTCTCGTTATAACTGCGATTTTCTGCCGAACGGAGGCTCGGATTTGAAATCTGCTTGCGACATTCGATTCCTCTAGTCATTTCACTTCAGATACACTTCTGTTCAACAACAGAGTACGATTCTGGAAGTTAGAATGCTGGAAGATAGGTTTTTCGTTATAACTGCGATTTCCTGCCGAACGGATGCTCGGATTTGAAATCTGCTTGCGACATTCGATTCCTCTATTCATTTCACTTCGGATACACTTCTGTTTAACAACAGAGTACGATTCTGGCAGTTAGAATGCTGGAAGATAGGTTTTTCGTTATAACAGCGATATTCTGCCGAACGGAGGCTCGGATTTGAATTTTGCTTGCGGCATTCGATTCCTCTATTCATTTCACTTCGGATACACTTCTGTTCAACAACAGAGTACGATTGTGGCAGTTAGAATGCTGCAAGATAGGTTTTTCGTTATAACTGCGATTTCCTGCCGAACGGATGCTCGGATTTGAAATCTGCTTGCGACATTCGATTCCTCTATTCATTTCACTTCGGATACACTTCTGTTTAACAACAGAGTACGATTCTGGCAGTTAGAATGCTGGAAGATATGTTTCTCGTTATAACTGCGATTTCCTGCCGAACGGAGGCTCGGATTTGAAATCTGCTTGCGACATTCGATTCCTCTATTCATTTCACTTCGGATACACTTCTGTTTAACAACAGATTACGATTCTGGCAGTTAGAATGCTGGAAGATAGGTTTTTCGTTATAACTGCGATTTCCTGCCGAACGGAGGCTCTGATTTGAATTTTGCTTGCGGCATTCGATTCCTCTATTCATTTCACTTTGGATACACTTCTGTTTAACAACAGAGTACGATTGTGGCAGTTAGAATGCTGGAAGATAGGTTTTTCGTTATAACTGCGATTTCCTGCCGAACGGATGCTCGGATTTGAAATCTGCTTGCGACATTCGATTCCTCTATTCATTTCACTTCGGATACACTTCTGTTTAACAACAGAGTACGATTCTGGCAGTTAGAATGCTGGAAGATATGTTTCTCGTTATAACTGCGATTTTCTGCCGAACGGAGGCTCGGATTTGAAATCTGCTTGCGACATTCGATTCCTCTAGTCATTTCACTTCAGATACACTTCTGTTCAACAACAGACTACGATTCTGGAAGTTAGAATGCTGGAAGATAGGTTTTTCGTTATAACTGCGATTTCCTGCCGAACGGATGCTCGGATTTGAAATCTGCTTGCGACATTCGATTCCTCTATTCATTTCACTTCGGATACACTTCTGTTTAACAACAGAGTACGATTCTGGCAGTTAGAATGCTGGAAGATAGGTTTTTCGTTATAACAGCGATATTCTGCCGAACGGAGGCTCGGATTTGAATTTTGCTTGCGGCATTCGATTCCTCTATTCATTTCACTTCGGATACACTTCTGTTCAACAACAGAGTACGATTGTGGCAGTTAGAATGCTGCAAGATAGGTTTTTCGTTATAACTGCGATTTCCTGCCGAACGGAGGCTCGGATTTGAAATCTGCTTGCGACATTCGATTCCTCTAGTCATTTCACTTCAGATACACTTCTGTTCAACAACAGAGTACGATTCTGGCAGTTAGAATGCTGGAAGATAGGTTTTTCGTTATAACTGCGATTTCCTGCCGAACGGAGGCTCGGATTTGAAATCTGCTTGCGACATTCGATTCCTCTATTCATTTCACTTCGGATACACTTCTGTTTAACAACAGAGTACGATTCTGGCAGTTTGAATGCTGGAAGATAGGTTTTTCGTTATAACAGCGATATTCTGCCGAACGGAGGCTCGGATTTGAATTTTGCTTGCGGCATTCGATTCCTCTATTCATTTCACTTTGGATACACTTCTGTTCAACAACAGAGTACGATTGTGGCAGTTAGAATGCTGCAAGATAGGTTTTTCGTTATAACAGCGATATTCTGCCGAACGGAGGCTCGGATTTGAATTTTGCTTGCGGCATTCGATTCCTCTATTCATTTCACTTTGGATACACTTCTGTTCAACAACAGAGTACGATTGTGGCAGTTAGAATGCTGCAAGATAGGTTTTTCGTTATAACTGCGATTTCCTGCCGAACGGAGGCTCGGATTTGAAATCTGCTTGCGACATTCGATTCCTCGATTCATTTCACTTCGGATACACTTCTGTTTAACAACAGAGTACGATTCTGGCAGTTAGAATGCTGGAAGATAGGTTTTTCGTTATAACAGCGATATTCTGCCGAACGGAGGCTCGGATTTGAATTTTGCTTGCGGCATTCGATTCCTCTATTCATTTCACTTCGGATACACTTCTGTTCAACAACAGAGTACGATTGTGGCAGTTAGAATGCTGCAAGATAGGTTTTTCGTTATAACTGCGATTTCCTGCCGAACGGAGGCTCGGATTTGAAATCTGCTTGCGACATTCGATTCCTCGATTCATTTCACTTCGGATACACTTCTGTTTAACAACAGAGTACGATTCTGGCAGTTAGAATGCTGGAAGATAGGTTTTTCGTTATAACAGCGATATTCTGCCGAACGGAGGCTCGGATTTGAATTTTGCTTGCGGCATTCGATTCCTCTATTCATTTCACTTTGGATACACTTCTGTTCAACAACAGAGTACGATTGTGGCAGTTAGAATGCTGCAAGATAGGTTTTTCGTTATAACTGCGATTTCCTGCCGAACGGAGGCTCGGATTTGAAATCTGCTTGCGACATTCGATTCCTCTAGTCATTTCACTTCAGATACACTTCTGTTCAACAACAGAGTACGATTCTGGCAGTTAGAATGCTGGAAGATAGGTTTTTCGTTATAACTGCGATTTCCTGCCGAACGGAGGCTCGGATTTGAAATCTGCTTGCGACATTCGATTCCTTTAGTCATTTCACTTCGGATACACTTCTGTTTAACAACAGAGTACGATTGTGGCAGTTAGAATGCTGGAAGACAGGTTTTTCGCTATAACTGCGATTTCCTGCCGAACGGAGGCTCGGATTTGAAATCTGCTTGCGACATTCGATTCCTCTAGTCATTTCACTTCAGATACACTTCTGTTCAACAACAGAGTACGATTCTGGCAGTTAGAATGCTGGAAGATAGGTTTTTCGTTATAACTGCGATTTCCTGCCGAACGGATGCTCGGATTTGAAATCTGCTTGCGACATTCGATTCCTCTATTCATTTCACTTCGGATACACTTCTGTTTAACAACAGAGTACGATTCTGGCAGTTAGAATGCTGGAAGATATGTTTCTCGTTATAACTGCGATTTTCTGCCGAACGGAGGCTCGGATTTGAAATCTGCTTGCGACATTCGATTCCTCTAGTCATTTCACTTCAGATACACTTCTGTTCAACAACAGAGTACGATTCTGGAAGTTAGAATGCTGGAAGATAGGTTTTTCGTTATAACTGCGATTTCCTGCCGAACGGATGCTCGGATTTGAAATCTGCTTGCGACATTCGATTCCTCTATTCATTTCACTTCGGATACACTTCTGTTTAACAACAGAGTACGATTCTGGCAGTTAGAATGCTGGAAGATAGGTTTTTCGTTATAACAGCGATATTCTGCCGAACGGAGGCTCGGATTTGAATTTTGCTTGCGGCATTCGATTCCTCTATTCATTTCACTTCGGATACACTTCTGTTCAACAACAGAGTACGATTGTGGCAGTTAGAATGCTGCAAGATAGGTTTTTCGTTATAACTGCGATTTCCTGCCGAACGGAGGCTCGGATTTGAAATCTGCTTGCGACATTCGATTCCTCTAGTCATTTCACTTCAGATACACTTCTGTTCAACAACAGAGTACGATTCTGGCAGTTAGAATGCTGGAAGATAGGTTTTTCGTTATAACTGCGATTTCCTGCCGAACGGATGCTCTGATTTGAATTATGCTTGCGGCATTCGATTCCTCTATTCATTTCACTTTGGATACACTTCTGTTCAACAACAGAGTACGATTGTGGCAGTTAGAATGCTGCAAGATAGGTTTTTCGCTATAACTGCGATTTCCTGCCGAACGGAGGCTCGGATTTGAAATCTGCTTGCGACATTCGATTCCTCTAGTCATTTCACTTCAGATACACTTCTGTTCAACAACAGAGTACGATTCTGGAAGTTAGAATGCTGGAAGATAGGTTTTTCGTTATAACTGCGATTTCCTGCCGAACGGATGCTCGGATTTGAAATCTGCTTGCGACATTCGATTCCTCTAGTCATTTCACTTCAGATACACTTCTGTTCAACAACAGAGTACGATTCTGGCAGTTAGAATGCTGGAAGATAGGTTTTTCGTTATAACTGCGATTTCCTGCCGAACGGATGCTCTGATTTGAATTATGCTTGCGGCTTTCGATTCCTCTATTCATTTCACTTTGGATACACTTCTGTTCAACAACAGAGTACGATTGTGGCAGTTAGAATGCTGCAAGATAGGTTTTTCGTTATAACTGCGATTTCCTGCCGAACGGAGGCTCGGATTTGAAATCTGCTTGCGACATTCGATTCCTCGATTCATTTCACTTCGGATACACTTCTGTTTAACAACAGAGTACGATTCTGGCAGTTAGAATGCTGGAAGATAGGTTTTTCGTTATAACAGCGATATTCTGCCGAACGGAGGCTCGGATTTGAATTTTGCTTGCGGCATTCGATTCCTCTATTCATTTCACTTTGGATACACTTCTGTTCAACAACAGAGTACGATTGTGGCAGTTAGAATGCTGCAAGATAGGTTTTTCGTTATAACTGCGATTTCCTGCCGAACGGAGGCTCGGATTTGAAATCTGCTTGCGACATTCGATTCCTCTAGTCATTTCACTTCAGATACACTTCTGTTCAACAACAGAGTACGATTCTGGCAGTTAGAATGCTGGAAGATAGGTTTTTCGTTATAACTGCGATTTCCTGCCGAACGGAGGCTCGGATTTGAAATCTGCTTGCGACATTCGATTCCTTTAGTCATTTCACTTCGGATACACTTCTGTTTAACAACAGAGTACGATTGTGGCAGTTAGAATGCTGGAAGACAGGTTTTTCGCTATAACTGCGATTTCCTGCCGAACGGAGGCTCGGATTTGAAATCTGCTTGCGACATTCGATTCCTCTAGTCATTTCACTTCAGATACACTTCTGTTCAACAACAGAGTACGATTCTGGCAGTTAGAATGCTGGAAGATAGGTTTTTCGTTATAACTGCGATTTCCTGCCGAACGGATGCTCGGATTTGAAATCTGCTTGCGACATTCGATTCCTCTATTCATTTCACTTCGGATACACTTCTGTTTAACAACAGAGTACGATTCTGGCAGTTAGAATGCTGGAAGATATGTTTCTCGTTATAACTGCGATTTTCTGCCGAACGGAGGCTCGGATTTGAAATCTGCTTGCGACATTCGATTCCTCTAGTCATTTCACTTCAGATACACTTCTGTTCAACAACAGAGTACGATTCTGGAAGTTAGAATGCTGGAAGATAGGTTTTTCGTTATAACTGCGATTTCCTGCCGAACGGATGCTCGGATTTGAAATCTGCTTGCGACATTCGATTCCTCTATTCATTTCACTTCGGATACACTTCTGTTTAACAACAGAGTACGATTCTGGCAGTTAGAATGCTGGAAGATAGGTTTTTCGTTATAACAGCGATATTCTGCCGAACGGAGGCTCGGATTTGAATTTTGCTTGCGGCATTCGATTCCTCTATTCATTTCACTTCGGATACACTTCTGTTCAACAACAGAGTACGATTGTGGCAGTTAGAATGCTGCAAGATAGGTTTTTCGTTATAACTGCGATTTCCTGCCGAACGGAGGCTCGGATTTGAAATCTGCTTGCGACATTCGATTCCTCTAGTCATTTCACTTCAGATACACTTCTGTTCAACAACAGAGTACGATTCTGGCAGTTAGAATGCTGGAAGATAGGTTTTTCGTTATAACTGCGATTTCCTGCCGAACGGATGCTCTGATTTGAATTATGCTTGCGGCATTCGATTCCTCTATTCATTTCACTTTGGATACACTTCTGTTCAACAACAGAGTACGATTGTGGCAGTTAGAATGCTGCAAGATAGGTTTTTCGCTATAACTGCGATTTCCTGCCGAACGGAGGCTCGGATTTGAAATCTGCTTGCGACATTCGATTCCTCTAGTCATTTCACTTCAGATACACTTCTGTTCAACAACAGAGTACGATTCTGGAAGTTAGAATGCTGGAAGATAGGTTTTTCGTTATAACTGCGATTTCCTGCCGAACGGATGCTCGGATTTGAAATCTGCTTGCGACATTCGATTCCTCTAGTCATTTCACTTCAGATACACTTCTGTTCAACAACAGAGTACGATTCTGGCAGTTAGAATGCTGGAAGATAGGTTTTTCGTTATAACTGCGATTTCCTGCCGAACGGATGCTCTGATTTGAATTATGCTTGCGGCATTCGATTCCTCTATTCATTTCACTTTGGATACACTTCTGTTCAACAACAGAGTACGATTGTGGCAGTTAGAATGCTGCAAGATAGGTTTTTCGCTATAACTGCGATTTCCTGCCGAACGGAGGCTCGGATTTGAAATCTGCTTGCGACATTCGATTCCTTTAGTCATTTCACTTCGGATACACTTCTGTTTAACAACAGAGTACGATTGTGGCAGTTAGAATGCTGGAAGACAGGTTTTTCGCTATAACTGCGATTTCCTGCCGAACGGAGGCTCGGATTTGAAATCTGCTTGCGACATTCGATTCCTCTAGTCATTTCACTTCAGATACACTTCTGTTCAACAACAGAGTACGATTCTGGCAGTTAGAATGCTGGAAGATAGGTTTTTCGTTATAACTGCGATTTCCTGCCGAACGGATGCTCTGATTTGAATTATGCTTGCGGCATTCGATTCCTCTATTCATTTCACTTTGGATACACTTCTGTTCAACAACAGAGTACGATTGTGGCAGTTAGAATGCTGCAAGATAGGTTTTTCGCTATAACTGCGATTTCCTGCCGAACGGAGGCTCGGATTTGAAATCTGCTTGCGACATTCGATTCCTCTAGTCATTTCACTTCAGATACACTTCTGTTCAACAACAGAGTACGATTCTGGAAGTTAGAATGCTGGAAGATAGGTTTTTCGTTATAACTGCGATTTCCTGCCGAACGGATGCTCGGATTTGAAATCTGCTTGCGACATTCGATTCCTCTATTCATTTCACTTCGGATACACTTCTGTTTAACAACAGAGTACGATTCTGGCAGTTAGAATGCTGGAAGATAGGTTTTTCGTTATAACAGCGATATTCTGCCGAACGGAGGCTCGGATTTGAATTTTGCTTGCGGCATTCGATTCCTCTATTCATTTCACTTCGGATACACTTCTGTTCAACAACAGAGTACGATTGTGGCAGTTAGAATGCTGCAAGATAGGTTTTTCGTTATAACTGCGATTTCCTGCCGAACGGAGGCTCGGATTTGAAATCTGCTTGCGGCATTCGATTCCTCTATTCATTTCACTTCAGATACACTTCTGTTCAACAACAGAGTACGATTCTGGCAGTTAGAATGCTGGAAGATAGGTTTTTCGTTATAACAGCGATATTCTGCCGAACGGAGGCTCGGATTTGAATTTTGCTTGCGGCATTCGATTCCTCTATTCATTTCACTTCGGATACACTTCTGTTTAACAACAGAGTACGATTGTGGCAGTTAGAATGCTGCAAGATAGGTTTTTCGTTATAACTGCGATTTCCTGCCGAACGGAGGCTCGGATTTGAAATCTGCTTGCGACATTCGATTCCTCGATTCATTTCACTTCGGATACACTTCTGTTTAACAACAGAGTACGATTCTGGCAGTTAGAATGCTGGAAGATAGGTTTTTCGTTATAACTGCGATTTCCTGCCGAACGGAGGCTCGGATTTGAAATCTGCTTGCGACATTCGATTCCTTCAGCCATTTCACTTCGGATACACTTCTGTTCAACAACAGAGTACGATTGTGGCAGTTAGAATGCTGCAAGATAGGTTTTTCGTTATAACTGCGATTTCCTGCCGAACGGAGGCTCGGATTTGAAATCTGCTTGCGACATTCGATTCCTCTAGTCATTTCACTTCAGATACACTTCTGTTCAACAACAGAGTACGATTCTGGCAGTTAGAATGCTGGAAGATAGGTTTTTCGTTATAACTGCGATTTCCTGCCGAACGGATGCTCGGATTTGAAATCTGCTTGCGACATTCGATTCCTCTAGTCATTTCACTTCAGATACACTTCTGTTCAACAACAGAGTACGATTCTGGCAGTTAGAATGCTGGAAGATAGGTTTTTCGTTATAACTGCGATTTCCTGCCGAACGGATGCTCTGATTTGAATTATGCTTGCGGCATTCGATTCCTCTATTCATTTCACTTTGGATACACTTCTGTTCAACAACAGAGTACGATTGTGGCAGTTAGAATGCTGCAAGATAGGTTTTTCGCTATAACTGCGATTTCCTGCCGAACGGAGGCTCGGATTTGAAATCTGCTTGCGACATTCGATTCCTTTAGTCATTTCACTTCGGATACACTTCTGTTTAACAACAGAGTACGATTGTGGCAGTTAGAATGCTGGAAGACAGGTTTTTCGCTATAACTGCGATTTCCTGCCGAACGGAGGCTCGGATTTGAAATCTGCTTGCGACATTCGATTCCTCTAGTCATTTCACTTCAGATACACTTCTGTTCAACAACAGAGTACGATTCTGGCAGTTAGAATGCTGGAAGATAGGTTTTTCGTTATAACTGCGATTTCCTGCCGAACGGATGCTCTGATTTGAATTATGCTTGCGGCATTCGATTCCTCTATTCATTTCACTTTGGATACACTTCTGTTCAACAACAGAGTACGATTGTGGCAGTTAGAATGCTGCAAGATAGGTTTTTCGCTATAACTGCGATTTCCTGCCGAACGGAGGCTCGGATTTGAAATCTGCTTGCGACATTCGATTCCTCTAGTCATTTCACTTCAGATACACTTCTGTTCAACAACAGAGTACGATTCTGGAAGTTAGAATGCTGGAAGATAGGTTTTTCGTTATAACTGCGATTTCCTGCCGAACGGAGGCTCGGATTTGAAATCTGCTTGCGACATTCGATTCCTCTATTCATTTCACTTCGGATACACTTCTGTTTAACAACAGAGTACGATTCTGGCAGTTAGAATGCTGGAAGATAGGTTTTTCGTTATAACAGCGATATTCTGCCGAACGGAGGCTCGGATTTGAATTTTGCTTGCGGCATTCGATTCCTCTATTCATTTCACTTCGGATACACTTCTGTTCAACAACAGAGTACGATTGTGGCAGTTAGAATGCTGCAAGATAGGTTTTTCGTTATAACTGCGATTTCCTGCCGAACGGAGGCTCGGATTTGAAATCTGCTTGCGGCATTCGATTCCTCTATTCATTTCACTTCAGATACACTTCTGTTCAACAACAGAGTACGATTCTGGCAGTTAGAATGCTGGAAGATAGGTTTTTCGTTATAACAGCGATATTCTGCCGAACGGAGGCTCGGATTTGAATTTTGCTTGCGGCATTCGATTCCTCTATTCATTTCACTTCGGATACACTTCTGTTTAACAACAGAGTACGATTGTGGCAGTTAGAATGCTGCAAGATAGGTTTTTCGTTATAACTGCGATTTCCTGCCGAACGGAGGCTCGGATTTGAAATCTGCTTGCGACATTCGATTCCTCGATTCATTTCACTTCGGATACACTTCTGTTTAACAACAGAGTACGATTCTGGCAGTTAGAATGCTGGAAGATAGGTTTTTCGTTATAACTGCGATTTCCTGCCGAACGGAGGCTCGGATTTGAAATCTGCTTGCGACATTCGATTCCTTCAGCCATTTCACTTCGGATACACTTCTGTTTAACAACAGAGTACGATTGTGGCAGTTAGAATGCTGGAAGACAGGTTTTTCGCTATAACTGCGATTTCCTGCCGAACGGAGGCTCGGATTTGAAATCTGCTTGCGACATTCGATTCCTCTAGTCATTTCACTTCAGATACACTTCTGTTTAACAACAGAGTACGATTCTGGAAGTTAGAATGCTGGAAGATAGGTTTTTCGTTATAACTGCGATTTCCTGCCGAACGGATGCTCGGATTTGAAATCTGCTTCCGACATTCGATTCCTCTATTCATTTCACTTCGGATACACTTCTGTTTAACAAGAGAGTACGATTCTGGCAGTTTGAATGCTGGAAGATAGGTTTTTCGTTATAACAGCGATATTCTGCCGAACGGAGGCTCGGATTTGAATTTTGCTTGCGGCATTCGATTCCTCTATTCATTTCACTTTGGATACACTTCTGTTCAACAACAGAGTACGATTGTGGCAGTTAGAATGCTGCAAGATAGGTTTTTCGTTATAACTGCGATTTCCTGCCGAACGGAGGCTCGGATTTGAAATCTGCTTGCGACATTCGATTCCTCTATTCATTTCACTTCGGATACACTTCTGTTTAACAACAGAGTACGATTCTGGCAGTTAGAATGCTGGAAGATAGGTTTTTCGTTATAACTGCGATTTCCTGCCGAACGGAGGCTCGGATTTGAAATCTGCTTGCGACATTCGATTCCTCTAGTCATTTCACTTCAGATACACTTCTGTTCAACAACAGAGTACGATTCTGGAAGTTAGAATGCTGGAAGATAGGTTTTTCGTTATAACTGCGATTTCCTGCCGAACGGATGCTCGGATTTGAAATCTGCTTCCGACATTCGATTCCTCTATTCATTTCACTTCGGATACACTTCTGTTTAACAAGAGAGTACGATTCTGGCAGTTTGAATGCTGGAAGATAGGTTTTTCGTTATAACAGCGATATTCTGCCGAACGGAGGCTCGGATTTGAATTTTGCTTGCGGCATTCGATTCCTCTATTCATTTCACTTTGGATACACTTCTGTTCAACAACAGAGTACGATTGTGGCAGTTAGAATGCTGCAAGATAGGTTTTTCGTTATAACTGCGATTTCCTGCCGAACGGAGGCTCGGATTTGAAATCTGCTTGCGACATTCGATTCCTCTATTCATTTCACTTCGGATACACTTCTGTTTAACAACAGAGTACGATTCTGGCAGTTAGAATGCTGGAAGATAGGTTTTTCGTTATAACTGCGATTTCCTGCCGAACGGAGGCTCGGATTTGAAATCTGCTTGCGACATTCGATTCCTTTAGTCATTTCACTTCGGATACACTTCTGTTTAACAACAGAGTACGATTGTGGCACTTAGAATGCTGGAAGACAGGTTTTTCGCTATAACTGCGATTTCCTGCCGAACGGAGGCTCGGATTTGAAATCTGCTTGCGACATTCGATTCCTCTATTCATTTCACTTTGGATACACTTCTGTTTAACAACAGAGTACGATTGTGGCAGTTAGAATGCTGGAAGATAGGTTTTTCGTTATAACTGCGATTTCCTGCCGAACGGATGCTCGGATTTGAAATCTGCTTGCGACATTCGATTCCTCTATTCATTTCACTTCGGATACACTTCTGTTTAACAACAGAGTACGATTCTGGCAGTTAGAATGCTGGAAGATAGGTTTTTCGTTATAACAGCGATATTCTGCCGAACGGAGGCTCGGATTTGAATTTTGCTTGCGGCATTCGATTCCTCTATTCATTTCACTTCGGATACACTTCTGTTCAACAACAGAGTACGATTGTGGCAGTTAGAATGCTGCAAGATAGGTTTTTCGTTATAACTGCGATTTCCTGCCGAACGGAGGCTCGGATTTGAAATCTGCTTGCGGCATTCGATTCCTCTATTCATTTCACTTTGGATACACTTCTGTTCAACAACAGAGTACGATTCTGGCAGTTAGAATGCTGGAAGATAGGTTTTTCGTTATAACTGCGATTTCCTGCCGAACGGATGCTCGGATTTGAAATCTGCTTGCGACATTCGATTCTTCTATTCATTTCACTTCGGATACACTTCTGTTTAACAACAGAGTACGATTCTGGCAGTTAGAATGCTGGAAGATAGGTTTTTCGTTATAACTGCGATTTCCTGCCGAACGGATGCTCGGATTTGAAATCTGCTTGCGACATTCGATTCCTCTATTCATTTCACTTCGGATACACTTCTGTTTAACAACAGAGTACGATTCTGGCAGTTAGAATGCTGGAAGATAGGTTTTTCGTTATAACAGCGATATTCTGCCGAACGGAGGCTCGGATTTGAATTTTGCTTGCGGCATTCGATTCCTCTATTCATTTCACTTCGGATACACTTCTGTTCAACAACAGAGTACGATTGTGGCAGTTAGAATGCTGCAAGATAGGTTTTTCGTTATAACTGCGATTTCCTGCCGAACGGAGGCTCGGATTTGAAATCTGCTTGCGGCATTCGATTCCTCTATTCATTTCACTTCAGATACACTTCTGTTCAACAACAGAGTACGATTCTGGCAGTTAGAATGCTGGAAGATAGGTTTTTCGTTATAACAGCGATATTCTGCCGAACGGAGGCTCGGATTTGAATTTTGCTTGCGGCATTCGATTCCTCTATTCATTTCACTTCGGATACACTTCTGTTCAACAACAGAGTACGATTGTGGCAGTTAGAATGCTGCAAGATAGGTTTTTCGTTATAACTGCGATTTCCTGCCGAACGGATGCTCGGATTTGAAATCTGCTTGCGACATTCGATTCCTCTATTCATTTCACTTCGGATACACTTCTGTTTAACAACAGAGTACGATTCTGGCAGTTAGAATGCTGGAAGATATGTTTCTCGTTATAACTGCGATTTTCTGCCGAACGGAGGCTCGGATTTGAATTTTGCTTGCGGCATTCGATTCCTCTATTCATTTCACTTCGGATACACTTCTGTTCAACAACAGAGTACGATTGTGGCAGTTAGAATGCTGGAAAAATATGTTTTTCGTTATAACTGCGATTTCCTGCCGAACGGAGGCTCTGATTTGAAATCTGCTTGCGACATTCGATTCCTTTAGTCATTACACTTCGGATACACTTCTGTTCAACAACAGAGTACGATTGTGGCAGTTAGAATGCTGCAAGATAGGTTTTTCGTTATAACTGCGATTTCCTGCCGAACGGAGGCTCGGATTTGAAATCTGCTTGCGGCATTCGATTCCTCTATTCATTTCACTTCGGATACACTTCTGTTTAACAACAGAGTACGATTGTGGCAGTTAGAATGCTGCAAGATAGGTTTTTCGTTATAACTGCGATTTCCTGCCGAACGGAGGCTCGGATTTGAAATCTGCTTGCGACATTCGATTCCTCGATTCATTTCACTTCGGATACACTTCTGTTTAACAACAGAGTACGATTCTGGCAGTTAGAATGCTGGAAGATAGGTTTTTCGTTATAACTGCGATTTCCTGCCGAACGGAGGCTCGGATTTGAAATCTGCTTGCGACATTCGATTCCTTCAGCCATTTCACTTCGGATACACTTCTGTTTAACAACAGAGTACGATTGTGGCAGTTAGAATGCTGGAAGACAGGTTTTTCGCTATAACTGCGATTTCCTGCCGAACGGAGGCTCGGATTTGAAATCTGCTTGCGACATTCGATTCCTCTAGTCATTTCACTTCGGATACACTTCTGTTCAACAACAGAGTACGATTCTGGAAGTTAGAATGCTGGAAGATAGGTTTTTCGTTATAACTGCGATTTCCTGCCGAACGGATGCTCGGATTTGAAATCTGCTTCCGACATTCGATTCCTCTATTCATTTCACTTCGGATACACTTCTGTTTAACAACAGAGTACGATTCTGGCAGTTTGAATGCTGGAAGATAGGTTTTTCGTTATAACAGCGATATTCTGCCGAACGGAGGCTCGGATTTGAATTTTGCTTGCGGCATTCGATTCCTCTATTCATTTCACTTTGGATACACTTCTGTTCAACAACAGAGTACGATTGTGGCAGTTAGAATGCTGCAAGATAGGTTTTTCGTTATAACTGCGATTTCCTGCCGAACGGAGGCTCGGATTTGAAATCTGCTTGCGACATTCGATTCCTCGATTCATTTCACTTCGGATACACTTCTGTTTAACAACAGAGTACGATTCTGGCAGTTAGAATGCTGGAAGATAGGTTTTTCGTTATAACTGCGATTTCCTGCCGAACGGAGGCTCGGATTTGAAATCTGCTTGCGACATTCGATTCCTTTAGTCATTTCACTTCGGATACACTTCTGTTTAACAACAGAGTACGATTGTGGCAGTTAGAATGCTGGAAGACAGGTTTTTCGCTATAACTGCGATTTCCTGCCGAACGGAGGCTCGGATTTGAAATCTGCTTGCGACATTCGATTCCTTTAGTCATTTCACTTCGGATACACTTCTGTTTAACAACAGAGTACGATTGTGGCAGTTAGAATGCTGGAAGACAGGTTTTTCGCTATAACTGCGATTTCCTGCCGAACGGAGGCTCGGATTTGAAATCTGCTTGCGACATTCGATTCCTCTAGTCATTTCACTTCAGATACACTTCTGTTCAACAACAGAGTACGATTCTGGCAGTTAGAATGCTGGAAGATAGGTTTTTCGTTATAACTGCGATTTCCTGCCGAACGGATGCTCTGATTTGAATTATGCTTGCGGCATTCGATTCCTCTATTCATTTCACTTTGGATACACTTCTGTTCAACAACAGAGTACGATTGTGGCAGTTAGAATGCTGCAAGATAGGTTTTTCGCTATAACTGCGATTTCCTGCCGAACGGAGGCTCGGATTTGAAATCTGCTTGCGACATTCGATTCCTCTAGTCATTTCACTTCGGATACACTTCTGTTCAACAACAGAGTACGATTCTGGAAGTTAGAATGCTGGAAGATAGGTTTTTCGTTATAACTGCGATTTCCTGCCGAACGGATGCTCGGATTTGAAATCTGCTTGCGACATTCGATTCCTCTATTCATTTCACTTCGGATACACTTCTGTTTAACAACAGAGTACGATTCTGGCAGTTAGAATGCTGGAAGATAGGTTTTTCGTTATAACAGCGATATTCTGCCGAACGGAGGCTCGGATTTGAATTTTGCTTGCGGCATTCGATTCCTCTATTCATTTCACTTCGGATACACTTCTGTTCAACAACAGAGTACGATTGTGGCAGTTAGAATGCTGCAAGATAGGTTTTTCGTTATAACTGCGATTTCCTGCCGAACGGAGGCTCGGATTTGAAATCTGCTTGCGGCATTCGATTCCTCTATTCATTTCACTTCAGATACACTTCTGTTCAACAACAGAGTACGATTCTGGCAGTTAGAATGCTGGAAGATAGGTTTTTCGTTATAACAGCGATATTCTGCCGAACGGAGGCTCGGATTTGAATTTTGCTTGCGGCATTCGATTCCTCTATTCATTTCACTTCGGATACACTTCTGTTTAACAACAGAGTACGATTGTGGCAGTTAGAATGCTGCAAGATAGGTTTTTCGTTATAACTGCGATTTCCTGCCGAACGGAGGCTCGGATTTGAAATCTGCTTGCGACATTCGATTCCTCTATTCATTTCACTTCGGATACACTTCTGTTTAACAACAGAGTACGATTCTGGCAGTTAGAATGCTGGAAGATAGGTTTTTCGTTATAACTGCGATTTCCTGCCGAACGGAGGCTCGGATTTGAAATCTGCTTGCGACATTCGATTCCTTCAGCCATTTCACTTCGGATACACTTCTGTTTAACAACAGAGTACGATTGTGGCAGTTAGAATGCTGGAAGACAGGTTTTTCGCTATAACTGCGATTTCCTGCCGAACGGAGGCTCGGATTTGAAATCTGCTTGCGACATTCGATTCCTCTAGTCATTTCACTTCAGATACACTTCTGTTCAACAACAGAGTACGATTCTGGAAGTTAGAATGCTGGAAGATAGGTTTTTCGTTATAACTGCGATTTCCTGCCGAACGGATGCTCGGATTTGAAATCTGCTTCCGACATTCGATTCCTCTATTCATTTCACTTCGGATACACTTCTGTTTAACAAGAGAGTACGATTCTGGCAGTTTGAATGCTGGAAGATAGGTTTTTCGTTATAACAGCGATATTCTGCCGAACGGAGGCTCGGATTTGAATTTTGCTTGCGGCATTCGATTCCTCTATTCATTTCACTTTGGATACACTTCTGTTCAACAACAGAGTACGATTGTGGCAGTTAGAATGCTGCAAGATAGGTTTTTCGTTATAACTGCGATTTCCTGCCGAACGGAGGCTCGGATTTGAAATCTGCTTGCGACATTCGATTCCTCTATTCATTTCACTTCGGATACACTTCTGTTTAACAACAGAGTACGATTCTGGCAGTTAGAATGCTGGAAGATAGGTTTTTCGTTATAACTGCGATTTCCTGCCGAACGGAGGCTCGGATTTGAAATCTGCTTGCGACATTCGATTCCTCTAGTCATTTCACTTCAGATACACTTCTGTTCAACAACAGAGTACGATTCTGGAAGTTAGAATGCTGGAAGATAGGTTTTTCGTTATAACTGCGATTTCCTGCCGAACGGATGCTCGGATTTGAAATCTGCTTCCGACATTCGATTCCTCTATTCATTTCACTTCGGATACACTTCTGTTTAACAAGAGAGTACGATTCTGGCAGTTTGAATGCTGGAAGATAGGTTTTTCGTTATAACAGCGATATTCTGCCGAACGGAGGCTCGGATTTGAATTTTGCTTGCGGCATTCGATTCCTCTATTCATTTCACTTTGGATACACTTCTGTTCAACAACAGAGTACGATTGTGGCAGTTAGAATGCTGCAAGATAGGTTTTTCGTTATAACTGCGATTTCCTGCCGAACGGAGGCTCGGATTTGAAATCTGCTTGCGACATTCGATTCCTCGATTCATTTCACTTCGGATACACTTCTGTTTAACAACAGAGTACGATTCTGGCAGTTAGAATGCTGGAAGATAGGTTTTTCGTTATAACTGCGATTTCCTGCCGAACGGAGGCTCGGATTTGAAATCTGCTTGCGACATTCGATTCCTTTAGTCATTTCACTTCGGATACACTTCTGTTTAACAACAGAGTACGATTGTGGCACTTAGAATGCTGGAAGACAGGTTTTTCGCTATAACTGCGATTTCCTGCCGAACGGAGGCTCGGATTTGAAATCTGCTTGCGACATTCGATTCCTCTATTCATTTCACTTTGGATACACTTCTGTTTAACAACAGAGTACGATTGTGGCAGTTAGAATGCTGGAAGATAGGTTTTTCGTTATAACTGCGATTTCCTGCCGAACGGATGCTCGGATTTGAAATCTGCTTGCGACATTCGATTCCTCTATTCATTTCACTTCGGATACACTTCTGTTTAACAACAGAGTACGATTCTGGCAGTTAGAATGCTGGAAGATAGGTTTTTCGTTATAACAGCGATATTCTGCCGAACGGAGGCTCGGATTTGAATTTTGCTTGCGGCATTCGATTCCTCTATTCATTTCACTTCGGATACACTTCTGTTCAACAACAGAGTACGATTGTGGCAGTTAGAATGCTGCAAGATAGGTTTTTCGTTATAACTGCGATTTCCTGCCGAACGGAGGCTCGGATTTGAAATCTGCTTGCGGCATTCGATTCCTCTATTCATTTCACTTTGGATACACTTCTGTTCAACAACAGAGTACGATTCTGGCAGTTAGAATGCTGGAAGATAGGTTTTTCGTTATAACTGCGATTTCCTGCCGAACGGATGCTCGGATTTGAAATCTGCTTGCGACATTCGATTCTTCTATTCATTTCACTTCGGATACACTTCTGTTTAACAACAGAGTACGATTCTGGCAGTTAGAATGCTGGAAGATAGGTTTTTCGTTATAACTGCGATTTCCTGCCGAACGGATGCTCGGATTTGAAATCTGCTTGCGACATTCGATTCCTCTATTCATTTCACTTCGGATACACTTCTGTTTAACAACAGAGTACGATTCTGGCAGTTAGAATGCTGGAAGATAGGTTTTTCGTTATAACAGCGATATTCTGCCGAACGGAGGCTCGGATTTGAATTTTGCTTGCGGCATTCGATTCCTCTATTCATTTCACTTCGGATACACTTCTGTTCAACAACAGAGTACGATTGTGGCAGTTAGAATGCTGCAAGATAGGTTTTTCGTTATAACTGCGATTTCCTGCCGAACGGAGGCTCGGATTTGAAATCTGCTTGCGGCATTCGATTCCTCTATTCATTTCACTTCAGATACACTTCTGTTCAACAACAGAGTACGATTCTGGCAGTTAGAATGCTGGAAGATAGGTTTTTCGTTATAACAGCGATATTCTGCCGAACGGAGGCTCGGATTTGAATTTTGCTTGCGGCATTCGATTCCTCTATTCATTTCACTTCGGATACACTTCTGTTCAACAACAGAGTACGATTGTGGCAGTTAGAATGCTGCAAGATAGGTTTTTCGTTATAACTGCGATTTCCTGCCGAACGGATGCTCGGATTTGAAATCTGCTTGCGACATTCGATTCCTCTATTCATTTCACTTCGGATACACTTCTGTTTAACAACAGAGTACGATTCTGGCAGTTAGAATGCTGGAAGATATGTTTCTCGTTATAACTGCGATTTTCTGCCGAACGGAGGCTCGGATTTGAATTTTGCTTGCGGCATTCGATTCCTCTATTCATTTCACTTCGGATACACTTCTGTTCAACAACAGAGTACGATTGTGGCAGTTAGAATGCTGCAAGATAGGTTTTTCGTTATAACTGCGATTTCCTGCCGAACGGAGGCTCTGATTTGAATTTTGCTTGCGGCATTCGATTCCTCTATTCATTTCACTTTGGATACACTTCTGTTTAACAACAGAGTACGATTGTGGCAGTTAGAATGCTGGAAAAATATGTTTTTCGTTATAACTGCGATTTCCTGCCGAACGGAGGCTCTGATTTGAAATCTGCTTGCGACATTCGATTCCTTTAGTCATTACACTTCGGATACACTTCTGTTCAACAACAGAGTACGATTGTGGCAGTTAGAATGCTGCAAGATAGGTTTTTCGTTATAACTGCGATTTCCTGCCGAACGGAGGCTCGGATTTGAAATCTGCTTGCGGCATTCGATTCCTCTATTCATTTCACTTCGGATACACTTCTGTTTAACAACAGAGTACGATTGTGGCAGTTAGAATGCTGCAAGATAGGTTTTTCGTTATAACTGCGATTTCCTGCCGAACGGAGGCTCGGATTTGAAATCTGCTTGCGACATTCGATTCCTCGATTCATTTCACTTCGGATACACTTCTGTTTAACAACAGAGTACGATTCTGGCAGTTAGAATGCTGGAAGATAGGTTTTTCGTTATAACTGCGATTTCCTGCCGAACGGAGGCTCGGATTTGAAATCTGCTTGCGACATTCGATTCCTTCAGCCATTTCACTTCGGATACACTTCTGTTTAACAACAGAGTACGATTGTGGCAGTTAGAATGCTGGAAGACAGGTTTTTCGCTATAACTGCGATTTCCTGCCGAACGGAGGCTCGGATTTGAAATCTGCTTGCGACATTCGATTCCTCTAGTCATTTCACTTCGGATACACTTCTGTTCAACAACAGAGTACGATTCTGGAAGTTAGAATGCTGGAAGATAGGTTTTTCGTTATAACTGCGATTTCCTGCCGAACGGATGCTCGGATTTGAAATCTGCTTCCGACATTCGATTCCTCTATTCATTTCACTTCGGATACACTTCTGTTTAACAAGAGAGTACGATTCTGGCAGTTTGAATGCTGGAAGATAGGTTTTTCGTTATAACAGCGATATTCTGCCGAACGGAGGCTCGGATTTGAATTTTGCTTGCGGCATTCGATTCCTCTATTCATTTCACTTTGGATACACTTCTGTTCAACAACAGAGTACGATTGTGGCAGTTAGAATGCTGCAAGATAGGTTTTTCGTTATAACTGCGATTTCCTGCCGAACGGAGGCTCGGATTTGAAATCTGCTTGCGACATTCGATTCCTCGATTCATTTCACTTCGGATACACTTCTGTTTAACAACAGAGTACGATTCTGGCAGTTAGAATGCTGGAAGATAGGTTTTTCGTTATAACTGCGATTTCCTGCCGAACGGAGGCTCGGATTTGAAATCTGCTTGCGACATTCGATTCCTTTAGTCATTTCACTTCGGATACACTTCTGTTTAACAACAGAGTACGATTGTGGCAGTTAGAATGCTGGAAGACAGGTTTTTCGCTATAACTGCGATTTCCTGCCGAACGGAGGCTCGGATTTGAAATCTGCTTGCGACATTCGATTCCTCTAGTCATTTCACTTCAGATACACTTCTGTTCAACAACAGAGTACGATTCTGGCAGTTAGAATGGTGGAAGATAGGTTTTTCGTTATAACTGCGATTTCCTGCCGAACGGATGCTCTGATTTGAATTATGCTTGCGGCATTCGATTCCTCTATTCATTTCACTTTGGATACACTTCTGTTCAACAACAGAGTACAATTGTGGCAGTTAGAATGCTGCAAGATAGGTTTTTCGCTATAACTGCGATTTCCTGCCGAACGGAGGCTCGGATTTGAAATCTGCTTGCGACATTCGATTCGTCTAGTCATTTCACTTCAGATACACTTCTGTTCAACAACAGAGTACGATTCTGGCAGTTAGAATGCTGGAAGATAGGTTTTTCGTTATAACTGCGATTTCCTGCCGAACGGATGCTCGGATTTGAAATCTGCTTGCGACATTCGATTCCTCTATTCATTTCACTTCGGATACACTTCTGTTTAACAACAGAGTACGATTCTGGCAGTTAGAATGCTGGAAGATATGTTTCTCGTTATAACTGCGATTTTCTGCCGAACGGAGGCTCGGATTTGAAATCTGCTTGCGACATTCGATTCCTCTAGTCATTTCACTTCAGATACACTTCTGTTCAACAACAGAGTACGATTCTGGAAGTTAGAATGCTGGAAGATAGGTTTTTCGTTATAACTGCGATTTCCTGCCGAACGGATGCTCGGATTTGAAATCTGCTTCCGACATTCGATTCCTCTATTCATTTCACTTCGGATACACTTTTGTTTAACAAGAGAGTACGATTCTGGCAGTTTGAATGCTGGAAGATAGGTTTTTCGTTATAACTGCGATTTCCTGCCGAACGGATGCTCTGATTTGAATTATGCTTGCGGCATTCGATTCCTCTATTCATTTCACTTTGGATACACTTCTGTTCAACAACAGAGTACGATTGTGGCAGTTAGAATGCTGCAAGATAGGTTTTTCGTTATAACTGCGATTTCCTGCCGAACGGATGCTCGGATTTGAAATCTGTTTGCGACATTCGATTCCTCTATTCATTTCACTTCGGATACACTTCTGTTTAACAACAGAGTACGATTCTGGCAGTTAGAATGCTGGAAGATATGTTTCTCGTTATAACTGCGATTTTCTGCCGAACGGAGGCTCGGATTTGAATTTTGCTTGCGGCATTCGATTCCTCTATTCATTTCACTTCGGATACACTTCTGTTCAACAACAGAGTACGATTGTGGCAGTTAGAATGCTGCAAGATAGGTTTTTCGTTATAACTGCGATTTCCTGCCGAACGGAGGCTCTGATTTGAATTTTGCTTGCGGCATTCGATTCCTCTATTCATTTCACTTTGGATACACTTCTGTTTAACAACAGAGTACGATTGTGGCAGTTAGAATGCTGGAAAAATATGTTTTTCGTTATAACTGCGATTTCCTGCCGAACGGAGGCTCTGATTTGAAATCTGCTTGCGACATTCGATTCCTTTAGTCATTACACTTCGGATACACTTCTGTTCAACAACAGAGTACGATTGTGGCAGTTAGAATGCTGCAAGATAGGTTTTTCGTTATAACTGCGATTTCCTGCCGAACGGAGGCTCGGATTTGAAATCTGCTTGCGGCATTCGATTCCTCTATTCATTTCACTTCGGATACACTTCTGTTTAACAACAGAGTACGATTGTGGCAGTTAGAATGCTGCAAGATAGGTTTTTCGTTATAACTGCGATTTCCTGCCGAACGGAGGCTCGGATTTGAAATCTGCTTGCGACATTCGATTCCTCGATTCATTTCACTTCGGATACACTTCTGTTTAACAACAGAGTACGATTCTGGCAGTTAGAATGCTGGAAGATAGGTTTTTCGTTATAACTGCGATTTCCTGCCGAACGGAGGCTCGGATTTGAAATCTGCTTGCGACATTCGATTCCTTCAGCCATTTCACTTCGGATACACTTCTGTTTAACAACAGAGTACGATTGTGGCAGTTAGAATGCTGGAAGACAGGTTTTTCGCTATAACTGCGATTTCCTGCCGAACGGAGGCTCGGATTTGAAATCTGCTTGCGACATTCGATTCCTCTAGTCATTTCACTTCAGATACACTTCTGTTCAACAACAGAGTACGATTCTGGAAGTTAGAATGCTGGAAGATAGGTTTTTCGTTATAACTGCGATTTCCTGCCGAACGGATGCTCGGATTTGAAATCTGCTTGCGACATTCGATTCCTCTATTCATTTCACTTCGGATACACTTCTGTTTAACAAGAGAGTACGATTCTGGCAGTTTGAATGCTGGAAGATAGGTTTTTCGTTATAACAGCGATATTCTGCCGAACGGAGGCTCGGATTTGAATTTTGCTTGCGGCATTCGATTCCTCTATTCATTTCACTTTGGATACACTTCTGTTCAACAACAGAGTACGATTGTGGCAGTTAGAATGCTGCAAGATAGGTTTTTCGTTATAACTGCGATTTCCTGCCGAACGGAGGCTCGGATTTGAAATCTGCTTGCGACATTCGATTCCTCTATTCATTTCACTTCGGATACACTTCTGTTTAACAACAGAGTACGATTCTGGCAGTTAGAATGCTGGAAGATAGGTTTTTCGTTATAACTGCGATTTCCTGCCGAACGGAGGCTCGGATTTGAAATCTGCTTGCGACATTCGATTCCTTTAGTCATTTCACTTCGGATACACTTCTGTTTAACAACAGAGTACGATTGTGGCAGTTAGAATGCTGGAAGACAGGTTTTTCGCTATAACTGCGATTTCCTGCCGAACGGAGGCTCGGATTTGAAATCTGCTTGCGACATTCGATTCCTCTAGTCATTTCACTTCAGATACACTTCTGTTCAACAACAGAGTACGATTCTGGCAGTTAGAATGGTGGAAGATAGGTTTTTCGTTATAACTGCGATTTCCTGCCGAACGGATGCTCTGATTTGAATTATGCTTGCGGCATTCGATTCCTCTATTCATTTCACTTTGGATACACTTCTGTTCAACAACAGAGTACAATTGTGGCAGTTAGAATGCTGCAAGATAGGTTTTTCGCTATAACTGCGATTTCCTGCCGAACGGAGGCTCGGATTTGAAATCTGCTTGCGACATTCGATTCGTCTAGTCATTTCACTTCAGATACACTTCTGTTCAACAACAGAGTACGATTCTGGCAGTTAGAATGCTGGAAGATAGGTTTTTCGTTATAACTGCGATTTCCTGCCGAACGGATGCTCGGATTTGAAATCTGCTTGCGACATTCGATTCCTCTATTCATTTCACTTCGGATACACTTCTGTTTAACAACAGAGTACGATTCTGGCAGTTAGAATGCTGGAAGATATGTTTCTCGTTATAACTGCGATTTTCTGCCGAACGGAGGCTCGGATTTGAAATCTGCTTGCGACATTCGATTCCTCTAGTCATTTCACTTCAGATACACTTCTGTTCAACAACAGAGTACGATTCTGGAAGTTAGAATGCTGGAAGATAGGTTTTTCGTTATAACTGCGATTTCCTGCCGAACGGATGCTCGGATTTGAAATCTGCTTCCGACATTCGATTCCTCTATTCATTTCACTTCGGATACACTTTTGTTTAACAAGAGAGTACGATTCTGGCAGTTTGAATGCTGGAAGATAGGTTTTTCGTTATAACTGCGATTTCCTGCCGAACGGATGCTCTGATTTGAATTATGCTTGCGGCATTCGATTCCTCTATTCATTTCACTTTGGATACACTTCTGTTCAACAACAGAGTACGATTGTGGCAGTTAGAATGCTGCAAGATAGGTTTTTCGCTATAACTGCGATTTCCTGCCGAACGGAGGCTCGGATTTGAAATCTGCTTGCGACATTCGATTCGTCTAGTCATTTCACTTCAGATACACTTCTGTTCAACAACAGAGTACGATTCTGGCAGTTAGAATGCTGGAAGATAGGTTTTTCGTTATAACTGCGATTTCCTGCCGAACGGATGCTCGGATTTGAAATCTGCTTGCGACATTCGATTCCTCTATTCATTTCACTTCGGATACACTTCTGTTTAACAACAGAGTACGATTCTGGCAGTTAGAATGCTGGAAGATATGTTTCTCGTTATAACTGCGATTTTCTGCCGAACGGAGGCTCGGATTTGAAATCTGCTTGCGACATTCGATTCCTCTAGTCATTTCACTTCAGATACACTTCTGTTCAACAACAGAGTACGATTCTGGAAGTTAGAATGCTGGAAGATAGGTTTTTCGTTATAACTGCGATTTCCTGCCGAACGGATGCTCGGATTTGAAATCTGTTTGCGACATTCGATTCCTCTATTCATTTCACTTCGGATACACTTCTGTTTAACAACAGAGTACGATTCTGGCAGTTAGAATGCTGGAAGATAGGTTTTTCGTTATAACAGCGATATTCTGCCGAACGGAGGCTCGGATTTGAATTTTGCTTGCGGCATTCGATTCCTCTATTCATTTCACTTCGGATACACTTCTGTTCAACAACAGAGTACGATTGTGGCAGTTAGAATGCTGCAAGATAGGTTTTTCGTTATAACTGCGATTTCCTGCCGAACGGAGGCTCGGATTTGAAATCTGCTTGCGACATTCGATTCCTCTAGTCATTTCACTTCAGATACACTTCTGTTCAACAACAGAGTACGATTCTGGCAGTTAGAATGCTGGAAGATAGGTTTTTCGTTATAACTGCGATTTCCTGCCGAACGGATGCTCTGATTTGAATTATGCTTGCGGCATTCGATTCCTCTATTCATTTCACTTTGGATACACTTCTGTTCAACAACAGAGTACGATTGTGGCAGTTAGAATGCTGCAAGATAGGTTTTTCGCTATAACTGCGATTTCCTGCCGAACGGAGGCTCGGATTTGAAATCTGCTTGCGACATTCGATTCCTCTAGTCATTTCACTTCAGATACACTTCTGTTCAACAACAGAGTACGATTCTGGAAGTTAGAATGCTGGAAGATAGGTTTTTCGTTATAACTGCGATTTCCTGCCGAACGGATGCTCGGATTTGAAATCTGCTTGCGACATTCGATTCCTCTAGTCATTTCACTTCAGATACACTTCTGTTCAACAACAGAGTACGATTCTGGCAGTTAGAATGCTGGAAGATAGGTTTTTCGTTATAACTGCGCTTTTCCTGCCGAACGGATGCTCTGATTTGAATTATGCTTGCGACATTCGATTCCTCTATTCATTTCACTTTGGATACACTTCTGTTCAACAACAGAGTACGATTGTGGCAGTTAGAATGCTGCAAGATAGGTTTTTCGCTATAACTGCGATTTCCTGCCGAACGGAGGCTCGGATTTGAAATCTGCTTGCGACATTCGATTCCTTTAGTCATTTCACTTCGGATACACTTCTGTTTAACAACAGAGTACGATTGTGGCAGTTAGAATGCTGGAAAACAGGTTTTTCGCTATAACTGCGATTTCCTGCCGAACGGAGGCTCGGATTTGAAATCTGCTTGCGACATTCGATTCCTCTAGTCATTTCACTTCAGATACACTTCTGTTCAACAACAGAGTACGATTCTGGCAGTTAGAATGCTGGAAGATAGGTTTTTCGTTATAACTGCGATTTCCTGCCGAACGGATGCTCTGATTTGAATTATGCTTGCGGCATTCGATTCCTCTATTCATTTCACTTTGGATACACTTCTGTTCAACAACAGAGTACGATTGTGGCAGTTAGAATGCTGGAAGATAGGTTTTTCGTTATAACAGCGATATTCTGCCGAACGGAGGCTCGGATTTGAATTTTGCTTGCGGCATTCGATTCCTCTATTCATTTCACTTCGGATACACTTCTGTTCAACAACAGAGTACGATTGTGGCAGTTAGAATGCTGCAAGATAGGTTTTTCGTTATAACTGCGATTTCCTGCCGAACGGAGGCTCGGATTTGAAATCTGCTTGCGGCATTCGATTCCTCTATTCATTTCACTTTGGATACACTTCTGTTCAACAACAGAGTACGATTCTGGCAGTTAGAATGCTGGAAGATAGCTTTTTCGTTATAACTGCGATTTCCTGCCGAACGGATGCTCGGATTTGAAATCTGCTTGCGACATTCGATTCTTCTATTCATTTCACTTCGGATACACTTCTGTTTAACAACAGAGTACGATTCTGGCAGTTAGAATGCTGGAAGATATGTTTCTCGTTATAACTGCGATTTTCTGCCGAACGGAGGCTCGGATTTGAAATCTGCTTGCGACATTCGATTCCTTTAGTCATTTCACTTCGGATACACTTCTGTTTAACAACAGAGTACGATTGTGGCAGTTAGAATGCTGCAAGATAGGTTTTTCGTTATAATTGCGATTTCCTGCCGAACGGAGGCTCTGATTTGAATTATGCTTGCGGCATTCGATTCCTCTATTCAATTCACTTTGGATACACTTCTGTTCAACAACAGAGTACGATTGTGGCAGTTAGAATGCTGCAAGATAGGTTTTTCGTTATAACTGCGATTTCCTGCCGAACGGAGGCTCGGATTTGAAATCTGCTTGCGACATTCGATTCCTCGATTCATTTCACTTCGGATACACTTCTGTTTAACAACAGAGTACGATTCTGGCAGTTAGAATGCTGGAAGATAGGTTTTTCGTTATAACTGCGATTTCCTGCCGAACGGAGGCTCGGATTTGAAATCTGCTTGCGACATTCATTCCTTTAGTCATTTCACTTCGGATACACTTCTGTTTCATAACAGAGTACGATTGTGGCAGTTAGAATGCTGGAAGATAGGTTTTTCGTTATAACAGCGATATTCTGCCGAACGGAGGCTCGGATTTGAATTTTGCTTGCGGCATTCGATTCCTCTATTCATTTCACTTCGGATACACTTCTGTTCAACAACAGAGTACGATTGTGGCAGTTAGAATGCTGCAAGATAGGTTTTTCGTTATAACTGCGATTTCCTGCCGAACGGAGGCTCGGATTTGAAATCTGCTTGCGGCATTCGATTCCTCTATTCATTTCACTTCAGATACACTTCTGTTCAACAACAGAGTACGATTCTGGCAGTTAGAATGCTGGAAGATAGGTTTTTCGTTATAACTGCGATTTCCTGCCGAACGGAGGCTCGGATTTGAAATCTGCTTGCGACATTCGATTCCTCTATTCATTTCACTTCAGATACACTTCTGTTTAACAACAGAGTACGATTCTGGCAGTTAGAATGCTGGAAGATAGGTTTTTCGTTATAACAGCGATATTCTGCCGAACGGAGGCTCGGATTTGAATTTTGCTTGCGGCATTCGATTCCTCTATTCATTTCACTTCGGATACACTTCTGTTTCATAACAGAGTACGATTGTGGCAGTTAGAATGCTGGAAGATAGGTTTTTCGTTATAACAGCGATATTCTGCCGAACGGAGGCTCGGATTTGAATTTTGCTTGCGGCATTCGATTCCTCTATTCATTTCACTTCGGATACACTTCTGTTTAACAACAGAGTACGATTGTGGCAGTTAGAATGCTGGAAGACAGGTTTTTCGCTATAACTGCGATTTCCTGCCGAACGGAGGCTCGGATTTGAAATCTGCTTGCGACATTCGATTCCTCTAGTCATTTCACTTCAGATACACTTCTGTTCAACAACAGAGTACGATTCTGGCAGTTAGAATGCTGGAAGATAGGTTTTTCGTTATAACTGCGATTTCCTGCCGAACGGAGGCTCGGATTTGAAATCTGCTTGCGGCATTCGATTCCTCTATTCATTTCACTTCGGATACACTTCTGTTTAACAACAGAGTACGATTGTGGCAGTTAGAATGCTGCAAGATAGGTTTTTCGTTATAACTGCGATTTCCTGCCGAACGGAGGCTCGGATTTGAAATCTGCTTGCGACATTCGATTCCTCGATTCATTTCACTTCGGATACACTTCTGTTTAACAACAGAGTACGATTCTGGCAGTTAGAATGCTGGAAGATAGGTTTTTCGTTATAACTGCGATTTCCTGCCGAACGGATGCTCGGATTTGAAATCTGCTTCCGACATTCGATTCCTCTATTCATTTCACTTCGGATACACTTCTGTTTAACAACAGAGTACGATTCTGGCAGTTAGAATGCTGGAAGATAGGTTTTTCGTTATAACTGCGATTTCCTGCCGAACGGAGGCTCGGATTTGAAATCTGCTTGCGACATTCGATTCCTCGATTCATTTCACTTCGGATACACTTCTGTTTAACAACAGAGTACGATTGTGGCAGTTAGAATGCTGCAAGATAGGTTTTTCGTTATAACTGCGATTTCCTGCCGAACGGAGGCTCGGATTTGAAATCTGCTTGCGACATTCGATTCCTCGATTCATTTCACTTCGGATACACTTCTGTTTAACAACAGAGTACGATTCTGGCAGTTAGAATGCTGGAAGATAGGTTTTTCGTTATAACTGCGATTTCCTGCCGAACGGAGGCTCGGATTTGAAATCTGCTTGCGACATTCGATTCCTTTAGTAATTTCACTTCGGATACACTTCTGTTTAACAACAGAGTACGATTGTGGCAGTTAGAATGCTGGAAGACAGGTTTTTCGCTATAACTGCGATTTCCTGCCGAACGGAGGCTCGGATTTGAAATCTGCTTGCGACATTCGATTCCTCTAGTCATTTCACTTCAGATACACTTCTGTTCAACAACAGAGTACGATTCTGGAAGTTAGAATGCTGGAAGATAGGTTTTTCGTTATAACTGCGATTTCCTGCCGAACGGATGCTCGGATTTGAAATCTGCTTGCGACATTCGATTCCTCTATTCATTTCACTTCGGATACACTTCTGTTTAACAACAGAGTACGATTGTGGCAGTTAGAATGCTGGAAGACAGGTTTTTCGCTATAACTGCGATTTCCTGCCGAACGGAGGCTCGGATTTGAAATCTGCTTGCGACATTCGATTCCTCTAGTCATTTCACTTCAGATACACTTCTGTTCAACAACAGAGTACGATTCTGGAAGTTAGAATGCTGGAAGATAGGTTTTTCGTTATAACTGCGATTTCCTGCCGAACGGATGCTCGGATTTGAAATCTGCTTCCGACATTCGATTCCTCTATTCATTTCACTTCGGATACACTTCTGTTTAACAACAGAGTACGATTCTGGCAGTTAGAATGCTGGAAGATAGGTTTTTCGTTATAACTGCGATTTCCTGCCGAACGGAGGCTCGGATTTGAAATCTGCTTGCGACATTCGATTCCTCGATTCATTTCACTTCGGATACACTTCTGTTTAACAACAGAGTACGATTGTGGCAGTTAGAATGCTGCAAGATAGGTTTTTCGTTATAACTGCGATTTCCTGCCGAACGGAGGCTCGGATTTGAAATCTGCTTGCGACATTCGATTCCTCGATTCATTTCACTTCGGATACACTTCTGTTTAACAACAGAGTACGATTCTGGCAGTTAGAATGCTGGAAGATAGGTTTTTCGTTATAACTGCGATTTCCTGCCGAACGGAGGCTCGGATTTGAAATCTGCTTGCGACATTCGATTCCTTTAGTAATTTCACTTCGGATACACTTCTGTTTAACAACAGAGTACGATTGTGGCAGTTAGAATGCTGGAAGACAGGTTTTTCGCTATAACTGCGATTTCCTGCCGAACGGAGGCTCGGATTTGAAATCTGCTTGCGACATTCGATTCCTCTATTCATTTCACTTCGGATACACTTCTGTTTAACAACAGAGTACGATTGTGGCAGTTAGAATGCTGCAAGATAGGTTTTTCGTTATAACTGCGATTTCCTGCCGAACGGAGGCTCGGATTTGAAATCTGCTTGCGGCATTCGATTCCTCTATTCATTTCACTTCGGATACACTTCTGTTTAACAACAGAGTACGATTGTGGCAGTTAGAATGCTGCAAGATAGGTTTTTCGTTATAACTGCGATTTCCTGCCGAACGGAGGCTCGGATTTGAAATCTGCTTGCGACATTCGATTCCTCGATTCATTTCACTTCGGATACACTTCTGTTTAACAACAGAGTACGATTCTGGCAGTTAGAATGCTGGAAGATAGGTTTTTCGTTATAACTGCGATTTCCTGCCGAACGGAGGCTCGGATTTGAAATCTGCTTGCGACATTCGATTCCTTTAGTAATTTCACTTCGGATACACTTCTGTTTAACAACAGAGTACGATTGTGGCAGTTAGAATGCTGGAAGACAGGTTTTTCGCTATAACTGCGATTTCCTGCCGAACGGAGGCTCGGATTTGAAATCTGCTTGCGACATTCGATTCCTCTAGTCATTTCACTTCAGATACACTTCTGTTCAACAACAGAGTACGATTCTGGAAGTTAGAATGCTGGAAGATAGGTTTTTCGTTATAACTGCGATTTCCTGCCGAACGGATGCTCGGATTTGAAATCTGCTTGCGACATTCGATTCCTCTATTCATTTCACTTCGGATACACTTCTGTTTAACAACAGAGTACGATTGTGGCAGTTAGAATGCTGGAAGACAGGTTTTTCGCTATAACTGCGATTTCCTGCCGAACGGAGGCTCGGATTTGAAATCTGCTTGCGACATTCGATTCCTCTAGTCATTTCACTTCAGATACACTTCTGTTCAACAACAGAGTACGATTCTGGAAGTTAGAATGCTGGAAGATAGGTTTTTCGTTATAACTGCGATTTCCTGCCGAACGGATGCTCGGATTTGAAATCTGCTTCCGACATTCGATTCCTCTATTCATTTCACTTCGGATACACTTCTGTTTAACAACAGAGTACGATTCTGGCAGTTAGAATGCTGGAAGATAGGTTTTTCGTTATAACTGCGATTTCCTGCCGAACGGAGGCTCGGATTTGAAATCTGCTTGCGACATTCGATTCCTCGATTCATTTCACTTCGGATACACTTCTGTTTAACAACAGAGTACGATTCTGGCAGTTAGAATGCTGGAAGGTAGGTTTTTCGTTATAACTGCGATTTCCTGCCGAACGGAGGCTCGGATTTGAAATCTGCTTGCGACATTCGATTCCTTTAGTCATTTCACTTCGGATACACTTCTGTTTAACAACAGAGTACGATTGTGGCAGTTAGAATGCTGGAAGACAGGTTTTTCGCTATAACTGCGATTTCCTGCCGAACGGAGGCTCGGATTTGAAATCTGCTTGCGACATTCGATTCCTCTAGTCATTTCACTTCAGATACACTTCTGTTCAACAACAGAGTACGATTCTGGCAGTTAGAATGCTGGAAGATAGGTTTTTCGTTATAACTGCGATTTCCTGCCGAACGGAGGCTCGGATTTGAAATCTGCTTGCGACATTCGATTCCTCTATTCATTTCACTTCAGATACACTTCTGTTTAACAACAGAGTACGATTCTGGCAGTTAGAATGCTGGAAGATAGGTTTTTCGTTATAACAGCGATATTCTGCCGAACGGAGGCTCGGATTTGAATTTTGCTTGCGGCATTCGATTCCTCTATTCATTTCACTTCGGATACACTTCTGTTTCATAACAGAGTACGATTGTGGCAGTTAGAATGCTGGAAGATAGGTTTTTCGTTATAACAGCGATATTCTGCCGAACGGAGGCTCGGATTTGAATTTTGCTTGCGGCATTCGATTCCTCTATTCATTTCACTTCGGATACACTTCTGTTTAACAACAGAGTACGATTGTGGCAGTTAGAATGCTGGAAGACAGGTTTTTCGCTATAACTGCGATTTCCTGCCGAACGGAGGCTCGGATTTGAAATCTGCTTGCGACATTCGATTCCTCTAGTCATTTCACTTCAGATACACTTCTGTTCAACAACAGAGTACGATTCTGGCAGTTAGAATGCTGGAAGATAGGTTTTTCGTTATAACTGCGATTTCCTGCCGAACGGAGGCTCGGATTTGAAATCTGCTTGCGACATTCGATTCCTCTATTCATTTCACTTCAGATACACTTCTGTTTAACAACAGAGTACGATTCTGGCAGTTAGAATGCTGGAAGATAGGTTTTTCGTTATAACAGCGATATTCTGCCGAACGGAGGCTCGGATTTGAATTTTGCTTGCGGCATTCGATTCCTCTATTCATTTCACTTCGGATACACTTCTGTTTCATAACAGAGTACGATTGTGGCAGTTAGAATGCTGGAAGATATGTTTTTCGTTATAACAGCGATATTCTGCCGAACGGAGGCTCGGATTTGAATTTTGCTTGCGGCATTCGATTCCTTTATTCATTTCACTTCGGATACACTTCTGTTCAACAACAGAGTACGATTCTAGGAGTTAGAATGCTGGAAGATAGGTTTTTCGTTATAACTGCGATTTCCTGCCGAACGGAGGCTCGGATTTGAAATCTGCTTGCGACATTCGATTCCTCTATTCATTTCACTTCGGATACACTTCTGTTTCATAACAGAGTACGATTGTGGCAGTTAGAATGCTGGAAGATAGGTTTTTCGTTATAACTGCGATTTCCTGCCGAACGGATGCTCGGATTTGAAATCTGCTTGCGACATTCGATTCCTCTATTCATTTCACTTCGGATACACTTCTGTTTAACAACAGAGTACGATTCTGGCAGTTAGAATGCTGGAAGATAGGTTTTTCGTTATAACTGCGATTTCCTGCCGAACGGAGGCTCGGATTTGAAATCTGCTTGCGACATTCGATTCCTCTATTCATTTCACTTCGGATACACTTCTGTTCAACAACAGAGTACGATTGTGGCAGTTAGAATGCTGCAAGATAGGTTTTTCGTTATAACTGCGATTTCCTGCCGAACGGAGGCTCTGATTTGAATTTTGCTTGCGGCATTCGATTCCTCTATTCATTTCACTTTGGATACACTTCTGTTTAACAACAGAGTACGATTGTGGCAGTTAGAATGCTGGAAAAATATGTTTTTCGTTATAACTGCGATTTCCTGCCGAACGGAGGCTCTGATTTGAAATCTGCTTGCGACATTCGATTCCTTTAGTCATTACACTTCGGATACACTTCTGTTCAACAACAGAGTACGATTGTGGCAGTTAGAATGCTGCAAGATAGGTTTTTCGTTATAACTGCGATTTCCTGCCGAACGGAGGCTCGGATTTGAAATCTGCTTGCGGCATTCGATTCCTCTATTCATTTCACTTCGGATACACTTCTGTTTAACAACAGAGTACGATTGTGGCAGTTAGAATGCTGCAAGATAGGTTTTTCGTTATAACTGCGATTTCCTGCCGAACGGAGGCTCGGATTTGAAATCTGCTTGCGACATTCGATTCCTCGATTCATTTCACTTCGGATACACTTCTGTTTAACAACAGAGTACGATTCTGGCAGTTAGAATGCTGGAAGATAGGTTTTTCGTTATAACTGCGATTTCCTGCCGAACGGAGGCTCGGATTTGAAATCTGCTTGCGACATTCGATTCCTTTAGTAATTTCACTTCGGATACACTTCTGTTTAACAACAGAGTACGATTGTGGCAGTTAGAATGCTGGAAGACAGGTTTTTCGCTATAACTGCGATTTCCTGCCGAACGGAGGCTCGGATTTGAAATCTGCTTGCGACATTCGATTCCTCTAGTCATTTCACTTCAGATACACTTCTGTTCAACAACAGAGTACGATTCTGGAAGTTAGAATGCTGGAAGATAGGTTTTTCGTTATAACTGCGATTTCCTGCCGAACGGATGCTCGGATTTGAAATCTGCTTGCGACATTCGATTCCTCTATTCATTTCACTTCGGATACACTTCTGTTTAACAACAGAGTACGATTGTGGCAGTTAGAATGCTGGAAGACAGGTTTTTCGCTATAACTGCGATTTCCTGCCGAACGGAGGCTCGGATTTGAAATCTGCTTGCGACATTCGATTCCTCGATTCATTTCACTTCGGATACACTTCTGTTTAACAACAGAGTACGATTCTGGCAGTTAGAATGCTGGAAGATAGGTTTTTCGTTATAACTGCGATTTCCTGCCGAACGGAGGCTCGGATTTGAAATCTGCTTGCGACATTCGATTCCTTTAGTCATTTCACTTCGGATACACTTCTGTTTAACAACAGAGTACGATTGTGGCAGTTAGAATGCTGGAAGACAGGTTTTTCGCTATAACTGCGATTTCCTGCCGAACGGAGGCTCGGATTTGAAATCTGCTTGCGACATTCGATTCCTCTAGTCATTTCACTTCAGATACACTTCTGTTCAACAACAGAGTACGATTCTGGCAGTTAGAATGCTGGAAGATATGTTTTTCGTTATAACTGCGATTTCCTGCCGAACGGAGGCTCGGATTTGAAATCTGCTTGCGACATTCGATTCCTCTATTCATTTCACTTCAGATACACTTCTGTTTAACAACAGAGTACGATTGTGGCAGTTAGAATGCTGGAAGACAGGTTTTTCGCTATAACTGCGATTTCCTGCCGAACGGAGGCTCGGATTTGAAATCTGCTTGCGACATTCGATTCCTCTAGTCATTTCACTTCAGATACACTTCTGTTCAACAACAGAGTACGATTCTGGCAGTTAGAATGCTGGAAGATAGGTTTTTCGTTATAACTGCGATTTCCTGCCGAATGGAGGCTCGGATTTGAAATCTGCTTGCGACATTCGATTCCTCTATTCATTTCACTTCGGATACACTTCTGTTTAACAACAGAGTACGATTGTGGCAGTTAGAATGCTGGAAGACAGGTTTTTCGCTATAACTGCGATTTCCTGCCGAACGGAGGCTCGGATTTGAAATCTGCTTGCGACATTCGATTCCTCGATTCATTTCACTTCGGATACACTTCTGTTTAACAACAGAGTACGATTCTGGCAGTTAGAATGCTGGAAGATAGGTTTTTCGTTATAACTGCGATTTCCTGCCGAACGGAGGCTCGGATTTGAAATCTGCTTGCGACATTCGATTCCTTTAGTCATTTCACTTCGGATACACTTCTGTTTAACAACAGAGTACGATTGTGGCAGTTAGAATGCTGGAAGACAGGTTTTTCGCTATAACTGCGATTTCCTGCCGAACGGAGGCTCGGATTTGAAATCTGCTTGCGACATTCGATTCCTCTAGTCATTTCACTTCAGATACACTTCTGTTCAACAACAGAGTACGATTCTGGCAGTTAGAATGCTGGAAGATATGTTTTTCGTTATAACTGCGATTTCCTGCCGAACGGAGGCTCGGATTTGAAATCTGCTTGCGACATTCGATTCCTCTATTCATTTCACTTCAGATACACTTCTGTTTAACAACAGAGTACGATTGTGGCAGTTAGAATGCTGGAAGACAGGTTTTTCGCTATAACTGCGATTTCCTGCCGAACGGAGGCTCGGATTTGAAATCTGCTTGCGACATTCGATTCCTCTAGTCATTTCACTTCAGATACACTTCTGTTCAACAACAGAGTACGATTCTGGCAGTTAGAATGCTGGAAGATAGGTTTTTCGTTATAACTGCGATTTCCTGCCGAATGGAGGCTCGGATTTGAAATCTGCTTGCGACATTCGATTCCTCTATTCATTTCACTTCAGATACACTTCTGTTTAACAACAGAGTACGATTCTGGCAGTTAGAATGCTGGAAGATAGGTTTTTCGTTATAACAGCGATATTCTGCCGAACGGAGGCTAGGATTTGAATTTTGCTTGCGGCATTCGATTCCTCTATTCATTTCACTTCGGATACACTTCTGTTCAATAACAGAGTACGATTGTGGCAGTTAGAATGCTGGAAGATATGTTTTTCGCTATAACTGCGATTTCCTGCCGAACGGAGACTCGGATTTGAAATCTGCTTGCGGCATTCGATTCCTTTATTCATTTCACTTCGGATACACTTCTGTTCAACAACAGAGTACGATTCTAGGAGTTAGAATGCTGGAAGATAGGTTTTTCGTTATAACTGCGATTTCCTGCCGAACGGAGGCTCGGATTTGAAATCTGCTTGCGACATTCGATTCCTCTATTCATTTCACTTCGGATACACTTCTGTTTCATAACAGAGTACGATTGTGGCAGTTAGAATGCTGGAAGATAGGTTTTTCGTTATAACTGCGATTTCCTGCCGAACGGATGCTCGGATTTGAAATCTGCTTGCGACATTCGATTCCTCTATTCATTTCACTTCGGATACACTTCTGTTTAACAACAGAGTACGATTCTGGCAGTTAGAATGCTGGAAGATAGGTTTTTCGTTATAACTGCGATTTCCTGCCGAACGGAGGCTCGGATTTGAAATCTGCTTGCGACATTCGATTCCTCTATTCATTTCACTTCGGATACACTTCTGTTCAACAACAGAGTACGATTGTGGCAGTTAGAATGCTGCAAGATAGGTTTTTCGTTATAACTGCGATTTCCTGCCGAACGGAGGCTCGGATTTGAAATCTGCTTGCGACATTCGATTCCTCGATTCATTTCACTTCGGATACACTTCTGTTTAACAACAGAGTACGATTCTGGCAGTTAGAATGCTGGAAGATAGGTTTTTCGTTATAACTGCGATTTCCTGCCGAACGGAGGCTCGGATTTGAAATCTGCTTGCGACATTCGATTCCTTTAGTCATTTCACTTCGGATACACTTCTGTTTAACAACAGAGTACGATTGTGGCAGTTAGAATGCTGGAAGACAGGTTTTTCGCTATAACTGCGATTTCCTGAAGAACGGAGGCTCGGATTTGAAATCTGCTTGCGACATTCGATTCCTCTAGTCATTTCACTTCAGATACACTTCTGTTCAACAACAGAGTACGATTCTGGAAGTTAGAATGCTGGAAGAAAGGTTTTTCGTTATAACTGCGATTTCCTGCCGAACGGATGCTCGGATTTGAAATCTGCTTGCGACATTCGATTCCTCTATTCATTTCACTTCAGATACACTTCTGTTTAACAACAGAGTACGATTCTGGCAGTTAGAATGCTGGAAGATAGGTTTTTCGTTATAACAGCGATATTCTGCCGAACGGAGGCTCGGATTTGAAATCTGCTTGCGACATTCGATTCCTCGATTCATTTCACTTCGGATACACTTCTGTTTAACAACAGAGTACGATTCTGGCAGTTAGAATGCTGGAAGATAGGTTTTTCGTTATAACTGCGATTTCCTGCCGAACGGAGGCTCTGATTTGAAATCTGCTTGCGACATTCGATTCCTTTAGTCATTACACTTCGGATACACTTCTGTTCAACAACAGAGTACGATTGTGGCAGTTAGAATGCTGCAAGATAGGTTTTTCGTTATAACTGCGATTTCCTGCCGAACGGATGCTCGGATTTGAAATCTGCTTGCGACATTCGATTCCTTTAGTCATTACACTTCGGATACACTTCTGTTCAACAACAGAGTACGATTGTGGCAGTTAGAATGCTGCAAGATAGGTTTTTCGTTATAACTGCGATTTCCTGCCGAACGGAGGCTCGAATTTGAAATCTGCTTGCGGCATTCGATTCCTCTATTCATTTCACTTCGGATACACTTCTGTTTAACAACAGAGTACGATTGTGGCAGTTAGAATGCTGCAAGATAGGTTTTTCGTTATAACTGCGATTTCCTGCCGAACGGAGGCTCGGATTTGAAATCTGCTTGCGACATTCGATTCCTCGATTCATTTCACTTCGGATACACTTCTGTTTAACAACAGAGTACGATTCTGGCAGTTAGAATGCTGGAAGATAGGTTTTTCGTTATAACTGCGATTTCCTGCCGAACGGAGGCTCGGATTTGAAATCTGCTTGCGACATTCGATTCCTTTAGCCATTTCACTTCGGATACACTTCTGTTTAACAACAGAGTACGATTGTGGCAGTTAGAATGCTGGAAGACAGGTTTTTCGCTATAACTGCGATTTCCTGCCGAACGGAGGCTCGGATTTGAAATCTGCTTGCGACATTCGATTCCTCTATTCATTTCACTTCGGAAACACTTCTGTTTAACAACAGAGTACGATTGTGGCATATTCAGAACCTATCTTCCTGTATTCTGGCTTCCAGAATCGTAATCTGGAATGGAACACATGCATTTCCGACGTTAAATGACGAGAGGAATCGAATGCCGCGAGCAGAATTCAAGCCCAAGCCTTCGTTCGTCAGAAAATCCCTTTTCTATCCAAAACCTATCTTCCTGTATTCTGGCTCCCAGAATCGTAATCTGGAATGGAACACATGCATTTCCGACCCTAAATGACGAGAGGAATCGAATGCCGCAAGCAGAATTCAAATCCGAGCCTTCGTTCTTCAGAAAATCGCTCCTATATCCAAAACGTATCTTCCTGTATTCTGGCTCCCAGAATCGCAATCTGGAATGGAACACATGCATTTCCGACGTCAAATGACGAGAGGAATCGAATGCCGCCAGCAGAATTCAAATCCGAGTCTCCGTTCTTCTGGAAATCGCTCCTATATCCAAAACATGTCTTCCAGTATTCTGGCTTCCAGAAACGAAATCTCGAATGGAACACATGCATTTCCGACGTAAAATGGCGAGAGTAATCGAATGCCGCAGGCAGAATTCAAATCCGAGCCTTCGTTCGTCAGAAAATCCCTCCTATATCCAAAACATGTCTTCCAGTATTCTGGCTTCCAGAATCGTAATCTGGAATGGAACACATGCATTTCCGACGTAAAATGGAGAGAGCGATCGAATGCCGTAAGCAGAATTCAAATCCGAGTATCCCTTCGTCAGCAAATACCCGTTATATCCAGAACCTATCTTCCTGTATTCTGCCTACCAGAATCATAATCTGGAATGGAACACATTCATTTCCGACCACAAATGACGAGAGGAATCGAATGCCGAAAGCAGAATTCAAATCCGAGTATCCCGTCGTCAGCAAATACCTGTTATATCCAGAACCTATCTTCCTGTATTCTGGCTTCCAGAATCGTAATCTGGAATGGAACACATGCATTTCCGACCCAAAATGACGAGAGGAATCGAATGCCGCAAGCAGAATTCAAATCCGAGCCTTCGTTCGTCAGAAAATCCCTTTTCTATCCAAAACATATCTTCCTGTATTCTGGCTTCCAGAGTCGTAATCTGGACTGGAACTCATGCATTTCCCGCGTAAAATAACGAGAGGAATCGAATGCCGCGAGCAGAATTCAAGTCCAAGCCTTCGTTCGTCAGAAAATCCCTCCAATATCCAAAATATGTCTTCCATAATTCTGGTTTCCAGAATCGGAATCTGGACTGGAACATATGCATTTCCGACGTAAAATGGCGAGAGGAATCAAATGCCGCAAGCAGAATTCAAATCCGAGCCTTCGTTCGTCAGAAAATCCCTTTTCTATCCAAAACCTATCTTCCTGCATTCTGGCTTCCAGAATCGTAATCTGGAATGGAACACATGCATTTCCAACCCAAAATGACGAGAGGAATCGAATGCCGCAAGCAGAATTCAAATCCGAGCCTTCGTTCGTCAGAAAATCCCTTCTATATCCAAAACCTATCTTCCTGTATTCTGGCTCCCAGAATCGTAATCTGGAAAGGAACACATGCATTTCCGACGCAAAATGACGAGAGGAATCGAATGCCGCAAGCAGAATTCAAATCCGAGCCTTCATTCGTCAGAAAATCCCTCCTATATCCAAGACCTATCTTCCTGTATTCTGCCTCCCAGAATCGTAATCTGGAATGGAACACATGCATTTCCGACGTCAAATGACGAGAGGAATCGAATGCCGCAAGCAGAATTCAAATCCGAGTATCCCTTCGTCAGCAAATACCCGTTATATCCAGAACCTATCTTCCTGTATTCTGCCTACCAGAATCATAATCTGGAATGGAACACATTCATTTCCGACCACAAATGACGAGAGGAATCGAATGCCGAAAGCAGAATTCAAATCCGAGTATCCCGTCGTCAGCAAATACCTGTTATATCCAGAACCTATCTTCCTGTATTCTGGCTTCCAGAATCGTAATCTGGAATGGAACACATGCATTTCCGACCCAAAATGACGAGAGGAATCGAATGCCGCAAGCAGAATTCAAATCCGAGCCTTCGTTCGTCAGAAAATCCCTTTTCTATCCAAAACATATCTTCCTGTATTCTGGCTTCCAGAGTCGTAATCTGGACTGGAACACATGCATTTCCCGCGTAAAATAACGAGAGGAATCGAATGCCGCGAGCAGAATTCAAGTCCAAGCCTTCGTTCGTCAGAAAATCCCTCCAATATCCAAAATATGTCTTCCATAATTCTGGTTTCCAGAATCGGAATCTGGACTGGAACATATGCATTTCCGACGTAAAATGGCGAGAGGAATCAAATGCCGCAAGCAGAATTCAAATCCGAGCCTTCATTCGTCAGAAAATCCCTCCTATATCCAAGACCTATCTCCCTGTATTCTGCCTCCCAGAATCGTAATCTGGAATGGAACACATGCATTTCCGATGTCAAATGACGAGAGGAATCGAATGCTGCAAGCAGAATTCAAATCCGAGCCTTCGTTCGTTTGAAAATCCTCCCTATATCCAAAACCGATCCTCCAGTATTCTGGCTCCCAGAATCGTAATCTGGAATGGAACACATGCATTTCCAACCCAAAATGACGAGAGGAATCGAATGCCGCAAGCAGAATTCAAATCCGAGCCTTCGTTCGTCAGAAAATCGCTTCTATATCCAAAACCTATCTTCCTGTATTCTGGCTCCCAGAATCGTAATCTGGAAAGGAACACATGCATTTCCGACGCAAAATGACGAGAGGAATCGAATGCCGCAAGCAGAATTCAAATCCGAGTCTCCGTTCTTCTGGAAATCGCTCCTATATCCAAAACATGTCTTCCAGTATTCTGGCTTCCAGAAACGAAATCTCGATTGGAACACATGCATTTCCGACGTAAAATGGCGAGAGCAATCGAATGCCGCAGGCAGAATTCAAATCCGAGCCTTCGTTCGTCAGAAAATCCCTCCTATATCCAAAACATGTCTTCCAGTATTCTGGCTTCCAGAATCGTAATCTGGAATGGAACACATGCATTTCCGACCTCAAATGACGAGAGGAATCGAATGCCGAAAGCAGAATTCAAATCCGAGTATCCCTTCGTCAGAAAATACCTGTTATATCCAGAACCTATCTTCCTGTATTCTGGCTTCTAGAATCGTAATCTGGAATGGAACACATGCATTTCGGAAGTAAAATGTCGAGAGGAATTGTATGCCGCAAGCAGAATTCAAATCCGAGCCTTCGTTCGTCAGAAAATCCCTCCTATATCCAAAACCTATCTTCCTGTATTCTGGCTCCCAGAATCGTAATCTGGAATGGAACACATGCATTTCCAACCCAAAATGACGAGAGGAATCGAATGCCGCAAGCAGAATTCAAATCCGAGCCTTCGTTCGTCAGAAAATCCCTCCTATATCCAAAACATGTCTTCCAGTATTCTGGCTTCCAGAATCGTAATCTGGAATGGAACACATGCATTTCCGACGTAAAATGGAGAGAGCGATCGAATGCCGTAAGCAGAATTCAAATCCGAGTATCCCTTCGTCAGCAAATACCCGTTAAATCCAGAACCTATCTTCCTGTATTCTGCCTACCAGAATCATAATCTGGAATGGAACACATGCATTTCCGACCTCAAATGACGAGAGGAATCGAATGCCGAAAGCAGAATTCAAATCCGAGTATCCCTTCGTCAGCAAATACCTGTTATATCCAGAACCTATCTTCCTGTATTCTGGCTTCCAGAATCGTAATCTGGAATGGAACACATGCATTTCCGACCCAAAATGACGAGAGGAATCGAATGCCGCAAGCAGAATTCAAATCCGAGCCTTCGTTCGTCAGAAAATCCCTTTTCTATCCAAAACATATCTTCCTGTATTCTGGCTTCCAGAGTCGTAATCTGGACTGGAACTCATGCATTTCCCGCGTAAAATAACGAGAGGAATCGAATGCCGCGAGCAGAATTCAAGTCCAAGCCTTCGTTCGTCAGAAAATCCCTCCAATATCCAAAATATGTCTTCCATAATTCTGGTTTCCAGAATCGGAATCTGGACTGGAACATATGCATTTCCGACGTAAAATGGCGAGAGGAATCAAATGCCGCAAGCAGAATTCAAATCCGAGCCTTCGTTCGTCAGAAAATCCCTTTTCTATCCAAAACCTATCTTCCTGCATTCTGGCTTCCAGAATCGTAATCTGGAATGGAACACATGCATTTCCAACCCAAAATGACGAGAGGAATCGAATGCCGTAAGCAGAATTCAAATCCGAGCCTTCGTTCGTCAGAAAATCCCTTCTATATCCAAAACCTATCTTCCTGTATTCTGGCTCCCAGAATCGTAATCTGGAAAGGAACACATGCATTTCCGACGCAAAATGACGAGAGGAATCGAATGCCGCAAGCAGAATTCAAATCCGAGCCTTCATTCGTCAGAAAATCCCTCCTATATCCAAGACCTATCTTCCTGTATTCTGCCTCCCAGAATCGTAATCTGGAATGGAACACATGCATTTCCGACGTCAAATGACGAGAGGAATCGAATGCCGCAAGCAGAATTCAAATCCGAGTATCCCTTCGTCAGCAAATACCCGTTATATCCAGAACCTATCTTCCTGTATTCTGCCTACCAGAATCATAATCTGGAATGGAACACATTCATTTCCGACCACAAATGACGAGAGGAATCGAATGCCGAAAGCAGAATTCAAATCCGAGTATCCCGTCGTCAGCAAATACCTGTTATATCCAGAACCTATCTTCCTGTATTCTGGCTTCCAGAATCGTAATCTGGAATGGAACACATGCATTTCCGACCCAAAATGACGAGAGGAATCGAATGCCGCAAGCAGAATTCAAATCCGAGCCTTCGTTCGTCAGAAAATCCCTTTTCTATCCAAAACATATCTTCCTGTATTCTGGCTTCCAGAGTCGTAATCTGGACTGGAACACATGCATTTCCCGCGTAAAATAACGAGAGGAATCGAATGCCGCGAGCAGAATTCAAGTCCAAGCCTTCGTTCGTCAGAAAATCCCTCCAATATCCAAAATATGTCTTCCATAATTCTGGTTTCCAGAATCGGAATCTGGACTGGAACATATGCATTTCCGACGTAAAATGGCGAGAGGAATCAAATGCCGCAAGCAGAATTCAAATCCGAGCCTTCATTCGTCAGAAAATCCCTCCTATATCCAAGACCTATCTCCCTGTATTCTGCCTCCCAGAATCGTAATCTGGAATGGAACACATGCATTTCCGATGTCAAATGACGAGAGGAATCGAATGCTGCAAGCAGAATTCAAATCCGAGCCTTCGTTCGTTTGAAAATCCTTCCTATATCCAAGACCTATCTTCCTGTATTCTGGCTCCCAGAATCGTAATCTGGAATGGAACACATGCATTTCCAACCCAAAATGACGAGAGGAATCGAATGCCGCAAGCAGAATTCAAATCCGAGC